>OX276393.1:13369346-14762902 GCA_946251805.1 Cybosia mesomella | reverse complement strand
CGTCTGTTTCATGGCACGACCACACCAGATATATAAATCTTAGGTTTCAAAGGAAAATTTATATTCTTTGTCTCTACCCCTCACTTCTACAAAATTTAATATTATCGAAGACATTAACTAAAATTTACTGTAATATAGAATGATTTTAGGAAGCATTTACTAAATAAAGGTGTAGACAGCTAATTTAAGCTAATTCCCTACGAAAGTAGTTCTTACAAAGAAAATTTCACTTTGCGTTTTATTTTTCTACCTCCAACCCACAAAAGTAAATTATCATGAATACAATTTATGAAACATAAATACAGTCAACATTTTAAGAATAAGAAGAACAGAAACTAAGATAACTCACCACCAGATTTAAACGCAGGCTACAAGGCTTTCTAAAATTCCGATAGAAATTACGATGAACTTTTCCCTAATTTACTTTCTCGGTTATAGATTCGCGGCGTTTCCTATCACTTTCCTATTATATCCTAAGCTGAGCAGCGACTGATCGAAGGCTGCTCGGGCAGAGCTTCCGCTTGCTTATAGTTCGCGACGAATTCTTGAAGACTCGTCCTATATCCTAAACTGAGCAGCGACTAATCGAAAGCTGCTCGGGCAGAGCCTCCGCCCGCCCATAGTTCGCGACGAATTCTTGAAGACTCCTCCCGATATTCTCCGGTACGCTCCTTTTATTACCTCTTACTACCCCCTTTCCTATAATCACGCCACTACACGTCATCTCTCTTGAGTTGCCATAGAACAATATGTTTCAAAGCCACTACTAACTATCGACTATTTGAAATTAATAACGGAAGCTATCAGCCTAAACAAATAAATTCACTTCAACTATTCCTACTCTTTAAATTGTCTTGTAACCAAATTAACATGAGATTATACCAAAATTATATTAAAAGTTAATAAAAGAAATCATTAAGTCTTGAATTGTCCTTATAATTTTTATTTTACTTTTAGGCCAACAGTGTATTAGCAGCGAGAAGGGTATTTTAATGTTAATCGGCAACGTCTGAAGCCGTTCTGAACAGCAAGCCCCCATCCTCAGACCGCCAATGCAATCTCGATGGTTGGACCATCACAGTACTTTTATCTATTGGATGCGGCTTTATCCCAGTATTATATTTGTTAAGGTAGTTTCTAAAATTTTTGTGGTACTCAATTTTCAAAATTTCTTTTAATAAATAGCAACATGTAATTTGTGGTCTATTAAATCTATGTGGCGAATACGTAGAATAGTTCATATCGACAAATGTTACATTAGCATATTTACTACATATAAATCTGAATTCATAGTTAAGTTTTCTCTCATTCAGAGATTTATTATAGGGTATTTCGCCTACCAAGATATTTAGACCAGTTACAGATTGAAAAAAGTTATGAACATGCTTTTGAAAAACGTAAGGATTGGCATCATTAGTACCACCTAGGATGATAACAAAGTCATCTTTAGTCAAAGAGTAAACTTCTTTGGAGTTTAATACTTCGGAAATGCTAGCAGATGGTTTCCAGAAAGAACTAACAGCATATCTACAACCGACGAGAGCCTGCAATATTCCTCGAATATTTTTACCTAGATGATCAGCAACTATGACAATCTTCGATTTTTTGGGGATCTGAGTCTGTATTTGACTTGCAGTGGTAGCAGACGAAGGCCTGCTCATGGTTACAGCTTGAGCCTGGGAAATCAGCTGCACACAATTTAGCATCTTCGATTTTTCAAGGACCTGAGTCTGTATTTGACCTGCAGTGGCAGCAAATGATTGCTTGTTGGATATTTGTTCATTACTTATGGAAACGCTTGAAACGCTAAGGCAGATTCCTCTGGTACACTCATTGTAGTAGCATCGAACATTGAAGTTTCGGAGAGAGAAAGGGATATTTGTTTTTTTTCTAATTGTTATGTTATCATCCCCCATAATAAAAATAAAAAAAAAACTTTTTTCTAAGCGAAAATTATTTTTCAAGAATGGTATCCCTTTTGAAGGCGCTTTTAAATTTACGATGTCATCGATAAATTAGTATCAGTGAAATGTAGATAGTATTGTTTGTGATTTTCACGAGAATGTCAGCATACTAATAGTTCATTATCTGTTTGCAGATCGAGCATTTCAGTTACTAAACAGGTTATTGATGTTGGTAGAACTGTTTTGTGTTTCAAGGTCAAACAACAAGTTTCATGAAACAAAATCAGTTGATCTTGTTTCTTGTTTACTTTTCAGATTTCACGTGTGTGTATCGGATAATATACATATTATACTATCATATTTCTTTTTTTATATTTAGCTCTTTACTAAATCGTATATCAAAAGCGGCATTGTTAGGATCTTACCAAATTTGGATAGGTAGGGGGGGGAACACTACTGACGGTGGAGGTGAGCGCTGATGCATCACAAGGTCGCCACCCTAAACCTACATCTGGGTCGCAAGTCCCAGTCGCCGTCATGGTGTTCCTCTCTGTACCACGCTATGGACCCGGCGACCGCACGGTGAATCCATTTAGTGCTGAGAATCGGATTTCATATATAATACACTATCATATATACTATCATATATAATATATCAATGTTATACTTGTGGTGAAGCAATAGGGACGGCTAGACACATATTAGTAGGATGTAGGGTGCTTATCGATAGAGGCCAATACTCACGCCGCCACGATAAGGTGCTTATCATCATACGTGAAGCAATGAGTCTGGCAGTAGCTAGAGCCCAAAAAGGATTGACTACTAACAGACATCATATCAACTTTGTGTCTGAAGGTTCATCCATAACATCCAGGAACAAACCTTATTCAATCTTAGATACTGCCCCAGATTGGACTCTCCTAATCGAAATCGAAATCCTATGAAAAGCACTATAAAATTCCGGAGGATGTTGGGGTTTCGTCATCTAGACCTGACATATTCCTTTATTCTAAGACAGGGGTCTCCAAACTACGGCCCGCGGGCCAAATGCGGCCCGCCAGTGTCATCAATCTGGCCCGCGACAACCAATGATTTATTGTCATCAATCTGGCCCGCGACAGCCAATGATTTATTGTTGCTACTATTGCTGTGATAAGTTGAAGAGGAAAACACAGAATGATAATTACTCAGTTTTATTTACTTGCAAGGTAAAACTTAACGACAGAAATGATGACACAGAAAACTTAACTTATGTATCTAAGTTTAAGCATATTAATAACTAACAAATAATTGAAATGAACCCCACTAATCACAGTAAAACAAAAACACTAATGAGATTTATGTAATTGTGATTTTCCACCGACAATAGTTTGTAGTTGTGGATCAATTTTACTTGTACTAATTATCAAAAGAGATTTAAGATTCTCATCGGTTAATTGAGATCTGTAAACATTCTTTGTGTACTTCATCTTGGAAAACGTTTTCTCACACAAGTAAGTAGTACCAAAAACAGAAAACAACCCACGAGCAAATTTATGCAAATTATCAAATTGTTCCAGTGGAAGACTCTTATAAAATTCCAGCAAAGATGAATTTTGATACTTGTTCTTAATCATATCACTGCACTGTAAATCAATAATTTCCATTTGGACTTCCGGAGCCAGGGTTTCAATGTCAGAATCAAAAGGATTTTGAAAAAGCTTAATTTCATTCGCAATGACATCAAAATCTGAGAAACGAGTATCAAAATTTATCTTCAAAGCACTCAAAGTTTCGATTGCAAAATCGACGGGAAATTCAGTATCTGTGGTGTGGCTGAATATTTCACATGTTTTAAAATGTGTCAAATTTTTTTACGTAATTGCGATTGAAATAGTATTATTTTCTGCCTGAAGGATTTGATATTGGTGTATAAATCAGGGAGAAGCTGATTTTCTCCTTGCAACCTCAAATTCAGTTCGTTCATATGATTTGTCAAATCGACATAGAATGCTAACTTCCACATCCATTCACTATTTTCTAAATCGGCAAAAGGGCGCTGCTTCTCATTTAAAAAAATTTGGATCTCTTCTCGAAGTTCAAAAAAGCGCTTAAGGACTTTTCCGCAACTAAGCCAGCGTACGGCAGTATGATATGGTAAGTCATTTTCTCCAATCTCTTGAATAAACTCGCGGAATTGTCGGTGATTCAGCCCAGTGGATCTGATGAAGTTAACAACTGCAGTGCTATTCTCTAAGGACCACAGCCTTGCGCGCAGCGCTGCGCTCGTCGACGAGCTCGCAAAATGCTGCTTCGGATTTATATTTATATTTATATAGATTTAGATTTAGATTTAGATTTAGATTTAGATTTAGATTTAGATTTAGATTTAGATTTAGATTTAGATTTAGATTTAGATTTAGATTTAGATTTAGATTTAGATTTAGATTTAGATTTAGATTTAGATTTAGATTTAGATTTAGATTTAGATTTAGATTTAGATTTAGATTTAGATTTAGATTTAGATTTAGATTTAGATTTAGATTTAGATTTAGATTTAGATTTAGATTTAGATTTAGATTTAGATTTAGATTTAGATTTAGATTTAGATTTAGATTTAGATTTAGATTTAGATTTAGATTTAGATTTAGATTTAGATTTAGATTTAGATTTAGATTTAGATTTAGATTTAGATTTAGATTTAGATTTAGATTTAGATTTAGATTTAGATTTAGATTTAGATTTAGATTTAGATTTAGATTTAGATTTAGATTTAGATTTAGATTTAGATTTAGATTTAGATTTAGATTTAGATTTAGATTTAGATTTAGATTTAGATTTAGATTTAGATTTAGATTTAGATTTAGATTTAGATTTAGATTTAGATTTAGATTTAGATTTAGATTTAGATTTAGATTTAGATTTAGATTTAGATTTAGATTTAGATTTAGATTTAGATTTAGATTTAGATTTAGATTTTCATCATCAATCAAAAATCTAAATCTAAATCTAAATCTAAATCAATCTAAATCTAAATCTAAATCTAAATCTAAATCTAAATCTAAATCTAAATCTAAATCTAAATCTAAATCTAAATCTAAATCTAAATCTAAATCTAAATCTAAATCTAAATCTAAATCTAAATCTAAATCTAAATCTAAATCTAAATCTAAATCTAAATCTAAATCTAAATCTAAATCTAAATCTAAATCTAAATCTAAATCTAAATCTAAATCTAAATCTAAATCTAAATCTAAATCTAAATCTAAATCTAAATCTAAATCTAAATCTAAATCTAAATCTAAATCTAAATCTAAATCTAAATCTAAATCTAAATCTAAATCTAAATCTAAATCTAAATCTAAATCTAAATCTAAATCTAAATCTAAATCTAAATCTAAATCTAAATCTAAATCTAAATCTAAATCTAAATCTAAATCTAAATCTAAATCTAAATCTAAATCTAAATCTAAATCTAAATCTAAATCTAAATCTAAATCTAAATCTAAATCTAAATCTAAATCTAAATCTAAATCTAAATCTAAATCTAAATCTAAATCTAAATCTAAATCTAAATCTAAATCTAAATCTAAATCTAAATCTAAATCTAAATCTAAATCTAAATCTAAATCTAAATCTAAATCTAAATCTAAATCTAAATCTAAATCTAAATCTAAATCTAAATCTAAATCTAAATCTAAATCTAAATCTAAATCTAAATCTAAATCTAAATCTAAATCTAAATCTAAATCTAAATCTAAATCTAAATCTAAATCTAAATCTAAATCTAAATCTAAATCTAAATCTAAATCTAAATCTAAATCTAAATCTAAATCTAAATCTAAATCTAAATCTAAATTTAAATTTAAATTTAAATTTAAATCTAAATCTAAATCATAAAATCAAAATTAAAATAAAATAAAATATAAATCCGAAGCAGCATTTTGCGAGCTCGTCGACGAGCGCAGCGCTGCGCGCAAGGCTGTGGTCCTTAGAGAATAGCACTGCTGATGTGACTGGTTTTAGAACTTCAGACATATCCAAACATTTCCCGCACAAGGACTGTTGATGAATGATACAATGTAAGACTAATGGTTTTGAACCACCATCATTATCTACAGCCTTTGACACAAGTGCAACCACTCCTTTATTTTTACCACACATATTTTTGCCTCCATCAGTTGTTATAGATTTCAAATTTTTCCATCGAAGGTTCTTTTTAATAATGGCATTTTCAACTCCCTTAAAAATATCTGCCCCAGTTGTCGTACCGTGAATACTATCAATATCAAGAAGTTCTTCATACACTTCACAGCTTTTATCTACTCCGCGAATAAAAATCAACACCTGAGCAGTATCTGACACATCCGTTGACTCATCCAATGCTAGAGAAAACCACTCAAGATGTCCATTTTTGTCAGACAGTTGAGATGATATATTTTCTGCGATGTCTTGCACCCTCCGAGCCACAGTGTTTGCTGACAAACTGATACTTTTAAATAAATTTACCTTTTCGAGGCATATTTCTTCGGCTACTGCAATCAAGCATTTTTTTATCATTTCTCCATCGGTGAATGGTTTGCCACGTTTTCCAATTTCAAGAGCCACACGAAAGCTGGCGCGAGTTTCAGACTCTTGTTCAGTATTCGCTTTGGTAAACAAACATTGCTGCGATTTGAGTCCGCGTTTCAAAGCTGAAATTTTTTCCGTCCGCAAACTTCCTGTATACTTGGAGTAATTTTGAAGATGTTTCGATTCATAGTGTCGTTTAATGTTATATTCTTTGAGAACAGCTATGGTTTCATTACAAATTAAACATATCGCCTTATTACTGGACTCAATCACAAAATACTGAAAGTTCCATTTATCTTGGAACGTTCTGCATTCACTGTCGATTTTTCGCTTCTTTTCCATACTAACAAATCACACATAAAAACAATAAGTAAAATCAAAATACTTTTAAGCACGGGTGTTACTTTATTTCACAATAGAGATAGACAGTTTCGCTTCCTTCGCCTTTCCTACGCAGACTGACTCGCGGTAGCGCCGCTAGCCTTTTTATATGCAATTACTGCCATCTCGAAGTGATCGGAATACACTAGCCAGAACTAGAACTTTCTTGAACCAACGCGGTAATTCCAAATATTTAATTACGACGATAGCCACCTGTTAGCGGGTAGCTGAAATAGATAGTACATAGTACCACTACTCGCCACTAGATGTCGTTAAGTGTCACAATACACAATAATAATTGAAATGCAAAAAAGCGTAAGTTTGCTTAGGTCGCGCACTTTGCGACTATTCTAGTCTAGTCTAGAAATATAGTTAGGGGCAGAAAAATTAAAACTGGTTTGGCCCTTGGAACAAACAGAAAAAATCATTATGGCCCGAAGGCTTCAAAGTTTGGAGACCCCTGTTCTAAGAGGTTAAAACATGTGGTTCTTGTGGAACTTACTGTACCGTGGGAAACAAATATACCGAAGGACCACACAATAAAGAAAAATAAATACTATGATCTCACAAACGAAATAATCAAAAACGGTTACGTGGTTAATTTGTATGCAGTGGAAGTGGGAGCGAGAGGTATACCAACAAAATCTCTCTATAACCTACTTAAAGATCTAGGCCTATCGAGAGCTACAATAAGCTCATTACTAGGACGAATGTCTAAAGCGGCACTAGTAGGTTCGTATCAAATTTGGTTAGGCAGGGAGTGGAACTTGGGTAGTGAAGGTGAGTGTTGATGTACATCAACAAAAGGGGCCCCTTCTAAACCTACACTTGGGTCGCAAGTCCCAGGCACTGTCCCGAGTTCCCAACTCAGCAATGCGATGGACCCGGAACCCGCACGGAGAATCCATGGATTGCTAAGATTATCGGTCTCTATGTAACAGCTGGTGAACAGCTGGTTGTCGATGTGTGAGTGTAGTTCAAATATGGTAGCTGATATTATGATATTGATTTTGTGGTTTTACTCACGGAATGTCCAGGTTTGACACTATTCTGTTCACACACGAATTATAGGTTAGGTCTTCTAAACTTTTAACGTTATTTGCACTGAATTAATGTACTTTTTTCTTCTTTTACAAATATTTCACAGAGTAATATCTTTAGGACGTGTTTACTTAGCATTGGTTGCCCAATCACCTTTGATATTGTAGGTATTTTATCATTTTCTTCAGATGATGAGCCAAAGTGAGTTGAGCTAAATAAAATAATTATGAATACGGGTGACGAACCCGTATTCATAATTATTTTATTTTCTATTATACTGTCAATATTGACGTCTCTGTCATAGTCTTCCTTTATTATTTTTCGAGTTCTTTCTACCAGTTTTGCTCAGTCTTCTTCAGTAATTTTGGCACAAGCTTCATTCAACAATTTCATCATTTTCTTAGTGGAGAATGGCGGCTTTGTGTTGCGGCGTGTTGCGTATCCTTTCACTTGAGCCCAAATCAACTCAATAGCATTATACTGACAATGGTAAGGCGGCGTTCTTATCACTTTGTGTCCATGATGAAGTGCCAATTCAACAATTTTACATTTTGGTTTCGCAGGTTTATTTTCTTTTAACAGTTGTAGTAATTCAGCTTTTAACAAATTCGTGTCGGCTTTTACGCCTTGCCTTGTAGCCATGCTACCAAATCAGCCTTTTTGTTTGATTGAGTGCAGTGCCGTAAATAGCCTTTTCTTCACCCTGTGCGAGCGTCTATAACTGCGCCCTCGTTTTTTTAGATATTATGGTTTTAGTCGGTTCAAGCCCGACATAACCGCCCCCGCTGGCCGGCTGGGGGGGGGGGGTATCCGAAGGGATTTCCGCACGAAAAAAAAAAGGTACCCTAGGTTTGTAAGTTCTTAACCTTTTCATACAACAGGCACCGTCCTATGTCGCGTTCAATCAACAAAATCGCTAGGCAGGTTAACCTTTCTTGGCCAATCGTCGAGCGCAAATAAGTTTTGATTATTTTAAGCTTGTTGAATGATCTTTCGCAGAAGCTACGGTCACTGGCATTGTTAAAAAAGTCTTTATAGCGACTACTACATTGGGAGACATCTCTTTTAAATCTAGTTCGACTATAGCTTTAAGAAGACCCAGACTTGAACTACGGTCACATTTATCAAATAATATAGTCGTTTCAACTTGACTCTTTAAAGTGTCTAATTCAGCCCAAAATTTAGTAGCATTAATATTCCGCGTAGTCTCCAACCGACGTGTAGCCGGCCGGCCGCTTGACTCCGATAAACACTGAACACAAATACGCTCATGCGCTGTCTAAAAAATAGCGTGATGTTTTGTCTAATTTTATAGACGTTTTTGCTGATAATCGAATAATTGAGCACTAGGGGCGCAGCGGGAACTTATCAGGAGCAAACCGAAAAAATAATAGTCCTGAATGCGGTCTGGCCATTTAATTCTTACGCCCCCCCAGAGTCTACGCCCTGTGCCTGGGCACTGGTGGCACCGCCCTATTTACGGCACTGATTGAGTGGGTGCTTTATCTATTTGAACCGAATGGTAAGGTGCATTGTTCATAATGATTATGCACTGTTCAGGGAGGTTTGTTAGCAAGTTAGTAAACCACTCTGTGAATCTATTCGCGACCATTTCTTCGTGATAGTCTTTTGTACTTTTAGACTTTTTTTTTATACCACTAAGGTGGCAGACAAGCACACGGCCCACCTGATGGGAAGCGGTTACCGCGGCCTATGGACGTGTGCAACACCAGTGGCGTCACACTCGCGCTGCCGACCCTGTAAAGGAAAGGGGATGGGAAAGGAGTTTGGGAGGGGATGGGAGAGGAGTTTGGTAGGGGATGGGAAAGGAGTTTGGGCTCCGGCACTCTCACTCACCAAACGGAACGCAACAGTTCAAATACTGTTACTTGGCGTCGATATTCTGTGAGAGGGTGGTGCTTCCCCGGTCGAGTCGGCCCATTCATGCAACGGCCAAAATGACTGTTGCTTGACTCTACCACTATCAAAACAAAATGCAAGTAAGGCATCATTGACAAAACCTCCCCCAGCTGATCCGGCTGCTTAATAATCATTAAGCGTCCACCTTTACCCATTGGCACTTTTGAGCAAGATGCCTTGGTATCGTCTGTCCATGACTGCGGCACGGTATGATTTGAGTTCAGGTCGAAGTCTCATCGACAAATATGACATTGTCCCAATTAGTGATTTTGCTCATCTCCCTAAAAACGATACTCGGTGCAAAATTAAATCATATCGTTCCATCATAATTTTTCTTTTGTCGGTATTTTGTATTTGAAACCAATCTGCTACATTATTGTTATGAAAGACGTGGCACTGCCACAATACGGGCCAGCCTCTCGTAATGTTATCAGCAATTTACTCACAATTGGGTATTCATTTCTTGTGTAATAAGCATACACGCGTCAAATGTGTATGTATACCTGTTATAGGCTTACTTTTCTTCCTCTTTTTAGGCGTAAGTAATATATTGTCGTCAGTACCGGAAGGTCCATACTTTTGCTTCAAGATGGTTCGAATAGTTTTTTTGCCGGTACCAGTGCCTGTGCGACGTGATCTTGCACTTGCGTTACGGACAATAAAGGTCCACCATTAACTGATTCGCGTTCGAAGTATTCGGTTAACTTTACAACCAATGCGCGTGAATGGCTGTTGATTGTACGTCCTCTTTTTACATAATGAAATAGAGTTCGTACAATATAACAACAAACACCAAAGTCGAGTCCAAATCTCAATGTTAAAACCAATGTCCAAAATAGAAAAGCCGAGATCAATGTGATAGCAAATAGAAATAATCCAAAAACAAAACCGAGTCGGGAAATATTATCAACAAAACAAACGTAACGGGCGCACAGTCAACTTCACAAGATGGCGAACACACGCGTATGCCTCTTGGTCACAGATAAGTCTTTCTATAGAAATCAATGCTGCCATTATTTACTGCTTTGAGCTCCAAGCTCATAATTTTCAGTAAAGATCACTACACAGCTGGTGAAATTCAGTAATTAATTTTGGTTTAAACACTAGTATTTAAATAAATAAAAATAAAAGTGCGATTTGCTCGATATTTTTTTTCCTTAGCTGATTATTAATAGTCTGTGGACGAAGCGAAAAAACCGTTATGCACAGCACTTCGCCGAGTCGGCGGTACCTGTCAATGAAAAATTTAATTGCGCTAAAAATTAAGAACTTCATGGGCGCGAACTGTCAAAACGGGCCTTTTATTTTGTGAAAACTTTAATAATATTTATAGACGTCAATTATGACGTCTATAAATATTATTATTATATACACAGAGATGCGGTGGTTTCTGCTATTGGTGGAACTTATGCAGTATCTAGGCTGTTAATTAAGCAGTCTGCATGCAATTTGCATCTAGGCGGATTGGAGTCGCGAACTTCTGATTATTTGAATAAGATTTCGCAGAGCAATATTAAGGAAATTATTCGTGCCACGGAGCACGGAGCCGACGCCGAAGTGAATAAAGTACGGTGCCTGCTGGAGTACGATATAACAAAGACGTTAAGTGCATTGTTGATGGGATTATACCTACCCTACCAATATCGTTTACGTCGATCTTACGTAAAATTTCTTATACTTGGTATACGCGAACGTAGCGAGCGCAGTAATAAAAAAAAAACAATTAAAAGCTCTGCTACCAGTCTCCTTTAACCCGGAGACAAGAGTGAGGAGTAAGACCACGAGCAGGAAGGATCCAAGCCGTAGCCCCACCGCTCACTTTCACGCAATCACTACTTCGTTCCGAAGCGTGATCGAAAGCCGACAGTGGAAACGCAAATAAAACTAAAACTTAATATCTAACTAAAATAAAGTGTCTAATGATCCGGATCTACACAAAGGTGCAGTCAACATAACATAGGCAGAGGTGCTAGCACCCACATTTCGCCAGTTTATGTTTAGGTCCCAATGTAATAGGTGGCGAGCCCATTGCCATTAACCGGGCACTTTTAAACCTGCGATAAATACAGTCAACAAATGGTACAAAATCATTAATCAAACAACAATAACAAAATGCCGCAATTTTATACAAACTGGTTAACCGAACTTACTAAAACCGCACGAATCATCAAACACAGGAAGTCGGCACGAATATACCAAGGTTCAAACTGCAAAATACCGCAATTTTAGACTAACCGGTTAATGGAACCGACTAAAACCTCACGGGTACAAACAAATCAAATCGTACAGTACTTTCAATTTTATAGCAAGCGAACACAAAGAAATATTTATTCAGACCTCCCGGCGGGTCAATCAAAATGAATAAACAACAATTCAAATGTAAACAGATTTTTAGCACGTACTTGATTCAATAGTCAAATTAAGCCGCAATTGACACCCGATCGAAATAGACCAGGAAATATTTTAATTACAACAACAATTTCAAGTTTAAAGGTTAGAATAGTCCAACTTCAATTGCACCAAAGGCAAAACAATACCGATAAATTAACACCTAAAATGGCGGAATCTATCCGCGTGTTAAGTTTCAACTTGCACACCAAAATTAAATCAATCTGTTAATTATCGTTAACAATACACAAGCAAACAATAAAATAAAATATCCAGAAACTGAAATATATATATAACTAGGTTGTTAACTAACCTTTTCCATGACGGCCCCGTATTCGGAACAAATGGCCCAGTGATAATGTACCTTTTTTTTTTTTTTTTTATCGTGCGGAAATCCCTTCGGATACCCCCCCGCCGGCCAGCGGGGGCGGTTATGTCGGGCTTGCACCGACTAAAACCGCACGCCGTCTCGGGTCTTCAGACGCCGGGGTGTAAGGTTACCCATAGAGCATATCCCTCGCACCCCGGCTGACCCTGGGCCATCTCACCACTAACAGCATCACTCATCCTATCTCCTCTGAAAGCAGAGGAGTACGGAGAGCGATGTGTTCCCGCCACGTTGGGTATTGGCCGACGATCAATGCCAACCCTATGAAGGGGTGAAGGGGAAGCCATTGACCGTCGCCCAGGGTGTACCGGCCGCTCCGATTCCGTTATCCCCGGACTGCAGCGGGATCGGAATCGGAGCGACACTCGAGGAGGTTACCCAACACACACCCCAGTGATAATGTACCTAATCTAATCCTAGTCTAATGTATGTTGAGAATGTATTATATAATAGATTACAAAAATTATAAAGTATTTCACTTCCCTTTTTACGTGCGATCTACCGCTGCAATGGTCCCAAGTCAAACGAACTCGATGGGCGTATTCACTTAATTTTACAAAGAGATAACGATCTCGTTAATTAATGTTCACTAATTACTCCACATTCAACAAACCAAATCAAACAATGTTCTTCCAACAGCGCGGGGCCAAACCCTCCAAAGGCGCGAACACAGGGTCCACCAACGAGCCAACGAGCTCGGACCCTCACAAAGCGACGTCTCGATGTCCTCGGCGCTCAACTGGCCATGTACAGGCGTCATAGTTTTACATGCAATAATGCGCGGGTATGAAAATAAAAAATATGATTGGTGTTGGTCCTATCAATACGCGGAACCAACATCAAAACAAAATAAAACAAAGATTAAAACTAAACACTTGGCATTGCATAAACATAACATAACTTCACGCACGAATGTATCCCCGAATGGGTGGGCAGAGGTGTTTTACACACCCACGATTCGCCAGTTATATTTAGGTCCCAATGGCATTGCATTATTGTTTATATTTACCAATTTATAAATAGTGAAATCAACAAGTGCAGCGTAATTCTTGTGGTTTCATATAAAATGGAATAACACATACATAATCTATTGAAAACATAAACATACATAATAATTGATCCCAAATTTACCTAAGCTCTATAGATATTGGGTAGAGTACTAATAATGACCAATAATAGAACGCGTGAATATTAAGGTATTTAGAATTAATAAAATAATAATTAAAGAAATAAAAAACTGCTGCTGAAAAGACTGAAAGCACGCGGTACCCATTTGTAAATCATAAACAGAAAAGAATTAATGGATCCCGCTTGCTATCAAACTTGTTTCAGTCTTTTCAGCGGCAGTCGGGTTTTTAAATATTTATATGTTTTTGACATCACCTTTAAAAATCTTTGTTTTGATACGCTACTCGATAAATTTAAGTGAAAATATTTTATTTTATTTACATTAAAACATAGAAGTTGAATATGTTTTTGAAATCATGATTTTAAACTCTTCATTTTGATACTCTACTCGATAAATTTGAGTGCAATTTTTTTTTCGACCACATACATTTAAGCGAAATAAATCCACCGTATAGTTAAGGTTCACATTTAATGTACTCTGTGAAACTCCGGAGATAAATACCGTTAATTTGAGTCCTCATTCATCGAATTTCGTCCAGCCGTTAGGCCTATAGAGGGGAACAAAAAAGAATACATACATACGTATATACGCGGGTAAAACATTACCCTCGCTGGCACAGTAGGATAGAAAGAGTATGTAAATTAGGTATTTCATCGAAACTACAATATTTGTAGGTCATTGTATAATCTATGTATTTTTTATCCACGTAACTCGTTTAAGTACATACCTACTTATTACGAACCCTAATATTTAACTTTTTGCTTACATTCGTGTAAATGGTAACATTTCTTTTGAGAATATATATTCCATAAATATTACATAATATAAGTATTGAGGCTACAATCCAAAAATCGACCAAAACAATACATATTATTCCAGTTACAATCAAATGCTTATCTTTGTTTTATGAGTGGCCTACGCTCCTACGTTTCATGTGAGCTCTCGTCTCCTCATTTTGCTTAGGTCGACATTTTGAGTGCTCCTGACCACCCTCTTAGATATAGGTCGTCATAAATATAATCTTACTTAGGGTGACATTGTGTGTTCTTTTTTCACTTAATATTTTTCCTGGTAAAGGTCCCCGGCGGCGATTACATAAACAGGATTCAACCGCGACCTTAATGCGCCTAATAAAGTTTTACGAGAGACCCTTGGCAAAAACGTGAACGTTTCAAGGCGACAATGCTTTTATCTTTTCTGTTTTACTGATTGTTTTGTTCTTTACAATTAGGATTAGACTTTCTGTATAACACTTGACATAATTTACATATTTTAATTTTATGAATATACTGCTATGGAACATAATATTAATCAAATATGCAGCATGCTTGTACTATAATGTCTATAGGTACTTGTACCAACTCACCTAATGTCGGCGCACCTGCTAACAACAGAAGAGGCTCTGGCACATGCTTTCTTCTTGGGTTTGAGAGGTTAGACGGCAGTTACTCTCGTAAAAGCCAACAAACTTATCAAACATAATAAGCGGGACCTGGACTCCGAAGTGTACCTTTGGATGCAACTAGGAAATCGCTAGGAGGATGATGATACACACTAGATACGCAAGAACTAACTCAAATCATTGATAATCTCACGCTTAGCTACGTGACTGACTTGATTTTGGCCATTCAAATGATATTCTAAAATATGTGAATTCCAAAGTATATAAGTAGAGCTCTTTAAAATATTCAGAATACTAAATATAATTTGTTCACAGTGTATTTGCATTCGTTTTCATGCTTGAAATTACCGTAGTTGAAAATACTAAAATTTTTGCACGTTTTGTGACAGTAATTAACTGAAACACCTCTTGAATGCGAGTCGAAGTCTTTCGCTGCGAATCGTTTAACATTCCTGAACGTCGAGGTTCGTTTGGGAATCACTTCTTGGCCTCAGTACGACTCTGACATTGATGTATGGCCCACTTCTTTTTCCAAAGTTAATGTTATCGACCTACATAATATTACTTTCTGGTTATATTCTAAATTAGAGACTAATGTATTAGTCTAAAACCTTTATGTAGTATGAATAACAAATAAGTCGGCTAGAACGAACATTTACGAAATGTACACTTGAGGCCATTTCGTAATTTATATATAGAGCGATTACTTTGTGTACTTAGCTGCAAGAATAAAAAAGGTTCTTGTAAAATTAAATGTAATTACTATGTGGCATAAAGATCTCAGCCTATGTATCTCAGATAGTTTCATTTCTATTCATTTTGGAAGCTATATTACTTTTATTTTCTTATGTCTTATTTGCAAAATAGGATATGTGATTAAAAATACTTTAATAATATCTAAAAAAAGCACGCTTTAATAAACTAAAAACTAAAAATAAGAAACAGTGTACTCAGTTTTCAAACTCACTTGGATTAGTTTCGTAGCTTTTGTACATTCAATTAGGTACTGTAAATATATATCATTTATGTTTTTCTTCTATCGAGCTTGTTGCTCGTTTTCGGCTGTAAACTACGAGTCTACGTTATGCACACTAAAACCACTAAAGTGTACACGTCTACAAGCTTTATAAAAAAACAACCATTTTAAATTCTAAATATACATAAACATTAATTTCCTACTTGCCTTCAAATACATGCATACATAATTATATACTCACCCCTTTTTCCCTCCGGGGTGGGCACAGTCAGCAGCCCACGCCATCTGCTTCTGTCCTTGTAAGGACTTCACGAGATTCTTCTACTATCACTAAACCTTTCATGCAAGCCCGCCGGTTTCGAGTGCTTTTGAGCTCTCCTTTTTTTAATACATCAGCAATTTGATCAGTGTATGTTCTGTGAGGTCGACTCCGGTCTGTCTACCCACTGGCATATGCTTTACGTACTAGCCTTCTTATTGGTTTTCAAAGTCAGTTTTTTTCACAGGTTGGTTACTAATCATACTGTTCAAAGACTGACATTATATTATACATATATGAAAATTCTTCTGTCATACGGATAACAAGATCAATATTATTTATGAACTAGCTGTTGCTCGCGACTTCGTACGCGTTCATTTCGGAATAGATCAAGGTATGTTTATTTCTACAGTCTTGATACTAACGGATGAGGGGATATAGGCCTCGCCCTGGGGGAACCGCCTTAGATCACGGTATCCCCTATGCCAGGTAAGTATGATGAGGGGATGTAGAACACTCGTATTACATTGATAATTCGTTCGAAAAACATCTACTGCTCCTATAATACCAATAATTTAGTGAAGATATATAGCGCAGTTTATGACTATGCCCTAGAAGAATGTTCATGCAAAATTTCAAACAAACAAAAAAATAATTATAAAAATCACATTTTCGGCATCATTATTGCTCCTAGAACACACATCAATTATTTTTTTGAAAGAATATTCGTTTCGATGTTATTATATGTATAGAGGAGAAAAAAATACATATTTACGTGTGCAATCTGACCTCCCCTAACCCGAGAGGAAAGCCTGCGTCAGAGGCTTGTCCGTCTATCAGTAGATATATCAACTTACAGGCGAGATGTTTGTGGGGGCCCATTCACTTTTCGGTAAAGCAATAAATAACGCAATTCAAACCTTACACTTACTAGAATATCTGCCTATCTACTGAATTAAACTTGTTACAAATAAAACAACTGTGAATTTTATAAACGTTAGTCACAATTTATACATTATTTATGCAATGCACAGTGGTAAACAATTTTATTTACTAAGTGATTTATGTTAACACTTGTTTCTAAATGATTATGGCCTGGAGTCTGGAATTAATGCAATAAATCAATGTCAGGACATGTTTACGAGCTAACAGAGTTAATTCTAGGGCGACATGACGTTTATATTCGTGAATAATTGTTGATTGCTTGTACCGTGATGCCATCTAATGCAATAAACTTAGTGTAATTGTCATAATTATGTTTATCAGTGGTGTTCAGGGAATTCCCCAAATGCGCTTTGCAGTTACTCAATTTACTTGCCAAGCTTGAAGATGTTTGGTTATAAATGTGCGTTTTGTTTCTTTTTATAGCGTATGTTAGTGCTACGACACAGATATCACAAGTCATCACGTTTTTTACACAATTTATATTATACTTCACATCGTGAAAACGTAGAGATGCCACCTCCAAATTGTTGACTTGCCTGAATTTTGGCTAACATTACCAAAAAATGGTACGTTACAGACAGACGATTTCCTTCAATTATTGGAATTTGATGGTAAATAGAAGACCAGTACATTTTTCGAGTAGATTAAGTATGAAGATTATGTATATGCAGTGTTATCACTGCATATACATATTATGATTAGATTAGATTAGACACCAAAACATTATTATTTTTGGTGTCTAATCTCATCTAATCACTAGCAATATTTTTCATTGAATTAATTTAGCCTAATCCAACACGCTGTTAGACATAGGCCTCTCCCCATTTGCGGGTATCCGGTTCTCCGTCTATAGTCTGTTTTTAACCTTAAACTCAATATACAACATGAACACCCTTAAGGGAAAAAAATCAGTGCGACTTCACCTAGTTCTAAGGTAAATTAACCGAGGTAGGGGACAATGACAATGGTAAACTACTTTGATACCTAACTCCACCTCAAGGTATGAAATTGTAGGGACTTTACGATTTATATTCCTTAAAAATGACGCTCTTCTGTTGTCTTGTTGATTCCTATACCTATTGCACCTACAATAAAAAAAAAACAAAAAAAATGGTTTCCCCTTCGCGCTGGTTGTTAAATGAAGTGTCGTAAAATGCGATCAAGAGATATTGTCAAATATTTATATTGCCCTCCTCGGCAGGGGTTTATGTTGTGCTATCACTTTCCTTCTCGTTTACCAACTAAAGAAAGTCTTTACAATAGGTACAGTACAGTCAGTAACGAAAGTAAATTAAAACAAAGAAGTTAATTCAACAAAATTAAAAAGTGTCATTGCTGAGAAATTCTGTAAATCTAATATCCACTAACCCCTCCAGCTAACCTAAATTACTTTTATTAGAAATGGGTTTACGTCGGTAGTGTGTCTTAAGGCCGACACCTTAACTATTAAGCTACCGATCTATGAAATATCACCATCAAAGTACTATGTTCATTTTCAAACATCCTCAAGAGAAACAAGTTCTCAGTGGTAGAATCAGTTTTACATAGGGACAAGACATTTTAACACTGATGTGACAGTGATCAAAGGAAATAAGTTGAAATACCGACCTTATTTATACACACGTCTTTTCACAGGTTTTCAGCCTAGAGGCCACGGTTCTATAGGCCGCCGAAATAAAGTGCTAATAAAATAAAATTAAGGTTTTATAATAGTAAGTCGGGAACTAAAATAAAATCCTTTGAGAATGCCGTGAGCTTAAACTGCGGTCAGGTGTAATCTATTAAAAATATATAGTGGAAAAGTACAAGTGAGTAATTATTTCATTTATGTCAACATACGTAAAGACAAGAATATATAATTTTATTTCACAATGTTAAATTCTTTTGTAGAATTAATTAATATAAAACTATTTTAAAGTGGTGTCAGTCGGATACTCATTAATAGAATAGCAAGCCTTCTCATTTAATAGGCTAAAGAGCTTTCCCGACTGACTTGACTTCGAGTCATGGCTATTTCCGCTTGTAGCTAATATTAAAACGAACGACAAAAATTAAAAAAAACCTTGACATGGGTAACAACAATCCCGACTTATTCACCTCTCAAACAAATATAAAAAACAAAATTGAAATTGGTTCATCCGTTGGGGAGCTACAATACCATCACAGTCAAACTTATAACACCCCGTCGTTTTTGCATCGGGGGTTAAAACCCACTCGGGTTAAAAACTGAAAGTTATTTAGTAATAACTCACCAATTAGTTGTCACTGGCGTGTCCACATATAACCCACATATTATAATTTTATAATTTATGCATTCTTACAGTTATTAAGTTTTAACTTCATAGTTCAAGTTACTTTTAGTGAATTAACCCTCTACAATTAAAAAAAAAATCAATATTAAAAAAATAGTTCTAGAAGTAAGGAACATCGTTTAGTTCAGAAACAAAAGCTTCATCATCATCATCTTAGCGTTAAGTCCCGGTCTCATCCGATGCTGTTGCCTCGGAACCCGGGGTCCGCTTTCTAGCTTCTACTCCTCTACTTCGCACAGTCTTCGGCATCCTTGGCAGTGAAATCATTGACTCGGATGACATTCGTTACAACATCAAGCACTTTGTGTCTTCCCCTCCTACTGACGCCCGGTGGAGGCAGCATGGCCAGACATTAATTTGTTACCCACGTAGCCTGGTGGTCGCCGAAAAAGTTGACAAAATAAAAACTTATTTCTTATTTTTCAGTTGCATTTACAATCGATTTATTATTTTAGTATTGAATTGTTTTCTTTATCCGAGCTAATAATAATGAAATTAAAACTAAAAAAGAATCCTAAATCGTAAATAATACAAAATTTGGAACCCTCAGTCAATCAGATAAGCCGTTATTGTATATTTATTGTGTGAAGCACAGAACATTGTATTAACCAATAACAAATAAACAAAACTTTCCTCTCTATTATATTGATAGTGATTCCGCTTCGGTTACGAATATATAACTCCATTAATTTTGTTTTCTCAATAATAAAAATGTCCTCTATATTTATGTATTTTCTTTGTTCGTTTTTTGCCTGACAACCCTATTTCATTTTCTCTCTGTCTCCTCAATAGAAGGTTACAACCCTTGTAGATAAATGTAGGCTATGCTACACTAATGAAATCACCGAAAACTGCTTTATCGTTACTTGAACCAAAGTTCTGATGATCGTTTGTTTTGAAGAAAGTCTAGACTGATATTCTTCTTTTCATTTTAAACAAACTTAAAGAAATGATATGAAATCTGAAATCATATAGTGAATGTTCTTCTATCGGTGAATCTATTTTTTATGTCGCATGATTTGTATTGTGACGCTTGAAGATTTTAATAAAGCAATTAGAGTTTACACTTTAATCATTAAGTATCTTAGTGATGACCTCGGTTACTGCCGAAACTTTCACTTCAGAGCTCGGTGTCCACTTTCCGATCCATTTTGTTTATTTGGGTTATTTAAGCTATTACAGGAGCGCCTGTCCTCTAGTCCCCGAATCACGATAGCCTAACCTGCACCAGAACCTCGTTCGTTAATCGGCAGGTAAGGTTAACAAGGGCCCCGAAGATGTTAATAGGACCATTCACCTAAAGATTATTAATAACTATGTGACATTTATTGATTATATAACAATACAGTTTTGTTAACATAAGCCACGGTTGTCAGAGAAATTGATCATGATAATCAGTTTGGGATTGGTACCTACTGGTTTTCATTCAGCTGTAATAACCACCAGTGGTTGTCACCAGTTAAGACATCCAAGAGATGTACGAGTAAGTGAGGCGTATTCTGTATCTTAGTATGGTAAACAGTTTAAGGCTTAAAAATATTCCTTCATAATGTATATTTACTAATAAAAGGACCTGCATTCTATAAAATATAGGTAACTTAACGTCTGTAACTACTCGTACTCTTCAACTCTAACAAATAAAATATATGAGAATTCTTCAATCTGTTTTCTTTCTTAGATAGGATTCCATGACATTTTAATCATTTACAACGGTATCCTTGTTAATGTCTGCTATTTATCTGCGGAAACAAAATGTTAGGTAGGTATTGTAGCGTCCGGGGGTTGGACGCCGCAATACCTCGTGTTGATAACAAGATAAACACAAGGATAAATAGTTATATGGGTATTTATTAATACAACAAAGCTTCCTATATCGAGTTTAGGGAGGTTTTTACGCGAATATATTTATATTTAAGCGAACTAGGGAATCGCGATCTCCGCTCAAGGACTGAGCCTAAATTTAATACACTTATATCTGCTCTTCGGCCGGCGGACCAGGCGGCGCGCCAAGTCGCCCGCTGTCAGCCGGATAGCTGAATGCAGCTCCAAGCAATTGTTTTTTCTTCCCTATCCTATATTTAAAAGTATTTAAATATTTATTTTTAAACTCTGACACATGATGGCCAGGTCAATGAACTGTAGTGATCGAAAGAGGTCGAACCACTACATCGAGCTACGCCCATGGCCAGCCATGTGACAGCTACACTGGAGCCTTAGATTTACTACACGAGAGCAGACAAAAAAAAACATTATCTCGCCTGTCTCTTACAATGAGAAAAACGACGCAATCTTTACACTTTATATCCATTAAACTGTAACAAATACTGAAAAAAATCGAATAAAAAGATTGCTTCATTCTTGGCCTGGCAAAAACTCGTGTTAAAAAGCAACAAGCCACAGCGCAACTATCTACATAAATTATTTTAATGTCATTTGACGACACATTTTAAGGTTTGCCCTGAAGGGACTTAGTAACGGAGTACTTTTAAGACCTACCTAACTAAAACTTAAAGCTGACATAAAGTGATCTATCGTTACACATTATGCATATGTAATAGACAATCTATGTCGCCTACACATTACTAAATTATTTTTAAATCAACATTAAAGAGAAAGAACTTCACTCCATAAAGAAGAGTCTGATCGAAAACTAACTTTCAATCATCGTCGGCGCTAATGTCCAAAACGATTTGACTCTCTTACAAAGTTCAGATCACTACTCTCAACATCAGACGAAAAAATAATTGCCTAACTCCTACGCTAGAACATCACGAACATAACAAAACAAACCTATTTATCTTCAGCAGCGCAGCAATATGGAATAAACAGAGAACACATATTAATAAAATATTACACACAACACGTTATTTACTACGTGAATTATAATTCTACTAAGACTTATAGTCCTTATTGGCCCTATTGACCCGCAGGCAACTGTCAATGCTCTTGAAACACTCTGGAACAAGCCACCATCATAGCCATCTTCTCGTTGAGCACATAACAGCACATAAAAGCACATAAAAGCAAAATAAACACAACGATACTGATAAATGCGTCGCTCCAATGTCGCACGACGTCTTTCTTCAAACGGTACGGGATCGATCAGTATTCAGTATTCAGTATTTATTCATTAACAACTTTTACATTGTGTTTGAAAAATTAAAAATAAAAATAAACCAAAGCATTTACAACATTATGAATAATTTAAAATTGGAAAATATTTAACACAATTACAATAAATTAATGTCAAAGAAAAAGATTACCTATAATATTAAATTTGATGTCAATATAAATTCGATAAAAAAATGTCAAATAGAATAAAAATGTCAAGATGTCAATAGTTTTTTTATAATATTAGTAAATTGCTTAAAGTCAACCTGAATGCGATAATGAACTTTGATACATTATTTATATTACATTATTTATCATATCATAGATCTTCGACGGAATAATAATACCCTTTCAATAGAAATGCCTTAAATTTGGCTTGGAACTCTCGTTTATAAATTAATATTTTTAAGTGTATAGGTAGTTTGTTAAATATTCTGATGGAGTTATACATCGTGCTATGTTTGACAACGTCAAGACGAGGCACAAATTTACTTTGAAAATCTTTTCTACGTGTATTCTCTCTTGCTCTTCGCTCATCGTCTGATTCATGTTCTTGTATGGGCTTTGCAAAATTGGTCAACAATACCAAAATATACAAGCTGGGAACAGTTAATATGCCCAAATCTTTGAAGTGGGTCCTACATGACTCGTCCTGTCTTATGCGTACTATTATCCTTATGGCTCTTTTTTGTAAAATAAAAGCACGCTGCATGTTGTATTCATAACTACCTCCCCAAAAAAGAGTACTGTATCTCAGTCTTGACTCCACTAGTGTATAATATACCATTTTCAAATGTTCAATATTGACTTCATTTCGAAGACTGCGTAAAACATAACAAGCTGAGCTTATAGTCCCCTCCAAATAGGACAATTCGTTTTTCCAGTTTAAAAACTCATCCACATGTACTCCTAGGAACCTAACGACATTTACAGTTTCAACTGGTCTGCCCTCTAGAACACAATCAAGAGTGCTATTGTTTTTTGCAGTCGTTTTAAATAATATGGCATTGGTTTTAGTAACATTTAGTTTAAGACTGTTTACTGAAAATCAAGTAAGGAATAAGGTCAAAACCTCATTTACTTTTAGACTAAGAGTGTTTACATCGTCTGCGGATATTATCGCATTAGTATCATCAGCAAACATTACCAACTTGGTATTCACCGGTGACATTTGAGCTATATAATTAATTAAATCATTTACGAAAATTATAAATAGAATCGGACCCAGAATTGAGCCTTGCGGAACACCAGTTTTTGTTGCGTCATTTTTGACCTATGAGCCTCCACACACTTTCCCTTGCTATAAATTGTGGCTTCGGTATTAGTGATAGCTTGTACTTCAACGTGCATTTTTCGATTTAGTAAATACGATTTTAAAAGATTCCCTGCTGTGCCTCTAATTCCGTAGTGATCAAGTTTTAACAACAGCAACTCATGATTAATGGTGTCAAAGGCGGCGCTTAAGTCTAAGAAGAGCCCAGCGACTTTCTTCTTTTGATTCAGTTGACTCACGATATCTTCGATCAACGTCCCTATGGCTTCTTGTGTACTTACGTGCTTTTGATATCCGTACTGCCTTCTGTTTAACACCCTATTTAAATTGAAATGTCGTACGAGTCTAACCTTTATCAACTTTTCAAAAATCTTAGACAGTGTTGGCAAAAGCGAAATTGGTCTGTACATTGCTGGGTCCGTTTTTGCTCCTTTTTTATATACAGGAATGACCTTCGCTATCTTAAACTGATCTGGGAATACACCCTGTTCGAAGCAGTTGTTGTATAGAATGCTAAGAGGCTCAGCCAGTAAGTCAATGTTATCCTTGATCACCGAAATCGGGACATCATTGTATCCACATGTTAATTTGCTCTTCATTGTATTCACAGTTCTCCGCACTTCGCTAGGAGTGATTGGGTCCCATGAGATCTCAGTTTCAACTCTGTTCGTACCTTTCCTTAATATATCCAAAGCCATTTGCGAGTAGCCTTGGTCCTGGCCAAAACTTTTATAAAATTCATTTGCCAGAATATTTACTACTTCAGACGGATTAGCTATCATTCTATTGTTAGATTTTAAAATTAGGTTTTGATTTGACTTACGTCCTTTATTCCTATGTCGATTTACTATTCTCCATATGTTTCTCGGGACATTTCTGAATCTCGCTATTTCACTCTGTATAGACATTTTCTTCGCTATTTTTATAACTCTTTTATATATTGTAATATATTTATGCCTGTAACGTACTATACTTGAATCGTCTCTATTACTTTTACTAGCAACTAAGAATCGTTTCATCTTACTGGAAACTTTAATTCCTTGCGAGACCCAGCGAAGACCTGACATAGGATTTACACGAAGTTGTTTTTTGCGTTTTGTTTAGTTTTAGTATCAAATTACTAACCTTATATTATGATAAACGTTTGTGTTACTTAGCGCCTATTATTTTTAATCCGCAATATGTAAACTGATATGGGCATGAATCATTTATGCTAGGTGCTGTCTGTCAACTGTTAATTGTCTATTACGAACCACTGGGTGCATTACACGCTTCCGTATAAATTCAAGAATTTTTATTAAGATACTACCTGAACCTCCTCTTCATGGTCCTTCGAAGACGGATTAAGCAAGTTTCCAGCTATTCGTGAAGTTATTCAGGAGAAAACCGTGTTGTGAAGACGAAATATCTAAAAATTAAAAATTGCTACGTGCCGTAGTACGTGTGCGACGGCGACGGTCCAAAGGTCAATCGAGGATATTCGTATTTAGTGCTGAAAGTGACACTTAATTAAGGACACTAATTAAACCCCAACACTCTATAAGGTAGTATCTATCTTGTTAAGTTATAGTTTATACTGGATTTGCGCAATTAGCTACCTATATGGTACCTTTTTATAGTTAGACTTACCTACCTGCATGTAAGTATTTAAGTATTTTTCAAGATTTGCTTTTTGCCCTTATTATCGCCTTACATTTACAATTTAATATTTGGTTTGTTTAAATATTACTGTGTTTAAGTATACATACCTAATTAGTTAGCTATTTTTAACTAAACATCACTGTAATTCTGTACTTGTTTGGTCTTAGAAATAAAAATAAAGTTTCGTTGGTAAAAAGTAAAATCATTTATTAATATAAACTTAACCATTACAATACTTATAATTATATAACTAAATCATTATTTACAACAGTGGGCAATTATTAAATAAGAAGTACCTACCTAAATTATATACAGTTGTGTAGCAATTTCAACTAATTATTCATTAATTATATATTATAAACACTTTTTCTGTATAAATTCCAGATCACATACCGCTTCCCAGAATGACGGAAACGGAATTAAATAGAAAAAGAGGAAGTTACAAAGGGCAACTAACAGCATTTATTAATTATTTGGAAACATTACCTTTAAAGTCGTGCACACAGGCCCAGGTAAATGAGCTACAATCTCGACTGAGTACATTGCCAAAATTATTTGATAATTTCGATGAAGTCCAGCTACAAATAGAATGTTTGGTAGATGACCAGACTGCTCAGCTGCAAGCTAGGGAGGCGTTCGTTTCGGCATTTCACAAAGCTAAGGGTAAGGCCCTAGATATTATAAATAGTATAGTGAAACCTACTGATGACTTTTGTAGTGTATCTTCTCGAAACAAATCTAAACCTTTCAAACTACCTACAATTCCATTGCCAAAATTCGATGGATCGTATGAGAACTGGTTATGTTTTCATGACACTTTCAATAGTATGGTCTCCTCAAATGAGGAACTTGATGACATAACCAGGTTTCACTATTTGAAATCAGCACTGGAAGGGTCGGCGGCTGAGTGCATAAGTTCCATTATAATGTCCGAAGCTAACTACGTTGTAGCCTGGAAGTTGTTATGTGATAGATTTGATAATAAACGCTTATTGACTCAAAATCATGTTACCGCATTACTTAACATTGACATGGGCAACAAAGAGTGTTCGGCAGGCATTAAACGAGTTATAGATCAATTAAATAAAAACCTCCGTTCGTTAGAATCCTTAGGCGAACCCACGGAACACTGGGACACACTGCTTATACACATAATATCACGAAAGTTAGATCCCAAAACGTACCGTGAATGGGAAGAGCACAGGAATCGAATTGATATAAAAACAAAAATAACACTGAGTTTATTTATCACTTTTCTACGTAATCGTGCCGACTTCCTTGAGTTCATTGAACTTTCACGTAATAATCCCCAGCCTTGTGGTAAATCTTCTAATTCTAAGGTGAAGTCCATGGTTTCGTGTGTCCAGAATAACCAAGTTCAAGAGTCAGCTTCAAAGGTTTGTCCAAAATGTAATAAAACTCATCACCTGTCCACGTGTCCAGAGTTTTTATGTTTGAGTAACGAGCAACGTTTGTCATTGCTACCAAGTTTGAAATTATGTTATAACTGTTTAAATACAGGTCACTTCGCAAACAGATGTAAGAAAACTAGCTGTAAAGTGTGTCATCGTAAGCACCACACTTTAGTTCACGTCGTAAACCATAAATCATCCGATAGATCTTCTATTAGTGATAATAAAAATATGTCTTTATCGCAAAAGAATAATAACGCACAGCAATCCACGCTAGTCGAACGCTCACCGAGCAATGTATCGCTTTGTCTTTCTCTCGGTCAAGGTCAAACTCGCCAGGTACTACTGTCTACGGCCCTTCTTAAATTATACGATAAATGCAATCGTGAACACATCGTTCGCGCGTTGTTAGATAGTGGTAGTACATCGTGCATTATTACCGAAACCATGTATCATAAACTTGATTTACCTTTCATTTCAATAAATAAGGCGATGACCGGCATTAATAATTCAAACTCAGTCATACAAAAAATGTGCCGCGTGAACCTGACATCACTTGATAGTACTTACACAACAAAAACAAATTGTTTTGTTTTGCCTACGATAACCGATAAGGTACCATGTCAACGAGTTGACATTTCAAACTTGGCCATTCCCACTGACATTGTACTCGCTGATCCCAACTTTCACACTCCGTCTGATGTAGACTTAATTATCGGAGCTAATATTTTTTGGGACTTATTAGGAAGTCAGCGAATTAATTTAGGGAAGGGCAATCCAATACTTATTGAAACCCGTCTAGGTTGGATAGTCTCGGGTCCCAGTAAAGTACAGTCAGCTCAAACACTCAGGTGTAATTTTATAAATGTTATTGAATCACATTCCACTGATCTCCGCACTGACGACGTACAAAGTCAGCTTACACAATTTTGGAAACTGGAGGAAGTTTCATGTAAACCCACCTGTTATTCCAAAATGGAGCAGGAATGTGAAAACCACTTTGTCCAGAATACAACTCGTCTTAAGGATGGACGTTTCTGTGTCAAGATACCACTGACTCAAGATCCATCTGTACTCGGTGAATCATTGGGACGTGCCAAGCACTGTTTTATTTCACTGGAACGACGGCTTAGTAGACAAATAAAATTAAAAAACATGTACACAGAGTTCATGAATGAATACAAGGACCTGGGCCATATGAGTGAAAGTTCATTCACTTGTAACAAAATATTATATTTTATTCCTCACCACGGTGTTCTGCGAGACAGCTCAACCACTAAGTTAAGAGCAGTATTTAACGCCAGCAGTCTTACTACTTCAGGCTTATCGTTGAACAACATAGAGATGGTGGGCCCGACGATTCAGGATGACTTACTCTCCATTCTCATCCGGTTTCGTCAACACAAGTATGTGCTAGCGGCTGACATCGAGAAGATGTATCGCCAAGTTCTCGTTCACCCGGACGACCGACATCTGCAGCACATTGTGTGGCGCAGCGATCCTTCGCAGGAACTTAAGGCCTACGAATTAAATACTGTCACCTATGGTACAGCCAGCGCACCGTTTCTTGCGATTCGGTGCCTTAAGCAAGTCGGCTTGGAATGTAACAACTCAAAGATTTCTGACGTCATCATGCATGATTTTTATGTGGATGACCTGCTAACAGGGGCGAGTACTTTGGATGGGGCGAAGTTCATTCAGCAAGAGGTGACGGCCGCTCTTGCCTCCGCCTGCCTGCCGCTGCGCAAGTGGAAGTCGAACGAGCCTCAGCTTCTGACCCATGAATCAGCGCGAGATACGGTTGATCTTAACATCGGTTCAACAGAATCAACAAAAACATTAGGGATCAGTTGGATAACTAGTTCTGATGAACTCTGTTTTCCGATTCATGTTGAACCAGCACAAAAATGCACTAAACGGAGTATTTTGTCCACCATAGGCCAGGTGTTTGACCCTTTAGGCCTCTTAGCTCCATGTATCGTCCCCATGAAGATAATGCTGCAAAAATTGTGGTTATTAAAATTATCATGGGACGAACCGTTACCATCGGAACTTTGTCAAAAGTGGGAAGACCTCATAAAATTGTTACCTTTTTTGTGTAATGTTAGGATCCCTCGTGCAGCTGTAGTTTCTCCTGCTGATCATATCGATGTTCACGTTTTTTCGGATGCGTCACAAGATGCTTACGGTGCCTGTTTATACATTGCATCATTTGATGCCGAAGAACGTATTCTGTCCGTTCGATTAATGATGGCCAAAAGTAGAGTAGCACCCCTAAAAACGCTAACAATTCCCCGACTTGAGCTTTGTGGGGCTTTGACAGCAGCTCGAATCTATGAAAGGTTCAAAGATTCGTTGCGAACTGCAATACATAATACTACATTTTGGACGGATTCATCAATAGTTCTGGGTTGGCTCCACATGATGCCCAGTAAGCTTCAACCGTTTGTTAGAAACAGGGTCACGGATATCCTTGACGTGACTGGTGAGTTCACCTGGCGGCATGTTCCTACACATGAAAACCCTGCTGACCTTTTGTCTCGAGGTATTACTCGTACTCCGAGTGGCATCATGGACAATGATCTATGGTGGTTAGGTCCATCATTTTTACGTAAACCGGTTTCAGAATGGCCATCCAAGTTCATTAATGTTGATTCTAATTTACCCGAACTCCGCAGTGAAAAAACTTTACATGTGATGGAGCAATCAAACCCAGCTAGTATTGATTTTAGTAGATTTTCTAATTATAATAGACTCCTTCGTTCAACCGCCTATGTCTTGCGTTTTTTAAGTAACATTAAAGGAAAAATAAAACTGTCTGGTCCTCTGTCTGTGGAAGAATTAAACAATTCTTCAAACCTTTTAATTAAATTAGCACAATCAGAATCATTTTTAGAATATAAATTAATTACGAATAACAAAAAATTACCTATAAAAAATCCATTAAATAAACTGAACTTGTTTCTAGATGACAATAAATTACTACGTGTTGGTGGTCGTTTAGAGAACTCAAATTTATCATATCAACAAAAACATCCTATCGTGATACAGTCCTCTCATATTTTAACCAAATTGTTATTTGAACATGAGCACAAACGTTTAATGCATGCCGGACCTCAACTTTTACTGGCTTCTATAAGAGAAACCTATTGGCCTATAGGTGGCCGTAATTTGGCTAGATCATGTTTCCGAAAATGCGTGAGATGCTGTCGCATGAAAGGGAAAATAAGCGCTCCATTGATGGGTAATCTGCCGCGTGATCGCATAACACCAAGCTTCCCTTTTGAGAATGTTGGGACCGATTATGCTGGTCCTATAACTGCACTCAGTCGTCAAGGCCGCGGTAGCAAGCTTGTTAAGGTGTATATTGTCCTTTTTGTATGTTTTGCTACAAAGGCGATCCATATAGAATTAGTGGGAGACCTTACAAGCAATAATTTTCTTTGCGCGTTATATCGTTTTGTTTCCCGAAGAGGCAAACCAAAGAACATTTTTAGTGACAACGGGACTGCATATAAAGGAGCTTGCAATGATTTAGCTAAGTTTTTACAGTCGAGTTGTGGTTCTTTAGCTGGATCTGCCGCTAACGACGGCATTAAATTTAACTTTACCCCTGCCTATGCACCTCATTTCGGTGGACTCTGGGAAGCGGGTGTGAAGTCCGTTAAGCATCACTTGTACAGAGTGTTGGGTACCTCTCACTTAACATATGAAGAACTGTCTACAGTGCTCGTACAAATTGAAGGGATCCTAAACTCCAGACCACTCACACCACTTTCACCAGACCCTGACGATCTGCTGCCATTAACGCCTGCACATTTTTTAATCGGGCGTCCCCTCACTTCAACTCCTACTTCACACACTGTGGACTACTCGAAACCGTGTTTATCACGTTTCCATCGGCTCGAACAACTTCGACTAAGTTTCTGGAACAGATGGAGTAAGGAGTATGTCACATTGCTACAGGAACGAGTCAAGTGGAAAGTCAACCATGAAGCACTCAAATTAAATGCTCTGGTCTTATTAAAAGACGAAAATCTTCCACCGCTCAAATGGAGATTGGGACGTATCATCCAGCTGTACCCAGGCACTGATGCGATTTCTCGCGTAGCCGATGTACGAACTTCAACTGGTGTAGTTCGTAGAGCCTTCAACAGGATATGTCCGCTACTGGAAGATGTTGAAAGCCACTAGCTTTCAACGCCCGGGGGCATGTTTAGTTTTAGTATCAAATTACTAACCTTATATTATGATAAACGTTTGTGTTACTTAGCGCCTATTATTTTTAATCCGCAATATGTAAACTGATATGGGCATGAATCATTTATGCTAGGTGCTGTCTGTCAACTGTTAATTGTCTATTACGAACCACTGGGTGCATTACACGCTTCCGTATAAATTCAAGAATTTTTATTAAGATACTACCTGAACCTCCTCTTCACGTTTTATAAAGGTCTTTTTAAATGTAGTCAAAAAATGTTTTCTAAATGAATTTATACCCATATGTTTCCAGTTTTTATCAGCTAACCTTTCTCTATAACTACTGTTCCTTTTAGAATTAAATGTTCTTTTATTAATAAATGTCAGTGAATTATTATGTTTATTAAAATTACTACTACATAGTTTCATATTGCAAATTAACGCCGCATGTCCATCTCCAATTCCATTATGATCAATCTCGCAATTTTGAATTCTATCATCGTGGATATTTGTCAAAAACTTATCTAAACAAGAGCGATGTTCATTTCTAATGAAAGTAATCGAGTCAACGAGTGGTCTGAAGTTGTAACAAGTCAATAAATTTAAAAAGTCCTGCCTCTTTAGAGTATCTACAAGTAGATCTATATTAAAATGACCACAAATACAGCAATTTCCATTGAAAAGGTGCTCCAACAGTTTTTCAAGACGGGGCATAAAAGTATCTAAGTTTACATCATAAGGAGTACGATAACAGCAGCATATTGTTACTCCAGATGAAACATCCCTAACTCCACACACCTCAAAACTATCCATCTTATATAAATTTTTCACAATTGGCAATTCTACACATTCCCTGTCTTTAAGTGCTAAAATCGCAGTGCCTCCTCTCAACTTACAACAATTTTAAGTAAAATCCTCAGCTGCAATGTTGTCCTCAGTTTCACAGACGTGTTAGCTACCTTTCATGCCCGTGTAATAGGCTATTCGAGAAAAGTTATAGTATTTCAAAGAAAACGTTAAGTTTATAATTGTGAATTGTGGTACGTTGCGCTCTACAGTAGGTGTATACCTACTTGTATGTAGGGATATAGTAGTTCCGAAGATTATCTGGAAATTTACCAAATATTATCTCTTTCTCCAATCATTATTCAAGAAACAAAAGAAACAATACAAGAACCTCAAAGTTTGAAAATTAAGTAACAACCTTGTTTTAAAAATTGCTCTACTTTAACATTAACTTTCATTAGTAGGCTAGTAGGTTACTATACTATTTGTTTTAATAATGTAAAAAGAGTTGGTCAATCAGGCTTTTATTTACTCTCCTTACCTTCGAAATGAAAAGTACAGTGTTTACCTCGGGTCAAAAACCTATTTCAGCGCTCGAACTAGTGGCACCCACGCTCACTTGCCAAACCATCTACTGCCCAAATAGGTGCTTTCGACCCTTTTGTGACACTCTACTATAACATTTCACACATCATTAAAATCACTTTTCCAATAATTTCACATTAACCACCTCGTTGGTCCCAAGCCATTATTTAGCGTTTATGTTAGCTTACGATCTTGAGGTTAATAATTTCGATATCCGGGTCTAGTAAATTGTTATGGTGTTTTTCCATTAGCAAAAAACCTCAGCAATACGAATACGTGTAATACGTAGTATTCTCAAAAACGAATTATTGAATGCCTTAATTGCGTCTTTGACAACTCTTGTTTACATCTCAGCGAAAAACCTCCCTTTCCTTTTAAAATACCCCAATGATATTTAAAAGACTCTCATATTGAAAGGTTTCAGATGTGCGTTGGTTGGTTGAAAGGTGTTGTGACATGACGAACCTCTTTTTTTGTGCGGAATTCCCTTCAGTTACCCCCCCGCTGGCCAGCGAGGGCGGTTATGTCGGGCTTAAACCGACTATAGAGCATATCCCTCTCACCCCGACTGACCCTGGGCCCATCTCCGGTTTCGAGATGGCCCCTTAGGGTTTGGGAACCACGGTGTCCCCGCTTTGCCCGGTTTGGGAGATGGGGCGCTAGTCGCCCCGCCGCCGTCCCGGCCTGCTTCTGCTAGGGTGACAGGCGGCCTCGCCTGTCACCCCCGCCATCTCCTTCGCGAGCATTACATGCTCGCAGAAGGAGGTGGCGGCGGCCCACGCGCTCGCGCTCCGCTCCATTGCCGCATATGAAGGCGTATACATAGATTACAACTACGAATATGATAGATTAAAAAAAAAAAAAAAAAGATAATACAGAATACACAAAGAGATAAATATCTGAATTGACTTGACTTGAAGTGCAAAAATTACGTCAATTGTTTGAGTTTGAACTGTTGATTAAACAGTTTCGGCGCGCTAGTATGATATTTACTATTATTAGAACTATATTAATTTATAGTGCTTGTCCTATATCAGCATTCACTACACCTGAAAGTTATGATTTCAATTTATTAGAAAATAATGTTTAGAATAAATTTTAATACGCAAATTACATAATACTAGCTGCTCCCCCCAGTGTAATATAAGTTCTGACAATTCCCGTAAATTTTCCTACATTTTCGCTCATAACAACCTTCTCCAGACAATGACAAACACAACAAAAGAAGAATTAGCGAAGTCGCTCCTGTCGTTCACGTGTGATACCGTGACCAAGGGGAATAGGCATTCATTGTTATATGTATATAATTATACATAGATATAGAAAGATAGATAGATCTTTATACGAGTTGAGAGACTTATATATTTCACTAAACATAATGTTTGAGCTTTACGGTGTAGTAAATTTAATTTTGTTACTTGTCTACGTAACTCATTTACGTTTGAAAAAGGTATTGAAACGTCTCTCTGTTTGTACAGATATAAACGAGATTTCACTGATGTTTGGAGTTACCGTTTAATTAATTTAATAAACGTTGAACGTAACGGCCCCGTTGTTAATTCAATTGAGTTTTAAACTTAAATACTTAAATTAAATTAGTAAAATCTAATTAATGATGTAAAGGTTGAAACACATTTGTCAACTATGTCTTTAGTTAAGAATTTATTTAAACAAAAATTAGTGGGGACCTTTTTGGTCTACACTGATATATTTTTATACTTTTAAAGTCAGCTTAAACTGCAGCAGAGGTAAAAAGGTAGGGAGAAGAGCAGGAGAATGAGATAAAAAAGAAAGACCAAATAACTAGAAATTTGATAGATTTCTAAAGAATATTAGGAAAGTAAGTTATTGGCCAAACAAATTCATGGAAAGCGCACACAAAGGGACTCATTCCACACGCTTCTTCCGATCATCAGATCACTAAAATTGCCGGATGAGGCCGGCGAGGCGAGATGGTTTAACCACAGAGCAGTATACCCTTAAGCACCACGTCGTCGTTCAAGAAAGGCTGAATCGCCTAAACTAAGTTTAAGCTTTAACTGCCTAATACTGGGTCATAACTTAAACTGTAGACCACATCCTTACGAGAATGGAAACGTACCTCTTGTCAATTATAGTGATGTGAATACCATTACTAACAACTTCAATCAATAACTATGGCACCTACGATTCCGAGAACGCCCAAGCATGGATAGAGATAATAGTTTGAACCAAGTCATACTATCCACTGCTATTGAAAATTTGACAAATTCTGGTCTGTGATAGTACTTTAGTAAAATATAGAGTGGAAACGTTAAGCGTGTCCAGCCGATTATTTCGTAATTAATAATAATGTCATTTTATAGATTAAGGGTCTCTTTTGTTAGTCAATCCTTAATTGACAAACTCTTTACATAATAAATTCATCAGCATCTATCTTTACTATTATAAAATTGTAAATTAGTTGGGTTATTAAATGATGGATTTTGAACTAAAATATTTTTTTTTGAATTTTTTCTGCTTGTATGTTTGTCTGTTTGTTTGCGATGGATGCAAAAACTACTGAACGGATTTTAATAGAAAAGTCTTGGTCAGTAAACTCTGACGTATATCTGATTGCAATTGGTTGAGTAGAACTGGAGATATGACCAAAAACTAATACAGATATTAGTAACTGCGTAGCAGAAGATAAATCGAAGTTGGATTGTTGAACTATAGTGCTTGAATATTAGTTATGGTAAATAAATCATTATATGTCAAAATACTACAGGATATTCTGGCTCCACCAATATCGTCGGTCCCAAGCCAACCTCATCTGCAAACCGGTACACAACTGCTGCAGCCTTGTCTCTCGTGGTTGAAGGCTTAAGAGTAAGGAGTAGACGTAAATTATCAAAACATTTACTGGCGAATTAAAATATACCACCGGTATAACTTGGTAGGATACACCGTATTACATTTTGAATACTAATCATATACTAAAACTTTGTTAAATACTATTAAACGTCTTCAAAAAGTAATTTAAAAGGTATAGGTACATTAAAATCTATTGTAATACTTATAATCAGTGTATAAGGCTAAAATTTCACCCCGATAATAACTTCATTTGTTTGTCTGCGTGTGGTCTGGGCGCATAATGTGATTTTCATTGTACGATGTCGAGTTTGGATTTGATTTTGCTCAAACAATGGAAGACAAACTACAGTCAATTTCCATTAAATCCACATTAGTGGCTCAGTATCAAGGGCTTATAATTCATGCTTGTTTAGGTATAATTGAATTACTAAAGAATACGTCAATGCACAATTATATTAATAAATAAATTAATTAATCATTGTTCAACTTGTGCAAAATGATTTTGGTCAATTACCAAATTTGTATTTGAGCTGACGTACAGAGAATAAGTATTGCCATACAACGTGGCAATGCTGCCAGTCTTCTGGGCACGTAACCACAGGAGGCATGCCATGCGGATTAATTCCACGATGCATTTTAGGTATAAGTTTCTTTTAATTATTTATTTTATTTTAGTTTTATTTAGTTTAGTTAGATATAAAATTTGTAACCACATTTGTACAATTAGCTTTTTTATAAATTAAATTATTTTAACACGTGACGTATGAACTGTATTTAAAAATTGTTTTGTGTGAAATTTCGATTCTGATTGCATATACCTAGTAACAACATTATAATTATCGGGCTTATGATATCTTCAAGCCAAGCCAAACCAACATCAGCTGCTAGCCGGCACACAGAGTAGGTGTGATCAGGAGGTGTATCATCAATACAGATGAGGCTCTGGCGCATACTTTCCTCACGGGATTCTTCTCAGACGATAATAATTCTTTTAAAAGCCTATATGAACCAAATTATGGAAAGGAGAAGAAGGCTTTGAAGTACCTACAAGCTTTGGATGCAACTGGGGTTGGCGCTCAAATGATGTGTAGTAACAAAATTGTGAATCAATCAAAATTAACACAGCCTCTGTACTGATTGCCTGAGCAACGTGTCTTCAGAAGTGACCTAGAAACTACCTGCAGAAGTGCTAAAATATTAAGGCATATCCGCAAACGAAACTATAGTGCTACGAAAAGTTTTCATAGAAGCTATCTAGGTACTCGTTATTTAAATATCAAAAACCTCACCACTATACCTCTCTGTCAACCATACTGAACTTGCCCACTTTTAGTAAATTTGGTTGACGTTTATAGTTTGTATGTGTGTGTGTGGTTTTCCCAAGCGACTACAACATGGGGTTCTTCAAGAAGGGATTTAGAAGATTTTTACAGGGTCGGCAGCGTTAGTGTGACGCCACTGTCCATAGGCCGCGGTAACTGCTTCCCATCAGCTGGGCCGTGTGCTTGTCCGCCACCTAAGTGGTATGAAAAAATAAAGTTGCTGCCAATCTCCTATAGATCGTAGCGTGATGCTTCTTATAACTTAAAAACCTTTCTCAACTGTTTACCTAATCCAAAAAGATTTTTTAAATCAGAATGAAAGGTCGCTTAGCCCCTTCAACCGTAAAATAAAACTCTTCAATTCCATAGTATTAAAACAGGTTATGGGCCAAAAAGTACGAAAAGTTATGATTTATTCATACTCCAATAAATTTGCAAAACAGACAAATATATTTCTTACTAACGGACAGGCAGCTCCTTTATCTTCAAAGGTCAAGAAACATTCAATTCTTTTAATTAAGAATTTTTGCTCGCGGTACCGCCCATGTGAATTCATTTTCGCGTTTCAGGAATTCTTGTGGTATGAATAAGATAACTATTCCAGACTATTATCTATCTCTGTGCCAAATTTCATCCAGATCCGCTTAACCGTTTTTGCATGGAAGAGTAGGTAACTAACATCTTCAATAAAATTTACATTCACCCAACTGTAGATAATATTAGTAGAATTATAATAGATATAATACTAACAGATTAGCTTATTGCTAACGTAACATTACTTTGTTATTACTTGAAGGAAATATATTAAACATGAAATATAAGAGATGTATATTTGAATGACTTAATATTACGCTCACTATATTTCCACCACGTCTCAGTTTTCATCTCATGAAATATTTTCGTGTCTGCAAAGCCCCTTGCATTATTATGGTTCATTAACAATGTAGTGTAGCCCATGCCTTAAAAACATTACGAATAGGGAAGAACGGTGCAAACCTATTTTCGTAGGATAAAACAGTTAGTGGATAATCCCGTTTTCTAGGCGCTCCGTCTAATTCGTTTGTAGAAGTTTAGGTAGTGCCACCCCGAGGCTTCATAAGGATCAGGTGCTTCTTAATGCCCAGTCTTGATCCTTCGAAGACGACCTTTGTCACGATTACTAGATTTCTTATTACATAGCACTACCAATGATAGAATAATTTTGTTCTATACAGAGTGATATTGTTTAAACTATAGCTTGCTTAAATAACTGTTAATATGTTCATAATTTTTTACCAGTGTTGAAAGTTGATAAGTTTAAGTTAAGAGTCGAAATTTAGCAGTTAGGGTTAGGCAAGAAGCTTACATTTTCTTGGCGTTAGGTATAGTAGGCGACTGTGGAGTAAACTTTTGCGTAAATTCGTACTTTTACGTATTCATGCCTCTAAATCACCGATGGGATAAGTAGAGGTGTTTTGACGCACACATTTCGGAAATTATGTATTTTTGTTCCACGTATTCCCTAATGTAGTCTAAAGGCGATGGAATATTTTTAGAAAAGTTAGGTATGTCTTTGCCATTAGATATACAAATTTTTGTATTTAGTTTAACAATCTATACATATAATCGTAACGAGGTGAAAACTGTACAGTGAATATTTTTTCAAAAAAATGATTGATGTGTGTTCTAGGACACAGATGCCGAAAATGTGATTTTAGAATTTTTAGTCTGTTTATCTGTTTGTCGGTTTGTCTGTTTGTCTGCTTTTTATAAACGATGTCCGAGCAGCAATTGAAAACCGCTTAACAGATTTAGCTGAAATGTTGCATGAACATTCTTCTAGGGCATGGTCATAAACTGCGCTATATATCATCACGCTATTATAGGTATGATAGTAGCAGTAGAGCTAAATTGGTCTAAACTATTATTGATGACAAGTTTATTATTACAAGGTAGATCTTTACGAAATTTTGTAGTTCAGCAGAACTCAGACTTGGATGGAAAAATCCGGACTATAACTTATCGCGCTATACCTGAAAGGTAGGTGTATATAGTACGCGTATAATATTACCCCACGTATAAAATATAGTTGATTAGAGACGCATTTACATTTCATAATGAATATCATCACGCTATTATATAAAGACATCGGGTCGAATTGATTTCAATAATAATAATAATAATAACTGGCAACACTACGTCAACAAGGCCATTTTTATCTTGCTCCGTATCTAAATTTATTTTTTTCACGTGTTTAAATAAATAAACTCCATCAATAGAAAGACCCAAATATCCCATCCCTGTTTAATCAAGAAAATAAAATGTTTACGTCTAATATTACACAAAATACCATAAAATCAAGAATATGCGTTTCTGACAGCTAGTGTCAAACCCGTACTAAAATATGGAAAAATACAAAACATTGGCGTCTTCGCCATTAATAATTTTATAAACATTTATTATATTTTACTAGAGATTGGCGAAATTGCGGTGATTCTACTGCAGAAGCCATTAACTAAAAGAAGAAGAAACAAGATAAAATTATGTTGACCAGATCCAGGGCACGAGAAGCACAGATTACACTTCCGGACTCGTCGCCCAGCTTCGCCTCCCATCCCCGTGCAGCGGCATCTCCAACAACGGGTATTGCAGAGGCGTCGAGCTCTAGTTCTAGCGACGAGTTCTCTCCGCCGACGTCGCCAACACCTGAACGTCAGCCGAGGAGAGGCCGGCCGCCGAATGGATTAGGACCCCGACGCCCACCGGCTTCGAATAGGGCCCACGCTACCGGTGGTGATGTGCACCGCATGCGATGGACTAACTCCATAAATGAAAATGTCATGCGGGCATATTTTGTGGCTACAGAGGGAGGAATTAACGTCACTGCGTACCGTCTCCGTATGTTGCCTCTGTTTCAGGAACTTGAACCATCTATCAACGTTTCGGCACAACGCCTGTCGGATCAGGTGCGAGCCATACAACGCTGTCGCTTGTTAGATGACGCCGTACTTGAGAGACTTCGCTCAGACGTGCAGTGTAGCTCCGTCACCCCTTCTTCGTCACGACCTGTGGGTCATACTAATACTAGTGAAACACCACAGGCTACCCCTGATGATGAAGTAACGGATGACGGGACTATAACCGTAAGTACTCAGTACAATGATAAATTAAGGAGCGCTGTGGAGCTTGCGATTCACGAGTTTCGATCCACTTGTAGCAGTAACAGACCGCGGCTACCTCGTTTGCCTACGCATAGAAAAAATATAGCGCTAGTGTGTGCCCTAGACTCGATGTTACCAAAATATTTCGAGTCCAGTGTAGACCTAACTGATACACACTCAATTCTGTATTGTGCGGCGGTCACGGTATGTCGAGTAGCTGGCGTGAAATTCTCAGGAACTGAGACAGCTACTCGACCTAAATCCACCATGCCTGGCTGGTAATGCAGAATTGAGCGTCGTATCGCCGAGACTAGGGCGCTCATTGGCAAGCTATGCTGTTTCAGGTCTGGCAATACACGCCCGAGAATAATGCGCTTTGTGACTCGAGCATTTTCAGGGACTAATGTTAGTCCTCGTGAATATTTGCTACGAGTCACAGAGCGCATTGACTTCCTGAAGCAGAAAGATTATGCGTGGGCAAACCGTATACGACGTTACAAGAAGAGAGTGGATAGATATACCTTGAATCGTTCGTTCCAAAAAGATGAGAGGTGAGTTTATAGAAGATGGGAGCAACCTAATTCAGATGTGGCTAGTATGTGCCGACCCAATGCTAAAGACACCAGTTCATTCTGGCGTAGCATTTGGTCGGTGCCTGTTAGTCATACAGAGGGTGAATGTATACGGGATGTAAGGCAGTCATGTGAGTCAATACAAGCAATGGAGCCAATAGTTATTAGTGAAAATGATGTCACCAGTGCAGTCCGTTCGTTATCATACTGGAAATCAGCGGGACCGGACGAACTGCACAATTTCTGGCTAAAATGGCTCCACAGCTCACATACCTGTTTGGCATCACAGTTTCAGTCATCACTCGAAACAGGATCGCTCCCAGCTTTTATGACTACAGGCATAACCCACCTACTCTACAAATCAGGTAGTACCACGGACCCCAAAAATTATAGACCAATAACCTGTTTACCAACAATATATAAACTTCTTACATCCATTCTGACAGCTAAATTGTCAGCTCACATAGAGAGTAACTCCATAATGTCTATCTCTGAGAATGGATGTAGAAGTGGGGCACGTGGTGCGAAGGAGCTCCTTATTTTTGACATGGCCATTAGCCAACAGGTCCGCCGTAATCGAAAGAATCTGACGACATGCTGGATTGACTACAAGAAAGCCTACGACTCCGTGCCACATACATGGCTGTTGAGGGTGCTGGAGTTGTATAAAATTGATACAACTCTATGCACCTTCTTAAAGGAATGTATGGGGCAATAAAGGACGGTTCTTCTTTCTCCAGGGTATGGTCAGGTCCTGGGGTATGGTGTACCAATAAAGATCGAGAGGGGTATATTCCAGGGTGATAGCCTGAGTCCGTTATGGTTTTGCCTAGCACTGAATCCTCTCAGTACAATACTGGAGAATTCAGGACTAGGCTATCAGTTGCGGAGAGGAGGTCAAGTTATATCCCATCTTCTTTACATGGATGACTTGAAATTATTTGCCCCCACCGACTCCCAGCTGGTAGAATTACTTAAGGTAACTGAAACCTTTAGTAAATCTATCAGAATGGAGATTGGTGTAGACAAATAATTTAATTTTTAATAATAATTTATTTATTTCTGACCAACAACTAAATTACATACAGTGTTTACACAACTTAGAGTAAATAGAATCTGGTTGTGGATCACTGGTGCCTGTTGTAGGTAAAAGATTACCTGTATTACTGGTCACCAGGATTCCACTATCATACAATGAGTATGTTGTGCTCAAAAAAGATAAAACAGGATAATCAGTATTAATACAAAAATATGCTATCGATTAAAATATATAAAGCATGCTACCTAAGGATGTGTATAAGTGTGTGTGTGTGTGTGTGTTTGTGTGTGTCTGTGTGTGTGTGTGAGAGAGTGACCGAGTGAGTGTGTGTGCATCTGAATTAGATGATCAAGACTTCGTCGTCATTTCAACACTTTCAATAATGTTTCTATGTCAGAGTATGTTTGACAGAGAAGCCATTCATGGAGAATTGTTTTGCACTTGTACATATTTAGACCATAAAGACCCAAAATTTTATGCAATTTATTATAAAGGTACGGACCCAGAAAAATAAAGAATTTTTGGGAAAATGATGTCCTGACCCTCGATGAGACAGCCACTAGATGATTCCGGCGAGTGGTATCTGTCCTAAACTCTGTCAAGGAGTGCTGCTTGATTACTGTAGCTAGAACAAAGAGTTGTCTGACGGCCAGTACTTGGCAGAATTCATAAAGCTCAGTTGCACAGGGCACAGGCGAGGCTTAAAAGTACAAACCTTCAAAACAACCCTCTGGGCATGCTACAAAACGAGAAAAGGAGTCTTATCAGCGCCTCCCCATGTTGTGATGCAGTAACTTAAAATAGATTGGCATATCGCGAGATATACCATCTTCATCACGTTGGGGTCAGCCGAGTAACGTAATTACCGAAAGATATAAATGAGTTTGCGGACCCGACCCGTCAAGTAGTCAACATGTGGTTTGAAGGTTAAGTTTTGGTCAGGTACAATCCCTAAGTATTTGATGGATGGAACTCTCTCAATGATGCAGCGGGCACCAGCTGACAGCTGGCTGTCAATTGGTGAAACAGTGATTTGTAACGAGTTTTCTGAGGGTATGTCAAAGTTGCGAATTGTAAAATGAATAACCTTAGTTTTAGTCACGCTTAAAGTTAGTAGGTTTTCCCTAAGCCATTGGGTAACGGCATTAAATCCGTTTTGAGCCAGACCGTACGTCCTTGTCAGGGTATCGGAAGAGAATACCAGTGCTGTGTCATCTGCATAAGAAAATATTTATCCATTGTCAAGTCGAAGGTTGCATAGGTCGTTTACATAAACTAAAAAGAGGCTTGGGCCAAGAACACTCCCGTGAGGAACACCATACTCAATGGATGTTTCACGAGCTTGCATAAAGGTCAATCTTAACATATTGGGATCTACCAGTTAGATAACTTTGGAACAAAGATAGTTGATTCCTTCTCACACCCAATGATTCAAGCCTAGAAAGTAAAATGGGAATCGAAACCGTGTCGAATGCTTTCGCAAGGTCCAGGAAAAGTGCTACACATTTCTGCTTATCGTCTAGTTTCTTAACTATGTGACCCACTAAGTTGTGCACGGCATCGGTGGTAGAACAGTTTCTCCTAAATCCGTACTGGTTCACAGATAGGAGATTACGAGATTCTAGGTAATTGACAAGCCTGAAATTTATAATTTTCTCTAGTATCTTAGACATCGCGGGCAATACGGATATTGGTCTGTAGTTTTCAACAAGGTTTCGATCACCCGATTTGAATATAGGATGAACAATGGCTCTTTTAAAAGCTGTGGGAAATATTCCCGTGTTCAAGCACAGGTTACATATGTATTTAAGAGGTGGTATGATGATGTTCCTGTGTCTTTTCAAGAACTCAGCTGAGATTCCGTCCCAGCCCGAAGCACTGTAGTTCTTTAATGACATGAGTACATGCTCGACTTCCAATGCATCTGTGTCGAACAGGACAAAAGAGTTAGCACTGGAGCATAAATGATTGGTCGCACGGTCTACCCTAGAAAAATGACTGTGGTGTATTTTCTCTACCAGTTGCCTGCCAATGCTTGAAAAATAGGTATTTACCCCCTCGACACACAATTGTTTGTCATCCTGGAGACTCAGAAGTTTGGCAGCCGGGGATTTCGCTTTAGCGGTACTGGTGACTGACTGAATAACCTTCCATACTTGTTTGGAATTGCTACCAGCTTTTTGAAATTCGAGCTTTTCAAATGCAGTTCTAGTTTTACGCAGTAAGTTAACGCAAAAATTACGATATCGCCTATAAGAGAGTTTTATTATTTCATTTCTTGGTTCTCTCTTCATTTGCTTGTAAAGATTGTCTCTGTGACGCATACACCTCAGTAACCCTGGGGGTAATCCAGGGTTTGATAGGTCTTTTCCTTCGCGACAATTTTATGGTTTTGCTGTTAGCAGAGATAGCAGAAAGAAAAGGCTCGTATAGACGTGTCAAAGCGAGATTAGGGTCATCGGCCGCGTAGACATAGTCAAAGTTTATACCCAGCAAGTCATTAGTCAGTTTGTTTTCGTCAATTTTTGTTACAGAGGTTCGAGAAATAGATTTTTTCTTTTTCAAAGACAGCGCACCAACAACCGCGAAGTGATCAGTGATGGTCGACTCAACCACTAGTATCCGAACAGGTAGACGAGACTTCAAATTCAAGTGGTCAAGGCAAGTCAGGCAATCATGAGTCAGAAAAGTATGACCTTGGTAGAGTCCATGTTGGGCCAGAACATCCATGTAATCAATTGAGTATCGATCCAATTGACCATCGGCAATATCAATGTTAATGTCGCCCACAACAACTATATTACTATACGCCCTAACCCCATGCAGAAGGCCGTCCAGTGATTGGATGAATCTTGTGGGATCTCTGAAAGCGAAAGGTCTATAGACGCCAAAAATAGCCAAATCTCCCCCCACTGTAACCAACAAACAGCTTGAGTCCTGCAAAGCGGGTTCTGTGACGGTTACATTAGTCAATGTTGTCTTAATATACACCACCACTCCAACGTTCTGATTATGCGTGATTAAGGTTAGATAAGAATTGTATCCATCTAGTACTGGAATAATGGGATTCTGAGACAGCCGGCACTCACTTAGAATTATAATGTCGGGATAATCGCCAATTCTTTGCATTAAAGATAGGAGTCCCGAGAAGTTCGCGTTAATGCTACGTATATTTTGCGATAGTATAGTGACACATGAACCTGACACTGACAGCAGCCCAGAACACTCCTCAGCACTGCACTGTACAGCCTCACAGAAAGTGATGTTAGTAAGGTCAGACAACAAGTCATTAACTGCCGCGAATTTTAGTTGGAATAATCCAAAAGGCGCAAACTCGATGTGTCCATATACCCAACAATAATCTACCCGTCCGGAATCGGAGTCTCGGAGGGAGGATGTACATGCTAATTTCCATTTTGACCAGTGTAACATCACTAGAGTACCAAGAGGGCCAACAGAGCCATAAACTTTCCGAGCATATCATGACTACAAACTTAGTCTTATAGGAATGGTAAGACGTAGCTAGTTTAGGTGTAAATAAGTGCATGTTATGTGATTGAGTATAGCCAGTACGGTGTGGATATTTTGCAGAGATGGTGTCTGTAAAACTCGTGTTGATGCGGGTACACTTTATGAACATCATTAAACAACAACCAAGATCTTTATTAACAAGGAAAAAAGGTATACGTGAAGACAGTTTGACAAAGTTTACATCATTCATCCATTGTGAAAATAATAATTTGAAATTGAATAATTCAACATTATAAGCATTAAGTGTTTTAAAAGTGCTCCGCTTCTGTTGTTTGTGTGAAATGTAGGTGTTTCTATGAATGTTAAAGTTGATTGAGTTGTCGAAGGAAACGTGTGTGCAGGTGTTACGACATTTGCTTACATAATTCACAGAGATAGTTAGAGAGAAAGAGAAATGAATAAAGATTCTATAACAAAGTGAGAAAATTAACATAATAAATAAATCCCTGAATATATCCCCGAATATATATAACATGCAACATAATAGTAAAACTGGAGTCTTCAGATGCAAACAGTACAGTCGTAAGGGTTCGATGACACTTGCCGATTCTAGTCATTTCTGTAGTTTCAGTTGGTGAACCTGGTCTTCGCTTCTTATGGTGATAAATGGTGATTGGTCATCCTTTCTAACATACACCTTCCCATAAGCTGTCCAGCAATACTTAAATAGACCAGATCGGGCTAGGTCTCGAGCGAGGAAGTGTAGGCGGGACCCCCTTGGGGTCAGATGTTCTGAGAGGAAGATGGGAGTGTCCTCATTTGTAGTTAGGCAGCATTAAATGTGCAGTCATGCATATTAAGAAGGGTGGGGTTGTGGAATCTGAAAGAATTGAACTTTCAGATTCTACACAACTGAAATCTCTCTCGGCAACTGAAACCTATAAATATCTTGGTATGTCACAAGCGCTAGGTATTACTGAGGCTATGGTGATGACTCGTGGTATGTGAACTGGGTTGACTTTGGCCAAGTCAGGTCAGGGATCAGACTGTGACTATGCTATGATAGCGTTCTCTGTCGATTCATGCTGGGTTTAGAGTACTCGAGGCTCTCTATCTGGAGTGAGGTGACTGGGAACACTTTTATTGCCGTTAACCTATAGGTATGTAAGCAATTTGCTACTAACATTTTCTTTTAATGTTACCTTACCTAAATCTAGATGGCTAGTTTCTATAAGCCTGGGATGTCTATTGTAGATTCTTAGCCTGTATCTGTAATGGCATTTAATATTCAAAAGTGTGATTAACGGGTCATATGACTTGGTTAAACTAACTTATAAAATATTATTTTATACACTCATCATTACAATCATCCTGCACACTACACAATACCCTTGTGTACGCGAAATATGTAGTTCTAGGCACGCTTAAGAGCCTCCCAAGTTCTAAAGTTTGCTTGGAATGAGGTAAAGGTTTGAGAAATTGAGCTATCTTATTTTTTACGATGGTTCTACTGAAATTCAACAGTCTGTCTGGGATGAGTCCAGAGGATGGCTGTATTCGACCGTTGTTTTATTATAGGGAACCCCAATTGGGCAGAGCCCGTTCAGCGTTGGATATCGCATTCTATGTGCTAGACAAACTAAATGTTTATTCTAGTGGATGGAATGTAGCGTCCCTTTACTTGCCTAGTCTGCCGAGACAACAGTACTGTACGCAACAATAGCTAGTAATGGATTGTCGACGTGTGTTGTGAAACCTTGCTTAATCAAGTAAGGTAACATAATCATACCCTGACTCAGTTCATTGCTGATATTGGTTCGGTCCCAGGGGATGTTCAGTGACGACTGATGCCCCTTGGCTAGCTCAACCCTACTGAGCTTATCTTGTAGTATCATACGGTTTCTCAACTGGTGATAGGACAAGATCAGACAGTCCACTTTGTGTTGTATTGTGTATACATACAGCCATCTGCTGGACTATTTTTCCCATCAAATACAGACCTCACTTTCATTGTAAAGATGAGAAGCTCAAAGGTACGGTAATTACTTGAGTAAATGATTGTTATGTCTTACAAAGCAGCTTCATTTAACTCTTGACAATTTCTTTGTCTTTATCCAGTCCTTGTGAGTGCCTGATTTAATTCAGACATTTAAAACAAATTATTTACAGGATCGATGTCCAATTCGATCTATGTATCCTGTTTGACGGATGTGAGCTCGTCTCATTGTAAGTGATATGTCATGCTGGGCTAAGCCCTCGCAATACATGCTATCATACTTACCTATCTACTTATTATTATGTCTTTATCGGTGTGGGGAAAATACTTGTGTCTTGAAAGCGTTTGGTCGCGGTATCGCTTGACCCTGAAACGTGGACAGTTGCCACAAGCTCGCATTGTGTCTTGAAAGCGTTTGGTCGCAGTATCGCTTGACCCTGAAACGTGGACAGTTGCCACAAGCTCGCATTGTGTCTTGAAAGCGTTTGGTCGCGGTATCGCTTGACCCTGAAACGTGGACAGTTGCCACAAGCTCGCATTGTGTCTTGAAAGCGTTTGGTCGCAGTATCGCTTGACCCTGAAACGTGGACAGTTGCCACAAGCTCGCATTGTGTCTTGAAAGCGTTTGGTCGCGGTATCGCTTGACCCTGAAACGTGGACAGTTGCCACAAGCTCGCATTGTGTCTTGAAAGCGTTTGGTCGCGGTATCACTTGACCCTGAAACGTGGACAGTTGCCACAAGCTCGCGAAACCTTACCATATATATTACCATGTCTGTTTACAGCTGGTACCCATATCAGCGCTAGTAACTCATTGGCCGTGTTCTAGATGAACTGCCCAAGGGGTTACCCAATTACTGCCTGTGTATGAATACACTACAGCAATGATTCGAGCTATACATTCGTTAGACTGGATATATTTTCATCTAACCTATGGGCACTCATTCCCAACTCGGTACTATTTTTATTTTGTAAAGCACCAAGGTTGTGCATAACTTAAAAGTAGTATGCCTTCAGCTTGGAGAGGATTGGTTGCTCGTTGGGGGCCTGGGGTTTTGGCGGATGCGGCCTCCCCGGTTCCAGCAATGGAACCGGTCATAGGATTCCTTATTACCTATAAAATTACCCCATCCTAGCAGTCTACACATATCAACAGATGCTTCATTTCATTTTTCCGGCTACTCTGAGATAATCTACTATGTAGGTTATCTCAAGGTAACTAATTATTGACCACATATGTATTTAATCACACATTTTATTTACTTGACCACCAATATTTACTATATCTTTGTCTAAATAACTCAAATTGTATGTAAGAAAACTATATACATTTCCTTTGCAGGGTCCAGTTATGGTAAGACAACTCCATATTGTGTGTGTTATATGTTCACTTCTACCTAAACTAAATGCTTATATATCATACTGTGAAATTGAACTAGCTTGCATTTAAAGGTACACAAAACTTAAAATTTCTATATCTAGGATCACTTAGGAATGAACTTAGTATTCAGAATTTTATAAATATCACTAATTATCACTATAGAGATTAGGTAGCTTCTAAAATCAAAATCTTAAATCATATTAGGTTCAGGGATTCAATGTAGTTGTATAGGAACATTATTTAACTTTATTACTAGATAGAATAATAGTTATAGGAATTAGATTGAAATCAGTGTTCTCAATACCATGTACTCTTGTCTTGTCTCAATGTACCAAATAAAGGACTATGAGTTACTACAATGCTTAAACACAACGTATAAAGGGTTCCATACTTATAAATATTTAGACGATCACAATAAAGCCAAACTTTTAATAGTATCTTCCTAAACTTGGAGGATATAATAGTAACGGATACTCTCAGTGCCTTCAGCACTGTAATCAGTTGCTGCATTCAGGTCCATCGTCTCATCAGTGGGCGGTTCAAATACTTTCGGGACATTTTAAGGGGGGGAGCGTTACAGTACACAAACTGACAATGAGCTGATGTCGGAGGAATTACCAAATGTGAACGACATTGCAATTAATGCGAGTTGTAATGTAACAGGAGAAGATTTTTTTCGTATACAATAATATAAATATACTACATCAAAATATTAACGGCTTACTTAGTAAATTAGATGCTTTTACTGTTGCGTTGCAATGTTTGAATAATAAATATAAAACAATCGACGTTATATGTGTCACTGACCATAATATGATTGCAACGGATGCTAGTTTGCTATCTATTCCTAACTATAGTCTCACTACGTACTCTTCAAGGCTCACTAGAGACGGCGGCACCTGTATTATGGTCAAAGATGGTTTAAAACCAAGGAAGTGGACTTAGGGAAATATTGTATTCCATATGTTTTTGAAAACTGTGCTGTTGAATTGATTGACCATAAAATAATACTAATATGCATGTAAACGAATCCACAGAATAAAGACACAAACAAAAAATTTGACATATTATTTTATAATTTAATTGACATTCTAGAAAAATTCTGCTACAACTTAATAAAGAAAATTGTTATCTGTGGTGATTTTAGTATCGATCTTTTAAAACAAACCAATAACTCTGAAAGATTTAAACAAATCTTACGAGATTTTAATTTAAAATATGAAATAGAAAAACCTACGCGCTTGTGTAGTGGTACTTGCATAGACAATCTAATTCATAATGTACATGGGAGAAAAGGCATAATATTAGAGCTTTCATTATCGGATCATACAGCGCAGATGCTAATGTGTCCTGTAAAAAAACCTGTCGCTATGATTACCGGTTCTCTATCAAAAGGCATTATTCTCATGATAATATGGTGGGATTTAAAGAATTTCTCCAGGATAATAATTTCGTGAAAAAGATGCATCTAGAAGCTTTACCATATTTTACGACATATTCAAAGAAAATTACGATATATGTTTTCCAAAAATTAAAGTAATGAATCGCACAAAATTAAAACCAAAGTGGTTAAGTCGAGGTATTCGAACGTGCAGCAAAAGGAAACGCCAATCACTTTGGAAGTTTAGGTCAAAACCAACTGAACGCAATAGAGAAAATTTTAAAAACATTTCAAAACGGTTCAAAACGGTAATCCGGCTTACAAAAAAATCACAAAATGAATATTTTATTAGAAACTCCAAAAACAAAGCAAGAGCGACGTGGAAAGTGATACGTACATCTAGAGTAAATTATCCAAATAAAAGCATAAATAGTATAAAACTAGAAGAAAAAATTATATCTCACCCCCAAGATCTAGCAGAAGCTTTCAATAATCATTTCATTGACCAAATACAACCTTTAAGAGGTTCTGGCCATTGGAATACAAATATATCAAACAAAAAATCATCTTCATGTTCATGCCTCCGACTATTCCACAGGATATACACCGAATTATAATGTCACTTAATAATACCAACAGCACTGGATATGACGATATCAACACAAAAGTGGTTAAATTAGTATCAAATATTATTTCCCCAGTACTCAGTCACATTGTTAATAACTGTATTTTTAAAGGTGTTTTTCCTAAGCAGCTAAAAATAACTGTGATCAAACCACTTTTTAAGAAACAAGACAGGGAAAACTTATCCTGCTACAGGCCCATTGCTTTAATTCCAATTTTCTCAAAGATTATTGAGAAAGTAATATCTAACAACTTAAATACCTATTTTGAAACCAACAACTTGTTTCACAATGAATAGAAAGGGTTTAGGCAGAATAAGTCAATTAACATGGCAATATATGACTTCTTGAGCTTGGTTACCATTAAAGTAGACCAAAAATTGCCAGTAATGGGGCTATTTATGGACATGTCAAAAGCTTTTGACTATGTTGATCATAAAATTCTAATTGACAAACTTAGTTGCTATGGCGTTAGAGGAAATATATCCAGACTGATCGAATCATATCTTCACAACCGTCAGCAAATAACTGTCATAAGCAGAATAGTCAAGGGATCTGAAGTAACATTTAGTTCTTCACAAAGAACAATTACCTTACGGAGTTCCACAGGGTAGTGTCATAGGTCCCTGCTTTTCATTATATATATCAATGATTTTCCACACTCTGCTTCCTATCCAATGATAATGTTTACTGATGACAGTACTCTAGTTTTTAATAATAATGATACAATGACTTAGAAAATGACATTAATGAGAATATTATTACTGTAATTGACTGGCTTGCCACGAATAATCTGAGAATTAATCTAGACAAAACGACATTAATGCAATTTGGTCAAAGAAAAAATAAATCACTTGACATAAATATACATTATAATTGTAAATCAATTAATAAAACAGAGATCATCAAGTTTCTTGGTCTGTATATAGATAATTTCTTGAATTGGAACGAACAGATTCAAAATGTGTGCACTAAATTACACCAATACTCCTACAACCCATATGCTTAGGAAAACTGTAAATGAAAGTACATTAATTACAGCCTATCATGGTCTTGTCTCTTCAATTTTAAGGTACGGAATCATATTTTGGGGTAATGCCACTGGTAAAGGGAGGGTTTTCATAGCACAAAAGCGATGCATACGAGCAATGTGCTATCTACGAAGATCTGACAGTTGTGTACCATATTTTAAGAAACATAAAATATTGACTATGCCATGCCTTTACATCTATGAGACTGCTATGTTTGTTAGGCTAAATATGGAAAAGTTTGAGGTAGTTAGTAGTGCACGTCGAGCAGATAAATTGCATCTAGTTACCTGCAAAACGGCACTATACTATAAAAGCATCTTTGCTATGGCACCAAAAATTTATAATATAGGTACTAACAAAAATCAATAAGGCTAGAGACAAATATAAATATATTTAAAAAAGAATTATTAGTATTCCTGGTGAATAAGACATACTACTCTATTGTAACTTTTTTGAATGATAACACTATTAAATGACTAGCATTGATTGATATACCACATGTATAATTGACATTTAATATTAACTGACATCTGTGTTATGGACTGGGATTATTTTAATCCCGGTTAGGATAAAAACTCAAATTGAAAGTGCGTTGACTGCTTGATGACATGTATTGCTTATTGCAACGGTTACAGAGGAAAGAATGATGATTTTGAAAAATATAACAGTTTATGCATTTGAAGGATGTGAAGGTCATGACGCAAATTGACACGTTCACGTGGATTGCTCTTCACGTTATATTAGGCGTGAACATGCCCCCGGCCGTTGAATGCTTGCATTCAACAAATCTTTCAGCAACATAGAAATCTTGAAAAACGCTGGTCTAAGTCGTGATATTAGCAAGTTGACAATAAGACCCTGCTTCTACGTCACCGATAGTAGCTTGCCATGTTCTCAACGGCGAGGGAGTCAAGCTTCTTGTAAGTTCTGACAGGGTCGTCATTTTACACAACGCAGCGAAGTAAGTGTTCCTCTCGTTTCATATTGCTGTGACAAATGCTCGATTCTGTGTTGGCAGATCAACTGAATATTCATGAGGATTCTTGATGAGAATGAAGTGTTCTTCCTATAAAAACGTGACCTGGAGTGAGGGTAAACCGATCTTCAGGATCGTGATGACGGAGTGAGTGGCTGCGAATTGAGTATCACTTCGCTTTGTGTAAAATATGAACTTAATAATACAACAATGTCCCAGCACTCTGACCAAATGTCTAATATTGGTCAATGTAACTCTCGCCGCCCAGAGACCGTCAAATGTACAAGTGGGTATAAATAAATTTTGAAGGCCAATTAGCCAACCATCAGGTAAGGAGTCACAACTACGCGTTAGAAGGCCGAAAATTAATGGTCAAACAAAAAGAAATAGGCTCGACCCTGGCGACTAAATGTTTATAGCATGTGTATGTGCCTACATAAATAATAGAAGTCTGCGGGGTGATTATCCCAAGCGACAACTAACCGGCTTTCGGCACAATTAAAAAAAAAAAAAAAATAAATAACATAATAAGGTGGAGAGTGGACTGTAATGGATGAGTTTGAAGAGTATTGAAAATATGTTTTCATCGAGAAATACTAATAATAATACACTCAATGTTAATAAATAATAATATAATTTGACGGTAGCTTTTTATTACCTAGTTAATAATAGATTAATGAATTGAAAGTGAAATTGTATTCACTGTTTGATTTAAGTTAAAATATTCTAAATATGGTGCGGTACACCTACCATCTGGAGTTGATTAAGGGAAAGCCCAGAGGTGTTAGGTGCACTTGAGTTTAAATAATAATAACGAAATGTTTGTAGATACTTACGCACTTTCACATGATAATCTAAGGAATAAAGTGTGACTGCCTAGTTACGTCATTGACACACTGTGACATAATGCCCTAAAAGCATAATTGAATTGTATGTTAGGTACATTTTGACAAGTGGGGGTTGATTTATGTTTCTAAACTCACTGGCTAGAAACGATCATTTAGCATGAATAAATGAATCACCTGAACTGTCTGTACGTGACTAGACTGTCTGATAATCGTGAATTATTTTTATGAACTAATATATATATAAAAATATCAATTTTCCTTAGGAGGATAAGTAGATGACTCATGACAGCCTTCAACTGCCAAAATACATTAATTTGTATTAATTTATCATCAGTATCAGTACAAGTAGTGAATAAGGATAGTACATTTTTAAATAATTTGAGTAAAGTTAAATAAATGATTAGGAATGATATATAATGAGAAGCAATTATGATTTGAGGACTCCATTGATCGGGCCGCTTACTACCCAACCGAGGCTAGTTTGGCACAGCGTAGGCATAGTTTTTCCTAACACAATTTTTTGTGATCCTAACAGTGACCAAAAAACGTCAGCTCCGATAATCATATCTATCGACGCTGGTGTATGAAAGTATGGATCCGCTAGCTGTATGTTCGAAGGAACTTCTAATGCTACTCGTCCACGAGGCAAGTGATCACTTATCGTTGGCAAAACACAACACGATAATTCATTCGAATAGAATTCGCTTAAAGATTTCATTTGAACACGACACATCTTGTTTACATGGGATGAAGAATTATTAATACCCTTAATAGATGTATTTGTGTTCAAAGAATGTAAATTTAATTTATTACATAGCTTTTCTGTGATTATGCTCGATGAACTACCAGAATCAAGAAGCGCGCGTGCGATGTGTGGCTTATTATGTATGTCGTAACATTTAACTAACGCCGTGGACAACAATACGTAACTCGGAGTGCTTGCATTCGACTGAGCGAAAGTATTAGCTGAGACTGCCGAGAGTGAGACATGATCTGTATCAGTAGATAAGCGAACCGAGTTTTTGGACCGCATTGTCTCGCTGGAATCCGCTCAAAAAGCAGATAAAAACACCATAAGGCAGTTAGAGGACAAAATTGAAGTATTGGAAAGGAAATCACGAGCATCTGGTATTGAAATGCGAAACGTACCGAAATCTACCGGAGAAACCAAACAGGAGCTATGCGATATAGTAATGAATATGGGGAAATCCTTAAACATCAATATTGACTCCGGAGCTATAAGGGATGTTTATAGAATAAACGCAAAAGAAGAGTCCAATCCTATTATTGTGGATTTCTGCTCAGTGATACTAACTCAACTCTACTAAGAACAAAGGTGAAAAGTTGAATTCCACTCACCTAAATTTAAAACACCCTACTCGCCCCGTATTTGTATCAGAAACCCTCACTCACAGTACACATAAACTATATTTTCAAGCTCGAAGTTTTCAAAAGAAGCACGACTTTTCTTTTTGTTGGACAGTGAACGGAACAATATACCTACGTAAAAAGACAGGTGACCCACAAATCCGTATTACTACCGAACAGGATCTTAACAAACTGAAAACTACTATGTGACTATATATGCCTGTGTGTAAGGAATCACTGTTATTGAGCTTTAACAACTATTTTTTTAAGCATGCTATTTACAAAGTAATATGTTCAGAACTTATAATATATTTCTTTATAAGATCACATAACATAACACAACCACATATCTATACACTCTCAAAGTACATAACAATAATATCTACTCAGTAAACATATGTGTCACCGAAACTCTATTACTCATACTTCAACACGCCTATACTCTATTTTATTCGGCCCACAGTACAATTATGCATCATTGATAACAAATACATCCAGTTCTTTCATAAACTTAACTATGTAATTCACTATTACTTATATATCTCAAAAAAAGCTTCAAAAATTAGCAAACTATCATTCTGTATGATAGATCCTAACTATAGACGCATTTATCTACCCATGCAACATTCAATAATGTAAGTAACATAAACTCAGACATTGACAATGTGAGAGTCTCCACCTCGTTTACCTGTGACGTAGAAAACTGTTGCAGTCTCGTACCACTCAGTCCATCTAAACGCCTGGTGGTACTGACTCAAAATATTTGCAGCATCAATTGTAACATTGTGGGCTTAGAGACCATGCTAGCAGGATTAAAAATAGAGTGCGACATACTCGTGCTAACCGAATGCAGGCTGAGTGACACAACCGTTATTCCCGTTCTGAATGGATACCTCTCGTATTTTACTAGGAACAATCCTATACAAAATGACGGAGTTGTGATCTACATTAAAGACCATCACACATTTTCAGCGCAGGAGCCGCATTCTATAGATAGTAACACCCTAATTTTAAAGCAGAACACAGAAACTGCGATTGTTGCTGTATATCGCTCTCCGTCTTACAAAAATATAGACCCCTTTCTGGAATTCCTGAACGAAACTCTCTTTAGTCTTCGTGCTTTCAAAAATATTATAATTATAGGAGACATAAATATCAATATCAACTCTAACAAACTTAAACTTGATGGGGAGCGGTATCTCACAATGACTGCATCGCATGGATTGCTCCCGACCCACACAGAGATTACAAGGCAGGCGAGTGGGACATGCATTGACCACATCTTACTGAAAACAAAGTATCCTGCCACTACTTTGGTTCCACGGGCCACTTTAACCGACCATTATCCTGTTTTATTATGTATGAAATTTAAACAGCCTCGCATGTGTCCGAAAACATTTACTAAAGTCAATAATGAATTGTTAAATAGGGATATTTCGAATATCAACCTTGCCCCTATTTATGAGTCCAGAGACCCTAATTTTTCTGCAAATTACTTAGTCAACAACATTCAAGCAGCATTAAGTAATAATTCCACTTTAGTTACTTTATCTAGACGACGTAGAACTATTAAACCCTGGATTACGTCGGGCATCCTCCGGTGCATAAAGAACAGGGATACACTCCACATGAAAAGTAAACTCTCGCCTGATAATGAAACCTTGAAGACTACTTACACACGATACAGAAACTTCTGTTCTAAACTATTAAAGAAAATTAAGACATGTTATGAGAAACAAGAAATTGAATCTGTCAAAAACAACCCAAAAAAGCTTTGGAAGACAATTAAAACGATAGCTTACACTACTAAGATCCATAAGCAACCTGAAACGCTCTTAAAATTAAAACTATCACCTGAGGAATCCCTGAATTATGTTAATAACTACTTCATAAATGTTGGTAGAGACTTGGCGGAGCGATGCTTAATATCTCAAAATAATGCAAAGCATACTCCTAATAATTCCCGGACCAACTATACGCACCTGAAGTCTTTTGTCTTGGAAGATGTGACAGAGGATGAAGTTGGCCGTCTCGTTGATGGTCTTAAAGTGGACTCTGCACCAGGTTGGGATAGAATATCAAACTCATTAATAAAACACAATAAAGCATTCTTGATCCCTCCTCTCACCCATATTTTTCAAACATCCCTAGATACAGGCATATTCCCAGACTTTTTGAAGAGATCTGAGGTGCGGCCAATACATAAGTCTGGAGACGTAGATTGTATTAGCAACTATAGGCCTATCTCTATTTTACCGGCCTTGTCCAAAATATTGCAAAAAATTATTAATAATAGGCTGGTTAAATTTCTCGAACAAAACAGACTGTTCTCAAACAATCAATTCGGTTTTCGTTGTGGGAAGTCCACGGATGAGGCAGTTAACAAATTAACCAATGTTATTGGACATAGTTTGGATAGTGGAAAGAAATGCCTTTCAATCTTTCTAGACCTCGCAAAGGCGTTTGATACCATCTCCACTCATAATCTTCTAACGAAACTGGAGAGACTTGGAATTAGGGGTAAACAGCTGGACCTGTTTGAGAGTTATCTTTTAAAGTATGGCTCCGCGATAATTATCTTACGCTCAACGTCGATAAAACCAAATACATCACTTTCAGCTTACGTCAACCCCAAAGACATATTGATACTTATAATCTGATTCCGCATGATTGTATCGCGAGAGGAAGCTGCACGTGCGAGGCACTCCAACGGGTAAACCAAATCAAATATTTGGGTGTCACTATTGACAACACCCTTAATTTTAAGGAGCATATAAAAAATACATGTGCCCGGGTTCGTAAACTCATATTTATATTTAAAAATCTTAGACATGTTGCAGATGCCACTCTGTTAAGGGGCGTATATCTATCCATATGCCAATGCATAATCACATATTGTATATCGTCTTGGGGAGGTGCTTCTAGGGGTACGTTGAACAGCCTTGAGGTGGCCCAACGAGCAATTCTAAAAGTCTACAGCTTCAAACCTTTCCTTTTCCCCACTTCAACTCTTTATCAGTCATGTCAGGTGCTAACGGTCCGTCAGCTTTTTCTTCGTAGCATAATCATGAAACAACATGTTGAACTGATATACGATCCAAGTTTACTTAAAAATCGTAGGAAACATGCAGTCTGTCCCATCTATAGACCAAAGACCTCATTCATCAGGCGATTTTTTATATTCATTGGTCCCCATATTTACAACAAAACTAATAAAGTCTTAAATCTTTATCCATTAAATTCCACACAGTGCAAAAAACAGGTGAATACATACCTCCAAAGCTTAACATACGAACAGACTGAAGACCTCTTAACAATACCGCGTTGACACACCATCTCAAGCACACACCCTCACTCACGCACACACACCCTCATTCACGCACACCCACCCTCACTCACGCACACATACCATCCATCAACCTCACACTCACCCATGCAACTACACATTTAGATTAAGTTAAATTATAATTAATTATTTGCTGTGTAAATTCTTTTAAATTATTATGCCACTTACAAGTACATAGTTGCATTTCAATATTGTTGTGTAAATTTAAATTTGCTCATGTAATAAATACCTAAATATAATATTATTGCAAACCCTATTTGTGGGGATTGGCGCTGCATGCCGAGATACAGGTTCCCACCTAGTTCGGTTGCAGTTGCTCCCAATTATTAACATGTACCAAACATTATAAGTTGTGTCAAATACTTCCGAGTTATACTATTGTATTTTTTTTTTTTTTTTTTTATTGGAAAAAGAATATTAGCAACCGAAATTACTAATATTCCCCCTAACCCCTCCAGCTAAGCTAAATTGCTTGTGTTAGGAGTGGGTTCACGTCGGTAGTGTAATGGCCAGGATTCGAACCCGGGACCTCTCGATCGTAAGGTCGACTCCTTAACCACTAAGCTACCGACGCTTTATTTATAATGTAATGGCCTTGTGTGTTATAAAATAAATAAATAAATAAATAAATTGTTGCCTTCGTCGTTCAATAATTCGTTTGCGGTTAGTTTAGACCTAAAGTCACTATTGTGAATTTAGTGTATGGTGTTTGCGTCTGCATATCTGACAAGCAGATTTTGTACACTGACTTGGATAGTGACCGGGACGTAAACAATTATAACATACTTTATGATTATGAAGAAAAGAGATTCGTTCACTGACGCTTAACGCTAAAAACTGCGGGCAAGTGTTGAGGTTAGGGCAACTACTCTGTGTACGTGAACCAGAACTAGTGTTTGAAGTGGAAACCGTAACTTTTGTGTTTTGTTTGTGATGACTAATGTTAGACTGACAGGATGATTCTAACGCTTCAAGTACACCAGCGCGATTTCTTTTTGTCTAATTGACCTTTATATTCCTCCCATTTGTTGAAGGTTTTAAAATCTAATTTTTGTGAAATCATGTGTATTAGTAATGTGTCCCAATTGTGTACAGGTTCATTAAGTATTTTTAAAGAACGTACAGTTTTATTTGTATGGTCTATAATTCGTTTCAAGTTTAAGGACGAAGCTTTGGTGATCGGTTCAGTGTTGAATAGGGCAGAGACGTGGTTCTGTATCAATAAATGTGTGTTATCAAACCTTTCACACAACAGTTCCCAGGCTATGGTGTAGTTTTGAGCTGAAAATGCAATGGAATCTATAACCACAGCGGCTGAGTCCGTTAACGATGCTCTAAGGTAATGGAACTTATTAATTGAGTCTATGTCGCCATTGTCATGAATGAGACTAGTGAATGTGTCTCGAAACTCAAGCCAGTTTTCATACATTCCCGAGAATTTAGGCAAATTAATCGTGGGTAATGTAACAAGTTGACGCTTAGAATTGGATGTAGAATTTTTATCTTTTTGTTCTAATGTATCATACGAATTGAGCATTTCTTTACTCTGACCCAAAAACATGTAATATTGAGACTCAATGTTAGTTCGTTCGTCATACTCAGTATCAGCAGTATCGGATAAACATTCTAACTGTAATTGAATCTCATTAAATTCATCATACAATTTTTCTAGCTTCGCAACACGCAATCGCACCTCCATTACCTGATAGGGTGCTAATTCGGTAGTTTTTAAAGAACGTAAGTAGTTACCGAAAACTGTAATTCTGCTTTTACAACTACCACGCTTTTTCTTAAGCTCCTTACAATCAGTCATCTTGGGAAGCGAGTGTTAATAGACCTGTAAAGTTACAATTATATTGCTTAATTAATATATCACTACAATTGTAAATAGTTTTGAACTACCTACTTTTATACCTTATTAACTTAGTTATAAGTTATCGTTTTTGTACATAATAATTGTAAATAACAGTTTTAAGACACATACAATGCTTAATACTTAATGTGTATTATTATATTATTGTTGTGTTCATCAGTTGAACTCTTTAATGAAATTATTAATAGAAAAAATCACAATCTGTATGATTTGTCGATATCTGTGTAACAAATTAGGCTATTAACGTTATATTAATAACTAACTAATGATTTATAATGTAATTATTAAATAATTTTGTAAGATTAGTACAAATTTAATTACAAGTAGGTAGATAGGTAACTAATGTAACATTAACGTTACCTACTGTACTATATTTATTCAGCACTCATATCTACGCAATTCCTGTATTTTATAATTAATTGCAACCTATTGCATATAAATAATGCCAATCACACAAATGTACAAAATGTTTTAACTAAATTAGAAAGTAGAAAAAATATATTTTACTGACCTTGTACAGTTTCTACCTAACCGATTAGAAATATTACCTGATTTCAGAGTGATGGGTTAATTTGAATAAATATAAATGATACTCAAATGCCGTTTTATTTAAAGTCCAAGCCGTGCTCACTTTTTCACACCAAGTAGGTACGTTACCATTTCACTCCAAAGTGCACTTATTTTATATCTTCCGATAATATTTCTTCATGCGCTGATTCCGTGAATTCTTATATCCGGTTCGTATAGGACCATGTTATGGACTGGGATTATTTTGCTCCCGGTTAGGATAAAAACTCAAATTGAAAATGCGTTGACTGCTTGATGACATGTATAATTGCAACGGTTACAGAGGAAAGAATGATGATTTTGAAAAATATAACAGTTTATGCATTTGAAGGATGTGAAGGTCATGACGCAAATTGACACGTTCACGTGGATTGCTCTTCACGTTATATTAAGCGTGAACAATCTGTATATGAATTCACTATTTTAATCTTCTCTTATATATAAAAATGAATTGCTGTTCGTTAGTCTCGCTAAAACTCGAGAACGGCTGGACCGATTTGGCTAATTTTGGTCTTGAATTATTTGTGGAGGTCCAGAGAAGGTTTAAAAGGTTTGTCATCGATTGAGGCAGTACGAAGTCTGCCGGGTCAGCTAGTTATTTAATATTATTCACTGACATAATATGTAGTGCTTGATTGATATGTATAATGCAGTTGATATATTACTTGCACGCTGGGTATTAATTTAATTTTGATTTAGAATAATAATCTGTAAACCACATGTGGTAGGACATAGCGTACTTAATATAGCTTATAAGACCTTTATAACTAACCTATGATCCACAGAATAAATATTATGATTAAGATTATGATTAAGCTAATTTTTCTAATCAGAACTTTAATCCAATGCACTTCACATACATATTCAAATCGATCAAATCCCCATGCAAACTGGATTCGATTCATCGTGAGTATCGAGTCGTATAGTTACATCACTAGTTATGCCACGAAGACAAATGTCAAAGCGGGCCTTTTATTTTGTGATAATTTTATTTATCAAGCAGTACGTAAAAAATAAAAAAGCGGCCAAGTGCGAGTCGGACTCGCCCATTAAGGGTTCCGTAGCAGCAAGTAATATGATAATGTTTTTTTTTAATTTTTATATTTGAGTTTATTGAATGAAAGGTAAATTGAGGTTTACGATTTATGACGAATTTAAAAAAACTACTTACTAGATCTCGCTCAAACCAGTTTTCGTTGGCAGTTTACATGGTATTGTACATCATATTTTTTTTTTAACTTTATCATTCTCTTATTTTAGAAGTTACGGGGGGGGGGGGGACACACATGTTACCACTTTGGAAGTGTCTCTCGCGCAAACTATTCGGTTTAGAAAAAAATGATACTAGAAACCTCAATATCATTTTTGAAGACCTATCCATAGAACCACACACGTATGGGTTAGATGAAAAAAAAAAATTTGAGTTTCAGTTCTAAGTATGGGGACCCCCAAAATTTATTCTTTTTAGGGATTTTCTTTAGGAAAGCCCTATTGCTATCGAGTTGTCGTCGACGTCGTCTTCTACGTCGTCGTTGTCAATTTTCTGTCACGGTTTAGGGTATGAAGGAGATGAGCTATCGAGTTGCTGTTTTCGGTAATAGATTCGTGCTGGGGTGAACCATTGCAAGATAAAGAAAAAATCGCAAAAAATAGCAAAAAAATAATAATTGCAAAATCGAAAATCCCTTGTATTCGGCTGAGCTCGTCTCAGGAATTCAACTTGTTTTTCTATTTTTGTGTGAAAATCTTAATGCGGTTCACAGAATACATCTAGTTACCAAGTTTCAACAGCATAGTTCTTATAGTTTCGGAAAAAAGTGGCTGTGACATACGGACGGACAGACAGACAGACATGACGAATCTATAAGGGTTTCGTTTTTTACCATTTGGCAACGGAACCCTAAAATTATGAAATGGTTAATGATTGATGAATTTTCCACTTGAGATTTTTTTACTTCTTCATCAGAGCGCTATGTTTGCATCAAAAACTTGTGCTTTAGAGCCCAGAGTCCACTTTCCTACTCCTCATTTCCCCATCGGACCCCCGAAAGGTAAGCCTGAATCAGATCCTCGTTCTTCAATCAGCAGGTGAACCGGCTTAAAGGGTGAGGTTGTTCAGGCCCCAAAAATTTTAGTGCGGTGTTTTAACAAAATATACATGCAAAAGCTGTCCAGAGAAATTATCCGCCAAAGTAAGGTATACAGAAACAAATAAATAAAATAGTCGTTACATAACAAAACGTCTGCATAAAAGGATTGTTATTGCAACCGCACGAGACACTGACAAGTGATCTGTCAGGGGGTGGACGCGTCTTGCGACGTCGGGTTTACACCGATTTGAGTGGCCACCCATCTCCTCGACGTACAATCCTTGGCTAAATTTCTTCTCCATTTTAATGCAGTAACTGAAGAATAATATATATTTCTTTTAGCATTTTAATGTTTCATTACGTATTTAAAACCGAAATATGGCGACTTAATGTACAACATTTATCTTCATTGTAGCTGGATGGAGGGATGGAGTGAGTGAGGAATGGAGTGAGTAAGGTATGGAGGGAGGGAGAGAGGGTCAGGGGTATGGAGGGATCAAGAACGGAGGGAGGAAAGAAGCAAGGATGGAGGAAGGGAGGGAGTGTGAGACAGAGGGATGGACAGTCGGGGGGAGGGGGCACGTAGGGAGAGAGGGAACTCGGAGGGAAGGAGAAAGGGAGTGAGTGTTGGGGAAAGATGTCATCATCCACATTAAAAAAATACCCGTAACTGTTCAAGTTTTTGGGGGATGTGTTAGGATGGATTATATATTAATGTATAACTGATGGTAAAATTCTGGTAAATTTTGTGAATAAATAAATATTCTACGACATTCTACACAGCGCTTTCTAGATCCAAAGTATGTATAGTTTAACTAGCTTGTGTTATGGGTTCCAGAATGCAGATAAACATAGTTATATACTTTTTATATTACACATAGAAACACCCAGACCAATGCAAATAGATATATATTCATGCATACAAATGTTTGCACTGAGCGGGAATCGAACCGCACCGCCTATCGTAGCAGTCGAATACACTACCGCTACACCACAGAAGCTGACAAATCTAGGTGAAATGTATTAAATAAAGTATACATACCTAATGTGTATTATTTTTATCTGGCTTCAGTTGAATACACAAATTGATCTACTACTCTGTCAAGAAAGTAACGGGAAATGATCAATAATTTTTTGTTTGTTATTCTTCCCAATTTATTTTAGTGCTTAGAGTCCAATGATTGAACTACTGAGACTTTTTCGGCTCAGTAGTTCGATGGTGCAGATGATAATAAATCATCGGACTATTGAGTCTTTTAGTCCGATTCGACATTCCGAAATAAGAAATAGATGCAGTAGTATTAACAAGTCACGTTATCGAAATCCAACTTGCCGGACTAGTGGTTCCAGCGCTTCGCTGGCCGCTACCGCGGTACGCTCGCTCCGCTCGCTCGACTCGCGCTCTGTTGGGGTCACAGTTCTAACCTAACCTAACCCAGAAGTCAAACTTTTGATCGACTTTGGCGTGGTTTTTACGGTTTTGGTTCAGTTGGAAGGCGCCACTCCGAAGCTTGTTGAGTAGTTTGCATGTCAAACTCGTAAACCCACGGCTCATCATCAGTAACAATGCGTTTCACGAATGTTGGATCGGAATTGACTCGTTCTAGGATGCCCTCAGCGACTCTCATGCAATTGAGTTTTTGAAGAAAATTCAGGTCTTTTGGGACTAGCCGAGCGGTAACATGTTTCATACCCAAATGATTAGTTACAATGGTACTAATCGACTCGTGAGATACAGAAAGTTCGGTGGCTATCTTTGTCAAAGTTGAATGAGGATTTTCAGTCACTATTTCCTTCACTTTTGCGATGTTAACTTCAGTTGCAGACGTTGATGGCCTACCAGAGCGAGGCAAATCTTCCATCATATCTCGACCGCTTTTGAACGCTTTGTGCCACTCATAAGCACGTGTTTTTCAGTGACTCCGCACACGATATTCCATTGGCGAGGTACAATTAAAGACAAACTCTTTGTCCGATGTTTTTGTCCATAATGAAATTCGCTAAACACACTAGATATGATATAACTAAAAACAGCACTGTATGTAATATAAAAAATAGATGCAACTCAAACTCTGCGTCAAAATGGAAAACAGTTGTGCCAATCTAACAACAACAAAAAAAAACAAAAATTTGAATTTGAAACCATAACCAAATCATCCATTCTCGATACTTTCTTGAAATAGTGTATAAGCCATAAGGTAGAATCCTTAAAGGACTAAAGTCTGAAGACCTTATATAACTTTTTCATGTTGTACTTAATATTTATTTAAGAACGAACGACCTTTCCGTCAAATCGTTTCTTATTTACTTCTAAATAAGAAATGATTTCAAAACAAAGCTATTGTGAAACCCTGGCATTGTGCCTCTCTGTTATCTTCAGCTTTCATGCATAGAAAAGTATTTGTTGTTGTTTTGTCGATATAGTACCTACACACATAACTGTACTGAGCAAGATTATATGTTTTGAAAAACTCGGTAAGTAAAATAACAATCTTATCTGATATCCTCCCTCCGTCCCTCCACCACTCCCCTCCATCACAATTTTGTACTAAGCACACACATATATATAAAAATACATAAAGAACTTCATATCATGGATCTCAACAACTTTACACTTGATACTAAAATTACAGAATGGCTTTTAATTCAGGACTATAAGCCTACAGAATCTCTACTCACCTTCATTAAATAACCCCATTCGAACGCACACATTTTCCCTTACTAGCGGCGATAGCCCAGTGGCATACGTAACGGACTGCTGAGACGAGGTCTCGAGTTCGATCCCCAGTTGCCCGGGCACACACCTCTAACTTTTCGTAGTTATGTGTGCATTAATAAATGATAATTATCGCTCGCTTAATAATGTGCCCGGTAGATGGCAATAGGCTCGCCCCCTATTACATTGGGACCTCAACATAACTGGCGAATCGTGGGTGTGTAATACACCTCTGCCTACCCCTTCGGGGATACAGGCGTGAAGTTATGTTATGTTATGTTTTCCCTTATAGCTGTGCAGATGCACACACGCTCACACACACACAAGCACTTACTCACGTGTATACAACTTCAAACACACCCTCACTCACACACATACACACCGTCACCGTCTCTCTCTATAATACACATACACGCACTTTTTTTTTTAAACCTGATATTCGGTTAGCAAATTGACCAACCAATGCGACTTAACTCTGTCTACTTTTTTTACACAATTTAAAGGACAATTTAGCCGAACACTGTTTAGGTTTACGTAGCAGGGTTTACAATTTCCTGCACTATTTCTCTTAACTTAAGCAATATTTTACATTTGTATCCAAAGAAATTAAAATTGTGTAACTTTTTGTGTCTCTATGCTTGTGTGCATGCTGCTCCATGAATGCATTGTTAACGTATTTTATGTAATAAATAAAAATAAATAAATTAATAAACATTTAAAAAAATATAAAGAAACCTTGTGTCATAGTAGGTATTTGCTCTCCTTGCCGGAACTCCGCCATGGGACCTGCAGGCGAGAGCCCTTTCGCAATCATACCAGTGGCGAAAGGAGGCGCGGGAGCAGTGACGGAACCCCAAGCCTCTAGAAATCGAGGCCGTGCAGTCCCAGCTCCGCCAGGCCATCGTGGTGGAGTGGACGGAATGACTTGGGCGACCAAGCGCAGGGCACGCCGCAATAGCGGCGGTAAGGCCCATCATTTAGGATTGGCTAAAGAGGCGACACGGAACCTCTCGTGCCGACTGACGCAGGTGATCTCCGGTAAGGGCTTCGAGCAAGCTTCGAGAACCTCCTGCATCGTATCAGGAAGGAGCCAACGCCTGAGTGCCATCACTGCGACAAGAACAAGGACTCAGGGCTGCACACGCTGGCGGACTGCTCGGCGTGGGAGGTGCCGAGGCGTGACCTCGTGGCAGTCAATGAGGGTGGGAGTCCTCTAGCTCGGCAGCATGATTGCGACAATGGTGCGGAGCGCGTGGGCCGCCGCCACCTCCTTCTGCGAGCAAGCAATGCTCGCGAAGGAGATGGCGGAGCGCGCCCGGGAGAGATTTAGAACTCTCCCGGCCCGCCGAGCCCGCAACATGCTCGCCGTGCGTCGCAGGCGACTTAGGCGCCGGAGGTCGCCTAAAGACCTCCGTCCTCCATGAGCGCAGGCCTGGGGGTGGCAGAAGAGGATGCCTGTCACCCCAGTAGAAGCAGGCCGGGACGTTGGGGCGACTAGCGCCCCTCCCCCAAACCGGGGCAAGACGGGGACTCCGTGGTTCCCAAACCGGAGATGGCCGGATGGGATATGCTTTATAGGCAACCTTACACCCCGGCGCGGCGTCTGAGAACTCGAGACGGCGTGCGGTTTTAGTCGGTTCAAGCCCGACATAACCGCCCTCGCTGGCTGGCGGGAGAATATCCGAGGGGATGTCCGCACGAAAAAAAGGGTTGGGTTGCACTCCGGGACTGCCGGCAGAAGTAAAAACTTGAATATTAACGTTGTGCATATTTTGGAATTGTTAGGGAATAATTTTGCACGAATTGCTTTAATTATCAGTATAGTACTATCATTTATGTGGTAACATACGATATTCATTTATTGCGCTATCGTACACAAACATGACAATTTATATTACATTAAAAATTTACCACTTCAGAACTATTACAATTATTTTACACTAAAAAGCTTATCTCTCAAAAAAAACAACTTCCATCCAAAATTTCAACGACTTTTTCACCATCATTATTACCAGAACCATTGTCGCCAATATTATATATATACTCACTCATTTTCTTTCGCTATTCGCTTTCGCTTTCGCTTCGTTTAATTTCCATTTTATTTCAATAGTTTTATGGCACAAAATAGAATAAATATTACAAAAAGTTATATGATGACAAAAAGTGTTTCTTGGGCCTCGGTCGGAATCCATCTCAGTCTTGACGAAGTCAACGACCACTCATTACACGAACGCGCCACCAAGGTTGTTAAGTACAGTTTGAAATTACCGCTTCTATGCCTGCAAACGTCTTACGGATTTTCGATCAGGTCACGTGTCCTGACTTGAGTTTAACCTTTTTAACCCTAATAAAAAAATGCGCACAACGCCGCTAAAGAAGTTTTCACTTCAAAAAAAGTTATTTGCTATCGAACTCTTTGGAAATGGCTTGACCGATTCTTATGAAATGTTTTGTGTATATTTGGTAGTTCTGAGAATAGGTCATAGGGGATTGTTTATACCCCTAGGAAAACGGGATCAGAGTTCCACGCGGAAAGAGCCGGGGGGTTTATCCCGACTATATGTATATATATATATCTCAGGGATAACTCAAGAACGGGTGGACCGATTTTCATGATCTTTGTTTTTTTTATATTTGTCTCCGCCTATCCTCTGTCTTTTTGTGTTTTTTCGGAGACCGGCCAGTGGCGGTAGTTATGTTGGACTCGAACCGACCAAAACCTCACGCAGTCGCGGGTCTTTAATGCCGGGGGCAAGGATTCACGAAATAAATTCTGCTGATAAGGCAACCAACATAACTTGATACTAAGGCGGAACGAAGTTTGCCGGGTCAGCTAGTTTGAAATAAATAACAAAGCCAAATAAAACGTGTAGGTACTTAAATTATTGAAGGCCATATTACGAACGAAACGGAATACGATTTTTTCTGGAATTTTATTCATACACTAACCCATAGAATCCTACATCAACTGGTTCTAATATCAGATACATATAGCGTATGCTATCAAAAAGTCTACGAACTATTGTATTTTGCATTTGACACACGAATTTCTTCATTATTTTTGTCTAAGATTTACCATACATTACAAAAACTCATTATAATTTCAATGCATATGTGATGAGAAGAACAGTATTGTAAGTTTCGCAGGATGAAATCAAATCTTCTAAGATTTATTTTTTAGAACGGAAAAGGAGGCTGAGTTTTCTGATAAGGTTTAGGTACTTTGTACAATCATTTTTAGAATTTGTTATCTCGAGCTACCTTATATGTAACATTTCGACCTGAGGCTTATATAGATAAAAGGACGGAATGAAATAGATAGGATGGCAGGACATCGATCTATATTTAAACTACTAGCCAGATTCATCTTAAGCTAAACTTTTATTGCCGAAGTTTTTGATACCAAGGCAACTTTGTGTAGGAAAAGGAGTCTATTAAAAAGGAATCTTTTGGTGAAACACTTTAAGAATAGGTACTTTAAACTAGCTAAAGTGATGCTTTAAGAGGGCTCGTGAAGTTTTCTACCTAGTACTCATTTGAAGGCAATTTTATTAACGAAAATAATCGTTTAATGCTTGAATTATTTTATGATTGATAACACATCTAGACATGAATATAAATTATTATGTCAAAGCCCAAACCAGAAATGATAGTTTCTCAGTAAAGTATAATACAAAAATGCATAGATTATGGTATAGTGATGGTAAATACAACAAACAAACAACCTATTGTTGAATGCAGAAAAGACCAAATGCATTAGGTTTACACTGCCTAATGTGAGGCAAACACACGTTGATATCAAGCTGGGGGGGGCAAAAGTTGGAATTTGTAAATAGCACTACCTTTCTAGGAATTACAATGGATTCGAAATTGCAATGGGGTGACAATATCACTATTTTGGCCAATAAACTCAGGTCTGCTGCTTACGCTGTCAGACGGATTAGGCAGTTGACAGATGAATCTACTGCTAGGCTGGTATACTTTAGTTACTTCCATAGTCTGATGTCCTATGGAATACTACTTTGGGGGAATGCAGCAGATTTAGAAACTATCTTTATATTACAAAAAAGGGCAATTCGTGCCATTTATTGTTTAGGTAAGAGAGATTCTCTTAGGGAACTATTCAAAAATATTAATATTTTAACTGTAGCTTCCCAATATATATTCGAGAACATACTGTATGTCAGGAAAAATATATCCAATTTTACAAAAGTAAGTGACATTACAGAAAGAAATCTGCGCAATAAAAATAAACTGATCCTTCCATGTTATCGGCTCAGCAAAGTTAGTGATTCTTTTAGGAGGGAAGGTATACGCTTTTATAATAAATTACCTGAATCGGTCCTTGTTATGCCTGACAATAAATTTAAAACCTTTGTTAAGACCACCTTATGTAAAAAAGCATACTATAGGACAGATGATTACCTTAAAGACAAAAATGTCTGGCTTGAGCATGGTGCAGGCCCCTCTTAATGCTACAACTGCAGCATAATATTGTAGTAGGCAACCTTTTTTACCATATTTTAACTCTTTTAAATTATTTTAACATTTAACTTAGGTTAATTTTTTATTTTAACTTTTTTTTAAATATAAATACCTTTATTTATTTTGACACGAGACAAAAATGTACATTCGTCCATATTTAGTCTTAAGAAATCACTATTTGTAATATGACGTCTCGAAAATGCCGCAGTGGAGTTTGTTGCGCCGTTTCTTCTCCACTAGGGCCTAGGAAGCGGTGGTAAACTTAGTTTTAAGCAGATTTTGACGTCAAAAAGATGTAATTACATTGCACTATTTTGAAAAATAAAGACTTTGACTTTGACTTTGAATAGAAACTTCCAAAACCCCGAGAGGAAAGCCTGCGCCATAATCTCGTCCGTTCCGACCCCGAAGATCTTAGTGGGCCCATATATCTACAATAAATAAATAAATAAACATAAATATCATATCGTCAATCGCCCCCTTATCCTATATTTAATTGGAGCCGGTACAACGTGTGTGCTATACCCACTCATCTCTGCTTGTAGTCATTTGAACATTCACTCTCTTCCTGACCATATCATCTTTCACACTGCCCATCCACCTCACACCTATCACATGTCCGAACTATCACCTAACCAACTTTATTTGTAACTAGCTATTGCCCGCGGTTTCACCCGCGTGGAATTCTGATGCCGTCCCCGCTATCCATGGGACCCTATTCCAACACCACAACCTATATAAGATACAGAATTCCATACATAATTTTTTTATATATAGAAATAAAATCACAGTTATAATAAAACTTTTGTAAACACATAGCGCTCGGTCAATAAAGGCGGTCGCGTTGTACCATAATGTAAGTAAAGTTATGTTAGTGAGAAGTACCTTTAGCGAACTGTAGTCACATTTACGCTCCTGCAGACTCTCACGGACAACTTGTCCTCTTAAAGATGTGACTGTAAAAGTTTGATCAGTAAGAAAGTTTTAATTGCTAGTGAACGGCATTTCCAGTGGGCCCCGGTGAAGTTCATTTTCAAACTATTTTATTCGTGCAGAGAAAATAATTTACTCAGCATATTTTAGATAAACAATGTGTAGTAGTGCCGAATGTAAATTAAGATGGACAGTTACTTTTACTTTATTACGGTACGTACAGACACGCCTTTTTTCCAAGTGTTTGTGTGCTGTATTTCAGTCTCTTTGTGATACAAATGGCCCCTACCACTTATATCACAAAGGGGACGATCAAACAGTCCTTCCAATTGGTATGCGATTCGATAAAAATGTGTTGTATTTCAAGATGATTAAAGATGTTACGAGCAGAAAAATAACACGAAGCAGGTACTTTTTAAGGTTCCGTACCTCAAAAGGAAAAAATGGAGCCCTTATAGGATCACTTCGTTGTCCGTCCGTCCGTCTGTCAAGACCGTTTTTCTCAGGAACACGTGGAGGTATCAAACTGAAATTTATATCTAATACTCAGGTCTACTGTCCCTTGGAGCTGTGAAAAAATCAAACTTCTAAGTCTAAGCAATCAAAAGATACAGCCGTCTATGCCGCAAATTTTCGAAACTCGCACGGCAATCAAAACCTACACGGTACTTTCCGTGAACTTAGAATATTAAAATTTGGTACGAAGTAACTTCTTATAGTACAGATAAAGAAAAATTTGCGAAAATCGTACATTTTTAGTTTAAAATATTTTTGAAAATTTTAAAGTTACTACTACCATAACTATGACTCGATTGCCGTGATGGGTGAACTTTTCCTTATATACCTACAGGTTTGTACGGAACCCTCGGTGTGCGAGTCCTACTCGCACTTGGCTGGTTTTTTTTTTCTAACCGAAATCCCTTCGGAAAAAATGTACCTAATATTTGCTTAGACTTGTTGCTCCAAATTTGGAAGAAAACCCCGCCCTAGCATATCAGATTCAAAATTTCTTATTAGTTTCAACAGAGCTCGGTCAATAGAATCATACCACAATGCTGAATTTCCTTAAAACTAGCTCATGATGATAACAGGCATTTAGTTACCTACACTCAAATCAAAATATGGAGATTTCAAGTCAAAGGTTTTATACAAACCTTACAAACCCCAACGAATAATGTACTCCGGGCTAACCCTGGAAAAACCCAATTTTGACAATAACTGTATTTCTTCTACAAGGATGGTGAATAGCCTGACCCACTGCACTCCGGCGGGCACCGGCGTCTGGCATCTTTAAAAAATATCTGGGTGGCAGTTTTTTTAAGCCATCAGATATATCTAAAAGGTAATTAGGAATCTAAAACTTACAGCTTGCGTTACCCTAACTTTTCATCATGTTTAATACGTGAGCCAGTACAATACGGGCTTACCTATTATGTGAATATAAAAAGAATGAAATGGCACTAACCTGAAGGAAAGCAAATAAATAGCTTTTAAGTCTCTGATTGCCCTCATTGTCTTTGAAGTTTGGTGTCGCTATTGTTTCAAATACATTTAAAAGAGATGCCGCCTTTACTAAAGTAAGCCAATTTTATTACACTCAACAGCATTTTTTTCTACATTGTGCGAATATTCCCAGAACGAATTCATACGCTTTGTAAAAGAGCAGTCGTTTCCTAATTAGAATATTGTAACAAAACATATCACTGAAATTAGTTGTTTTTATACTTTTTTTAATAAAAAATATGGAGTTACAACAAATATCGTATATCAATCAATCAATAAGCCAAATTTGAGTTAATGTTAAAGCTTAAGCTGCTTAAGCTGGGCTGGACGAACATTGCGGCGGTCTCGTAAAAGCATTCTTCGATGTATCGCTACTTTCAAAAGAGATTTAATTTACGACACCATTGCAGAGCATCCAGAACTGCCCAGGTCTCGATGGAGTCGAATGCTTTCTCATATACTTATGTAAAGTCAAATTATATAAAATACCGATAAGAAGTACCTATAGGAAAACAATAAAGATTCAACGCAGGGCAAACCCCAGCCACACAAGCCGTTGTGACGAAACGCCGTGCGTTTTGAGTTCGACACACCCACCTCATCGTACGATAAAACTATTTAATCGAAAACTTATACGAATAATAAAAAAAAACACATTTTCAAGGTATGACATCAGGGTCTTTAAGACGTATATTTGTACACATTTTATTATCACCAGAAGTCGAGTAACGTTATCGAATATCAATAAACAGTACCTACACTAGGAGGAATGTATGAGACAGATACAGTTCAGTAAACAGTATGCTGAAGCCGTATATAGCTACTACTGTATACGTCACCTACATTCGATTTGTATTCAGAGTTCGTTAACTCTGCTCGCAATGATTACCCTGAGGCGAACACGTTTCTGAAGCGTAAACGTATGTCTGTGTATTTATTACACGTCTGGTTACCTATATGTTATACATTATTACTCAATTATGCTAAATTATTAGTTCGATGAAATTCAGCAACAAACTTAAATGTATCTAACTGTAATAATACATGTGGATTATATAATAATAGGATTACAATATTAAGATTGGCACGACCTATATTATCATCCATTTTTTTATTGCTAATTAGCAAACGTACTGCTGAATTTATTTTAAATTGTATATATATATCCCTTCGTTTAAACTATTAACGTTTTTTTTTGTGTAGATAAATTTTAACTCCAACATAAGGGTTCTTCGTCCTCCACAATTGCGAACCTGTGGGTAATGGATCTCTAACATTAACAGGCCCAGGGTGGCGGCGCCGGCGCGTCGTTTTTCCGCGGGCGCCTCTCTATGGGGGAAAGGATTGAAATTACAATAAGGCGTCGGGATCGGTAACGTTGGTGACCAAGGCCGGTTCGAGTCTCGGTTATATCGTATCTAGGGCATAACTAATACCCGGTAACACGGGCAGATGGAACTAGTTGGTTCGAGTCCGATGTACCCGCCTCATCGTTAGCTCTAATGAGTTGCAGCCCAAGGGAGTTCTCGTACGTACTAGGCCCTACCCAAGGCATAAAAAGCAAAGGATGATGTGCGTTTCGGTACTAAGTCCAATCAAGATGAGTCATACGTATATCGTATATCGTTGGATAGCTGTTCTCAAGTGAACAAAAAAATACTATGACGACCAAACCCGTATATTTGTCCATTTTGAAATATAATGATTAGAAGACATTAGATTTTTAGCTCCAAATAGAATTTAAAAGTCATATCTTTAGTTCAGCTTGGTCAATTTCGATGATTTTCAGGCAGATAGTAAGTTAAAATAATAGTTGTTAGTACCGAAATCACAACAACAAAACTTCAGCAAGTACTGTTAAAGTTAGATGTGATATATCGGTATATTCAAGCAAGATTTATATTATTATTTTTAATAACAGTAACTAAGCAGATCACCACAGTAATGCAGGTGATAGATTAAAACCTTTGTTAAGACCACCTTATGTAAAAAAGCATACTATAGGACAGATGATTACCTTAAAGACAAAAATGTCTGGCTTGAGCATGGTGCAGGCCCCTCTTAATGCTACAACTGCAGCATAATATTGTAGTAGGCAACCTTTTTTACCATATTTTAACTCTTTTAAATTATTTTAACATTTAACTTAGGTTAATTTTTTATTTTAACTTTTTTTTAAATATAAATACCTTTATTTATTTTGACACGAGACAAAAATGTACATTCGTCCATATTTAGTCTTAAGAAATCACTATTTGTAATATGACGTCTCGAAAATGCCGCAGTGGAGTTTGTTGCGCCGTTTCTTCTCCACTAGGGCCTAGGAAGCGGTGGTAAACTTAGTTTTAAGCAGATTTTGACGTCAAAAAGATGTAATTACATTGCACTATTTTGAAAAATAAAGACTTTGACTTTGATTTTGAATAGAAACTTCCAAAACCCCGAGAGGAAAGCCTGCGCCATAATCTCGTCCGTTCCGACCCCGAAGATCTTAGTGGGCCCATATATCTACAATAAATAAATAAATGAACATAAATATCATATCGTCAATCGCCCCCTTATCCTATATTTAATTGGAGCCGGTACAACGTGTGTGCTATACCCACTCATATCTGCTTGTAGTCATTTGAACATTCACTCTCTTCCTGACCATATCATCTTTCACACTGTCCATCCACCTCACACCTATCACATGTCCGAACTATCACCTAACCAACTTTATTTGTAACTAGCTATTGCCCGCGGTTTCACCCGCGTGGAATTCTGATGCCGTCCCCGCTATCCATGGGACCCTATTCCAACACCACAACCTATATAAGATACAGAATTCCATACATAATTTTTTTATATATAGAAATAAAATCACAGTTATAATAAAACTTTTGTAAACACATAGCGCTCGGTCAATAAAGGCGGTCGCGTTGTACCATAATGTAAGTAAAGTTATGTTAGTGAGAAGTACCTTTAGCGAACTGTAGTCACATTTACGCTCCTGCAGACTCTCACGGACAACTTGTCCTCTTAAAGATGTGACTGTAAAAGTTTGATCAGTAAGAAAGTTTTAATTGCTAGTGAACGGCATTTCCAGTGGGCCCCGGTGAAGTTCATTTTCAAACTATTTTATTCGTGCAGAGAAAATAATTTACTCAGCATATTTTAGATAAACAATGTGTAGTAGTGCCGAATGTAAATTAAGATGGACAGTTACTTTTACTTTATTACGGTACGTACAGACACGCCTTTTTTCCAAGTGTTTGTGTGCTGTATTTCAGTCTCTTTGTGATACAAATGGCCCCTACCACTTATATCACAAAGGGGACGATCAAACAGTCCTTCCAATTGGTATGCGATTCGATAAAAATGTGTTGTATTTCAAGATGATTAAAGATGTTACGAGCAGAAAAATAACACGAAGCAGGTACTTTTTAAGGTTCCGTACCTCAAAAGGAAAAAATGGAGCCCTTATAGGATCACTTCGTTGTCCGTCCGTCCGTCTGTCAAGACCGTTTTTCTCAGGAACACGTGGAGGTATCAAACTGAAATTTATATCTAATACTCAGGTCTACTGTCCCTTAGAGCTGTGAAAAAATCAAACTTCTAAGTCTAAGCAATCAAAAGATACAGCCGTCTATGCCGCAAATTTTCGAAACTCGCACGGCAATCAAAACCTACACGGTACTTTCCGTGAACTTAGAATATTAAAATTTGGTACGAAGTAACTTCTTATAGTACAGATAAAGAAAAATTTGCGAAAATCGTACATTTTTAGTTTAAAATATTTTTGAAAATTTTAAAGTTACTACTACCATAACTATGACTCGATTGCCGTGATGGGTGAACTTTTCCTTATATACCTACAGGTTTGTACGGAACCCTCGGTGTGCGAGTCCTACTCGCACTTGGCTGGTTTTTTTTTTCTAACCGAAATCCCTTCGGAAAAAATGTACCTAATATTTGCTTAGACTTGTTGCTCCAAATTTGGAAGAAAACCCCGCCCTAGCATATCAGATTCAAAATTTCTTATTAGTTTCAACAGAGCTCGGTCAATAGAATCATACCACAATGCTGAATTTCCTTAAAACTAGCTCATGATGATAACAGGCATTTAGTTACCTACACTCAAATCAAAATATGGAGATTTCAAGTCAAAGGTTTTATACAAACCTTACAAACCCCAACGAATAATGTACTCCGGGCTAACCCTGGAAAAACCCAATTTTGACAATAACTGTATTTCTTCTACAAGGATGGTGAATAGCCTGACCCACTGCACTCCGGCGGGCACCGGCGTCTGGCATCTTTAAAAAATATCTGGGTGGCAGTTTTTTTAAGCCATCAGATATATCTAAAAGGTAATTAGGAATCTAAAACTTACAGCTTGCGTTACCCTAACTTTTCATCATGTTTAATACGTGAGCCAGTACAATACGGGCTTACCTATTATGTGAATATAAAAAGAATGAAATGGCACTAACCTGAAGGAAAGCAAATAAATAGCTTTTAAGTCTCTGATTGCCCTCATTGTCTTTGAAGTTTGGTGTCGCTATTGTTTCAAGTACATTTAAAAGAGATGACGCCTTTACTAAAGTAAGCCAATTTTATTACATTCAACAGCATTTTTTTCTACATTGTGCGAATATTCCCAGAACGAACTCATACATAGAAGAGCAGTCGTTTCCTATTTAGAATATTGTAACAAAACATATCACTGAAATTGGTTGTTTTTATACTTTTTTTAATAAAAAATATGGAGTTACAACAAATATCGTAAATCAATCAATCAATAAGCCAAATTTGAGTTAATCTTAAAGCTTAAGCTTAAGCTGCTTAAGCTGGGCTGGACGAACATTGCGGCGGTCTCGTAAAAGCATTCTTCGATGTATCGGTACTTTCAAAAGAGATTTAATTTACGACACCATTGCAGAGCATCCAGAACTGCCCAGTTCTCGATGGAGTCGAAGGCTTTCTCATATACTTATGTAAAGTCAAATTATATAAAATACCGATAAGAAGTATAGGAAAATAATAAAGATTCAACGCAGGGCAAACCCCAGCCACACAAGCCGTTGTGACGAAACGCCGTGCGTTTTGAGTTCGACACACCCACCTCATCGTCCGATAAGACTATTTCATCGAAAACTTATAAGAATAAGAAAAAAAAACATTTTCAAGATATGACATCAGGGTCTTTAAGACGTATATTTGTACACATTTTATTATCACCAGAAGTCGAGTAACGTTATCGAATATCAATAAACAGTACCTACACTAGGAGGAATGTATGAGACAGCTACAGTTCAGTAAGACAGTATGCTGAAGCCGTATATAGCTACTACTGTATACGTCACCTACATTCGATTTGTATTCAGAGTTCGTTAACTCTGCTCGCAATGATTACCCTGAGGCGAACACGTTTCTGAAGCGTAAACGTATGTCTGTGTATTTATTACACGTCTGGTTATATGTTATACATTATTACTCAATTATGCTAAATTATTAGTTCGATGAAATTCAGCAACAAACTGAAATGTATCTAACTGTAATAATACATGTGGATTATATAATAATAGGATTACAATATTAAGATTGCACGACCTATATTATCATCCTTTTTTTTTATTGCTAATTATCACCCCTACTGCTGAATTTATTTTGAATTGTATATATATATCCCTTCGTTTAAACTATTAACGTTTTTTTTTTGTGTGGATAAATTTTAACTCCAACATAAGGGATCTTCGTCCTCCACAATTGCGAACCTGTGGGTAATGGATCTCTAACATTAACAGGCCCAGGGTGGCGGCGCGTCGTTTTTCCGCGGGCGCCTCTCTATGGGGGAAAGGATTGGAATTACAATAAGGCGTCGGGATCGGTAACGTTGGCGACCAAGGCCGGTTCGAGTCTCGGTTATATCGTATCTAGGGCATAACTAATACCCGGTAACACGGGCAGATGGAACTAGTTGGTTCGAGTCCGATGTACCCACCTCATCGTTAGCTCTGATGAGATGCAGCCGAAGGGAGTTCTCGTACGTATTAGGCATAAAAAGCAAAGGATGATGTGCGTTTCGGTACTGAGTCCAATCAAGATGAGTCATACTTCGTTGGATAGCTGTTTTCAAGTGAACAAAAAAATACTATAACGACCAAACCCGTATATTTGTCCATTTTGAAATATAATGATTAGAAGACATTAGATTTTTAGCTCCAAATAGAATTTAAAAGTCATATCTTTAGTTCAGCTTGGTCAATTTCGATGATTTTCAGGCAGATAATAAGGTAAAATAATAGTTATTAGTACCGAAATCACAACAACAAAACTTCAGCAAGTACTGTTAAAGTTAGATGTGATATATCCGTATATTCAAGCAAGATTTATATTATTATTTTTAATAACAGTAACTAAGCAGATCACCACAGTAATGCAGGTGATAGATTAACTATATTACATAAATGTATTTGTATTTCACTCAAGTAATTATTCAGTAATCGTTTGTTTTCTTTATCAACTCTAAAACGCCTTGCGCTGTGATACATGATGATCTTGTATTAAAACCTGAAGGCCAGCATCGACCACTGACCTACTAGTCTGAACAATCTGTCATGATTGCGGCTAGAGAAATATCATCAACCACCCCCGCTGGCCGGCGGGTGGGGGGGGTTATCCGAAGCGATTTCCGCACAAAAAAAAGAGAAATATCATTGAAAACAAAATTACCAAGGCTATTCTTTTATTTAGTTATATTCGGGCTATGAATCACTTGTAAGGATGGCTGAGGAAGGTAAACTACGTCAAGAAGCTGACAAGAACCAGTCTCCTAACCACAACACAGTTGTTTAACACTTATCGTCACGTAGCCAAACAATACAACATAATACAACTCTGGTATCGTACCAGTTCATCAGGCTTATAGCTAACCTTACAATATATACGTACAGTAGGTACCTCTTTTTTTTTTTTTTTTTATCGTGCGGAAATCCCTTCGGATACCCCCCCGCCGGCCAGCGGGGGCGGTTATGTCGGGCTTGCACCGACTAAAACCGCACGCCGTCTCGGGTCTTCAGATGCCGGGGTGTAAGGTTACCCATAGAGCATATCCCTCGCACCCCGGCTGACCCTGGGCCATCTCACCACTAACAGCATCGCTCATCCTGTATCCTCTGAAAGCAGAGGAGTACGGAGAGCGATGTGTTCCCGCCACGTTGGGTATTGGCCGACGATCAATGCCAACCCTATGAAGGGGTGAAGGGAAAGCCATTGACCGCGCCCAGGGTGTACCGGCCGCTCCGATTCCGTTCCCCCCGGACTGCAGCGGGATCGGAATCGGAGCGACACTCGAGGAGGTTACCCAACACACACCCCGGTACAGTAGGTACCTATGTATTGTAAGGTTATTGGATATTGAACCAGTAGGTACTTACAACGGCTTAATATATCATCGAAACATAGAGAAGCTGCTTTGAAGGACATTATTGAATACGGAATCCCCGAAGATATGTGTGACTTTTTAATGCAAATATACAGTCCAGACACGTGAAAGCAAAAAATAATTTTGTTACATATTAATTAATAGAAATGGAAACATATTGCATCATTATTGTACATGTTTGACGGGACCCTGCACACAGTAGGCTATTGTGCGCATCACTACATAGTATAAAACAAAGTCGCTTTCTCTGTCCCTATGTCCCTATATCCCTATGTATGCTTAACACGTTGAACGCCAAGCAAAAAAACGTAGATATCCCAGTCGGCCGCGGTGGACACTGGTGTCTGCCAATGTGTCGGGTCCAGTGGGCCGCGACGTACACTAGTGTCTGACGTGACATTGATCACTTCCGAAGCCTCTGGGAGGCCGACGGACAGCGATGGTCACTGTTTTTAGTACGTCAATGGACCCGCGTGTCCCCGCACAGTACTTCTTTGCCGCTTGGCCCGAGAATAACCAAAAGGACTTAGAAATTATAGGCTTTTCAATAAGTTGTTGTCAAATATATACTAGGTACGTAAAGTAAGTGTTTGGAATTGTTCAATTGAGTGATATTATAGTTAGATAGACAGAATTTCAGCCTTTATAAAGCATTAGACAATTGTTCGAATTATAATAGTTTACAGTCAAGTACATATTAAATAAGTAAAGGGTTCAGTAGGTAATTTTTTTTTTAAAGAAGTCATTTTTAACAAGGATTTTTTTAAGGTTTACTCTGTGTCGGGTTACCTATTAGATATTAGGTTTAAAAAATAGGACTTCTATAGGATGCGGGTAGGAGGCGCGTGGCAGGCGGGGCCGACAATGTGACCCGCGCGGCCTCTGCGATAGGAAAACCGGTTTTACTCTCTCGCAGGCCATGACGGACACTGGTGTCTGCTATATAATACCTCAGAAAATAATGACAATATCGCTATTCCCGTAAGTCGGCCATTAATTTTGAGTTATTTCCTAAGAATATTTACAAAAAAAACAAGCTGACGATTTTTGGACACTTCGTGGTAAAATGTTCTGGCCCAGGGGAAACTCGCCTGGCGAACACCATTGTCCGTCATGGCGTTCTGCGTGTTAAATCTTTAAAAATACGCAACGGATTTTGATACGGTTTTCTTTAATAGAGTGATTGAAGAGGAAGGTTTATATGTATAATAACATCCATTGCACCCGTGCGAAGCCGGGGCGGGTCGCTAGTATTGTATATGAATGAATGTATGAATGAATGAATGAATGAATGAATCCATTGTTTATCTGCAATAAACAATTAAATTACTTCGACTTTGTTTTATTGTAAACTAATACTATGCTTAAATGAATAAAACGATCACAAATTAAATATTCTAATAGAAAGTGAAAAAAAAATGGTACAAAGTACAGAACCTTCAAGCTGGGTTTACTCCGATCTGATAGTGAATAGAGACTAGCGTCATAGATATTCTCATTATACGAATAACCTTTCCAATGATGTGACCATACATTTGTGCCCATCATCCTTTGTCTCTTCCAGAATATAAGTATTAGAGTTAACGGGATATTTACCATGTGGTTCTAAGAATGTCCGATATTTCGGCACTGTTGCAAGCGCCATGATCACGGAGGAACCATGTTACCAGTTAGTGACCATGATAGTTTAAATACCTATCTTCCAGAATAGGCTTATGGGGAGAACTTGACGTTTCTTATTTTTCTTCAACGTCAGGTAACTGAAAGCAAAATATTGATTTTCTTACTAACATCTTTATACAATAGCTAACTTCACTTTATTGATTATATAATGTTGAATCTATAATATATATATATATATATTTAATGTTGAATTTTAACAGTTATCTAGAATTTATTTTGGTCTTAATTAAGCGATGATGAATGTGACGTGATATGTAGGTTACTACTTGGTACTAAAATGTCTTTTTCTGTTTTACAAAAACTACAGTCGGGTATACATACTGTGATGCATCTGTTTAAATACCAATTTCTCTGAATCGTCCTCATGGGGAAACTTGAGTACGTAATTACTGTTCGCAATTCTATAACAAAATGGTTTGCACACTAGAAAACTCTAGGTTGTAAAGTAACTTTGAATTTGAAAATTGTTTAAATGTGCCACTACGTTTGTGTACCACTCCAAAGTAATAGCCTAAATATTTATTTTAATCAACAAGCTTTAAATAATATGCTCTATAAAGAATATACAAACTTTGAAACAAATTGAATCAAAGCAAACTTTGTTAAGCTTATTACTACAGATTATCATGCACAAATTTATTTTAAAGAATATTTTCTATCTAGAATTACTCGATAAATATTGAATATTGCAAAATTTCTATTCGGTCGAATGCCAAAAAGTTATTCTAACTCAACATGCAAGATTTGACCTAAACAAACCAACTTACACCGAAAATTAAATTAAAGGCCTTATAAACATGAAAAAATAAGGCCCTACTAGATGCAAAATCTCCACGTATGGATAGTTTCCTACAATTTATATTCAAAAAAGGAAAAATGTTAGACCTCAAAACGTTTGTATTACTTTTACATTATACGTGAAGCGAGATGAGACGAGCTCAGCCGAATACAAGGGATTTTCTTTTATTTTATCTTTATTTTTTTTCTATTTTTTTCTTTTTCTTTTTTCTTTATCTTGCAATGGTTCACCCCAGCACGAATCTATTACCGTAAAACAGCAACTCGATAGCTCATCTCCTTCATATCCAAAACCGTGACAGAAAATTGGCAACGACGACGTCGCCAGGGATTTTCTTTAGAAAAGCTCTATTGCTATCGAGTTGTCGTCGACGTCGTCGTTGCCAATTTTCTGTCACGGTTTTGGATATGAAGGAGATGAGCTATCGAGTTGCTGTTTTCGGTAATAGATTCGTGCTGGGGTGAACCATTGCAAGATAAAGAAAAAAGATAAAAAAAGATAAAAGATAAAGATAAAATAATCATCTCCTTCATACCCAAAACCGTGACAGAAAATTGGCAACGACGACGTCGACGACGACAACTCGATAGCAATAGGGCTTTTCTAAAGAAAATCCCTAAAAATACTCTAGGCCGTTCTACACAGCGCTCTCTAGACCTTTGTCACAAAAGCTAGTTGAAGAAATTTGGTAAGCATAGTTCAACTAGCTTGTGTTATAGGTTCTATAATGCGGACAAGCGTAGTTATATATACTTTTTTTGTAAATACATACATTTTATAGTCGGGAATCAAACCCGCGCCCCCTGTCGTATCATTGCAGTCGAATGCACTACCGCTACGCCACAGAGACATTTTGACTGATTAAATTCTGTAGAATACTCGTATTGAAATATTAAACTTGTAAGAAAAGTACATAATATTATCAATATTGGAATATAATTTTGCGAACAAAATATTTTTTAAGCATACTAAAAACTTACAGATTAACATTTTATTTTATTTTAAAACGAAATTCAACCTTACCCTAACTACGTTAGACACTCGTAAGTGTCATCGACAAGAGCTATAATGGTTCATACGGTGTGCTCGTAAAATTTTATAGGCAACTTGGAGGTACAGGATGTATCCCCGGAGGCACGCCACTCCGGCCTCGCATAATGCCTCCTCCGCTCACACTTATCTAACCGTGATTAATTTGTTCTATCTGTGAATTTTATTTCACTCGAATATTGTTAAATGAAATAAATAATTATATAATTGAATATTTATTCAAGAATTTTAATCCGATATGGAAATTTAACTTTATAAACTCGCTCAAATATCCGAACAACCAACATTTTAATTTTATTAGAATTGTGAATTCAAATCACACCATTTAATTGCATACATGTAGTAAATCCTCCCTGTACACAACGGATTATTATAAAAGTTGCGAGGCAAGTAAATAATAAGCTTCTCCTAAGCGTTTATCTCATGACACTTTTATACTAGCGAAGTAGCAAACAGCATTAGTACCTGCAAAGGGTTAAAGGCAAGAGAAAGTACACGAATAATTAATGATAAAAAAACTTGTAAGCTTGTTTTTTAAAACTTTTTTTTTTAAATAATTATTTTACTTTCAACTTTTTAGTTTTAGTTATATCATGTAGTACCAGAGTGCTTGAGACCTGCCAAAGGAGCTCAACATGAGTCTATTGTGTTTAGTTCCAGACCACCTACCGTCTCCATTTCAGACCTTGGACATCTTGAGGCATCAGAGTGTTTGCCACGATAAAACGAATGAGGCCAAACTCGATAGGTTTAACTTGTTTAGTTTAGAAGTTGCTATGGCCACCTTGCTACTGCATCATCAGACCAATTCCATGGTACCATATTAATGCATCGACATCCATACTACATGTGCATGCAAAATTTCATCTTAATCAGTTGAGTATAACTGCCTCAAAATTCCGTTGCAAGATTTGACCCACACTAACATGCATACGTACATACAGAGCAAGCAGTTAAATAAAAGCTTGTTAAAATAGAAAAATAATGAGAAAAGAAAAAGCTGATAGAAAAGGCATCAGGTAGACTCAATATGAGTACAGTCTACTGCTACTTAATAATCATTGATGATGATGATTTTAAGTGTTATTTATAAATTGTAGTTACAAGAAAATTTATTTACACAATTAGCAGATGTACGAATCTTTTTAATTCTTATTAGCTGCTTTAGTTAATGTAATGAGATTGGATAGACGAGTTTCAATTTGATGTTCTAATTTCTAATGTTTTTCTTTTACAAATTTCTCATTAACCAATTTATCATTCCATAAAATCGTGCTTCACAGATAATAACATCACCGTCCATCATTAGTTTCATTTAAATATCTTGACTGAAAAGCACATCACTGCGCACCTCATCGTAGGCACATATGTTGTATTTTGTCTTTATCACTTAATACCTACTTTATTGAAATATATCATATAATCTGCTGTACATAACTGAAGGTTAATATTTCGTGAATCAAAACTAAAATATTAATTTCTTAATATTGAAATTTCTTCATCCGAGTCATACTCTTTTCTCCTGAGCGCCAATCCCAGTCGAATCCAAAACTCGAACTTTGGAGCCCAGATTGGTTTGTTGTGGCTTTTATGGAAGTGACTACCGTCTGACCACCATAAAAAGGAAAAGCTGCACTAGAGTCTCATCCATCAATCAGCAAGTGTACCGGCTTGCAGGAGAAATTGACTTGGGCCCCAAAGGTCTTAGTCGGGCCCCAATATGGTCTTAATGTCTACGATAGTTACGATAGATAATATGTTCCAAGACAAATATTAGAATCTGCTTTTGTGGTCAAAAACAGCAGCTCTCCTCCTCACGGATCAGATGTGATTATCCTTGTATAGCTCTCTACGCTACAGACGATGATGGCAAAGCAATAGATTTAGAAATCAGTAGATACTTCAATATTATAAAACTCCAAGAGATTTAGAGCGAGACGGTAAACCGCCGCTTCTGACAGTAGGGTCATAATATGTTCCAACAAAGCTAAACAATATCTCGCTCATTGATTAAATCGTGAGTTATTGCGTGAAACTCAAATGTCAATGAATAGCTCAAAAATCTTATAACGCTAACTCAGATCCTAACACAACATAAAACTTTATAATCTCATATTTAATATTCGTCTCACTGTTAGAGCGTCACATCGTCTGCGCGCCCGGCTCGGCTCATTTATTTACACGCACTAATGGCGCATACAATAGATATTAACTGCTGTGTTTACTTCCATATTTAGATATCAAGTAATAAAATCTATATTCAAAACACCCTTCCTAGAGATATCATGTCTATTATGCTATCTATGATACAACAATGTTTTTTGAGCCTCATATGCAACCCGGATCGCCGCCGCATGATTGATGATGATGACATATACAAAACCAAAAGACTCACCATTCTGGTGGTATTGCTTAATTCTTTCTCTCTCTCCTTCTCTCTCTCTCTCTCTCTCTCTCTCTCTATTCGTTACTTTCTCTCTATCTATACATATGCATTATCCACCGGCTAGATGCAACGGGGTGCTTTTCTCTCGGGGTGGGAAGTCAGATGACAGGCACTCCCGTACTATACATAGAAACACACATACAAATATACTGGCTATTTACAAAAAATGTATTTAAGTATGTTTTTCAGTGTTCTAGAAGGTATGATTATTTTGACTGTAGCTCAGTGCAGTAATTAATATATCCCTGAAAAAATTACATATTGTGTGTTATTTGACGTAGTAAATGAAATCAATACTTCTTCTTGATCGAGCCAATCGCTAATAATCTTTTTCTTCTAGCCAGATTTTGTCGGCCCAATACTTGGCCACAGTCACAGCGTTATCCGTTGCCCTACACAGGACCTCGATAGTATAGGTAGAAGGGCACAGTGGGCAAGAAGGACAATCAATACTGACAAATGTAGAACAATAACGTGATTAAATGCAGTAAATTATTATTATATTTATAAATTATTATTAATATAAATATTATAAATAGTATAGAATCTTTAAAGGATTAAACGAATTTCTTAAACTAGTAAAACTAATCTCATTTAATGTTCGGATTCTAGCAAACTGGTTTAGCGTGGTCCTTAACTTGACTCTACATCTACTAATTGGTTCCGAAGTTGTTTTTGAGCATAATTTTAGCTAATTGCCGTCGTAGACTCGGCGCTGTGCCAGCTACTCTCACGAAAAAGCACCTTAATTCACACACTTTAAAAAAAAAATGTGCGACCTATTTATTGAAATCTTTTGGTGGATACACACACTAACACAACTTGTATTCCAACTCTGAAATGACCGTACTTCATCCAAAACAACATAGAAATAATAAGGAAACATCGTTATTGACAAAAACTAGACGTTGGCAAGCTCATAGATACCATATAACCATTAAAGGCTGTGTAAAAAAACTTCAATAAAACTTAAGCTCAATTGATCTCATTTTAAGCGTGTGATAACTATGTAATGTTATAAATAATAATATATAAATATAAATACCTTATTCTCTCAAACAACTACAAACAAATATAAAATGTTATTTTAAATATTATGATAAATTAAGTAGACCATATGTGTTTGTTATTTATTAGTATTGGCAACATTTGGAGGCCATTTTGATATTCTAGAAATAATTTAAGGTAATAAATAATAGTGGGTACTTATTTGAATAACGACCAAAGTAGTCTATAAAAGCAGCTCCCATACGAAGCTTGGCCTCTTTTTGCTCAGCAACTGCAATACTGAACAACAGTGTGTAAGTTAAGTATTTCTTTTATATTGTTCTTCAATATGTGTGAGATTGTAATTGTGCCAGTAATATAAACAGTGTATGTAGTATAATATATTTTGTCTTCTCAAGGTGTTTGATTAAACATGATTTATCTGTAACCATCGGTCATGTGTTTTATTTAAATAGATTCCTTATTACCTCGGTACTATTGAAATAATCACTTAGTGTAGTGTCAATAATTCTCTTCCTAACACTTCCTGAGAGCCAGCGCCAAATATGACTAAAACTGGTTAAGTTGGTCCTGCTTCGAACATGGTTTTTGTCTTTTTTGTCGCGCCGGTAGATGACGCGTACAATCGAGTTATAGGTTTTTTTTTTAGGAATTTATTCCCGGATGAAGCTGAGACTCGTGTCGCTAGTGTATAATAAAATTAAAGATGACTGTTATATGTGAGATTGAGAAACTTTAAAATCGTTTGACGGATCATTGACGATTTTCAAAAAAGGGATTTACCTAGATGTTTGGTAGATTTGGTTAGATTTGTATATTCGAAAGCGACTGCCATCTGACCCCCAACCCTGAGAAGAAAGTCTGTGATATAAGCAGGTGTCTTGCAGGTGAGGTCGGTTTTGACTCCTAAGATCTTGCCATATACCCTACCCTATAACTTGAAGTCTCATTCACCTATAATTTGAAAGAATTTTCCATTGCTCACAATGGAGATAATGTACTTATATGTAATATATCTGGTTGTAGTTAATGAATAGTTCAAAATATCAAATGCTCGTAAATGTTAATCGCCGTAATCCTGCCCTAAATGTCCGTACAATCAAAAGTAGATTGCTATAATCAGCCGGCTATATAGGTTATTTGAAGAATGTTAGTTGATAATGGAGTGAGGGAAGGCTTGGGCTGATATGATTGATTTATGGTAGGGTACTAACCATGTCAAAACTATAACACCGCAGACGAATTCATCAACCATTGATCGTTTCGCATAATTCTTTTGTCTAGACTCCAAAGTGTAATTCTTCTTTCCGTTTACGAAGTTTTTATTAGGATAGAAAAATGGGTGGTATCTATCATATATCAGAAAGTATATTACATCAAACGAAATAAAATATTATCGAAACATCTTCGATATATAGACGCAATACCGCTCCGTCCCTAAAATAACACTAAAAGAATCCAATAATGTGTTACTCTATTTTATCAATAAATAACAATGTCTTATGTATGTCCCGTCATCTCAATCAGCATTAAGACATTGTTGCCCAGCCGACTGTTATAATCTGATAGTTGCCTTTTACGCTTTATCTAGAATCACAGGGTACAATTTCTAAATCACAGACCAAGTTACTGTAACGTAAATAAATGGTCTGCTCATAAATTCACCTATAAATGCGTACAAGGAGAGAATTTTAATGTTTTTCAGTTGAAAAGCATCTTCTTCTCGAATAGTTGAAGTTTTAGTTTGGCATGTCGAGAAGAAGAATGAGAATGTGGCTAAGATCGACTTGCTTCGGTTTTGAGCGTTTTCTCTACCGCACAGCGCACGTCTATAGCTTGATATTTGTTTAGAGTAGTTGACCTACAGTTTTAACTACTTTATAAAGATATCAAACTGTTACGTTTCTTTCTAAAGAATGAAAATTTGGTAATTTTGTAGAGTAGTTAAAACCTGTATCTGAGAGTACCTAAAGTCTGTGTTTGAAAAGTATTCGAAATATAAGTTTAGTTTTAACTTCTCTAAGAAGATATCAAGCTTTACAAAGAAGAAGTAAGCCGATCTTAGCTGGACTATCACTGTTCGGTATAACGATGGCGTCGTAATCAAAAGCCGGGTATATAGTGTAGGGACATATGTTCATAGTTTTAATTACTGACGAGCCGTCCACTGTATACTCTTTTCAGACTGTATGCTGTCAGTATGCTAATCATTTCTTACCAGAATAACCTAGAAAGCGGGGCTCGGAATACCGTTAAAATTTGGTCTATGTTCAGCAGATTATCTTTGTTCAGCAAAGGTAACGATACTTGAAAATAGCGCTACTCAAATTACCGTTACTCTAGTAACAATATTTGTCTATAAAAGTGCTGGGCCTATAAACTATATATTAATTATTATTCTATATAATATTTAACTATAACTATAAACCTGCCTTTTCAACGTTATGGGCTAACGGTAAAAATACCCGGCCATTTTGGCCGTATACCATACCGTACTGGCCTTAGATGGCTTAAAGATTTAAAAAAAATTGCTACGTACATTGTTCAATTCAAAAAAGAGATGGATGTTTAGTCTTCACGGTACACCGGTGGTGTTCTTTTTAAATGGTTTTATTTAGCTTACATGTGCGGAGTCACGCGTATAGATCGCGTTAGGAACTTCCGCTTAAATACAGGAATGTCGCCTTCGCTGGTGCGGCCACGTTTTGCGGCAGCCGCCTGACTATGTGGGTAACAAATGTATGGCCATGACACTTCCGCCAGGCCCCGGTAGAAGGGGGAGATCCAAGAAGTACTGGTTTGACGTTGTGAGAGATGATGTCATCTCTCACAACGTCAAACCAGTGAGACCATTGGCACGCATGTGCGTGCCAATGGTCTCACTACCATGGATGCCCAAGATCGTGTGAAGTGGAGAAGGAAAAGCAGGAAAGCGGACCCCGGTCTCCGAGGTATAGGCCCTGGACGCAATCGGGATACAACGCTGATATGATGCTGATGATTTAGCGTGCCCTAGTTGTTTTTATTTCATTAGTCAACAAGTAATAATTTCTTCAAACCACAACACCAAAAGAAAGTATTTACAGGAAACAGAAATTGAGACCAAAGAGTTTTTTCAACTTCATACCACAAATAAAACTTCAAAATACGAGTTAAGGAGCGACTATGCAAAAGAGTCTGGCCTTGCAGCAAGTTTATACAGAGAATGGTTGATATTATGAATTACCAGTAAATGTATCGTTAGTCATATCGTTACCATTTTCGGTAACGATATAAATAACGTTATAATATCGTTCTGTTACTTAATTACCTCAAAGAAATAACGTTATAATAGCGTCCTGTTACTGATTTACCATTTGAAATTTACCGTTACTAATAGAATCCTTATAAAAATAACGTTACATTACCGTTCTACTTCTGACTTACCGTTAAAAATGATTAAATTAAAATTATTAATTAAAAATAGTACCCTTATAAAATAACGATACATAACGCTATTTTATATAAAAAAATTATATGAAAATGATATGAAGATATATATATAAATAAAATTGATAACGTTACTAAACTCTGTTTGTAACATATTGCCTAATCCGAAAATTTAACCTGAAACCTCATGTACAGCAACTTACGCTGCCGCACCGTTGCACATTTAAATACTATTTGCTTGTTGTTTACAAAGAGCATTTGGCAAAGTAATTATTTCCGCAATATTTTAAAAATTATATTAAACTTTATTACTGCTACTTAATACGTTTGTAAGGATTAATGGCCTTGAAAAAGTTGAAGTGTTGAGTGCACCAACAAGCGGGTGCTATTGGACGTCGAGCACCGAGCGGTGGGTGGTTGCGCCCTACTCTCTCTCCCTGAAAATTTCCTTAGAATATTGTTTCCTATTGTACATGTACAGACTCCATCCCGATACCGTGCGATCTGCTACGCTGCTGAACTTCAGAGGGATTTATTGAGTGCACGCACCAACTTATTTGCTACGTGCTACATATGCGTCAATCGTACATACATCTTCATAATGAAGACTAGTAAATGAAAATGTTATGCAATTTAGTTCATCTATTAGATTCGTGATAAGGGAACATTGTAAACAAGATCGAATAAGTGGTGCTAACAAGATTGCAGTCAGGGAATTTTTGAGGGGATTCCTCGCCTGAATATACAAAACATTCCCATTTTCAGTAGAATAATAATGTCATTTCATGCATATCGTTTAGTGGTAGGAAAGCCGCGGTCAAAAGTATCGCAATCGGCGTGCATGTATGAAAACAATTATTATTATTATTTATTTCCTTTATTCAACTTTAAATACATATGGATTATGATTTTGAATACATTCTATATAAAAAAAGCAAAAATATTTATTTTAATGAAAGTTTGATACAAAAGGCGTATACCAAGATCGTAGCAAGTGGAAAGATGTGATGAACGTGTTTCTGTTATTACATATTATCCAGTCCAGTCCAGTGTGAAATTAAGCGGTACTTTTTAACTTCCATTGTTAAGAGCATTACAAAAAGTGCTTCTTTCGAATAGGCCCCCTGGAGCTAAGTATGTACAAAATGGGGTATTAATAAATAAATGAGACGATTTATTTGGGAAGCGCGAACTTTTCCATTATGTTAACTTTTTGCTGCGGGCCGGAATTCGCGTAGCAAAACATTGTGATCGCTTCTCGGGTCATGTTTTGATAACGCCGTGACACTGTTATCTCGTTTGATGAATGGACTTTTTGTTACAAATGGACGTTGTTATTTCGCTAGTGAACTCGCGCGTCGTAAATGTTTTTCAAATAACGAATCATTGCGCCGTGAAATATGTTTAGCTAGTTGCTACAAATGTCATCTCTTACTGTCTGTGTCTGTTTATAAAAGCTATATACACATGTTCTTAATATTATTATTTAGGGAGTTTTCTATACTAATATTATAAAGAGATAAAGTTTGTGAGTCTGTAAGGTTGTAGGGGGTTATCCTTGGATCTACTGAACCGATTCTGAAAATTATTTTACCAATAGAAAGCTACATTATTTGTGAGTATCATAGGCATTATCACGCTACTGCCCAAGGCAGCGGAACAGTAATCATAAATGTCAACAAATCCGGCAGATTACCACACATTACAATAAAAACTAAAATAAAACTAAATTACGGGTATATATGGGTTAAAGGGGTGCAACGGAGGTTCGTAATACCCACTGGCGAAGCCGGGGAGGGTTAGCTATTTTGATTGTATTTGGTTCTATTTCTATTTATTCTCATTATCATCCGTGTGCAAATTCCAATTGCATCCAAGTTTTGCACCTTGGAGCTTGGGGTCCGCTCTCCTACTATTACAGGAACTACTGCCGTCTGACTCCCCCAACCCGCGAGGAAAGTCTGCAGCATCGCCTCATCAGCAGGCTTGCAGGTGAGTTTGACTTGGACTTTGAAGACCTTGGTGGGGTCTCATACAAATCCTACATAATAATCTACTTAAATGAATAACCAAAAAATATCAGGTCAATTTATCTCAAATATCAGGTCATTCAATTTATTTTTTGAAAGTATTCTAGTTCATCCCGATTGCCTAGAAGAGACAGCGCTGAGTATATTATTGATTTCATGTTTGATACTCATTATAAATAATTTCCGATAGCCGCAATGTAAATATAGTTTAAATCTTATAAATCAAACTCTCGCTAAAAATCAGCATATTCAGCTTGCGACAATTAAATATTCAACCGTTAGGTATACATAATAGAACACGATGAAATTGTATGATGTGAACTCATTTGAAACAGACTTAGAAACAGATTTCGAATTAAAATTGGCATGCTGAGAAGTTTATTCGCGTAGAGGATTTGAACTAAGGAAATGAAAATTGTTGAGGAAGTCTCCGCTTCAAAGGGCTCATTTAAGACAGCGTCATATAGCTATCTTTGATATTGCCCACGTCTTTTATTGAATAAACTAATCTCTTATCCGCTATTCATGGCGTTCAGCTCTTTCAAACAGTCGCCTCGTAAATTTTGAGGACTTAGATCAAATCAAATTTTCACAATTGTGAAACTTTCAAGGTCTCATAGAACACCGTACATATGGACTTAACCAAACAAAAATGTTAATACAGATTAACTGACAAAATGTTCAAATAAATACTATGATCTCACAAACGAATTAACCAAAAACGGTTAATTTGTATGCAGTGGAAGTGGGAGCGAGAGGCATACTAGAAAAATCTCTCTATAACCTACTTAAAGATCTAGGCCTGTCGAGAGCTAAAATAAGCTTATTACTAGGACGAATGTCTACAGCGGCACTAGTAGGTTTGCATCAAATTTGGTTAGGCAGGGAGGGGAACTTGGGTAGTGAAGGGGAGTGTTAATGTATATCAACAAAAGGGGGTTCTAAACCTCGTCCCAACTCGCAAGTCCCAAGCACTGTCCCGAGTTCCCAACTCAGCAACGCGATGGACCCGGCACCCGCACGGAGAATCCATGGATTGCTAAGAATATCGGTCTTACTGAATAACCATGTCAACAATAGGAATCTTCTGATGGAGAAAGTTCTATACTGGTACATTGGTATACTTATTGTGTTATCATGTGCGTTATGTTGCCAACTATTTAGTAAGGAGCTACTACTGCTTTAGTGTTAAAATATTTCACAGAAATGGACCATAAAATTGTGTCAATGAAATTTTAAAGCAATTATAATAGTATGCAAACTTTTCCTTTAGATTCAGCTCGGAAAAAGTGAACAAAGTGGGACTGGTGCTCGGATGAAGAAGAAGAAAATAATGGATGAGTGTTCCTGAGCAATGACAAGTTATTAACAGTTATTTTCCTGATCACTGTAGAACTGCTATAGAACATTCGTAGTTTCGGTGGGATTAGTCTTAAGTTCATCGAGAGGTCCTGGGTTCGAATCCTGGCTATTACACTATCAACGTGAACCCAAAAATAATTAGATTAGCTGGCGAGGTTAGGAGGAATACCAGTAATTTCGCTTTTAAAATCATATTCCGTTTGGTTTTAACATTATGTTTCAATTTGACCACTTAAACTTGAGAACTTATATTGTTATGCGGGCAATGTAGTTCAAATTCCTGCAAAATAATATTCTTCTTTGAAAATTTAAAAAATAAATTATACCCAATCATCTTTCTACCCCACTTTCGTATCTACACCTTTAGGATTCAATTCCACGTGACAGCTGACAAATCACACGGTTTTGGCCGCTCCAATTTCCGATGACAAGACCTACATTAACCTTAAGGGCCCTCTGTCACCAGTTCCCAACGCATGGGAAGAATAAATCCGATTTAAGAATAAATTAAGGTCTTTGTGTCACAGAATTGTCCGGAGTTTTCAATAAAACCACCGGGCGACGGTATTGCCAGGTACCGCCTTTCACGTTCAAATAAACATATGATTTACGGATATATTTTTCGACTAAACGCCAGCTTTCGAATGTGTGTTATTATAGAATTTTATGTTTTAGTGTCCCAATGCACATTATATGAGAAACATGGCATACAATTTCCAAGAATTACAGAACCTTATCTGTAATCTATACAAATAAATAAAATTGAAGTGAAGTGATGAAGCGTCTGTTTTTATTATTAAAATAACAGATTTTAAATGATTACATATGAATAACACTCAATACTTATACAAAAATAAAATTATTATTTTTTTGGTCTCTCTGTTAGTCCTACCTGGACTAACAGAGAGACCAAAAAAATAATAATTTCTCTGGAATCTCTGGAACGGCTTGGCCGATTTTGACGGGACTTTCACTGGCAGATAGGTAATGTTACAAGGAGTAGGCTACGTTACTTTTAGAAAAATAAGTAGGGTTCCGTGCAAAAAATTTAAATTGTACAAATTTGTAAATCTGAGATAATAGTTCGTTTTACTCAATTAAGGTTTTGTATGGACGTAAATAATAATAATTTAGGGCGTACAAAAAATACATACGCATACATATACTCAAATCTATTTCCCTCTGGGGTAGACAGAGACAACAAACTGCCATCTGCTCCTATCCTCACACACTTCATAGCTTTCCTATACGGGCACTTATATTATCATGCAAGTCCACCTGTTTCAGCATAAGAGCCTACACTCATGTTTGTCACGTATGGATTTCTTAGCATGATTTTGTGCAAATGGTATATGTTTGCACGATTTTGTGCAAACTATGTGCATGAAATTAGCTCAGTATTATTTGCACGAAATAGTGATGGCCGCATGAGTGCACATGTACGATGCAGCCCAGGCCCTAAAAGCTCTGAAACTTAAATGTGTGACTGGTAGTAGCCATCACTCATCATTGCCAAAGAGGAATATAATTTTATAATTACTAAGTCGCGGGCACAGATAGTAACTTTATAAAGATAATATTATTGTGGCGACCAAAACCGCTAGCAGTTCCTTACCCGCTACCGCCTATGCATTGACGCGCCGCAAATCAGGTGATATGGTTCGATTTTACGTCACGACCGAGGCACCCGCGCGCCGCATGCACATCTTGCTCCAGCAACTACGTCAGCTACGTATCGACGCGTGATTGGACGACGCGCAACATCGGAATGCAGCAGCCACCACCTCGGAGCGCATTCTTTGCATACTTTTGCTTTTTATAAAACGAGTCGCACACTTAATTTTAGACACATTTCTTCCGCTGCTTTTCTCGCGCTTGCTTTGTATAGCCTTTGCATATAGATTCGCTTTATTGTACGCTTGTAATTTGATTTAGTCTTTGCAATAAAGCAATAATAATTATTGTCATAGTATCCGACTTATTTATTTAATAACCGCCGTTGATTATCAAACTACCTCACTGCCGCGCGGACCAAGGTTCGATTCCCGTGCGTGGCAAAAAGTACTGTAAGCGGCCGACGGAGAATCTCGGTCGCTTCATTATCATAACAAAGCCTAAAAATTGCCTCACAACGGAAAAATCAATATGCATTGTTAACGTACCTTCAGGTTTAATGTGCTTAGTCCAAAATTTTTAAATTGGCCAGTATCCGCCAGCATGCAAACATACATATCATATAGGTTTGTTATCGTTTAAAGGATTTACAAAAACTATGGATGTAAAGTTTTGATTTATACCAAATATCCGAATGTTATAATGTTTTTCATCATATGAAAAATGTTTTCAGATGGTTGTAGTTCATTTTTGATGTTAGGTTACATTATCATGTATTTATCATTTATACCACTATTATTCTTGGTGATGTATTTTTACTTACGCACTTGTTTCACATAAAGAGATTATGTACAACTAATTATAAATAAATGTAAAGAAAACTAAACCCAGCATCTTAAAGATGTGATGTGTCCGTGCGCTGGGAAGGCTGGTGATGGTGAATTTGATGCTCTCCGGCAATGTGGATGAAGGTATCATCAACATCTTGTATGGTGCCAACTTATGTGCCCTGCGCAAGAGAGATGGTGGCATTCGTCCCATTGTCGTAGGGAGCACGTTACGACGTTTGGCAGCAAATATTTGCTGCAAGTATTATAGTACCGTGCTTGCAGCAAAATTTCAGCCCCTGTTACTTGGTTTCGGTTCAAAAGGCGGCTGTGAGGCTGCCATAAATGCACTCTCGACGTACCTTTATCACCAGTGAAGGTGAGGTCATTTTGAAAGTTGACTTGAGGAATGCCTACAATTCAGTAAATAGGGATACCTTGCTGACCCCAGCAAAATTAGAAACCCCTCAAATCTATAAATTTCTTTGGCAGTGTTATAGATACCCGACAAAATTAGTTTACAAGGATCATCTTTTAGAATCGGCAGTTGGATGTCAGCAAGGAGACCCATTAGGACCAGTCATTTTTAGTCTAGCGATACACCCTATAATTCATCAGATAAATTCAAAATTCAACATATGGTATCTAAACGACAGGACCCTAGGGGGTAGCGTACAAGCAGTTCTACAAGACCTAGAAGTTATCAAAAATAAATATAAATCCATTGGCTTAGAACTTAACTCTGACAAATGTGAAATTTTTATCAGTGACAAAACAGACAGACTCTCGACTATAGAAAAATTTAATTATTTGGCTCCCTACATTAAAATAGTAGAAAAAGCTTCACTACGGCTCCTTGCGTACCCGCTCTTGGAAGATGGATATCAATCATTTATAGAAGAAAAAATCCAAAGTTTTGAAAAAATAACAAATCAGTTACAAGAATCAAGTGTTCATTCGGCTTTCACCATACTTCGGTTTTGTCTTTTTGTCCCTAAATTTACTCATGCACTGCAATCATCCCAGTTTTGGCAACATCTGATGCCTTTGGCAAAAATTGACAACATTATCCATAATACCCTTAGCAAAATTTTAATTGTGGCCTTGAACGACCCAGCCTGGCTCCAAGCATCTTTACCGGTTCGCTTGGGTGGTCTCAGTGTTCGCAAAATTTCCGATGTCGATGGCATTTCTGCCGTCGATCCATGGCACTGAGGAGTTAAGCAGGAAAATTTTATTAAACACACAGGTTAACTCTGAAGTGTCGTGCAAGACCGAAGCCATAAAATCTTGGAAAGTGGCTTGTCCCAATACTGAATTGCCTGCTAACCTTTTCTCTCAGAGACAATGGGATGCACCGCTCTGCAAGTTGGTAAAAGATAATTGAATAAATACATCTTCCAATGTTTCAGAGCGTGCGCGCTTGATGGCTGTAGGAGAATGGGAGTCAGGACTCTGGATCCAGGCACTTCCATCGTCCAACATAAAGGTACCATGTTGGACGATACCACTTTCCACCTTGCCACTTGCCTCCGTCCTTCCCCGCATCATTGTCGCTGTGGTGAAGCTGTCGACAACCTTGGGCACCATGGCCTTTCATGCAGCAGAAGCGCAGGCCGTTTATCGCAACACGCTAGCATCAACGACATAACCCGCCGTGCTCTTATCACCGCCATTCGTGAACCTAATGGGCTGGTACGCGACGATGGCAAGAGACCGGATGGTATGTCGTTATTGTCTTGGAAGATGTGTAGGCCTTTGGTATGGGACGCAACGTGTGTTGAAACCCTGGCGCCTTCATACCTTCCAAGCACAGCGGGTTGTGCCGGCGCTGCTGCTGCATCTGCGGCAAGCCTCAAACGGCGTAAATACTCCAACCTAGTAGGGGATTATGTTTTTGAGCCGTTTGGGGTTGAGACGTTGGGGTCATGGGGTCCAAGTGCCCGTTTTGTCTACAAAAATTTGGCAAAGCGGCTGATCGAGGCTACACGTGACCAGAAGAAGGCTGAGGCTGGACTTTATCTTGCACAAAGAATTAGCATTGCTATTCAACGAGGCACTGCTGCCAGTCTTCTGGGAACATTACCAGTCGGTGATGATGCGGAGGAATTCTATACCACTATTAGTTAGATGGGATGACACGACTATCTACTAGTAATAACCTGTGTTGCGTGGCGGTAGAATATTTGACTGCTGAGTCAGATGTCGTTGGTTCGATTTCTGCTCAGTATAATTATTATGTGTGCCTGTTTCGTATGAGACGATCCCATTTTTAAGCTGCAAGCTAAGGTAAATTGGCCTTGTACATTTTTTTTACTTCCGTACTACAAAAAAAAGTCCGTAACCGTGAATACCTACCTAAACCATGCATGCATATTAATTTTAAGCAAATGTGTTGTGTAACAATGCTGTCACTTTTATTTGTCTCTGAAAACAAACTAGAAAGATTTGATGGGCAAAATAATGTTCAACCAGCTGATTTATTCTGTGATGTTATGTAGGTCACATAACATTGTAACAATCCATCAATGATATTGCAATCCTAATCGTATTTAAGTGATTTGTACTTAAATACTTAAGTAAACACAAATCTTTATGGAGATATCTAACCCCATCAAGATCTGTAGACCCCAAGCCAACCTCACAGTACACCTGCTGACTTAAAGACGACTCTGCGGCCAGCTTTCCTCTATCGTCCGCAAGTCACCATTCCTTTTCGGTGGCGATGCTAAGTTTGTAACAGTAGATTACTGAAAGAGGTGTAATTGTAGTTAGCGCCATCTGTGGTCACAGTAGCAACTACTGCGAATGCCTCGATGTGGCTGACTTTAATCTTGATTCGGCTAATCGACGTCAGATGGCGTGAGTTATGCGTTATTGATAGAATACTATTGATAGAATTTTCGAGTTGATTATCAGTATGGGAACGATTCTAGCAAGATCCAGAATTAGTTTCATACATAAGGATGTTCGCAGTGGCCCTATGGTTCATTTTTATTTTGTTGTTTGAGAAGTCACTAAGAGTGTCCATATTCCATATCGATTGTAATCAATTACCGAGACGCTCGAAAAGTGAGGTTAGCTTTTGTGTGTGTTGGTGCCCAGATTTGAACTGGTAAGTTATTTTATTCCATTGCTGTCAGTGTATTCTCATAATGGGGATTTGTTATTGATAAAAGTTGTATATCTTGATCGCAGGGTCGTTTGGTCTCGGAACGAACCTTTAAAATCAATTCAGACGGCAGTGACTCTGAGGTTGGCAATAGCTGAGGTTGATATTGGGAACGCAGATCTCAAGTGACGCTCCGAGATCTGTTCTGCCGGAGCACAACCACTGGGGGCCCCGCGGAGACTCGGGATCAATAAGGTCAAGCAATCGTTTATTGTAATTGTTTTTTATGTATCACTGCTGACCGGCGCGAAGCTGATTTGTCAATACTGAGCGGGACCACTGGATGAGAATCACCCCGGGATTAGCTCCGTTGAGCAGAATTAATCAAATATCTACATATGAGTGTACCTGTAGCTGTGATATGTTGTATCCTGCTGTGTAACTTATTCTATATATCTGTCTGTCTGCTGTGACCTATCACTACTCTCAAGACTATCTCTGTGTACTTAAACTTATATTTATTCCGTATCTCTATTTTCTATGTGTCTTTGTTTCCTCTGAATGTAAGTATCTGTGTTGTATTTGTAACGAGGCTCCTAAATATATGTATGCCAACCTGTGAGTATTCTTTCATTGGAGATCAGCTGACCCATGCACCAAATATAACCTCTGAAACAAGGCGCCCTGGGATTGAGATCTCATCTGCTCACCTGGTCTAGCCGGTGAGTAACCAGGTCAAGAAAACTGGCTACAAGTTAAAAGAAAAGGGCCTTTTCACAGTATGCGCAAGATACTATATAGCTCACAGCTAAGCTAGTTCGGATTGCTAGACTTCACAAACTTTAAAGAATATCACTTTGTTTAGAACTCTCAGGTATCCTTCACTAGACAATTGGTAGATAATTATTTTTACTATCCACACGTCCTTTGTTAATTCAGTTTAGAGGTCGAACTTAAGCAAGTCTGCTCCCACCGATTACGCTTAGTTCCAGAAATATAGGTGTGTACTTATATAAGTATATATTTTTTATCGTTTTTCTCGAAATTTACTCATTAAAATTAATTCAGCGGTTAAGGAGCTCTTTCTACAGCAAAATTTATGTTAATGAGTAAAATTACGAGAAAGAAAAGTGGTTTATTGAAAAAGCCACATTCCCTAAAACCATTTCTTCAACACGTCTTATTAACAATATCAAAGCAATAGTTTCACGATATGAAACGTTTAACGCCGTGATTTTATGTCAAAATTTATGGTATTGTCTTCGTAAATTTATGTTGTCCGAGTGGTATGAGCCACTAAAAAGCGAAGCTGTGAATACTATGATTATATTACCCATATTCCCATGCCATTTGTAAAACATCGTATTTTTTCATGTTGACAGGTGAATATAATATGTAAATGAAAATATTAAAGCATTTATTACAATTTTACAATATACAGAAGCTTTTGAACCTCGACCATGTGTTCAACGATTGATATTTTAAAGTCATTATAATAAAATAATATTGCTGGCGCGTGGCTGATGGCAGCGAGGGAATTAATTAAGTTAAAAAGTAAACAATGCAAAGCTGGAGAACTTTTGTTCCACCCTTAATCATACCGAACACTGCTGTATTACTCATAAATTAGTATTATTGCACTATAGAATGATATATATTTTTGTTAGTATTAAAAACATATTTCATATCGGATTGGTGCTGGAATGGTTTTCACATTCATGTTAAAACGTAAAAAATTACGTCTACGAACAATAACGCTTTTAATCAAACCGACTTGTTTTCTCACTGTTTATTTTTAATTTCATCACGTACAGCTGTTCGTAAAATTAACCAATTTCAGCGTTCAAACTTTATACATGGTACATAAAGTAAGAGAAGCTTGGTTAAATTTCGCTCAGAATATTGAACGAAACCCATTCATAGACGAATTATCAGCAGTATCGACAGTACTAAACGATACCACGCCCATCTAATGAATGCCCGCCCTTCAGGCCAATAGTAATAATAAGTGTACAAGAATTCCTTGTAATTTAATTAATGGTATAGGAATTCATACAAGACAAACAAGTAAAGGTATCTTATTTATGTTAGGAACCTTTACGGGCAGCTTTTAAACATACTATATTTATATCGCAGTTGAATGAACGGAATATGTTTACACATAATGGACAAAAAAAAACGATCTGTATCTAAAGGCACACCACAGGGAACTATTTTGGCCCTTCTTTGACGACCGCTGTGGCGTAGAGGTGCGGTAGAGCGTCCAACTGCTACGTCGAACGTAGCAGGTTCGATTCCCGCTCTGTGCAAACATACGTTTGCATGAATATGTCTCTTCGCATTGGTCTGGGTGTTTCTATGCGTAATATGTATGTGTTTACAAAAGAAAAATTATCTAAGTAATGTAGTGTGTAAGTAATGTATATCCTTATTCTAGAACCTAATAACACGGGCTAATTAAGCTATGCTTACTTTGATCTACATAGCGTTGTGTAGAATGACTTAGAATATTTATTATTGGTCCTCCTTAGATAATCACTAATAAATAGTAAAAAAAATAAAAATAGTACCCCGTCAGCATCAGGTACAGGGACCAAGCCACCGGTGGTTAGGGCTCCAGAAAGAGGAATTTCCGCACCGTGCCTAGCAGAGCTGCTTTCTGCATCAAACCCTTGAGCCATGTTGTTGCGATGCGATGTTGGTCAAAGCTCTTGGCGACGGGTCCGTGCACTAAAACGACTATCAGTATAATAGTAGCTGAGTCCATATCCCACATGTCTACATTATTATTATTTACATTAACGGTTTACCAATCTGTGCGCAGAACTGTTGTAATATTGTGCTATTGCCGATGCCGATCATACGTCCATTATTATAATTTTTATAGTAGTAACCTTACGGTTATAGGGATATATTTTTTGAAGTGAAAACTTCTTTAGCGGCGTTGTGCACTTTTTTTGTAATGGGTACAAAAGATTAAACTCGCGTCAGTAAACACGTGACCTGATCGTAAGACAACAGATATAGAAGCGCTACTTTCACACTGTACTTAACAACCTTGGTGGCGCGTTCGTCTAATGAGTGGTCGTTGACTTCGTCAAGATTGAGATCAATCCCGAACGAGGCCCAAGAAACACTTTTTGTCATCATATAACTTTTTGTAATATTTATTCTATTTTTTGCCATAAATCTATTAATATAAAATGGAAATTAAACAAAGTGCATCTTTTAATGAAAAAAGTGATGAAGAAATAGCGAAATAAAATGAGTGAGTACTTTATAAATATATTGGCGATGATGGTTCTGGTAATAATGATGGTGAAAAAGTCGTTGAAATTATGGATAGAAGTTGATTTTTCTGAGATAAACTTTTTAATGTAGAATAATTGTGATAGTCCTGAATTGTTAAATTATTAATGTAATATAAATTGTCATGTTTGTGTACGATAGCGCAATAAATGAATAGTGTATGTTACCAAATAAATGATAGTACTTTTATACTGATCAATTAAAGCAATTCGTGCAAAATTGTTCCCCAACATTCCAAAATCTCAAAAATGCACAACGTTAATATTCAAGTTTTCACTTCTGCGGCACTCCCGGAGTGCAACCCGTCGTATTGATTTTAACAGTATATGATCTCTTTTATGCACTGTTAAAAAAAATGAGTTAAAACAGAATAGGTAATATCAAAATATTTTATTAATTAGAGAACTATGATCATCATTCAACTTCGTCATTGAATGCGTCGGTGCAACGCTGGAACCTGATTTGCAAGGCGCCACAGCTAGCACAATAGCTTCAATGAATCTATTACAAATAAATGCATTATAATGCCACGCATTTGGCTTTAAAACCTCATTATGTGGCACACACAGCATATTATAAGCCTCGTGACTTCAGAACATACGTAGGAGTAAGTGCAATCTGCATAGTAGACATTAGGATTCTACATAATCCCGCATCGACAGTAAACGGCACATTCGATTCCAGAATTTCACGGTTCCATTCCTACCAATAGGTACGGTTATCCTGAATGTGGATTGCTGTGTTATAACACAGCGTCTCTGTGTCAACGGGCTCGACTTGGCTTAATCCCAAACGACGGTGGAAAGGTAACATATCTCTTTATTTACGTTATATTTACTACGACAGTAACAAATGACCTGTACATACACAGCGGGTTCACGCTCCTGTCTCATGTTACAATGAAAATCAGAAGAATGACACAAAAAATAGTTATATTGCAGTAATGAACTAATGATTGGTACAAATATGCTCCCATTATAATATTTGCTACAGTACACGGATTTTTATTTGGAATGTCGGGCAGAAAAAATAAGAGACCGGCTTCGATCTCACTAGATTGGCTTGCCTCGGTTTTGTGAAGCGTTCCCTTTACTGCACACCGCATATTTACTGTTATATGTCTGTGTTTTGTTTTTTTTTTCGAAGTTTTAATGTCTTACTAACTGATACCTGCGGCTCCGCCGGCGCGGACGTTGGTTATCCTTTTTTTGGTCATATCTCCGGTTCTACTTAACCACTTGCAATGAAAAAAATAAAAACTTAAAAATACGTTTCTAATATAAAAAACCGCATCAAAATCCGTTCAGTAGTTTTTGTGGCCATCGCGAACAAACAGATAAACAGATAAAAAAAAAACAAAAAAATATTTTTTATTCAGAATCGCTCATTTAACATAGGCAAAGTATTTTTAATATCTCCAATGTACAGACATATCTAGTTTATAAATATATATAACATATATATGTATACACAGTTTTAGTATTCTTCATACATACATACATATACTCACGCCTTTTTCCCTCCGGGGTAGGCAGAGACAACAGCCCGCCATCTGCTTCTATCCTTACATACTTGAGCATCCTTCATGCAAGCCCGTCATTAAGCCTTTCATGCAAGCCAGATTTCGACTGCTTTTGACCTGCCCTTTTTTCAATATCTCATTAATTTGATCAGTCAGACATACGTCCTGCGAGGTCGACCCCGGCTTCCATGCACATCTGCCTCATATACTTGGTGTGTCATTCGCTCAGTACTCATTCGTTCCAAGTGCCCAAACCACATACCCTTTTCAATTGTTGTAGTATTCTTCAAGGGTATAAAACTTCCTGGCTGATGTACGGGAGAGAGTACTCTCTCTCTCTCTACAAATCCGAAGAAAGACAATATTAGCCGAACCTTCACTCTTCTTCCCGATGACGACGAGCCAAAAGCAAGTGTAATACATTGTATAGGGTGCATAGGTAAATCAATATAGTATTCATACATGTGATATTACTAACACACAATATCACGCTTGCTAACGATAAGTAAACATGCATTGTCCCTTGAGTTTATTTAACTTATTACTACTTTGAGAATAAACCCTTATGTGTAAGCATCACGTATAACGTGATGCTTGTGCATTTGTTAAAGCGGTAGTTATTAAGAATTAATCGGCATAGCTAAATTTCTATCACTCTCACTGCAAAGAAATTTGTGCTATGTTCAATTAATTATTATATCTCACTGTTTCACCCAATATAGTAGTCAGTCACAGAAAATGTATGTATTTTTATAGTATGGTGTCTTGTCGTCAGCTCCACAAGAAATAACACAGGTTTGTTAACTCGCAAAAAGAGCCTCATTAAAATTGCGTGTTTATAAATAATCATCGGTAACCAGGAATCAAAAATGTAAAGAAAGCCGTAGCCATTTCTCAGAAATAAAATATCACGTATTTTTTATTTATTTATTGAATGTAATATGTCACCCAATTTTGGGTCAGCAATGTTGAAGTATTATTAGTTTCATATCAATAAAATTTTGTAGGCACGTTCGTAATATGATTTCTGTACATAAATTTAGGTAAGTATAATAAATATAACATAATTTCCGAACCATGCATCATTAAGGAGCCGGCCTAATAGAAGTAAAGTAATTTCGGTTGCTAATATTCTTTAAAAAAAGAAAGAAATATAATTCCCTAAAATTACTTTACCCTATCATATTGAGGCATTCATATAGGTAGGGATAGACTACTACTTATCACGCGTTATTCATTTTGGTCTTCAATTTTTATTATTAAGATGTGTCTTCTACAAGATAAATTATAACAGCTCCTCGCCGTGGCAGTTTTCCTCTTAATTGGTGTCTAGATGACAGATTAAGGGTGGGAAAGCAGTGACGTAATTGACAGCCCAATCTGAGCGGCGGTTTTGGTGATGGATCTCAGTGTATTCATGGCGATAGAACCACCCTTCAACGCCGATCTACAGAAGCATAATATAGTACATTATAAAGACCTTTTCAAGAAATAGAGCTCTGCGATCATTTCGCAACCTTGCCTCCGTTTTGATTTAGTATAGAGAGTTGAACATATCTTTAAGATGGTGAACAGGGACTTATGGGTGTTTTAAATGAAATTTAGTTTAATTTACAAGAGTGATGAATTAGTGCTTATAGTGTAACCGGCACCGCTGTACCGCTCGTTATCGAACGGCGCGTTTCTAGGGAGCGGTACAGGCAATTCAATAGTTACTCAGGTGAAGAATGGCTATAAAAAATTAAACACATAACATAACTTCACACCTGTATCCCCGTAGGGGTAGGCAGAGGTGTATTATACACCCACGATTCACCAGTTATGTTTTAGGTCCCAATGTAATAGGGGGCGAGCCTATTGTCATCTACCGGGCACATTACTAAGCGAGCGATAATTAACATTTTTTTTAATACACCCATTACTACGAAAAGTCAGTGGTGTGTGCCCGGGGCGACTGGGGATCGAACTCGAGACCTCGGCTCGGCAGTCCGTTACGTACGCCACTGGGCTATCGCCGCTTAATTTTAACCTTTAAAACAAAACATTAAAACATTTAACATAAAAAATTAAAACAAATATATAATATTGTATCAAATGTAGTATATTTTGGATTTTCAATATTTTATGGTGTATATTTACTATACCTACTAGCAATTAGCATTAGATTATGCAAAATATGAGACATAACGAAATTAATTAAACTGATAAGGTAATCAACATAACTTGATACTAAGGTGGAACGAGGTTTACCGGGTCAGCTAGTTTATTCATGAAATGCATAATTCGTAAAAATAGGCTGTGTGTATATACACACAGCCTGGCAACCTGGCATCATGACGCTCTTATCGTAGAAAAAAATACAAAACTGACATGAATTTCACAAATCCCAGCGCGTGACTACATTTGTTATGTTAGATAAAAAAAATGCCTTTAGTCTTAAACTATATATCTTCAGTAAAAATCCCATCAAAATTGGCTCAACCACTTCGAAGATTACCCGAAACAAGCAGGTACAAAGAAAACGGACAAAACATTTTCAATGTACCGTTTTTGTTATAGGTGTCTGAAGACCCGAGATGGCGTGCGGTTTTAGTCGAAAAAGAAAAAGGTATCATGTATACATTAATTTGCATTAATTAAAAACTTACTCTTTTAATATTACAAACAGACACTTCAATGTTATTTATTTGTATACAATATATATATTTAAAGTAATACAATTAATCTTGCATAGGAACTTTCAGCACTGGGGTTGGGGACCTCCACGCGGTGCACCCTGGGCAACGGAGACAGCAGCGCCTCTCTCCTAGGGCGGGAGAGACGCTGCCGCCTACGGCCAACTCCGACCGAGGCCGAGGCGAGGACGGCCCTGTTGAAGGCTGTTCGGAAGCTTTCCACGTGTCCCTCTGACTAGCAGATGGCACAGTGGAGAGCAGGTAAGGGGGCCCTCTCGAAACCGGAGATGGCCCAGGGTCAGTCGGGGTGCGAGGGATATGCTCTATGGGTAACCTTACACCCCGGCGTCTTAAGACCCGAGGCGGTGAGCGGCTTTAGTCGGTTCAAGCCCGACATAACTGCCCCCGCTGGCCGGCGGGGGGGTATCCGAAGGGATTTCCGCACGAAAAAAAAAAAAAAAAGGTACTTTCAGCACTTATTGACACATGCGGATTTTAAGGGTCTGTATAATACTTTTCGCTGTGGACAAGAAAGGATGTTCATATCTTAACATTTAAAAGAATAGAACCAAAGATATGACCCATAATGTTTCTATCTTCGGATTTGAAAATAAAGGAAATGAGAATATTGTGTCAATATAACGCAATCTGAAACCTTCATGAATAATGCAAACAAAAGTGTGTAAAAGAATACCATTACAGGAAAAAAATCTCAGAAATTTTTACAAACTAAAGAAAGATGAAGGAGTACCGCGTCCAAGCGTTTTTTTCCTCAGTAACGCTGTCTATGAGGATAAGGTTTAATGGACAGTGCGCCTAACTTAAACAATAATCGCAAAGTTTAACTTTTTACGTCTTTAGGGACAACGAAGCAAACGGGCACCACCGTCATCGTACCAGCCCTCGTTAAATGTTCTGTTATGAAAGTTCATAAAAAACCCCGTCAAAACTTTTTTTCGTACGTCCACAGGTCGATTCCCCCGATCTCGTCTTTTACTTTTCACGTGAAAACTACTCGGGAGAGTTATTGCTTTAGGTATGGCGGAGTAAAGTGCACAGTAAGTCTCTATTATCTACGCCGTTAGAGTCGCGTGAATGAAGGCGAACGAACGTGGTGGGAATCTACAAGCTAACTCAATTCTCACCATCCCGTTAATACATCTAATATACCAAACGGGTTTTTCTTTGTTCCATTTGAATATAAGTCTGGCTATGTTTTTGTAGTAATATAATCTGGTTATTTAATTTTCACTTAGAAAAAGAAATAAGTACAATGTATAAGTATATGTTTTTTGTTTTATAGTGATGGGAAAGAAAGTATCGCTGAGATAGCTTTCTCAGTCGCTTTTTTGTTTAATTTTATGATAAATTTAATGTTCAACCTGACTTTTTTCTATCAGTTATTGGGACCACCGGACTGAGAATACAGTAAAGTGGTTACGACGGCATCGAACCGAAGCTGACCCTTAGTTAAGCAGGCATCAATAGGATATCCACAGAAGACTGTGACATAAAAACAAAATCTTGTTTGCCGCTTTAGACAAAAAAAAAAGTATTTTAAACTTCAAAGTTGAAATCCCTAACTGTCCGTCGTAAACAAAAACTCTACTAATATAATTATAAACTTTCTAATAAAAAATATGCTTAAAAAGAATGCAATAACCGCTTCGACTTTACTAATGTCAAAGTCGTTATAACTCGAGTAGTGGCTAAGTAAACATTCATTGACCTTAACAAAGAATATAATATGCATATAAACATGTCACGACCATAATTCAATAATGCAATAACATAATGTTCTGTGCCGTTTAAATTTATTAAGATCACAGAGTGCGTCTTTTAACTCCAGAACATGTTACTTACTTATCTTCGATATATCATTGATCAATATTATTTTATAATCATACGTATCATATTGACAATCTCCTCCTTTTTTATAACATAACATAACATAACATAACATAAACTCACGCCTATGTCCCCGAAGGGGTAGGCAGAGGTGCTAGCACCCACATTTCGCCAGTTTATGTTTAGGTCCCAATGTAATAGGTGGCGAGCCTATTGCCATTAACCGGGCACTTATAAACCTGCGATAAATACACACATAACTTCGAAAAGCATCGAAAAGTCATTGGTGTGTGCCATGGTAAAACCTGGGATCGAACCCGAGACCTCGTCTCAGCAGTCCATTACCCATACCACTAGGCTATCGCGGCTTCCTTTTTTGAAGTCGATAAAAAATCACCCTTGATGTTTTCGTTGGTCATACCCTAACTTGATACCTTAACCATTTTCGTTCATCTTTATTTTAAAGTTTTCCAGTATTTTGCAGAAGGAGCTTGCAAAAAAAATTAAAATCTTAACTACTTCTAAATTCCACGTAGGTCAACAGTTAGTTTCATACTAATCGTTCATCTCACACGCTTATGTATGTATACTTAATGGAACTTCAAACCTATATCAGAGTGCTATCTTTACCTAAGAGGATAGGCGAATGAATGGGGTTTAATTTGTTCACTCTCGGACCGCATTTTAGCTGGTAGTAGTACCAGCTTTCGTAGCTCCTCGCAAGTTCTAGGATGTTCGTCTATACCGAAATATGTATTCGAAAGAACTTATGTGGATCAACTCTATTTACCTTATAAAAGCCGTGTTGATTGGTAATAATTTTAATTCAAGATAATTTAATACAAATGAATTAGCTTATTGCAGTGAACCAGGCATTTCTCCTAGTGCCGAGTTGTTATTGAAAAATCCCTATAAAAAAACTCACTTTCTGTCTGACTCAGAAACCAATCCTGAGACCTCAGTCGCACTCGCTACCACTCGCAGGAGCCCTGATGCGGTGTGATGTGATTTCGAAATACAACTATTTCAAAGTCAGAGATTTGTGGCTATTTATTTTACGCATACTATAACTTAAATGAATATTTTAGTTTTTATAATTTTATTTTTAATGAATGTGATTTATCTCTCTTTCATTGTAAATTACAATAAAACATGTTACTTAAAATAGGTAAGTGTTTTTGAAAGTACTTACAAAGAGTTTAAAGACCCAGGCTCTAAATAATCACTTTACATGCAAGTACTAGCATTTTTACTATTACGATTACACCCTACACTAACTACTCATATTAATATTCATATTCACATAAATACGTACGCATAACGAGTACATAGTACGTACGATATACAGATATTATGGTTTATTACAGTGGTTACAGTACGTCCCATTCAGCTTATTCCAGCTCTATAATGCTCCTCGTAAAATTTTATGAGGAATCTTCCATAAGCTTTGATTGCACTATCATGAGGTACATATCTACATATATGTAGATCGATATTAGTTATTATAATAACTTTACTACCGTATACTTATATGTATATCCATTTCCACGTTTGATGTTATGTAGTTAGGTACATATGCGGTGCACCCTGGGCAACGGAGACGGCAGCGCCTCTCTCCTAGGGTGGGAGAGACGCTGCCGCCTACGGCCAACTCCGACCGAGGCGAGGACGGCCCTGTTGAGGGCTGTTCGGAAGCTTTCCACGTGTCCCTCTGATTAGCAGATGGCACAGTGGAGAGCAAGTAAGGGGGCCATCCCGAAACCGGAGATAGCCCAGGGTTAGTCGGGGTGCGAGGGATATGCTCTATGGGTAACCTTACACCCCGGCGTCTTAAGACCCGAGACGGCGTGCGGTTTTAGTCGGTGCAAGCCCGACATAACCGCCCCCGCTCGCCGGCGGGGGGGTATCCGAAGGGGTTTCCGCACGAAAAAAAAATAAAATAAAAAGTACATATGTACCTAAACATTAGCAACAAGTATATTTACCTACAAATTATCACTACATATTTCACAACCCGTTTTTGAAAAGATAATGGTCATAAGATTGGTATTTTAAATCAGTAATTTCATTCAATTAAATTTTTAAGCATTTTGTATGCTTTTTTTTTTACGTGCGGAAATCCCTTCGGATACCCTCCCGCTAGCCAGCGGGGGTGGTTATGTCGTGTCTCGACTAAAACCGCACGGTGTCCTCCCCAAGTGTCCGTTGCCGGGTACACCGGGTAAGCCCTCGAAAGGATAACCCTAGGGTTGCCGGCGGACTTCGGCCGCCACCGCGGCCTCACCTGGTGGGGTCGGGTTTTATCTCGCTTCGGTGAGTTGGCAGGCGTGTGTAGGGCACACACGACACGCCTCCGCCACGGCCTGCTTCTGTAAGGACGGCGAGTCGGCCAACTGCCGTCCTCAGGCCCCGATCATGGAGGTCGGTAGTCCCGGGCGTAGATGAGTCTGCGGCGTCCTCGCCGCAGACTGCGAAACTCGGGGGGCAGGATTCTCTCCCGCTCCCTCTCCGCCGCCTCTTTCGCGCGCATTACCTGCTCGCAGAAAGAGGCGGCGGCGTGCCACTTGCTGCCGTCAGAGACCACGGCCCTCACCATGGTCTCCAACGAGAGAACGTCCACGCCCAGGACCGCAACGAGATCCCGGCGTTGACTCGCCCACGCAGGGCACTCCACCAACGTGTGGAGCGCCGTGTCTTCGCCAGGATCCTCGCAGTGCTGGCACTGCGGCGTTGTCTCCCGGTGGATGCGCCACAGATACTTACCGAAACACCCGTGTCCGGTGACCATCTGGCACAGGTCCCCATGGTCCCTCTCCAACCACTCCTTCATGATCGGTCTCACCGCCGCAATGGTGGATTCCCCCCACCTTGGGTGCTCAAGTCGCACCCTCCATGTCTCCATGAGTTCCTGGCGGAGCAGGAACCGCTGAGCCCTGATTTCTCGGAGCTCCGGCCTATGGCCCCGCTCCAGCGCCTCCTTGCGCCACTGGTACAGTAGCGCAAGGGCTCTCGCTTCCAGGTCCCATGGAGGGGTCCCGGCTAGGAGACATGCCGCCTCGACGGAGATCGTGCGATACCCCCTGATGACTCTGACGGCCATCGCTTTTAACGGGCTGTTTAATACAGCCACGTTGCGGGCCGCCAGAGTCTCCGCCCATACTGGGGCCCCGTACAGGGCCATGCTTCGCACGATCCCCAGGTACAGTCTCCTAGTGGGGGCGTTGGGTCCCTTAACGTTGGGCATCAGCCGCGATAGCGCGGCCGCAGCCCCCCTCAGTTTCGGGACCAGACTTCGGAGATGAGGTCCGAAGTCCCATCGGCTATCGAGTACGAGCCCAAGGTACTTCATTGTGGGCTCGATGCCGATGCTTACGCCCCCTACGGTTATGCTGGTTCCCGCAGGTGGCCCCCTCCGAGGCCCGTGGAAACACATAGCCTCGGATTTGTGGAGAGCCACCTCGAGTCCCAGCCGCCGTATTCGACCCACGACTTGAGCAACCCCTGCCGTGGCCTTTAGTGCCGCGCTTCGGTGCGTTGCTCCCCGCGCCATAACGAGGGTGTCGTCAGCATAACACGTTATGCTGACACCCTCGAGCAACGAACCGCGCAGCACCCAGTCGTATCCGATGTTCCACAGGAGTGGCCCTAGGACCGACCCCTGCGGAACACCGCACGACACATCTCGCCGCCCTGGCCCTAGCCAGCTCGGGTAAACTATGGCCCTCTCGGAAAGCATTTTGTATGCTTACTTTTTTGTAAAGATTTAGATCGGAAAAAGAGAACATCTAGGACGGGACTTGAACCCGCGACCAGTCCCTTACAGGGGGAATGCTCTGACCAACTGAGCCACCTAGACACGTCCCAGATATTCGAAATTCTCCGATACATTCATACGTCTTAAGGCGACGTTGGAGCCATCTATCGTATCGGAGAATTTCGAATATCTGGGACGTGTCTAGGTGGCTCAGTTGGTCAGAGCATTCCCCCTGTAAGGGACTGGTCACGGGTTCAAGTCCCGTCCTAGATGTTCTCTTTTTCCGATCTAAATCTTTACAGTAATTTCATATATACTTTAAAACATGACTTGCGTCGGAAAGTCAATGTGATCATAAAATGAATTGAAAAATAAAATATGGAATCCTGGCATCGTTTATTTTCTCTCTTGTAAACAGTCTCGATAAATTCTTCACGTTGATCCGAGGATGAACCCTTGTGACGTATGAAAATAGAGGGTCGAGTAGGTACGTGGCGTCTCGGCGCTACCGAGGGACGGTTCCACGCAAGTTTCACGTATTCGTAGTAACCCGTCGGCGTAACATCCGCCCGAGGCTACTCAACATCGCTCACTACTTACGAATAAATCACCGGACATGAAAGACCACATCATTTACAAAGTATGTATCTAACTATTCTATCTATAATAACTTTAAAATTAGATGTAAGCTTTGTTTACAGAATTATAATATGAACAAGTCCATCCGTCAACATTTTTCTGATTTCTCACATTTAACATCCTACTAATATTATAAACGAAAAAGTTTATGAGTGTGTATGTATGTATCTTTGTGGCTCTTTCACGCAAAAACGGCTGAACGGATCTGGCTAAAATTTGGCATAGGGATAGATTATAGTCCGGAATAACACATAGGCTTTGTTTCCCGGGAATAGGTTTCCATGGGTTGCGGGAACGGGATCAATATTCTACGCGGGCGGAGCTGCGGGTAACAGCTAGTTACATATAAACTTACTTCTACTAATATATACATTTGTGTGCTTTTTGTATAATATATATTTACATATTAACAAACCTACTAATATTAAATACGCGAATATTTGTGAATACGTATGTATGTATGTTTGTATCTTAGTTGCTCTTTCACACAAAAACGGCTGAACGGATCTGGCTGAAATTTAGCACTGGGATAGATTACAGTCCGGAATACCACATAGGCTTTTTATCCCGGGAAAAGGTTCCCATGGATTGCGGGAACAGGATCAGAGTTCTACGCGGGCAACAGCTAGTTACACGTAAACTTATTAATACCATATATACATTTGTATTCTTCCATGTATAATATTTATATGTATACTTAGTCTGGCCATAAATACTGTTACAATTAAAAATAAACAAAATATTACATTTGAATTTGGAATCTGTCATTTTTATATGATTGTTGATTGTGTTTTCTCATTTTGGCGCCAATACAGTGTACAATATTTTGCGATATATAAATGGAGTGGGCTGATAACGAGAATCGTTCGCCGAAAGTAGGTATGGAGCCAAATGCAATTTTTAAATCTCTCCATACACTTGGTATTAGTAAAATGGTTGTGTACCGGGCTATTAATAGGTACAATCAATCCGAAGTCTGGTCCCCAAATTGAAGGGCACAGCTCTGGCTCGGCTGTTGCCCAACATGAGGGGGCCCGATGACTCCTGCAGGAGACTCTACGCGGGGATCGTGCGGCCCATGGCCCTGTATGGGTGCCCAATATGGGCGGAGGCCCTGAGGACCAGAACTATGCGGATGCTGCGCGCTCCGCAGCGAGTGATGGCCATCAGGGTCATCCGCGGGTACCGCACGATCTCCTTCGAGGCGGCGAGTCTCCTTGCCGGAACTCCGCCATGGGACCTGGAGGCGAGAGCCCTTTCGCAACTGTACCAGTGGCGAAAGGAGGCGCGGGAGCAGGGACGGAACCCCGAGCCTCGTGAAATCGAGGCCGTGCAGTCCCAGCTCCGCCAGGCCATCGTGGTGGAGTGGAAGGAACGACTTGGGCGACCAAGCGCAGGGCACGCCGCAATAGCGGCGGTAAGGCTCATCATGGAGGATTGGCTAGAGAGGCGACACGGAAGCCTCTCGTACCGACTGACGCAGGTGATCTCCGGGAAGGGGTGCTTCGGGGACCACCTGCATCGGATCAGGAAGGAGCTAACGCCTGAGTGTCATCACTGCGCCGCGAGCGAGGACTCAATGCTGCACACGCTGGCGGACTGCCCGGCGTGGGAGGCGCCGAGGCGTGACCTCGTGGCAGTCATCGGGGTGGGAGTCCTCTCGCTCGGCAGCATGATTGCGGCAATGGTACGGAGTGCGAGCGCGTGGATCGCCGCCGCCGGCATGTAATGCTCGCGAAAGAGATGGCGGAGCGCGCCCAGGAGAGATTTAGAACTCTCCCGGCCCGCCGAGCCCGCAACTTGCTCGCCGCAGGCGACTCAGGCGCTGGGGGTCGCTTAACGACCTCCGTCCTCCATGAGCGCAGGCCTGGGGGTGGCAGGTCGGTGGCAGGCCGCCTGTTACCCCAGCAGAAGCAGGCCGGGACGGTGGGGCGACTAGCGCCCCTCCCCCAAACCGGGGCAAGACGGGGACACCGTGGTTCCCAAATCCGAGGGGGCCATCTCGAAACCGGAGATGGCCCAGGGTCAGTCGGGGTACGAGGGATATTCTCTATGGGCAACCTTACACCCCGGCGTCTGTAGACCCGAGACGGCGTGCTTTTTTAGTCGGTTCAAGCCCGACATAACCGCCCCCACTGGCCGGCGGGGGGGTATCCGAAGGGATTTCCGCACGAAAAAAAAAGGTACAATCAAAACTTTAGATGAATTTCTCCAAAACTGTCTTTGTTTCCCCTTTCTGTCCAAGTTGATCCTGATCCAGATTCTCTATTTGTGACAGAAAAAGATCTGGCCGTCCACGTAATGTTCGTACGAAAAAGGTGGTCAAAACAGTAAGGGTAAGAATTCGAAGAAATCCTGTCCAAAAGCAAAAGATTTTATCTCGGGAGATGAAGATAGCACCTAGAACCATGTCGCGTATTTTAAAAGATGACTTACGACTTGCAGCCTATAAGAGACGTACTGGTCATTGCCTAACTGATAATTTAAAAAAGAATATGGTAGTAAAACCGAATCAACTACTGAAGCAGTACGCAAAGGGAGAAAATTTTTGTTTACGGATGAGATAATTTTTACAATTGACCAACATTTTAACAAACTAAATGACCGTATTTATGCTCACAGCTCTAAGGAAGCTTCCGAATTAGTTGACAGAGTGCAACGTGGGCATTATCCGACTTCAGTGATGGTTTGGTGGCGTATTAGCTGTGAAGGAGTGACTGAGCCATACTTTTGTGAAAAAGGTATCAAAACATCGGCACAAGTGTATCAAGATACCATTCTTGAGAAGGTAGTGAAGCCCCTTAACAACACCATGTTCAATAACCAAGAATAGTCCTTCCAGCAAGACTCGGCGCCGGATCATAAAGCTCGATCTACGCATTCTTGGCTGGAAACGAACGTTTCGGACTTAATCAGAGCTGAAGACTGGCCGTCGTCTGGTCCCGATCTTAATCCGCTGGATTATGATATATGATCAGTTTTAGAGAGTACGGCTTGCTCTAAACGCCATGATAATTTAGAGTCCCTAAAACAATCCATACGATTGGCAGTGAAGAATTTTCCCATGGAAAGAGTGCGTGCTTCTATTGATAACTGGCCTCAACTTCTAAAGGACTGTATTGCAGCTCGAATAAGCTTTTTATATTTTAAATTGTTTTATATTTATGTATTAAGCTAAACACACTGTAAAAGAAATAAATGTTATTTGCAATAGAACATTTTTTTTTCTTTGTTACAGTATTTATGGCAAGACTAGGTATATTAATAAATCAATAAATAGGTATTAAGTTAGATACGTATCTAAGTATGTTGTTTCGCATTCCCAGAACCCATGTAGACTGAAGAATGTAGAATGAACCTATCTAGACTGTATGTCGTCTTTTTAGTATGACGCGCAATGAATTTTATTGATCCACTAATTGGAATATTCCCGAAAATTCATATCAAATCGTACCCAAACATGAGGACAAAAAAAGAGGTAATCTTTAACTACAAAGAGCTTTTGTCTAGACTTTCGAATTGAATAAGTAAAATCCAATGTTAAGGGCCCATTACACGTTGTTCGTACCTACTTCGAAGTCTGGAGGTGTTAAAAAGTATACAGGTTTCAGTTCGTGGAACTTTTTTCCAGATTAAGTTCTCAAAACACTAAAATGACAAGTCTGCAGTAGATTTTATTATTCAACTTGGACAGAAAGGGGAAACAAAGACAGTTTTGGAGAAATTCATCAAAAGTTTTGATTGTATTACGTACACTCCGCCCCGAATGCTTGTTAATCTTTCTGCAGTGCTGTATACTCGACGTATTTGTGTTTTTTTGTTCCAGAATTTCAATGCGGCAGACTTTGCAATATTGTAGGCTTTATACGCTAATGGTAAATTTTCTTTTTTATTATCTTTAATAACACATACAGGTATCCCAAGAGAGTTAGATAAAGGTGAATAAACGCCCACATTTTATCAATCACTGCATTCGATTGCATAAAGAGGGAGCCTATAGCCATTTACGGGTACTTTTTCTTGACTCAGACTCCTGATAGACTGATTTTGGGCTGTACTGTCAGACTTAGAGCAGCCTCTACCGCTTAGTTGCCTTGTACGAAACCTACGTGAAGTTATGAGTGGGTCTGGTATTCAACACTGCCGATAACCACACTCTAATATTTAAAAAAAATAGCTTCCCTTAGTAGAATTTGAACTAATTCACAGTACAGGCATTAAAATACTGTATTCATCGTTTATATTCATATGTCTTTAAAATATCTACACACTTACGTACCCGTATCTGAAGATGAAGATTAAACCTCAACCTGTACAATCTCAAATTTTGAAAGTCAAATATATTTTGCTTGCGGTTCAACCTGCCAATCTCAGCAAAACCGCATCGAATCCATTCAGTATTTATCGATTCTATAAATAACAAGGTTAACACAAACAGATAGAAATCCTAAACAAATTGTGGATTTCGAACTCATTTAAATCTCTAAGCATTGAACCCCAGTATAAATATACCGCCTTATCCATAAAGGATTTACAATGAAATTTTACTTATTCAGCATTATTGTGCTTCAATTTAATTTTTGATTTCGTAATTTTTGAAACTGATGAAACATTAAATTGCTTAACATTGCTGTGGTAATAGACAGTTAACGCAGTTAACTATATATTTATGTTGTAAATATTTATGTTGTTTATAAATTCGTCGGTAACTACTTATTGCTTATAGTTTAATACCATTATCTATCCGATTCAAAACTATCTAAACTGGACTAAAACTCGCTTAAATGTCAAAACGACGTAAATCAGTAACTAACAGTGCATGAAAATTCACATTTAATGATTTCTCTCTTTAATATCTTAATTTAATTTAGTCACATGAATGTTTAGTTTAGAGAAATGTGCAACTGAATCAGTATTGATAATATTCTTTAGGGGTTAAAATAAATTTATAAATTTATCTCATAAAATATACCATTATATTCGTTTGATATCGGCAGATATGTGTGTGTATGTATGTAACCTATATCTATTCTATGATGTTACTATTATTAGTACATTAATTAATAATGATTTCGATGATTTTAAATGATTTTTTTATTGATTTTCTTCTATTTCTAATGTAGGTATATTAAACATAAATATTAACTTTTTGCCCTACTTCTCCTTATAAAGTTTAACTATGCGAAATTTAATATTCTCGCGTCATTATTCTTCCGTCAGCGTAATATTTACCAAAATAGTGTACCAAAGGTTTTTGCTTCACGTATTAATACACCGATAGAGTGTTAACATGACACTCCTTGAAGAAACTATTATAAACAGTAGGGTAAGAATGTTGTCGGTATGTAAGTCTTGGTTTACACATGTGTTACAGTATGCGTGAGTGGCTTGGTTGGGTTCGCGGTCGGCTCCAGTTTAATTAATCTGGATTTGATGAGGGATTAAGTTTGTGTGACGCGTGACGGATCGAGAGCTCTACGCATCCTGGGCCTCGTCTACTGTGGTTTAAAACGGATTTACCTCTCATTTCGCCTCCGCTCAATTTGTACATACGTTCAAGAGCTGTAATTCGACTTACTCGTTTATTAAAGCATAAAGTAACAAAATCTTCAACAGTTTTTCGCGTAACTATAATTGTGTGGGATTAAATTTCTCATTCAAATATGCTATCTGCATGAAAATGTTAGTCTTTTGTTTATTTGTACGAGAATCATAATATTTTTTGTATTCATAGGTATGAGAATAGAGACCGGCGTCTGTAGACCCGAGACGGCGTGCGGTTTTAGTCGGTTCAAGCCCGACATAACCGCCCCCGCTGGCCGGCGGGATTTCCGCACGAAAAAAAAAAAGTGTGAGAATAGATTTTTCTATCTATACCAACAGATGTATGTCCTCAGAGGGACAAGCAGAATTGTATTAATGCTCACATTTCGTAAACTGAACTTCAAAATCCTTGAGTTTAACGATTGTTGTTAGTTCTACCAATTGATCTTCTAATTACGTTGATCGTCACTCAATTGTGTTTGCGTGTTTAAAATATCCTGGAATCTTTCCTCATAATAATCAAGTTTAATTTTAATTGACAGTAAATAAGCAAGTCATCGTTACTGAGGAATCATCATCATCATCATCATCAACCTATTCTAGTCCACTGCTGGACATAGGTCTGCGGCAAGCTGAAGACAGGGCGCTTTGGCGCTCATTAGGGGAGACCTATGTACTGAGGAATACTGCTGATAAATTGTGGAAACAGTTTGGCTCTGAGAGTAGCAATGATAAAAGTTTAAATGAACACCTTGTAGATTCACAACATTGTACAACATATAGAAGTCTATCTAAAAACCAAAAAATACATACAGCCACGCCTCTTTCCCATTAGGGTAAACAGAGACCACATGTTTCCATTTGCTACGATCCTGGCATACACCTATCACTTGTTCTACTTTCATAATATTAATCATCACCGGCCCCACTGAAATCTTTAGGACCCAAACCAACTTCAATTGCAAGTCGGCTCACCTATTCACAGAAGAGGATCCATCGCAGGCTTTCCTCTCAGGGTTGAGAGGTTTGACGGCTGTCGCTCGCACATATATGCACTGAGCGGGAATTGAACTCACGACCTCTGACTAAGCTATCGAGCGCTCTACCGCAACATTAGCTGCTAAGTTAATTTAAATTTAAGAAATATGTAAGCCCATCAAAACAACAATGTAAAATACATTTTGCAAGGCATGCAGAAGCCTTTGAGTATATGCACGCTACATGTGTACTAGGTATTAGCCAGTATATTCACAAGACAGCTTAGAATTGTTGTTAAGATTTTCAGGTGGTATGTAACACAAAGCTAGAAGCATTTTGACGTCCACCTGCAGCATAACTTCACAATAGAATAACTGTTCAAAGCCCCAAGCTATGTTACGGGAAATAAGTGAATTTAAAATGTATACAAAAACCTTGTAATATGTCGAAAAGTAGTATCTTCCTTTTTTGAATGGTTTGTAATTAACGGAACTGAGTATTTATTTTACGTCAATATAGTTTGTGAACATTTCATCTACACATGAAGAACGTATAGATGTGTGTAGAACCCCACCAATCTCTTGGCAAACGGGCAACCGCCCCTGCTAGTCGGTACACCTGCTGATTAACTGAAGAGGCTCTGGTGCAGACTTTCCTTTCAAGGTTAAAGGGTTAAACGGCAGTCGCTCCGGTAAAAGTCAAGATACAAACGATATGAGAAAAAGTAAGAGAGTAGACCCCGAGCTCCAAAGTTAAACTTAGGATGTCATCGGATCACTGGGGTCACTGGGATCATCATCACCCTGTTGCATCCGAGGCTTGAAAGCTCGGTCGGTCATCCAGGTACTTACTTTTATGGGAGCGACTGACGTTTCACTTTCCAAAGCCGAGAAGAAAGCCTGCACCTGGGCCCCAAAGAACGTGATGAGTCCCCTAAATACCCAGAATTAACGCTGGAATGAACATCATAAGAAACGGTTTCTTCTACAAGATCATTGCTACGGCACACCTTTCTTTCCTATTTTTAAAAACAATCGTTCATTATCATCAATCAATATTTTAATAAAGAAGTTTTATTATATTATCGTCTCCAAAGTCTTCATCTTAATCTTGCCTTGGCACCGCTAACGCTAAGGTCTGAGTGTCGCCATAATGTAACTAATAACTTCGTACGCGTTCCAGAAAACTCGTTACAAAAAATAGTAGGGTAGGTTGGGGATGGTTGAACTATTTATGAGACTATACACACATAATTACACGCTATACACAATATATACACGATATTTTTGTTTTCACATTAGCTGTACATCACATTGGGCCAATTGAATTGAAAACGTTTTCGTATACATTATTATAAGTAAAAACTAAACTTTTTACTTAGCCTACTGGTGTCCATCTTCATTTAACCCTTTAAACTTAAACTTAATTAATTTAAATAACCCATTTAAACTTAATTTTATTTAATGTAATTATTTTAATGTGCCCGGTAGATGGCAATAGGCTCGCCCCCTATTACATTGGAACCTTAACATAACTGGCGAGTCGTGGGTGTGTAATACACCTCTGCCTACCCCTTCGGGGATACAGGCGTGAAGTTATGTTATGTTATGTTATGTAATTATTCTAAACTTTACTACAAAAATTCTAATTAAAGTTTCGGTTATAGTGCTACAAATAATGTATTTGTTACGTCGCTCGTAGAGGCGTAGAACTGCTACGTCAAGTGCGACGCACCAACCCGTAACATGAAGCGCTTTGTTGCCTGCTACGCTGTTTACGGCGTTTCTAGGAATTGTCGCAATTTAGGAAATATTGCTATTTGTAGGATAGCTAGTGTTAGGTTTCGATTTATTTGCCTTATATATTTTAAATGCGTGATAAATATTACACCCGAGTTACTTTAAGTTACTTTTATAAACAGTCTCCTAACATTTGTGAACCTTACTACGTATCATCAAAAAAGCCCAAAAGAGTAAACAACAATATATTTTAATGGATAAATTAAGCAGATCGTAAAATATGCGATAACTTCCGCAACATGAAACAAAATCCATTACATTAATGTTAAAGAAGAGGAACAATACGTCACTGTCAGGAGTGGAGAGTGGGGCCGGGAAGTGATTTCAAAGGCGAAATGCCCGCAACGTGACGCGACTCCCGACTACATCCACGTGAACTACATTAATATTTCGAAGAATTAGCGGACGTGACCGCTTCATCAAGTGTAACTCGACCGACGCATTTTAATTTAAACACTTCAATTAAATTACTGACGGTTGTCTACGTGTAGACAAAATTGGCGTTTGTGGCTCTTTAGCGGCTACAATTAATGAAGAATTTATTTTCGACCTGTGTCGATTCTATATCACAGGTCGCGGGTTCGATTCGCGAACATATTTCTTGTATACATAAAACACATACAAATATATTTATACATTAAAGCTTTCTATATTTCTTCTACATCGTCATCGTCGTCCACTTACTCCTTTTACTCCGTTAAGCTGTCTTGGGCCCTTTTTGGGCCCCATACACTTCTTCTCCACATAAATAAATAGTTAAATCAACAGTTGTTTCCCACGTGAAATGCTAATTCTAACCTTGGGATCCATAGCTATCCAGAATGAAAAGTATGTGCTATGCCAGATTATAATCTATCTCTATGCTAAATTTCCAGATTACTTCAACCAGGCCGCGGTAGCCTAGTGGTATGGGTAATGGACTGCCGAGGTCTCGGGTTCGATCCCAGGTTTTACCATGGCACACACCAATGACTTTTCGATGCTTTTCTAAGTTATGTGTGTATTTATCGCAGGTTTATAAGTGCCCGGTTAATGGCAATAGGCTCGCCACCTATTACATTGGGACCTAAACATAAACTGGCGAAATGTGGGTGCTAGCACCTCTGCCTACCCCTTCGGGGATATAGACGTGAGTTTATGTTATGTTCAACCATTCAGGTGTGATCGAGAAACAATCAGCCATTCGTCCATTCATCCAAACATTAGCTTTCTTTACCAAATTTACTTTTACCTAATTTAATTTACTTTTTGTTAAAACAGGTACCAAAGTTTTTTATTCACATTTTTTGCCCTACAACCGATCGAATAAGCGTTTACGAAACGCTTCGTTAGTCCAGCGTAGTTCAGTGACCTGACATTCATAAATGTCAATGGCTTATCGCGTTAATATACGGGTCCTTATTACATGGAACCTTGCACATTGGAGTATAATCTAGAAAGTTCAATGTGATGGATTCACGCCTTAAGTTAAACCGAATATTTGATTTTCTTTTTTGGAATTGGTAATTCTAATTACTACTATTTCAATTAAATATATATCTGCCACTACCTGTTACCTACCCGATTCTTCGTCTGCCTTAAGTTCGGAATAATTCAAGGTATGTTTACTTCGGCAGTAGGTGTCGAGCCCAATATGTATTATGTTATTTCATTGTTACATCTACAATTACTTATTTTTGATAGTTGTGAAGATTAGATGTAACATCGAAATAAATTATGCTCGGGTATAAATTTCATAATTAATATCATCACGCTATTATAGTAAAGATACTATAATAGCGTGATGATATCAATTATGCAATTTTAATGTGGAGTTTTGATATTTCATATTTCCTACTCATTATTTTGCATGCATTATAAAAGGCTTATCAGTCTTTCATTAATTACACACACACATTCTCTATATTTTTTATATTTAAATTATCTAAAAAAATTTTTATTATCTAAAAAAAGAAAATTATCTATTTTACACTACTACTACTGTCAGAAATATAATAGCGTAATGATATAATATATCCAAGCTTATGACCATATCCTAGATGACCGTTTCTGCAAAATTTCAGGTGAATCTGTTCAGCGGACTTAAAGTGATACTCGAACATTGATAATAACCTGCAGACGAAGAAACTAAAATTCTGAAAATCGAATTTCCTTCATCGGAATCGCTCCTAGACACCAAACCAATTATTCGCTTTGAAAGAATATTCGATGTAGATACATTTTACACATCGTTACGATATGTATTGTTCCAGACTATAACTAGTCTGGCCATAAATACTGTTACATCAAAACTTACCTTTTAATTATTTTGAATTTGGAACACGTATATTATTTTAAAAACTTCTTTCAATTTCGCACCATTTCACATATTTTTTCGTGTTCATTATCGAATTACAATATGGAGTGGGGTGTTAAAGAAAATAAGATTGCAGTGATCGCCTTGCACAAAGTGGGTATGGAGCCGTCGGTCATATTCCAGACACTTCAAAAACTTGGTATCAGCCGTATGTTCGTATATCGTACTATCAATTGATACAACAACACTTCGTCTGTCGAAGACCAGAAAAGATCGGGGCGGCCGCGTGCTATTAGAACTACAAGGGCTATTAATGCTGCTAAAGCCAGAATTCGTCGAAACCCCATAAGGAAGCAAAAAATCTTATCGCGAGAAATGAAGATTCCCGCTAGGACTTTGTCACGTATTATAAAACAAGACCTGAAGCTCGGTGCTTATCGTCGATATACAGGACATGCCCTGAATCAATCTTTACGATTAAAGAGAGTGGATCGGTCAAAGCGCCTTCTGTCGCGATACGCAGGTGAAAGGAGCAGAAATATCCTCTTTACCGATGAAAAAAATTTCACGATTGAAGAACACTACAATAAGCAAAATGATAAAGTGTACGCTCACAGTTCTAAGGAAGCTGCTCAAGTGGTCGGAAAGGTACAACGTGGTCATCATCCTGCGTCAGTGATGGTTTGGTGGGGCGTGTCTAATCAGGAAGTCACAAAGCTACATTTTTGTGAAAAAGGAGTGAAAACTTCAGCCAAAGTGTATCAAGATACTGTATTTGATCATGTTGTGAAACCTCTCAGCAATACACTTTTTAAAAATATACCGTGGACTTTCCAGCAGGACTCTGCTCCTGGTCACAAGGCACGAACTACCCAAATCTGGCTAGAAACCAACGTTCCGGACTTTATTAGAGCTAAAGACTGGCCCTCATCTAGCCCAGACCTCAACCCTTTAGACTACAAATTATGGTCAGTTTTAGAGGACATGGCCTGCTCTAAACGACACAGCGACATTGAGTCTCTTAAAAAATCTTTGGAGCAAGCAGTGGCAAAATTTCCCTTGGAAACAGTGCGTAAATCCATAGATTCGTGGCCAAACAGATTAAAGGCCTGTATAAAAGTCAAAGGTGACCATTTCGAATAAAATATTTTTTGTTTTTTGCTAAGACTTTAATAAATATGTAGGTATAAATTTTAATAATATTACATTACTTCATTTAAGAAAAATTGCATTTTCATTTGTAACAAAACTTATGGCTGGACTAGGTAATTTATCACTGTACCAAATTTCAACCGTTTGAGCGTGTTTAAGTAACAAAAATCTAAACATCTGCAGAAACTTTCACACTTATAATATTAGTAGAGTTGTGGGATTACTGTATGTACCCAACAACGTGGGGTTATAGGTGATACGTACTTTCTGTGACAAATTTCACTTATTACGTGTTTTAAAATATATACACGTCAAATTCAGAACCACCTTTCTTAAAGTAAGTTCAAAGTATCAAATCTTACTCTGCACTCACCGACGGTACCGACGACTTCATATGTATACTAGCTGATGCCCGCGGCTCCGCCAACGCGGAGGTCGGTTATCGTCGTTTAATCATATCTCCAGTTGTACACATCATATCCGATAGATTATAAGTCGTACGTATACGTATACGTATATAAGTACGTATGTTAAGCGTCTACCTGTAGCCGATATCAGTATCGAGCAACAGCGAGCAAAAAAAATCATTTTTGTTGTATGGGAGCCCCCTTAAAAAATGATTTTATTCTATTTTTTGTATTTGTTGGTATTATGGGAACAGAAATAGATCATCTGTGAAAATTTAAACTGTCTAACTGTCTTAGTTTATAAGTTACAGGCTGGTGACAGACGGACAGACGGACAGCGGAGTCTTAATAATAGGGTCTCGTTTTACCCTTTGGGTACGGAACAAAATCCTTTTTGTAGTGTCATTTTATGATTAACAACCTATTGTTACCTACTACTACCTATTGTGACCTAACCACCAGAAAGGGTTTTACCCGGCATTTCTGGATGTCTGGAACACAATAGTCTGTTAGCGGAAAGCTTAAAAGATGCCAGAAAATACGAAAGACAGATAACGGTATGTTGGATAGACCTAGAAAACGCATTTGGCTCAATTCCACATTACCTTATGATATACGCGTTGCAATGCTATAACTTTCCACCCGTGGTCATAGAGATAATCGCGTCGTATTACTCACAGCTAAAATTTGCTATAAGCTTCCAAAAAGTCCACACAGAAACATTACGCTATGATGTGGGACTGTTTCAGGGATACGAGGGTCAAACTGAAAGTTCTTAGAAAATCAAAAACTGATTACATTAGCCAGTTATTAGTTTTATTATATCTTTTCAAAATATTGTCCATTCACGTCAATACACCGCTGCATGCGATGGAACCACTGGGAAAAGCACTTTGCCCACTCGTCCTTAGGGGTCTCTTCAATGGCATCGCGATACGCAGCCACCGCTTCTTCAGCATTCATAAACCGCTTTCCTTTAAGTTTTTCTTTAATTTTTGGAAATAAATAAAAATCACAAGGCGCGAGGTCGGGGCTATACGGCGGGTGACCCAGTAATTCAACGTTTGATGTCGCCAAATAGTCGATCGTTCGCTTGGCGGTGTGCGACGAGGCGTTGTCGTGGTGAAGGAGGATCCTACTGCGAGGTCGTTTCTCTCGAACTTTTTCCAAGACAAGTGGCAAACAATTGGTAGTGTACCATTCTGCAGAAACTGTTTTTTGATCCTCTAACACAATTGTTACAAAATGACCTATCCTTCCAAAGAACGAGGCCACCATTTTTTTTCCCGCACTTCGATCTCTCTTCACTTTAGTTGGCAACTCCTCGAAAGGAAACACCCACTGAGCAGATTGTCTTTTGGTTTCAGGATCATAACAGTAAATCCAGCTTTCGTCACCTGTTAGTATGTCGAACACAGCATTAGAGTCACCTCCGTTAAATCTTTCAATCATTTTACGGCACCAATCCACACGATGGAGTTTTTGAGCCTCAGTCAAATTATGAGGTATCCACCATGCGCAAAGCTTCCTGACCGCTAAATGTTCGTGGAGGATTTTGTGCACTTGACTCATACCGATGCCTAAGCTTGTCCGAATCTGCTGAGAGGTCACTCTTTTGTCAGTCTCTATCATACGCCGCACAACACAGATGTTATTTTCAGTCGTCGCCGTAGTAGGCCGTCCCTCACGTAAATCATCAGTGAGATTAGTGCGCCCACGTTTAAACTCATTAAACCAGTTGTAAACAGTCGCACGAGATGGGGCTTCATCGTGAAAGGCCAATCGTAGTCTATCATAACTTTCTTGTTGACTTAAATGACATCGAAAGTCATAAAAAATCATTGCACGAAAATTTTCTCGTGTTAAATTCATGTTAACGTGACACAGACAATTTTCAATTTGCCGCCAAATCGTAAAACAAATGATAAATGAATGAAATATATACTCAGTAATATTGGCAAAGAGTTCTATTTTCAAATTTTAGAATTATTTTTTTATTATATTGTTTATAAGTGGCCAGTTCTAAGAACTTTCAGTTTGACCCTCGTACTGCTTGTCACCAATAGCATTTAACATAGTAATTAACATCTTAATCACCAAGTTTTGTGTCAGATTGTCAGATTGTCACCATTGAAGCAATTTGTGTCAGATTGTCAGAATTCAGTGTTGTCAGTGCAACAAAAACTAAATACCCAAAAAATGAGTTCTAAGAAAAATTGTGATCCCAATTTGTCTGAAGAAAAATGTGGCAAGTGTGTTAAACTGCGAACTGATAAAAAACCATCAGTTAACTGTGATTCTTGTAAGATCCTACTGTGTGGAGATTGTCATGGATTGTCGCCCACTGAAGTGCGTGTGCTTGAATTGAAAACTGTTGCCCAGGTTATGACCTTTCTTTGTGGTGATTGTAAAGCTGCTATGTCTCAACTGCCGATGATTATGAAAAAGATAAATGAGCTCACTGAAGAAGTGCAGCACCTACACGTGAGACAAAGCATGCTCGCAACAGAGTCTGCTATCCAAGAGATGAATGAAAGGGCCAATATCCAGGTCCAGATGAAATCCCTGTTGTCATACTACAAAAATGTGATCTTACAGAGTATTTAACAACTATTATGCAGACATCATACGACACTGGAATCTTGCCAGACTTGTGGAAAACTGCAACTGTGACGCCTATATTCAAAAAGGGAAGTAAATTGGAGCCCTCTAACTATAGACCTTTTAGCTTGACCAGTGTAGTTTGCAAGGCCATGGAAAAAATTATAGTTAAACATATAAGGGACTTCTTTACTAACCATCCCGTAATCCCTGACCAGCAACATGGTTTCTGCCCACATCGCTCCACTATATCCAACTTATTATCATGTTTGTCGTCGTGTACGAAGGATTTCAACATTAGAGAGCCTATAAATGTTGTTTACTTGGATTACGAAAAAGCCTTTGATAAGGTGCCGATTAGGAGACTTTTATATAAACTGGAACTTGTGGGAATTCGTGAAAAGTTGCTAACCTGGATCGGAGCATTCCTGCAAGAAAGATCCTTTCGTGTGAGAGTGGGTGAAAGTTTGTCGGATCAGCGAACGATAACCAGTGGCGTACCACAAGGCTCTGTCTTAGGACCAGTACTCTACATTATTTACACTTTTGACCTACCCTGCTGCCTTAAATGTAATGTGAGTATCTTTGCTGATGATACCAAACTCTTTGCCAATCCACTGACCAATTATGAAGATGTCCAAGCAGATTTAGATAGAATAGCAAACTGGTCAAAAGAATGGCTCCTTAATCTGAATGCCTCGAAATGCACTGTATTGCACATATGAAACCGCAATCCTCACTGTACATATACATTAGGTAACACACAACTAATGGAAGTCAAAGTTCAGACAGATCTAGGAGTGAAAATTACCGAAGACCTGAAGTGGGACTACCTCACCAGAAAAGCATTTGGAACCTTAACTCCAGAAATGATGTTGAAAATCCACAAAACTTACATAAGACCTATACTAGAATACGCATTCCAAGTCTGCAGTCCCTACTTTGTTAAAGATATAGATCTCCTTGAGAGAGTGCAACGAAGATTTACCAAAGTCCCCAGGAAGCTCAAACAACGGACATACGAAGAGCGTTTGTCGATGCTAAAACTCCCAACTCTGAAGGATCGCAGGAACCGTGGAGATCTTATTGTAACATTTAAGATCTTGAATGGTCACTATGACATAAAGAGCTTTGACACCATGTTTGTGAGTAATGAAAATGTCCATCTTAGAGGACACCATCTAAAGTTGTGCACTAGGTTCTCCAACAACAATCCTCACAAGCATTTCATTGCGAACAGAGTGGTTAGAGTGTGGAACAAGCTCCCAGAGTATGTCGTATCAGCTGACAGTACTACACAATTTAAAAACAGACTGGATGAATATTGCATCAAATCAACTCCAAAATAAAAAGAAGGAAGCTGGATACAGACATCATCAGTCGCAGTCGACTGCCTGCCTGATAAATAATAATAATAATAAAGTTAATACGTCACGAAAAGAAATGGTGTTATCGGTTTAAAGTAAATAACAAATACTCTGAGTCCATCTTAGCTTTTGCTGACGATCTCGCAATACTGACGCATAATCCAAAACAATGTCAGAAACAATTAAAGGAAATCGATGAGTTCTGTTCGTGGACAAATGGACTAAGGACGAAGCCCAGTAAGTGTCACTATCTGTGTCTGGGTAGACGGGACACCAAATTTACCTCCTACGACCCGGGACTCTTCATAGGGGGTAAATCAGTTTCCATAGTCGCTGAATCGGTGCCATTTAAATGTCTTGGGAGAAAGATAGACTATAAAGGACGCACACCATCCTTAGATGAAGTTGTCGATATGTTTGTATGTTTTTGTAGGTGGTAGGGTCAAGCAACAGTCATTTTGGCCATTGCATGAATGGGCCGACTCGACCGGGGAAGCTCACAGTATATCGATGCCAAGTAACAGTATTTGACCTGTTGCGTTCCGTTTGGTGAGTGAGAGTGCCGGAGCCCAAACTCCTTTCCCATCCCCTCCCAAACTCTTTTCCCATCCCCTTCCAAACTCCTTTCCCATCCCCTCCCAAACTCCTTTCCCATCCCCTATCCTTTACAGGGTCGGCAGCGCGAGTGTAAGGCTACTGGTGTTGCACACGTCCATAGGCCGCGGTAACCGCTTCCCATCAGGTGGGCCGTGTGCTTGTCTGCCACCTTAGTGGTATAGAAAAAAAAAGTTTATAAATGACCTAAATAAGATAGATCAGCTACCACTGAACAATATAAAAAAAGCTTGGATATATGACAACTACTTAACATCACGTCTGACTTGGCCTTTTCTGGTGTATGGATTCGGCAAAACCTTACTGGCGAAAATAGATGCAACGGTCATAAAATCACTAAAATCGTGGCTTGGACTAGCGCATTCTGCTGATCCCTCTGCTCTATTTAGAGATCAAAATAATTTTGGGATGAATTAAAGAAACCATCGGAGCTCTATAAACACCTTAGAGTTACCTAAGCCCAATTCTTAGGTAAATACCAAGATGACACAGTCAGGACACTCCCGAAAGATAATAACGCGTCCGAGCTTGAATCTAGACTCATTTTCCACAAACGATTTATGATCCCCTATCATAAATCCTTTATGGAAAACAGTTGAACAGAGTGGGGTTGGGAGTACGAGAGCCAAAAAGGAACCAGGATATACTTAGGTCCTTTCTAAAACAAGACGAAAATGATAAATATCGAGTGCACGCGATGAATTTGGAAATCCAAAATGGGACAATGGGAGAGTTCTGCATACCAATGGCCTTAAAGTGGCGCACCTTGATTTATGAGTGGTCGCCGGCCCTGTTAAAATTCTATCTTAACGCCTTTCAGATGCCCTCCCAGACCAGAGTGACCTAGTAAGGTGGGAAAAGGCCACAGAAAAACAATGTTATACTTGTGGCGAGGCAATAAGGACGGCTAGGCACATATTAGTAGGATGTAGGGTGCTTCTCGATAGAGGCCAATACTCACGCCGCCACGATAAGGTGCTTATCATCATACGTGAAGCAATGAGTCTGGCAGTAGCTAGAGCCCAAAAAGGATTGACTACTAACAGACGTCATATCAGCTTTGTGTCTGTGTCTTTGAAGGTTCGTCCATAAAATCCAAGTACAAACCTTATTCAATCTTAGATACTGCCCCAGATTGGACTCTCTTAATCGACACGTTTGAAAAGCACTATAAAATTCCGGAGGATGTTGGGGTTTCGTCATCTAGACCTGACATATTTCTTTATTCGAAAACGTTAAAACATGTGGTCCTTGTGGAACTTACTGTACCGTGGGAAACAAATATACCGAAGGACCACACAATAAAGAAAACAAATACTATGATCTCACAAACTAATTAATCAAAATCGATTACGTGGTTAATTCGTATGCAGTGGAAGTGGGAGCGAGAGGTATACCAGCAAAATCTCTCTATAACCTACTTAAAGATCTAGGCCTATCGAGAGTTACAATAAGCTCATTACTAGGACGAATGTCTAAAGCGGCACTAGTAGGTTCGTATCAAATTTGGTTAGGCAGGGAGGGAAACTTGGGTACTGAAGGTGAGTGTTGATGTACATCAACAAAAGGGGCCCCTTCTAAACCTACACTTAGGTCGCAAGTCCCAAGCACTGTCCCGAGTTCCCAACTCAGCAACGCGATGGACCCGGCACCCGCACAGCGAATCCATGGATTGCTAAGAATATCGGTCTCATTGCGTCCATCGCGATCAAACAGATAAACAGAATAAAATACTTATGTATTCAGAATCGTTCATTCAACATAACCCAAGTATTTTTTTATATCTCAAATGTACAGACGCAACTAATTAACAATTTTATTACAGTTCCTACCTATATAGAAGTTCACAGTTTCTGCCGAATTCAATGTTAGTGAAATTTCCGTGCAACTGAGTCGTAAAAATACTGTTTCCTTCCTTACTATCACTTATTTCCGCATTGCAGGCTGATATAGTGGGCACGTATAACATAATGCATGTTTTATTCAAAAAAATGCAAATTGTTGAAAGGAACAAAAAAGAACAAGTGACTATAATATGGGGTTCTTCAAGAAGGGCATTAGAAGGATTTTACGAGGTCGGCAGCGCGATTGTGGCTACGGTAACCGTCCCATCAGGTGGGCTGCGTGCTTCCCTGCCACCTAAGCGGTATAAAAAAACATATTTTTAGTTTTCATTAAGTTGAATTTTAAATGAGTGAATGGGGTCCTGCCATGATCTGCAAGCCAATGCACCTGCTGATTGATGGGTGAGGCTCTGGCACAGGCTATCTTTTGGGAGTTGGGATGTTAGACAGCAGTCATCCCCATAAAAGCCGATTAAGACATGTCTAAAGGAGAAGTAAGCGGACCCCGGGCTCCGAGGTAAATGCCGAAAAAGGATTGATATTCTAACAAAAGATAATAAAACCACAACACCATTCAACCGTTTACAGTTCATTCATTAGAATAACACGACGGTGGCGGCGGCGTGCTACTTACTCCCGTCGGAGACCACAGCCCTCACCATGGTCTCCAGCGAGAGAACGTCCACGCCCAGGATCGCAACGAGATCCCGACGTAGACTCGCCCACGCAGGGCACTCCACCAACGTGTGGAGCGCCGTGTCTTCGCCAGAACTCCTCGCAGTGCTGGCACTACGGCGTTGTCTCCCGGTGGATGCGCCATAGATACTTACCGAAGCACCCGTGTCCGGTAAATATCTAGCACATCCGGTAGGAGAGGTCACAGTGGTGCCTCTCCAACCACTCCTTCATGATCGGCCTCACCACCGAAATGGTGGATTCCCCCCTTGGTTCTCTACCTTGGTTGCTCAAGTCGCACCGTCCATGTCCCTATGAGTTCCCGGCGGAGCTGGGACCGCAGATATGGCCCCACTCCAGAGCCTCCTTGCGCCATTGGTAAAATGCCGCAAGGGCTCTCGCTTCCAGGTCCCATTTAGGGGTTAGGGGTTCCGGCTAAGTGTCAAAGTGAGAAAAACAGTTGAAAGGTGTTGTACGAAGTGCAAAAAGGTTTAACTGGTTCGTTCTCGAAGGGTAACCAGCATGGACTAAATAGTTACAGAGGTACAGCATGCATACGTATATGTATACAGTTTTACAGTGTACCTATATGTAGGTATCTCACAAAAGCAACTTTAAAGACAAAGCTTAGTTGGCTTTAGAAATGATCGGACATAATTACAAAACACGGTACATTTAAACTTTCCTCATACATTAAAACAAACGGTGTACTTATTCAAATGATTATGTGGTAGGGTGTACGCCAACGAATGTTTCTCTGATCTTAAATGTATTTAAGACAGATAAGTTAACGCTAGTATGTAGTCACCTATTCATTATTCTTTATTGTACATGCACATGTAAGTAAATATTTTTGTGATACATAAAAATGGATACTTAGGTACAAAGGCGAGGGGTGTGTGTTGGGTAACCTCCTCGAGTGTCGCTCCGATTCCGATCCCGCTGCAGTCCGGGGGGAACGGAATCGGAGCGGCCGGTACACCCTGGGCGGCGGTCAATGGCTTCCCCTTCACCCCTTCATAGGGTTGGCATTGATCGTCGGCCAATACCCAACGTGGCGGGAACACATCGCTCTCCGTACTCCTCTGCTTTCAGAGGAGACAGGATGAGCGATGCTGTTAGTGGTGAGATGGCCCAGGGTCAGCCGGGGTGCGAGGGATATGCTCTATGGGTAACCTTACACCCCGGCGTCTGAAGACCCGAGACGGCGTGCGGTTTTAGTCGGTGCAAGCCCGACATAACCGCCCCCGCTGGCCGGCAGGGGGGTATCCGAAGGGATTTCCGCACGATAAAAAAAAAAAAAAAAAAAAAAAAAGGTACAAAGGCGAGTTTAACTCAATGTTGAGTTTTCTTCCAGCAAACCTTAGAGTGATCAAGGAGAATAAAACAAAGATAGAGGGCAGAGCCAAGTGTACAACAGAGCGCATATGATATAATAAGAAAGGGAAAATGTTATACAACGAATACATAGTTCACACCTATATCGTATGCTTTCGAACATTTTCATTACAATATACTTATCCGTCAAGCTGATTGCCACCATTGTTAACATGGTACGTGTATGTAATGGTGACCCTCTTTCCTGAGACTTTACCTTCAGCTTACCATCAGGCGAGGTGAAGTCAAATTGACGTGTCCCAAACATAAAAAAAAACATAAATATAAAAATAAATAAGTTCGTCTATTACGTTACCTTTTCAACAAACGAATTAAATTTGTATGTAGTGAATACAAAAATTTTAGTGTCACATTTTTTTTACGATTTGACTACTTTAACCTTAAATTCGAATTACGGAGGTACGGAAATAAGGGAAGATAAAACTTTTTACATACTTTTATTTGCGCAGTATGTACCTTTTTTTTTATCGTGCGGAAATCCCTTCGTATACCCACCGCCAGCCAGCGGGGGCGGTTATGTCGGGCTTGAACCGACTAAAACCGCACGCCGCCGTCTCGGGTCTACAGACGCCGGGGTGTAAGGTTGCCCATAGAGCATATCCCTTGCACCCCGACTGAGCGCAGTATATGTTATGTTAATTCTGGTCAAATCTGGCAACTCGATTGAGATGAAATTTTACATTAACGTTCAGTTTGTATAACAATGTATTAATATAGTACTGTGGAGCTGGTCTGACGATGGTGAAGGAAGGTGGCCATAGGAACTCCTAAGGTAAACAAGATAAAAGTTAGAAAATAGGTGGCCTGGAACTAAACAAGACAGACTCGTTGGGTTTGAGCTCCTTTGGTTTATCTTGGCAAGTACTCTGGTGCCTCATGACATTATTGAAACTAAAAACTTAAGAATAATTAATAAAAACCTTTGCTAAAAAAAAGCTTGTTTCTAACAAGCTGTGATTTAAAGAGTCAGTTATATTCAAACGTAATAATCTTATGCAAGGGTTGTGCTGTTTTGCAAATTTGAAGCGTAATTAGAACACCGATAAAAAACTCCCGCGATACAAGCTTTTGAAATCAGTACAACCCCTGTATAAAATCATTATTTTCGTTATAGTACAACTGATTCTTTGAATAAAAGCTTGTTTTTAAAAGGATTTTTATTAATTTTTAACGTTCTCTTTCTATCCTACGCTCAATGATGTAAGTGTGAGTAATAGCTTAATAAGTTACTAGCATTCTCTTTGTCTGACTTTTTATATGATGTAAAATATTTTTATACTCGATAGATATAATATTTACTGGTTGCAAGAATAATAAACTACTGTGTGAACTAAAAAGCGGTTGAACGGATGGAACTAATATTCACTGGTAGAAAAAAATAGTTTTCCATTAAAATTGAATAATCATCTTCTTACTATTATAGAATTGTAAATTAGCTGTGTCTGTTCATTGGAGCTATAAAAAAATATTTGAATTATTTTAAATTAACGATTCTGTACACAAAAGTATTTTTTTTATATTCTCGTTTGTTTGTCTGTGTATCTGTTTGTTCGTGATGCACGCAAAAACTACGGAACGGTCTTGGTCAGACTGTGATCTGTCGTATTCTTTATTTCAATATATTTATTAATATATATGGTTTTAAACAAAACCGGAGATATTACCAAAATACGATAACAGACATCCGCGCGGGCGGAGCCGCAGGCTAGTATTAAAATAAAACCCTTCAAAGTTTTTTATCAATATTTATAAATAAATATGTTTATAACGATAAACCATAATATATTTTTACAACTTTTTAAAGTCAAACTTTACCAACTAAGCATTTTTGTGTATAAGTACAGGAAATAGTCATGTCATGTACAAGAGTCCTTGTCATGACAGACGTCCATAGACGTCCTAAATGAAATGAAATAAGAAGTTAACTTCTGTCCTCACCAAAGTGGAGCATTGCATACCGTACTTACTACAAGTACAGAAGGTTACTTTGGCTACGATCTCTGATGGACTGGAAGGAATACCAAACGATTTAAGCGTAAATAAGATTGTGACCTACTTTTCTAGGAAAGAAAAGATTTGCATAATATTATCTATACTTAATATTATAAGAGGAAAGGCTTGTATTTAAATATGTTTGTAACGAATTGGCTCAAAAAGTACTGGACCGATTTTAAACATTCTTCCACCATTTGAATGCTACATTATCCCTAATTATATATTTTAAAAACAGTGGTTGGCGTTCATAAAAATATAATAAATTCTGAAGACAACACTAATCTAACTAAACGACGTGTGTACTGATTACCGTTTCCTAAAGTCAATTCAAGCTTTGCTAGACGCTTTAGTCCATTTAAAGACATCCATATATATAATCAGACGAATAACGTTTGCGACATAAAACTGTGTTCCGTGAAAGAAGCAAAAGCAAAAGTCACAACATGGCTGCTTTCATTGTTCTACGAGTTAACCGAAAGTCTCTTTATTCATTTGTCATAGATGTTGTAGTCTTTGGTCATTGTCCAGTTAATTGGTTGGTATGTAGTGTATGTGTATATGTGTGTGTGTGTATGTATGTGTGTATATGTATATATATATATACCTAGTCAGGTCATAAGTATTGTCACACAGTAAAAACTTTTCTTTTAGAATGCTGGCCACAAAAAAGTTTATTGAATTCGAATTTCGAATTGTTCATGAAAATAAAAATGTATACTTTTTAGAATTTTACTCATTTTTATATATGGAGTGGACGCTTAAAGAAGACCGTGTTGCAGTTATTGCGTTGCATCGTTGCGGTTACGCGCCAATTCAAATTTTTTACATATTGAAAATTTTTAATATAACCAGAAGATTCGTTTACCGTACCATCAAACGATACAATGAAGACTCTAGTGTAGATGACAGGTCAAGAAGTGGTCGCCCTCGGTCTGTTAGGACTCCAGCAGTGATAAAAGCTGTGAAGGCGCGAATTCAAAGAAATCCCAATTGTAAGCAGAAACTGTTAGCCCTTCAGATGGGGTTTAGCAGAACCACGGTGAAAAGAGTGTTAAATGAAGACTTAGGGCTTCGGGCATATCGAAGAAAAACAGGACATCATTTAAATGCTCGTCTAATGGACCTGAGACTGAAGAGATGCCGCGCTTTGTTGAAGCGGTACGCGGGAAAAAAATATCGGGAAATTCTTTTTTCGGATGAAAAAATTTTTACCGTAGAAGAGAGCTACAACAAACAAAATGATAAGGTGTACGCACACAGTAGTGAAGAAGCGAGCAACCGTATGCCGCGTGTCCAAGGAGGTCATTTTTCATCCTCGCTCATGGTATGGTTGGGAGTTTCTTATTGGGGCTTAACAGAGGTACATTTTTGTGAGAAAGGTGTAAAAACGAATGCAGTTGTGTATCAAAATACAGTCCTGACGAACCTTGTGGAACCTGTTTCTCATACCATGTTCAATAACAGGCACGGGGTATTCCAACAAGATTCGGCGCCAGCTCATAGAGCGAAGAGCACACAAGACTGGCTGGCGGCGCGTGAAATCGACTTCAGCCGGCACGAAGACTGGCCCTCCTCCAGTCCAGATTTGAGTCCGTTAGATTACAAGATATGGCAACACTTGGAGGAAAAGGCGTGCTCAAAGCCTCATCCCACTTTGGAGTCACTCAAGACATCCTTGATTAAGGCAGCCGCCGATATTGACATGGACCTCGTTCGTGCTGGGATAGACGACTGGCCGCGCAGATTGAAGGCCTGTATTCAAAATCCCGGAGGTCATTTTGAATAAACTTTATTGTCATAAGAATCTATGTTTTGTTAAGTTCATTTTGATATATAAATGTTTACATAATGAATAAACTTGTTTCAATTATTTTATATTAATAATATTAATAATGTGACAGAATTTATGACCTGACTGTGTATATATAATTAATTATAAGAGTTATGGTTGTATAAATATTTTTAAAAATTAATTTGAAATGAAATGTCAATCGTTCTTAAAAATATCTAGTTTTTTCAGGAAAAAATAATAATTTTAATTTTAATATCTTAGATACTGCCCCAGATTGGACTCTCCTAATCGACACGTATGAAAAGCACTACAAAATTCCGGAGGATGTTGGGGTTTCGTCATCTAGACCTGACATATTCCTATATTCTAAGAGATTAAAACATGTGGTTCTTGTGGAACTTACTGTACCGTGGGAAACAAATATACCGAAGGACCACACAATAAAGAAAAATAAATACTATGATCTCACAAACGAATTAATCAAAAACGGTTACGTGGTTAATTTGTATGCAGTGGAAGTGGGAGCGAGAGGTATACCAGCAAAATCTCTCTATAACCTACTTAAAGATCTAGGCCTATCGAGAGCTACAATAAGCTCATTACTAGGACGAATGTCTAAAGCGGCACTAGTAGGTTCGTATCAAATTTGGTTAGGCAGGGAGGGGAACTTGGGTAGTGAAGGTGAGTGTTGATGTACATCAACAAAAGGGGCCCCTTCTAAACCTACACTTGGGTCGCAAGTCCCAGGCACTGTCCCGAGTTCCCAACTCAGCAACGCGATGGACCCGGCACCCGCACGGAGAATCCATGGATTGCTAAGATTACGGTCTCTTATTACAATTATGATATGTATTAATTATATTTAATTAAATATATTTAATAAATTTTATATTTTAAGGGATAAGCTTTAAATTAAATAAATATAATAAAGAAGTATATTCAATTAAATTTTTAAGCATTTTGTATGCTTACTTTTTTCTAAAGATTTAGATCGGAAAAAGAGAACATCTAGGACGGGACTTGAACCCGCGACCAGTCCCTTACAGGGGGAATGCTCTGACCAACTGAGCCACCTAGACACGTCCCAAATATTCGAAATTCTCCGATACATTAATACGTCTTCGGAGTTTCGTATCGGAGAATTTCGAATATCTGGAAAGTGTCTAGGTGGCTCAGTTGGTCAGAGCATTCGCATGCGCGCGAATGCTCTGACCAAGTTCGCGGGTTCGCGGGTTCAAGTCCCGTCCTAGATGTTGTCTTTTTCCGATCTAAATCTTTAGAATAAAGAAGTATAATTTGAAATTTATATTAGTATATTGTTAATAAATTATAATTTATTATAAATAATTTCATGTATATGTGAATGTATGTATGTGTGTGTGTATATATATATTTGTTTATATGGTGTTATGTTATATTATGTTTGTATAATGTTTGAAGTACACTAGAAACTTTGATTTCGCCCGAGGATTCTTTGTAGTGTATAATAAGTATAAATCGTATCTGGCACCCACAGGACAGGCTTGCCTAGTGTGGGGCCACAGTATATCGCACAATCTTGTATAATTCTATTTAGCAATAAACTAATTTTTATTTATTATTTTATTAATTAATATAGGCTATTTTAATTGCAAGAAAAAAATAAGGATCCCTAATAAAACTACAATAATGTTACCCAAGGCACAGCTAAATAGTTACTACGTAACAGATACTTTACTTAGTAGAAAAATTCCAAAACCTACTGCTATAATAGACTACTCCGTCGCGTCAGCCACCACTGCATGCTAAAATGTGCCTAAATGCTTAGGCGTACAGTTGAGATTGCTTCGCACCGCGCGATCCCACAGCAATCGCAGGGCTGCCTCTTTGATAAAATTAAATTAACATAACTTTTTGTGTCTATGTTATTGATAACTGTGAATATACTCTGACTACTTCTGACTATAGGTGGTACCTAGTTTAAAATTGTATCGTTTATAAAATATTTTTTTATAAATCGGTGCTGACTGTGCAATACATCTAGGTAAAACATAATTATAGAGGTCAGTGTGTAGGTAAAATAAATAAAAAATCTTTGACTTTGATTTATTTTATATATTTTTTTATAAATTTCTTACACTTTCGAAATTCTCGGTTATGAAATTTTAATGTAGAAAAAATCCTGAATCTAATAAATTTTGTATCTGCGCCTTTGATGGTAATGGCTGATAGTATATTAATATTCGAATATTTTGTTTGTGTCGATATTTCCTTAGATTCTGGTTCAGTACTGGCACTTGAAGTAGGTAGAGATGGCAGCAATTTTGTAGGCCAAGCGTCAAATCGTAATTGTAGTTTATGCATAATCACCGACTTTTCAAAATGAAGACAACACACATAATGACTTCTTGGCTTGGTGTCTGGCCTTGCTAAATCGGTCCTGCCAATCAATTCAGCCCATGTTTCACGCCTAAAAAAAAAAAAAAAAAAAATATTGGACAGGTCTAAGCAAGGAGATGGGTACCTAGATAAGACAGACGGACAGACACACAGACATGACGAATTTATAATAGATCCCAAACTAGGCAATCCTTAAATTTAATATTATGAATAAATAATACTAATAAATACATTGAATGATTATTAACATTTATCAATTTTTTAATAACTATAACACGGGGCGAGCTCAAGAATTATTTGACGATATCATGGAAAATGAACCCTTTGCAATATAATTATGTTTTATAACTTCAAACATCTTTAAATTAATTTTTCTTTACATAAACATTTACTTATATATTTTTTACAAATCGCATATAACCGAATCATCCTTGTTTGTTTGTTTACGCTAACAGCGCGACAAGTTGAGACAGGTTGCCGCGCCGCGCGACTTGTGTTGGAAGTTTCGTAGGTAGGTTTGCGCGACTGTCCGTCAAATATTATCACAATTTTATTTTAATAATAATAGCGTTTTAAACGTTGTTAAAATAAAGTTTAAGGTAAGTATGACGTTTCTATGTAACAAAAATATGTAAATCTGTGTCTGAAAGGCAAGCTAATCATGTATCATCTAGACTAGACCTATTAAAAATAATTTTGAAACGACAAAAAACAGTAATAGTTTATCACTTACCTTTCTTCATTGACAGGTAAATGGAAAAATATTAGGTGTTTATCCCTTCTTTTACTTGATTTGCACCCATCGACACCAGACGGCATCGTAGGTACGCGTACGAACGGAGCGATTAAAATTAAACAGCGTGCGTGCGCTTCGCTAGTGAAAACCGCACTGAATTTGGTCCGCAAACGGCCCGTGCCGCAAGACCGGGCGGTAGGTAATTATAGCGCGCAAGTATATGGAGTGAAGGAGGCCTGCCCAAGGTGTAAAAAAATGCCTTTAAAATATCTTTTATTGCATGCGCTGCGAAAACTATTGATGATAGAACAAAAAAATGTCCTACAGTATTAAAGACCATATCAATATCTACAAAAAATGTCGTGACTTAATACGCCGCTACGCCGCCGCCGCCGTGACGCGCCGGAGCGACGGGGCCGGAGTGCAGGAGAGGGGCACATCTATGAAATAGGTAGCCGCGCGGCTTATTCGCGTGTTTGGCTCCCTACGCAGCGAACGTAACCAACGTTGAGTAATTTTGAAGAAATATATTTTGTTCTAGCACGTTTTTAATTTTTTTCAGAACTACTAAGTGCTTATTACCAAAAGTTCTTATTAGAACTACATATTTCAACCTTTCAATTAAAAAGTTCGTTTCAGAACTATGCAAACCTTCCGGATAAAAACTTTTTAGAACTACTTATAAATTAGTTTATTCAAACTTTTGTATATAAAGAAACTAACAATATACCTAGAAAAATAAAGTAGCAGTTATCTCAAAATAGTTCCCAAGCGAGATTAGCAAAATCACGTTGTATCAGAGAATCTTCTTCGGAAAATTCAGCTCATCTCGCAAGTCAGATAGAGTACGTATCGCAGACGCGAGCCAGAGAATCTAGCGCCGAACGTTCGCAACGCCTCGCTGAAAACCGGGCCAGAATCTCACGAGCACGCGCAAAGGAATCTAACGCTGAACACTCGCAGCGCCTCGCTGAGAATAGAGTTAGAAACTCGCAAACGCGTGCACGGGAATCTAGCGCGGAACGCTGGCAGCGGCTTATGGAACAGAGAGATAGGTAACAGTCGTTAAGAACTATAGCGCGCAATAGAATATTAGCCCATAGTAATAGATCAGTATTCAGCTACGATCCACAAATTGATTATCCTCATCAGAACAGCATCCAAATCGGAGCATGAATAATATTTGCCTGAAATGTTTTGCTAAAAAAAGGACTGATGAAACCAACGGTATGTGTCTGGAAATGTCCTGCATTTACTGTACGTTTTTGCCAAAATGTTTAAAAAATCTAGTGAGGGGGAAATCACACAGTGATTGTCAAACTTCGGGTCAAACTTAGATATTTTTGTTGCAGTATTTTTATTCAAAATTACAGACCTTAGGCTTTAAGCATATTATTCGACGCGTCTTTATATATTGAGCAATAAATGTGAAGAAAATCAAATCAAATCAAACGTCTTCGACGTCAAAAACACAAAAAAAAATGATTTAAATAGTTTCTTTCAGAGTCTGGTTGTTTTATGTAAATATACAATATACGTATTGTCATTGTCACTCAAATGTCAAAGTCAAATACGCGTTACTCTGATAACTCGAAACAAACTCACTTTTAAAAGTTTTTTAGGGACAATTTGTATGGTAGGTACCCGAAACCTTGAACGTACAAACCCCAAAATCTAATCAGTTCTTCCCATTAACCAAACAAGATGATTGGCGAAATAATTTTTTAAATCGGATAAGTGGTTCTTGAGTTATTGCGTAAACAGACATCCAGACATCCAGACCAACAGACAGACCGACACAATTTTTTTTTTTTGCTTAATTAGACTTAGAATCATGTGAAACGTCGAGAAAAGTGATAAAAAGTGGGTGTAAGATTTTGATTTTTTTTTGCGTGATTTTAAGACTTCGGTGTCCACCTGGTTGGTGGCCCGAAGTAATAAATGTCCACCCGTGCGAAGCCGGGGCGGGCCGCTAGTTTAATATAAGGACAATATGGATGTACCCTTAGAATAAGGTAATAATAAAAGTATTATTAATTTATTGTGTACCACCAGGACCTTCATTGTCAAGCCAACCTCACCTGCAAGCCAGTACACCTGCAAGCCCGTACACATGCAAGCCGGTACACCTGCAAGCCGGTATACCTGCAAGCTGGTACACCTGCTGATAGACGGACGAGTCTTTGAAGCAAACTTTCCTCTCGGGGTTTGGAGGTAAGCTTTATTTATAAGCCAAATCAAATGAAGGGGAAGGAATAAGCGGACCCCGGAGTTCGGGATGAAAGCTTGAAATGCAACCTGGAACAACGTTAAGATGATGATGACTCATCGAAGTCATTGTAATATAGAAATAATTCCTGTTTAGGTGTTTCTACGGGCCTTACATAATTAGAAATTTCAAAAAATGTTTTCGTATATGTAAGCGATTAAGCTGGCATAGGTGCTACTTTCATACCCATCCAGTTATTTTTTGTCTACACATATAAATAAACTATACAATAAATAAGTTAGTTATCTGTATAGGCGAAGTAATCTAGTCTGTTTACTGAAGAAGCTGTGCAAACTGTACAAGCTTATTGGCAAGTCTGTAGGCTTAATGTAGGCTACAACACAACTAACTTACAGGTCCAAGTGTGTCAAACTATCTAATCTAAATAAAGCAATATTTTAGTATTTAGATATTCTCGCTGCACAGCTATATACAGTACTGGTAACTTAACAAAATTTATATTTTATAAGTACCTACTTCAAGTACCTACTTCTAGTAGTTTATTATAATGTCTCTCCACCGTTTGCAATTCGAACACAAGCTACTTTTTCATCACTTTCTTAATAATCTTATATACAAATAATCAGTAGTCCTACATATTACTGTATAAATATGGAGTTGTGCAAAATTAAAGAATGTTTACTAAACAGGAAATTAAAGAGAAAAGTTTCAAAGCAAATCCTCTATGTCAACTGTGTTACAACTGCAATAAGCTAAATTTGTAAACACGTGTCTATGCATATCTAGAGCTCCAACTGAAATATCGGGTAGCTTTTGCGCAACGAGAACGCCAAAATACAAACACATTGCAATTTCTGTGAGTAATTCATCTTATATTCATAAAAATAGTTTACTTTTATATATATCAATATACAATCCATTCCAGAGTTGTTTTAAAGAGATTGACATAATTTCAAAACATGAATGAAAACATGATGCATTAGACGTTATTTATTGAAAAAACATTTTAGTTCGAGAACACTTGCTTGATCTTTTAAAAGAACTTACAACATGTGACTTCACTTCCATCGCAGCATATTGGTTTCTGTGGTATGCAGTTCCAGGTTCTGATGTTACCAGTTGCGTGAAAAACCTAGGATCTGTACTTCACGCATCAAGTCATCGCCTATGCGGATGGATCTTAAGAGCTCAAAGCAAAGTACTCGGTCTTCACCACATTAAGCTTCAGAACGCCGTTCTTAAGTTCTCCTTTCACTCCATCATATGCCGCACCGTGCTTCCCCATGTCTGTGTCTGCCAGCGCGATGTCGTCAGCATACATGAGCATTTGAGCAACTATAGAGACTAATTATGTGCGTTTCAGGTGCTCTCCGACAAGATGTCTAATAATGATAGGTATATACCCGCTCGCAAAGCCTTAGTTTGAAAAGGTAAAGGAAATGAAGGAAAAAAGGACTTGTATAAGTAGCATAGCTTAGCAATACAGTATGAACACAAACAATTACATGTATTAATAGAAAAGCATGTCCACAAATTGCCAGCAAAAGCTAATTTAAAGTAAGAATGCCAGCGAAATGAAATCGCGCATTCCGATTACATCGGGACAGTTGGCAACCTTTATTGTAGCCAGCCAGAAAAGCAAAATGCGAAAACTGTTGGCGACATTCGATTGTTTCTGTCATAGGTTTCGAAATAGTAAAGTTGCAGTTGTAACGGTTTTGTGTGAGTAGGACGGCTGACATTACGAAGTACAAAGCGAGGACACTGGCGCAACTGCGACCAGTCCCGCGCTACGTGACGTTGAATAACTCACAGGCGTAATACTGGCAACTTTGCTAGCTCACTGCTCTCGGCGGTGAATTTTATGCGCATTATTATAACGGTTTATGTACCTACGGGCCGCGCTCGCAGCCACACTGAAACTCAATCCTAAATGTCTTTATGGGCCAGTTAAGACGATGCCATTTCCGCTAAAACAACTAATTTATTATAAAGGCAAGCATTAGGGGCTCAATTGCTATTCCGCGCTGAATACAAAGTGTTGTTACTATAAAGTATACCCTAGCACAGAATCTATCAAAGTACAAACATTCTGTTCACTGTTATGCCTCTTTCATTCACCGTAAAACAATTAGAAAAATATTCAATGTTTAAAGGAACTCAATAAGAAGGAATATATATGTAGGAACTCAATATATATATAGGCAAGTTTGACCCTGCTATTAACCACAGGCTGCCTGACAAGGTATTGTCTAACTTCTGGGTGTTCTCAATTTTTGCCTTCTTATCAGATTAAGGCCATCGGTACATGAATGAAGAATTGCGATTGTGTTGTATACTTTATTCAATATAATTCTAGTTAACTATGTATGGTTCCAATGAAGAAAGTTAATAGGTATGCCAAATCGGTTGAAAGTTTGTTATAGTAAAGCTTGCATGTATACAAATGCACTTGTTTTTGTTGTAGTTAAAAATATCCATTAGTTTTGATTTTACAGGCATTTAAACTTACGAAAAATATCGAGTCCCGCTAACAGTCACGTGACCGCATGTGACGTCAATTTACAACACTCCGCTTAATAGCAAGTCGCCAGCGGTGACAGGCTAAGGACACTAAGGAGCTTGTGCACTATTTTGTTTTGTTTTCATCCGCGCATTACGTTAATAGTGTTTATATTCGATTAATGAAATGGATGAAGGATTCGAAAAGGGCAATCAGATAATCTGCCTAAAATAGATGCACTAATGTTTGCCCATTATTTACCATCAAATAGTGATTTCTTTGTCGCCGAAATGCGAGGTATAAAAATGCAAAGGTAATTTAACTTTTCTGGCTATTTAGACAATAATTTATCTTTTCTAAATTGTTTTATTAAAACAAAATACCCACCTAATGTCATTGCATGCCTAATTGTAACTCAAATAGGCAGAAGTACCAAACCTTTTAAGTTTTACGTTATAGACTACAAAGATGTATTAAAGTTTTATATCTATAGGTACGTATGTACAGGGGTGTGTGTTGGGTAACCTCCTCGAGTGTCGCTCCGATTCCGATCCCGCTGCAGTCCGGGGGGAACGGAATCGGAGCGGCCGGTACACCCTGGGCGGCGGTCAATGGCTTCCCCTTCACCCCTTCATAGGGTTGGCATTGATCGTCGGCCAATACCCAATGTGGCGGGAACACATCGCTCTCCGTACTCCTCTGCTTTCAGAGGAGACAGGATGAGCGATGCTGTTAGTGGTGAGATGGCCCAGGGTCAGCCGGGGTGCGAGGGATATGCTCTATGGGTAACCTTACGCCCCGGCGTCTGAAGACCCGAGACGGCGTGCGGTTTTAGTCGGTGCAAGCCCGACATAACCGCCCCCGCTGGCCGGCGGGGGGGTATCCGAAGGGATTTCCGCACGATAAAAAAAAAAAAAAAAAAAAAGGTACGTATGTACATATGTGTGCATGGGGCTGCACACGCTGGTGTACTGTCCGGCGTGGGAGGCGCCGAGGCGTGACCTCGTCGCAGACATCGGGATGGGAGTCCTCTCGCTCGGCAGCATGATTGCAGCAATGGTGGGGAGCACAGGCGCGTGGGCCACCGCCGCATCCAGCATGTAATACTCGATGAGATGGCGGAGCGCGCCCGGGAGAGATTTAGAACTCTCCCGGCCCGCCGAGTCCGCAACATGCTTGCCGCGCGTCGCAGGCGACTCAGGCGCCGGAGGTCGCCTAACGACCTCCGTCATCCATGAGCGCAGGCCTGGGGATGGCAGGTGAGGCCACCTGTCACCCCAGTGGAAGCAGGCTGGGACGGCGGGGTGACTAACGCCCCCCCCCCCCGCCCCTAACCGGGGACACCATGGTTCCCAAACCCGAGGGGGCCATTTCGAAACCGGATGTGGCCCAGGGTCAGTCGGGGTGCGAGGGAAATGCCTTATGGGCACTCTGGCGTCTGAAGACCCGAGACGGCGTACGGTTTTAGTCGGTTCAAGCCCGACATAACCAGCCCCGCTGGCCGGCGGGGGGTATTTGGGGCGATTTCCGCACGGAAAAAAAAAGAAGGTACCTCTTCTTAGTAAATTTAACTCAATACATACATTGATTTATTGTAAATGTAGTGGGTTGAACAGATGTTGGTACCTACTAAACCTTTTTTAATTTTGATTTGTCTTATTAATAAAATACGTAAGGCCTCTAATTACCTAAACATTAGGCCTAAGGAAATGTACGTACAGGCCTGAAATTTCTAATGAAACGTAAGAGCAAGCAATTGTGAGATGACGTCCCAAAGCCAAACGCATCGTCGCACGTTAACTTCTATAAATTGGAAACTAATTGACGTAACGAAGTAATTCTTTCACTTGTATTTTTTATTTATGACAGAGAATATAGAGAGCTAATATTCAAAATTAGTTAACATTCTTCATTGTCTTCGAAATACATATCTATATATCTATAATATAAAAATTAATCGCTGAATGTGTTGCTAAGCGCAAATCTCGAGAGCAGCTGAATCGATATAAATAGTTAAATAGATTTTTTTTTAATTGCATGAAAAAATGCTTACAGGCAAGTTTGGGATAAATAGGTGCCACGGGGCGAAGTATGCCACGGGTATAGCCGCGGGGGACAGCTAGTATTTAATAAAACAAAGTCGAGTTAGTGATGACCGGGATAAATTCAAGAACGGGTGAACAGATTTTCATAAACTTTGATTTTTTAGATTTGTCTCCGCCTATACTGTGCCTTTTGGTGGCTTTTTTTCGGATACCACCACGGTTAACCCACCTCCCCTAGCGGCCAGCGGAGGTGGTTATGTCGGTCTCGAACTGACCAAAACCTCACGCCGTCTCGGATCTTTAATGCTGGGGTGCAAGGAGACTGCTAAGGCGGAACGAAGTAGGTCAGGAAAGAAGAAAGTCAGCTGGTACATATATATATATATATATATATATAAAACTAAGCTTATGTACAAGACACTTTGTATAACTAGAAAAGACAGGTAATAAAAAAATACAGAGGTGTGGTCAGACCGCTATTAGATATTAATAAGACATAGATGGAAACACAAATGGAACGAAATTATTTAATCGTGTGGGTCACAATGTCTGGTTCGCAATGCAACAGGTTCGCTATGAAAAATGGGCCAGACATGAGAACCTTACGCCACTCGATTCTAATAGCCAAAATTACAATGTGCGGTGTTACACATCAGAAAACAAGTGTAAAGTTTAAAAAACTGTAACCAGACTATTGTCAAGTTAAAAATATAGACGTGAAAACTTGTTTCTTTAAGAATAGTAAAATATAGTCCCAGCTCTCAACCGATAGATTTTAATATTATAAATCGCTGAAAAATACTATAAAATTGTATTTTTATCTCTTCAAACACCCCATAACATTACACTATATTCATATTTTTGAACACGAGATTTTTCCTTCTTTCATTTGACACCACACTCAACGCCAAAAATGTTTTTTAGCCCCCTATTTTTTAATCTAATATCCGTTATGTTGATATTATTCGTATGAAATGTAGCCTATTGCACCCAGAGCATGATACTGAATCGACTGGCACCTCATTAATAACAATCAGTTCAGTATCTGAGGAGATCCAGTGAAACATAACCTTTTTAAAATTGCGCAGACGCGCACACCGTAGTCTGGTAAAAATAAGGAGCACCAGTACATCGGGCACTGAAGTAATAATAATAAACTGTAATAATAATAAGCTACAAAAGAGATGAGGCAAAAAATGATCAATTTGAAAAATAAGCCCTAGTAAAGTTGAATATGATAATAATTGTGTGAAAGCAAAAAGATACAAATATATACCAACAACACATAGCAACAAATAACTTAACTATACTGTCCTCAGCCTTCACACCCTCAGTTTCTAGTTTTATAAGTAAATCTGATTTATTACCATTTAAATTTGTTTTTATCAAGTCAAAAACAACCAAATTCCAACAGTATGAAATTGATGAAACCTTTTTTTAATGGCCCCTTACAGTTTATACATTGTTATACTTCTTTTTTGTAGCGCTTATGGACTTATAGCGGCCGCTGCCGCGCTGTGGCGTAGCGGTAGCGCATTCGACCGCTACGTCAGGGGGCACATGTTCGATTCCCGCTCAGTGCATATATTTGTGTGCATCAATATGTCTATTTGCATTGGTCTGGGTGTTTCTATGTATAATATATATGTATTTACAAAAAATAAGTAGTTATACAAGTAAGATTCTGTAACCCATAACACAAGCTAGTTAAACTATGCTTACTTTAGGTCTAGAAAGCGCTGTGTAGAATGTCCTATAATATGTATTATTATAAGAAGCTCTAGTGGCCCTACGCACTATCATGAGTACTAAGCAAGCAGTATTGCACAGCTGTGGTCTTTTACACTGAAGAGTTTCCCCAGGAAACTAACTCAAAATGGGAACGAAAAGTTCTATTATGCTTCACCTCTGCCCGATTCTACAATCCTATTCGGGTTAGCCAATCCTGGTTGTATCCAAAACTTGTACTTTGGAGCCCGCCATCTGCTCTCCTAAATCTAATTTTCCAATTCCGATCCGACAATCAGCAGGTGAACCGGCTGGCAGGTGAGGTTGAATTAGACTACAGAGATCTTAGTGGCGCCATAAACACCCAACGAATACCAAATATCAACAACTTCGTTCTGCCTTAGAATCAAGTTATGTTGGGGATACCTTATCCACTGAATTTATTTTGTGAATGTCTCCTTGCACCTAGGCATTGAAGACTCAAAAACGTAGCGATGTCCACTAATAAAAACGAACAGAGACAAATCTATAAAACCAAAGATCATCAAAATCGATCCACTCGTTCTTGAGTTTATCTCGGTTATCCCTAACACGACTTTGTTTTACATATATATGTTAGTACTCATCATCATCTGTCCCAATTATTTGAGATCGGCGTGTCATCAACATGTCATGTATACCATGAAAGCTAACCGCGTCTTAACTTCCTGCTATACCTCTTCATCAATTATTACCTTACCATAAATTATACCTGAACATAAATAAAAAACAATAAATATCCGAATTAAGAAAAAAAGGAAATGAAGATTCACAATGCGAAATGATTCACTACTTCACTACTAACCATTTGCCATAACTTATTTTACAGTGTTTAGGATGCCGTAATATTAAATATTTAAAGCGTGATTAAATTCATTAATATTCAAGACTTGTGAAACCGCCAGCTGTCTGATTGTCTTCGATGGAGCGCACAGGAAAAATTTAAATTCCTCAGACGTTGCAACGAAACGACCGTCGAAACCAAATTGTATAGTAACCATTTATTCTCAAGTAGCTTTTGAAGTGAATGACATTGATGGTCCAAGTACCTTTTTTTTTTTCGTGCGGATATCCCTCCGGATACCCCCCCCCCGCCGGCCAGCGGGGGTGGTTATGTCGGGCTTGAACCGACTAAAACCGCACGCCGTCTCGGGTCTACAGACGCCGCCGCCGGGGTATAAGGTTACCCATAGGGCATGTCCCTCGCACCACGACTGTCCCTGGGCCATCTCCGGTTCCGAGATGGACCCCTCGGGTTTGGGAACCACAGTGTCCCCGTCTTGCCCCGGTTTGGGGAAGGGGCGCTAGTCGCCCCACCGTCCCGGCCTGCTTCTACTGGGGTGACAGGCGGCCTCACCTGCCTCCCCCAGGCCTGCGCTCATGGAGGACGGAGGTCGCTAAGCGATTCGCCGATTACTCGAACCTCGAACCGATCAGGAAATTCTATTTTTTTAAAGGGTGGTGGGCCCATTTCAGACAGACGACGGAACTCTACAATAAATACCAGCAAAGCAACCGTGATTGCTGCTATCGCATATCTAGATATTGTATATTCTATTACATAACATAACATCACGCCTATATTCTCTAAGTGGGTTCGCAGTTCAATATATATATTCGGTATATATGTGCGTTGTTTTACTTATTTATCATTGTGGTGTGTAACCAAAAAATAGTCATAACTAAGTTGAGTGTTTATGTGTGGAAGGAAGTCATCAGTATCTTAAGGATTTTATTACCCGTGGCTTTGCCCGTGTGGAATTCTGTTAGCGTATATGTTATTCCAGACTATAATCTATCCCTGTACTCAGCTAGATCCGCTCAGCCGGAAGACGGTGATTGAGTAACTAACATCCAAATATCTTAACAAAATTTCAGATTTATAATATTAGTAGGATAGTAGTTAGGATAGGTGGCTAAAATATTAATTTCCCAAAATCTAAATACATGGGTGAACATTTCCTTATTTGCAAATATATTGTTCAAATCCAGTGAAAAATGACCGCCATTGTATTTTACTGACTTGGTAAATATTAAACCCATTCCAAAATTAAATTTTACGGGAAATCACACTTTACGCAAGTTTAGGTGACTATATTGTGTTAGAGCTGTCCAGTAAGCAGAATGGGTCACTCTTTGATTTTTTATCATCATCATCATCATCATCAACCTATTCTAGTCCACTGCTGGACATAGATCTCCCCTAATGAGCGCCATAGCGCCCTGTCTTCAGCTTGCCGCATCCAGCATCTGCCCGCAGTCTTTCGCAGATCGTCATCCCACCTGGCCGGAGGGCGTCCTACACTACGTTTGCCGAGTCGCGGTCTCCACTCAAGAACACGCTTACCCCAGGGGTTGTCGGTTCTTCGCGAGACATGGCCGGCCCACTGCCACTTCAGCTTGCTTATTCTTTGATTTTTTATAACTTACATATACTTAAACTTGTTTATGTTATGAGAAAAAGTTCTGTCGAAAGCATCTTCTTCGTCGCATCTCACAAACTTTTCGAAAACATTAGATAGTTAAGACTATTATGGAAAAATATAGGTATTGTGATTGAACCTTAGTTATACTCGGCATCAACATGTGTGTATGTGAGGAATCCAACAGCATTAAGGTTTCCAAACGTTAAATTTTTCATGTAAAAACTTTTGAATTTAGCTCAAATCAATTTCTAATCAGTTGGTAATGTGCCAAATTTCTACAGTAAACCACTTAAGCTGTAATCTTATTAGTGACCGATATTGACGAGCAACTTTTATGAAATCTCTACACGGATTCTACTATTTTTTTCCTCTACTAATATTTACATCTTAGTATAATCAAATATAAGCACAGCCCATCTAATGATAAATATCATCTCGCGCGTATTGCTACCTCCAGGCGGAAAATGGGATGTAAAAGAGGGAAAATTTCAAAAAGGAAGGAAGACAACCCTCCGGCCCTCACAAACAGTTTGAAATGCAGTGTACTGGTACTCAAGATCGATCCTAAGTAATAGGATGATACTTGTAACGGACCCATTTGTGCTGGGTGCAATGTTCTGCCAGCTTTTCAGATAGTCCACATCGAATACCTAGCTTTTGAAAAGAAAATACAACACAAGACCTCCAATACAGTAATTGTTCTGTACTAAAATTCTTATAGTTGTATATATGTTGCGTCGTACTAATTAGTTCCTCAGTACTTCACCTGTAATTAACAGCAATCAACTGCAGTTTACATTCAGCACGTAGCTCACGTCTACAGGCTCGAAGCACAACTTTTTGACACTATTTTATTATGTCTGTACTCACTTAATTAAGTCCCTTGTCACCAGCAACGCAGCTCGTTGCTTAATACTTTAAGCTCTTAAAACGCAAACTACAACACTATACAGTATTATATCCTCTTAACGAGCTCTTTTAAAGAGCTTACTTCAAATTTAATTAATGGCGATTCAGTAAAAACCCGGTACTAGTTACACATTAATTATTTTAAATTGTATAACATTAATTAATTTTAGACACAATCTATAGCTATGAACCACTTTTTGGTTATAATGAGGAAAGGCTATTTGTGTATAATGAGGCGTGGGCTTTATTTATATATTTCAACACCTTTTAAGAAGACCTAATTTCTAGAGTGAGTATAAATAAACAGTTTTATTTGAAGTGATTAAATAAAATTTACACATCATCTTCACAGACGACCTCTGTGGCGTAGCGGTAGTGCGTTCGACTGCTAAGTCAGAGGTCGCGGGTTCGATTACCGCTCAGTGCTAATATGTATATTTGCATTGGTCTGGGTGTTTCTATGTATAATATGTATTTATTTACAACAAATAATAATAAATATTTATCTAGAACCCATATGACAAGCTCTGCTTAGTTTGGGTCTAGATGGCGTTGAGTACTTTGTCCTACAATACTTATTTAATTATTTATCACATCAAAAAAAAAACTGTTACTTTTTTCTAAAGATTTAGATCGGAAAAAGAAAACATCTAAGACGGGACTTGAACTTGAAATGTTTAGAAAAAAGTAACCATACAAAATGCTTAAAAACTGTAATTGAATAAACTGTTACTGTTTACTTTTATGTAAAGTTGGATACCCAAAAAAGACGGATGAGATGCATGACTAGTGAAAGAGGATATAGCAAGGAAGGGAGTGACTGGGGAGATGACAGCTGACAGAAATGTGTGATTTACATGCTGCGCCGTTTCTAAATGATGAGTAAAGGACAACGAAAGGTAGATGACGATTACACACAACATTAGGCAGACAAAATATTTTAAGCCAAACAAAAAGAAATCCTTCCACTCTCCTATAGTATTGGTTTATCTTGGCTTTTACAGAGCGACTGCTGTCTGACCCTCCAACCCCGAATGCAACGCCTGCGCCAGTACAGAACCTCGCCCGTCAATCAATGTAGGTGTACCGGTTTGCAGGTGCGGTTGACTTGGGCCCCGAAGATCTTGGATTGTGCCATAAATCCTGTATAGACACACAGGGTGTATGGAAATCACCTCCCCCCCCCCCTCCTCCGACAACAAAGAAGAAATCCTTATTATATCAGATCTTACAGTGACAAGATCTGACATAAAAATGATTTCTCCCGAACATGAGTTCATAAACATGACAAGATTTAACTGTTAATCTCTTTAATAAGACTACATCCATATACAACTAGGTCTGCAATGCATTCTGCTGTTGCAAAAATTGAGCGTAGCTCCTCGACTGATAACCATCATCAGTGTAATTTGACCTGAACTGTCAACCAGACATAATGTGACCACCGGACTTGACCTGACCACCTGACCTAACCTGTATACTCGTATCTATTACCTTTTTTGTTTTTTTTTCTTTTTCCCTTCGGATACCCCCCCGCCGGCCAGCGGAGGCGGTTATGTCGGGCTTGCGCCGACTAAAACCGTCTCGGGTCTTAAGACGCCAGGGTGTAAGGTTACCCATAGAGCATATCCCTCGCACCCCGACTGACCCTGGGGCCATCTCCGGTTTCGAGATGGCCCCCTTACTTGCTCTCCACTGTGCCATCTGCTAATCAGAGGGACACGTGGAAAGCTTCCGAACAGCCCTCAACAGGGCCGTCCTCGCCTCGGTCGTAGTTGGCCGTAGGCGGCAGCGTCTCTCCCGCCCTAGGAGAGAGGCGCTGCCGTCTCCGTTGCCCAGGGTGCACCGCGTGGAGGTCCCCAATCAAGCACCCCTCGTATATGTTACCTCTTTATTTACTCCGTTACAGATGGTACTTTTGATGATTATCCCTCCGTCGTTAGTCTGATTTCGGAATGTCTTTTGCGAAATGGACACTGAAGGCACGCAACGCATACATATTAGGTTTCATCACAATGGCTTGAACAGCTAAGTCGCAATTTCACCAGGACTTTTTCTAACGGTGATAATTCCTTTTTTTTGGTCTTGTGTATATGAATGAATACTTAATTGAATACCAATCGCGTGAATGAGGCTTGTTTGTTCATTGCAAAATCAGATTTTAATTATTTTTTTCCGGTGATTATTCCTCCGTGGTACTTTTGATTTTTGATTTTCCTAGGCTATGCCACACGCATATGTTGTGTATATTTGCCAAATTTAGGTTGAGTGGTTTAAGAGGAGTAAGCGAACAACCGAAATACATGAGTTATCTAATAGATAGCTTCACTCTTTCAGAGCTTCACTCAATTACATTTTACATTACATTATATGCCGACGGGGAGTAGTTTGTGTACAAAACGGTCTTACGGAAGCGGCACTTAGATTCGTCTTTATCCACCGCAAACCACCGTAGCCCCACCGCATCTACTCGCTACAATCCATCATCCTGCCTAGATCAATTAAACCCGAGCTTGGTCCGCCACGTAATGTTCCTTACACAAGGATAAGACATCTAATGCAATCTTCATCGCGGTCTACGTATCAGTATGTGTGTTCGTAATTGGGTATTATAAATGTACATGTATAGGGAAATAAACTCTATTAGATGTGCATGGGACGAATACTGTATATCAACAGTCATAAATATCGACAATTAAAACATCAACACGATAATACCAACGATTCAAAATCTCAACACTTCAGAAGAAGAGATTTTAAACTTTGATCTTGTGAACTATTCACCTACTAAGCTACTGACATTCTGAAGTGTTGAGATTTTGAATCGTTGGCCTTATAAATAAATAAATAAATAATAAATATTCTACGACATTCTACACAGCGCTTTCTAGCTCCAAAGTAAGCATAGTTTAACTAGCTTGTGTTATGGGTTCTAGAACGCGGATAAACATACTTATATACTTTTTTTTTTTTTGTTAATACATACATATTATACATCGTTGGCCTTATGGTGTTGATGTTTTAATTGTCGATATTTATGACTGTTGATATACAGTATCAAACCCGATGTGCACTAAGAAAATCTTGTAAAATTTAGCATAGGAAGGTGTTCTACGAGTAGAATAATTCTTACGAGCATACGAGCACCGAACCTGGTAGCTCCATAAGCTTGCACTTTGACACGTTTTCCTTCTCATTAATTTGGGTTTTTGGTTTATTTTGGTTCTTAAGGAAGCAACTGCCGTCTGAAGAGAAAAGCCTGTGCCAGAGCCTCGTTTGTCAATCAGCAGGTATACTCGCCTGGCAACTGAGGGCTCTGGAGATAACGAATGCCGTTCACTGTCACAACATTTGAATTAATATACTTAGCATAATGTAATATATGAGTTAACACACTCAAAATAAATGTAAAATGCAAATATGAGAGTGCAGTAAACGAGATCTTGGCGGTAAATATGAGCGGGAGCCTGTAGGTGGCATCGCCAAACATAAATATTCGGGGTAACTTATGTGCGCTATGCCGCGCTGTTCACAGACAAAAACACCTCTGTAACAGAGTTTTGATTTTAAATTCTAATTTTATGAATCGTATAGTTTGCATATCACACCATATTTCGGTTTAAATGCCTCGAGTTTGTAACACAGCCCTAATTAATGGTACTCGTAGCTTATATTGTTAGGGGATTTAGAAGTAATTCTCGTGTTTATATCATTTTATACAACAGCCTTGATTTTGTTCAGCTGGCGCAATGTGATAGGGAACGTTCTGAATTGACTAATTCTACGATGAAGTCAAATCTCAATAAATATATCTGTCGTTGAAAGCCTGAACGTTAGATTCTTTCAACACCAGATTGCTCTATATGGGGTTCTTGCTATTTATTTAAGTCGGATTCCAAATTGGACTGGGTTTTAACGATTTACTCAATGAAACTCTTCGAGTAATGTGATAACATAGCTCCGTTTTATTTGATCGCAGTTCTTATCATTTATGAAATCTGTATCGAACTTGTTGTAAGTTACACTTTAATGGGTCCCGATTGTTAAAGTCAGGTCCTATTGGACTTAAAAATTATGCAACTGAAGGGAATACCCACATGTTCATAGGTTCATAAACATGGGTATCATTTTGATGGTTCGTGTCTTACAAAACCTAATTCACTCGGATTACTTTCACAAACTTGCGTAACTAATGAAGTAACTTGTGACACGGGTCAGGCCCTGGGATCGACGTAATCAAATTAATGAGAAAACTTCACTTCAATTTAGGGTTTCCTACCTCAATCTTTAGGATATTTGATAGTGGTCAAGTCGAACACTTGACCACTGTTGAATATCAGAATCGACATGGTAATTGTCTATGCCACTTCCTACTTTTTTCTTAATCTTTTTTTTAATATAAGCTTGTGGCTATTTGGTTCAAGATCTCAAGACATAATTTTTAGGTTTTTTTAAATATAATTTTATTTTATTTTTTTCAATATAAATTTCATCAGACACAGAATTTTGCAAGTTATGATCCGTGAGAATAACTTGTAGTTAATACCGATTACCGGTCGGGTTTTAAGAAATACTGATACTATTCCCGCAACCTACAAGAACCTATTCTTGGGATTAGTCCTTTCCAGACGCGAAAGCAAGTCCGCAAAAACTTCTACAGCCCAACATGGTGTGTGCGTGGTCCAGTTATATATATATTTATATATATATATATAACTGAACAATAAAAACTACGTCAAGAGCGTTATCAAAACAGCTTTTGTTAACTACGATTCCTTAGACAATTATTCACGCCGCCGTGCCGTAGGAGCGAAGTCGAACGAATTTTTACAAGGCACAGGTTTATTCCTATGTTGTATATTGTTTTCACCTCTGAGTTGGCTCTGTACAATACAGACCTACTAGATGCTCTACGCATCGTTGAATCTACAAAGACTCAAGTGTATTAGTGCCCTCAGGAACTATCCTACGATGCGTAAAGGCGTTACATTGTTAGCAGCATTTTACCGCTTTTGCCATGGGGTGTGATCTGAAGAGTTATTTCAATTATCCCACCGTAGTTTCTCTTTGGGGAATAAAGACTTTGAATTCATTACCCAAATACGTGTTTCCCTCTTCCTATGAAGTATTCTTAAACTCTACTTACGTTGTTGAGCAGTTTAAATTAACATTGCTGAACCAAGGTCCAGCCATAATAGCCATATTGAATACAGTATAGGTTCAATATGGTTCATATAGACAAAAAATACTTGTGTGTATGGGGCCTTACCAAGATCTTCGGGGTCAAGTCAAGCTCATATCCAAGTCGGTACACCTGCTAATTAATGAGACTCCGGCCCAGACTTTCCTCTGGGGGTTAATTGTGGAGTCAGATAGTAATCGCTGCAACGTGACTTAAAGTTTTTGATTGTTTGTTTATTTTGAGTTGATATATTTAGAAAAAAAAATATGTTTAACTAATTCGCTTTAATTATAAAGCTAAAAAGTTTCGAACTTGATAATTGAGTTAATGGTGTTACTATGGACACAAAACGATGACAAAGACCAAATAGGACGTTTCAGAGACACGAGCTCCTATCTATGGCTATGTTAGTACAACGCTTTGATCTTGGTTAATTAAATGCACGGGCTGAACTTCGATGAAATAATTTCAAAACTCAAGTGCAGAGCCGCCTTTGGATTTGCTACACTATGATAATAATCAGATTTTTTTTCTCTTGTCAACATATCCCTATAATAAAGCAATATATATATACAACTTATTAAAATTTAAGTGTCAGTTCGTTACGACACTTCAAATAAAAAAAATTCAATGAATGCATATAAATGTATACACAATACCTGCAACAAAAAATAATTTTTCATAACTTTTGTCTGTCTCTCTGTCTGTTTGAATCAGGTAATCTCTGGAAAAAGGTATAATAATTTTGGCAGTAAATGGTTTTAATAATAATATTAAAGAATACTATACTTCTTATTAAGAAAACGACACAGCGAAACTAATGTGGGAAATACCTGTTCAAACAGATGTTACCATAACACACAATAGGCCGGATATAATACAAATTGACAAGACTGAAAATAAAACCTCAGATTATAACATAGAACCGAAATAAATAGAGAAACTCAGTAAATACCACGCACTCAAAGTAGAAATCACCAGATTATGGAACACACACGCTGAAACCATTCCCATAGTAATAGGCACGACGAGGGTAGTGGCTAAAAGCATACATAGATACATAAATAAACTAAATGCAAATATTAATATACACATTCTACAAAAACAGGCAACAATTCACACTTCGACCATATTAAGTAAAGTTTTAGGGGACACAGTATTTGTAAATTCAGGGGCATCCGAAGTTTCTCTTCTCTGAGGGTCTCAGGGCGGGAACTTCGAAAGTACCAAGTGCAAACTTGAGAAAAAACCGTTTTTGAAAATAATTAAAGAATAAATGGCACATTCTCGCATCTGAACTTACTATTTCTGAATTTTAGTGTGATCTAGTTATATCATACTATTTTAATCAAGTTTAGTATTTTATTTTTGAGAGTAAATTTATTTAGCCTTGCGATTTTGATTAGATCATAAAGTTCTTATAGATAACACGACTTAGTGCAGCTATCTCCTACCCTACCTACCATTCTAGTGTTACAAACGTGAAGAGACTAGGGGAAGTAGTGACATCACCGTCAGTCTAATTCTGCATTCCTTATAATTAGTATTTAATTAAGTTATATAGATTTCAGATTATTGTTTTAAAAGTTAATTTCTGATTAGTCATTAATAATTGATTAAGTGCTAAATTGAATAACGATGTATCGAGACATATTTTTTTTGAGTGGGTATCATTGTACGCGGTTATAAAAACACGATGTACAATCATTTGAGCTCTCAGTTCGCTGTAAGACGCTGAATAAACAACAACTGTATTGACGCTGCCTATTATTCCAAATATACATCTTCGCCCAATCTCGGCCTATTCCTCTTCGTTACACTTCAGAAGTGGGATAGAACAAAATAAGAATGCCACCATACTCCAGCAGTTCGAGGAAATGAATATCCAGCGAGACTTCAGTTAATACGACTAGTGAAGACGAAAATGTAAGCAATTTTTTATCTGAGTACCTACCACCATAGCATTTTAGTTCAACTAAGAAAAGGAGGGCACACATTTGGACGCTGAAATCATCCCTTAGTTTGATCCTGAACTTCTGCTTTTCTATGCACAAATGTAAAAGGTTGGTTACACAAAATCGAGTAGCTAGGAGCCTCTACGAAGTTAGTGAGTGTGACAATATTTTTTCCATACAAATTCGTCTTCGTGGCGTAGCACTAGAATAACATAACGATCTGGATGATTACGGCACCTCGTGAACTAATTGGAAAGATAGGTTAACAAAAGCATTTCCCCGTTCCACTTATTATTGTTGACCGCCTACGAGAAAATGATAAAACGAAAAAAAAGCCAAGGATTTTATCATCTTTTGAAAATTCTATGAAGGTAGAATAATAACAATCTCTTTATACATTTACACATCAAAAACATTGGGAGCAAAATCGACCTGGCAGCAAGGGACAGCAGTAAGCGCCGCCCGCGCCGAGGACCTGCTACAACTGGCGGGATGGCCCAGACGCTGCCACCTGCTGCTATGCAGCCGGTACTTCGCAGCCCGCTTCCAGAGCTGCGTAGTATACTACTTCTTTGCATCACGAATCACGGAGGCCCCAGCACACGCTACTGGTACGGAACGTATAGTTCACTACTATTTGCATTCTAAAAACTCTATCCGCATTGTTTGTACAATTTGTTTCGATTAATAATCGAGTGTTGGCTGATAATTACAAATACGAGAGGTCTACCTAGTTTATACTAGAGATTTAGAAATTACGGTTGTAAGTTGCTTACCCGGGGTGCCCGGCAACGGACACTTGGGGAGGACACCGTGCGGTTTTAGTTGAGACACAACGTCACCACTCCCGCTGGCCGGCGGGGGGGTATCCGAAGGGAAAAAAAAAAAAGAAAAAAAAAAAACCTACATACATACAAAACCTATTCTCACATATTTATTACCCGAGTTGGGCATAGAAAATTATCCAGATCCATCATCTGCTTCTGTTCTGAACACACTTCCGAGTTTAAACTAGTCAAACGCTTCGAGGTTTACATACACTGTTACTAAGCAAAGTACGATTTGATTACAAATGTTAATCTAAACAATATAAATAGTTATTTGACAACCATCCATCCAAAAGTGAACCAGGTACTTAGGTACCAACTTCTCAAGCGTTAAGTTCTTAGTTTGCATCTGACTACTAGCCGTTGCCCGCGGTTCCGCCCGCGTAGATGTCGATGATCGCGACCAATGAACTATGTCGTATCCTTAGTTTCGTATCATCTTTTGAATGGAATGTTCCGATTTCAATAATACCAAATGTAATCAACAGGTATTGAAACAGTAAGAATTAATACAAATATAGATAGCATTGTCTGATTTTGATGGACACTCCTATTAACTTTAAAAATGTAAAAAAGTAGTTATATTGACATAACTACAATACGAGTAGTTGGACATAAGGTCTCGCGAAGTTTTTTGTAAATATTGATATGTTCTATAATATTGTAGAACATTGCTCTATCATCAATACTTACCGCAGCGCATGCGATGAAAGATTTTATGACTAATATTTTTATACCTTCGAGTAGATTTTAGTAGGGATTTCTAAGGACCTCTAATTTTTCTAGTAATATAAATAGCCAATGTTACTCGGTAATAATGTCTCACTCCAACGGTAAAAGAATTTTCGAAATCGGTCCAATAGTTTTTATGTTTATTCGTTACATACAACCATCCAAAATACAAATATTCTCTCTTAATAATATTAGTGTAGATGTAAAAGTTTCACTATTAACATGAGGAGCTGTTGTTGCGATGCTTGTATTTACACAGAACACTATACTGTTTAAACACAAAAATCGTACCAACTAAGAGTGATAAACATAGGCAATACGGATTAGTACACGGTAGATACCGATAGTAAAGTACCTACCCTGACAAGAAAACAAAAATTAGCTACATTTACGAATATGGATTTTTGTGAAATAGATGAGTGATATAAGAGTCGTTAGACATAAATGTTTTCAGTTATAGAAATATGTAGTAGAAATTATTAGATACTCGCAAATGCTGGGTTGTGAAGAGTTCAGTTTTTCAAATTGATTGGCAGATTTGAGTTCAACATTACATACTTGCAAGATGAACACAACACGTGTTCAACAACACAACAAGGGATGACTAATCCAAGTATTGTAAATATTGCATTGAATGGCAAGGTGTGCTACTCTAAAACTTTCCAAATAGAATTTGTGAAAAATATTACGATCAAGTAGTCCTGTTCACTTTAATAAATGTGAATAAGCTGTCAAAGGAATGATTAATAATAATTTTTGTTATTAGAATATTGTGATTACGACCACTAAATGTCTTATGACTAGGGATAGATCTACAATAATCTATGGATTTGCCCGATTTGTTCACATTTATGTTACTGCTCCGCTCTTCTAGGTAGTAACGCGATGACATATAGCCTATAACCAAACAGAATGTAAGAATTTCTCAATTTGTACCAGTAGTTCCCGAGATTAGCGCGTCAAAACAAACAAACAAACTCTTCAGCTTTATAATATTAGTATAGATAATGAGGACCCTAAATTATCAATCATTTATCTATCGATCTATTACAACGGGTGAATGAAAAGTCCGTAATGGATTACAACATATATCAAGCAACCAGTCTTCTAAAATTTTATGAATCTTAAAGCTTTAACTTCACTGGGTACCTGCAGTCGCCCCCAGAAGTTGCTGAATACTAAAAAAAACTACAAACGACCTTCACATTGAAAGAAATCAATAAATAATTGGTATTTATAATTTTTTAATGTACAGAGGACATAATGATAACAAGTAACTGTGCTATGAGTATTGGTCAGTCAGGACAACTGCATAACCTATATCATAATGAAACGGCTGTGAGACTAAGTCTATTTATTTCATTCATGTATTATTAACAGCGTAAACACCAACAGTGTCAACACCAATATTGTCAACACCAACATTATTTAGTTACAATGGAAATATAGCATGTGCTACACCAATTACAAATATGCACATCATTGACTGATTGTCTTGCAGAAGTAATAGAATAGATCATTATTAACCAATGTAAGTATATCATACGTTGCATGTTAAGTTTAAAAAATCATTCAAATCAAAATCAAATTAAGATTGATAGAATAACAGAATAATAAAAATTGTACAAAATACATTAGACATTAGAAGTCGGATTAGAATAATAAAAACAAAGTCTATAGTGGATAGCTAAAAGGGGACGGCTGTGTGATCAAGTCCATATAAATAGGACGGCTGTGTGATCAAGTCCATATAAATAGGACGGCTGTGTGATCAAGTCCAAATAAATAAGGACGGCTGTGTGATCAAGTCGATATAAATGAGGGCTGTGTGATCGAGTCTATATAAATAAGGACGGCTTTGTGATCAAGTCCATATAAATGAGGACGGCTTTGTGATCAAGTCCATATAAATGAGGACGGCTTTGTGATCAAGTCTATATGAATAAGGACAGCTGTGTGATCAAGTCTATATAAATGAAAGACAGCTGTGTGATGCTATATAAATAGGATGGCTGTGTGATAAAGGTCCCAATTTAATATCAACGAAGTAAGAGACTTCAATAGTAAATTTACAAGAATAATAATAATATGAACATCAAAGAATATGGTTACATATTGGTGGTAGATGACATTAAATCGCATCCTCATAATCGCCATTGCTGGCATGTGAGACTACATGCAGAGATATTACATTTTTTAAATGAATAAACAAATTAACACAATTCTTCAAACAAAATAAAAAATGTCTTGCAATGTCAATAATACTAAATAGATAATGTCAAAATGAAAGGAAAATGTCGAATAAATATATCAATGTTAGTAATAATTATCAACTGTATGTTCATCATGTCTGAATTATTTGCATTATTTGCTATCATAAAATAATGACATCTCTAGATGTTCCTGGACACTGTAGAAACACATATGTTTCTGCGGAAAATATTTACAGGCAGATCTTTCATGTAATTTGGTAATTTATTAAAAATGTTATAGTCATTGGATATCAGCTTCTCGTATATTGCTCCGTTTCTATCGAAGGTATTAACAGTCGACCAGGATAACGTGTATTGAACTTATAGTGGTCTTCACATGTTTTAAATAAATATTTATGACCTTTAACGAAGTTGCAACACTCAAACATTTACATAGATGGGGCTGTTAGCAGGTTTAACTGTTTAAATAATACACAAATAATTATATAAGGCTGTGTGTTACTGTAGTCTAGATCTATTTGAAACAACGTTAAAAAGTATCCTTTAACAAGAAGATAGCATAAAGTACAAGGAACTAATTCCTTACATCGTGAAATAGAGAACAAAAATGATAATTTTACTCATTTATTACTGAAATATATTCATTTAACCGCTCCTTGCGGAAATCTTTGCGAATTCTATATTAAGCAGTAGATATAATTACTATAACAACCTATCGAATTCATTTTCATATACATCCATTTTTATTGAATTAACGTTAGACTTATATTGCGTTCCAAATTGTTTTGCAAAAGCAAAATACCAATTTATTGAACCAATAAAGTAACTTGAAGAAGAAGGGGGAAGCTTTCAGATAAAGACTTCCAAGAAACAAAGTTTCAGAGCGATGGCTGTAAAAAAGAGTTTCCATAATCATCAGTACCTAATTGAATTCTGAAGTTGGAACTGTTGGAAGCCTGCTGCACTACTCCAACTTCTAATCATAAATTCCGCTGTTATAACATTTTACAAAGTTTCCTGTCATCTACAGAAATTGGCTTCACTTAAGTTTTCTTTTTTTTCTTATGGCTTTTAATAGCTGGTACTAATTGCATCAAGAGTGTAGGAATTTAGTGTTTTTGAAACTCTACTTTGTCAGTTATGTTTATGAGCCCACTGGTATATGCCATCTTTAAAACAAATATTAACTTTTTTGGTATTATGCCAAAGTGCAGGAAGATTTGTTATAATGTGAGCGGAACACTTAAGATGTTTAGAGATACATAATGAAAATTTGTGTCAACATTAAAAACCGCATGCTATACACCATTTTTTTTTTCGTGCGGAAATCCCTTCGGATACCCCCCCCCCCCGCCAGTCAGCGGGGGCGGCTATGTCGGGCTTGAACCGACTAAAACCGCACGCTGTCTCGGGTCTTAAGACGCCGGGGTGTAAGGTTGCCCATAGAGCATATCCCTCGCACCCCGACCGCCTGCTATACACCAAATGATATTGTTGGTGGTTGACTATGAACATTGTCCTGTTTTCAGATATCTGAGACATAATTATAGTTATTACCTTTCATGTACACATGATATGATAAACATACCCAATTTACAAATTGCCATGTTTATCGTAAATTGGATGAATAATCAGTAAATTCTAGTAAAATATCTTCTTCTGCATCACAACACATGATTCATGATCACAACACGTTTAATCATATTTATACTTCTGTTATATCGACACATTCGAACGCATTTCTACCTGAGCAAAGGGTTCGCTTCAATGTTTTGTAGATAAATATATTTCATACATATTTTTTATTGTGCATGATCACTCGAAAACATGTAAACACAATCGGGCGCCCGGCGTCCCCGCGTTAAAGCGGGTATTGAAGTGTGAAATTCAAAAATCAACTAACATTTTCTAGCCCAGTGAATCACTCATCCCTCTGTAGTCTTTTGCTCGAGACGTGTTTGCTTTTCTTTGAAGAGATTTCCCTTTAGATAAATTCATCGTGTTGATTCGACATTGTTTACACTGAAATCCTTTTAGGTGCGTTTGAACTTTGTTTATATTTTTTTCCAATTTTAACGATAGAAACCTAAATTATAAGTATCTGGTATTGCTGTATAAAATATTCAGCTACTTCTTTCTAAGTGTAAAATGGAATCACGACGAGGTCATGTGTAGGTAAAATGGTTGAAACTTCACCCAAAAATACATTAAGTACATCATTACAGAATGTAATTCTGATTTTCGAAATGGCTTCTAATATTGATCTTTAGTTATAATATCGTGTCAATTGTGTAAAAAATCTGTGCGGTTCTTTGAAAAGAATAAAATTGTCTCATGTTTTGAGAATTTATGAAATCTTCCTATATAAATGTGTGCACGACACAAATAGACCATGGACACATGTGCCAGTGACATGTAGATTAATAAGCGTGAATATAATGAATGAATTATGAAAATGTTAGGTTTACGTAAATTAAAAACGTAATTATGTAATTACTTTGATATTAAGCTAAGATAAATAGCTTACTACTGTTATGAGTTAGTTTTCTGAGTAATTAAGTATGTTAGAGCCAAATTTAATAAAGAAAGTACACTCCCTGAAAAGCAAAATTAGCAAATATAATTACGACAATGCATTACTCAGAATCTAACATAACTTCGTATAAATAGGAAATGACTTTGTATACTAGTATGTAAGCTTAATTACGCCCCGCGACTGCCTCCCACGACGTAAGAAGCGAATATGCGCTCCCCCGGCTGGTGCCATTTTATTATATAGTAGCTCGCGGGAGGCAGGGGCCATATATAAGTCTGAGGGGTCGTTCCGCCCAACATTCAGTAGCCCGACCTCGCGCGGTACAGGCGTAAATACCTATTGTCGTGCAACTCTTATTGCTACCAATATACATATATGCTATGTGATTAATATGTATAACATGAGTTTTGTAAATAAATGGAAATGCGGAGGTGAGGTAGTTTGGATCGCGGGCCAGCACTATGAAAGACTATAAAAGCAGGGACCATTTGGTGGGAAATTATGGGCAACATGGACAACAAGAGTCTCTCACAGAACAAGGAAGCTCAAGAATAGGAAGTAGTACATCAAGGGTAGTGCTGGGCCAAGACCATCCAATGCCTCGCTGACGTCATACAAGCCACCCATCCAAAGTGTTTCATTCTTCGACTCAACATCCTCAACATACAGTCCACTGAAGTCGACCGCGAAGTGGCAGTCTATTCGGAACCGTACTAGGGGTAGACTGTCATGAACAACGGTCCTTAACAAAATGTATCGAAATAACAAAGTTGTTTCGGATATCGATACTTTTTTTTAATTCCTAAACTTTCCTCTTTCATTTCGAGTCTCTTTTTCATACCAGTTCTCGTTTTTATTCCTCTCGCACTTTCATACAACCTTTCATGCTCTATGTGGAGTGAGAGCATAGAGGATTTTCTGTTCCTAGTTTAAACAGTTTCTTTTCTTTTTCATTTGCTTAAAAACAAAATAAACATGTATATCTTACATTTAGCTATAAATGTATCTTTTGTTTCATACATCTAATACACAGCTTTTTAATGGCAGTATACATATTTCTTATTTCTATCATAAAACTTATTTTATTTACAACCACAAAGTATGTAGAGCAACGATAATAATAACGAGTGAACAATAATTGGCCTGCTTTCTTGTTTTCGAATGTGAATATCGATGCACCTTCCTTTGGAGGGACCTCACTTCGAAAAATAGTTAATAATTATAGTTATTGTTAACCACCACCACCATCGCAATAATATTACGAGTAGGTTCACGCAGGTAAGTAGTGTACACTGTGTACCGTGTTTTATAAGATCCAAATTGACTTCAATTAATACAATAAAATATTAATTATACCTATATATAAAACCATATCACAACGTACGATGATCACATATAATCGCTACCGCCACGATAGCGATTATATTTATCCATGAGAAACTTAGGGGAGACCTATGTCCAGCAGTGGACTAGCATAGGTTGATGATGATGAATAACTTGAAGAGACGCTTGCCGCAATAATAAAAAAAGAGACCTCAATATTCTTACTGTCTACTACAAAAGTAGCTCAACAAATTCTAATTTATTGATCATGTTGGCTCTTCAGCTTTTCACAAAATAAATAAACAAAACATAAAATATATTAATTTGCCCTCTGTAAAGTATAAAACTACTTATACATCACTGATTATTGTAAATACAAGTACTCCAATGTGAAATAGTTTGTACTATAATATTTTAGTGTTAAGGCGAGGGTTTTCGACGACTATGGACGAGGTATTTGTGGCATAGTAAAGTTGCCACTTTAAGGCACAGTGAGGCGCTTGCAGTTCGCGTCCAATGTTTTGCGTCAAAATACAGAAAACCAACGAAGGTTAACTTAAGTAACGCTCCCTTATAAGCTTACATGATCCAATGACTTGAATCAACTATGAAAAAGAGAAATATAAGAGTGGACCCATAGCGCCAAGCTGCAAGATCTTGATGAGGCCGATATACCCTATGGCCCCGAAAACCAAGGGACATATTCGTTACACGTCCTGCCTCTAACACGTTCCGCTCGGGACTAATTGACTCTCCAAACGCGTCATATAGGTAGAAAACATAGGTATTTTGAAATTTCGGGGTGTCATTCAAAATTTATTTAATTTGAATAGCCGTTTTCCATTCTCCTATCAATGACCTTAATTTTGGTATCATTTTTAATTCAGTAATCTGAACACAAATTACATAAAACTGGAATGCGGTTTGGGGTTCGACCAATCTTTGAGAGCAAATTCTATCGAGGAAAGTTAAAGTCATCGCGTATCGGTTAACCGAAAATACTAGTTTGAATAGTCTAGAATAACATACATGATTTTCAGTATACATAGACTTCTCAATTTCGAAAAATCCTAATTCAAAAACACTCTTCCTCAGGGACCCTTAAGGGGCCTAAAGCATTTTGCCGTTGCACTGTACGTACCCGTATTCACTTTTGTTGCCACTTCTATAGTAAAATAACCCTGATGACGGGTTATTCAACCCGTTCAATCTACTTTTCGTTATCAGCATAACTGTCCTTTTATTTATGTATTGAACCGAGAATATGAACTGCTCTATCGACGACTTATCGGCTTTATATTTCTGAAGGATATAAAAACAAATTATTTGCTGCAAGATAAATTTTCTTCAAAGATTAGACTTTTTCTTTTTATTTTGTTTTTCACCGAGTGACCCAAGATTAAGAAAAACTAAGAGCTAACTACGAAATAAAGACAAAGAGTTATTCATTATTCCTATGACTTTCCGAAACAACAAAGAAAAATAATTCATAAATAAGGAAAATAACTATTATGTTAACCAGCATTCCAGTGCGTCTGTGTGTACGAAGAGTTTTAAAAATAGCATTCATAATACTCATCTTCTCTAAAATTTTACCAGTTTTCATTAATTCTAACTTTTAGGTTACATACATATAGGTGATAAAAAGAATTTATTACCTATGGCTGTGGTACAGAATACCTTTTTTTTTATATGTGCGGAAATCCCTTCGGATACCCCCCCGCCGGCCAGTGGGGGCGGTTATGTCGGGCTTGAACCGACTAAAACCGCACGCCGTCTCGAGTCTACAGACGCCGGGGTGTAAGGTTACCCATAGAGCATATCCCTCGCACCCCGACTGACCCTGTGCCATTCGCAGTGTCCCCTCTGATAAAATCAGAGGGGTACCTGGAGCGACCACCCCCGCGGGCCTTGAAGGCCCGCCATACCCCGACCCCCTCGTGCAATATGGTCAGCTGGCCCTGAAAAGGGCCGGTTGGTCAGACTCTTGGCCGTTGACGTTGACGCCAGCTACTCCAGAGGAGCAATCAATGATGCGTCATCGCCCACGTTGCCCAGGGTGCACCAAACTTGGAGGTGATTCAACCAGTCGCACCCCAGTACCTTTTTTGTGGTATGATTATCGCATCATCATCTTAGAAGACGTTTTTTGGTTTAATGCCAATAAGAGTGTAAATAACCTTTATGGTATTTTTTTTTTTTTTTTTTTTTTTTTTTTTTTTTTTTTATTCCTAGCATCTCTGGCTTGGCCAAAGCCTACGCTCAAAAATATTTATAGTAACTAGTCTTATCTTACTTTTATTTAGGAAAACCCACTCAGGGTTAATTTATTTTTTATCTATTCTTAATGCTATATATCACGCTTTCATTCTTATCCTCTAGTACCATACCAGTTCTCGCTTTTATTCTTCTCGCACTTTCATTCCATTCCTTTCATACTAATGGGGTAGGGTAGGGGATTACATTTTTGTATTGCTTTCTTTATTTCTCTTTTTTTTTACCTTATCGGCTAGTTTACTTTTTATTACTTTATTATCCTTACTATATAATTTTTACATTGTCTTATTAACTATTACAATCTCTTGTTATGACATATTTTATTAGTTTTTACTTATAACTATATACATTCCGATATTTACTAATTGTAACATTCTATTTTTTATTTGTACAGGTTTTAATTTCTTTACTTACATTACAGTTTAACCTTCTGGTCAGGTATACTATTATTATATCTGCAGAGGTTATTACGTGCTATTTCTCTTATTGACCTTCTTAATTATGATTTCGGCAAATTTTAGAAACTCTTCCTTGTGTGTTTTTATTAGTTCAGGAAAGTTATCTACCTTTAAGTCTATGCCTATACGATTTTCAATTTCATGTCTGTCCCTGGAGTGTATTGGGCAGTCCACGAGCAAATGTGCGACTGTCTCCTCGACACCAGGCTCGCAGGCGCATGATGGGTCTTCCTTACACTTGAACCGGGACAAGTATCCGGAAAACCCACCATGCCCCGTCAACAGCTGGGTCGTAATGCCGGCGACCTCCATCTTGCGGACGGTTCTGTATGCGGCCACCGCGCATGGGAAGAAGAGCTTGGTGCCAGAAGCTGTGTCACCCACCCTGTACCTTTCGTTCCATTCGTCAAGCGTGATACCTTTATGGTATTAAACCTTACAAGCTTTAGATACGCCCAAGCATATCCTTACCTGCTAGCCGCTATACCTGCTGATTAACACACGAGGCTCAGGCGCGGGCTTTCCTCTCGGGGTTAGCGGGTCAGACGATAGTCGCTCCCCTAAAAGTCAAGATAAGCCAAATCAAAAGAAAGAGTAGGAGAATGTACCCCGGGCTCCTAAGTGCAAGCGTTGGATGTAAGCGGAACTAACCCTCTGATGATGATGATGATGATGACGGACGCTACAACTCGTTCGAGGAAAACAACATCCTATGCTAACGTAAGTGAAATCACGACTCAAAGGTTACCTAATACATATAAAAAGTAATCGTTTTATATAATTCTCGCTATACGTATACCACTGTTTTAAACAGCGCGATTTGTGTCACGAGTACATACTCTTACCATTAAATTTAACCTTTGAAATACTCCCTACCAATACCACTTAACAACATATCTCAAGTAGTAAACGTTTATATAAGAAAACATTAAACGTGAACATTTTTTATAAAAATATGTACAAAAAACAAATAGTTTGTTTATGCAGAAATATTACCCTTTTAAGGTTATAGCGAAGCGATAGTTTGCGTATGACCATAATGTTCTTGGCCCGGCTGTTATTCCCATTAAACACTTATCTTCAAGATTCATGGCAAGTCTCGACAAAAATGATGGTCGTTAAAGAAATTGAATACCCTTTACTCATGCTAAACTTACATCCATTAGTTCATAACTTTTAGCGGTATCTGTTCTCGGGATCGGGATACGCATAATCTTATGGAGTTACGTCGGTTTCATGTTTACTTTACGCTACACCTACTTATTATTGAGTTGATTTGATTGATTTTAAGTACAAAATCAAATGTAATTAAGTAAGTACATCTCTAAACTAACTCAGACATATCCGTATACTCGACACTGAATTCCATTTAATACTTAATACCAATAAAACTTACTGAACAGTGCATAGCTGCAAGTTTGAAGTCTGTATGAATAATTATGCAGAACATTCAAATTTTAAACTCGAGTTGACAGTTGAATGTGTCCTCTCTGCAGTGTCTTTAATAAGTACCTACCTCGTTCACTTACTAGTTGATTCTAATTGTCTTGCAACTGAATAAACGGTCAAGTTTGAGTCGGACTTGGACATGTTTTTAATCTCTTCAATTAAATTTCTAAGCATTTTGTAAGCTTACTTTTTCTAAAGATTTAGATCGGAAAAAGAGAACATCTAGAATGGAAATTGAACCCGCGACCAGTCCCTTACAGGGGGAATGCTCCGTCCAGCTGAGCTATCTAGACACGTCCCAGATATTCGAAATTCTCCGATGTATTATACACGTCTTAAGGCGACGCTGGAGCCATCTACCGTAATTCTTACGAACTACGGAAACAATGAATAACTTTACAGTCATTTTTTAACATTGTTTCTTGATCATCATCATCATCATCATCATCATCATCAACCTATTCTAGTCCACTACTGGACATAGGTCTCCCCTAATGAGCGCCATAGCACCCTGTCATCAGCTTGCCGCATCCAGCATCTGTTTTTTGATGACTCCGCCTAATTAATACAATTAAATTTTTAAGCATTTTGTATGCTTAATTTATCTAAAGATTTAGATCGGAAAAAGAGAACATCTAGAAAGGGACTTGAACCCGCGACCAGTCCCTTACAGGGGGAATGCTCTGACCAGCTGAGCTATCTAGACACGTCCCAGATATTCGTAATTCTACGATATATTTATATACGTTTTATTATATATTATTATATATGTATTTAATCTCATTTTTAGGATACCGTCCTTCAAAAGGATAGTACCCCTCACAAAATTTAATACAATTCACCAGTGAACCGAAATGTTACACTGTCTCTATAGATTTCTACCACCATTATTTTTACCCTGTGCGAATAATAGGAAATGAATTATCAGGGTACAAAAGGGGTGAATAAATATTACCTCCACAAAATAACAAAAAAATCTTGAATACTTTGGCAGTTTATTCGTCAGGAACAACAAAGGTGATGATTACAAATATAAACGGAGCTATGAGTACCTCAACGCATATTGAATACGCACATATAAGAGGAGAAATGTGGCGATAAAAGTGTCGTAAATATTTTATTCTCTCGTGACGAAGGTGACTAAAAGATAAAGGAACTAGCAAACGGAAACTCGAATATGAGATATATCTACCTTTTCTAGGAAGGTAGAATGTTTTCTTCGCTCTGGTTATGTTTAGGGATACAATCACGTTCATCACTGATATTACTGCAATTTACTTTTTAAATTGAAATAAATGTCTCATTTGTACTTTTCCACTATTATATTTAATAAATTTCGGTTTCGGCTCACGGCATTCTCAAAGGTTTTTTATATTAATTTATACATTACAGTCACCCAGTATAGTGAAACTCAGATGTACCTATGTAATTTACTTTTTAGTTTAACGTTTGCTACGTAATGTGTATATAAAGAAATAACATTGAAGTGTCTGTTTTTAATGTTAAAATAACACCTTTATTTTTCGAAGCCAAAAATATTACTACTAATATTCTTGGCTTCGAAAAATAAAGCTGTTATTTATATTGTATGTATTATATATTGACTGTATTATATGAAATTTCGGTTACCTACATAACCGAAATTTCGTGCTCCTTACTTCGAAAATGACGAACTTTCCATACAACCGTTCATCGCCTATTTTACTCCCTTTTTTTTTTTTTTTTATCGTGCGGAAATCCCTTCGGATACCCCCCCGCGTGCCAGCGGGGGCGGTTATGTCGGGCTTGAACCGACTAAAACCGCACGCCGTCTCGGGTCTACGGACGCCGGGGTGTAAGGTTGCCCATAGAGCATATCCCTCGCACCCCGACTGACCCTGGGCCATCTCCGGTTTCGAGATGGCCCCCTCGGGTTTGGGAACCACGGTGTCCCCGTCTTGCCCCGGTTTGGGGGAGGGGCGCTAGTCGCCCCACCGTCCCGGCCTGCTTCTGCTGGGGTGACAGGTGGCCTCACCCGCCACCCCCAGGCCTGCGCTCATGGAGGACGGAGGTCGTTAAGCGACCTCCGGCGCCTGAGTTGCCTGCGACGCGCGGCGAGCAAGTTGCGGGCTCGGCGAACCGGGAGAGTTCTAAGTCTCTCCCGGGCGCGCTCCGCCACCTCCTTCGCGAGCATTACATGCTCGCAGAAGGAGGCGGCGGCAGCCCACGCGCTCGCGCTCCGCACCATTGCCGCAATCATGCTGCCGAGCGAGAGGACTCCCACCCCGATGGCTGCTACGAGGTCACGCCTCGGCGCCTCCCACGCCTCGCTCGCGTCGCAGTGATGACACTCAGGCGTTGGCTCCTTCCTGATCCGATGCAGGTGGTCCCCGAAGCACCCCTTCCCTGAGATCACCTGCGTCAGTCGGTAGGAGAGGCTTCCGTGTCGCCTCTCCAGCCAATCCTCCATGATGGGCCTTACCGCCGCTATTGCGGCGTGCCCTGCGCTTGGTTGCCCAAGTCGTTCCTTCCACTCCACCACGATGGCCTGGCGGAGCTGGGACTGCACGGCCTCGATTTCTCGAGGCTCGGGGTTCCATCCCTGCTCCCGCGCCTCCTTTCGCCACTGGTACAGTTGCGAAAGGGCTCTCGCTTCCAGGTCCCATGGCGGAGTTCCGGCAAGGAGACTCGCCGCCTCGAAGGAGATCGTGCGGTACCCTCGGATGACCCTGATGGCCAGAACTCGCTGCGGAGCGCGCAGCATCCGCACAGTTCTGGTCCTCAGGGCCTCCGCCCATATTGGGCACCCATACAGGGCCATGGACCGCACGATCCCCGCGTAGAGTCTCCTGCAGGAGTCATCGGGCCCCCTCATGTTGGGCAACAGCCGAGCCAGAGCAAGAGCTGTGCCCTTCAATTTGGGGGCCAGACTTCGGATGTGCTCTCCGAAGTCCCATCGGCCGTCGAGCACGAGCCCCAAATATTTCATTTGGGGCTTGATGCCGATGCGATTTCCTCCCACGATGAGACTGGATCCCTCGGGTGGCTTGCTCCGAGGCCCATGGAAGAACAGGGCCTCGGTTTTATGCAGGGCCACCTCGAGACCCAGCCGCCGGATCCGCCTAACGACTTGGGCAACCGCGGTCGTGGCCTTTCGGGTCGCTTCGCGGTACGTCGCCCCGCACGCCGTCACGAGCGTGTCGTCCGCGTAGCACGTGACGGCGGCACCGCCTACGAGCTCACCGCGAAGCACCCAGTCGTATCCGATGTTCCACAGGAGCGGCCCCAGGACCGATCCCTGTGGAACACCGCACGACATTTCACGCCGACCGAGACCGGTCACGGTTGGGTAGATGACGGCTCTCTCCGTCAAATACGCCCCGACTATGCGGCGGAGGTAGAGAGGCACTTCGTGATACACGAGCGCCTCCCTAATGCAACTCCAGGGCAAGGTGTTGAACGCGTTGGCGATGTCCAGGGACACCGCCAACATCACCTCACCCCGGGCTACTGCATCCTCCGCCAGAGCCCTCACGCGCATGATGGCATCCACGGTGGAGCGCCTCTGGCGGAAGCCATATTGGCCATCCGCCAGGTCCGGCCCCACTCTTGAGAGGTGCTCGACGAGGCGCTTCGCAATTACTCTTTCAAAGAGCTTGCACACCTCGTCGAGCAACACTATGGGCCGGTAGGCGGACGGCGAGTCCGCCGGGAAAGGAGGGGCCCTTTCGGATGAGGACCAGTTTCCCCGTCTTCCACAATTTCGGAAACTGGCCCCGCTCCAAACATGCGCTGAGAAGCCCTCTCAGTCGGGGCTCGAGAGCGTCGTCGACTAGAGCTAGGACCCACGCTCGGCCTGGAATGCCGTCGGGTCCCGGGGCGGTGTGTTTGGCTCTTAGCCTTCTCACCGCCAGCTCTAGTTCTACCCAAGTGACCTCGGGCACGTCGTCGTCTTCCACGTCGGGCGCCATGCGGATCCATCCGCCAGGCGGAGTCATCTGCGGTGGAATATGTTCCACCGCCCGCGCTGGGAACAGGGAGCCAACAACTCCTCCGAGCAGATCCGGCTGGAGACACCGGGTTAACGGCGGGGCCTTGGGGCGCAGCTTGCCCCTCACCATCCGGTAGGGCCGCCCCCAAGGGTCCCGCTCCAGCGTCTCCAGCAGCTCGCGGAAGGCGTCCCGTTTGGAACGCCTTATCTCCGCTCGGAGGGCTCGTCTGGCCTCCCTGTATCCCTCGTACAACTCCGCCTCTCGGGCCTCCGCATCTGCGGGGCGGCGACGCCTCCTACGGAATCGGGCCCACGGGCGGTGCGTGATAACGCAGCCCCGTCTGAGCTGCGCGATCTCCGACGACCACCAGTAGACCTGACCCCTCGGATTATAGGGCGGAGCCCTAGGCATCGCCGCGTCACAGACACGGGTCATGGCCTCCCGGAACCACTCCGCCTCATCGTCTATGCAGACAGGCCTGTCCGGCGCAGGGGCCCAGGCCTGTACGATGGCGGCTTCCAGGAGGAGCTCCCGATCAAGTCGCTTAAGCGCCCAACGTGGCTCGGGTGGAGCCGGTGCAGCCGGCGCGTCGCTCGCAGGGGAGGACACGTCAAACCGAATGTATCGGTGATCCGAACTTGTGTCCTCCCCCAAAACGACGCGCCAGCCCTGAACACGTCGCGCCAACGAGGGGCTCGCGAACGATAGGTCCACGATGGAGCTACCCCTCGAGGTCACGAACGTGTCCACGGCTCCCCGATTTAGGAGGACTAGGTCGAGTCGTGCGGCCCAGTCCACCAGTGCCCTGCCTCTATGCCCCGTCGCGCCCCTTTCGTGTCGGGAACCCCAGGCATACGACCAGGCGTTGAAGTCCCCGAGCACAAGGACCGGACGGGGCTGGCAGGCATTGACGACGACAGCCAGCTGACGGAGCCATTGCTCATATGCAGCTTGGTCTCGGTTCGGCGTGATATAAGCGGCCACGACCGCTATGTCGCCAACCGCTGCCGCCACGCAGCCGGGTCCCCTTGCAACGACGGCAAGAGGGGGGCTGCCGGCGGCAGGGTTGTGCACCAGTGCCGCCGACCCATCCAGCGCGGTTTCCCAGGTAGGCCCGAGGAACCGGTGGGTGTATGGGTCGGCGACAGCGGCGACATTTATGGCCCACTGTGCCATGCTCTGGCGCAGAAGATCCTGAGCATGGGCACCGTGGCCAACGTTCACCTGCAGGATGCGGAGTTGAGGATCCATTATGGAACCCCCATCTCCGCATCCCGCTGTGAACTGGAGGCGGAAGGCCGGCCTCCCGGCTTCGGCTCCCCTCCGGCGCAGGCCTTGCTGCCAACCCTGTGGTCGGCCGGCTTGCCTCCCGCTGCACACCTAAAGCAGTGCAGCGGGGCATCGCACGTGCCGGCCTTGTGACCGGGTTGGCCACAGCGGAAGCAACGGTCACCCGCCGTCACTTCCGCCGTGCAGTGCACCCCCACATGGCCCACCGACAGGCACCTGAAGCACCTGGCCGGTCGGGCCTGCAGGAGCCGTGCCTGCGCCCTCAGGAAGCCTCCCACCAGGAGGCTCCGCCCGTCTGCGACCTTTTGGGCCGCCGCGATAGGGCAGCCGACAACTGCTGCCCCCTGTCCACCGCGGCCGAAGCGTATAGCTCCGGCCTTTACTGTGTCCGGGGAGCAGTCCCCGGCCTCCGCCACGGCGAGCCTGAGCTCTTCTGCCGTGACGGAGTCGTCCAGCCCCGTAATGCGCATTTCTGCGCATTTAATGGGCCTGGACACCCGGACGTCGGCTGCATCTAGCGACTCCCTTAGCCGAGCCGCTAGGGCGTCGGCCTTGGGGCCACTGGCGGCGCCGGGGACCTCGAGAAGCCGGGCTCCCGTCCGTGTGCTCTTGCACCGGACGCCCGGGATCTCGAGGGCCTTGAGGTCCACGTTGGCCTTTACCCTGGCCAACACCTCGGCATACCCCATGCCTCTCGACGCTGCCTCCGCCGTCAAGGTGACGACGACGGCCGTTGTTCGAGGGGCACGGAGCTTCCCCGGCGCTGTCTTCGCGGCGGCCGCGGCCCTCCTGGCCTTTTTAGCGGCCTTCTTGGCGGCCTTCCGCCTCTTTTTACTGGCTCCAGCCACCTCCCAGCCCCCTTCCAGTGGGGTGGAGGTGGTCGAAGCCGCGGCTGGGGCTGGGGCCAGGGCTGGGGACATCTTCCCCTTGCCCTTCCCCTTGCCCTTACCCTTGCTCTGAGCAGGAGTGGGGCCTTGAGCGGGAGCGGGGCGACGGGCCGGCTCCGGCAGGGCCTCTCCCGCAGCCGGGAGCGTACGGACCTTCCGGGCTGCAGCCACGTAACCGGCCACCGGAGGCGCCAGAGGCGGACGGCGGATGGAGTCCAGTAAGGCCTCCATCCGACTCATCATACGCTCCTCGAGCGCCTCCACATACGGCAACCAGGACTCCGGTGGTGCCCTCGACTGCGTCGTCCTAGACGACCGCGTCGGCTGAGCCAGCTGCACCGGTTGCGCCAGCTGCTCTGGCTGCACCGACTGCGCGAGCCGCTGCGGCGGCGATGGTTGCGCCGGCTGCGTCATTCTTGACGATCGCGTCGTTCTCACCGGCTGCGCTGATTGTGCCGGCTGGGCGGAGCTCGCCACCACCCTCTTTAGCTCCTCCAGAGCTGCAGCTAGCCGAGCCGTCTCCCGACGGGACTCGGCCAGCTGTGCCGCGAGAGCCTCGTTTTCGGAGGCGATGCCGAACACAATGTTCAGCATCTCCTCCTGCTGAGGGTCCGGGGACCCCTGGGACGACGCAGCCACCCTCTGGAGTCTCTCCAGGAGTGACCGCGTCCTCCCGCACGGCTCCGACACCGACACCGCCGAGGTGGAAGGCCTCGGCGGTGAGGTTCCCGCGGCCCTTACAAGAGCCGAGGGAGCTCGGGTGGATTGCCCGGCCCTCACGCCACCACGCGCCCCTCGGCGGCCAGTAGCCACCTTGGACGCCGGTTTCGCCTCATCGCTGCTGGAGGAGGAGGTCGTCCCGGTGAGGGTAAAGTCCTCATCCGACACGTCCTCCCCCGCCCGAGCCTTTGCGCGCCTCCTGCGCTTGCGGGTCCGCTGCACGCCCAGACCCGCCGGGCTACTTGCCCTACTTCGCTCGTTGGCGGTGTCGAATTTCTCCGACACCGCCGTGGTGTTTGGCGTCCCCTCCACGCCTGAGTGCTGCGCGACCTCCGCGCAGACTCCGTCATTCTCGGTATCCGTGTTGTGTAAGCCTTTGTTGTTGTTGATAGATCGATCCGGTTTATTCAATGAATTTATTAATGTGTCCATATCTTATCCCACGAGTATGGGGGAAAGGTGGTCCATCCAGGCGGAGCCCCCTGCACCTGGATAAGCCTATATACTATGGAGGTCGGCTGGTATCCATAGGGTTTTACGACTTTGCTGTCGGGTGTTATAGACTTTTCCTTGTCGTGGGCCGGCCAATAAAGGCAAGCCCTCCGGTCAGCAAGTTCACAGCGTACCCTTCTGGAGCCACCAGTCAGGTCGTTGCTGATCACCTGCCGATTACGGAACGCGAGAGGATGGCTAGTCCTCTCTCACCGGCGGCGGCACAAGTGCCCGTCGGCCCCTGCGTTAGCAGTGGGCCAACCCGCCCCTGGATCCCCTAGGATCCTATGGTGGCCTCAGCCACAAACACCATCGCTCATCCTGTCTCCTTTGAAAGCAGAGGAGTACGGAGAGCGATGTGTTCCCGCCACGTTGGGTATTCGCCGACGATCAATGCCAACCCCATAAAGGGGAAGCCATTGACCGCCGCCCAGGGTGTACCGGCCGCTCCGGTTCCGTTCCCCCCGGACTGCAGCGGGATCGGAGTCGGAACGACACTCGAGGAGGTTACCCAACACACACCCCCGCCTATTTTACTCCCTAGTGGTAAAAATTTTAACGACGCTGATACGTTATTAAATGATTTGTTGCGATCAAATCCGGATGCCGATATATTTTTTAATGGTTTTAACCAAATGGCTAGCAAGGTTACAACTTTTCTAAATGCACCCTTCTAGCCGGGGACCCTAGTCGAAGTGTACCTGTGTGTGCCGTGTTAATATATTATATAGTTGCATGTTAGAAAAATAAGTTAGCTGTAGTTGTGATGTTGTTAGTTGTAAAAAAGTAGTATAACATATAAGCGCTTTGGTTCTTCTATGACTGTTAGCTTGTATTGTTTTTATTATATAAATAAATAAATTAGAATAGAAGTAGGTATATGAACTTTCATGTTTCTATCTTCAAAAGTGACGAACTTCCCATAAAAACTTTCAACCCCTATTTCCCTCTCTTAGGGGTAACATTTTGATAAACGCTGATACACATGTTGATTCATTTCTAACCAGAAGCAGGTGTATGAAATTTCATGCTACTAACTTTGAAAATGATGGACTTCCATGCAAGCGTTCATCATTTATTTTGTCACCTTAGAAGTGAAATTTTCAGAAATCCTTTCTTAGTAGATGCCTACGACATAAAAGCATCTACTGTCGACATTTCAAGTTTGTAGGTCCAGCGGTTTAGACTCTGCGATGATGAATCAGCCGGGACAAGTAATTATATATGTATATAGGTACAATTTTAAAATATGTTAAGGTATTCATTAAGAACATATCTAAATGTATTATATGACATCTGAGGAAGTAATACGTAGGTACCCCAATTTCCTCTGGAATGACGATTGATATCTTACCAGTAATAAATTACGTTTTCCAAATGAAACACACGAGTTTATTTTCGCCATCACCCGACGATATTTTCACATAATGTGTTCGAGGGGCGCTATCTCATAGATTTATCTAGATGGCATTGGAACTACAGTAAAAATGCTATTCCAATTTTAACTCAGATATTGCATGCTAACATTTTGTGCTACCCTTATACGTTAAGGACTCGCCAGGAGTTATGCCTTATGTCATCACTCATCAGCTATGTACCAGTAAAAGTCCCGTAAAAATCGGCCTAGCCGTTTCAGAGATTAGTTAACAGACCGAAAAGCAGAAAGAAAGCTTTTTGTATAATTACCTGTACATACATAAGTAGGTAACGCCGGTAGTTCAGTGGTCAAATTGTCGGCCTTAAGATCGAGAGGTCCCGGTTTGAATTCTGCTCATTACACTACCCACGTAAACCCACTCCTATTTATATTATCTCATTAGGGGGCAATTTAATTAAAGACGTTTTAAAGTGCACTAAAATCCAATTCAAAGATTACATACAAACCTACAAAAATACATACCAAGTTAATAAAAGCGTGTTAAAAAACATAAAATTCAATATCTTAATTTTACTATTGGACCCGGTAGGTGGCAGTGCAATCGGTCTATAGGATGTAAGTAATGACTAATAATGTCATGATATATAACGTCGTGTCCATTGAAGCGAAATAAGTATAGTCCACGTCAAAATAGCTTTAGCATTTCCAATTTCTTGATCACCGATGACTAATAGACAAAACATAAAATATATTAACTTTGTCCTCTGAGGATAATAAAACTACTTATACATCAATCGTCGGTACATGTACTTTAATGTAAAAAAGGTTTGTAAATATTTTAGTATTAATAAACTTTTGTCGTTGACTGTACCTACATGTTCCGGAATAAAGAAAAACGGTTACTATACTAACCCAGAACTTATAGTGCCTTTTTGTTCTTTTTTACGTGCGGAAACCCTCTCGGGCTTCTCCCCATCGAAGCTAACGGAGAGGTGGGTATGTAGGACCTGAACCGACTAAAACCGCTAGGGGAAGCCAGGGCCCCAGGGCTCAACCCCAGGCCCGCGCTCATGGAGGACGAAGATCATTCTGCAATCTTCGCCGCCCGGTGCAGCTTCTACGGCACGGGAGAGTGGACTCTCTAGAACTCTCCCGTACCTTCTCAGCCGCCTATTTTTTTCGTGTCACGGCCTCGCAAAAGGCGGCATTCCACGCATTCTCGCTGCCCACCATAGCCAGCACCACGGTCTGTAGCGTGAGGCTTCCCGCTCCGATGGCTGCTTCAGGGACATATACTAATTGTACTTATTGTACATACTAATTCGAAAATAAAATTCGAAATACAATCGAAGCGTAGCACAGCAATAATTGCAAACATAAACTTGGAAAGTTTCATAACACTAAAAACTACAGTAATTGTGCTTGAAACTTTGGCACTCTTGGGTCGAGTATTGGCAGCTAGAGAGAAGAATATTTCAAACGGAAAGCGATAATACTTATATGTATATACAAATAGTAGATACCTTTTTTTTTCTATTTTTCGTGCGGAAATCCCTTCGGATACCACCCTATTATACGAATCTTACATTCATAGTACCGGGTTCTGCTCCTGTATCTTTAGTCAGGTCAAACAATAAGATGGTAAGTAGATTGTGCGTACTTACCATCTTATTGTTACAGATTTTTCCCATTACTTAAATCCAAATTATTGCATTTTCGCACATTTAGATGAAAAGTATATTACAATAAAACAAAATTAATAAACAAACCTAAATTCTTAAATATACACTTATCTAAGGATATTTTTGCTTGATTGCACCATTGCATAAATATTGCATCGAAACCTGCTTTCACGTAAAAGTTTGTTAAAAAAACTTTAGAACGTAGGTAACATATATTTCATATTTGAGTGAACTATAACGAGTGTCACAGCGTGAACGAAGGAACTTCCCTGTTTAAATAATTATAAAGGGAAAAAGTTCCTGGCCCTCCCTGACTTCGCCCGTGGCCTATTTCACACCCCCGTTGCACCCGTTTAACCCATAAATTCGTACTATGCCCGTGATTTATTAGTATCTGCCGGATTTGTTGACATGTATGATTACTGCTCCGCTCCTTTGGGTAGGAGCGTGATGATATATAGCCTATGGCACTCATCAATAATGTGGCTTTCTATTGATAAAAGAGTTTTCGAAATCAATTCAGTAGATCCAGAGATTACTATCTACAAACTCACAACATCATAAATTCACATACTTTTTCTCTTTATAATATTTGTAAAGATTATCTGTAGGTACCCGGTTTTTGATTTGGTACTTCGATAGGAAGAATTAGAGTTCTGCTAAGATCGGCTTGCTTCGACTTTGTAGAGCATACTCTCGAACGACTAACAGTTACCTATATAGAGTAGATACAACTATTCGTGTTTATTAAATATTATAACTATAGCTTCAGTTTCAACTGCTCTAAAGCTGTAGACGTGCGCTGTTTAATAGAGAGGAGGCTCTACAAAACCGAAACAAGCCGAACATAGCCGCATTCCTCGTTTCTTCCTGAGATGTCAAATCAAATGCCGGATACCTACTAGCTTTCCGCCCGCGTGGATGTCAGTTATCGCTACCAAAATTTTTCAAAACATCAAAACATTTCAGGTTCTACTTAACAAATTGCACTGCTTTGATAAAACTACTTTGATACCACATGAAATCACCGCCATCTAGTTACCAACAAGCTGAACTACAACCGTCTACTATGTCACTACTACCTCGTGATTCCTATGTCGCAATCCTGCATCCTAAAAATGCAGTTCACGCGCTGAGTAGTATTTATATATTCAGAATCCTAACGTGAACAGTTGGGGCCTCGGCCCGCCAGGTGCGAACTACTTGCCTGGTCGGAGGATGCTCTCTTTATGTTGGAGGGGTCACACGTAGTTCCTCCATAAACCTGACCAAGACCTTTCTAATAACAAAAACCTCATCAAAGGAGAATGCCCATGTCAGTATGAAAATCGGTTGCACACTTTTTTTGCTATGTCACATAAGTATAAACTGCATTAAAAAGCCTGCATTAAGTATTATCTGAAATATAAACGCATATTGTAACAGAACTTGGGGTTATTGAGAAATTAAATGATTACAACGAGAAAAACAACAACAACAAGAAAATATTATGACACTGACTGTTGAACTGACGTTTGAGTTTTAATGTTTTAAGACAGGGATACCATGTATAAATTAAGAGAAAACTACCACTGAAGCATACATTCTTTTACAAATTTAACTGATTATCACTAATAAACTACGAAAACATACACGAAATATTAAGATAACATAACTGCAATATATTTGAATATCACATTGCGAATTATTATCATTTAACCATTTTATTTTAAAAACATTGGTATATTTGCATTGTACCACCAATGGTTTATTTTATATAATGGTAACAATTAAATTAAAATGGACACGATTATTCATTCAAGTTTTATATCTTTATAATTTAAATGCAAAACCCAATTTCTATAGAAGCGATTTAGGGTTGAAAAGTCATACTATAATCAATATTATTTTTTAACATTTGAAATATTGACGCGAACGTCTAAAAGCGCAAGCAAGAATGGGCATTCTCCTTTGTTCAGTAGTATTTGCGTCCATCGCGAACTAACAGACAAGAATTACAAAAAAAAACATTTTCGTGTTCCGAAACGTTCATTCAACATAACCCAAGTTTTTTTTTAAATATCTCTAATGTACAGACACAGCTAATTTACAATTTTATAATAGTACAGATAGAAGTATAAGATGAAATAGAACCATAAGCTCATAGCTGGTTTACTTCATACTTCATATCAATTTTTACTTCGCCCAAATACCTTTTTTTTTTTTTTATTCGTGCGGAAATCCCTTCGGATACCCCCCGCCGGCCAGCGGGGGCGGTTATGTCGGGCTTGCACCGACTAAAACCGCACGCCGTCTCGGGTCTTAAGACGCCGGGGTGTAAGGTTACCCATAGAGCATACCCGTCGCACCCAGACCGACCCTGGGCCATCTCCGGTTTCGAGATGGCCCCCTTACTTGCTCTCCACTGTGCCATCTGCTAATCAGAGGGACACGTGGAAAGCTTCCGAACAGCCCTCAACAGGGCCGTCCCCGCCTCGGTCGGAGTTGGCCGAAGGCGGCAGCGTCTCTGCCACCCTAGGAGAGAGGCGCTGCCGTCTCCGTTGCCCAGGGTGCACCGCGTGGAGGTCCCCAACCAAGCACCCCTCCCACCGGTTAGCAGGGGTGTATCCGATGGGACGACGGTTATGTCAGGCGACTAAAACCACACGCCGTCTCGGGTCTTCAGACGCCGGGTTGTAAGGTTGCCCATAAAGCATATCCCTCGCACCCCGACTGACCCTTGGCCATCTCCGGTTTCGAGATGGCCCCCTCGGGTTTGGGAACCACGGTGTCCCCGTCTTGTCTCTCCCGGGCGTGCTCCGCCATCTCCTTCGCGAGCATTACATGCTCGCAGAAGGAGGCGGCGGGGCCCCTCTTATACCTAAGCAGTCAAATAAATTTTAGTAGCTTTAATGCGCCTTGAGGTTGGACCGAATCTCAGAATAGATTAATTAGAACTATTAAGATGTATCCCGGTATACAGGGTTTAAAAGAATTCCAAACGCTTGGTTGCAGTCCACTATTAATTAAACTATCAAAAATTTTAATAACTAAGTCGTCCACGTGTTTAAATTTCCGCTTATAATACCAAGCTACTAAAACAAACAACGATCCTCACGTGAAACGATATAAAGTTGAGTAGCGTTTTAGCGTGAAACTAAGCACATCGCAAGTTGGCAGTCGTGCCAGCGCACATGTGGCCGAATTTTCGACCCACTTGCTTAAGTGCAATGCATAGAAACTCAGCACCTAGTATCTTACCAACAGCTTCGCCGTATGTAATCTAACACATACGTAGCTACTGCGCTACGTTTCTCTGAACTTCTTGTTTAGAATTGTCGCAGGCGGTACATGTTCGACGTTTGTATGTATTGCTATATGCATGCTATAATAATAACATCTAATGTTGTAGGTAGTTTAAGACTTCAAGTGATTGAAATCGCTTAACACATCAGAAGTTGTATCAGAGAGTTCAATTTGGAGCTGCAGAGCTCTAACGTGAACCCTGCAGTTAGTGTAGTTCTTGGTGGTTAGTAGCCAATGTTAGTAGTGGACGTTTGTGGTGATATTTTAAGTTTATAGTAGATATTTTAATTTTCTGGTGCAGGTTTCTGAATGAGATAGTTTTAAATTTAAGGGTTAAGACAGCAAAACAAAAATTAATGTGTCATTTTACTCCTCCACAATTATACACCTTTCACTCCCTGTGTCTTCAAAGTAGAAAGTGCTTTCAGAGCTTTCTATCCTTAAAAAAGTATTTATATATATATTATATATATATATATATATATATATATATATATAAATTATATCTGATAACCTGAAGGAATATATTTTTATAAAATATAATTCATCTATTAACATGCATATGATGACTTGCCTGTCAAAAAGTGGTTCTGGCTACTTTTAATTATATTTTTTGATAACCGGAAATTTTTATTCCAATGGATATTTTTTAACACAATGAATAGACCTCGGTAGGCTCGCCTACTTATTTTTGTTCATGACTACCTGGCAAGCAGGTAAGTCGATATAGGTAACTACAACGATATAATAAATAATAAAAAGTGATATTATAAGAAAGATAATTTAATTACAAACCTATCGAGGTATTTCATAGACTATCAGTTGGAATGAAACATTTTCGTTTATCAAAAAATTATTAAAATGAATTTAATTAAAAATAGCCATGAACACTTTTTGGTAGACAATATAATATGATAAAAATTATTTATTAAAATATCAAATAACCCGACTGCCCTAAAAAGACCGAAACAAGTTTTAATTATTATCATTAATTAATTTTCTTTCGGTTTATGATTAGACTGCTATCAAACTTGTTTCGGTCTTTTTAGGGCAGTCGGGATATTTGATTTTTTAATTAATAATTTTATTGTATACTTTTTAGTTATGATATATATATCTTTGAAATCCCCTTTTAAAGTGCTTCATTTTGATACCCGACTCGATAAGTTTGAGTGAAAATATTTTTTGAATAACATACATTTTAGCGCCAAAAATCCACCATTTCGTTTTTTTATTATTTTGATATACCCAGTGTCACTCTCACAGTAAATACGAATCTAACGACACCTCTCAAGCTAAAATCCATCGAGCCGTTCAGGCTGCAGAGCGTGCCAAGCAATTATACATACATACGATACATACTCTCGAAAAACATAACCCTCCTTCTGGCGCAGTCGGGTAAAAAATATATCCCATCTAGCTATCAGATGGGTGAAGATCGATCTTCACCGGCTCTTTGATTATTATATTGTAATCTATCTATATTAAATTAGGGGATCCTGCCGTTTGGCAAAATATGTTTCGTCAAATTTCACTTCCCAAAAAACTTATCGCATAGTTTCATTTCCCAAAAGAATCTTTAAACAAATTTATATTTCGCATTTTAATCACTTCGTCAAATATTCATTTGGCAACTTTTTACTTGCTCAATTTTTATTAAGTCAAATATACATTAAGCAAATGCTTTATTTTGTAAAAAGTTATATTCCAAAAGTAAGTTCGTTCAAAAAGCATGTCTCATTAATAATTATTTATAAATAAAGTAAAATACATTAATTTAATCTAAGTTACGTAGGCTAGTTCGGAACTGCCAGAAAAGTGGGTTAGGTTAGGTTAGAACTGTGGCCCCAACAGTTTTTTTGGAATTGATTTGTATAATAGCAATAAAATTATTATAGAAGTTCTTAACTGTAAATTATTTGTCCAAGGTGAAACAAACACCCATGCAGCAGCGTATTTTTTTGCCATGTATGTTGCCAGCCATGCCAGGGAAAAATATGTTAAGGGATTTCCGCACGTAAAAAAAAATGCCAAACCTTATGTGACTACCTAATACTTGGTAAAATAAAACTTTGCCATGTAATTATTTGTTAAACAATAAATTGCCAAGTAAATAGTATTGCTAACTGTCGGAGAGGGAGCGGGAGAGAACCCTGCCCCTCGAGCTTCGCAGTCTGCGGCGAGGCCGCCGCAGACTCATCTACGCCCGGGACTACCGACCTCCATGATTGGAGCCTGAGGACGGCAGTTGGCCGACTCGCCGTCCTCACAGAAGCAGGCCGCACGCCTGCCAACCCACCGAAGCGGGATAAAACCCCACCCCACCAGGCGAGGCCGCGGTGGCGGCCAAAGTCCGCCGGCAACCCTGGGGTTATCCTTTCGAGGGCTTACCCGGGGTGCCCGGCAACGGACACTTGGGGAGGACACCGTGCGGTTTTAGTCAATACACGACATAACCACCCCCGCTGGCCGGCGGGGGGTATCCGAAGAGATTTCCGCATGTAAAAATAAATAAAAAAAAAATAAAATTGCGAAAAGTTGTTTTGTCAAATTAAAATTTGGGAAACATACTTTGGCATGTGACACTTTGGGGAACGTTTTTTGCCAAACATTAGTAAACCCAAAATTAGTTGTGTCTGGACATTGGAGATATTTAAAAAAATACTTGGGTTATGACTTATGACAAATGAGCGATTCTGAACACATAAATGTTTCTTTTTGGAATTCTTGTCTGTCTGTTTGTTCGTGATGGATGCAAAAACTACTGAACAGATTTTAATGCGCTTTTTAGGGTTCCGTTGCCAAATGGCAAAAAACGGAACCCTTATAGATTCGTCATGTCTGTCTGTCTGTCCGTCCGTATGTCACAGCCACTTTTTTCCGAAACTATAAGAACTATGCTGTTGAAACTTGGTAAGTAGATGTATTCTGTGAACCGTGTACAAAAATAGAAAAAGAACAATTAATTTTGGGGGTCCCCATACTTAGAACTGAAACTCAAAAATATTTTTTTCATCCAACCCATACGTGTGTGGTATCTATGGATAGGTCTTCAAAAATGATATTGAGGTTTCTAATATCATTTTTTCTAAACTGAATAGTATGTGCGAGAGACACTTACAAAGTGGTAAAATGTGGGTCGTCGTCCCCCTGTAACTTCTAAAATAAGAGAATGATAAGCTAAAAAAAATATATGCATTACCATGTAAACTGCCAACGAAAACGTCATAAATCGTAAACCGCAATTTACCATTCATTCAATCAACTCAAATATAAAAATTAAAAAAAAACATTATCGTGTTACTTGCTGCTACGGAACCCTTAATGGGCGAGTCCGACTCGAACTTGGCCGCTTTATTTCTATTAGAAAGGTCTTGGTCAGACTGACCCAAAAAAGATAATCGACCTCCGCGCTTGCGGAACCGCGGGCATCAGCTAGTATTATATAATATTTGCGTATCTTAATGTATATATTATATATATCCTTATCCTTACTAATATATAAATGTGAAAGTAACTCTGTCTGTCTGTCTGTTTGTTACGCTTTCACGCGTAAACCACTGAACCGATTTTGCTGAAATTTGGTACAGGGGTAGATTAGACCTTGGGAAAGGACATAGGCTATTTTTTGTCGCAATAACCGACATCTACGCGGGCGGAGCCGCGGGCAAAAGCTAGTAATATATAAATGTAAAAGTAACTGTCTGTCTGTCTGTTACGCTTTCACACGTAAACCACTGAACCGATTTTACTAAAATTTGGTACAGGGGTAGATTAGACCTTGGGTAAGGACAAAGGCTATGTTTTGTCGCGATAACCGACATCTACGCAGGCGGAGCCGCGGGCAAAAGCTAGTATATAATATATATATATATACATATATATTATAATTTAAATAATCCTTACTTTTTAATATATAAATGTGAAAGTAACTCTGTCTGACTGTCTGTTACGCTTTCACGCGTAAACCACTGAACCGATTTTGCTGAAATTTGGTACAGGGGTAGATTAGACCTTGGGAAAGGACATAGGCTATGTTTTGTCGACATAACCGACATCTACGCGGGCGGAGCCGCGGGCAAAAGCTAGTATATAATATATATATATATTATAATTTAAATAATCTTATTCTTTCTCGCTATCTTACACACGTATATACCCTTGTTTTGGTTTGTTACGTGATTCCCTTCGATAACTGTTCATCCACAGGCAATGGCTACTTAATTTTGGGTACAATGAGGAATTCTGGAAGATGGAAAGGTTAAGTACTTACCGGCGCGGTGATGAAAGGTCTTCAACTGGCGCGTTCTCACTCACTGCACAATATTATGTATTCTGGGACGTCCCTTTGTTAAATGTTCGGATCTAGATCCTGATAATTACTGTTTTTCGGAGTTCAAAATGAGTTTGAGGTTTTACGGCGTCCGGATGCCTAGCTTGTTGTTGTGCTCGAACGGAAGTGTGTTAAGTTTTGACTCTTCACTTGATTTCAGCGCACACGCACCGGTAGTCGGAAACGGAAACAGCAAATGGGAGGAATAGGGATGTGGCACACTGTACACTAATTAGTATGTCTTAGGATGAATCGAAAATAGTTTTATGATACTTTAACACCCTTTTCTTGTCTTAATCTCCACTCGCCGGTCTGCTGGAAGATTTTTTAAAGAAATAAGCAGAACCATTATACTAGTTTTCCGTCCTATTTATGTATTGTTTTTATTATGTGTGCATAAATCTATATATATAAAACAAAGTCGTGTTAGTGATGACAGGGATGAACTCAAGAACCGGTGGACCGAATATCTATACTGTGCCATTTTGTGTTTTTTTTCCCCCCTCCTCCTCCCCTGGCAGTGGGGGTGATTATGTCGGGCTAGATCCAAAGGCCCCAAAGGAGTTGATAGGGCCCTGTTAACCCTACAAAAGTTTCAACAGCATCTTGAAATAAAATGTCATCTACCAAGCATTATAACTATTGTCAATTGTAGCGTGCAGATGCGTGCCTGTTTGAGACCGTATAATATAATACATACACCTGTATAAACATACTTAATCATAAGCTATTTACACCAGATACACACAGTAGGTAAATATTCCTGATCCGCTCAAAGTAAGCAATAATAATCGATATATGTATGAGGAGCGACACGTACCTACCTATACAATTTCTGTCCATTACAAGCATACCTAATGAGCGTCACGTATAGCTACACAATAACGCACTTTACAGAAATTGCAGATTCATATAATTTGCATTCGCCAGGAATACAGAGATGGTAGCGTAATTGTATATGATAATATTGCACTGCAAGCGGTTGTGTAATTTTCCAGTCATGCCAATGTTATCCTTATAAAATATTAATCTTTCCAATGTTCCGCCTAGGCCCATCTTTCACAAAAGGCTCTCTGTGCGGTAGCCCTAGGCCCCGTAGTGCATGGGGCTTCATAGTCCCTGCTCGATCATCAACCGTTAACAGATGCGACCGGAAACGGTGCGTATAGTGAGGTATGAAAGGCACTTTATTCCGCGCACCCTCAGGCTGTGAAATGATCTCCATGCTGTGGTTTTTCCTAGCGGGAACACACGACTACAATTACAATATGGGGTTCTTCAAGAAGGGCCTTAGAAGATTTTTATAGGGTCGGCAGCGCGAGTGTGCCCCTAGTGTTGCACACATCCATAGGTGGCGGTAACCGCTTCCCACCAGGTGGGCGTGCGCTTTTTTTTTTTAGATTATTAGTAACCGAAATTACTAACATTTCCCCTAACCCCTCCAGCTAAGCTTAATTGCTTGTGTCAGGAGTGAGTTCACCTCGGTAGTGTAATGACCAGGATTCGAACCCGGCACCTCTCGATCGTAGGGTCGACTCCTTAAACACTAAGCTACCGAGCGACGCTTAACTTGTCTGCCGACTGATTTATAATACCATTTCTAACTATATTCATAAGATTTACATAAGTAGTTAGTAATTTTTAACAATTGTAACATTGAATGAATGAATGAATGAATTGAATGAGACTTAACAAATACGGGCAACTTCATCTCACTACTTAAATAAAACAGTCCACCAACATCTCGGGACCAAACCCACCTCAACAGCAAACCGGTACACCTGCCGAGAGACGGATGAGGCTTTGGCGCAGGTTTTCCTCTCGGGATTGGTAGTCCGGACGGCAGTCGCACCCGTAAAAGCCAAAATAACCCAAAACAATCCAAAAATGCAAGCTTTTTTATACAAACGGAATTGTTGTTCGGAGTAAGAAAACACACATAATAATAAATTTCACAAAGCTTCATCATTATCCTCATCTGCATTTTTCCTTCAATTTTAGATAAATGAGGTAAGGTTATATCTGCCCAACAACCTTCCCTCAAAAAGGTAGATAACATAAAACTATATAGGGGTATAGGGGTCTAAGACTGATTCCTTACCGTTAACTAATAAAAACTAACAGCTTTCTTCGTGTAAGCTAAAAACTCGAAACCTATTTTCTAATAGTAGCTAAGTCAGGTCGGTATGGTGGCTCATTTACATACATCGTGGAAACTTTTGTTTGCCTGAAGTCCATCCATCCGAGCGCGGTCGGTGTGAATTTTTAGAAGTACGGCGATGTAATTGTGAATCGAGTGCTTAAAAGCTTTTCTTGTGAAAGATCTCAACACGTCCGGAAAAGTGGAACATTGATTTTTTATTCAGGGTAATGATTATCTGGTTCCTATTCTCTGAATAAAAATATCTCATATTCCTTGAAGCAAATAAATAAAGATTTATTGAGACAGAACCAATGATCGTAAAACTATTTTAACAAAAACGATTTCAACCGACTTCAACAACCATAAAGGCACTGAAAAGTGTAAAATAACTGAATTACAGATTTAATTCTAAGGACTATATATATATATATATGACTTTTGCTGTTGAAGAGGGTACCTAAATTGTTATAACTGTTATTCCTGAAATTGAGCTAAACTGACGAGATCCCCTTCGAACGCATAACTTTTGTGTCCTTTTTTTTTTTTACGTGAGGAAATCCCTTCGGATACCCCCCCGCCGGCCAGCGAGGGTGGTTATGTCGTGTCTCGACTAAAACCGCACGGTGTCCTCCCCAAGTGTCCGTTGCCGGGCACCCCGGGTAAGCCCTCGAAAGGATAACCCCAGGGTTGCCGGCGGACTTTGGCCGCCACCGCGGCCTCGCCTGGTGGGGTCGGGTTTTATCCCGCTTCGGTGAGTTGGCAGGCGTGTGTAGGGCACACACGACACGCCTCCGTCACGGCCTGGTTCTGTAAGGACGCAGAGTCGGCCAACTGCCGTCCTCAGGCCCCGATCATGGAGGTCGGTAGTCCCGGGCGTAGATGATGACGCCGCAGACTGCGAAACTCGGGGGGCAGGGTTCTCTCCCGCTCCCTCTCCGCCGTCTCTTTCGCGCGAATTACCTGCCCGCAGAAAGAGGCGGCGGCGTGCCACTTGCTCCCGTCGGAGACCATGGTGAGGGCCGTGGTCTCCGACGTCCACGCCCAGGACCGCTACTAGATCCCGGTGTTGACTCGCCCACGCAGGGCACTCCACCAACGTGTGGAGCACCGTGTCTTCGCCAGGATCCTCGCAGTGCTACCACTGCGGCGTTGTCTCCCGGTGGATGCGCCACAGATACTTACCGAAACACCCGTGTCCGGTAACCATCTGGCACATCCGGTAGGAGAGGTCCCCATGGTCCCTCTCCAACCACTCCATGATCGGTCTCACCGCCGCAATGGTGGATTCCCCCCACCTTGGGTGCTCAAGTCGCACCCTCCATGTCTCCATGAGTTCCTGGCGGAGCAGGGACCGCTGAGCCCTGATTTCTCGGGGCTCCGGCCTATGGCCGCTTCAGCACCCCCTTGCGCCACTGGTACAGCAGCGCAAGGGCTCTCGCTTCCAGGTCCCATGGAGGGGTCCCGGCTAGGAGACATGCCGCCTCGACGGAGATCGTGCGATACCCCCTGATGACTCTGACGGCCATCGCTTTTAACGGGCTGTTTAATACAGCCACGTTGCGGGCCGCCAGAGTCTCCGCCCATACTGGGGCCCCGTACAGGGCCATGCTTCGCACGATCCCCAGGTACAGTCTCCTAGTGGGGGCGTTGGGTCCCTTAACGTAAGGCATCAGCCGCGATAGCGCGGCCGCAGCCCCCCTCAGTTTCAGGACCAGACTTCGGAGATGAGGTCCGAAGTCCCATCGGCTATCGAGTACGAGCCCAAGGTACTTCATCGTGGGCTCGATGCCGATGCTTACGCCCCCTACGGTTATGCTGGTTCCCACAGGTGGCCCCCTCCGAAGCCCGTGGAAACACATAGCCTCGGATTTGTGGAGAGCCACCTCGAGTCCCAGCCGCCGTATTCGACCCACGACTTGAGCAACCCCTGCCGTGGCCTTTAGTGCCGCGCTTCGGTGCATTGCTCCCCGCGCCATAACGAGGGTGTCGTCAGCATAACACGTTATGCTGACACCCTCGAGCTACGAACAGCGCAGCACCCAGTCGTATCCGATGTTCCACAGGAGTGGCCCTAGGACCGACCCCTGCGGAACACTGCACGACACTTCTCGCCGCCCTGGCCCTAGCCAGCTCGGGTAAACTATGGCCCTCTCGGATAGGTATGCCTCGACAATGCGGCGGAGGTAAGGAGGCACTCCGTGATACGCGAGCGCCTCCCTAACGCAGCTCCAGGGTAGGGTGTTGAAGGCGTTGGCGAGAGACACCGCCACCACCACCCCACCCCGCGAGACTACTTCCTCCGCCAGGCGCCTAACGCGCATGATCGCTTCCACAGTGGAGCGCCCCCGGCGGAAACCGAACTGGTTGTCCGCCAGATCTGGCCCCACGTTCGTGAGATGCTCGACGAGGCGCTCTGCAATAATCCGATCAAAGAGCTTGCACACCTCGTCGAGCAACACGATCGGCCGGTAACCGGATGGCTGGTCCGCCGGCCGCCCCGCCTTCCGGATAAGGACCAGTTTCTCCGTCTTCCAAGCCTTTGGAAACTGGCCCCTTTCGAGGCATGCGCTAAAGAGCGCCACCAGTCGAGGCCCTAGTTCCTCCAGGGCCAGGACCCATGCTCGGCCTGGAATGCCGTCGGGTCCGGGGGCAGTGCATTTCCGGGCTTTAAGCCGGAGCACTGCTACCCCCAGTTCACTCTCTCTGACTTCGGGCACATCGCTCTCGCTATTATCAGCGTCAGGCGCCTGAGGCGGAGCCATACGCGGAGGGACATGCTCCTCCGCTCTCGCTGGGAATAAGGAGCCCAGTATCCCCTCCAGCCGCTCCGGCTGGAGGCTCTGGGTCAGTAGGGGCGCCCTTGGGCGGATTTTGCCCCTGACCGCAAGGTAAGGACGCCCCCATGGGTTCTGCTCCAGAGACTCCAGCAGCTCTTCGCGGGCCCGCCGTTTGGCCTGCTTAATGGCTTCCTGGAGGGTCCTTTGGCCCCCTTGTACGCCTCGTACAGTTCCGCCTCTCGGGCTGCCGCGTCGTCTGGTCGGCGACGCCTCCGGCGAAACCTGGTGTACTGGCGGCGAGCGGTCACGCACGCTGCTCGCAGCTGTGCGATCTCCGCTGACCACCAGTACACCTGTTTCTTGGCCGGGCCGGGCTTAACCCTAGGCATCGCCGCATCACAGATATGCGACATGGCTCTCCTGAACCATTCCGCCTCTGCGTCGACATCGGCAGGCCTGGCCGGTGACGGAATCCAGGCCTGCATTATGGATGCCTCCAGGAGAGCCTCCCGATCCAGGCGTCTGAGCGCCCAACGTGGATCCGGGGGATTCGCGATTGTCGGCGGCAGGTTAGTTGGAGGGGAGACGTTGAACTGAATGTACTTATGGTCGGAATCCGTCTCCTCCTCCTCCACCACGCGCCAACCCTGAACGCGGCGGGCGAGAGCAGGGGTCGCGAACGCGACATCCACGACCGAACTGAGCCCCCGCCGCTCCCAGGTGGCGACATTCCCCCGGTTGAGGACCTCTAGACCACGGGTGTTGGCCCAGTCCTCCAGTACTCGCCCCTTTTCATTGGTTTCCCGGGAGCCCCAGGCCTGAGACCAGGAGTTGAAGTCTCCCAGGACCAAGACAGGACGAGGACGGCACGCAGCGAGAACAATGTCCAGTTCAGCGAGCCTTAGCTCAAGTTCGTACTGGTCAAGGCTTGGCGAGAAGTAGACGGCCACGACAGCCAAGCCCTCATAGTCCGCCGCGACACAGCCTCTGCACCTTGCAATGAGTGCAAGGCGCGAGGTGTCCGCGGCGGAACCCCCGAAGACGGTCGCTACGCCGTCCAGGTCCACCGGGCTTCCGGGGTGGACCCAGTACGGCTCAGCGACTACGACCACATTGATAGACCACTCCACGATGCTCTGGTACAGAAGATCCTGAGCACCGGTCCAGTGGTTTATGTTCACCTGCAGAATGCGGATTGGTGTGTCCATTAATGGACGTCCATCTCCGCATCCCGCCGCGAATGTGGCCGCTCTTGAGCGGCACCCCCGCTACCCGTTGCGGACGAACGGGGCTTCGGCCTCGAGGCGGCGCAGGTACGGCTGTCCACCCGGTGCTCCGCCGCTTTGCCCTCCGCTACGCATTTGTAGCACCGCGGCGGAGCATCACAAGCACTTGCCTTGTGCCCGGGCTGACTACAGCGGAAGCACCGATCCCCCACTGTGTCTTCCGCTGTGCACTGCACTCCCACGTGCCCCACGGCCAGGCACCTAAAGCTCCCGGCCTCGCGGGGTTGCAGGAGTTGCACCCGCGCCTTAAGGAAGCCCCCAACGAGGAGGCTCCGTTCGTCCGCAATCTTCTGCGCCGCTGCGATGGGGCAGTTGACGACTGCCGTGCCGTGACCGGTGGAGCTGAAGCGGATTTCTCCAGCTCTCGCCTGATCCCGGGGGCAGCCGCCCGCCTCCACGACAGCGGAGATTACTTCCTCCGTCGTAGCCGCATCATCCAGGCCCGAAATGCGCAAACCTGCGCATTTGTTGGGTCTGGTGACGCGGACGGCCTCCGTATCCAGCGACTCCCTCAGCCTTGCCGCTAAGGCATCGGCTTTGGGGCCGCTGGTGGCGCCGGAGACCTCGAGGAGGCGAGCTCCGGTGCGAGTTGTTTTGTACCGGAGCCCCCCCTCAATCTCGAGGGCCTTGAGGTCCACTGAGGCATTCACTTGCCTCAGGACCTGGGCGTACCCCACGCCCTTCTACACACCCTCCTTCGTCACCGTCAAGACGACGGCAGTGGAGCGTGGGGCGCGGAGCCTCTTCGGCGCCTTCGCCGCAGCGGCTTTGGCCGCCTTCTTAGCCGCCTTCTTGGCGGCATTTTTGGCTTTCTTGGCGGCTCCCGCTACCACCCATCCCTCCCCTCTGGAGAAACATTCAGGTGCAATGGGAGCATCGGTTGCAGTGGGGGCGGGGGTGCCATGCTTTTTTCCCTTTCCCTTCCCATTGGCCTTAGACGGCGTAGGCTTCGCTGGGACGGCAATCCCTGCCTTGGGGCTAAGATTCCCGCCGGCAGCAGTCGCATATGATGCGGGTGGCGCTAGCGGAGGACGGTACGCCCGGTCCTCCAATACGCCGAGGCGCCGCTCGATCGCCACCAACAACTGAGTCACACTCGGCGCAGAAGTGGTTGCCGGCCCAGGTGCCGGCATGGACGCCGGTTTAGCTGCCCCCTTAGGCGCCGCTCCTATCAGCGGAGGAGCCCTTGGCTGGGCCGCCGTCGCCTGGGCTCTTGGGGCCTTCTGGGCCTCCGGGGATCCCTTGACCAGTTGGGTCAGGTGCTTAACCTCCTCCCGGAGGGCCCGCTGTTGCTCCCGGGAGTTGGCGAGCTCAGTTTCCAGGGTTGTTACCCGGGCCCTGAGCTTCGCCTCCTCCTCGGAGGCGCTCCTGGCGAGGAGCTCCTCCAAAGCCGTCTTGGCGACGACTACGTTTTCCGAAACCGTCTTCCGCTTCCCGGCCACATTCTTGGCCCATTCAAGGCGTCGCTAATACGGGCCAGCGCCGAAAGGAGCTCCCTAGCTGCGGGAACGTCCTGGTCCCTACCACTGGGTAGTGGCGGGACGTGTACTGGTAGCTTCGGCGCTCTACTCGCCGAAGTGGCCAACTTGGCCGGCCGATCATCCTCGCTTGAGGAGGCCGCCCGTTGTCCGGGGCTTCTGCTTCGGCTGGTATCCATAGGTTTTTACGACTTCGCTGTCGGGTGTTATAGACTTCTCCTTGTCGTGGGCCGGCCAATAAAGGCAAGCCCTCCGGTCAGCAAGTTCACAGCGTACCCTTCTGGAGCCACCAGTCGGGTCGTTGCTGATCACCTGCCGATTACGGAACGCGAGAGGATGGCTAGTCCTCTCTCACCGGCGGCGGCACAAGTGCCCGTCGGCCCCTGCGTTAGCAGTGGGCCAACCCGCCCCTGGATCCCCCAGGACCCTACGGTGGCCTCCACCACTAACATCATCGCTCATCCTGTCTCCTCTGAAAGCAGAGGAGTACGGAGAGCGATGTGTTCCCGCCACGTTGGGTATTGGCCGACGATCAATGCCAACCCCATGAAGGGGGAAGCCATTGACCGCCGCCCAGAGTGTACCGGCCGCTCCGATTCCGTTCCCCCCGGACTGCAGCGGGATCGGAATCGGAATGACACGCGAGGAGGTTACCCAACATACACCCCCAACTTTTGTGTTGTAATTTACTTTAGCATAGCAGGTTCGGCATAAAATTGAAAGGCATAATAATACTTTGGCTTAGCGATAGTATGTGACTTTTTTAGGAATAACTGTCATTTAGACTAATTTATATTGGTCTAATTTTAAATCGCATAAATTGCCTTTGATTCTAATTACTTGATGATTGTTATATAAATAAAAAAACTGTAACAATTTTTTTGTAACCACGCAAAAATAGGAGTCCGTCCCCGGGTACCGTCAAGTTTTTTTTAAAGTCCTAAGCATTTGTACGATACCTTCGCTAAATAAAAATAACATCTAAAAACGCCTTTGTGTTTGGTCGGAGCAACACAAAGATGTGTTATTAGCGACTGTTTATACCAGCATCAACATTAACACCCCGACTCAGAGCAGTCCGACTCGGAAAGATAATGTTAGAAGGTTAACCTATTTAATTAATTATTAAAATCTTCGTGGTTATTTTTTTAACCATACAAAAATAGGAGCCCGACGTAGCAAGACTATCCTCCCTGGAATTATCCTTTCGAGGGCTTACCTGGGATGCCCGGCAATGGACACTTGTGGAGGAAAAGGTCCAATTACGACAAACCCATCTTATCGTTGGCACCGATGGGAGAACCCTACGGGCTTCACCACATCATACACAAGTAAAAAAAAAGCTAAGTCAAGTTCTTTTTAACGTGCTACCAATTGTTATAGTAAAAAAAATTGTTTAAGCGATTGTTACACGTTATGATCGTTAGGAGAAATGAAAGTAGGTATACCATACCAAATGTATTATGAAATACTAGCATTTACCCGCTGGCACGAGCAATAAACCCGCTCCCGTAATATATATATACACACATCAAAAAGTCTAAGCAACATGCTTAATTTTACATATTCTGCAAATTATATTGGTCAATTGTTCTACTTATTTTTATCATATGTGGGCAGGTATGTAACCTGTTTGATTAGAAAAAAAACTCGATATTTGATGTTTTTTTCGTGAAAAGTATACCTTTTTTTTTTTTTTATCGTGCGGAAATCCCTTCGGATACCCCCCCGCCGGCCAGCGGGGGCGGTTATGTCGGGCTTGCACCGACTAAAACCGCAGGCCGTCTCGGGTCTTCAGACGCCGGGGTGTAAGGTTACCCATAGAGCATATCCCTCGCACCCCGGCTGACCCTGGGCCATCTCACCACTAACAGCATCGCTCATCCTGTCTCCTCTGAAAGCAGAGGAGTACGGAGAGCGATGTGTTCCCGCCACGTTGGGTATTAGCCGACGATCAATGCCAACCCTATGAAGGGGTGAAGGGGAAGCCATTGACCGCCGCCCAGGGTGTACCGGCCGCTCCGATTCCGTTCCCCCCGGACTGCAGCGGGATCGGAATCGGAGCGACACTCGAGGAGGTTACCCAACACACACCCCCGTCAAAAGTATACCTACTCTATCACGCACAAAAGAAAACAAGGCACCTAAGAAAATAAACTTTTTAGAACAAAATTAAATCGTTAACCAAAATTTATTTATTCTTAAAGAATTCTTTAATTTAATACAAAGTGTGTCCTCCTCTGTTGTTTGAAATTCGTTGGCACCGATTATTCATACTATCGATTAGTTTGTTAATGGTATCCTGCGGCAATCGCTCCCAATGATATTTTAGCAAATTCTGCAACTGTTGGGTTGTTGTCTCGCCGTCCAGGTCCTCTAATACACATCTCTGGAGCATACCCCAAACATGCTCGATGGGGTTGAGGTCTGGCGATTGTGCAGGCCAGGGTAACACCCTGATGTTTTCTGTTGCCAACTACTCCCTAGTCCGCATAGCTGTATGAGAACGTGCATTGTCATGCATTAACTTAAAATCGGTTTATGCAAATGGGTGAACATCCTCAACGTAATTTTGAGCGATCATGTTTCCATTTACAAAAACGAGCTCAGTTCGTCTGTTCTTCATAATACCCGCCCATACCATAACTGTTGATCCGTTGTATGAATGAACTTCCAGAACGCACCTCAGTCTTTCAGTATCGCCGGGATGACGGTACATTCTTACCCTTCTTGTATCATGCCTAAACCCGAATCGAGACTCATCGCAAAATAAAATGTTGTCCCATTGTTCCTGGGTCGACGTTATGTGTTCCCTACACCATTCATTTCGACGAGCGCGATTTCCGTGACGTATAGGCGGGCACCTGATTGGACGTCGCGCTCGTAGACCGTACTAACTGGCGAATCGTGGGTGTACAAATCACCTCTGCCTGCCCCTTCGGGGATACAGGCGTGAAGTTATTTTATGTTATATGTATGTTATATATGAAAAAAAAAACAAAACACAATCGATTTTTTTTTTCTAACGAGCCAGTAGGTAATCTGGAACTGGGGTGTGTGTTGGGTAACCTCCTCGAGTGTCGCTCCGATTCCGATCCTGCTGCAGTCCAGGGGGAGCGGAATCGGAGCGGCCGGTACACCCTGGGCGGCGGTCAATGGCTTCCCCTTCACCCCTTCATAGGGTTGGCATTGATCGTCGGCCAATACCCAACGTGGCGGGAACACATCGCTCTCCGTACTCCTCTGCTTTCAGAGGAGACAGGATGAGCGATGCTGTTAGTGGTGAGATGGCCCAGGGTCAGCCGGGGTGCGAGGGATATGCTCTATGGGTAACCTTACACCCCGGCGTCTGAAGACCCGAGACGGCGTGCGGTTTTAGTCGGTGCAAGCCCGACATAACCGCCCCCGATGGCCGGCGGGGGGGTATAAAAAAAAAAAAAGGTAATCTGGAACTAAAAAGTTTACATACCTTGCCCACCTATGGTAAAAAGTAGAATAATTGTCCAATATAATTTGCAGAATTATGTAACATTAAGCTTGTTGCTTAGACTTTTTTGATGTGTATATTATTACGATTATATTATTTGATGTGTATATATATATAAATAAATATCGTTGGACAAAGTACACAACGCCATCTAGACCCAAACTAAGCAGAGCTTGTCATATGGGTTCTAGAATGCGGATATACATACTTAAATACTTTTTTTGTAAATAAATACATATTATACATAGAAACACCCAGACCAATGCAAATATACATATTTGCACTAAGCGGGGATCGAACCCGTGACCTCTGGCTTAGCAGTCGAACGCACTACCGCTACGCCACGGAGGTCTTGTTTGTAATTTGTCGTATATATATTATTATTATTATATATAATATTTTCTTGTATATATATATAATTTGTCGCTGTGCCAAAATTTATCCAGATCGATCCATCCATTAAAACTTTCGCATTCATAATAGCAGTGGAATGACAACATGGAATTCGGAGATGATAATAATTACATATATATGTACTACTGTTGCCGACGGCTCCGACAGCGTGAATCTCTGATCCCGTTCCCGCACTCCTGGCACAAAAAGTAGCCTAGGTATATGTAATTCCAGACTGCAATCTATACCTGTACCACAGCCAGATCCGTTTAGCCGTGTGAGCGTGATTAAATGACAAACATCCAAACATCTTCACAAACTTTCACATTTTTAATATTAGTAGGATAAAAAGTAGTTGATTTTCGACTGTTATACAGTTTTCCGAATGAAATTCTCAATGTTAGAAATACAAGTGGGAAATTATGCAGTCTACGCTGAAACTCTAAATTTCTCCTGGGATTAGTACCCCACCTCTAGAAAAATGGGTTCTTAGATATAAACATCATCTGGAGAAATTTATTTAAAAGTGTTACTTGATTCCCTTATACCAACGCTGTGTACCTTCCCACAGTCCCTTGGGACTGGGATTTCTATTCCATAGATAAAAATAAATAATTAAAACGCGAAGCAAGTAACGGAATAATTATGTTTTAGATACCCACAGACTCTTATTATTCCTGTGTAGGTACCTTTTTTTTTTGTGCGGAAATCCCTTCGGATACCCCCCGCCAGCCAGCGGGGGGGGTTATGTCGGGCTTGAACCGACTAAAACCGCACGCCGTCTCGGGTCTACAAAAGCCGGGGTGTAAGGTTACCCATAGAGCATATCCCTCGCACTCCGACTGACCCTGGGCCATTCGCAGTGTCCCCTCTGATAACAGCAGAGGGGTACCTGGAGCGGCCCCCACCCCCGCGGACCTTGCAGGCCCGCCATGCCCCGACCCCCTCGTGCAATGGGGTCAGCTGGCCCTGAAAAGGGCCGGTTGATCAGACTCTTGGCCGTTGACGTTGACGCCAGCTACTCCAGAGGAGCAATCAATGATGCGTCATCGCCCACGTTACCCAGGGTGCACCAAACTTGGAGGTGATCCAACCAGTCGCACCCCTCCTGTGTAGGTACCTTTTTTTTTACGTGCGAAAATCCCTTCGGATAACCCCCCGCCGGCCAGCGGAAATTCCAACGACACTACAATATTTCTCTCCGTTCCTTATGTGGTATATAAATATTTGCACAGAACGGGAATCGAACCCGCGACTTCTGACCTAGCAGTTGAACGCTCTACTGCGGTAGACTCTGGTACCTATGCATAGGCATTTATTACTGGTCCATACCCATTATTTGTATTTGGTCTAATTTCTCTGCCTACAGACAGAAGAACTAGAAAATATGTCGAAAATCTGGAAAAAGTAGATACATAGGTACCTGCCTTATTTTTATTTTTTTTGTTTTTATTTCGTGCAGAAATCCCTTCGGATAGCCCCCCGCCGGCCAGCGGGGGCGGTTATGTCGGGCTTATACATAGGTACCATCTATTACCAGGTCGCTTAACGACCTTCGTCCTTCATGAGCGCAGGCCTGGGGGTGGCCGGTGCGGCCGCCTGTCACCCCAGCAGAATCAGGCCGGGACGGTTGGGTGACTAGCGCCCCTCCCAAAAAACCGGGGCAAGACGGGGACACCGTGGTTCCGAAACCCGAGAGGGCCATCTCGAAACCGGAGATGGCCCAGGGTCAGTCGGGGTGCGAGGGATATGCTCTATGGGCAACCTGATACCCCGGCGTCTGTTCAAGCCCGACATAACCGCCCCCGCTGGCCGGCGGGGGGGTTATCCGAGGGGATTACTGCACGAAAAAAAAAAGGTACCTACTATTACCAGATTTTCGATTTGACTTTTTCGGCTATATTAATAACGAATTATCTCTTATAAACAAAATAACAATAATGCAAAGCAAAAGTCAAAGAGTTCTTATACTAGTAGTAGGTATACGGATATATACGTAACTATTGTTGGTGAAAGTTTAAGCCCTCTCCGAGTATTCCGCGGAGTATTGAGAGCTCCTTGTTGAAAGGTACTAACACTTACAATTCAATCGCACCGAGAGAGCTTTCAACTCGTGTAGGGATTGTTGTCGACACGCCTCTCACTGCCGAAACGGTTCCCTTTAACTTCGCGCGTGAGAAGAACTTAAAGTATCTCATTAAGGTACATACCTAAATACATTTAGATGCTTTTATAGTTTACAATATTGATATTTATTTATTAACTAGCTGACCCGGCAGACTTCGTACTGCCTCAATCGATAACAACTTCCATATTTATTCACCTTTTAAACCTTCTCTGGACCTCCACAAATAATTCAAGACCAAAATTAGCCAAATTGGTCCAGCCGTTCTCGAGTTTTAGCGAGACTAACGAACAGCAATTCATTTTTATATATAAGAGAAGAAGAAGAAGAAGAAGAAGACTAGCTGACCCGGCAGACTTCGTACTGCCTCAATCGATGACAAACCTTTTAAACCTTCTCTGAACCTCCACAAATAATTCAAGACCAAAATTAGCCAAATCGGTCCAGCCGTTCTCGAGTTTTAGCGAGACTAACGAACAGCAATTCATTTTTATATATAAGAAAGAAGAAGATTTTGCCCGTAAAGTTGAATTCACATTTCGCCTATTGTAAAGTTGGTAATAAAGTACCTTTTTTGCAAAAGCAAAGAATATAGAATGTGATCTTCACTTAGTCTGCGTCCAAATTGAGGCCGACTAGGAGTTGCTGTAGACTTACGAGCGTGGTCTGTGGGGGCTTCCCTATCTTATGATGAGAGGGAAGTGACGCCCATGGACGCCCCGGTAACCTGGAGTCCCAAACTGGAGTTACTTCAAGCTGACGTTGGCGCCTTTATATTCGTACGGAGAACGCTTCGGCCTTCACCTTGCCGGAGTTACTGATTAAGTGGGTATATCAGAAATGAGCCGACTAAAACCGCATGGCGTTTCGTTACATCGGCCTGACGGCCGGGGAATCTGGTGTGCCCTGGAAAGGATATCCCCACCTTGACCACTAACATAGGCGATCGCGACCACCAATATAGGCGACCCCGACCACCGATATAGGCGACCCCGACCAATATAGGCCCAACAGTCACCTCCAGACCCGCACTCATGGAGGCAGATATCGTCATGGTATTTTCGCCGCACGATGCGTTCATCTACGTTACGGGAGAGTGCTAGATCTCTCCCGTTCCTTTTGCCCCGCCTCTTTTACAAGCCCCAGGTACTCATCGAGGGCTCGATGGCGATGCGTACAACTCTTACGACAAGACTAGATCCCACAGGTGGCCAATTTCGGCTCCGATGCCCATAGAAAAATAAAACCTTGGACTGGACCGAACTCTGGCCGTGGCCTTCATAGATGCTTCGCGGTGTCGTAACCGATATTCCACAGGAGCGGTCTCAACAACGAACCCTGTCTGACGCCGCACAAGATGAAAAAGCACACAGACTTCACCAACGATGGCTTCACCTCAATCGCCCGACGTAGAAGATGACCTCGTGCCCGATGTGCTTAATGCCAAAACACCGTCCCGGAACCTGACGGCATTCTAGGCCGAGCATTACGTCCTTCTATTGGGTCTCGAATCCGCAAAGAGTAGCGCCTTGCGAACTCTCCGTCTACCTACCGGCCCAGTGTATTGCTCAACGATGTGTGCAAGCTCTTTGAACAGATTATAGTGAAGCGCCTCGTCGATCGCCTTACTAAAGTGGGCTGACGTCGATAACTCCCTCGTGACAGTACGAGGTCCAATGCATCAGAAGAAAGCCACGGCCGGGGTTGACCAAGTCGTTAGACGTATTTAGTAACTAGGCCTCGGAGTGGATATCCTATTTAGAGCTTATACCTACCTGGTTCTCTGACTACACAGGCAGATGTCACGAGACACCGTGTGCTTTTAGTTGACTCGAGTCCGACATACCAACCTCATCGTTAGTTCCGATGAGGTAAGGCCTGAAGGTGTTTCTGCACTTACAAAAAAATGAGGCAGGGGGAGGGGAAGGGAGCAAAGCCGATTTTCGCATCTGGTTAATGCCTAATTTGGTTTAGACGGCCTTGACTTCATGCTTGCTTAACAAACAGTTACCTATATAAATACAGTCCTTACAAGTACAGGGTTTCTGGATCGTCATAACATTTACCTAGACTAAGAGGTTAGAGCACCCTACTTCTTTACTCAAGGGAACAGCGCAACTTTAGAAGGGCGATATCCAATTTATTGCAATGAGTTGGTAGGTAATCTCAATTAAACTAGTTTTGTTTGGAACTAAGATCGTTTAAATCGAAAACCTTTTTTTTTTTTTTTTTTTTTTCGGATACCCCCCGGCCGGCCAGCGGGGGCGGTTATGTTGGGCTTGCACCGACTAAAACCGCACGCCGTCTCGGGTCTTCAGACGCCGGGGTGTAAGGTTACCCATAGAGCATATCCCTCGCACCCCGGCTGACCCTGGGCCATCTCACCACTAACAGCATCGCTCATCCTGTCTCCTCTGAAAGCAGAGGAGTACGGAGAGCGATGTGTTCCCGCCACGTTGGGTATTGGCCGACGATCAATGCCAACCCTATGAAGGGGTGAAGGGGAAGCCATTGACCGCCGCCCAGGGTGTACCGGCCGCTCCGATTCCGTTCCCCCCGGACTGCAGCGGGATCGGAATCGGAGCGACACTCGAGGAGGTTACCCAACACACACCCCAGTAAGTACCTACCTATCTACAAAGCAAGTTAGGGACTACCATCACATAAACTGAAACTGTAACTGTAAACAAGTCTTAACAAAGTTTTGTGGTAAAGTTGTACGGTCTCTTAGAGTTTCGTACGATTCTATTGTTAAGTATGAATAACTAAATAATGTGAGAAGATAATTAAACGTTATTTATTGGCTACCTACTCGTATCTAAACTTTCTACATCATCAATTTGATTATTACTGTTCAAAGGCAACGAGATGAGAACGAATATGACTGTCAAAATGTGATCTACCGGTGCCTACTCCTTCGGGAATATAGGCGTGAGTGTAGTGTCTACTTTCGTCGAAATAGGTGCCACGATGAAATCAAAAGCAAGGAAAAAAAATTTAATAAACACAAATTAGGAAATCAGCGACTAAATTTAAATAATTTTCAAGTAAAAAAACAAGCTTGTTTCTAAGAGGCCGTATATACTTTGGTTAAAGCATTTTACCTAAATACATTTTTTTTTGTTTTGTTTATATTTTCTTATCAGAACAAAAAATTATGGGTGTGACAACGAGCAACCGAGACTGTGGCAGAAGACTACTGATTTAGATACCTTCCTACTGAATTAAGCATGAATGTTTTCCTTTATTATAAAATTGTAAATTAGCTGTATCTGTACATTGGAGATATTTAAAAAAAACTTGGGTTGTGTTAAATGAGCGATTCTGAACATATTTTTTTTTGAATTCTTGTCTGTTCGTCTGGTAGTATCTGTTAGTATCACAAAAACTACTGAACAGATTTTCATGTGGTTTTTTCTATTAGGAAGGTCCTGGTCAGACTTAAAATCTGCCGTCTGTTTGATTGCAACTGGTTAAGTAGAACCGGATATATGGCCCAAAAATAAACGACCTCCGTGCGTTTGTAGCCGCGGGCATCAGCTAGTTTTCGAAATCAACTAAGTATCTAGGTATTTCTGTTGTCACATCGTTTTATCGTCCGTTTGTAGTACCTACATAGTTCATTATAATTACTTCGATGCTCGGTGTACCTAAGTACCGGTAGGACCGAAGCAATATACTTACTGTCAAAAAAGTACCGGGAATACCTAGATCATTTAGAAACTCTGCTTGAAGTGGTCGTAGAAGATCTTTTTTCGCTAAGTGAGCACAACTGTCCGCTATGACCACGCGGTGTTTGAGTGTCACTAGTCCTTTAGTTTGTTCAATGTGCGCCATTTAGTAAGTTCATCTCAAGTGTTTTTTGCGATTTTCACTATGGACGAAAATTCCGAATATTGCATCCTCCTTAAATTTTGCCTTGCAAATGGAATTTTTTGTTTCATAGTGCTGAGATTCATAAACATGACTTATGATGAACCGATTTATTTAAAAAAAACTACCTATGTGTGGACATTTAAGTGTGGAAGTTACATGTGGAAATTTAAATACGAACGAGAGATATTGTGGAAGATTTGCCTCACTCTAGTCAGTCATCATCATCATCGTCTTCAACTGAGGTAGATTCGATTACCGCGATGTATATAAGTACGATGTCGTGCACACGGAATTACTGTCAGAAGGTGAGACAGTAAATAAAATATATTATCTGAGCATTATAAGGCGTTTGAGAGAGCTAATTCGTCGGAAAAGACCAATTTAAAACATTTGGTTGTGTTGTACTTAAAAGCAATAAATATTTATTTCAAATGGATTTCTAAATGTTTCTAATACCAAAAACCTTGTTTTAAATCACCTATAAGTATCCTTGAAGCAAATACATCAGTTATTATAGTAGCCTTGAACATAAGATTAATTGAATCCACTTTCTCTAGATGGTGCTGTAGGTCAGCACACCTATATATGGCTTAAGTTAAGAAATAAAAAATAATAAAAAACTGCGAAAAGAAAATGAATGCACCGCGATAACGCACTATCTCGCAAGCCTATCATTGTGAACGAATTTCTAGTCAAAAGCTCCACCAATCATATCGAACAGCCACCATATTTCTCTGATGTAGCTCCGGCTGACTTTTTTCTTTTTTGAAACCCAAATTACTACTCGTTTTCAGTCAATAGATGGCATTAAAAAAATCGCGGCGGGTATTGAAGGCGACTCCAAAAAATACGTTTAAAAATGGTTTTGATGATTGAGTAGTTCGTTGGCGTATGAGAATTATTTCGCCGGGGACTCCGATACAAAAAATTTGGTCGAATAATACATATTTTAAGTTTTATGGAGTGATTTCCGGTACTTTCTTGACAGAGTAGTAATAGATAAGTATCCGCTCGATGTGAATATTAGGAATTTTGTTCGTTGTAAGCAAATGTTCACGATACAAATATTCTCGTTTCGAATGTGTGCCTGGCTACGCTTCATCCACACTAAAAACAAAGGTACTTAGGTACTGCTATTTGGAGTAGAGAGCATGGGCGTACCCACGGTGGGGCAAGGTGGGGCACTTGCCCCACCCTCTGACTTGAAGAAATTCTCATAAAGCTAATTAAGTAAAGTTATAAAATTAATTATTCATCAATATAAATTCAAATTTACCGCGCGAGACAATGCAGTGTCGGTGAACTGAGCGCGCGAATTCCGTTTCCAAGCCTTTGTGAGTGAGTGCAACTTGCGAGTGCGACCGACCACCGAAGTTCTGTAACCAAATAGCGCCTGGCCGCTGTCCAGCTGATATCTGCCCATCAAAAAGAAATAGATGCTAACAAAAAAGTGCTAGCTTCAATAATTTCGACCGTGATATTCTGTGGTACCCATGACCTACCTCTGAGAGGTAAAGGACAACATGAAGGCGTTTTTGAAGACCTTATAAAACTTAAAATTGGATCTGGTGACCAGATAATGAAAGAACATATAGAAAGCGGTGCCAAAATTGCCACATACACTTCACCGAGAATTCAGAATGAAATAATTGATCTATGCGGATATGTCATTAGATACGATATTATAGCTGAAGTAAAGAAGGCACATGCCTATAGTATCTTGGCAGATGAGAGCTGCGATGTATCTGGAAAAGAGCAACTTTCCATTGGTGTCAGATTTTTTGATGAAGAAAAGATGGTGGTTCGTGAAGAATTTCTAGGTTTTTTGGAATTGTCTGTTATGGATGCAAAATCTATAGCCTCTGCTATCGACAACGTCTTTGTAAACTCGGGTCTGGATCCAGAAAAGTGCGTAGGGCAAGGGTATGATGGATGCTCAACTATGTCAGGCAAGGATGGTGGTGTTCAGAAAATTTTACGAGAAAAATATCAAAAAGCACTATTTTTTCACTTTGCTAGTCACAAATTGAAGTAAGTTGTTGACCTTAACCAAATAGCAGTAATACGAAATACAGTTACTACAATAAAATAAATATTTTTTTTTTTTCGGAATCGGGCCTTCGTCGAAAATGCGTACCAAATATACCAATATTCTGTGAAACCCGTTGGTCTCAGAAAAGTATTGCCATTTTTAAGGAGCACTATGTCCAGGTGGTGAAAGCCCTTTCAACACTGTCAAATGACGGTAACAATGCAACCAGAAAATCAGTTTTTCAGTTACATTGCGCAGCTACAGATTCTGAATTCATTGTTAGTGTTTGCCTCATAGCAAAATATTCTGCACAGTTGCAACCGATAGTGAATGCTATGCAGTCGAAAAGTATAGACTTGCTTCAGTGTGCAAACCATATAAAAAGAATAACGGACACCTTGAGAAAACACCGTGAAACTGCCGATGTTCAAAGCGAAAGTTTGATAGTCGAAGTAGAGTCAATCGCTGACGATCTTGAAACAGATTTGAGAATGCCACGGATTACAAATCGGCAGACAAATCCTCCGGCACAGACTCCTATCGAGTTTTGGAAGAGATCATTAATGATTCCCTACCTTGATTCTTTAATTTTGTCTCTAGAGCAACGTTTTTCCGAGGACAATATTTACCTGCGTACTCACTGCTTACATTGCACCCTCACATAATGCTTCAAATGTCATATCAAGATTTTATTAAAAAAACAGAACCTTTATGTAGTTATTATAATATAAGTGGTTTTCTTGGTGAAGCAGAACTGTGGTATAATATGTGGGAAAAAAAATGGCACAGAGCGAACTGAAGGAAATGGAATTGGTTGCGCTAGTTAAAGAAACACAGATGTTTTATCCAGCCATAAAACAGGCACTTCATATTTCACTCGCACAGCCCTGCACAACGTGCACTATCGAAAGGTCCTTCAGCACTTTACGCAGAGTGAAAACTTGGTTACGGTCAACTATGACAGAAAATCGACTTGTTGGCCTCTGCATGATGAGTGTGCATAGGAAGAGAGTTTTAGAAGCACAAAATAAGTTTGAAATCGAAATTTTAAACAGATTTGGTCAGAATCCATTTGGCAGAAGGTTATTGTTGAAATAGGATATAAATAAAAAATATTTTAAATTTCTATTATTTGTCGAGTTTCCTTACCTTTGCCCCACCCGTAAATGCTGGGTACGCCCATGGTAGAGAGGAAAGCGTGTTCGTTTAAAAAAAGTTGGCGTAGTAGTAGTAGTGAATCTCTTTATTGTATGTTAACAAGAATACTCCTTACAGAACATAAGCTGGTACAGTTTTGAGGCATATACAATTGGCGGCCTTATCGCACAGGGCAATCTCTTACAGGCAACCATTGTGCAACCCGACATGTTACTGGGGATCAGATCCCCCTCCCCATCCCCGTCCTGGATGTTCACTTTTTCCGAACTAAACCTTCACTTAAATATCATACTTTCGAGATACACCAAACAGAAACGCTTTTAAATTCTGAGATAAAAATAGATATTGACCGACATAATGCGAAAGTGGATCGTAATGGCAACATTTTCAAACGGTTAATAGATATTGTTTGACATCTATTTTGATAAGTTTTTAGGGTTCCGTACCTCAAAAGGTAAAAAAGAACCCTTATAAGATCATTATCCGTCTTTCCGTGTCACCACCGATTTTCTCAGGAATGAGTGGGCTACTAGCAAGTTTAAATTTATACCAAATATTTAGGTCTATAGGTCCCTATTACGTGTACCTATTACGTGTCCTGAGTCAAAACAATAAAAAGATATGGGTAAATTTAGATTTTTGCGAAAACTTGTAAGAACCAAAATTTACCTTAATTTTCATATTCGACGACTTTAGGTATTTCTGGCATAGCACCCCAGCAGAAGCAGGCCGGGACGGTGGGGCGACTAGCGCCCCTCCCCCAAACCGGGGCAAGACGGGGACACCGTGGTTCCCAAACCCGAGGGGGCCATCTCGAAACCGGAGATGGCCCAGGGTCAGTCGGAGTGCGAGGGATATGCTCTATGGGCAACCTTACACCCCGGCGTCTGTAGACCCGAGACGGCGTGCGGTTTTAGTCGGTTCAAGCCCGACATAACCGCCCCCGCTGGCACGCGGGGGGGTATCCGAAGGGATTTCCGTACGACAAAAAAAAAAGGTATTTCTGGCATAGTAAAGTTGCCACTTTACGCCACAGCGAGGCGCTAGCGGTCCGCTCCAGTGTTTTACGTCAATATACAGAAAAACAACGAAGGTTAACTTTTTTTTTTTATATATATTTAGGACACGTCAATTTGACTTCACCTCGTCTGATGGTAAGCTGAGGGTAAAGTCTCAGGAAAGAGGGTCACCATTACATCCACGTACCATGTTAACAATGGTGGCACTCAGCTTGACGGCCTCATTAGAAGAGGATTGTCGTCGCAGCACCGCGTGACACCCACCACAATCCCCCTGCCCGGCTATGCACTTGCTGACCCCTGAACGCAATCAAACCGAAATTAGATTACTATGGAGGGTTTTTCGCAATCGTGCACGGTGGAACCTTTTTTTTTTTCGTGCGGAAATCCCTTCGGATACCCCCCCCCCCCACCGGCCAGCGGGGGCGGTTATGTCGGGCTTGCACCGACTAAAATCGCACGCCGTCTCGGGTCTTAAGACGGCGGGATGTAAGGTTACCCATAGAGGATATCCCTCGCACCCCGACTGACCCTGGGCCATCTCCGGTTTCGAGATGCCCCCCTTACTTGCTCTCCACTGTGCCATCTGCTAATCAGAGGGACACGTGGAAAGCTTCCGAACAGCCCTCAACAGGGCCGTCCCCGCCTCGGTCGGAGTTGGCCGTAGGCGGCAGCGTCTCTCCCACCCTAGGAGAGAGTCGCTGCCGTCTCCGTTGCCCAGGGTGCACCGCGTGGAGGTCCCCAACCATACACTCCTGCACGGTGGTACCTACCCGGCCGAATTTTGTGACAAATTTGTGTCATCAAATTTCTACCACCAGTTAACTTAAGGTAGTGTTCTAGTATCAACACTGTTATTTACGTAGAAAATCTTCTAGTTGAACTTTAGATAAAGGGAATAAAGCTTATAATAATTATAATATTATAATTTGGCTATCAGAAAGTCGCTCCCGTAAAAGCTTATATGAACCAAACTATGAAAAAGAACAATATAGTGGACCCCGATCGCCAAGGGGTGCACTATATTGTTCTATGGGGGTATCCGAAGGGATTTCCGCACGAGAAAAAACCGTCCACCGTCCCGGTCTGCTTCTGCTGGGGTGACAGGCGGCCTCACCTGCCACCCCCAAGCCTGCGCTCATGGAGGACGGCGCCCGAGTCGCCTGAACCGGAAGTTCCCTATAGGTTTTGGGTCGATAACGTATATATGTTAGTACCCGTTGACCTACAATCACAAAATTTGGCTAAAAGCAAGATCTTACAGCACAAATAAAGGAAAAATTCCAAAAATTTCAAATGTTGAAAATGAAAGGGTACATATAATACATACATAGTTGACGCCAATTAAGATAGGCATCTGAATTGTATGGTCGCTCATACAATTTAGAGGCCTAGCTTAATTGGCACTAACCTCAAATATGGTATCCAGTTTTGTACGGAACACTGATACGCGATTCCAACTCACACTTGACCGGTTTTATAGCTGTCTCATCATCATCATCTTAGTATGGTTCCCGATTCTATTCGAGGTTTTCACCTGCTTTAGATTTGGCTTATGCGGCTTTTATGGGAGCGACTGCCGTCTGACCTCCTAACCCGGAGAGGAAAGCCACCACCAGAGCCTCTTTCGTTAATCAGGTGTACCTTGCAGGTGAGGTTGCCTTGTCTCCGAGGGTCTTCGTCATACATCCAAGTTTCTGTCTACCTTACTGAAAATGTACCTATGTGCAGGCCACTGCAGAACAGTAAAATACATTATAAAACTACATAATATAAGTTTACTAGCTGACCCGGCAAACGTTGTTTGCCATGTACCTATATTATTTCTAGCAAATCTTTTTTTAGTTCAATAAAATAACTATCTACTATAAGTGTGCGGGGATTTACTTATAATCGAAAGCGTTGTAGACAATGAAAGTATGCTTTATTTAGGTTAACAAATTAATCTTTATCAAAGTAACAAATATATCTTAAATAACAATTCTCAATAGCCATCTAAACGTGTCTAAACATTTAAAATATTTATTCATATCTTTACTATCAATTATGGCAGTTGAAAAAAAAAAAAGATTAATCTCTCAGCGCCATAGAGTGTACAATATTCTTGGTTAGTCCCTCTTTAGCCAACACAAACAAACTGGATGGTTTTCACACGCGAGAACATACCACATATAGTTGTCCGTGGGAAAAGCATGGTGTTTCCAAATCTAAGCACATACAGACAATGTCTGGCCTTGTGACTTATTGACCGTCATAGCAAATGCCAATCTAACTGGGAATTGAATGCGTTTGAACTCAATTGGCACATCTGTAAGAATCATAGGAATTCGTGGCAGCAACACATTTTCGCCTTGAAACTTTCCATTCAAAATGATGGCTTCAATAACGTTTTTCATTAATTTTTTAATGACTAATCGTGTGCCATTACACAGCCGTGGAGGGTTCAAGTTACGAAGCAGAATTATCGGAGTTCCAACCTTCAATTGTAAATGGTGTGGTGGCATGCCTGGTGTAGCGGGTTGAGGCTACAGTAGTAGTTCGCTCGGCTCGGCTCGGCGGGCCGGGAGAGTTCTAAATCTCTCCCGAGCGCGCTCCGCCATTTTCGCGAGCATTACATGCTCGCAGAAGGAGGTGGCGGCGGCCCATGCGCTGGCGCTCCGCACCATTGCCGCAATCATGCTGCCGAGCGAGAGGACTCCCACCCCGATGGCTGCCACGAGGTCACGCCTCGGCGCCTCCCACGCCGGCCAGTCCGCCAGCGTGTGCAGCCCTGAGTCCTCGCTCGCGTCGCAGTGATGACACTCAGGCGTTGGCTCCTTCCTGATCCTGATCCTGATCCTGATGCAGGTGGTCCCCGAAGCACCCCTTCCCGGAGATCACCTGCGTCAGTCGGTACGAGAGGCTTCCCTGTCGAATCTCTAGCCAATCCTCCATGATGGGCCTTACCGCCGCTATTGCGGCGTGCCCTTCGCTTGGTCGCCCAAGTCGTTCCTTCCACTCCACCACGATGGCCTGGCGGAGCTGGGACTGCACGGCCTCGATTTCTCGATGCTCGGGGTTCCGTCCCTGCTCCCGCGCCTCCTTTCGCCACTGATACAGTTGCGAAAGGGCTCTCGCCTCCAGGTCCCATGGCGGAATTCCGGCAAGGAGACTCCCCGCCTCCAAGGAGATCGTGCGGTACCCGCGGGTGACCCTGATGGCCATCACTCGCTGCGGAGCGCGCAGCATCCGCACACTTCTGGCCTTCAGGGCCTCCGCCCATATTGGGCACCCATACAGGCCATGGACCGCACGATCCCCGCGTAGAGTCTCCTGCAAAAGTCATCGGGCCCCCTCATGTTGGACAACAGCCGCGCCAGAGCGAGAGCTGTGCTCTTCAATTTGGGGGCTAGACTTCGGATGTGCTCTCCGAAGTCCCATCGGCCGTCGAGCACGAGCCCCAAATATTTCATTTGGGGCTTGATGCCGATGCTATTTCCTCCCACGATGAGACTGGATCCATCGGGTGGCTTGTTCCGAGGCCCATGAAAGAACAGGGCCTCGCTTTTATGCAGAACCACCTCGAGACCCAGCCGCCGGATCCGCTAAACGACTTGGGCAAGCGCGGTCGTGGCCTTTAGGGTCGCTTCGCGGTACGTCACCTCGCACGCCGTCACGAGCGTGTCGTCCGCGTAGCACGTGACGGCGGATCCCTGTGGAACACCGCACGACATTTCACGTCGACCGATACCGGTCACGGTTGGGTAGATGACGGCTCTCTCCGTCAAATACGCCCCGACTATGCAGAGAAGCACTTCGTGATACACGAGCGCCTCCCTAATGCAACTCCAGGGCAAGGTGTTAAACGCGTTGAAGATGTCCAGGGACACCGCCAACATCACCTCACCCCGGGCTACTGCATCCTCCGCCAGAGCCCTCACGCGCATTATGGCATCCACGGTGGAGCGCGCGGAAGCCATATTGGCCATCCGCCAGGTCCGGCCCCACTCTTGAGAAGTGCTCGACGAGGCGCTTCACAATTACTCTTTCAAAGAGCTTGCACACCTCGTCGAGCAACACTATGGGCCGGCCCCTCCTTTCGGGTGAGGACCAGTTTCCCCGTCTTCCACAATTTCGGAAACTGGCCCCTCTCCAAACAGCGCTGAGAAGCCCTCTCATTCGGGGCTCGAGAGAAGTAACAGTACCTATACCAAAGAAGTCGATCTGTTCAACTCGACTTTTCTAATAGAAAAAAAAAAAAGGTAAAGGGAGAATTACATTGGGGGCCCGATATAGGGTTAAACCGGCCCTAGCTTTCTTGCAAATCTAGATTAATAAATTCAAATTCTGGTTCTTAAACAAATGCAACAGAAGCTCTAAGTCTTCTGGGGAGAGAACCGTTACATTGTGTATGGCAATTCGAGGCCTAAGATTCTTAAACTTTGGATCAGACTATAAAAGTAGTTAGAATATGTAAAATATCTTCTTACTTGTCTGGAATGGTTTTCTCTGAAATTATAGAAGTCTTTGTTTCACCTTAATAATATCTATAATATATTATAATAATAATGTAATCTAGATAGATCGATTTATCTCTTCCGAAACCCCCTGTATACAAAATTTCTTGAAAATCGTTGAAGCCGCGTTTCCAAAATATGTATGTTTTTTAATAATATACTATATAATATGTATTAATATACTAATTTTCAAAACTGAAGAATTTGTTCGTTTGTTTGGTTGAACTCGCTAATTTCAGAAACTACTGGTTCGAATTGAAAAATTATATTCGTGTTATAGCCCATTTATCGAGAAAGGTTATATAAATGTCAACAAATCGGGCAAATTACCATACATTTTTGTAGAACTAATAAATTAGGGGCTTGTATGGGACAAATGGGTGCCACGGGGGCGAAGTATGCCACGGGCGAAGCCGCGGGACACAGCTTGTATATACAAGACTTGTTTGTTTAAAGATATCAGATATCACAGTTGTTAGGAAAAATTACTTAGAAAAATTCTTATCAGGGCTGATAAGTTCAGGGGTGTGTGTTGGGTAACCTCCTCGAGTGTCGCTCCGATTCCGATCCCGCTGCAGTCCGGGGGGAACGGAATCGGAGCGGCCGGTACACCCTGGGCGGCGGTCAATGGCTTCCCCTTCACCCCTTCATAGGGTTGGCATTGATCGTCGGCCAATACCCAACGTGGCGGGAACACATCGCTCTCCGTACTCCTCTGCTTTCAGAGGAGACAGGATGAGCGATGCTGTTAGTGGTGAGATGGCCCAGGGTCAGCCGGGGTGCGAGGGATATGCTCTATGGGTAACCTTACACCCCGGCGTCTGAAGACCCGGGACGGCGTGCGGTTTTAGTCGGTGCAAGCCCGACATAACCGCCCCCGCTGGCCGGCGGGGGGGTATCCGAAGGGATTTCCGCACGATAAAAAAAAAAAAAAAAAAAAAAAAAAGGGCTGATAAGTTCTATTCATCGCCATAAAGAAAAAAAGCGGCCAAGTGCTAGTCGGACTCGCCCATGAAGGGTTCCGTAGCAGCAAGTAACATAATACTACTTTTTTTTCAAATTTTATATTTGAGTTGATTGGATGAAAGGTAAATTGCGGTTTACGATTTATGACGTATTAAAAAACTACTAACTAGATCTCGTTCAAACCAATTTACGGTGGAAGTTTACATGGTAATGTACATCATATTTTTTTTTAAGATTAATTAGTGCCCTGAGTGCATAGACATGGTTTAAATATAAGTCAAGTGTATAAAATTTGAGTCAAAATTTAGTAGACCTAGAAAAATGATTCATTAGTGAAATTGATTGCATAGTCTCGGGTCTAAAGACGCCGGGGTGTAGGGTTGCCCATAGAGCATAAACCCTCGCACCCCGACTGACCCTGGGCCATCTCCGGTTTCGAGATGGGTCCATCTCCGGTTTCGAGATGGCCCCCTCGGGTTTGGGAACCACGGTGTCACCTGCCACCCCCAGGCTTGCGCTCATGTAGAATGGAGGTCGTTAAGAGCGCTTTTACGAAAAAATGGCTAGTTGCAAGGTTTTCGTCGTCAAAATATGATGCATTGCCATAATGTCTATACCTAGCCAATACATGAAAAATATCCTTCATTTTATCTTCTTCAATAACGTCAAAGCGAATTTTAGGTGACTTACCTATTTATTTAGTAATCATCATTCTCCTGGTGTTCGTTTTGGCAAAAACTCACAGAGACCTCATTTCAGAGCTCTAATTTGCAAATAATAATGTAAGCCTTCAAACTAAATTTTACTCTACTAAAAACATCCTGTACTTCCATAATGTCAAAACAGATTTTTGATATTTACCTTTCAAGCAAAGAAAAAAAATATCAATTCAATTTGATTTTCAATCAGAAAGGCTTCAACAAACGTCCGAATATCTCCGGAGTTTTACATCACATCGACAAAATATTGATACTGCAATAAAATTCATGATTTCTCGAAACTACTACAAATTATTTTATAATTTTAAATCAATAAACTTATTTTTATTTCAATAAATTAAACTTGTATATATTTGGCTACACCGACGCTGCGAACTCAGTACCGCGCAAGCGCTTGCCACGGACGGACCTGTGTTGGTTGATTTCACGTGCTTTTGCGTAAAGGTACTACCGCTGTGTGTATAAGAGCCACGTCGGCACTGTGGTTGTGTGCGTGCTAAGCAGGTGTGAAACTACATCCGCCGATCTTGATCGTTGTGAGTATCGGATCATACATTTTCTGTTTCTTAACAATTGTTTACCAGATTTCTAATAAAAGTTACTTTGATTTTAGCTGAACGTTATTACCTATAAGTCGAAATGGGAAAAAACAAATATAAATACCAATGTCTCGGTAAACGCAAGATACGACACATTGAATCTTTGATGAAAGCAAGAGCAGCAAGGTATTATTTTAATTTGATATACTTTACTCATTTTATAAATAATGAAATGCATTGATTAATTTTATTTTGTTTTAGAAAAGAAAAACGAGGAGATGGGTCGCCTCGTTCAAGATATCCTGAAGGGAATATTATTGAAGTTTCCACATCTAGTGATAATGTAGGATCTATGGCAATTGTGACTACTATTGTTTTTTACTTGAATTTTCTCATAGATATACAATGTAATTTATCTAAAACTTGACATTGGCAGAATTAGTCGGCTTAAGCTGACTCAGTTGCGACAAAGAAGAAAAGAAGAATATAAATCATTTATTGCCCGTGTATTACTTAATTTAAAAAATAAATAAATACAGTTTACACGCTATATAACAACACTGCATCACTTACTAATTTTGGCACCTTAGAAAGTACTTGTAACGTATTGTTGTCGTTATTGAGAGTGGGTGTGATGCTACATAGTTATGCTATATTGTTGTATGGAGAAGAGTTAAATATTTTCTTCAAGGACATTAATATTTTTAATATAACATTTACGCTTTCAGAAATTAAAACTCCTTATAAAGAACCCGCAAAATATTATAACCTATTATTATTAATAACATAAGAAAATCTTTATTTGTTTATAAATAAACAGTTATTTTCATATAAGTGTATATATTTTAGATATGTCAGGATCGTAGCAAATGGCGGTCCTTAGTCTCTGCCTACCCCTACGGGAAACAGGCGTGAGCCTATGTATGTATGTATGTATGTATATATATTTTATTAAATAAATACATACTAAATTATAACATAGCTAAATTATTTATTTTATTAGTAGTTTCCCGGGCAGGAGCGGGACCCTTGGGGGCGGCCCTACCTAATGGTAAGGGGAAAACTGCGCCCCAAGGCCCCGCCGTTGACCCAGTGTCTCCAGCCGTAGCTGCTCGGAGGAGTTGTTAGCTCCCTGTTCCCAGCGCGGGCGGTCGGAAGACGGGGAAACTGGTCCTCATCCGAAAGGAGGGGCGCCCGGCGGAATCGCCGTCCGCCTACCGGCCCATTGTGTTGCTAGACGAGGTGTGCAAGCTCTTTGAAAGAGTAATTGCGAAGCGCCTCGTCGAGCACCTTTCAAGAGTGGGGCCGGACCGGGCGGATGGCCAATATGGCTTCCGGCCAATATGGGACCTGGAGACGAGAGCCGTTTCGCAACTGTACCAGTGGCGAAAGGAGGCGCGGGAGCAGGGACGGAACCCCGAGCCTCGAGAAATCGAGGCCGTGCAGTCCCAGCTCCGCCAGGCCATCGTGGTGGAGTGGAAGGAACGACTTGGGCGACCAAGCGCAAAGCACGCCGCAATAGCGGTGGCTAGAGAGGCAACACGGAAGCCTCTCGTACCGACTGACGCAGGTGGTCTCAGGGAAGGGGTGCTTCGGGGACCACCTGCATCGGATCAGGAAGGAGCCAACGCCTGAGTGTCATCACTGCGACGCTAGCGAGGACTCAGGGCTGCACACGCTGGCGGAATGCCCGGTGTGGGAGGCGCCGAGGCGTGACCTCGTGGCAGCCATCGGGGTGAGAGTCCTCTCGCTCGGCAGCATGATTGCGGCAATGGTGCGGAGCGCGAGCGCGTGGGCCGCCGAGATGGCGGAGCGCGCCCGGGAGAGGTTCAGAACTCTCCCGGCCCGCCGAGCCCGCAACATGCTGGCCGCGCGTCGCAGGCGCCGGAGGTCGCTTAACGACCTCCGTCCTCCATGAGCGCAGGCCTGGGGGTGGCAGGTGAGGTCACCCCAGCAGCAGCAGGCCGGGACGGTGGGGCGACTAGCGCTCCTCCCCCAAACCGGGGCAAGACGGGGACACCGTGGTTGCCATACCCGAAGGGGTCATCTCGAAACCGGAGATGGCCCAGGGTCAGTCGGGGTGCGAGGGATATGCTCTATGGGCAACCTTACACCCCGACGTCTGAAGACCCGAGACGGTGTGCGGTTTTAGTCGGTTCCAGCCCGACATAACCGCCCCCGCTGGCCGGCGGAGGGGTATCCGAAGGGATTTCCGCACGAAAAAAAAAAAGGAAGGGTATATATAGGTATTTGCTAGTTTTAAATTAAAATGCGTAAAAAACCTTAATTTAGAGTAATATAATATAATCAAAGTTCCTTTCAAAACCATACTAAGGATCAAGACCGTTTAGTCGACCCGCGCTACTAGCCAAGCTGTATCACTGCACACGTGCACACTGCGCGAGCCTAGTCTCCACGCAGAATAAATAATAGTAGTTTGTAGCCGAAAATACCTAAGATTGCGCGGCGTCAAAATGTGAAAGCGCTCTTAAGCGTGATTGCATAGTACCTTTATAATAGACAGAAAGATTTTTTATAAATTAGTTTATTGCCAGAATATACTTACATTAACAACGTAATTACAATAGTTTCTTACAAGAACTACCGAACAATCAGCCTGGGCCATCACCTATGCTTTCTCGTTAGGTTTCGATTTTACTTTCAAGGTAAGGTCTATAGTAACAGTTTTCTTAAACAAATCGGATAGGTCACTTCTAATGTGGGATTTGATTTGCTGTAACCTCCCACCTCCTGCTCCTACTATCAACTTTAACAGCCTCTCTGATGGACATTCAACAACAACTGAGCAGCAAATTTTTTCCCCATTCTCAACTTCTTCAAAATATTCCAGTTGGATGTTTAACTTGTAAGGTATTTCCTGTGCTAAGAAGTCTAAAAATTTGGCTCTAACCGCTTCTTCAATCAATGACTCTGGCTTTTGATCACACCACATATCTGGCGAATACTGGAAATTGGCAGTTTTGGCGTTGCTAATGAGGTATTCCTGCAAAACCCCAACAAATAAACACATTACTTAAGAAATGGCAGTATACAGTGTTTTATTTTAAACTGGGACAGCATGGTTCTGTGCTGGTACCATACGAGATACAAAAGCTATTTAGGAAGCATTAGCTCTTTTGCTGTATGAACCATTTTTGCATTTGTACTTAATTTGTTTAATTATACACAATACATTGCAAACAAAATGAAAATTACTCATCTTCCGAGTTTTTACCCAGCACAGTTGGGATGGGCTTTCAGTCTAGATAAGAATCAGCTGAATTACGATATTTTCAGTAAAGCGACTGCCATCAGACCTTTACAACCCACTATTGATATTGCAGTTCTGTATGTTGACCAGACAGTCCAAAAGTTTCGGGCTTCAACCACCCTAAACTAATGCCACAAATTTTCGAATGGCAGTTGGGACAGACGGCTTAATGTGCTCTCAGAGGCACAATGGGGTCTCAATGTGTTAAGAATCAACACCCATCCTAACACTGACCTGGGTAATATTACTAGCCTTATTAAATGATAAAATAAAATATATTATTACCTTGATATCATTCACTCCATCACCATTCAATGCTGATATGAGGAATACATCAGAAAATTTACTATACCCTCTTTCTATTTTATCTGTTCTCTTTCTACTCCTCTCACTGTTAGGTATACAGTTGCCAGCTATGTATCCATTTGTAATATTTCTTATCACATTTAGTAACTGATGTTTACTTTTTAATCTATCAACCTGTAATAACATGTTACAAATAAAGAGATAGGACAAATTTTGTCAGTTTGTTTATATGTTTTGGGTAATCTTCAGAACCACTCCGCTAACTGGAAAAACTCTTTCACCATTTGAAGGTACATTATCCTCAATGGACACAGCTGTATTTTGTGTTTAAATTATGATGGCTTGAGTTTAAACTCATATAAACTGAAGAAAAGCGTTGGGTTGCTATTCTTATAATATAATGAATCTGCAAAGGTCAATAAACAAAAGGTTGCTATATTGACCCAGTAAATGATGTATAATTGATTGTTAACAACAGTGTACAGTGTACTGTCACCATCAGCATGAGCCTCACACATTCCCAGTAAAGTGCTGTACAATAATTTAACTGCACCAAACATCTATGTACTTCACCATGTTTCTGCAATAAATTAATAAATAAATAACAACCGGGACCAATGGCTTAACATGCACTCTGAGGCACAGAGGTATCTCACTGTGCCAAAAATTGTTTATATGCACGGTATTACATATTTAATATACTTACTTTATTTATAATTAGGAAACTAGGTGTATGTTCAATTGAATTCAACATGTTGATTACATCAGTGTGAAGCTGATCTTTTGTAAATTTGTTGGAAACATCATGAACAACACCAACCACATCAGCACATCTTAGACTTTTGTGACATGCTCCTATCATTGAATCTGGTAAATTGTACCTGAGAAACAAGTTTATAAACTTCACTAAAATTGTTACTGTTCTTTAACTAGCCACTGCCCACAACCCAAGTTAACAAAACAATTAATTATTAAAAACCTCATGTGTTTCAACTTCACACCATTTTTGTGAAATCCCTCATAGGTACCACCGGGTTAGAGATGGCACCCTAAGAACTCTATGCAACTTGTCAACCCCTGTGAATGGAATAGTCCTTTACAAATGAAAACTACTTAGCGACAGGACCAACCCAGAGAGGAAAGACTACGCCAGAGCCTTGGCTTTGCTCCAGTAGATCATAGTGGGCATCCATATACCCCAAAAAACATATTCCATAAGCAGCTCAAAGCTACATAGTCATTTTCTTATAAATTTAATACAAATAAAAAAGGGCACATATTTTACCTACATACTTACTTTTTTTTCTCTTTAACAGTAACTACACCAGGTGTGTCTAGAAACACAATTTGGGTATTGCTTTGGTAGCACATAGCTCTAACTAGTTTTGTAGTTGTATGAACTTTGTTGGAAGCGGCACATATCTGAAAACGATCATATCACTTTTTTATTGAAATTTGTAAACTTTCAAGCACTCTGCTTAGGAACAGGTTATGGACTAAAGTGGTTTTGTACATGATACCTACCTTTCTTTCTATGATCTTATTAATAAGAGTACTTTTTCCAGAATTTGGAGCCCCAATAATAGCTACATTTACGACTTTGGCAAGATTTCTCTCAATGGCTTCTGGTTGTGAAGAAAAAAATGCAGCTTTGTAATAAGATGTTTTACTATATGTCAAACGTAAGGTACGAAACACAAATGTGGTCATGTTGTTAAATTTAACAGCCATAAAAACTTAATATTAATAATACGTATTAAACGATATTATTGTAGGTTATTTTTCTCTCAAACTTCAAAAAAGGTTTTAGTGATGTAGTGTCAAGTCAACAGGTCAACTCGATTTACAAACTCGAGTTGCAGTTTAGCAGGGCTTTTCTCCGGAGACGACAAAACGAGAATCTCCGGAGATTGAAGTAGGGAAGTAAAAATGGAGCTGAATTAAATACTGGAACTACTGGATAAACTTTACTGTACAATTAAACGAGTACATCGTGAGTCAAATAATAAATTAAATATCCAAACACTGAAAACCTATTGATGTAAAAAACCATTTCCCCATCAACGTCATAATGAGCAGACGGGTCTATTCCTTTCATAAATAGTTTGAATTATTAAAGGAAAAGGCTATACAACTAAAAAGGTTCTATGTCACCACATCACCCACCAAGGCAGAAAAAAAAATTAAAAATAAAATAAATAACAACAACAAAATTTTAAACAGCTTTAATTCACAAATCCAAGACATCTCTAAATATAACTGTCGCCATACCTTTTTTTTTTTTTTTTTCGTGCGGGAATCCCTTCGGATACCGCCCCCGCTGGAGAGCGGGGTGTGTCCAGCGGGGGCGGTTATGTCGGGCTTGAACCGACTAAAACCGCACGCCGTCTCGGGTCTTAAGACCTACTGGTGTAAGGTTACCCATAGAGCATATCCCTCGCACCCCGACTGACCCTGGGCCATCTCCGGTTTCGAGATGGCCCCCTTACTTGCTCTCCACTGTGCCATCTGCTAATCAGAGGGACACGTGGAAAGCTTCCGAACAGCCCTCAACAGGGCCGTCCTCGCCTCGGTCGGAGTTGGCCGTAGGCGACAGCGTCTCTCGCCCTTGGAGAGCACCCAACCAAGCACCCCACTGTCCTGCCATACCTAGTGGTGATTTGAGCGGGCTGTGGTGAAAAACGAGGTGAAATAATTTTATTCTCAGGCCGACCTGAATGACCGACAGGCTCCAACGCTCGTGAACCTGGAGCTGCAATATGTTCCGTATCAGCTTCTAAATGGGCGGGTTTACAGCGATCGGTACTAACAGTAGATTCGCGTCCCTTAATTTCGATAGTAACGGTTTTATCCCGACGCTTATTAATTTTGAACGGTCCTAAGTAGGGTGGTTGAAGAGGACTTCTAACTGTGTCATCCCGCAACCATACGTGTGAAGCAGTTGTCTTTGAAAACAAAAATTGACTGCCACGAATGAACTGAAACCGGAACAGGGCGCAAAGCTTCAAAATGGCTTCTCAGATCAGTTAAATAATCTGAAATATCTTCAGAATTTTTGGGAATGTCGGGAGTAACAATAATAATTCAGCGGAAGAAGATTTAATGTCCTCTTTATACGCTGTTCTTAAACCTAAAAGAACAAGTGGAAGTGCCTTCATCCATGACGAAGAATGGCACGTAAGTGACGCCTTCAATTGGCGATGCAGCCGCTCAACCATACCGTTCGCACACGGATGATGGCACATGAGTCAACGAAAAAGTGACGACTCAAATTGTCGACCTTGATCGGTCGTAACAATGCTTGGGACTCCAAAACGAGACAACCAACCACTAACAAAAGGATCAGCGACCTCTTCGGCCGTGATTGAAACCATAGGCCAAACCTCAGGCCACCGTGAACCTGTCAATTGCGGTGAGGCAATATCTAAAACCATTAGAGTGTTGAAAAGGTCCTACGATATCGAGATGCACGTGACAAAATCTGCCAGACGGAGTACAAAACTTACCCAACGGTGAAATGATATGCCTGGTTACCTTGGATCGTTGACATTCTAAGCAAGAACGTGCCCATTTACTGCAGTCAGCATTAATATTGGGCCACACGTAACGATCAGTCACCATGCGAACGGTTACCCGCACGCCAGGGTGGCTGACATTGTGACATCTATCAAAGGGTATTCTCCGAAAAGCAGGGGTTAAATAAGGACGTGGTTTCCCTGTAGAAGTGTCACAAAATATAAATAAGTCAGTACCAGGAATTAAAATTTTCTCTAACTTCAAAGAAGAGTTATCGCGAACTCGAGACATTTCCTCGTCATTAAGTTGCAAAGTAGCTAGCGCCGCAAAATCTTCCTCCAGGGAAATAGATCCTACGTGGGATACGCATCAGCAACAACGTTGTCAACGCCTTTAATATAGACAATGTCCGTAGTAAATTGGCTGATAAACGATAACTGATTCAATTGAGAAGGAGGTAGCTTTTCACGACGTTGTGAAATGCGTAAATTAATGGTTCATGATCCGTAAAAATTTTTGCGTGATCGTAAACCCCAAGTAGCTCTCTATAGTAAGCTGGCCAAAAAACCTGCTTTGGATTCAGCTTTTTACTAAAATAAGCAACGGGTTGCCAAGGTTCTTTGTCGCTAGCGCGCTGCTGTAAGCAAGAGCCTACGTGAGTGCTAGATGCGTCTGTAAAAAGACCTAACACTGCATTACAATCAGGGTGAGCTAAAATTTTAGTAGAAGTCATACTTCTTTTACAGGCCTTGAAGCACTCCTCTAAAGCGGTAGTCCAATCTAAAGCCTTCTTAGCACCCTTGCCTTGATTGTCGGAAATAGCGTCAATCAACGGTGCTTGATATTTGGCGGCGTCTGGAATAAAACAACGGTAAAAGTTTACCATTCCAAGAAAACGACGCATGCCTTGTACAGATTTAGGGGGAGGAAAATCAACAAGGACTCTAATTCTATACTCAGGGGGTCTAATACCCTCTGCACTAATTTGATATCCAAGGAAAATGACTTTGTCAGCCCCAAAACACTTTTGTTAGTGTTAATAACAACACCGAATTCCTACAATCTACTGAAAAGAGTCCTTAAATGGACAGCATGACTGGCAGGGTCCTTAGAAAACACGAGAATGTCATCAATATAAGCATAGCAAAAATCTAGGCCACGCACGACTTCGTCGATAAATCTTTGAAATGTCTGGCCTGCATTTCTAAGTCCAAAACTCATGTAAGGAAAATCAAACAAACCAAAAGGCGTAATGATAGCTGTTTGACAAATGTCACTAGCATTGACAGGGATCTATTGGTAAACTTTAAGAAGATCAATGGTGCTAAAAACTGTGCAACCAGACCAATTATGGTTAAAATCGCCCATATGCCGAACTGGATAGCGTTCCTATATAGTGCGAGAATTAAGAGCGCGGTAATCATCACAAGGTCTCCATGACGAATCCTTCTTCTGAACTAAATGCAAGGCAGAAGACCAAGGACATCTTGAGCGTCGGACAGTACCGACCTTTAACATATCCTCAATTCGCGCTTAGCGATGGATGACAAACCTGTCGTCCCATCACGAAGCTTACTATGCGCGTGTTAGATTTTAGAACTTTCAAGCTAAAAATAAGGTCAGGAATGTACCTAAGATATATATATTTAATATATATATATTAAAAATAAGTAAGTAACTACACTTTATGAGCTTTAAGTATACATTAGGAGATAATTATTGACACTGCACTGTGAAGTAATGTAACTGAATGTAAAACAATGAAGAAGTTATTTCTATAGTAGGTAATAAGGAATATATTTAAATAAGACACATGACCAATGGTTACAGATAAATCATGTTTAGTCAAACACCTTGACAATACAAAATATATACTACATACACTGGTTATATAACTGGCACAATTATAATCTCAGACTTATTGAAGAACAATATAATAGAAATACTTAACTTATACACTGTTGTTCAGTATCGTAGCTGCTGAGCAAAAAGAGACCAAGCTCCGTATGGGAGCTGCTTTTATAGACTACTTTGGTCGTTATTCAAATAACTACCCACTATTATTTATTATCTTAAATTATTTCTAGAATATCAAAATGGCCTCCAAATGTTGCCAATACTAATAAATAACAAACACATATTGGTCTTTGTAATTGTTTAAGAGAACAAGGTACATATTCATATTTATGTATTATTATTTATTACATTACATAGTTATCACGGCCATACTGACAATACTTCGTCCTCGAAGTAATCACACCGCATCCATTAAATAAGTCTAATAAGAAATTCGGAAACAATTCTAGAGTATTGACAGTTTCACAGTTATAAATTAGATAACATAATCCAAGTCCCAAAAAAAAAACTCAGTATCTTGTTTGCCATATAAATTGAATCTTAGTTTGTATACTTAACTTCACACTGAACTTGCATATCTGATGGAAGAGATTGCTTAAGGAAATAAATTACATCTATATTATTTTTATTGTGTGTACCAAAAACAAACAATGAACTACTTCTTTACTTGCATAGTCATGCTAGTCCTTCTAGCACCAAACAAGTAGCACCATATTCTTTACTTGCATAGTCATGCTAGTCCTACTAGCACCAAACAAGTAGCACCAGATACTCTTTACTTGCATAGTCATGCTAGTCCTACTAGCACCAAACAAGTAGCACCAGATACACTTTACTTGCATAGTCATGCTAGTCCTACTAGCACCAAACAAGTAGCACCACCATAGATGTTTGCCAGATACCTACGACATGCCATTAACACTTAGTTCCTGCTAATGACACCAAGTAAGTGGCTCAGTAATTTCAAATAATAAACCTGTGACATAGACGCGCTGATTGGCCAATCAGTACCAAATCACAGCAGACCGGCAGAAATATAGTATTCGATCATAAGTCATCAATTTCTATGTTCTATGACATTATTTTCACCTATTAGTTTCAAAGTACTATGACAGCATTTATAGTCAAGGTGAGAAGACCACTAGGTCCATCTGAACTTAACTTGTTAGCAAGAGAATCATTGAAAGTACCAAAATAACAAGATGAAACAAAAGTTAATTAGCTGATCAATTTTGAGGCTATGATAACCACTGTTGATGGATGGATCGAAGCTCGCACGGGCCAATCCATTGTCGTCCATTCACTGCTAATGAACTGGATTAGTAACCCCAAACTACGGTCGCAGCATGTTAATATATTGGGCCATCAATGCCTCAAAACCAACAGTCATAAAACATAACAAAAGGGTATTTAGTAGGTACTTTCAACTTTTCAATCACTTTTTTAACAAGTAGGTATATCCAATAAACATAAATAAGCAACCGTTTGGCCAACCTGATTCTAGTGTCTTACTTCAGAGACAGAAACACATGAAATGCTAGAAATTAGGCAATACCATTTCATACCACAAGGATTACACAATTGGCAATAATACAGAAACAAAAAAAATCCATATTCAAATAACTTATTGTAATCTTTTATTTATCTAAATACTATACTTAGTACTTTTAAGCATTTTACTGGATAACTAACTTCAACTTAGAATTTTAATCAATATTTGGGTAATTCCAAGCAGCAATGGTAATCATTAACATGTTATTACAAATTGATTACAGATTGTATGTTTACATGTGAATTATTATCATTAATCATTTTACTCGTATAGCATTTTCAACTATAATATTTTCTTCTACCCATTCTCCAGGCCAAAACCTTAACTTTTCTTTTACAATAACAATATTTATTTAAATTATTCAGACCCTTCAGAGCATAGCGATCATGGGGAAGAATTTGTAGGACTTCATAAGGGCCCTTAAATTTAGGGTTTAGTTTATCATGGTGTCTGTGGTCTTGGTTAACATAAACTAAATCACCTATATAATAGTTTGTTATTCCACCTAACAGTCAAAATGTTTTCTGTATTTTTTTTTGCAATCAAGCTCTAGCAAGTTCACGATCGGCTTGTACATTGATATAGGGATCTAGGCTATTATTGTCTAAAACATCATTCAAATGTTTTAATGTTTCTGAAAGTTCTGAGAAAAGATCAATAGTACTAGCATTGTTTAAATAATTAACTTGTAGGCTATGAGTTGGAATGTGTTTGCGAACCAGGTGACAACCTGATGAATTAGTAGTAATCTCAATATCTGGATACGGAACGGCCATCAATAACCTTTATTACAAAAATATCTAATTCAATATGAAATTCATAAAATTGAACTGACCCTCCCCTATTTCATGAATATTTTCATAACACGGGGTAAGGTGACAACCAAGACGTTTAGCAGTAGATTCTTTTATAATACTACAGTTGCCCCGGTTTCAATAAGAGAACTAATGCTAACATAATTAATAGTTACCAGAGTTAGCATTAGTTCACCAGAGTTAGCATTAGTTCCCATTTTCTAAAAAAACATCCTTTTTATGGGGGTAGAAGCCGTAGAAGTGGTATTAATTTTTGATTTTTATCTACAAATTGAATCTACATTCCCGTGTTTTTTGCAAAAAGTGCAATGATTTTTTGAGGGGTCACTAGAATTATTTGTTTACAAAAATCTTCTACATTGTGACGTCACGTGCCCTAATTTACCACATACAAAACATTCAATGTCGGTAGCTCGGGGTTCTATTCTAGGGCGCTTTGAAGAACCTATACACTGTACTGTATCTTTATGATCATTACTGCATTGCTCAGAGGGTCGTTTTTTTGTTTTTGCATAAGATGTTAACAGACTAATGAGTTCCGAGGTATTTGAAATGTTATTATTAAATGACGCCATTCTTACATTAATATCACTAATACTGCCACAGACTAATTCAACTAATTGTAATTCACTAAAAGAAATCTTTGTATTACGTAATAGCCTAAGTTTTTCTCTTGCATACTCGCAATACGATTCAGCCGATTCAGAAGTGTATAACACTGCCTTTTTTAGTTTCTCCGCAAGATTCTTTTTCTCTGGGTACAGAGCCGTCAGCTCTGTACGTAGATTTTCCCACGAACATCCCTCTGCTGGGTCCCATGTCTCGAACCATAAAAATGCAGACCCTTTTAGGGCCTTACCTGCCTTGGCGACAGTAGCAATGCTGCTCCAGCCGAACTCCTTTGAGAGAGTCTCAATGTTGTTGCACCACGATACGGCACCCAAGTCGCTTGTAGTTGGATCAAAGGTCGGTAAAGCCACATCGTCTTCTTTTTGTCGAGATCTGCTAATCGCATCTGTAAACGTCTTCAGAAATTTTTGCAATGCTGATGTATCCATTCTGAAAATATAAACGATTCATATTAGAAGGAGTGGACTCATTATCCCACTTCTGATGTTAGATTTTAGAACTTTCAAGCTAAAAATAAGGTCAGGAATGTACCTAAGATATATATATTTAATATATATATATTAAAAATAAGTAAGTAACTACACTTTATGAGCTTTAAGTATACATTAGGAGATAATTATTGACACTGCACTGTGAAGTAATGTAACTGAATGTAAAACAATGAAGAAGTTATTTCTATAGTAGGTAATAAGGAATATATTTAAATAAGACACATGACCAATGGTTACAGATAAATCATGTTTAGTCAAACACCTTGACAATACAAAATATATACTACATACACTGGTTATATAACTGGCAAAATTATAATCTCAGACTTATTGAAGAACAATATAAAAGAAATACTTAACTTATACACTGTTGTTCAGTATCGTAGCTGCTGAGCAAAAAGAGACCAAGCTCCGTATGGGAGCTGCTTTTATAGACTACTTTGGTCGTTATTCAAATAACTACCCACTATTATTTATTATCTTAAATTATTTCTAGAATATCAAAATGGCCTCCAAATGTTGCCAATACTAATAAATAACAAACACATATTGGTCTTTGTAATTGTTTAAGAGAACAAGGTACATATTCATATTTATATATTATTATTTATTACATTACATAGTTATCACGCGCAATCAGGCAATAAATTAAATGCGATAAAAAATCTGAACCTAAATTTCCACATTCGACATCTGCCACTACAAAATTCCAAGTAAAATTGCGCCTAAGACCTAGGTTAAGATTCAAAGTCATTAGACAAATAAGTTTTAATTTTTGAACCATTTGCTGCAACTAAATGGTATGATTGTGACTGCTTGGCACCTATTTTAGTACTAGAAACAGGAATGCAACAAAGTCCGAACCAGTATCCATAAGGCATCTCCTTCCAGAAAACCGGTCGGTTACAAAAAGACGAAGACCGGCTGTCGCCATTAACGGACGCTCAATTAATTTTTCGAAGACTGCGGCTTAACATCGGGAGTTTGACTCGACCAATTACAAGGGGAGACGCATTTTTTGGCACGCTGTCCGTAACGATCGTGATAAAAACACCAATTTTTATTACGTGAACGGGATCTGTTACGATTGGGATTGTTTCTTCTATCCCTAGACCTACAGCGTTCCTGTCTGACCAGGTTGATCAGTGAAGCCATAGCACAGGTTAAATCTGCAATACTTTCTTTCATTTCCGCAATCTCATTGTTATTAACCGTATTACTGCTATTGGAAGATGACGTAACTGCGCATGCTGAATGAGCTGGCGGAGCGTTGATTTCTACCAACTGATCAGCCAGCGCACTCAATTTCGGCAGAGATTGCAGACGCTGAGCAACAAGTATTGTTTGCAGATATAATGGTAAAGGATTCAACCAAATTGTTTTTAGAATGTCTTCAGGGAAAGAATTACCGGCGAGGGAACTAAGATACCTATAAAAAGAAGAAGGTTTCCTGTCCCCTAATTGCTCTTTTTCTAATAAGAAGCATATTTTTTCTTCGTGAGAGACCGAAAACCTTCGAATAATGGAATTACGCAAAACAGTATAAGGTTCACGTTCGGGAGGGGATAGAATGATGTCCTCGACTTCACGTGTGCAATTGGTATCCAAATGGGCCACGGCGTAATAAAACTTTGTACCCTGATTACTGATTTGGTTAATATGGAATTGCGACTCCAGGCTAGCAAACCATAGCGCCGGACGGTCTTCACAGAACGGTGGAGTTCAAATGGTGACTCGATTCACCACAGTCGTACTTGTTACTAACGCTTCGGAAAACTGCTCTGTTTCGCAAAACTGCTCGGGGTCGCTCATAATTGTTTACAAAATACAATAATTACAATAAAAGAAAGTAACACAATTAATAAAAAAGTAATAATATTAGTCGTCATTATTAATGTTGGCTGTTGCAGGTCGTGAAGGTGCCGTCCGTGCAGTCGCAGACGGAGGTAGGAAGTGCTATGCAGCTAATGCCCAAGCTCACCTCACCTCCTCAGTTTTCACTTGAATATCAATTAACACTCATACCTGGTTCCAGTTGTGTATTATAACACTCATAACATAATAAATACTTCCTCCGTTTGCTGATCCTTACGGCGATATCACGTCGGGGTCACCAATTGGAGATATGGTCTCCGTTTTAGTAGGGTAGTAAAAATGGAGCTGAAATAAATACTGGAACTACTGGATAAACTTTACTGTATAATTAAACGAGTACATCGTGAGTCGAATAATAAATTAAATATCCAAACACTGAAAACCTATTGATGTCAAAACCATTTCCCCGTCAATATCATACTGAGCAGACGGGTCTATTCTTTTCTTAAACATTTTGAATTATTAAAGGAAAATATAAGAAAAGGCTAAACAACTAAAAAGGTTCTACTATGTCACCACAACTTTTTTAGGCAAAATATTCATAATCGTTATCAGTTTCGGAAAAAGTAGCTGTGGCACATGGACGGACAGACAGACAGACAAACTTGACGAATCTATAAGGGTTCCGTTTTTTGCCATTTGTCTACGGAACCCTAAAAATGGTGGATAATCGGGAGTTGGAGTAGAAGAAAGGCGTTTTAATAAGTTTGCTTTGGTATCTCATCAAAATGGGACGAACAAGTGAAGTGTTTATTCAACGCGAGTGTGACGCCCCTGATGTTGCACACGTCCATAAGCCACAGTAACCGCTTCCTACCAGGTGGGTCGTGTGCTTGTCGGCCACGGAAGTGGGATATAAAATGCAAATCAATATTGAAATTTGTAGGAACAGAGACTTGATGTAATTTTTCAACGTCCATTGTATTCAAAAATTTCCAAACCTCAGCTGGATCTCCGGTTTCAATTGAACTATGGAAGTGCGGGCGTTGAGTGTGCCTACACACCTTATTGCAATTATTTCTTATGGCTCCATATCTGTCCCAATTGGTTGGTTTTTATGTCGTGTTTAGCCGCAGCTTTTTTGGCAAAAGTATGCCGGATCTCATCAGTAAGCCATGGAGCTGGAAGATATTTCATTTTGAATAGGTGTGTGCACGTTATAAAGTTATGTCAAATTTTCTTTTAGAAGTTTGAGTTTAATATTGACACACTGCACTCAAAAGAGTATAGCAGTCATACTTATTGTGTTTACCAAATAAACAAAATAAAACAAAAACAAAAAACACTACGAAAAAATAGCCACTTTTTAGCTCGCAGTCGGATAAACAACCGATATTCAACCGTTGGTGATAGGTTGTCAACGGTTGCTTTCGATAAATATCCGATGTCAACCGTTGTTTTTCATATACATAGTTAGGTGACAATATTGATAACCTTTGCGCAAGGCAATTGATTGATTTTAAGGATATTAAAATATAATTTAATAACCGGGTGGTGTACAACCTCAGAGATTATTTTTTGCACTTTACACGCGATGCCTATGCGCGCGCATAGGCATCGCGGTGTAGTAAAAATGGGTAACGGACTTACTTCGCTTAGTCTGGCTAAAGATAACTGGCGTCAACCTGTGGAATTAAATATTAAGGACCGCAAGGATTTATGTTAGAGTAGAGCGTTGCATATCCGTTTCTATCGGGCTTCATATGGACTTAATATTTATTTTTATTTTTTATTTATACCAGCATCTTTATTTTAGCTACGCTTCAGTTACTTGTTTGGGAATACCGAAGGGTTTATAAATCTTTAGGCTTTCACGGCCGGCGTTGCATGTTGAATATACTGCTTCCGGGCTGTTTGGTTGTCGCAGAGAAGTCACCGCCGAGGAGGGTTCTCCGCAGTCATCGGCGCCCGGACTTGTACCACTGAAGATGTCGACCGCAGTAATCGACGAAACGTTTGGAACACAAGTTTCCTATGGACCACGGCCAAACAGCCCGGAAGCAGTATATTCAACATACCGAGGGGTTGTTATGACGAATGGCTATCCCTACGGGATGGTATGATTGTTATTTGTCGGGCGTGCCACCATCCCGGAAAATGCCTTAGACTTATAATTTCTGGTTGTTTTCGTCTTGTCAACGGCAAAATAAAGCGGCACAGATAAAATCATGTAGCCTGAATAGTAAATCAACAACTTGCTCTGAAGTACAACCTTCTGGAATCAGAGGAATTTTACTATAGGTACATGCCCGACGCAGTGCTAAAAAATGAGCATATCATGACAATTTGGATCTTATTCTTATCAGGCTTATTGGCGACAATAGTCCAGGATTATTGTTGCAATTTTACCACTATCCCACATGACACGGCACGTTTTATGAGAGGATTACTCTCTCTGGAGCCCTAACCACCGGTATCTTGATCCCTGTACCCGATGCCAGTGGAGTACTATTTTTAATATTTTTAAATATATTCGTTTGCTTTTTATGCATATTAATAATGTAATTTATTCATTCAACATAGATGAATGGTTAAAGACAATAATAGTAATACAAAACATTTCAAACAATGAAAATAATGAAGAATATGAGCTACTTTTTGATTTCAGGTTTACCGAAGAATCTCCAAATAATCTCCGGAGATTTTTGAAAACCAATCAAGAAAATCTCCGGAGACTAAAATCGTGTCCAGAACAAAGCCCAGCACTTAGCTCGTTGATCGAACTTAGGTTGGATTCTACGTATTCTACCAGCAAACTTCGTAACATGACAATGTACTCTAGCTGCGCAGAATGCATTTTGAGGTCTCTTGTATTGTTTGTGGTAAGCGCAGAACGCGACAGTGGAGGCGGGTCAATCAACCTATCATAGATTAGTTATGGTTTTCGACGTTTGTTCACGAAGCTTACCGGTCTCTACTTGCACTTATCTAAAATTAACTCGAGTTGCACTTAACTCGAATTAGCTCGGGTTGGATTCTTCGTAAGTTTGTAAGTAGTTTTCACTTCGTGACTAACGTCACGACACCCCTCCTCCTCAGCTTCATCTTGTAAACTCGAGTTCCACAACTCAAGGTCGATTCGGAATTTTAGCGAGTTAACTCGTGTTTTTTTTGAGTAGGCACATCACTAAATTTTTCATTCATATATTCGTAGGTGATCGCAACGCAACGTAGCTGACAGCTGTTACTGTCATTTATTTGACTTTGACTCAGTTTTCAGTTTGCATTCACAGAGTATTTGCATTTCGCATGCTATTCCATTTTGCGTGTGATTTTAAGACTCGTGATAATTAATGTGGAGTTGAACTACATAATTCCTGCGATTATTTAAGTCTAACCAAATAGTTAGTGCAGTTAGATGATAGGGATTAAGTGTTTATTGACAGGGTACCGTCTTTCTACAGTATTATTTTATTCTTTCTTTGGTGTCATCTCATCAATATTATGCGCCTGAACTGAATGCTTGGTTTAAAAATCGCCGGTATGATTGTGCTCAGGTAAGTTTACATTATATAAACAAACTCTTGATTTTAATTTTGCATGCACCTTTGTTAAATATTATAATTTCCTCTAAACTTTTCTAACTTTATGAAGTTTTTTTTTTGCATGTAATTTGTAACTCTAATCCCTATTTTCATATATTTTATTTTTTAATTTCCAGAAATGTCAGAGATAAAGTATAAAAATCAAATTTTGGCTGCTATAGATCATTTACGCTCTCGTAAATCGCGTCCCGATATTAATAGGATTTGCAAGTTTATGTTAAAGTGTTACAAAGTTGCACCTAAAGACACTAAAGCTGATCTCAGACGTTGCCTGAAGGAGAAAAGTATTTTTAAAGTTGATTATAAAGATAATGTAAGCTATAGAAACGCTGCTAAGTGGCGTAAAAAATCAAATCAAAACAACAGTGACAGTGAGTTGACCTTCTAAACCTCATAATATACCAGTTATGAGAATATTTTTAAATGCCCAACATTAAACAAATACTTAGTCCATAACCATAAACCTTACAATATGTAAGCATGTTAATTTTTTTTTTATATTTTTAGCCATGTCTTCATCAGCACCAGGTGAAAGGAGGATAATAACATCAGCCATAGCAACACTCATTTATCAAGACGAAAGTTACTTGGAAAATGGTGTTGCATTTGATGATCTTGTTGCTGCTGCTGCATCTCAAGGGTCAAAGTTTTCCAAAAAACAACTAGAATCTATAGTCAATAAAGAGTTGTCTTCTGGAAGCTTGGTGAAGCTGCAGAGTGGCAACTTAGCACTCGGTCCTGCTGACCATGATGGAGATAGCTCAGATAGCTTTAAGTTTGAATACAGTGCGGACTTTAACACAAAGGTATTTATCATAACCATTACATTTTTAACTCGCAGCTTTACTTTATTGGTCTAATGGTTTAGGCTCTGTGTTGTAGAATTTGTGATGCTACGGACCCTAAAAATTATAGACCAATTACATGTCTACCTATGGTCTATAAGCTTCTTACATCCATCCTGAGAGAAAAAATATCTTCACACTTAACCATCAATTCTATCATGTCTATCTCTCAGAATGGATGTAGAAGTGGGGCTCGTGGCATTAAAGAGCTCCTTTAAATTGATATGGCCATTAGCCAACAGGCACGCCGTAATCGTAAGAACCTGGCGACATGTTGGATAGACTATAAAAAGGCCTATGACTCCGTGCCGCATACATGGCTCTTGAGGGTGCTTGAGTTGTATAAAATTGATACAACTCTATGTACCTTCATGAAGGCATGTATGGGGCAATGCAGTACGGTCCTTTGCTATCCAGGATGTCGACGGATCTGCGAGAATGGCGTGCTGATAAGGATACAGCGGGGTATATTCCAGGGCGATAGTCTTAGTATTATGGTTTTGCCTGGCACTGAACCCTCTCAGTTATATGCTGGAGAGTTCAGGGTTAGGCTCTCGATTGCGCAGAGATGGTCGAGTTAGATCCGACCTCCTTTATATGAATGATCTTAAATTATTTGCCCCCAACAATTCTCAACTGTAGTAACTCCCTTTAGTAACTCTATCAGGATGGAATTTGGTGTGGACAAATGTTCGGTCATGCATGTAAAAAGAGGTGAGATTGTGGAATCTCATGGGGTTGAGCTCTCAGATTCCACAAAACTCATCTCTCTCTCTGCAATCGACACCTATAAATACCGGAATATGTCGCAGGCGTTAGGCATTACAGAAGCTAGCATGAAGCAATCGTTACAGGAGCGTTTCTTTTGCCGCTTGAAAAAAGTTCTTAAGTCTTTTGTCAGGCGGTAATAAGGTGCGCGCCTATAACGGTTGGATCATGCCGGTTTTAATTTACTCCTTCGGCATACTCAGGTGGACTCAGACCGAACTAGACACCCTGGATAGGAGAGTCCGTACGCTTCTTACGGCATACCGAATGCATCATCCGCGTTCATCTGTGATAAGGTTGTTCATACCGCGGAAATGCGGGGGACGCGGTTTTTTAAATGCCAAATCCCTCCATAACCGTGAGGTGTGTAACCTCAGGGAATACTTGCTACAGAATGAAGCTGATATGCATCGTGATATAGTGATGGTGGATAACGGACTTACCCCGCTAGTTTTGGGTAAAGAGAACTGGCGCAAACCTGTGGTATTAAGTATTAATGACCGTATGGATGTATGGAAGAGCAAGGAGTTGCATGGACGTTTCTATCGGGCTCTCCATGGGCCTGATATAGATTTACCAGCATCTGTATCTTGACTATGCTTCGGTGACCTATTTGGGGAAACCGAAGGTTTTGTTTTTGCAATGATGGGCGAAGTTGTGATGACGAATAATTATCGGTGGTACCTATATTCTAAAGGATGGTACAGTTGACATATGTCGGGCGTCTAGTCCACCTCTAGGTCGACTGGTGTTCAGTTTTTACAGATGTTCTTTTATTAAGTACACTTTACAAGAAATAAACTCTATAGAGTATAAATATGCACGCTAACACATACAGTACAAATTTTGTACTGTAGATATGTGTTAGCGTGCGCGCGTTAGTTAATATGTGTGTTAGTGATTGAGTGTGTGAGTGTGTGTTTGTGTGCACGACACAAATAGACCATAGACACATGTGCCAGTGACACGTAGATTAAGTAAGCGTGAATATAATGAATAAATTATGAAAAAGTTAGGTTTACGTAAATTAAAACGTAATTATGTAATAACTTTGATATTAAGCTAAGATAAATAGCTTACTACTGTTAGGAGTTAGTTTTCTGAGTAATTAAGTATGTTAGAGCCAAATTTAATAAAGAAAGTACATTCCCCGAAAAGCATAATTGCAAATATAATTACGTAAATGCATTACTCAGAATCTAACATAACTTCGTATAAATAGGAAATACGACTTTGTATATTAGTATGTAGGTTTAATTATACCCCGCGACTGCCTCCCACGCCGTAAGAAGCGAATATGCGCTCCCCCGGCTGGTGCCATTTTATTATATAGTAGCTCGCGGGAGGCAGGGCCCATATATAAGCCTGAGGGGTCAATCCGCCCGTCATTCAGTAACCCGACGTCGCACGGTACAGATGTAAGTACCTATCGTCGTGCAAGTCTTATTGCTACCAATGTACATATATGCTATGTGATTGATATGTAAAACATAAGTTCTATAAATAAATGGAAATGCGGAGGTGAGGTAATTTGGATCGCGGGCCAGCACTACAAAAGACTATAAAAGCAGGGACCATTTGTTAGGAAAATATTGGGCAACAAGTAGACAACAAGAGTCTCTCAAGGAACAAAGAAGCTCAACAGGAAGTAGTAGATCAAGAGTAGTGCTGGGCCAAGTACATCCGATGCCTCACTGACGTCAATGAAGTCCACCCATCCAAGTGTTTCATTCTTCGACTCAACATCCAACAAATACAGTCCACTGAAGGCGACCGCGAAGTAGTGGCAGTCTATTTGGAACCTTATCAGGTCATAGTCTGTTACGAACCACGGTCCTTAACATTGGTCCTTCGGAGCCGAATAAAGTCCACGGTCCTTCGAAGATCCAGGTCAACTTCAAGTTAACTGCCAGCCGTAGACGTTTCATCGTTCTTCTACTAAGGGAGAAGTGACAGTCTATTTGGAACCTTATCAGGTCATAGTCTGTCACGAACGTCTATGGCCCATTGGAACCGGGTCGAAGGGTAGGAATAAAGTCCACGATCCGTCGGAATTCCAGGTAAGTATAAACTTGAAGAAAGAAGAATGGTTCTCACCAGGGATGGAGGGAAGCGCCGTCAGGAAGAGGAACCGGCATCAGCATCAGCACCAGTACCAAGATCAGTACTACACCCTGCGGCCACGGAAGAGGCCAGAAGTTATGCGGACAGTGGTGCGTCGGAAGCCACAGTCAGCACCGAGCAGACCACGTCCAGCACAACTGTGACTACCGAAGAGTCAGGGACGACAGAAAAAGGATCGCCCCACACCCGCGCTGTTGTATATGGAGAGCCTAGCTCACAGCGCACCATGCGGCCTTTGGACACGAGGTCACGCCGCTCCACCAGTTCAAGAAAGAAGAAGGAACTGGAAGGAGGTCAAACAACGCTTGGCAGAACTGAAGCTCAAGCAAATACAAGCCGAAGCAGAGATAGAACAGATCCGTCTACAGCGGCTACTGCAGGACGAGAGCAGCGACGACGGGTCTGAGGAAGATCTGGCATCGGTACGTATTAACACGTGGCTACAGAAGGATGACGCTGCGGCACCCAACCTGAAGGAAAAGGGGCAAGACATCGAAGAAAACACTCAGACCTGCCAAGATAGGGGTCAACTAGTGGAGAAGTGTCAAACTCAGGAAAAATCAGAAGGAAGTGCCCCAGTGAAGAACTCCGTGATCGACGTAGCTACACTCACCGCGGCCCTATCCCAGGCTATGAGATGCAACAGGGAGCCGCCCAAGTATATACGAGAACTACCGATCTTCAGCGGCAGCAGCACAGAATGGCTCGCCTTCAAGACTACGTATGAAGAATCGGGTATATACTTCACGAAGAACGAAAATATCGCAAGAATAAGGAAAAGTTTACGTGGACTCGCACAAGAAGCAGTCGAGTGCCTAATGCTGAGTCAACCTGACCCCGAGGTGATCATAAGGGCCCTCGAGAGAAGATTTGGTAGACCAGAAGCACTCATCCACGTCGAGATGGAGAAGCTCAAGACTCTCAACAAAGTGACCGATAACGCCAAGGACATCTGTATCTTCGCTGGGAAGATAGCAAACATCGTGGGAACCATAGAAGCCTTGAGGAAGCCGCACTACCTACACAGTCCAGAGATGTGCAGAAGTATCATCGAGAAACTCACACCTATACTCCGAAACAAGTGGTACGACTTCGCTGCAAAGAAGAAAGAAGACATACCAGAACTGAAGAAGATATCTGTGTTTCTGTCAGAAGAGGCAGACAAGTGCAGCTCCTACGCGCTCCCAGAGGTGAACCACACAGAAGACAACAGAAGAGTCAGTTATCGTCCTCAAAGAAGCAGAAGAGTTGAACAGACGCTCACCATCAACAAGAAGACATCAGAAGAGAGATGTCCACAGTGTAGCAAGGATCATAAGCTACCTGACTGCAAGCAGTTCATCGCCCTAGACAACACCGCGAGATGGGAAACAGCCAAGAAGAATAGAGTCTGTTTTCGCTGTCTTCGAAGTAACCACCGACGCGCCACATGCAGAGCACCAGCCTGTGGGAAGAACGGGTGCCAGATAATGCACCACCGACTACTGCATCGCGATATGCCGCCAAGGGACCGTGAAGAACAGAAGGAAGACATCACGACCTCAACGGCAGAAGTAGCCACAGCAGCAGTTCCCCGCAGTCAGCGCAAGGCCTACCTCAAGATGGCACCAGTGACACTAAGAGGACCAAGCGGTAGCGTCAATACCTACGCCTTATTGGACGAAGGAAGCACGATCACGCTGATAGATGAGACCATAGCCGACGTCATCGGGGCAGACGAACCAACCAAGGAGATCTGCATCCAAGGTGTAAACAGTGAAATGAAGCACAAGAGCAAGACAGTGAGTTTATTCATCAAAGGGAAGTACGCCGATGAAGAGTACGACTTAACCGCCCGCACCATGAACCGACTCCGCTTCTCACCCGATACAGTGTATGAAGAGCATCTCAACGGCTGCGAACATCTAGAGGATATACGTGACAAGATAACGTACGAGAAGGCTTCACCCAAAGTGTTACTAGGACAAGACAACTGGCATCTCATCGTAACCCGTCAGCTGCGCACCGGAAGCCGTAACCAGCCTGTGGCGTCGCTCACTCAGCTGGGATGGGTGCTTCACGGATGCAGCAGTTCAGTGACTGCAACAGTGTCATTCTGCGGTAAGTTACAACAGCGCGATAAGGACTCCATTGAAGATGAAGTGAAGAATTACTTCAAGTTGGAATCACTGGGCATCGAACCTCGACGCCCGAGAGAAGATCCCGAACTACGAGCCATGCAGATTCTCGAAGAAAAGAGTCGGCGGCTACCAGATGGAAGATATGAGACCGGACTGCTGTGGAAAGAAGAAAATGCGGACATACCGAATAATTACAAGGAAGCTGAGAAGCGTCTGCTTACGCTCGAACGAAGACTCGATAGGGATGAAGATTTGAAACAGAAATATGAAGAAAGAATGGAAAACCTATTCAAGTCAGGCTATGCAGAACCAGCTCCTATGCCACCGCAGAAGGGAAGGACGTGGTACCTACCTCACTTTCCGGTCATCAACCCAGCCAAGCCGCACAAGCCACCTCGACTGGTACACGACGCACCCGCCAAGAGCACCGGGGTATGTTTGAACGATATGCTCCACTCCGGTCCTGATCTGCTGCAGTCCCTACCAGGTGTGATCATGAGATTCCGCCAATACCCGTACGCTGTAAGTGCCGACATCAAAGAAATGTTCATGCAAGTGAAGATAAGGACAGAAGATCGAGATGCGCTGCGCTTTCTGTGGAGAGGACGACGCCGTGAAGGTCAACCCGAAGAGTATCGTATGACGTCAGTAATCTTCGGAGCCACCTCGTCGCCGTGTACAGCGCTGTACATCAAGAACAGGAACGCAAGAGACTTCGTCGACACTTACCCGGATGCCGTAAAAGCCATACAAGAAAATCACTACATGGATGACTACTTGCAGAGCTTCCCTACGGTCACAGCGGCACGAGAGACCACGCGAACAGTCGACATGATACACAAAAAGGCAGGCTTCGTGTTGAACGGTTGGACTTCGAACGAAAAAACAATCATAGAAGATTTATCACTGCCCCGAGACAGCAGTGCTACAGTGGAACTCGGCGGCCAAGAGACAGAAAAAACCTTGGGTCTAACATGGCACGTCAACGAAGATCATCTTGGCTTTAACGCGAGCAACTTGAAGATCCCGCGCGAAGTGAAAACAAACACGCGACCTCCAACGAAGCGAGAGGCCTTGAGTGTGATAATGGCCTTATTCGATCCGCTCGGCCTTATTGCACCAATAATAACTCCCGGTAAACGAATTTTTCAGGACACATGGCGCTATAAGGCGCAATGGGACGACCCACTCCCAGCAGAGCTACGGGAACGATGGAACAAATGGTTCGCCCAGCTCAACAACATACACCTGCTGAGAATACCCCGCTGCTACGATCACCTGACGACATCAGTCGCCTCACGCCATCTGCACACTTTCGTCGATGCGAGTGAAGAAGCCTACGCTGCAGCTGTGTACTGGCGTACGCAACACACCGACGGGTCAGTAACCGTGTCATTAGCAGCCGCAAAGAGCAGAGTGACCCCGCTGAAGCCCATCTCCATGCCGAGACTCGAGCTTCAAGCTGCACTACTGGGAGCGCGCCTGGCTCAAACCACCCTGGAAGAACACGACTACGAGTCGACAGAGAAGACCTATTGGAGCGACTCGCGAACCGCACTCACATGGATAAGGTCGGAGCCGCGTGCATACAAGTCATTCGTTGCACATCGCCTCGCCGAGATAGAAGACACCACGAAGAAAAATGAATGGCGTTGGGTGCCTACTCGACTCAACGTGGCAGACGACGCAACTCGGGAAACCCCCGACAACTTCCGGGCCGAACACAGATGGTATAACGGCCCCGATTTCCTGCGCCTGCCAGCAACCGAGTGGCCCACAGAAGAAAAGGTCATTCGTCACGACACGGGCGAAGAAAGACAAGCGTGTCACACATCGCAAGATGTCGAGCAGCCCAGCACAAGTCAACTACTGCGTATAGAGAAATACTCAAAATGGATGCGACTCATACGAACGACTGCACGAGTACTCCAGTTCATCGATTTGTGCCGGCCGAATAAGTGTAAAACGTCAGCTGCTCGAAAGCGAACTCGTAAGATAGAGAAAGCTAATCCCGATTGGCGTACGAAGAAAGCCATACCAGTGCATAATAAGAATAACACAGTGATACGCGATGAACAGTGCTACATAAACATACCAGGTGAGTACTTGAACCGCGCCGAACACCTGTGTGTAAACGCCAGTCAACGAGATAGTTTCGCGAGTGAAATAGTACGTATGACAAAAGGTCAATCAACTCTTTGCGACAACCGACTGAACAATGTAAGCGTGTACCTGGACTCACACGGCACTATGCGCGTGAGAGGACGCATATCAGCTGCGAAGGAGCTGGGAGAAGACGCATCGGACCCTGTGGTGCTCGACGGCAAACACCCGTACACACGCCTCTACATCAAACATGTTCATGAGAAGCTACGACATGGTGGCACCGAGATCACGGTCAATGAACTCCGGCAGCGGTTATGGATTACCAAGATACGTCCCGCAGTGAAGAATGAGATAAAGAAGTGTGTATTGTGTCGCATTAGAAAGGCGAAACCAGCATCACCGGTTACAGGCAACTTACCAGCCGCCCGGTTAGCTCACAACACACGTCCCTTCACGTTCACCGGTCTAGACTATTTCGGACCCATAGAAGTTACAGTCGCACGCCATCGAGAGAAGAGATATGGAGCCTTATTTACGTGTATGACCTCTCGAGCTATACATGTAGAGGTCGTTCACTCCTTAAGCGCCGACTCAGCCGTTTCCGCCCTAAGAAGATTCATCGCCAGACGTGGTTGTCCCAAAGAAATATGGAGTGACAACGCTACGTGCTTCAAGGCAGCGGAAAAGGAGCTAGCAGAGGCCGCACTCGACGCGCTCGAAAAAGAAACTACGAGTCAACACATCGTGTGGAAGTACATACCCCCTTCCGCACCCTTCATGGGGGGGGCATGGGAGCGAATGGTGAAAGCAGTGAAAGAAGTGCTTCGTGTCACCATGATGGAAAAGCATCCCAGCGACGAGATCCTGTTAACCTTATTAGCAGAGATCGAGAATATCGTCAACTCACGACCCCTCACACATGTTTCGGTTGATCCTAACGATCCCGAGGCCCTCACGCCGAACCACATCCTCATCGGGCCCAACTGCCATGTGCCACCACCAGGGCACTTCTCTGCAGACGACGTGACTGCTCGCCAACAATGGAAGCGAGCTCAAGCCCTGGCTGACATCTTCTGGAGGAGGTGGGTGAAGGAGTACCTTCCCCTATTGCAACACCGGCGGGAGCCCACCAGCACCGGCGTCGCCCCGAAGGTCGGGGACGTCGTCATCATCTGCGATTCCAATCTGCCGCGCAACACCTGGCCGCGAGGACGCGTCAGCCGGGTGTTCCCAGGAGCCGACGGCGAGGTACGAGTCGTGGACGTCACCACCAGCAGCGGACACGTGCTGAGGAGGCCTACGAAGAAGATCGTCGTGCTACCAACGGAGCTCGCAGACGAACCAGGGTCAGCGACGGCGGGAGAATGTGCACGACACAAATAGACCATAGACACATGTGCCAGTGACACGTAGATTAAGTAAGCGTGAATATAATGAATAAATTATGAAAAAGTTAGGTTTACGTAAATTAAAACGTAATTATGTAATAACTTTGATATTAAGCTAAGATAAATAGCTTACTACTGTTAGGAGTTAGTTTTCTGAGTAATTAAGTATGTTAGAGCCAAATTTAATAAAGAAAGTACATTCCCCGAAAAGCATAATTGCAAATATAATTACGTAAATGCATTACTCAGAATCTAACATAACTTCGTATAAATAGGAAATACGACTTTGTATATTAGTATGTAGGTTTAATTACACCCCGCGACTGCCTCCCACGCCGTAAGAAGCGAATATGCGCTCCCCCGGCTGGTGCCATTTTATTATATAGTAGCTCGCGGGAGGCAGGGCCCATATATAAGCCTGAGGGGTCAATCCGCCCGTCATTCAGTAACCCGACGTCGCACGGTACAGATGTAAGTACCTATCGTCGTGCAAGTCTTATCTCTACCTATGTACATATATCATATGTAATTAATATGTAAAACATAAGTTATATAAATAATTGGAAATGCGGAGGTGAGGTAATTTGGATCGCGGGCCAGCACTACAAAAGACTATAAAAGCAGGGACTATTTGGTAGGAAATTATGGACATTGGACATTGGGCAACAAGTAGACAACAAGAGTCTCTCAAGGAACTAGGAAGCTCAACAGGAAGTAGTAGATCAAGAGTAGTGCTGGGCCAAGTACATCCGATACCTCACTGACGTCAATGAAGTCCACCCATCCAAGTGTTTCATTCTTCGACTCAACATTCAACAAATACAGTCCACTGAAGGCGACCGCGAAGTAGTGGCAGTCTATTTGGAACCTTATCAGGTCATAGTCTGTTACGAACCACGGTCCTTAACAGTTTGTGTGTGTGTATTTTACCCATTTATATTTACTTGATTTGTGCATAGTTTATTCATATTACCTGTGTTAATAGGTTTTGAGTATCAACATAACAGGAGCTTTGTAATCAGGACGTTAGTTTCTTTTCTTCCAACTATGCTTTAATTTCATCACAATCACACTAAAACTCAGTACAAAGCGAGTCTTTAATGCTCTAGAGCAATAAAAATAAATTTCATTATTGCACAGTTTTTTTTTAATCGCACCAAAAGGTATCAATCTCAATGGATTAGCTCTATTCAGCCAGCCGATATCATACTTTTTTTTTACGTACGTATTATTCGTTACTATCCTACTAGTTCCAAATTTAAAAAATGATTGCTGCTAACTCTGATTTAAAAATGAAAGAAAGTAAAAAAAAAAACTTAAAAAAAGCAAAAAAAAAAACCGAAAAACAAAAAAAAAACAAAAACAAAAAAAACAATAACAAAAATAACAAAAACAAAAAAAAACAACAAAGCTCTTAACCTTACGTTTAATAATTGCTCAAGCATAACTTTTAATTTCAATAATTAAACTTCTATTTTAGCTGTTTGATATGAGTTTCTTTTATCTACTATTCCTATAGATAATAGTTGAAAGAAAAGCAGATTATGCACCTCGCCTTAAGTAATTTATATTGCCCTCGTGCCTGTTAGATTAGAGCCCTCGCTAAAGCTCGGGCTCTAAATCAGGCACTCGGTGCAATAATAAATTACTTTGTGCTCGATGCAATAATCTACTATTTTTAGTTTGAATTCATTCAAGTGATATATGGAAAGAAGGGCGTTAATTTTATTGTAAAGATAAACATAACATAACATAAACTCACGCCTATATCCCCGAAGGGGTAGGCAGAGGTGCTAGCACCCACATTTCGCCAGTTTATGTTTAGGTCCCAATGTAACAGGTGGCGAGCCTATTGCCATTAACCGGGCACTTATAAACCTGCGATAAATACACACATAACTTCGAAAAGCTCGAAAAGCCATTGGTGTGTGCCATGGTATAACCTGGGATCGAACCCGAGACCTCGTCTCAGCAGTCCATTACCCATACCACTAGGCTACCGCGGCCTTGTAAAGATAAGGACCCAAAAACCAGTAAAATCTTTGTGACAGGGTTGTTCTGTAGATAATATTAGCTTCAAAGACTTTATGTTTACGTCGCTTTGTTGCATTGGGGAAAGGATCACAACCTTTCTTTATTTTTTTTTACGTGCGGAAATCCCTTCGGATACCCTCCCCGCCGGCCAGCGGGGGCGGTTATGTCGTGCATCGACTAAAACCGCACTGTCTCCTGCCCGAGTGACCATTGCTGGGCACCCCGGGTTCCCGACAAAGAACCCGGGGTGCCCTCAGTGCCCTTTGACCTCAATATTATACGAAGAATAAAAAGCTGTCGAACTGTAAGGACATCAAACTTATATAGTTTCCTTGTAGGATTATTATTATTATTTCCAACGGGGACGCCGATGACCTGGCGGGTGATCAACCCTTCTTCAGTGGGTCATTTCACCCATTTCCCCTGATCCTTCCTTCTGGGAAAGATGTGGTTACCCGGCAATCACGGTGTTCCGTCGAACCTACCTGTGTCCTTGCAAAATCTTACGATCTGGTCCACCTTCAGATCCTCCAAGTCTTCTGTGTCCAATGTATCCAACCCCATTGTCTCCCATCTTATAAGTGAGTACATGGGGCATTCGGCGAGCAGGTGGAAGCTGGTCTCGTCACCGTCCATGCACTCTGGGCATCTGGGGTCGGTTTTCACGCCTATCAGTGTCAGGTGCCTGTTCAGTCGGCTGTGTCCTGTTAACACTTCTATGACGAGCCTCATGCTTACTCTTGAGAGTTTTATTAGTTGGCTCGTCCTTTTTTTGTCTAGGCCTTTTATGAATATCTTCGACTGTCTCATGCCTGTCGATGATTTCCATCTCCGGTTGGTCTCTGCTTCAATGCTTCGGCTGATGACTCCCTTGGTTATTTTGTGGGCGATTGGCAGCCGGGGCTCCGGGCCAACCTGGTTTTCATCAGCTCCTTTCCTGGCCAGTTCATCTGCTATTTCGTTGCCCGTGTTGCCCTCGTGTCCGGGTACCCAGGCAATCGTAACGTCAGCTGTTCTGGACAACTTTTCCAATGACTTTTTGCACTCTTTGACAACAGCTGATGTTGTCTCTACTTTACCAAGTGCCTTCAGCGCTGCCTGGCTATCGCTGTAGATGGTGACCTTTCCCATGTTGTTTAGGTGGCCTGCCATTTCTGCGCATTCCATGATAGCGAAGATTTCTGCTTGGAAGACACTTGCAAACTTTCCTAGGGGTATTGACCTGTTTTTCTCTGTACCGTCTGAGGACTTGATGTGTACTCCGGAGCCAGAGAGCTTGGTTATTTCCTTTCTGGAGCCGTCTGTGTAGCAGATGGTGCCATTGGTGTTCATCTGCCAGTCGTCTCTCGGTCCTATGTGTATTCTGTACTTCTTATCAAAGGTCCTTTCTTTCTTTATCAGATCATTGTTTGAAAGGATCATTGATAGTTTTTCTTCGTAGTCTTGACTGATCATGGCATGGCCCTCATCAAATGTGTTGCCAGTCCATAGGCCAGTACTTTTCAGTTTGAACCATTGTTCAATCGCTCTCTTTTTCGTTTCCAAATCAAGGGGGTTCAGGCCCAGTATGATCTCAAGCGCGGCCGTGGGTGTAGTCCTCATCGCGCCGGGGGTCATCAGGGCCGCCAGTCTTTGGACTTTGTCTAATTCTTGTTTGTTCCTTCCTATGTTGGCTTTATGCCACCAGACTAGGGCACCGTGTAGGATTCTCGGCATGATGATTGCCTTATAAATCCAGAGTACTGTGGCTGGCTTTATTCCCCAGCTTCTTCCTATTGCACTTTTGCATTGCATCATGGCCATTTTCGCCTTTGAGCATGTGTTGCTTATATGAGTCTTGAAGGTCAGCTTGCTGTCCAGTGTGACACCCAGATACTTGACTTCTTTCACTACTTCCAAGTCATGATTATCTAGTCGTACTGGTTCAGCACTTCCAATTTTCCTTTTGTTGGTGAAAAGAACTAGTTTGGTTTTGTCAGGGTTGAGGTTGAGGCCTTTGCTCCTGCACCATCCTAGTGCTTCTTTCAGACCTCTGTTCATGATATTGCACATGACACTGAGGACTTTGCCTGTGATTAGGAGCACACCGTCATCAGAATATACCTGTGTATATATGTGCATCCTGTTTATCTTGTTGACTAGCTCGTCTATTAGCAGGCACCACAGTAGTGGCGATAGACATCCACCTTGAGGGAAGCCTCTCCTAGCTATCACCGTGCGCCTTGTTCCTGCTATCTCTGCTTGTATCAATCGGTGTTTTAGCATGTTTTTCACCCATTCTGATATGTCTTTATCTATGCCTTCGCGGTTTAGGGTATCCTCTATTGAGGCCGGAGTTGCCTTGTCAAAGGCACCCTCGACATCGAAGAAGCAACCCAGTGCATATTCTTTGTTGCTTATGGATCTTTGCACTTTGTTTACCAAGTTGTGGAGTGCTGTCTCAGTTGACTTGCCTTCCATATACGCATGTTGGTTATGGTGAAGTGGAGATCCGCTTTTGACTATTTGTTCTCTTATTATTCTGTCTAATATTTTCTCTAATGTCTTGAGTAAGAATGAGGAAAGACTAATACATCTGAAGGCTTTTGCCTCTTGGTACGTAGCCTTTCCAGGTTTAGGTATAAAGACCGCTCTTACTTCTCTCCATTTCTTTGGGATGTATTTCATTCTGATGCTGCTATTGTATAGAGCCAGAAGATCATCACTTATGTACTTGATGGCTATTTGCAGCATTTTTGGGAAGATCTCGTCCGGTCCAGCGGCTTTATAGGGCTGGAATGACCGGACACTCCACATTGTGTGCTCTTTTGTGATTAGTGCCTTTCCCATCGTCTCCACTGTGGGATTCGTATCAGCTGGCGTTTCATCACCTGTGTGTTCTTCACATTCTGGAAAGTGTGTTTCCAGCATCACTTCTAAGATCTTTTCCGGGTCGGTTATTAGTTCGTCTCCGTTCTTGATACTTCCTAGTTTGCAGGTGTTGGTTTTTGAGAACATTTTTACTAGACGCGCTGCGTCGGGGTATTTCTCTACTCCTTCGCAGAAAGCTTTCCAGCTGTTTCTGTTCTCCCTTCTGCATTCTTTCTTAAATATGTTTCTTTCTCTCTTGTATATGAGCCAGCTTTCCTCATCGCCCTTTTTTGAGCCTTTCTGAGAGCTCGTCTGGTCATTTTCCTTTTCTTCTCTAGTGCCCTTGTCCACCAGGGCTGTCCTTTACCTGGTTTGATCTCTTTGAGTGGGCATGCCTTATGGTATGCTTCTCTTAGAGCTTCATCCAGTCTGTTGGCCTCTTTTTCTATCTCTCTGCTGTCTTTTAGCGAGGTCTGGTTACCTGGGCTCCACTTTTTTATGTGAAGTTCATATGTAGTCCAGTCAGTTTTCCTCGCATTCCTAACTAAGGTTTTCTCAATTTTGGTTCCCAGACTAAAAGTTATTCGTCTGTGGTCCGATTTCGAGTCGCTTTCGTCTACTTTCCAGTCTGTTATGTACCGGCTTATCCTGTCTGTGGCGATTGTGATATCCAGTACTTCTCTTCTAGTTTTGGTAACGAATGTTGGCGTGTTGCCTTCGTTTATTATGTCAAAACCTGTTGCGCTTATAAAGTCTAATAGTAAGTCACCTTTAGTATTGCAGTCTGTGCTGCCCCATACCACATGATGGGCATTGGCATCACAACCTAGAATAATCGGAATGTTCTTACCTTGGTATTTTCTTATTATTTCTTCCATTTCTTGTGATGGTGGTTTGAAGTCTGCCTCACTGGGTAGATATGCGGAGACTAAAAGCACCCTCTCTTTGTTGCCTGTGTTCGTCTGTATTATCACTGTGGCACTAGCAAGGTCACTGTAACAATCTGTCTTTATTATTCCTAACGATCTTACCCTACTGCTGGCATATATGCATGCCCTAGGAGTTGACTCACCCATTTCGTGGTAGATGATTTCTCCTCCCAGGGAGCTGAGCCCTGACACACGTCCTTTAACGACGTATGGTTCTTGCAGTAGAGCAATGTCTATTTTCTCATCCACCACGTGTCTGCAAAGCTCGATCATGGCGTCGCGGCAGTGGTGTAGATTTACTTGAACTATTCTTATTTTTTGTGTGTGTGTTTGTGGTGTGTTATTGTTTTTGTGCATGTTTAGTGTTATTGTGCCTGTGTGTCTGTGAGTGTTAATGCTCCCTCCCTATTTTCGTCACATCGGTGGACTCTTGCCCAGCCAAGACGGTTGCAGTAATGCAACGCTTGGTGGGGGAGTCCGGTCACTCCGTGTCGTAGGGAGGGGGTGTGCTGTGTGTTGTTCTGGGCGTATCTGTTGGTGGGGCGTTTGGTTTGCGGTCGTCACCCCCTTTGAGGCTCCCGTCCGCGCTCCGTCTTCCCCTCCTTCAGGCCCAGAGCGGTGTGTGTCTGGCGCCTGTTGTGTGCTGTTTGGGATCGAGCACAGTCGGTGCGGTCTGCCTTCGTCAGTGGCTCCCCTCTGCGGGGCTGCAGACTGATCGTTACTGCCGCTTTCGACAGGTTCTTCTCCCGGTGTCTTGGTGTGGAGGTTGGTGGGATGTACTGGGCATGTGCACTTTTCGGGGACTTGAGTTGGTCCTTTTCCCAGGACCCGGGCATACACTTGTGTGGCTTGATAGTTGAGCCACACGTGGGCTTTCGCTACGTCTTCCGGGACTCCCACCAAAAGTCGTACTCCCAGAGGCAGAATTTCCTTGCGGATGAGAGTCCAGTCCGACAGCTTTAATTCCTCCCTGTAGTTATTCTGGATCCTGATTAGTTCCAGTGGGTCGATGCGTCGACCCCCGGTGCTGCCAGGGAGCCAGATGGATAGCCTGTGGATATCCAACTTTCTGGGCTTTAACGGGACGCCGTTCCACTCGCCGAAGTCACAGCCAAGCAGCCAAGTCATCGCCTCCTCGGTGTTTGGGCTCACGAGGAAGTACCCCTCGGCTACCAGTCCCGATGCCGCGAATGATAGACTTTTGCCACTTACCCCGTCTAGAGCGGCTTCCTCGATCTTGTCGACTAGTCGTATTCTTATTTCGGCGGCCGTAGCATCGTCCATCGCCGTGCCATCTCCCCGGTGAATGATAACCGAGCGGTCACTTTGGCCCGCGGTGGGTCGTCGTGGCCCCTCGTTGCGTGGGGTGGGTTGTGGCTTCGGGCGCTTCGGTGGACGCTGCTGCGTTCGCTCCTCAGGGTCGGTGCCCTGCCTTTTCATTTTTGTGGCTCTTGACCTATTTACCTCTCCACTCGGTGTGGCCGTCTCCCTGCTGGTTGACGCACCGAGTTTGGTTTGGCTGGTCCTCTCCTGCTGTCGGCGCGTTCTCTCCCTCCTCTTTTTGGATTTGGTGATCCACGCGCCTTCAGCCTTTTTGGTGCTTGTTTCCCCGATGCTCATGCTAGTGAGGCCGTCTCCGAGAGATTCCGAAATGGATCTTTCGTGTCGGCTGGGGATCTTGGTAGTACTTGTTGGTTTTTGGGAAGATTGCGCTAATGTGCCCCCCCCCAGAATACGAAGGGCTGCCTGCATCACTACGTGATACAGGGAGGGATTCTCCGGCATTGCCGGTACCCTCCTGGGGTAGTTTGTTGTTGTCATTGGCGCTCTTTTTTTTTTGGTCGACGTTCCGGGATTGCCGGATTTGGGTTTGGGTTCGGGATGGGATGGATGGGAGGTGTGCCACGCTCTGTGCCCCGGACGCCCCGCGAGCTCTCTCGCGTTGCTTCCGGTGCACAGGCGTGGCATGAGGATGAGGTGTGGAAGGGGTGGGGAGGGGTGGGAGGTAGCCCGGATAGAGGTTTTTGTTACGTCTGTTTCTTAAGGAATCAGACCAATAACAGGCGGCAACCTCGTGAAGGATAACTCTCTAGCCTTGCCCTGAGGATCCTAGCGACTTGCGCTCCCCCCAAGACCTACGCCAAACTCTGCACCGGACTAGGTGCTGAGAATAGGGTTTCTCGAACCAGACGCATTTTTCGCAGGTCGAATCCGCCCCGCCCATCCTTGTAGGATACAAGATAGGAAGGAAGAGAGCCACCTTTAGGACCGCTCTTTGGGCATGTTCCAGTTTTACTATTATAGGGTCAGCAGCACCTCCCCATGATGTGATGCAGTACATCAAAACAGATTGACAAAGTGCAAATAAGTAATTTTTAGAACGTGTTTGTCAGAAACATGACGTAGTTTTTTGAAAATATAGATAGAAAGTTTTCTAGTTCTAGATGTCATTAAATCTAGATGAGCTCGAAAATTCAGTCTTTTGTCGATAATTATTCCTGGGTATCTAATTGTGTCCAAAAAAGGAAGTCCATGGTCAAAAGAGGAATAGGCTATGAGAGGGGTAGGTGCTTCGAATTGTTTTTTCGTTTACACACGATACTTATATCAAAAATTCAATTTTTAAAATTTTTGTCTGTCTTTCTGTCTGTTTGAAAGAGGTAACCTCTGGAATGGCTGGGCCGATTTTGACGGGACTTTCACTGGCACATAGGTAATGTTACAAGGCATAACATAGGCTACTTCTTTTTTTTTAAATATTTACGATACCGTGCAAAAAAAATCGGATTTTTTTATTTAGGTAGATTTCGTGAAGCAATTAATATTATTTTATTAACATGTTTAATTTTTTTTTTCTCGAAAACGGTAACTTTTAGCGAGAAACTTTTCAGACATTTATTTTAGACTTAAAAATGGCCTATCGATTAAAATGTTTCCGACGACAAGAATGTTCACCGGTTAGAAGTTATGATTTTTTTCCCGAAAAATTTTGGTTTTTCCCCCCTCCAGTTTTAGTTAAAGTTTTAATCTTATAGGTTTATAATTAAAAGTTGTTGGTATTCATGTATACTATGGGATAAAATTAGAACGGTTCGAATATCTTTCATGGAACGTGAAATTTTGAGGAAAAACTGATTTCACAAAAAGTGAGGCCCTACCGTCCCCTTAGGCCTACTCTAAATCTACCTTTTTTTTTTTTTTATCGTGCGGAAATCCCTTCGGATACCCCCCCGCGTGCCAGCGGGGGCGGTTATGTCGGGCTTGAACCGACTAAAACCGCACGCCGTCTCGGGTCTACAGACGCCGGGGTGTAAGGTTGCCCATAGAGCATATCCCTCGCACCCCGACTGACCCTGGGCCATCTCCGGTTTCGAGATGGCCCCCTCGGGTTTGGGAACCACGGTGTCCCCGTCTTGCCCCGGTTTGGGGGAGGGGCGCTAGTCGCCCCACCGTCCCGGCCTGCTTCTGCTGGGGTGACAGGTGGCCTCACCCGCCACCCCCAGGCCTGCGCTCATGGAGGACGGAGGTCGTTAAGCGACCTCCGGCGCCTGAGTTGCCTGCGACGCGCGGCGAGCAAGTTGCGGGCTCGGCGGACCGGGAGAGTTCTAAGTCTCTCCCGGGCGCGCTCCGCCACCTCCTTCGCGAGCATTACATGCTCGCAGAAGGAGGCGGCGGCGGCCCACGCGCTCGCGCTCCGCACCATTGCCGCAATCATGCTGCCGAGCGAGAGGACTCCCACCCCGATGGCTGCCACGAGGTCACGCCTCGGCGCCACCCACGCCGGGCAGTCCGCCAGCGTGTGCAGCCCTGAGTCCTCGCTCGCGTCGCAGTGATGACACTCAGGCGTTGGCTCCTTCCTGATCCGATGCAGGTGGTCCCCGAAGCACCCCTTCCCTGAGATCACCTGCGTCAGTCGGTACGAGAGGCTTCCGTGTCGCCTCTCCAGCCAATCCTCCATGATGGGCCTTACCGCCGCTATTGCGGCGTGCCCTGCGCTTGGTTGCCCAAGTCGTTCCTTCCACTCCACCACGATGGCCTGGCGGAGCTGGGACTGCACGGCCTCGATTTCTCGAGGCTCGGGGTTCCATCCCTGCTCCCGCGCCTCCTTTCGCCACTGGTACAGTTGCGAAAGGGCTCTCGCTTCCAGGTCCCATGGCGGAGTTCTGGCAAGGAGACTCGCCGCCTCGAAGGAGATCGTGCGGTACCCTCGGATGACCCTGATGGCCAGAACTCGCTGCGGAGCGCGCAGCATCTGCACAGTTCTGGTCCTCCTAAAAACCACAAAACTAATAAAAAAAAAAAAAGCTGGACTGATTTTGACGGAACTTTCACTGGTAGTTAAGTAATATTATACTGCGTAACATAGGCTATTTTTATAAAGAAAAATAGGGGTGTTAGGAAAAATAAAAATTAGGGTTCCGCGCAAAAGAACTAAAACCCTAAAAATACACATACAAAATACACACTAATACCACAGCTAGTAATTACATATAATTTATCTGATAAATAAGTAGAAAGAAATCTACTTCTACTTTAATTTATAAAAATATCGAGACGATATCCACTACCATGGATGCCCAAAATAGTGCAAAGTGTAGAAGAAAAAGCAGGAAAGAGGATCCTAGGCTCCGAGGTTAGCCTCGGATGCAATCGGGACACAACGCTAAGATGATGATGATGCCTATACGGCGACCGAGAGATGTCGACCGATCCAGTCGTTGAAATAAACCTTATATTATTTATTTAAATATCTAATGTCTGTGAAATAAACTCATTTATTTTGTAATACATAAAAACTTTTTCTTTCTATTTCTATATATTTTGTTATGATATTCTTATGTTTGAGTGTCAAAACTGCCAAATCTTGTTTAATCGAATAGGTGGTTTTTATACAGTATCTCTTGCCTCTTTTTGTTAACCCTTTCGAAATAAATTCACTTAGGGCCATGCATGGGTTCGATCTTACTATTAAGTCTTGTCATGTCTAATCATTCTAGATTCTAGTTGTGCTAGCGTCTATTGATTTGCATGTGAATTATCAATAATATAATAATTTCAGATGACCTCTTCAGCTAACTCTTCTTGCCGATCTTCTCCTCAAAGAATGAGAGGAAGGCCAAAAAAACGCGGAGGTCCTTCAGGCAATGGAGGTAGCAGTAGTGCATCGCGTAATGCCGGCGTACGCGTTGGCGAGCGGCGTAAAATGGCAAAAAAAGTTTTTGATCCATCTGATAATAATGTACCAAGCAAGAGAAAGAGAGGAAGACCAGTAGGATCACTTAATAAAAGTACAATCAAGAAAAGGTTAATGATAGCTGGCAGGATAGCTTCAGATGCTGAAGGAACTCCACTGTCAGAAAGCCAACTGTCCCTAGATGGAAGTGGCGATGAATTAGAACAAGATGAACCAAGGCGACATGAGACATCTGGGGGCGTTTGTTCTGTGTGCCTAGTACAAAAACCTCGTGGTTCTAGTGACAGATTGGTAGAGTGTCGTGACTGTAATAACAAAGCTCATTTAAGCTGTCTGCAATCTGGATCTGGTCTATTGAAACCTAGACCTGATAACACCTGGCAATGTCCACATTGTAAAACTTGTTTGGTTTGCTGTGAGACCAGTGATGCTGTAAGTTTAATTACTATTTTAATTATGGAAATATTCCACAAAACAAACAAGAGAAAAAGTTTGCTACTAATGTTAAGCTGCATTTAATTGAAGTGTTCATTGAGAATTTCTAACAATACATACAAAGTTTCCTTTATTATTTTTACCATTATTTATTTATTTTTATTTGGTTAATTTCTGTTTATTTGGTCTCACGAAATAGTGGGTGAACCTATATTCTTGTTTCCATTGGCTGTATATTTACGATGGCCACAAAATCCTACAAAGTGACAAATAAAAACAGTTATGATTCTTTTTAGTTTAAATATTTGTTTTATTTTGTTTCAGGGTATTCTTACTGTATGTAGTATGTGCTCAGACGCATATCATGCATTATGTCACACTCCACGTATACCGGAGAAACTAAAAGCTTGGGACCATTGGGAATGCAACAATTGTCTGGAATCTCGGCCCACTGTTGTGGGTTCACCTGCCATTATACGTAGGAGTGTGGATTACACAGCACAGAATTCATCATCCTTAGATCCATTTTTAAAACCACATGAACTTGATAGGGCACCATCAAAACTTGCAGATGATATGCCTATAGACCTCAGTATTCCGGACATAACAAATTGGACAACTGATGATGTATTTGATTATTTTACCAAGTACCTACCAGAAGCAGCTCCAATCCTTAAAGAACAGGTATATCTTTAGTAAATTGATTACTTAATCAAGTACTATTATTTTTGTGGGAACCGCCTGCCATGCCACTTCTTCTGGGCCCCAGTAGAAGGGGGAGTCCCAAGAAGTGCTGATTTGACGTCGTCTTAGAATGACACAATGGCACGTAGCCTATGCTTCACTGCCATGGATATCCAAGATAGTGCGAAGTAGAGCAGGAAAAGCCGGAAAGCGGACCTTGGGCTCTGAGGTGAAGGCCTCTGATGCAATGAGGGACACAGAGCTGAGATGATGATGATGAGTCAAGTATAAATTCTTTGTGAAACTACAATATGTTCCTGGTGTGTTTCGTGCAATTGAAAAGAATTATAAGTACATGTTTTAGTTACTTAATTTGCGTTGTATGTTTTATAACATACAAAAACAATAAAATGTGTTTCCATGGAATTACAGGAGTTCGATGGCCAAGCTTTGAGCATGGCGCAACGTGCTGACATCGTCAGAGGTTTAGGACTTCCACTGGGACCCGCACTTGCCTTATATCGTATTATAGTCAAATTACAAACCAGAAAAGATGACTGGACTATGTGTTGGGGTTAAGTTTGATTGTTTAAGTTTATACCACGTACACACACAATGAATATAGTGTAAAGGCCTGCACAGATGAGGGACAATGTTTGGCGTACTTTTTCGTTAAAAAATTGTATTGAATAACGCGCATAAAGTACCACGTACGAAAGGCCCCGAACAACCGAGGACATCGATAGACTGGACTAGGCAAGTTCTCGGCTGACGTTTTGTTCAATATTCACGGTTTTTGCCTTCTGCAGACAAATCCCTCGTCCGCGCAGGCCATAGGTGCCTCTAAACCTGCTCGATCGGCCAATTGGCCATGACTATTTAGTATGGGCGAAGCCACCATTACATCAATCGCATTTGCGATGCGTTGTCACAACGCAGTGATTCGCACTATGGTAGCTCAAAAGAAGCATTGATACGAAGTTAATTTCAAATCACAGTCGGCATCATCGATCGATGGACAGATTAGACCGAACGAGGCCTACCGTACAGGTCTAGAGGCACCTCATTAGCCAGCTAAGTATTTTTTGCACTCATGGATATTATACCAGTACAATAAAAATAAATATAACAATTTTTTGTTTCTTTTAAATAATTTACCTTAAAACACCCGGTCTATTCCACTTTGTTCACCCAGGTCACGGTAATAGTATCTATACAGTAGTGGGACTCGGCCCTATGCTTGAAATAAATACCTACGGCTGCGCGGTACGTAAACACGCGATAGGGCTGCCGGCCTACAGGTATTTTAATTTCATCTACCGACTTGAATTTCTTGCTAGTATAGTGATTGTAAATATTATATTTTTTATTTAAAAATATGAAATACGTTGTAAATGAAATAGGAAGTATTCAATAAAAATCATGTGTTTTTAGGTTAAAAGCACCCTTACAAATTTGTCACTGAAAAATATTTGCGCCTCGACTGCGATGTACGAAAGTTTTATTTTAATATTTGATGGTATAAAAAATCCTCATTCGTATAAAAAGTTTCAAAAGAAATATTTTAGGGAAACATGGGCAAGGAAGAGAAAAGGGATATCTGTAATTATGTTATAAATACCTACCGCTATTGATTGGGGTTTTGGTAATTTAAAAAATGTTATCTGTGGGTGCGTTATTGAAGAATTCAAGCAACGATTAACCGCACAAATTGTCTATAATTGCAATTTGCCAAAATTATTATGTACTTATTCCAACCAAATATTGACAAAACCGTCACACCGTTCGTTCTCTAGTGCAGCGCATTCGCGACTGGTCGAGGTATAACTTGCGTTCGGACCGTTTCTATGAAGATACAATACAGTATATACAGTGCCCAGGTGCTATTTCCAGGGTGAACAATGTGGAAATTATAGTGTCCTTATATCACCTCTGAATCATTGCACCTTTGCTTTTTATATCTCTCAGGTGAAACAACATATTTGGGGTCATGTGTTCTCCTTGGACATTGATTCACCCAGGTGAACAAAGACCAACTTTATTATTCATCTTGAGGATTTTTATCTCCCACTCTTTTAGGTCGACAATTACTACTGTCCTAAGATTTCCACCACTTTCCTGAAATGATAAGACCACTTCCTAAAATGTGACTACTTCCGGTAAAGACTACCATCTTGAAATGAACACTTTCCTAAATTGAGTATGTACTTTCAGTGGATTCTGCGCCAATGCCATATTGCAACCTAGTATTTTGTGATACTTAATTACTGCTTCACCGATTAAATATGTGTTACAATATTCGCAAATAGTCATTCTGAAAACGCCTCTTCGGAAAATGTCATAGCAAAATGTGTTAATGAATGTCAGGTCGAAACAAGTGATTATATTTATATAGACCACATTCGTCATCTCAGTTCTCCATGATCGCGGGCGCAACGTGCTATATACAGGGCGTCACACGGCAATGCCACATGGAGGGAAAGTACCTTAATTATTGTAGATGGGACATTTTACCGAAACAAGACTTTATTTTAATTTTAAAAACTATTTGAACTGCATCCATACATTTTTAATTATTGCCTCGTTGAACCGGGAATCGAACCCGGTTCACGAGAAAAAAAAAATCGGTCTGTAGTTTTATGATACCAATCGGAAGGCATCATCGTAAGGGTTATTTTTTGCCAAATAAATTAGTATAAGAAATAAAGGGAAGACCATGAATTTTATCATTTGATGTGAAATTTTGTTCAGAAAAAAGGAAAAGCTGACATTGCCGTAAGGACATACAAGTACCTATTACTAATAAATTTACCTACCCACTTGAGAAATACGCATCATTTCCCTATTATAATTTAAGTGCATGATAAAATGATAAAGACATACGTAATTAGTAGGTACCTGATTGTATGCAACAAATCGAGCATTCCCCTAGGCCGAAAGACGCGTATGTAACCTATTTTGTCCATCAAAAAGCGCCTGGCTGATTATAAAGAAATAGTTCAAAAACGTGTTCTATTTTCAAACTTTTATTCTTTTGCTACAAAGAGAAATTAGACGTATTATTCTAAATATCCACCACAACAAGATTAAACAAGTTGAATTCCTGCGACGAGCTCAGCCGAATACAAGGGATTTTCGATTTTGCGTTTTTTTTTTGCTATTTTTTTTTATCTTGCAATGGTTCACCCCAGCACGAATCTATTACCGAAAACAGCAACTCGATAGCTCATCTCCTTCATACCCAAAACCGTGACAGAAAATTGGCAACGACGACGACGTCGTCGACAACTCCATAGCAATAGGGCGTTTCTAAAGAAAATCCCTAAAAATCGACAGGGAGACAAATAACCCAAAGAGTGCGACTTTGTATTCAACAGGATGGGGCTCATTTCTAGCATTTGATGAATTGATTAATTTTGTATTAAAAAAAATTTAATTCATGGTCTCCCCTCTTTTTCTGATACTAATTTATTTAGCAAAAAATAACCCTTACGATGATGCCTTCCGATCGGTATCATAAAACTACAGACCGATTTTTTTTTTCTTGTGAACCGGGTTTGATTCCCGGTTCAACGAGGCAATTATTAAAAATGTATGAATGCAGTTCAAATGGTTTTTAGGTAGATTTCGATGAAATCGATCTACCTATTGGTTTCTTGACTACTGTCGAATTTAAAAAAAAATTCTTCATAGGAGGTCTAGTTATGACCCCCTGAGTCATGACCACTGGTCAAAAATTTATATATATATATGTACCTATGTATGGTTCCACTTCCCAAAATTTGCGGCACTCACGGTCGCATTTTTGCCCCGATCGCTTTCAAACTGCGGTCAAAAATTGCTTGGGTGTAAACTTAGTTTAAGTTCGTGAACGGGTGGAATCCGGCCTAAGGGGACGTTAGGGCCTCACTTTTTGTGAAATCAGTTTTTCCTCAAAATTTCACGTTCCATGAAAGATATTCGAACCGTTCTAATTTTATCCCATAGTATACATGAATACCAAAAACTTTTAATAATAAACCTATAAGATTAAAACTTTAACTAAAAGTGGAGGGGGGAAAAACCAAAATTTTTCGGGAAAAAAATCATAACTTCTAACCGGTGAACATTCTTGGTGTCGGAAACATTTTTAATCGATAGGCCATTTTTAAGTCTAAAATAAATGTCTGAAAAGTTTTTCGCTAAAAGTTACCGTTTTCCCCTCCGTCCACTAAGATCCATTACAAAAATCCATTGATGGATCTTTTTACACTTTTATGTCCACTTTAATCCTCGATCCTAGAATATTTACAAAATGGATTTTTTAGAACCAACGTGTGTATTAAAATCTATTATAAAAATAAAGCGGTGACACATGCAATCTTCTGTATGAACTTTAACTTCACTGGCTGAATCATTCAAACAACTATGTATTGTCGACTGTCAATTATTGTCATAGGTCAATTGCATAGACTTAGATTAAGAGAACAGACGGGGTATACCTACAGAATTGACGTGTATTACCTACGTTCCATTTTTATGAATGAACGTTTGCCGACGGTTACTATGCTAGGGATGTACCTTCTATTATCGTAACATTTGTCGATATCTTTCTATACTACCTGTTAAAGTGTACTAACCATAACTTTAAAACAAACCCGACTACTGCAAAATCACGAATTAGAGATTCGTGAATGTATTGTTTTATTAGAGTAAATGGTATACGACCACGGCTATTCTTGATATTTTCTTGTATAATACTTTTATAGCGTGATTTGCAGTAGTCAAATTTTAGTTTTATTCTTAATTTTTATTTATATTATTTTGGTGCAAGCAACGCCCAATAATGTAGACATATTTGAAATGTGATAATTGAGCCCTTTAATTTGATACCAATCACGGTCTATTTATCTCAAGTTTTTTTTTTCATTAGAGTCAGTGACACGTCATATAGCCTATAACCAGCGGATGATCAAGACGCTTCTAATAATACCACAATTGTCCAGTTCTAATACGTAGTTGAAGAGCTATGAGGGAACAAACGAACATACACACATACATACAACAAACATAGCCTGTCAAAATCATAACCCTCCTCTGGCTTCGCCGTAGTCGGGTAAAAAGAGAGCGGAATAATGCTAGCTGCTCATGATATTATGATAAATGATAATGATAATTTTATGGTTTATGTGAGGTATAGTGACAATAAAATAAATGAATAATTTTATATATTATTTGGAAATGAATAATAACATATTCATAGGTTTATACCTATAAATAATATTTTATTATACATATCTAAATAATATTAATTAATTTAAATTATTTATTAGAAATGAATAATAAAATATTATTTAGAGATATAACCCTATACATAATATTTTTTATTCATTTCTAAATAATATTAATTTATTTAAAAATAATAACCTCATATTGAATAACCCCACTGGGGGTTTTTGTACTGCCAATGGGAAGACCAAAGGCTTATCCTGCTTCATCTTCTGTATTAATGGCACAGAAACAGGTGCAGTCGCAGCCTGAAACTTTGCGGTCAAGGTCGTCAGCACGAGTGTGAGTGTGTGACTCTCCTGGTGTTGCACACATTCATAGGCCACGGTTATCACTCTCCATCAGGTGGACTGTGTACTTGTCGGGCACCTGAGTAGTATATAAAAAAATAGAAGACGTTACAATATTGTCAATTCATATTTCTTGAAAAGAGTATTATTTTTATAAAAAAGAGTATTTTCGTCGTCAAATCATTTATTGGAGTACATCACTATTATACTTGTTGTAGTATGGTCTAGAAAAAATCATCAATGGCTGTCGCAAATCATTCATAATGTTGGCGCAAATCATTCATAAATGTTGGAACCGTCGGCACGCTGTCAAATTCTCATACTCATTTTCCCAAGTGAGCAATAACTTAAATTTTTTGTCTCTTTTTTGCAGACACAACTGTATATTCGAAAAAAAGAGACAAAGTGATATATCAAGGTTCAATTCATGTTTGCCTCACATTTGTATACCCAAAATTTCTATATGTTGAACGGGGCCTATCTTTATTCTTCCTATATCTATGGTCAATTGCAACGCTATTTGATTATTTCAAGCGTCACAAGCAATAATTATTTATTTTCATTTTTCGTCATGGAACCATCCGATTTTCAATATATTAAAAACAAAAAAGGGATATTATTATATATTATAGGGTTATTACGGACCGGAAATACGAGTCGTCTAATGCTTTAAATTTTTTTTTGTTTTGTTATAAAGAGGTTATAGATAGTTCAAATTTGTTTAAATAAACTTTATTATTTATATTATTTGTTCATTTATTGAAAATGGCTACTGCTGTAGATGTGGCTTTATAATAGATTTTAATACACACGTTGGTTCTAAAAAATCCATTTTGTAAATATTCTAGGATCGAGGATTAAAGTGGACATAATAGTGTAAAAAGATCCATCAATGGATTTTTGTAATGGATCTTAGTGGACGGAGGTCGAGAAAAAAAAATTTAACTGTTTAAAGTCCGTAGTTCTCTATATAAAATAATATTAATTGCTTCACGAAATCTACCTGTGCGTTCCCCCTGCGGGAACGAATTTTAAAATTAAAATAAAGTTTTCTTTCAGTAAAATGGCCCATCTTCAATAATTAAGGTACTTTCCCTCCATGTGGCATTGCCGTGGGACGCCCTGTATATTCTAGTATAGGGTTGCCGGGATTGTAATAGGATTATACTATACCAGTAAATGTTGCCAAATATAAATATCCATAATATACTTTTTTTGTAGTTAACAAAATCATTGTACAAAAATATTTCTTATGTAGCCTGTAGTATTTAAAATGCTTTGTTGCTTGTGTCTAAAGTACGGCCGCTGAGTTATTACCGACAGACAGATTATTCTTAAATTAATCTATATAACCTTGCACGAGCGACACATTTGCCGAATGATTTAGAATACCTCTTTAATATAAAACTTTATGTCAAAATGTCAGAATCAAGTAATTTTCCAATAAACTCTGTTTCAAAACTTAAAATAGTTTGTAAATAATATGAAAACATTTATGTTTTGTTCTTTGACGCGCTTGTTCAAAGTTACATCGTGCGTCTAGTTTTCATAGTGATGTGCTTGATAGTATTCGGTCCGAATTCATTGGAATAGATATGATATTTATTTTATTTGGATATTTTTATTTTACTTATTCCTTCGAGCATCTAGACTAAATATAATGCTACCATTTTTTTGCGTCTCTTAATTGCACTGTGTTGCCAGTATCTTATGATTTTTAAGATTTATGTGTGATCCAAAGACAGAAATACTGTTTTCTATGATTTAAAAATAAATACAATTAAAATGATTATGTATAATTTTTAACATTTATAATATATAAAACAACATTTAATAAATATAATTTTCTCCCTCAATTAAGCAATGTTATAGGTGTATTTTTTTAAGTAATTGGCGATACTATTCTGGCAACATCCTTACCACCGCTATTTTAATCTGTTTAGTCGTCTTCCGTACTCTCGTGCGCACAGACTACGTTCTCTTGTGTAACCGTTGTTTTTTAACTCGGCTTTCTCCTGTTTATCGTTGCGCTTTATTGGACTAATTTTGTTTGTATTTGGTAATTTTGTTGAAAATGCCGAAACGAGGAAAAACATTGAATAGTCAATGTCGTGAGCTTGTACTAAAGCTACAGGATTACTTTGAGCGTGAGTCACAAAATGGCGGCCCTTTGATTCCTGTCACTCAAGTGAAAGATCGGGTTTCACAAGCTCTTGGAATTGGTGCAAAAACACTATATAATATAAATAAAGAAAAATTTGGTGCTTCTGGAAGTGAAGATAATATTTTACGCACTCCTAAGAAAAAACGAAGACAAAAGCCCGTGACAGGTGTTGATGTTTTTGATGCAGATGCAATAAGAAACCACATATATGGTTATTATACTAGGAACGAGTTTCCAACTAGACGTTTGCTTTTGGTCTCTTTAAAAGAAGCTGGCTTGTTTAAAGGCGGTAAAACGGCGTTGTCAAAACTATTGCACGAAATTGGGTTTGAATATAAAAAAACGAATAAAAGGAAAATATTAATGGAAAGATTTGATTTAATAATTAAAAGGAGTGACTTTTTAAGAGAAGCCAGAAAAATCGAGTCTTGGGACAACGTCGTTTTTGTTGACGAAACATGGTTAAATGCGAACCACACTGTGTCACGCTCTTGGACTGACGAAACAAAAGCATCAACCTCAAAGGTTCCAATTGGAAAAGGATCGCGACTGATAATTTGTCACGCCGGTTCTGCTGGAAGTGGTTTCTTTGAAAATGGACTGCTGGCTTTCGCGTCAAAAAGTACTTCCGATTACCACGAGGAGATGGATACAGACACTTTTACGAATTGGTTCGAAAATCAATTATTACCCAGCCTGCCAGAGCCTTCTATCATAATAATGGACAACGCTTCATATCACTCGAAACAAGTGAATAAAGCGCCTACTCAGGCCTACAAGAAAGCTGATCTCCTAGCATGGCTACACCAAAATGGAATTGAAACTACTGCCGAATTGCTAAAGTCTGACTTAGTAAAGTTGGTACGCGAAAATAAATCATCAAGAGTCCGTTATGAAGTAGATGAGATAGCTCTGGCACATGGACATCGGGTACTTCGAATTCCTCCTTATCACTGCCAGTACAATGCCATTGAGCTAATATGGGCACAAATCAAAGGTATTGTTTTTATCGCATAAGTTATGAATATGAATAATTTGTACTATTATAACATCCAATATTCAGCATATAAGTAAAAAGATACATAACTAAGATATAAATATCTCATGTCCCTTACATGTAGGTAATTGTGTAACATTTCATTTATTTAATGTAATAAATTAACGTTATTCAATGTTTACATTACAGGTTACGCAGCTCGTAATAATACGACTCCGCCATTCAGTACTAATAAAATGATGGGTCTATTAAAAGATGCTTGCAGCAAAATAACGAAAGAAGATTGGGTCAAGGTCGTCGAAAAGACTCGAAAACTAATAACAGAAGATTATGAACGCGATATAAGAGTGGACACCATTATAGACAATGAAATTGTCATACAACTGACTGATAGCGATGACAGCTCTGGCGAATCTGGTTCAGAGTCTGAATAATTGTTTTAATAAATGATAGGTAGTCATTTATTAAAACATCTTGTACCTACTCTATTCATTAAAATGTGTAACAGTGTTTACAAATTTGTTTTATTTTGATATGTCCTCGACCAATTATCTACGCCCATCAAGGATACTCCACCTAATAAAGAACCTGTGTCTTTAACTATTATTTGTTTTGATTTTATTTAATTACACACTATACTAGAATATTTAAAAACAAACTGTTCCCAAATGATATTAGGGTTACTGGTTCAGTCACTTCATTAGTATTGTCAATTCGTCATGTGTCAAATCGGTAATAACTCAGCGGTCATACTATAATTAACGATAAGTTTCCTGCTCATGTGAAAGTTTTGCCCCTGACAAAACTCGAGACATAAACGCAGAATAAAAATGCTCATATTGTTATCATATTATTTTGTTTTAATTATAACACTGATTTATCTACTTATTATGTTGATTTAGCACATAAATTAAGCTCGCCTCCTATGAAAAAGGAACATCAGTGTAGATCATAATGCTTCATGTATGATAGAAATACATTAAATATCATTGTCGCCACATTGATATATATGACTCTATAATGTATTGGCAGGTAGTAAAAGTTAAAAAATTGTATTGGAGGCCAGTATAAGCAGTCAACCTGAAACAAGAGCAAATGACTTAATAATTTCTATTGAAGTTGGCTCCCTAAGACTTGCTACTTTGGTATTATGTAATAAGGTGAGATAGGTAATTCTCGAAATATTAAAAAAGCTTGGCCTCTGATGAGGTGGAGGTCATAACATATTTTAAAAATGGGCAAACATGAACTAAAGTAGACAGTACTCCCAATGACATGAAAGGCCTAAATTACCATAAGCAATTTTTTGTCATGTAATTCACCGCAGCATGATTATTCAAAGACTTACTGCAAAGGTTGTTATAAATTTCTTTTTCACTTCAGCTGTGCATACTTCGAGAGGTTGTCTTTCCAGAAGTCCCATACCATAGTAAAAGGTAACTATGGAAAGTGGTCCAGCAATTGTCTGATCACTTAATATTTTGACCAAAACTGTTTTAACTGATACTTTTGGCATTAATTTATCTAATCCTATATAGAAATAATGATGTAAAGGACCTAGAACTGTCCCCACAATAAACATATTACCTTAAACAAATAAACCAATCTGTAGTCTTCATTTTAGTATTAATTTTTATTCAATAAGTACTAAGGTAATTTGGATACTGTCAAATGTTTCCTTTTTTAACATAGAAGATTCACATAAAGATGCAAAATAAACTCATTTCAATACAATTGTTTAAAAGAAGTTAAGTAGAGGGTACAATGGAAAAATTACTAAGCACGCATCGGCTAGCCATACTGACTTTGCGCCGCTGTGCTGTGCGTTAGTGATGATTTAATAACTAAGCAGGCAGCTTCAAAGATTTAAAGAAAGTTTAGAAGAAATATAATAAAAATAGTTATACTCTGTCCAACCATTGATTAAACTTTCGACAGCTGAATAGCTCGGAAGCGCGAGGAAACAGCCCTTTTTCAGGGCTCGGCAGCCGCCGCTAATGGAATTGAAAAGTCATCTTAAGTTTCGCCAAATGTTTCTGAACAGATTAAGTCACTGGCGCCCTCGTACACGGCGAATATGACGAAGCTGCCGAAGAACCACCCGCGAGCGTTCGCTTCCTCCGCCCCCGGAGTGCGGATCTCGCCGTCGCGACACCCAGCCAGCCGCACCCGGCTGTGCCAAGCACAAGCGCCGCTCCGACGCAGGCATTCGCGCCGCTAGTACTCGCGCACGGGATGCCGCCGCCGCGCCGGCAAGACCCCGCCCGCCCAATACCGTCGTCGATGAAGACCCATACTCCTCCGTCAGATTCCTCGACGGCCATAACAGACTCAAGGCCCTACAGATGTCGGCCTCAACAACAACGAATATTCACTCGGACCTGTCCCTGGATTCTAGCCAAAGGAGGAACATGAGTACCGTATCATCCAGAGATACCTCTGCGAACTGGAGAAGACCAAGAACGTCTCATGGTTCTCCTACTCGCAGCCGGCGGACCGAAGCCTGAAGGTGGCCAAAAAGAGCCTCCCAAGCGGAGTAACCCCCCAAGAAGTGGAGGATGACTGCGCTCGAGTTCGAGCCGGAGTACGTGCGGAACATTAGCGCTCGGGGCGAGCGCCCAAGGGGCATTCTTCACGAAGTGCTCAAGCGTACGAGAAATACCGTGCCTGGAATATGCAACGTCATGGATATGCTGAATATTGCCGGCATAAAGGGCGAAGCTTGGCGAGGCAAACGGAAGCCATCGCTGCCAGATTTTCCGGCACAGCAGCGAACTGTGCCACCGAACTCTGGCGTGCGTTCGCTGTGGCGAAGAGCACCGTGCCGCCGATTGTCCTCGCCCAAGAAAGGACCGCGACGTGTGTCAACTGTGGAGGACCACACCCCGCTAACAACATTATCTGCCTGGTATTCCGGAGAAAGGCCCGGAATAAGCGGGCGGGGACTGTAGCCCTATCCGGGAACACGCTTTGGCACATACCAGGCGCCACCGATGAAGATGAATTAAACTAGAGAGCATCACTGATGGCTGCAGCAAACGTTCCTGTGTTACGAAACACCTCGGCAACAGCCAAGAAGAAGAAGCGAAGAACACCCCGTAAAAGGCTTCAGCAGAACTCAAGATGGCCCCAAAACCACTTTGCCAACCGGCCGCCGTCATTGCCGCCACCGAGGCCCGCCCAAACCCGTACCAAGGGGAAAGGATAAAGGCTAGTGGGAGGAAAGCAGCTGCTCCAACCCTGACGCCAAATCAAGCAACAGTAGAAGCCAGCACGAACCGAGGTAACGAGATCATCGACACCGCGATGGACGTGCTCGTAGCACTTCGCGCCGGCGAGGACAAGAACGCCATCACCCGCACGGTCCTGATGGGGATCACGTCTACTCCAGCACCGGTGAAATACCAGAGGCCGACTACAAGAAGCCCCAAGCACCGAACACCGGACGCCGCATCCTACCCTTCCAACGCAACACCCACACGCACTAAGTATAGTGCGAGCGTAGTGTGCCACGGACGACGGTCTTAGCGGCGCTTCATTCGTGCATCTTCATGCCGAGTCAACAGGGACCGGCAAGTCGTACAATCCGATCCTTGGATGCGTGTCGCTTGGAGCTTGGCCTTTCCCGAGAAATCGGGAATCTCACCCGGCTCGTGCAGACCGCCCGAAGGTCGTGAAGAACAATATCACAAGGTGTCCGTAATATCGACCGTGCGAGGCACTATCACCTGCATAGCAATGAATGCTGCCGGCAGTTAGCATGTCGTTGATATGCAGAAGAAAGATAGTGGGTGACAAACAGGACCCATGCGGGACACCAGCACTTATCTGCAAGAACTCTGAAGCTCGTGCATATCACAAAGCACTCGAATACAGCGCTTCTGCAGGCAGCTATCAACCCAGCTGCACAATCCAGAAGGCAGACCAAAGGCAAAGCTTGGAAAGAAGCTACCTGTGCCAGTCTCTATCGAAAGCTTTGGCGATGTCAGATAGCTATAATAGTCAATGAATCGCCATGCATGTCCATAGCCTCACCCGAAAGATGGATAACGGACGCCAGAAGATCACCCATTGACCGTTTCGGCATGAACCCATATTACTGATCATTAATTAAGGAGTGATCCTGTATGGTTTCAACATACATGCTTAATATGTTTTACCCAATCGGCAACCTAATTGAACTGCGCGCAGCAATTGTTATTAATAAGTCATATAAATAATTCCTATACAATAATTAAAATAGTACGTAACGAACCGTGACTCAGTACACTATACAAGGAAAGATTTGCCAATAGAACTCTGTGTCTAAACTTAACTTAATACAAATAAACATTACAATAGTGAATCTTCTTTTACGTGCTCCACCACTTCAACTTCTCAACATCTACTACAACCACAGTTCATGTAAAGACCAACTGGACTTTACATTTTGGTCCTTCGAATCTATTTAGGTATTTTTGCGACTCATTCTCTTCAACGATAGCGAATCGGTTTTGCCTGGCCTCCCAGAAGCGGGTCTCACCAGCTTAATTGAGAAAGATCGCATATATCGTTTTGAGTGTGAGAAGCTAAATATCTAGAAGCGACAGCTGTCAACGGCGAGTTTTGTAACCCCAACTCAACATCCAGTTGCGGAAATTGTGAATTGACACTGAAAGAAGACTGCGGGAACTCCGTCGTCTTCGGATCGCGAACCAACGCTGCTCTACACTTTGGTCATCCTCAACTACGTGCCAGAGTTAGAGGGAAATTTTACTATTTAACTACTTGAACATTTCTACTATTTTTACAACAACATAACTGCAAAGGACCTACTAATCGAGCAAGAAGAGTGCTTTAAGAACATCAAGGCTCTGTGTACTAACTATGGAAAAGATAGTAAGTCCAGAAAAACTGAAGACTAGCTTCACGGCTCCAGTCACTCGAACGTCAATGGAAAGACTTTGAGCTAAGACATGCAACGCTCGTCAAAACTGTCGACGATAAGAGTCTGAAGTATTTTACGGAAGATGTTTTCTGAAAAACTAACCAGCTATATCTGCACACTAAGCAAGATATGGACTACCTACTGCTTCAAATACGCGGTCGGAAATCAGCACACTTTGATTTAAGCGGCATAATGGAGCATAGTACTGATGAACGCGTAACAACCCTTCTTACCAAACAAGAGTGCAACTTTACAGCGATCAATCGAGACTTAGCCAAGATCAACCTGAAAGTCTTGGTCAACAAATTCCAAATCGAAGACCATCTGTCGATTAAGAAGGCAAGGTGGGCAGCCATAGATGGTACTCACTGGGAGTTGCAAGCTTTGTTGAAAGGATTGAACGAAAGTTACAACGACATGTTTAGCGACATAGAAGCTAAATATGACAACATGAAAACACAGCTAAACGAAAAAATATATTCGTCCTGTCTTCAAGAACGTTCTACGCCTAAAGTTGTAATCCCAGAATTCTCAGGACAGTACAGACAATGGATATCTTTCAAGGATATTTTCATAGAAACTGTCCATACCAATCCGCATCTCAACAACGCTCAGAAAATGCAGCATTTGAAGGGCAAACTCAGAGGCGAAGCTGAAAAGTTAGTTCAACATTTACGCATAAGCGCAAATAACTACAATTCTTGTTGGGAAATATTAACGAAAAGGTATGACAACCGCCGGCGACAATTTCTCTCGTTTATGGGCACCATGAACCAGTTGCCCGTAATCTAAAAACCCGACGCTTACAGCCTAAACAGATTGCATGACGTCACAAATGAATGTCTCAACGGATTGGAAAACATCGATGTTACTACCTGGGCTCCCATTATTGTATACCTGATGGTGCAAAAACTGGATGGCGACAACTACGACGAATTCATGATGGATTCAAATGATAACAGGGATACCAGAACTGAAGGATTTTTTTGAACCCAGGAACACTTACACAAAAACATATCAAACAACATTTGGTCAGTTTGGCAAATGTCCGAACTGCGGAGAAAATCACGTGTTGATGAAATGTGCAAAGTTCATTGATATGAACCCAATACAGCGTAATAAAACAATTACAAAATTGCAACTGTGTAAAAACTGTTTATACAGTCACGGTAATGCTGAATGCACTTCAACAAAAACATGCAAAGAATGTAATAGGAGCCATCACACGTTGGGGTGTGTGTTGGGTAACCTCCTCGAGTGTCGCTCCGATTCCGATCCCGCTGCAGTCCGGGGGGAACGGAATCGGAGCGGCCGGTACACCCTGGGCGGCGGTCAATGACTTCCCCTCTACCCCTTCATAGGGTTGGCATTGATCGTCGGCCAATACCCAACGTGGCGGGAACACATCGCTCTCCGTACTCCTCTGCTTTCAGAGGAGACAGGATGAGCGATGCTGTTAGTGGTGAGATGGCCCAGGGTCAGTCGGGGTGCGACGGATATGCTCTATGGGTGACCTTACACCCCGGCGTCTGAAGACCCGAGACGGCGTGCGGTTTTAGTCGGTGCAAGCCCGACATAACCGCCCCCGCTGGCCGGCGGGGGGGTATCCGAAGGGATTTCCGCACGATAAAAAAAAAAAAAAAAAGGAGCCATCACACGTTGTTGCACAATATCGCAAGAACATCTACACCTATAACTAATAATACAATTGACAAAAATAACTCTCTCCGAGCGTCTTCATCTACTTCACAGAGTTCGAATCACTTGGCGATTAACGAGATGGAAGTATTATTGCCCACGGTGCAACTTCTAATAAAATCTGCAAGCGGCACCTATATCACACTTCGAGCATTACTTGACCAAGGCTCGCAAGTTAATTTGGTAACGGAGCAGGCCGTTCAACTACTTCGAATACCCAGAAAACGGCTAAATGCAACCGTATCTGGAGTGGAAAAACTATCAGGAGACTGCAAGGGACGCATACAACTAGCCTGCAAGTCAATCCACTCTGACTACGAGTTCGAAACTGAAGCGCTTATCATGAAAAAATTTAAGAACAACTTACCCAACTCGTCCTTTGAAAAGGTTAACTGGCCACACTTAGAAATTTTAAAGCTCGCTGATCCTGAGTTTAGTAAGTCACGCCCTGTAGATTTACTACTCGGAGCCGAAGTTTACTCGGAAGTAATCCTTGACGGAGTCCTGAAAGGAAGCCAACAATCCCCTATTGCACAACAAAGGCATTTAGGCTGGATACTGTGTGGAAAAATGAAAACATTTAATTGTCACGCGGTTCTAGTCGATGTGAATAACATAACTAAGTTCTGGGAAAACGAGGATATCACTCAAGACAACAAGGACATGCCTAAGGACGATTACTGCCAAGAACACTATTTAAAAACGGTACAACGAGCTCCGTGTGGAAAATACATCGTGAAAATGCCATTTGTCCCAAACTATGAAGAAAAGATGGGAAATTCACGGTCAATCGCTATTTCACAGTTTTTAAATCTGGAAAAGCGGCTCGAAAAAAACGCAAAACTTGCGGATATGTATCGCAACTTTATAAAGGAGTACACAGATTTGCAACACATGACACCGTAGGAAACGATGACGAACAATGTCCCTGGATGCTACTTACCCCATCACGGCGTACTGCGTGAACAGTCATCAACAACAAAACTGAGAGTTGTATTTAATGCCTCCCAGAAAACTACTAGCGGTCTCAACCATTTACAAGAAAATTGCCCCAACTTACAAAAGGACATACAGGCTCTAATCTTGAAGTGGCGGTCTTACAAATATGCCTACACTGCGGACATCGAAAAAATGTACCGTTGCATAATGGATCGCAAAGGAACAATAAAATCTGCAAAAAAATCATATGGCGTAATTCGACTTCTGAAAAATTAAGAGAGTTTCAACTTTGCACCGTGACATACGGGATGAAATGTGCGCCATGGCTCGCTATGAGAACTCTTCAACAGCTAGCCTTAGATGACGGGCACCAACATCCAAATGCCGCGCGAGCCTTGCAAAACGAATTTTATGTTGATGACCTAATTAGCGGCCATAGCGAAATTTACGCAGCTCAGCAACTTCAAACATCACTTATCAAGTTATTACAAGGCGGCGGCATAAACTTACGAAAATGGTCGGCAAACCACCCGGCTTTACTTGAAAATTTAAGCGAAAATCAAATTTCTATTAAACAAGTATTTGATTTCAAGCACGAAGAAACTAAAAAGACACTGGGTCTCGGATGGAACACAAAAGACGACACGTTTACCGTCTACTGGGACTTAGAAGAAAAACCAACGCAACGGCCTACTAAACGCCACCTTTTGTCTGAGAAATTTCAAAACTTTATGACCCACTAGGATGGCTAGCGCCTATAACTATAACAGCCAAAATATTATTCCAGAGAGTCTGGTTAAGCAAACTTGAATGGGACGAAACCCTACCAACTGACATACAAAAAGAATGGCTAAAACTGAGATATGACCTTCCACAAGTCAAGACAATCATTCTCAACAGATGGATTGGAGGGACGCAACAAAACATCCAACTGCTAGGCTTTTGCGATGCCAGCGAAAAGGCTTACTCTTGCGTCATATACAGTCGTGTAACGAACGAACAGGGCATACCTACAATAACATTACTCGCCTCAAAGACTAGGGTTGCCCCCTTAGCGCAGAAAATTACTTTGCCAAAGCTGGAACTATGCGGCGCATTATTACTTTTTCGGCAACTTGCCGAAAAAGTAGTAGAAGTCTTTAAAGGATGTACTATCACTATACAAGCTTGGTGTGACTCTCAAGTGGTACTCGCCTGGCTACAAGGAGACGTATCTAGATGGAAGCGATACGTTGCTAACAGGGTCGTTAAGATCAAACAAATCATCCCACCTGGAAGCTAGCACTATGTGAAATCCGAACTGAATCCCGCAGACTGCGCATCGCGAGGGTTGTACCCTGCCAAACTTATGAACTTTAACCTGTGGTGGAAAGGGCCTCATTTCATACAAACCTTGGAGATTGGAAAGGTCCTAAAAAAGATATGCCTCCACATGACTGACGTGGGACTCTAACCCAGGAAGACAGCCCTATCGGAAAATAAAGGCACACATTTTATCAATGAACTTGTAAACAAATACAGTTCATTAACACGCATAACACGAGTCACTGCTTGGGTAGCGCGCTTTAGTGCAAATGTCCGCAATAAGCTGAAAAGTGACACCAATTACCTTACTACAAGCGAACTAAAGGCTTCAAATAAACAAATAATAAAATGGGGGCAACGCAAAGAATTTAAACTATTTAGAGATATTCTGTCTCAGGAATTCTTTGCTGAAGTCGGAAAGCTGGAAGTTGAGTGGCAATTCAACGTTCCTGCGTGGCCAAGTGCAGGTGGCCTTTGGGAAGCAGCAGTGAAATCCCTAAAATACCATTTACGACGTGTACTGGGTGAGCAGAGACTCACATATGAAGAATTCGCCACTCTACTTACGAAGATTGAAGCCTGCTTGAACTCGCGACCTTTATGCCCACTTACCGAGGATCCAGAATTTTATAACTATTTAACTTCTGGACACTTTCTCACTGGCGGTCCTGTGTTATCACTACCCCTCTCCGACTATCGTGATTTGAGAAATATTGACTTACGGCGACAATGGCACTTAACAGAATTATGCTGCAACAATTTTGGAAAAGCTGGTCCAACGAGTACCTGACCGAGCTACAGAGCCGTAGCAAATGGAACAAGCCGACCCAAAACATCAAATAGGGAGACATCGTGTTGGTAAAGGATAACAATTTACCTCCCGGAAAGTGGGCAATGGGCCGCGTTACAGAGCTTCATCCTGTTTCTGATGGACTCGTACGAATTACTACTACCAAGACGCAACTGGCAGAATCAAGCTCCCCATCGTTAAACTGTCACCGCTTCCTATACAAACTGAAACTGTAAGAGACATGCACATGACGTCGACCGCCAAACTGAAGTCCGAACATTTAACCACTGTACCACTCCCCACAAAAACAAAGAAAGCTGCAAAGAAAACATTTACAACATTGTTTATAACTTTAATTACAATGTTTACATTATCAACGGGAGTACATTGCACCGACACAGTTGTGTCGTCAAACGCTCATATTACAAGTCTTGAGCCGGACCGACCGATCTATTATGATGCGCTCGGCAAAATGCAAATGACTCATGACGAATGGACACTACTTATGTACTATAATTTAACTGACTACTGGATTGGGATACAACGTATCGGAAACTATCTTCATCACTTGAATGATCTCTGTCACAAAACAGACCCGAGATACTTCAAGATGCAAGTACTTCATCATTATAACAGCATCTTACTGGCTCCTCATACGCACCTCTCCAATCGGAAAAGAAGAGGATTAGTTAACGGCATTGGGTATGTTGCAAATAGCTTGTTCGGTAATAATTTTATTATTTAATTATATTAAAACTAAATGATTTAAAATTTACGTTAAAAATAAAAAATTCTCTTTAATTAATATTTTTTCTTATATTTCTTTATTAGGAATAATTTTTAGAACTTTTTTTTTTATTTAAGGTTAAACCAACAGTTTGCAGAAAAATACCAAAATGATATACAAGCGATACAAAAGAATGAGAATTACTTACTTGAATTAATGAAAAATCAAACTTCTATATGTAGTAGAACTGGAAAATAAGATGCTGAAGAAAACTGAGAATAACATTAAACGACAACTGCACTTGATTCATCGTTTTATGAATGAAACTAATTCTAACTTAGTTAAAGTCGAGTCAGCTATGGAGATCATCTTGGTGACGAGTTATTTTAACTCAGCATCACTTGCGACCTATCTATTGATTAAGAATTTGAGGGAAATGCAGGAAATGCTGTTTGACACACTGACTAATGTGTACAAAGGGCATATGGATGTACATTTATTGACAGCTGTGGACTTGGTAGAACAGCTGAGTGCCATATCTGGAAGACTTCCAAATACATTAACCCTGCCAGTGGAAAATATCAGAGAAAATGTTAAAGATATCTACAAACTACTATACATGAAGGCGCGAGTAACTTCCAGTTATTTTTATTATTTTTGTTATTTTTATTCGAGATTCACGTGCCACTTACCTCAGATGAAGATTTTCTTTTCTACAAAGCTATCCCACTACCTGTGAAAACCGCATCAAACATTAGCATTCTGCAATTACAGTCGCATTACATTGCGATGAACTTCCACAAAAATACTTACATCTCTCCGTCTGCAAGGGACATGGAGCTATGCACTATGCTGAAACAAGATCGTTTCGTATGCAACAAAAACATACCTGTATTCAACTTGCTAAGTGGAAAGACACCATGTGAGGCAAAATTACTCAGTCACACTTCAAGTACACCCGTCAGTGTGACGTCAGAAAAACGTCATGCGATCATGCCTGGATCGAGTTACATGTGCCAAATACATGGCCAGCCATGTATTTGGCACATGTAACTCGATCCAGGACACGATAACGATACACGACAACCTCGGTCTGTTGCGGAACGTGCACTTTGCGCACCGTATGCGGCAATGACGTAGCATCATATACCATAACAATTTCTAGCATTGTAACTTTGATGCAAGGATGCCTGTTACAATCTAGCGACTTCCATTTACGCACGCAACCAATATAACACCAAGATGAAGATGGAGTACAACTTTAACATCCCCTTGGTAAACTCTACAGTAAACAGAATTGTCAACTTAACCCATCACAAGATCACATGGGAAGTTCCACCAGACACGGCAGCGGACGAAACACAAGAGATTGAGAACAGACTAAGTTTTCAAAAGGAACGGGAATTCCTTCCTACTACAGTGATATCTTCTAATGACATGATACATCTGTATTCGATTACTTACACACTGCTCGGATTTGCCATCGTCATTATTAGTATCTGGGCCGTCAGAAAGTATCGGCCATTTAACTGCACAAGAAATAATAATGAGCAACGCAAAGAGCCACGCTATGAAGATATTGAACTGCGATGCCTTGACCAAACAATCCAAAAACCATCTAGCTCCACAGCCCCTGCGCCATCACAGCGATGCACCGAGCGCCGCCAACAAAATCGCAACAAGACAGAAGATAACATTGCGTTTAATTTTGATAATTAATTTCTTGTTTTGTACTGGCATCTCTTTCTCTTGATAGCCTCTTAGTTTTAACTTTACTATATTTTATCTTTTCTTTGGGGTTGCCAATATGTATGATTTCAACATACATGCTTAATATGTTTTACCCGATCCGCAACCTAATTGAGCTGCGCGCAGCTCAATTAGGTTGGGGTTGCCAATATGTATGGTTTCAACATACATGCTTAATATGTTTTACCCAATCCGCAACCTAATTGAGCTGCGCGCAGCAATTGTTATTAATAAGTCATATAAATAATTCCTATACAATTATTAAAGTAGTACGTAACGAACCGTGACTCAGTACACTATACAAGGAAAGATTTGCCAATAGAACTCTGTGTCTAAACTTAACTTAATACAAATAAACATTACAATAGTGAATCTTCTTTTACGTGCTCCACCACTTCAACTCCTCAATATCTAATACAACCACAGTTCATGTAAAGACCAACTGGACTTTACAGATCCTGTAGGTAACGTATAAGCTGAACGTTAACGATATGCACAAAAACATATTTGGGCGGGGCGGATCCACCCGATGGAAATGCGCGTTGGGCTGGTGAACCCCTATTCTCAACACCTGTCCGGTGAAGAGTCTGGTGAAGGCCTGGGAGGAGCGCAAGTCGCGAAGATCCCCAGAGCCAGGCTAGTGGTTACCTTCACGTGGTGCCGCCTGTTATTGGTCTGGTTCCCTAAGAAACAGACGCAACAAAAAATCGCAGTTAAAGCTTCCTCCCATCCAATATACCATCCTCTATGTCGACTTATTGGTGCGCGGGACTCGCAGCCACACTCGATCACGGGTGGGGCTGCGAGGCCTGTGTGCCGGGAAGTCGACATATTCCTACCCCATCCAGCAATACCGGCAGCCCCGGAAACAAAAAGCGCAACTGGACTCAACGCAAGCGGAATAAATACCGAATAAACTACCCCAGGGAGGTACTGGCGAAGCCGGAAAATCCCCCCTGGACCTTCCCAAGGTCCAGGCAGTCCCTCGTATTCTGGGGGGGACACCAAAGCGCAAATCAAAAATAAGAAAACCCGCGGTCAGGTGGTACGTCCCGGTAGGTCTCTATCAGAGACTCTCGGGGACGACCTGACCCAAATGAGCATTGCAGAGAGCAATGCTCAAAGCACCATCCAAGAGGAGCTGTACAGTCTTGTACTGTGCATATTTGGCTGACGCAGCAACCTGCCTGTGTCATTATTACATTTTATATACAAAACAGTTTAGTAGTGCAATTACTGCCACGCGGTAAACACATTCGAGAAAGGAAACGCCAACTCATCTTCATTGTTATAACCTTTACATTACTACGTGATTAAAGTGATTAAAGTGAACCAAGGCATCTTTTCTCTAAGCACTCCTCAACTACAAGCTTAACAAGCAGACAAGTGTAGAACACTACAGGAGCCCATGAACAAATCCATGTGGAAGAGGTTAAGGGCTCGTAGGAAAAAGCAGGGTGAGCAATCGAACCAGGTCAAACCCCGGGGCTCGTCAGCCGCAGTGGCAACGACTGTGACTCAGGGAGGGGCCGGTTCGAGACCTCAAAAAGTCAAACGTCGGAGCACCGATCCTGATGAAAGGACACAGCAACGCCCATCGAAAAGACACAAGACCGTAAGGAGTGAGGGACCACAAAGACCCAAAGCGGGCCAAAGTGATCTCTCCGTTATCATCCAGCGGGAGGACGGGGTGGCGATGGACGAGGCTACTGCCGCTGGAATCAGGACAAGGCTAACTGATAAGATCCCTAAGACTCTACAGGACGAAGCCGATGGACGCGGCCGAAACGTAGCATTCGACGCCTCGGGGTTGGTGGCAGAGGGATACTTCCTTGTGACACCAACCACCGAGGAGGCGATGAACTGGTTACTCAGCTGCGACTTCGGAGACCAAGATGGAGTACCCCTGAGACCCTAGAAACTCGACAAACACATGATGTCGATTTGGATCCCAGGCAGCACTGACAAGATACCTGTGGACGAGCTGTTCTTCCTAAAACGGCAAAACGTGTACAGGGAAGAGTTGCGGTTTCCTGAATAGTCCCTCATTCGCAGGGAAGTACTCCTCAGGAGGTCGCAACACAGGAAACCATCTGGCTCCATTATCAAGCCACAAGGATCCATGCCAGGCTTCTCGTTAAAATACCTGCTGAGCCCGAAGCAAAATGCATTTGCAAGGACATATGTCCCAAGCACCCAACAACAAAGGCACTAGGTGCGGTGCCGGCCGCCAATCCCACCACTGTAGGTGGAACAAGTCGACCGAGCACAACACCTAACAGCACACAACAGGCGCACAGAGGGGCAAAAGCCAGAAGGTGGGGGAGACTGCAAACGGGCACCTCAAAGAAATAGGTCCCCACTGAAGGTTGCAGGCCCCACCAACAGGCTAGTCCAGTACATCCCACCACCACACCCCCCACCCCCCTACGAAGCGGGAAGACCTGACACCCTCACCAAGTGTAGCATCTTTGCAACCAGATTGGAAGGGGGTGCAGACTCCCAACGCGAAGATCAAATAGGGAGGGAGCAATAAACACGCATACACACACCTACACAAAAAATGAACACAATCAGAAACACACCACAAAAACACACACAAGAATAAGAATTGTCCAAGTAGAGATCGTTAGAACTAATAAAGGCAGATTGTTACAGTGTACCTCGCTAGTATTGCAGTGACAGTACAAGCGGAAGTAGGAAATAAAGTAAGAGTGCTCTTTGTCTCTGCGTACCTACCCAGCGAAAGGGACTTCGAGCCACCATCCCAGGAAATGGACGAAATAACAAGAAAATACCAAGGTAAGAACATTCCTATTATTCTAGGTTGTGATGCCAACGCCCACCACGTGGTATGGGGCAGCACGGACTGCAATAAAAAGGGGGACTTACTCCTGGATTTCATTAGTACCACAGGAATGGAGATACTAACCGTGGGCAACACGCCTACGTTTCTCACCAAATCTCGAAAAGAAGTGCTGGATATTACTATCGCTACGAACAGTATAAGCCAGTACATCAAGGACTGGAAAATAGACGATAGTGACTCAATGTCGGATCACCGAAGAGTCACCTTCAGCCTAGAGACCAAGATAGACAAGATTATGATAAGAAATGTGAGGAAGACCAACTGGGCGACATACGAACACCAAATAAAGAAATGGAACCTGGGAGGTGAAACCTTACTAATAGATAAAATAGAAATAGAAAAAGAACCCTGGTGGACTAAAGCACTAGGCAAACAAAGGAAATGAACACGGCGAGCTCTCAAACACGCTCTGAAGAAGGACGATGATGAGAGCTGGCGCGCGTACAGAGAGGAAAGAAATATATACAAGAAAGAATCTAGAAAGGAGAACATAACAAGTTGGAAGGCGTTCTGCACAGGAGTTGAAAAAGAAACTGACGCGGCACGACTTGTGAAAACATTCTCTAAAGTTAACACATGTAAACTAGGAAGTATCAAGAAAGGGAAAGAGTTACTGACGGACCCCAAGAGGATACTTGAGGTCATGCTGGAAATACACTTCCCAGAATGCGAAGAATATGAGGATGATAATACGCCGATATACTCAAACCCCATAGAGGACCCACAGTCGAAGGCCATTATCACAGAAGAACATTTACAGTGGAGTATACGATCATTCCAGCCATACAAGGCGGCTGGACCGGACGAAATCTTCCCTAAAATGTTACAAGTAGCCAGTAAGTATATAAGCAAAGATATACTGGCTCTCTACAACAGTAGTATCAGAGCTGGATATATCCCAAGAAAATGGAAAGAGGTAAGAGCAGTGTTCATCCCGAAACCTGGGAAGTCCTTCAGGTGCATTAGCCTCTCTTCATTCCTTCTTAAGCCATTAGAGAAAATCCTGGACACATTAATAAGAGAACAAATAAACAAGAAAGGATCTCCACTCCACCAAAATCAACATGCATATATGGAGGGCAAGTCCACCGAAACGGCCCTCCATAATCTGGTAACAAGAGTGCAGAGATCAATAGACAACACAGAATATGCACTGGGCTGCTTCTTTGATGTAGAGGGCGCTTTTGACAGAGCTACCCCAGATTCGATAGAGGCCGCATTAGATCGCGAAGGAATCGACAAAGACATATCAGAATGGGTGAAAGCTATGTTATGACACCTGCTGATAAAAGCAGAGATTGCAAGAACAACACACACGGTGATAGCGAGAAGAGGCTTCCCACAAGGAGGATGTCTATCGCCACTACTGTGGTGCCTGTTAATAGACGAATTAGTAAACAAGATTAACAGGATGCACATATACACACAAGTGTACTCGGACGATGGAGTGCTCCTGATCACAGGCAAAGTTCTCAGCGTCATGTGCGACATCATGAACAGAGGCATAAAAGAAACACTAGTATGGTGCAGGAGCACCTTACTAGTGTTTCTTTTATCTAGCAGGAGGTCTTAACCTCAACCTTGATAAAACCAAGATATTCTTGTTCACCAGGAAAAGAAAAATAGGAAGAACTGCGCCGGTGCGCCTGGATAACCAAGCCTTGGAAACTGTCAAGGAAGTAAAATATCTAGGGGTAACACTGGATAGCAAGCTCACCTTCAAGACTCACATCAGTAACACATGCTGAAAGGCCAAAATGGCTATGATGCAGTGCAAAAGCGCAATAGGAAGAACGTGGGGGATGAAACCAGCGATAGTGCTATGGATCTACAAAGCAATTATCCTGCCAAGAATCCTACATGGTCCCCTTGTATGGTGGCATAAAACTGCCATTGGGAGAAATAAAGCCGAACTAGACAAAGTACAAAGGTTAGCAGCTCTGATGACCACGGGCGCGATGAGGACAACTGCCACATCGCGCTCGCAATCATATTGGGACTTAATCCCTTGGACTTAGAAATAAAAAGAAAAGCAACCGAACAATGGTTCAAACTCAGGAGCACTGGCCAATGGACCGGAACCATTATGGACAAAGGCCATGCCAGTATCAGCAAGAACTATGAAGAGAGGCTATCGATGATCCTCTCTAACAATGACTTAATTAGGAAGGAGAGACTCTTCGACAAGAAGTACAGAGTACACATAGGACCAAGAGACGACTGGAGGACAGATGCCAGTGGCACGGTCTGCTACACAGACGGCTCAAGAAAGGAAACAACAAAGCTATCAGGATCTGTAATACACATTAAGTGCGAAGACGTATCAGAGATAAATAGATCAATATCCTTAGGCAGATACGCAAGTGTCTTTCAAGCTGAAGTATACGCCATAAAGGAATGTGCTGAGCTGGTCGAACACCTGAACAACATCAACAGGGTGACCATCTACAGCGACAGCCAGGCGGCGCTGAAGGCACTAAGCAAAGCGGAATCGACCTCAGCAATCGTAAAGGAATGTAAAGAGTCACTAGAGACACTGGCCAAAAAAGTCGACTTAACAGTCGCCTGGGTGCCCGGACATGAGGGCAACATGACAGCTGACAAACTTGCCAGAGACGGCGCTGACAAAACCTTGGTGGGGCCGGAGCCCTGGCTCCCAGTATCGCACAAAATCACCAAGGGAGGAATTAGCTGCAGTATCACAGCAGACACTAACCGACGATGGAGATCATCGACAGGCATGAGACAGTCGAAGTTCTTTATCAAGGGCATTGACAAGAAAAAGACAAGCCAACTGACCAAACTCTCAAGAGGGAACATGAGGCTCGTCATAGAAGTAATAACAGGACACTGCAGACTAAACAGACACCAACAGTGATCGGAGTGAAAACTGACCCCAATTGTCCGGAGTGCATGGAGATAGAAGAAACCAGTTTCCACCTGCTGGCCGAATGTCCTATGTACTCGCTAATTAGATGGGAACTTCTGGGTTCGGACACACTGGACACGGAGGAGTTGAAGGATCTGAGGGTGGAACAGATCGTAACATTCTGCAAGGACACAAAAAGGTTTGTAGGGGCCCCGTCAATGATGGAATAACCACGCTCTCCCCAACGGGAGGGCTGGGGAAATGGATGAAGTGGCCCACAATCTTCGTAGGTGGATCGTCCGTCGCTTCCGGTGTTCCCAATTGTAATAATAAATAACTGGACTTTACAGATCCTCTAGGTAACGTATGAGCTGAACGTTAATGATACGCACAAAAACCTTGCACAACACTGATGTGACGACTATGGGTCGATAGTTTCCCGGGTCTGAGCGATTCCCTTTCTTGATCTCTCTTGATCACGCAGATACGTTTATAAAAACAACCCAATACAATCTTGATTTAAATCATTTTTGAAATTTTGTCTTCTATACTATTATAAAATCGTTTTAGTCCTGCCTGTACATTGGAAATGGCAGGCTACCTGACTTACACACGGAAGGTCACCATCTATAGCGACAGCCGGGTAGCGTTTAAGGCACTTGAAAAGTTGACACAATATCAGCAGTTGCCAAAAAGTTCAAAAATTAATTGGAAAGGCTGTCCAGAATAGTTGACGTGACTATTGTCTGGGTACCCGGACATGAGGGCAACATAGGCAACGAAATAGCGGATGAACTGGCCAGGAAAGGAGCTGATGAATATTAGGTCAACCAAGGGAGTATTCTTCGGAAGCACAGTAGTAGAGACCAACCGGACTTGTCAAAGAAGTGTTAACAGGACACTGCCGACTGAATAGACCTGACACTGACAGGCGTGAAAAGTGACCCAGATGCCCGGAGTGTATAGATGGCGACGAGACCAGTGTCGACTTGCTCGCCGAATGCTCGATGTACTCATTTATAAGATCACACTGGACACAGAAGACCCAGAGGATCAGAAGATTGAAGGTTTTTGCAAGGAAACTGGTAGGTTCGACGGTACGCCATGATTGCTGGATACCCGACATCCTCCCCAAAATAGAGGATCAGGGGATATGGGTGAAATGGCTCACTCAGGTAAGGCTGATAACCAGCCCAGTCACCGGCGTCCCTGTTGGAAATAATAATAAGCTTCCGGATTGTTATACCAAGACCTGACAAAAAATAACTAAAGGAATGGAATATTTTTTCAATTAATTGATTTTACAATCTAACAAAACGGAATCATTTCTTTACCATAACCCAAGTTTTTTTTTTATATCTCCAATATTCGACGGCCTGTGTGGCGTAGCGGTAGTGCATTCGACTGCTACGACAGGGGGCTCGGGTTCGATTCCCGCTCAGTGCAAATATTTGTATGCATGAATATGTCTATTTGCATTGGTCTGGGTGTTTCTATGTATAATATGTATGTATTTACAAAAAAAAAAAAGTATATAAGTATGTTTATCCGCATTCTGGAACCCATAACACAAGCTAGTTAAACTATGCTTACTTTGGGTCTAGAAAGCGCTGTGTAGAATGTCGTAGAATATTTATTTATTTATTATTTATTAATATACAGACACAACTAATTTATAATTTTATAATAGTAAAGATAAATATATATTTTGTAAACTAATGAATTCTGAAACTTTATAAATGTTGCTGTGAAACTTTATAAATGTTGCTGTGAATGTCCGAAATGCAGAGTATGTTAAGATAGTCTGGTGCCTGTTAACATCTACCAAATTAGCTGGTGAATGCTCATTATTTATCCTTTTCAGGACAATATTACTCATTCACCGGTAACTGTTATCATAGACCATGATGACTTGTTAATTATTCATTAAGAGCGAAATTATGATGCCTGATTGATATAAATACAACATAAATATAATCATAAATAGATACAACATAAATATAATACAACATTATATACAAAATAAATATAGTCAGAACATAAATATAATCATATATTTATGTTAAATTGTTAAAATCATTAAAACAACTTACCTATACTAGGTATAGGCAGGAAGGTAATCTGGCTAGGCTTTTACATAACATAACATAACTTCACACCTGTATCCCGAAGGCGTAGGCAGAGGTCTAATACACATCCACAATTCAATTATATCTTAGTAATTAGTGAATAATGTTGACGAAGCCCCGCTTTGCTGGGCTCCTATTTCTATGTGCATTATCACAAGTGACCTTACATGAAGGGTTAGGCAGTTCTAACCTATATCTATCCGTGTTAGGGTGTGGTGTTGTAAATAGCTGAATCTAAAATTCATTGTATCTCCTCCGTGTATGGTAACATTCACCAGTGTCCAATATAATTATAAATGAAGAACAGTTTTTGAGTTACACCAAATTGGTGATTGTCAACATACACCAGTGCATCTTAACCTTCACTAATATTGGACATTCACAGTAACATAGTATACATTACATACATATACTTTACAGACATATTTATATACATTGCTTTAAATGGTTTAGGTTCACTGGAATCTATGAATGTCCCAAATGAAACTTTAATTATACCAATATGCAATGAGATTACTTGAGACTAAAGATTTAAAAGCTATGTCATTTTTTTTTACTGATGACTATGTTATTGTTACAAGATTTTACCGATATAAATTAAGAAATAATAGTTACCTATTCGAGTCCAGTCTAATACTGATATAATTCCTGAATGGCACTCAAATTCCTGTTCCACTAAATCTCCCAAAGCCATAAAGGCTCCCGACGTTAGGCTGTTTGTGAGCAGTAAGTTTTTCTTTACAAAGTTTTGTACGCTTTGGCTGGCTGTCGAACGTTTTCTGATAGTCTTGATTTCGTTAAGCCTTAGCCACCTTGTTTTGAATAGTCGAACAGTAAACATTGTGAAAATATATATAGTGCCTATCTGTGTAGCTTTTACTAGTACAACGAAAGTTCACAGAATAATTATACTCAATAACTAATACAATGTTTCAGTTATTTAACATCGTATGTAGATACAATAAAATTAAATTCTGATTTTCTATGGCATATCAATAATACCTATTACATAAATAAATTGACGTGAGTCCGACGCCAGTGTTGTTATCGTAAAAATCTGGGTTGCCGTATGTCACATTCTGATTTGCCGTATTTTAAGGGAAAAATTACTAAAATGCCGTATATAATTTAAAAATGTTTATTCCTCATTTATTTCTTCTCCTTATAGGGCATCGCATCTTGGTCTTCATGTTGTTCACTTGGCTGAATATCCTTTCACAATCTGCATTACTGTGAGGAAGACATAGAACGTCTAGAGCAAACTTCGCTAGAGTTTTGCAGTCGGTTGTGCTAAGGATCTTTTCCCAAAATCCTTATTCGGTATATATCTAAGTTCGAAAATTTGTTGACATCGGGTAAAAGTCTCCACTCGTCATCGATTTTTTGGAGGTCATTTTCAATTTTGACTATACGTGGTAGTTTCTGGGTTAGTGGCAACATTGACGGGAAACTCTCTTTACTGTGGCGCACAGCCTCTTCAGGTGACAGATATTTGAGGAGCGGAAGTATTTCATTGGAAAAATCATAACGCTTCCGAATTTCCTTGCATCCTGTTACAAGAAAGTCGCGGCAACGAGTATAAAATTCAGCCAGAAGCACTTTTTGCTGCACGATATTAGTTTTTTGAACTTCTTGCTTGATTTTAACACCCAAATACATTTGTGGTAGGAAAAATCGTGTATTTTCTGGGTCAATCGAGCATATTTCAGTTTGATTAACGTAGTCTCTAGTCATGTAACATTGCAATAGATCTTTGTAAAGCAGTTTCATACTATCATCCAGTTCTATCAGTCTAGAATCTGTTCCTTGGAAATACTCGTTCATCTTCACAAATTTGGGTAGTATCCATTGTAAAAATAGGATATAGAGTTTTACAAAGTCGTCGTTTAACTCACGATGGATTAGCTCAGCAGCGACGGTGCGTTCTTCTAGCCACTGGTGGCTAAAAAATAATTTCAGCTATCCCATTGCTCTATCAGCCTATTTATTACAGATAACAGTGATAGCCATCTGGTTTGCGACGGGTGTAGTAATTTATGGATTTTTGTATTCATAAATTCTTGAAATTCAATGTAGCAATTACCAGCAAATTTTCAAATATAGTGGCAAATATAGGCATTTTTCAAATATAGTGCCAAGCGAGACAATCGGAATACGATTGTCTCGCTTGGCACTATATTTGAAAAATGCGTACACGTTTCTTGCTAAATCCTCACAACGCCTTGGAAGTTTTTTACAAGCTTCATTGGCGCATAAATGCATAGAGTGACATATGCACTTAAATATTTGTATTCCTGGCAATTCGGCACGTAAACGACTGGCAACTGAGTTGTGAGGACCCATCATGACATTGCAGCCATCCGATGCAAAGCCGATTATATTACCTAATGGCACACCACGTTGAGTAAATGTTTCTATGATTGTTGTATATAGCGCTTCAGCTGTACATCCTCGTGAAGATGACGCCCCTTCAGATGTTTTTTTGTCGTGCAAAGTTTCCAATTGCCATAAGCAAGCAATAATTTTTTTGCAATCTTTGTCGTAATATCTGACAAGGATGCATATTGTCTTAGTTGTGGAAATGTCTGTGGATTCGTCGGCAAGTACGCTAAATTTTTGGTGTTTTAAAATATTTTCTAGGTATTCTTTCTGGCTTTCTCCTATGACATTTTTTACAGTTGCTGTACATTTGCCTCTTTTTATCGCCAAATCAGCTGCTATTTTAGAGTCTGGGAAACATGATTTTAGGACCTCTGATAAATGATCCATTGCCAAGAAAGAAATGTTATGCTCGGCCACAAATGCAACGAGTTTTATTTCGGCTTCCACAACAAGGGTGTTTGTGTCCTTTTCACGCAGTTTAAATTAAGCACTAAGAGATTTTGTAGAAGATGAAGCAAGTGTCTTTTTTTATGTTGGTTATTGGTCATATGTCGTCGCAATGTTGAAATTTCACACGATAAATTAACGTCGCATACGGTGCACTTTGCCTTATACAGATCATCTTCAACAGGAGCAATCCAGTCTTTGAAAAAATCGTCACTCTCCCACTGTTGTCGATATTTTTGTTTTATGTGTTTACCCTTTTTAGTCTTTTTTGGCGAAGAAGGTCCTTCAGAGTCACAATCACTCATGTTATTAATTTAAATCACAAATAAACACTAAGTAATTAATGAATTATTTATCTCAAAACCGTAACAAACGAATGAGCTCGAGTATTATGTTTGAGCTATTCAGCAATTCGACTCATAGATTCAAAGATAAACCCAATTCCTACTTTAGTTCAATACGTTGTCTCTTTTATTTTTAACTAAAGCAAAGGAGATGGCACTATACGACGATATGAACTTAGTTGCGAGTCGGGATTTCCCCGGCCATCGGCTGTAAGTGGCACGTTTAAAAACGTTTCGTTCCATACGTTTCGCTGCGCTGCGCGCTGGTTAAAAAACGTTTCGTTTCACTTACAGCCATTTGCCGTATTTTTTGATACGGCATTGAAAGGCCTGCCGTATACCGTATTTTGTGAAAATAAAACGTGGATTACCGTATATTACGGCAATTGCCGTATCAATAACACTGGTCCGACCACACAACAATTTTTTTTTTCCATCTTTGGCAAATATGCAATGAATACCAGTGTCTAGTAATTTGATAAATCAAGTAATTTACATATGAATTCAGTACAGCGTTTTTGTTATTTAGTCAAGGTCAAGTAAAGTCCTTCATTGTCTTAGGCAAGTCAAGTCCTGCCCTATTTAGTAAAGTAGTGGAGGCTTTACTAGGGGCTTCTGTGGAGCTTTGGAAACAATACGGAAAATCACAATTCACAGTAAAAATGCCACTTTCCTACACTTGTGCATGTTATCGAAGATGATATGACTAAAAACCCGCCATTTTTGCGCATAAAAACTCGAAATTACACAAATTTTAGAAAATGAAACTGTTTCGATATGTATTTAAATATGTAATGAATGCCAGTATCAAGTACTTTGATAAATCAAGTAATTTGCATATGAATTCAAAATAATGCAGCATATTTAGGCATTTAGTCAAGGCCAAGTAAAATCCTTCACAGTCATAGTCAAGTCAAATTCCCGCCCTAGTAAAGTAGTGGAGGCTGTACTATCTTCTGTGGAGTTTTGGAAACAAGACGGAAAGTCGCAATTCATGTCAAATACCTATGCCACTTTCCTACACATGTACATGTAGTCGAAGACGTTATGTCTAAAAACCCACGATTTTTACACATAAAATCTCGAAATTACACAAATTTTAGAAAATGAAACACTGCTTCGATATGATTTTCCCGCGTTAAGCGCCAAAACCACCACATGAAAACATTGACAAATACTAAAACAATGCAGCAGAACCATGACACTTGACACTGACACAAGTGACATTATTTAACTAGCGTTGTTATCTTATGACAAAGGACGTTCAATAGATGATAGATTAAGATAAAAATTTAGGTATCGATTAAGTCAAAAATATTTTGAAATGTAATAGAGGGTAAATGATCATCCGATCTCAGTTGCTATTTACAGCCGAGTTGCAATGTAATTTTGCTCACCCATGTGTCTCATGTTCCATTGAAAATAACACAATATAACCACGCCTTTTTCCTTCTGGGGTAAGCGAGACACCTGCCCACCATTTGCTACTGCCATTACACACAGAGCGTTGTCGACTGTCATTAAACCTTTCATGCAAGTCTGCTGGTTTCGAGTGCTTTTGAACTGCCCTTTTTCAATACATTGTCAATTTTAACAGACTACCTACGTTCTGCAAGATGAACTCCGACTTGCCAGCCCAGTCACACGTATCCCTAACATGATACACACCCTTACCTACTGGGTGTGTGTCAGTCGTACAGTTCAGTAATCATGCATTCTACGTGCAACCACTGAAAATATAATTAATCCTGAATTAAATACTCCTGAATTAATCCAAGAGGTAATTTACGGATCTGCTGTTCATCAATCTTATAAAAAATTGACACCATGACATTAACAAGTCGCTTTTCAAATTGGCGACTTTCTACACACATTAAAAAAAGATTGCGATCATTTTGAAAAATCGAAATTACGGTAGATTATATTATGATTTCTTCTTATAAGATTGTTTTTATATATAAAAAGGCTTTCAGTCCTAGCTTACGCTCATTCAGAAATATGAATTAGTCAATTTTAACGGATTTAAAATAGTTTTTCGCGGAAAGTTGTGATTGAAAAGATACCAAGAGGATTATCAGAAGTTTTACGAGCAAGATTAGTAGCTTTGAGGGAAGAAGGATACACCACGAGAGAAATAGCACGCTGAGTTGCTATATCCCAGTCCTGTGTCGTGGTCATGTTGTATAGGTACCACGAGATGGGTAATTTAGCTGACCGACCCCGCAGTGGTCGCCCAACTGTTTTACCTGTTGCCTAAAAGCGCTATATTAGATTGCTGGCAGCCCGTGAGCCAACAATCAACGCTACTAAAATAAAAGCCAGGCTGCCTCTGAACTTAGGCCACTCAGGCCATTCGGAATTGCTTGCGCCAGGCTGGATTATGAGCACAGAGGTCTTGGCGAGCTCCTCTGAATTCCCGGCAACATCAGCGTCGGAGATTGCGGTGGGCTAGACTTAGGCAAAATGAAGAAGATGAAGAGGGAAACATTTGGCAAAACTGTCTCTTCGTTGACGAATTACGAATCAGTACTCATCCAGATAACCGATGTGTCCGTGTGTGGAGAAGACCAGGAGACCGTGAGGTAAAGAACTGCCACTAGAACAGTTCAGCAAGGCGGAAAATCCGTGTCCTTTAGGGGTGGTATTATGATTGAATTTGTTTCCGTATCGAGTCATCATGACAGCAGAACTGAATAAAGTAGTTGCTATATATGGAATTGTCAGACATTCCGCGTAAAACATGGGCACCAATTTGTACTGGTCGATGATAATGCACCCGCCCATCAAGCTCAACAAGTCAATGCTGCTCTTCGATAATACGACATCACAAGGTTAGACTGGCCTGCCGACTCGCCTGACTTAAGCCCAATAGAGCACCCGTGGGATAGTCTTAAGCGAGCTGTTTAATGGGACAGGTTACCCCAAGAAGTGCTGGATAACTTGATTATCAGCATGCCCACGAGGATCTCCGCTTGTGTTCGAGCCAGGGGAGGCGTTATATTATATTGAATATAAACATCTTATTAATAAATTGTTGTTTGTTTGGTTAAACAGTCTTTTTCATGATTAATAGCTCAATTTTTTTTTATAAAAATTAAAAATATTAGCTTTATTTTTTAACTAGCTGACCCGGCAGACTTCGTACTGCCTCAATCGATAACAACTTCCATATTTATTCACCTTTTAAACCTTCTCTGGACCTCCATAAATAATTCAAGACCAAAATTAGCCAAATCGGTCCAGCCGTTCTCGAGTTTTAGCGAGACTAACGAACAGCAATTCATTTTTATATATAAAGAAGATTTCAAACAGGGTATTTCAATTTAAAGAAAACACAACAAAGAATTTTTCTTCATAAAGTTCAATTTAAATGTTATATCAGCTTACGCTAGTGATCACAAACTTTTTTTGATGTGTGTATGTGGCGATAAGAAACCTTTTAGCATGTGTTGAAGCATCTTACTCACCCCAGGTGTTCTGTCACATCTTAGTAATCAGCGGTTTCACAAAGGTGTTCAAACGCCTTATATTGCACGAAGACCAAACCATAATTTTAGTTACCGTATGCACACAGAAACAAAGCTTTCCCATACCCCGCACCGCTTAAAAGTGGGCTGCTAGAAATTGTATTGGACCCTTAGTCAATGTCCTGCACTCCCTCTTGGTGATAGAGGAGGAGAAATTCATATCATAGCGGTGTGCTATGAGAAGCATAAGATGTTGTCCACAGGAATAGTATGAGAAGACGCATGACCCTGATCAAATTTAGTGCAAGGTTGTACAGCAAATGTTAATCGTTGTGCACATCAGCACAGCATCGTGCATCATAATACTATTTATTTATGTTCATCACAATGTTTCATATAAGACAAAAATATATTATATAACATTGTTGCAACATTGACGTATAACACTCTATAAGAAGTTGGTAAAAAATAAAAGTTTATAAATTGTACTGGTGGCCAGTATAAGCAGTCAATCTGAAACAAAGACAAATAATTTCTTTCTGTGAGGTTCAAAACTTTCTCGTGGTGTAACTAAACATATCTAATCGAATTCCATGCAAAACACAACACATTGCAAAAGTTAGCTCCTACTAAAAGTTTGGAGGTGATAGAAGTGAGGATTTGCATGACGGTTTCAAGCTTATAATGTGCTGACCCGCTCGCCAGGGCGCCACGCTCTGGCAAACGTGTAGTTCGCCAGAGCGTGGCGCTCTGGCGAGCGTGTTACGTATCATTATATACTGCTAGTGGGGACGCTGTTTGACCAGACGGGTGATCAGCCCTTCTATGTGGGGCCATTTCACCCATTTCCCCTATAACGACTGTCATACATATTCGTATGGCAACCGGGACCGACATCTTAACGTGCTCTCCGAGGCAGGACCAGACCAATGCAAATACTCATATTCATGCATACAAATATTTGCACTGAGCGGGTATCGAACCCGCGCCTCCTGCGTAGCGGCCGCTTTCAATACCGCCACGCCACGGAGGCTGTACGTATCATTATACCAGGGCTTTTTTTTTTTTCCCCAAAGGAAATATCGAAAAATTTCTATGAAAACTGGTTCCTGTGCCCTATCAAGTCATCGCCTATGCGGACGGGTATGGGATCTGTGGAGTTTACGCCATGTACTCGGTCTTCGCCACATTTAACTTCAGGCCATCATTCTCAAGTGCATTCTTCCGCGCCTTTACACGTCGCACCAATCTGCCCCTGTTCGCATTCACCAGCGCGATATCATCAGCATACATGAGCAGCCTTGGAGGCTGCTTGTATGAGTTTCTGATGCTGTCGGTCATCTAATACCACGTTTAATACCACGATGAACAGAAGCGGACTACGGACGGATCCTTGGTGAACTCCGATGATGATGGGGAAGGGTTTCGTGCCGCCAACAGCGGTGTAAACTACAGAATCGGAATCGTGATACATATCTTGGTCAATATAAAATTATATATAACCCCTTTAGGTCTTCTGCTGGTCTAAAAACAAGCAGTGCAGAGGTGTAATCTTCGTCCTATATTTCTCCACGATAATCCTTAGGGCAGAGACCGGATCCATGGCTTCATGTCCGGGGCGAAATACATATTGACACTTCGAGAGGGTACACTTCTATTGGATCCGGGATTCAACTTTCCTCTCTGAGAGCTTCATGGTGTGGGATATTACCTTTATACCACGGTAGCCCTGGCGCTCTTTTTTTTTTACGTGTGGCACGCTATTACGCACGGCACCGCCAGCTACGGAGTGGTAGTCGGACATAGTGTGTGGGACTCTCTCATCTGGTAACCGGATGGGTATGCCCACTAAACCCCACGGTGTGCCTTACTCTGCGCCTTGTCGGGGGGGGGGGGGGGGGGCTGAAACTATGCAGGTCTCCTGCACCAACCCCTTGCCTTTAATTACTGGAGTAATGATACTCAACCTCTATTGGCTTGGGATCTCACCGGTGAGGAGTACACGGAGTAAAGAAATAAGTTTACAATGTACGTAAGGAAACATAATTATTATTCACATAATAACTTCAAACAATCATCACTACACATTAAAAAACAAAATCCTCCGCGGCAATCCACAAAATCCTCCAAAGCCACATTCTATCATCAAACCGCTCGCCGCAGACAGGGAATTCATCCTCACATATTGCAACCAGCTACGGTGCGCACAGTAAGATATGAAAGACACTTCATTCCGCGCACGCTCAACTATAGAATGATCTCCCTGCTGTGGTTTTCCAAAGCGACTATAGCGCGAGTGTAACCGGTTCCCATCAGGTGGGCCGTGTGCTGGTAACCTAAGTGGTATAAAAAAAAATAGCATTTGTAGTTCAGTAGTTCACAATTTTTTTCATATTTCCTTTAATCTGATTAAGACATTTTCATAGCTTACTACAACTGTAGTGGATTGAGGCTTGAGACTACTTTAAATGATTTTTTTGAAGTAAAGAATAGATCTTAGAATACTTGATGAACGCATAGCAATATTATATCAACTTTTGGTATCAAGCTGCATGCAGCTGTAACCAGACTTATAATTGCAGATGTCCCTATTCATCAAAGCGATCTCTAATCAACGTTCTAAATTAGTTTTCAACAATACTGCCCTAAATTTGAAGTGATACATAATAAATACTTGGCCACTTGCAGTCCCAACAGATAATTTCTTTGAGGTCTCTTGATTTGTAAAGCAGTCCTAATTTCGCCTCAATAATCAACAAGGTGTAGCATAGCATATGATTAATACGTAACTTATGTGCAACTACTTAGAGGTTAAAAGTTTCAGGCCGAAACGATCAACAGGCAGGATCAACAGGCAATCGCCGCAGGATTCGCAAAGTTTGGAACAAAGCACTTCTTTCCAATTTTTGACCTACGGTTTACCTTCTCGATTGTGCCTTCAGTCATCAGTTTTAGAGCTCTTGTTAGCTCTTAATAATGACGCACCTCTTACTTTTGCATAATAATGATATTCTGTTCATCGGCAATTCTTTAACAGTTTTGCAAAGATGATACATGATATTGCGACTTATCACTGAGCTCGATTATGGCCTGAAATGCATTTCTTAATGTGGTTCCAACAACGTGATGGAATTGAATTTTAATGGATTAGGCATGTAATTTTATATTTAAGGTATGCTTTCCTTAACCTTCTAATCCTATGGAACATACCGTTACAACTATCGGATAATCTCAAACTTCAATTTGCAGCGGAAATCCATAATCCTTTCTCAACTTATAACAAGCTTTGTCAAAACAGCTTCACGTAAACTACGACTTATGGACAAGGTGAGACCTTTTTCAGCAGTCATGTATTTTGTATAAGAAGCAGGTTTGCGCGTTTCTAGTTTCCGATAACACCTTTTGCAATGGCTCTGCACTGTAGCTTTCTTCTAGACACTCTGGCAATTTGCAGTGGCGGCGGCGTGAGGCCACTCACACCCTCAAACCATTGCAGATGCGTAAGGATAATATTTTACCGCCTTACCATCGCTATTGTTCCGTGGAACTCTGTTAACTTACATGCTTTTCCTTGTTGTCCATAACAATACATGCGGGACTGAGGCTCTCAAACAGAATAAAAATTACGACAACCAATCGGTTCAGTACCTACCTCCTTTCTTTGCCTTGTGATAAAGAACTGGGATAGAATACTTTACAAATACTTGTTCGAGTTGTTTTTTTTCTTGCGATAATCTCGGGGTCGAGGTGCCCACTCCTGATGATCAAAAGTATAGTAAAGTAAGTACAATATAATAGGCCACATTTGACATTTCATTAAAATTCGACAACGTAACCTTGTAACGGAGGAACAAAATAGTACAAAGTTAGAACTGAAAAAATTGCTTAACTATTTACAGTTTAAAATGCATATTTGAACTGATAATTTTGATGCTGTGTAATCCGCAACTATATTTATGGATATTACACGCGAAAAGAATATCCTACCCGGAAAAAGCTTTTGAGGTCGTTAAATGAAGCAGGTTTATTTTCTGGCGGTAAAACGTCTCTGTCAAAGGTTTTGAAATCAATCGGCTTTAGATGCAAAAATCTGACAAGCGGAAAATCCTACTGGAACACTACGATATTATTTTGAAAAAAGTAACATTTTACGTCAGATAAACAAAATTAATGACTGGGACAATGTAGTGTTTATTGACGAAACGTGGTTGAATGCGAACCATACAGTTTCCCGGTTATGGACCGATGATATAGTGGCCTCCACCTCAAAAGTACCATCGGGAAAAGGAGCCCATCTTATTATATGTCACGCGGGTTCAGCTTCTCAAGGCTTTATTCCAGACTGCCTACTCGCATTCGCGTCAAAAACAACGACAGATTGCCATGAAGAGGTGAATTTTGAGGTTTTCAAGGAGTGGTTTCAAAAACTGCTGCTCACTTTAGAAAACCCATCAAATTTTTTTATGGACACTGCCCCATATCACTCTGTGCAAGTTGACAAACCTAGTGGTTTGTTCATAACCCGAATTGCGCAGATTGGTCATTCTCTCGTAATCTTTCTCGAAAAAAAAAGTACATAATTGTCAAATCAGTATTTAATATTTAGTATCCGACTTGGATAGGTTAGATTAGAAGGCTCCGCTCCGCTCCCGCATTAAGCCTTCGTGGTTAATTTTTTTATAACCATGCAGAAATAAGTCATTTTTTAAGCTGTTTGATTAAATAGCTAGGCAAGTAATTAAACGTATCTGCGCAATTCGGGTTATGATAGGAACGAGACGTCGGGTCAGGTTAGGAAGAGGGTTACGTTCGGAACAAATATTACATTTTTTTTCAAGTTTCTAACCTAACCCGCGACCGGGTCAAGTTTTCTGGTCAGGTTCGGAATAATCGAGACAATCTACCGTCAAACATTCATCATTAACTAAGAGAAAAGTAGGAAAATTTCACACTAACAAATTATTAGATGTATTTACCAATAATTACCGGCTTTCTATTTTCTTACCGGTAAATTTTGGAGGGTTTAAAACCCGTAAACTGGAAAACCGATATTGCAGGCCGTACTGCCAGGTCCGACAGCTTTCCGATTCTTCATGCAGCAATGATCTTATATTATGAACCTAAACCTACTTGTGAGCGTCATGCAAACCCGTGCAATTGCATTAGCATCATGCTCCTACTGGTGGTCAAACACATGAGTGATTAATCAACAGTAGGAGCAAGATTTTGCTAATGTTTTAGATGGAATTCGGAACTGATAAATGTATACACCACCACCTACTCAAAATATTTAATGGTGCTCCTAATATACCCGGTCAACAGAGGTAGAAGTGGCCAAACTCTTGGATTCTCGGTTTTCTCCACGTGTCACTTTTATTAAGGCACAGTAGAGAGCAGTAAATTGTTTCAAAGACTGTGGATTCCCATTTTAACACAAATCGCCTTCCACCCAAGTCGTATAACTTCGGGGGGACTGTGAGGAAGAAAACGTTTATAAAATATCCCCTACAAGCTTGATGTTGGCAGACTGGGCAGTTTGTTAACGGGTCAAAGGAGATTGTGCTTTTGGATCTCACGCTTATTTTCAAGAGGAAAAAGGAGGTTGCTCTCCTAAAAAAGACTGAGTCGCCACCAATGGCGGTCAAGACTTGCTTAGCGCAGGTAGGTACTCCGCTCCTAGGGCACTCCGCAATAGCGGCGGTAAGGCCTATCATGGAGGATTGACTAGAGAGGCGACACGGAAGCCGACTGACGCAGGTGATCTCCGGTAAGGGAAGCTTCGGGGACCACCTGCATCGGATCAGGAAGGAGCTAACGCCTGAGTCCCATCACTGCAACGCGAGCGAGGACTCGGGGCTGCACACGCTGGCGAACTACCCGGCGTGGGAGGTGCTGAGGCGGAACCTCGTGGCAGCCATCGGGGTGGGAGTCCTCTCGCTCCGCAGCATGATTGCGGCGGAGGCATGGAGCGCGAGCGCGTGGGCCGCCGCCACCTTCTTCTGCGAGCATGTAATGCTCGATGGGGAGATGGCGGAGATTAGAGATTTAGAACTCTCCCGGCCCGCCGAGCCCGCAACATGCTCGCCGCGCGTCGCAGGTGACTCAGGCGCCGGAGGTAGCTTAACGACCCACGACCGACGGCATCTGAAGACCCGAGACGGCGTGCGGTTTTAGTCGGTTCAAGCCCGACTTAACTGCCCCCGCTGTTAAGGTATCCGAAGGGATTTGTGCACGAAAAAAAGGTAATGCAATGAAACTTACCGAGAAGGTTTTCCAAAATTTCTTTTTCAATTCATTTGTGCATCCGTCAAAAGGTTTTCCTTCCAAATAGTCCATACCACAGTAAAAACTGACTAAGTTAATTGGTGATACAAATATCTGATCACATATTACTTTGATTAATGTTGTTTTTAAGGATACTTCTGGCATATATTTATCTAAAGCTGTATAGTAATAATGAAAAAAAGGGCCCATAACCGTTCCTACTGTAAACATGTGACCTAAAATAAGTAAAAATATAATTGAATTTCTGGTTCAAATTTAGAGTCGCCTCGTTAAGGAAGTACCTTCACGGCTTCCATCCGAGTCCATCCTATTGAAAATAGAAGTTATATTAGACTAGCTGTTACCCGCAGCTTCGCCCGCGTAGTTCCCGCTACTCATAGGAAACTATTACCTACATACAATAGCGTGATAATATGCCTACAGCTAAGCTTATGACCAGATTCTTGAAAAATGTTTATGCAATATTTCAGCTGAATCTGATAATTGTAAAAAGAACCGTACTGCATACTTACATGTACGACTCCAATCATATCTAACTGGTATAATTTTAGAACGGAACTCAAGTTCCTGTTCCACTAAATCTCCTATAGCCATACAACCTCCACAAGTTAAGATGTTTGTGAGCACTAATGTTTTTTGTACAAAGTTTTGAAAACCTCCATTTTTTGTGGAGCTATATTTTATTTCCTTTACCCGTTTTATCTTCAACCGTTGAATAGAAAACATTTAGAAAGTTCAACATTACAATTCTTGCTTTTTTAAATACACAGGGATTGTTACGTAGTTATGTAGAGATTTACTGAAAATGTAGGAAAAAAAACTGTGTAAATTACTAGAATAACAGGTATGTTTAAATTTCATTTGAACTAAAGAACGGAACTGATCAAACTCAGAACCAACTTACAATATTGTTTAGTTTGAACGTAGTTTGAATGTGATGTTTACCAGTGAACTGTGACATAAAATGTGAAGACTGTGTGAATTTAACCCACAGATCACAAATTATACAAGCCACCACAAATCCCTATTTTGTTTTACCTCTATGCAATGATCTACGATACCCTGACGTTTACCACTCTCTAATAGATAAAGAAATGCTCAATGATAGGTAAGTAATACCTGCACAAAAGCAATAAGAAGTCATTCATGGTTGGAGTCATGGGCTCTGCTCTAATTTATAGTTATTAATATTAATATATATATACCTAGCTGCTCGTGCTGATTCACTGACTCATTGATCACCTCTTCTGAATAATTTTGTATGAAAAATTTTTTTTTCACTGTTGGTTTCGCATAGGGTATAAAAATTCATTCGGAAGAAAAACACGGAGAGAGCTGATGATTGAGGATTTCGGAGACGGGTGAAGAGCACGCTTACGGTATTGAAGATAGGTTGGGGGTGCTTGAGCAAATGTCACTCGAATAGTCATTCAATTGCCAGTGACCTGAAAAAAAATTCAAAATGGCAAAAAAAAATGGCCGCCATACAAATTTCGTCGGTATCCACCTCGGAGAGTATAAAAGATGGAAGAGTAGTTTCTTCACAAAAGACGATCAGGATCCAAGATGGCGGAATTTATTTTTTTCTATAGAAAATGTATGGCGAATATTGAATAGACTACAAGTTTTGAACTATGCAAGACTTTGATTTATGGTTTCTTTTTAAAATGTTTTTGGGGACGAACTCTTAGTCAAAAATATGTAGATAGATGATGATCGAGGGTTTGGAAGATGGGTGAAGAGCACGGCCAGGGTATTAAACATAGGTGAGGGCTGCTCAAACAAAAATACTTGGAACCTCATCCAATTGGCAGTGAGCTGAAAAAAAATTCGAAATGGAGAAAAAAAGATGGCCGCCATACAAATTTCGTCGGTGTCTATCTCGGAGAGTAGGTATAAAAGATAGAAGAGTGGTCTCTTAGCAAAAGATGATCAGGACCTGAAGGTCTACTCAATGAACAGAAACAAAATTCAATATGGCGGAATTTATTTTTCCATACAAAATATAGAATATTGAAGGGACTGCAAGTTGGCAACTATGCAAGACTTTGATATGGTTCCTTTTCAGAATGTTTTCATGGAAGAACTCTCGGTCAGAAATATGGAGATAGATGATGATCGAGGGTTTGGAAGATGGGTGAGGAGCATGGCCAGGGTATTAAAGGTAGGTGAGGGCTGCTCAAACAAAAAATACTCGGAACCGCATCCAATTGGCAGGGAGATGAAAATAAATCCAAAATGGCGGATTCAAGATGGCGTCAACACAAATGTCATGGGTGTCTCTCTCAGAAAGTATTGAAGATGGATGAATTGTATTTCGGTTCACCTCTGCTGTAATTTTTTTCCCTGATGCTTTCGTATAAAGGACGAAAATTCATTCGGAGGAAAAATATGGAGGGAGCTGATGATTGAGGATTTTGGAGACGGGTGAAGAGCACGGCCAAGGTATTGAAGAGAGGTAGGGGGTGCTCAAATAAAAACCACTCGGAATCTCATCCAATTGCCAGTGAGCTAAAAATATAACCAAAATGGCAGATTCAAGATGGCGCCCACACAAATTTCGACAGCGTCTATCTCACAAAGAATAATAGAAGATAGAAGAGAGGTTTTTTGGCAAAAGATGATCAGGACCTAGAGGTCTACTTGATTAATAGAAAAAAAATTCTAAATGGCGAAATTTATTTTTCCATACAAAATATAAGGCGAATATTGAAGAGACAAATGTGCAAGACTGATATGATTTTAACCGACTTCCATAAAAGAGGTGGTTCTCAAAACGGCCCGTTTATTTTCAATGTATGTACACCGATTATTTCGAGGTTTCAGGACCGATTTGCAAAGTTATTTTTAAAATAAACAGTAGAAGTTTTCGTCTTGGTCCCATAAAAAAATTCTGGATCCAACTCCTTATTCCTGATGCTGAAAGTTTACTGCCCACCTAGGCCCTAGCTTATCAAGATTCAGAAAGTGTTCATAGTGAATTAATATTATAGGTACCAAGCAACGAGGGCACGCCGCAATAGAGGCGGTAAGGCCCATCATGGAGGATTAGCTGGAGAGGCGACACGGAAGCCTCTCGTACCGACTGACGCAGGTGATCTCCGGGAAGGCGTGCTTCGGGGACCACCTGCATCGGATCAGGACGGAGCCAACGCCTGAGTGTAATGACTGCGACGCGAGCGAGGACTCAGGGCTGCACACGCTGGCGGACTGCCCGGCGTGGGAGGCGCCGAAGCGTGACCTCGTGGCAGCCATCGGGGTGGGAGTCCTCTCGCTCGGCAGCATGATTGCGGCAATGGTGCGGAGCGCGAGCGCGTGGGCCGCCGCCACCTCCTTCTGCGACCATGTAATGCTCGCGAAGGAGGTGGCGGAGCGCGCCCGGGAGAGACTTAGAACTCTCCCGGTCCGCCGAGCCCGCAACTTGCTCGCCGCGCGTCGCAGGCGACTCAGGCGCCGGAGGTCGCTTAACGACCTCCGTCCTCCATGAGCGCAGGCCTGGGGGTGGCGGGTGAGGCCACCTGTCAGCCCAGCAGAAGCAGGCCGGGACGGTGGGGCGACTAGCGCCCCTCCCCCAAACCGGGGCAAGACGGGGACACCGTGGTTCCCAAACCCGAGGGGGCCATCTCGAAACCGGAGATGGCCCAGGGTCAGTCGGGGTGCGAGGGATATGCTCTATGGGCAACCTTACACCCCGGCGTCTGTAGACCCGAGACGGCGTGCGGTTTTAGTCGGTTCAAGCCCGACATAACCGCCCCCGCTGGCACGCGGGGGGATATCCGAAGGGATTTCCGCACGATAAAAAAAAAAAAAAAAAGGTACCAAGCAACGACTTCGTGGTTAGATTTCAAGTCTCAACTCCGCAACCCTGATAATGCAGGGTACAGCTGGACTCACAAACTATCGATTGGGGCGGGCCCCCTTAAGTGAGCTTTGAGTACGTCCTTGTCGTCCGGCCCTGGACCCCGACCTGACCACCGTAACGGAGTGGCAGGCGGGTGACCGAATCTCTGGCTCGATACTTGAGGGGCATTTAGAGCGATCAGTTATTTCTGAGCTTGCGGTACTTTTCAGTGCCAACAAAACGGTGCTTTTCAGCGCCAATAAGGTTAGAGGTCGTCTGACATCGGAAACGATGTCTGACGAGTGTTCTGGCCCTCAGGGGGCGGGGAGTGGAACCGAGAGGTCCCGCTCTCCTCTCCGAGGTGCGCGTGACCCTAAGGGGGCGGGGAAAGGGGCCGAAAGGCCCCGATCTCCCCTCCTGGGGGCTTTTAACCCTGAGGGGTCGGGGAGAGGGACCGAAAGGTCTCAATCCTCCCTCCCAGGGGTTTGCAAGGAGGCGCGCGTCCTACTGCCTCGTCTAGGCTCTAGGACGCAAACTCTTTCTAAGTCGTCCACCGACACCAGCGTTGGCACGGTGGTGTCTGTCGACTCGCAGCCGTCCTCTTCGGGCAGACTTTGGCGGAAACGCGCAAACTCTGCGTCTGATGGGGATTGCTCCGAGTCGGGAGATGGAGTGGCTGCCGCTGAGCTCGGTGGCAAAAAACAGCGTGGTCGTCCCCCGACTACAGGCCAGTATGTCGGCCTAGCTAAAGCCAAAGCCGAGCTCAACCTGGCCAAGGAGCGAGAGCTCCAACTTCGGGCGGAAGAGGAACTTGCGAAAGAGCTACGGCGGCAGAAGGAGTCATTTCTTCTGCAACCGAGCAAACCGCAACAACAGGCGACCGTGTCATCTGCTCACCTACGGGCTGAGGAGTTGACACAGGCCATAGAGGCAGCTGTAGGGACCGTTCAGACGGTGGCGAAAAAGTCGTCACGTCTGAAGGGTCAATATGTGCGGGACCTCAATCTCGCGGCAAGCTCCATCCTGGAGTACGCTCGCGAGTTGAGGTCTCGCACAGAGTCGGACGAGGTGGCCAGGCTTCAGGCCGAGCTGGTCACCCTCCGTGCCGAAATAGGAGTTTTGAGGGAGCGGGCGGACTCGGCTCCCCTCACTATGAGTCGCGACGAGATCGCGTTCATGGTCGACGCGCGGCTCGAGGGGATACAGGACCGCCTGTTACCCGAAAAACGGCTCCGTCCTCCGCTTCAGGCGGACATACGGAATGCCGCCGCTGCTGCCTCCGCATCCTCTTCTGCCATAGGCGTAGAAGAGCCAGCGCTCCCCGCGTCGGCGCCCACCGCAACCCCCGCGTCTAAGGCCAAGGCTAAGGCCAAGGCCAAGGCCGCACGCGGGGCGACACCTGTGGTGGCCACACCTGCGGCGTCTACGCCTAAGCAGGCGCCACCTAAGGTGGCCAAACCCGCGGCGTCCGTGCCTGAGCAGGCTCAACCTTCGAGGTTGCCTTCAACCTCGGAGACTGCCCCAGGCAATAAAAAAAAGAAGAAGACGAGGAAGAGTGCTGCTGCCAAACAGGCAGCTGCCGCTCAACAACCTCGTCCGCTGCCACCTCCCCCCTCGTCGATGGACGAGGGATGGACTGTGGTGGCGAAGCGGGGCCCGACTAAACCGGCAGCGAAACCCGCTCCGGCTGTGGCCCCAAAAAAGGCGAGCCCTAAACTCCGACCCCCGCGTACAGCAGCAGTGGTCATCACCCTGCAGCCAGGCGCGGCGGAGCAGGGCGCAACATATGCGGCCGTCCTTGCGGAGGCGGAAAAATCCATCGATCTCAAAGGCCTAGGGATCGATGGTGTCCGCTTCCGCAAGGCGGCGACGGGGGCACGGATCCTCGAGGTGGCTGGCACCGGTAACGCCGAAAAGGCGAACGGGCTAGCCACTGAGCTCAAAAAAGTCTTGGGCGACGTGGTCCGCGTGTCTCGACCGGAGAAATGCGCAGAACTGCGCATCTCCGGCCTGGATGACGCGGCCACTAAAACGAAAGTGGCATCGGCCATCGCAGCCGAGGGAGGGTGTGCCACAGAGGCCGTAAAGGTTGGCGAGATCAATCGCCCACCTGGTAGGCTGGGGTCGGTCTGGGTTAAGTGCCCTACCGCCGCAGCCCAAAGGGTGACCGATGGTCGCCGAATCTTGGTCGGGTGGTCGGTCGTCCGACCAACACTCTTAGAGCCCAGACAGCAGCGGTGCTTCCGTTTTCTGGAACCGGGCCACATCGGAGTGAAGTGCACTGTGGGCATTGACTGCAGCGGGCTTTGCTTCAACTGCGGCAAGCCCGGCCATGCGGCCGCAGCGTGCACTGCCGAACCCCACTGTCCGATATGCGCGGCAGGGGGCAAGGCGTCTGGTCACCGGCTGGGCAGCAAAGACTGCGCAGCGGGTGACCAGAAGCGGGGCAAGCGACCCCAGGGACGGCAGGCGGCGAAGGGTGGCCCCGTGGCGCCCTCGCAGTCTGTCGATCTCTCGCAGACCGAGGAGGCGATGGATACGGCCCACTCATAAATGGCGACTATCTCCTTCCTGCAGGCGAACATCAACCACTGCGTCGGAGCTCAGGACAATTTGTTCCAGTGCATGGCGCAGTGGCAGGCGTCGGTTACGGTGATCTCCGATCCGTACTACGTTCGCCCCCGCGACGACTGGGCGAGTGACCTCGACGGCTCAGTTGCGATCGTTACGCAACTGCACGTCCCCGGCTCCGCTCCCTTCGAGAAGGTCTTGAGGGGCCGGGGATGTGTGACGGTCACTTTAGGCGGCATCGCAGTGATCGGGGTGTACTGCCCTCCCAGCAAAACCCTCGCCGACTTCGAGCAACTGCTCTTAGAAATCGGGGGTATGGTGGAGGGGGTGCACCCCGCTCATGTCGTGATTGCCGGAGATTTCAACGCACACTCGCGTGCTTGGGGATCACCGGACACCGACGATAGAGGAGAAGCGTTGGAAGAGTGGACGGTGTCTACTGGCGTGGTGCTCCTCAACAGGGGGACGGTGAACACGTTCGTAGGGCCCCAAGGAGGCACATCGATTATAGACCTGACGTTCGCCAGCCCCGCGCTGGCACGCAGGGCGCGTAACTGGAGAGTCTTCGAGGGAGAGGAGAACTTGTCCGATCACCGATATATTCGGTTCGACATTTCCTCCTCGCCCGCGACGGCTGCATGGTCAAGTAATCGTCCCCTTAGCGGAGAGATTCCGCGCTGGCGAGTAGCCACGCTGGATCGGGAGCTGGCTATCGAGGCGGCCATCGTGGAACGGTGGGCTGGTGCCGGCACTACCCATCTGGACGTGGACGCAAAATCGGAGCAGCTCCAGGATTCGCTGACTCGCGTCTGTGACGCGGCTATGAGTAGGGCAAGGCCGGTTCCTCCTCGGAGACAGGTGTACTGGTGGCGCCCGCACCTCGCTGAGCTTCGGCAAGCGAGCTGGGCATCGCAACGCCGGTACACTCGTGCCCGGGGAAGACGGGTTAGGGACCTGGTCTTGGAAGCGGAGCTTCGCGCTGCGTGGCAGGCCGCCCGTGCGGTCTACAGCGCAGCGATCAAGTCGGCTAAGGAGGAGGCCTGGAGGGAGTGGCTTGAGACACTGGACAGAGATCCATGGGGGCGGCCATACAAGGTCATGAGCCACAAGCTCCGACCGTGGGCGCCCCCACTCACCAGGTCTCTGGAGCCCTCGTTCGTAGGACAAGTGGTCAGCACCCTATTTCCGGCGGCAGACGAATGGGTCCCTCCGACCATGTCGTCACGTAACCAGGAGCCAACAGCGGCGGAGGTCATTCCTCCCGTGTCCGAGGAGGAACTGGAGGTGGCCGTTCTGCGACTCAAGGCGAAGAACGGCGCCCCAGGCCCGGACGGAGTACCTGGACAGCTGATCACCTCGGTGATGCCGATTATCGGGGAGGATACGCGATCCCTCATGACGGAATGTCTGACGGGGGGGAGATTCCCGCGTACTTGGAAGATCGGGAAGCTCGTTCTTCTCGGTAAGAACGGCCGCCCAAAAGAGTCACCGTCGGCCTACCGCCCGATAGTACTGCTTGACGAGATGAGCAAGCTGTTCGAGCGGGTGATCAGTGCTCGTCTCGTCAAGCACCTGGAGGGGGTAGGACCAGACTTGCACGACGGTCAATTTGGTTTTCGCCGCGGGAGGTCAACCCTAGATACCATTTCGCACTTGCGGGAACGCGTGGGAGAGGCAGTCGACCAGGGAGAAGTGGTCCTTGCGGTCTCGCTGGATATCGCGAATGCGTTTAACACGCTTCCTTGGGCGACTGTCGCGGAGGCACTTAGGTACCACAAGGTTCCCGAGTACCTTAGGCAAGTGCTCGGGGACTACTACGTCGGGCGCGCGATCGCGTATAAGTCGCGCGATCGGCTCGTCCGGCGAGAGATGTCATGCGGTGTTCCACAGGGGTCGGTCCTCGGGCCTCTCCTGTGGAACATCGGATTCGACTGGGTCCTGCGCGGTGCAAATCTCCGGGGAGTTGGTATACTTTGTTATGCCGACGATACCCTGGTCACCGCGCGGGCCCCCAATTTTCGCGATGCGGCGGTGCTGGCCACGGCTGGTGTGGCGCAAGTAGTGCGCCGCATCAAGGCGTTAGGGCTCCGGGTGGCTCTCGAAAAATCTGAGGCTCTGTTTTTCCACGGGCCTCGGAGACCTCCACCTGTAGGCGCAAAAATCGTGGTAGGGGGCACCTCCATCGCTGTCGGGTCGAGGATGAAGTATTTAGGACTCGTTCTCGACAGTCGGTGGGGGTTTGTGGAGCACTTTCGGCAACTGGCTCCGAAACTTTTAGCCTACGCCGGAATGCTCGCAAGGCTCCTCCCCAACAAAGGGGGACCGGGTAGTGCGTGCCGTCTCCTGTACGACGGAGTGTTGCGTTCGAAAGCACTGTACGGTGCGCCGATATGGGCAGATGCTCTGAGCGCTCAGAATATGGTCTTGCTGCGGCGCCCGCAGCGAGCCATAGCGCAAAGAGCGGCTCGGGCGTACTGTACGGTGTCGTACGAGGCGGCTTGCGCAATCGCAGCCAGTCTACCGTGGGATCTCGAGGCGGGGGTACTGTCGCAGGTTTACCGGCGAAGTACTCTGGTACGCAGGGGCGGGGGTTGGCCAACCATGGAGGATATCGGAACTTGGAGAGCGCAAGCTCGCGACGTTCTCTTCGAAAGGTGGTCGACCCGACTAGAGGGGTCCGCGGTGGGGAAGGAACTGGTTTCGGCCATCCATCCCATTCTGCGGCCCTACGTCGAAAGGCGGCACGGGACTCTAACGTTCCACCTTACACAACTCTTAACGGGGCACGGCTGCTTCGGGAAGTACTTGTGGGAGGTGGTCGGCATCGAGCCGGAGCCTACGTGTCGCCACTGTAGCGGTGGGGCTGTGGACACGGCGGAGCATACGCGCGTCGTGTGCACGGCTTGGAGCGGGGAGCGTTCGGCTCTAGTAGGTAGGATAGGACAAGACCTCTCGCTGCCGGCCGTGGTTCGCGCCATGGTCGACAGCGAAGAGGGCTGGGCCGCCGTCGTCTCATTCGCTGAGGCAGTCATGGCGGCAAAACGAGAGACGCTCAGAGAGAGGGAACGTAGCGGTTTGACGCTTCCTCCTCGCCGGCCCACAGCGTCGGGGCGGCGGCGTATGCAGTACGCCAGCCGCCTGGCCTTGGAAGGAGGATCGGGGGATCCACCAACCTAATAATGGCCCCGCGATGTGGCGCCCCTAGTGTTCAGGGGGCGCTAACATGTGACGTTACAGGGGAAGGGCACTGGCCCAACCCCTGGGAGTCGAGCCCGCTCGTTGGGCAACGCCGGCCGGATCGCAGTGAGCAAACGCCTGCCTATCCTGTGATCTGACCTGAAGGCGATGAAGTGGACATCGTGAGGTTTAGTGGGTATGCCCCGAAGAGGTGAGTCCCACATACGGCCTCCAGATACAAACTATCGATTGCCACTCACTCACTCACTGACACAATTGTTCTCCTAGAAGGAGTAATGGGGGATATGGATGATGTATGGGAAAAATGTAGAGAGAGCTGAGGTGACTATGGGAAAAATCCGAAATGTCAAAAAATTAAAGATGGCGGCCAACATGGTGGTCGTTTCTCCGCCATCTTTGATGATATGGCAACATGGGTGTCATTATTGAGTAAATCAAGGCTTCTGTGGGCCTACCGCCCAAGTGACGTCGATATCACAGCCGTCGAAATGTTGCGCTGGTCAAGGTCGACGGCCATTTTGTACCGCCCCATTGATAATCGATGCCGGCGCGGCGTAAGAATGAATGAAACGCTGTATTTGACAGTTAAATAGCTGCCGCCTAAAAAAATTCAAATCGACCGCGTCTCATGAGCTGTCGTTTTGTATATTATTTTCTTTTCCGACGGTTGATTACGATGCCGATTGCACCTAACACTGGGCTACTATGGCTTTTATGGGTGCGACTGCCGACGAGTTGGTTCTGCCGTCCTATTGCACCTAACACTGGGCTACTATGGCTTTTATGAGGGCGACTGCCGACGAGTGGGTTCTGCCGTCCTATTGCACCTAACACTGGGCTACTATGGCTTTTATGGGGGCGTCTGCCGACGAGTGGGTTCTGCCCTCCTATTGTACCTAACACTGGGCTACTATGGATTTTATGGGGGCGACTGGGTTCTGCCCTCCTATTGTACCTAACACTGGGCTACTATGACTTTTATGGGGGCGACTGGGTTCTGCCCTTCTATTGCACCTAACACTGGGCTACTATGGCTTTTATGGGGGCGACTGGGTTCTGCCCTTCTATTGCACCTAACACTGGGCTACTATGGCTTTTATGGGGGCGACTGCCGACGAGTGGGTTCTGCCCTCCTATTGCACCTAATACTGGGCTACTATGGCTTTTATGGGGGCGACTGGGTTCTGCCCTTCTATTGCACCTAACACTGGGCTACTATGGCTTTTATGGGGGCGACTGCCGACGAGTGGATTCTGCCCTCCTATTGCACCTAACACTGGGCTACTATGGCTTTTATGGGGGCGACTGGGTTCTGCCCTCCTATTGTACCTAACACTGGGCTACTATGACTTTTATGGGGGCGATAGTAGCCCAGTGTTAGATGCAATAGGACGGCAGAATCCACTCGTCGGCAGTCGCACCCATAAAAGCCATAGTAGCCCAGTGTTAGGTGCAATCGGCATCGTAATCAACCGTCGGAAAAGAAAATAATATTCAAAACGACAGCTCATTGTGTGAAGTGTCAATTCATTACGGCACCTCATGAGGTGCCGTAATGAAATGACACTTCAAAGCGACGCCGTAGATTTGAATTTTTTTAGGCGGCAGCTATTTAACTGTCAAAAACAGCGTTTCATTCATTCTTACGCCGCGCCGGCATCGATTATCAATGGGGCGGTACAAAATGGCCGTCGACCTTGACCAGCGCAACATTTCGACGGCTGTGATATCGACGACACTTGGGCGGTAGGCCCACTGATTTGGAATTTTTGAAAAATCCAAGATGGCGGATCGATTTTTTCACATAACACTCGCGAGCTGCTTGCAGCTTGCGCACCGCGCAAAATACTGGTTAATATATATATTGTATTGAAGATAGGTTGGGGGTGCTTGAGCAAATGTCACTCGAAACGTCATTCAATTGCCAGTGACCTGATAAAAAATTCAAAATGGCGAAAAAAAAATGGCCGCCATACAAATTTCGTCGGTGTCTATCTCGGAGAGTATAAAAGATGGAAGAGTAGTTTCTTCGCAAAAGATGATCAGGATCCAAAGGTCTACTCGATGAATAGAAAAAAATTCAAGATGGCGGAATTTATTTTTCTATAGAAAATGTATGGCGAATATTGAATAGACTACAAGTTTTGAACTATGCAAGACTTTGATTTATGGTTTCTTTTTAAAATGTTTTTGTGGAAGAACTCTTAGTCAGAAACATGTAGATAGATGATGATCGAGGGTTTGGAAGATGGTTGAGGAGCACGGCCAGGGTATTAAACATAGGTGAGGGCTGCTCAAACAAAAAATACTTGGAACCTCATCCAATTGGCAGTGAGCTGAAAAAAAATTCTAAATGGAGAAAAAAAGATGGCCGCTATACAAATTTCGTCGGTGTCTATCTCGGAGAGTATAAAAGATAGAAGAGTGGTTTCTTAGCAAAAGATGATCAGGACCTGAAGGCCTACTCAATGAACAGAAACAAAATTCAAGATGGCGGAATTTATTTTTCCATACAAAATATATGGAGAATATTGAAGAGACTGCAAGGTGGGAACTACGCAAGACTTTGATACGGTTCCTTTTCAGAATGTTTTTATGGAAGAACTCTCAGTCAGAAATATGGAGATAGATGATGATCGAGGGTTTGGAAGATGGGTGAGGAGCATGGCCAGGGTATTAAAGGTAGGTGAGGGCTGCTCAAACAAAAAATACTCGGAACCGCATCCAATTGGCAGGGAGAAGAATAGCTCGATTACCACTCACTCACTCACTGATACAATTTTTCTCCTAGAAGGAGTAATGGGGGATATGGATGATGTATGGGAAAAATGTAGAGAGAGCTGAGGTGACTATGGGAAAAATCCGAAATGTCAGAAAATTCAAGACGGCGGCCAACATAGTGGTCGTTTCTCCGCCATCTTTGATGACATGGCAACATGGGTGTCAATTTAGAGTAAATCGAGGAATTTTGGTAAAGAAAAGTTGAAAAATCCAAGATGGCGGATCGATTTTTTTATTTGAAATTTTCGCAATTTTCAGACCCTACTACAAAAAGAAAGTTTGTTTTATGAATGTTGCAATTTCGATACATTTTATATTTTGTAGTATTACCAGTATCCTTGAGTATTTAGAAAAAAATATATCATAAATAAAAACAAGATGGCGGACGCTCGGGGAGTCATTTTGTAAAACGATGAAATTTCTATGAAAATTAAATCTATTTTTGAGACAGTTGGCAACACCGGAGCATTTTGAGTTGTATGGGTCGTGTGGGTCTTTAAGATGTGTCGCCAGATTTAAACATTTACCCGATTTTTCTTGAAATTTACGAGATGTTCCCGAAAAACCTTAAACATGGAATTAACGATATTTTTAAATCAAATTTCATATGGCAGGATAGTTTGGATCCTCTTTAATGACATTTGACTATTTTTATCCCTTCTAACTGGTAGCACCAAGAAATAGTCCAACTTTTTATTTTTGGGTAGAGCCGACTTTGAAAGAGTTTGTTCTACGAAAATTGTAATATCAAAATTTTTGTTATACAGTATTGTTGTTGTTACGTTCCTAAACGAAGTAAAAAAAAAAACAAAATTTGCGTTGACAGATCTATCTGTCACTTGGTTGTCAACTTGCTGAAAGAATTGTCGTATTTGGCTCGCGTTGGTTTGCTTATGTTTTGGAATTATTAACGTAATCAGTTGGGAGTTGTTCGACCGAATTACATATTTGATGTGAGGGGCTCCATTGTTGGCCGCGCTGTGTTCATCTGTCTCCACACAAAACATTACACACCCTACACCTCAGATACACTTGGATACAGACACAGACAGGTAAAAGCGTATTGTTTCGGGCGCCTTCTAAGTAAATGGTAAGTGAAACCTATTTCATTAACAATAATTCGCTCTGTGAACCGCAGACTGCTCCTTCCCCATTGTAGCCAGGAGGGCCAACTTCCACTGCGCACTATACCTCCTGGCCCGGAATTGAACATTTGGTAGCAGAGCGTGGTTATGTCGGATTCGAACCGACTAAAACCGCACGCAGTCTCGGGTCTCATAACCTTAAAATAACATTAGGATAATACCCTGTTTTTTAATGTGGTTTTGAATTATAAAAAATGAGAATGAAAAAGACCTAATAATGTAAACATATTTTGTGAATATACAGTGCGAATTGATTTCAACTAAATGATAAAAAATATTAGTATCTACGGTCAGTGTAGCAGATATAAAACAATATTTTACATTTATGAACGCTATACAATACCAGGTGTTAGGTAAATTGACAATATTTCAATAGGTTATTAGTTGTTCAAACAGTTAATATCAGTTTGGTGTGCTGATTTGGAGTAATTGCTGGGGAACTATTATGACTACTTAATTGGCAATCTCTTTAAGGCATTTGATTTAATCACTTGATTGTTGCCTGTCAGGCTTGTACACACATAACATTCTATAATTGAATGTTTATTTGTAAACTATATTGAATTATATTTGTATTGGGGTTTGGGATCATTGTTGAATAAAATAAACTTAAACTGAAATTTTTGTTTGGCCCATTTAAGTGAACCAACATTGTTTAAATAATTTCTTTGTTTGGTTAATCTCTTTATCTGATTTGTTGAAGTTTGGTCATTGTAATGTCTCCTTTAAGTGCAGCGAAGGAGGCCATAGCCGGTATAACCACATAATTGAGGTGGTTCACCTCGGCTGCGGCCACTACTTCCCGACCAGAGCTGGCAGAGATCACTCTTACCAGGTTCGGCGGTATGGAGAACAGGCTTGGGGCTGTAGATGCCCTGTTCACCCGCTTTAGCCACCTGGCTGAGGACCTTGAGTTGGATCAGCTGAGCCAGGCAGCGCGGGATAAGGTTGTTGGTGACTACGACCAGATCCTGGCGTTGGCAGACACGATTTCCCTACGTGCTAGGGAAATATTGAAGATTTAATTGTGAGTCTGGTGGACTCGCGCTCGGACCTTGGATCCGCCCAAAAGTTGGCCTACTTGATGTCCGTCCTCAAGGGAGAGGCCCGAGCCTTGGTGCAGCACTTACCGGTAACGGATGCGGCTTACCCTACTGCTCTGGAGCTGCTCTCCCGGCGGTACCACAACAAAAGGTGTCTGGCTGACGCTCACATTAGTCATATTTTGGGGTTACCTTTCATCACCAGAGTGTCAGCCTTGCGTACCGACCTTTTGAACCCGTTGTTGGCAGCGACCAATGCTTTGAGGCGACTGGAGTTGCCAGTCGACCATTGGTCGTACATCTTGGTACATATAGTGCTGCAACGGCTGCCCGTGGACTTGAAGTCCCGTTTTGAGCAGAAATATGGTGGGGATAGTGCCACCCATCTCCCCCCTTTAGAGGACCTTGTCAAGTTCTTGGAGGACGAATGCAGGTTTTTAGACAACTCCAGTATTGCCATGGGGTCTCGCCCACCGTCTCCTCGGCCCAGAGGCCAGGGACTGCCTAGGGTTCGTGGGCCTGTTGAGAGTCGCCCCGCCCCCCGTTTTGCCGGCACCCAGATTCGTCCTGACTGTTCGTATTGTAAGGCGACGGGGCATGGCATAACAACTTGCGCGGCCTTTTTGGGAGTGCACGTGAGTGCCCACCGCCGCATTGCCAGTGCACGCCGACTGTGCTACTCTTGTTTGGGGGCACATTTCCAACGGGAATGCCCCAACCCCCGTCCTTGCAGAGTTTGTGGGGGATCACATTTGGACATTTTATGCGCGAACGCGAACCGCGTTGGCAGTCCAGCCTCTGTGGGGGGTTCGCGTACGGGGGGGTACGATGGAGACGGTCACGGGGTCCACTCGCCAGTGCAGAACCGAGGCGAGCTCCGCATGTTTGAACGCTGCTCGCCACCCCCCGTGTCACGAGAACGAGAGCCGCATGAGCGCCGTAGGGCTCCCCCACATGGAGACGAATACGCAGCGGCCGATTGCCGGCAGTGGTCGGACCAGCACCGACTGCCCTCCCCTCCGTTGGCGGAGCGTCCCCGATTGGAGTCGCGCCCCCGCCATTCAAGCATCCGGTGAGATACGCCCCTCCAACGATGGCACGCGGCTCGGGACATCGCGCGGACGAGGGGTTTGAACCCTATCCTCATCGCGAGAGACTACAGTCTGGGTGCGGCGATCGGTACCGCCCAGACATTAGGAAGTCGGCACCTGCCCCACTACTGCAACCCCCCAGATTGACACGGTTTTGTTGCCTACGGCATCGGTCAGGGTCTGGGGACCAGCGGGGGCCTCTGTTGTGGTCCGTGCCATTTTGGACACGGGTTCCCAGGGCTGCATTTTGTCGTCTTGGTTAGTGGGACAGGTAGGCCTTGATGTACGTGGCTATTCAGACACGATTAGAGGAGTGGGCAACGCAGCTGTCACCACTGTTGAGGGACAGGCTTGGTTTGGGCTCACTCCTTTGCATTCGTTGGGCCCTAAAATTGGTACCTCGGCCATTGTTATGAAGAACATTCTGGGAAGACATCCCCGGATACAGTTGTCTTCAGATATTGTTCGGTTGACGTTGGGTATGGAATTGGCTGACCCCCGGTTTGATTCTCCTAGTACAGCGCATTTGTTGTTGGGTGCCGATGTACTAGGGAGAATATTTTTGGGTGGTAGAAGGGTCTTGCAGCCAACCGGGTTGGTGGCTGTCTCGACCATCTTTGGCTTTGCATTGATGGGACCTGTATTTAAGGAACCCCCTCCACCTGAGCTTGATTGTGCATTGGTGTCCGGCTCCGCTCTCTCTGACGCCGTTCAGAGGTTTTGGGAGGTTGAGGAGCCCCCTCAGGTGACCCGTTTGAACCCGGAACACCAGGATTGCGAATTGTTCTATCAGAACAACACGGGTCGACTCCGTTCCGGTCGGATTGTTACCAGGTTGCCCTTTGTCGCAGTGCGACTACCTCTCGGTGAATCTAGACCTACGGCCGAGAAGAGATTGTTGGCAATGGAGCGCCGCATGGGCAGGGACCCTGTGTTGAGGCAGACGTACTTGGATTTCATGCAGGAGAACGCGGATTTGGGACACATGTCGGTGTCAAGGTTGGATTGGCGCTCAGTTGAAAATTACTTCCTGCCCCATCATGCGGTCCTCAAGCCGTCCACTGGCAAGCTGCGCACGGTGTTTGATGGGTCTGCGCGAACTTCTTCGGGTGTCTCATTGAATGATTGCTTACATTCAGGCCCCAAATTGTTAAGGGACCTTTGTGACGTCATCACGTCTTCCCGTCGTCATCAGGTAGTCTTTGTGGCCGACATCAAGATGATGTCCCGACAAACGGTCATTCACCAGGATGACAGACGTTATCAGTTAATCCTGTGGCGCGAGAACCCCCAGGACCCCATGATTGTGTACGAGCTCCATACGAATACATACGGCCTTCGTTCTAGCCCCTTTGTTGCCATTCGTTCGCTTTGGGAGCTCGCGGACCGAGAGCGTTTGAAGTTCCCTCGGGCGTCCGCCATCTTGAAAACGGACCTGTATGTTGATGACGTCTGTACTGGGGCTCCCACGGTTGGGGAAGCCATTTTATTGCGTGACGAGTTGATTGGGATCCTGGCTTCCGCTGGATACGAGTTGCGTAAATGGGTGTCCAACTCTCCAGCTCTATTGGAATGTTTGCCGGAGGATCATAGACAGGACCCGCATTTGTTTGAAGACGTTGACAACCCCGCCATGATGGCTGTCCTCGGTGTTCAGTACAGACCGGTCCAAGACATCTTTACATACGATGTCGACCTAGAGTCGCCCCACACTTGGACTAAACGACTTGTGTTGTCTACTGTCGCAAGGACTTTTGATCCTAATGGTTGGATTTGTCCGTTACTGTTTTGGGCGAAATGCTTTCTCCAGCGTCTCTGGACCGCGGGACTTGGTTGGGACGAGCCGCTTCGGGAAACCCTGTTGAAGGATTGGATCCACTTTGTGTCCACACTCCCTGCGGTCAATGAGGTCGTGTTGCTCCGCGCCATCCTCCCCCCTGGGAGTTACACTGCTACCCTCCACGGATTTTGTGACGCGTCGTCGCACGGTTACGCAGCCGTTGTTTATCTGAGCACCGTCAGTACGAGAGGCCAGGGGAAGCTGTCGCTGGTCATGGCCAAGAGCAAGGTGGCCCCTCTTCGAACAGCATTGACCATTCCCAAATTGGAGTTGTCAGGGGCAGCTCTTCTTAAGCGTCTATTTAATCACGTTGTTAAGACCTTGGGTGAAACTGTGGACATTCGATCCTCTTACGCCTGGACGGACAGTCAAATTGTTTTGTGTTGGTTGAAGACGTCCGTTCACACTTTGGAGGTCTTTGTGGCGAACCGAGTGTCACAGATACAAAATTCTGCAACGCCTTTAACTTGGAGGCATGTCCTTGGGGACCTGAACCCCGGCGACGTGGCCACACGTGGGTGCACAGCCCCTCACTTGATTGATCACCCCCTCTGGTGGGGGCCAGACTGGCTGACTCGGTCCGAGGATGCTTGGCCTCTAATGCCAGTCTTGATGTTGGATCCTTTGCCCGGGCTAAGGGTGCTCGCTGTTGAGACGAAGGACCCGCGGTTTGATCCCGACCTTTTGTTGAATCGGTACAGCTCCCTCGATAAACTGTTGAATGTCACATCTTGGATCAGGCGCTTTCGTTACAATTGTAGGAACCGTGGGGACAAACGCCTGTCGCCGTTCCTTTCTCCTCAAGAGCTCCAGGAGTCTCTCCTCCTTTGGGTCCGCTCTGTGCAGGCTGCACACTTTGAGAAGAAGATTGAAATCTTGAAGTCCAGTATGGCTAAGTTGTCGGGAGCTATCAGTAAGCTGAGCCCCTTTTTGGATGATGCGGGTTTCTTGCGTGCTGGAGGACGTTTGAGGCACTCTAGCCTCGCTTACGGAGCTCGTCACCCCCTCTTGTTGCCCAAGGAAGGCCATTTGGTCAAGTTGTTGGTGACTGATCGTCACATTAAGAACTCGCATGCCGGTTGTAATGCGCTGTTGGCCATTCTGCAGCGAGACTTTTGGATTTTATCGGCCCGTCGTACTATCCGCAGCATTGTCTTTCGTTGCATGCCATGCTACCGGACTAAGGCCCCCACTATGCAGCCCATGATGGGAGACTTGCCAGCTGATCGTGGCAATGAGGCAAGGCCCTTTGCAGGCGTCGGAACGTGGTGAAGACGTCTACTCTTCGTAACAGTAAAATCCTTAAGGCTTATTTGTGTGTGTTTGTCTGCCTGTCAACGAAGGCAGTACACTTGGAGCTAGTAACCTCGCTCTCGACGGAGGCCTTTGTAGCAACTTTGGATAGATTCGTGTCTCGCCGTGGGTTTCCTTCTTTAATTAGATCTGATTGCGGTACCAATTACAGAGGCACAAGTAACTATTTGAAGGAAGTTTACGCCTTCCTTGCGGAGAACCAGGTTGACATAGGCAACAAATTAGACCGCAGAGGGGTCACTTGGCTGTTTGACCCGCCAGCCTGCCCCCATTGGGGGGGTATTTTTGAAGCCGCGGTGAAAGCGGCCAAGGGACTCTGGCGGAGATTATTGGGAGACACAGTTCTCACCTTTAAGTAATTAGCTACGGTATTTTGCCGCATTGAGGCCGTACTAAACTCGCATCCATTGTGCCCGCTCTCTTCGGACCCTAATGATTTGGAGGCCTTAACCCCGGGCCATTTTTTGCACTTGTCGCCCTGCCGGAGCACCCCTTTGTCGATGTGAGCCAAAATCGGCTATCGCGGTTCCAGTTAGTGCAACAGCTCGCTCAGAGCTTTTGGAAGCGTTGGAGCTTGGAGTACTTGCACATCCTCCAGCAGCGCGTCAAGTGGACGGATAAAACTCATCCTCCCAAGGTCGGAGACCTCGTCCTGATTAAGGATGCCAACCCTAATGCCGTTGTATTGGCGCCGGGGGCGCATTCTCAATCTAGTGGCTAGCACCGATGGGGTTCCTCGATTTGCTGAGGTTTTGGTTGACGGATCTGTGATGAGGAGAGCGGTCGCAACCTTATTAAGATTGCCAATTGATTAGCGGACGGGAAGGCCCGTCCGGGGGGGGGGGGGGTAGATGTTGCGTTCCTAAACGAAGTAAAAAAAAAACAAAATTTGCGTTGACAGATCTATCTGTCACTTGGTTGTCAACTTGCTGAAAGAATTGTCTTGAGAAAAAGTCTCGTGTTGGTTAAAATAAGTTTTGTTCGAATAAAGTATAATCCGCGAAAATCGTATTTGGCTCGCGATGGGCTCCATTGTTGGCCGCGCTGTGTTCATCTGTCTCCACACAAAACATTACACACCCTACACCTCAGATACACTTGGATACAGACACAGACAGGTAAAAGCGTTTTGTTTCGGGCGCCTTCTAAGTAAATGGTAAGTGAAACCTATTTCATTAACAATAATTTGCTCTGTGAACCGCAGACTGCTCATTCCCCATTGTAGCCAGGAGGGCCAACTTCCACTGCGCACTATACCTCCTGCAGTGCTATTCTCTAAGGACCACAGCCTTGCGCGCAGCGCTGCGCTCGTCGACGAGCTCGCAAAATGCTGCTTTGGATTTATATTTTATTTTATTTTAATTTTGATTTTAATTTATGATTTAGATTTAGATTTAGATTTAGCTTTAGATTTAGATTTAGATTTAGATTAGATTTTTGATTGATGATGAAATCTAAATCTAAATCTAAATCTAAAATCATAAATTAAAATAAAATAAAATATAAATCCAAAGCAGCATTTTGCGAGCTCGTCGACGAGCGCAGCGCTGCGCGCAAGGCTGTGGTCCTTAGAGAATAGCACTGCTGGCCCGGAATTGAACAGTTGTTATCCTGTTGTATTTTTATAGTTTCACACTTCGTTCGAAATTCAAGATGGCGGATGCATTTGCCACTGATTCAATCACGGACAGAATTTTTCTCTTAGAAGGAGTAATGGGGGGAATAGATGATGTACGGGAAAAGTGTAGACACGGGTGAGCTGAGTATGGGAAAAATCCGAAATGTCAAAAAATTCAAGATGGCGACCAACATACTGGTTTTTCATCCGCCATCCTTAAGGATGTCATGGCGAAATGGGTGTCATTTTCGAGTAAATCTGGGGTTCTGATTTTGAGTTTTTGAAAAAAAAAGATAAAAAAATCCAAGATGGCGGACCAATTTTTACTTTTGAGCGTCCGGAGGGCGGAAAGAAAGTTAAAATTGTATTTATTTTACCGGAAATGGGATCTATATCGATAAAATACCCAATAAAGTGTTGAATAAATAAACAAAATAGAGCGCTACACATAACACTCGCGAGCTGCTTGCAGCTCGCGCAGCGCGCAAAATACTAGTTAATATATATATAGCTGCTCGTGCTGATTCACTGACTCACTCATTGATCACCTCTCCTGAACAATTTTGTATGAAAAAATTTTTTTCGCTGATGGTTTCGTATAGAGGATAAAAATTCATTCGGAAGAAAAATATGAAGAAAGCTGATGATTGAGGATTTCGGAGACGGGTGAAGAGCACGCTTAAGGTATTGAAGATAGATTGGGGGTGCTTGAGCAAATGTTACTCGAAACGTCATTCAATTGCCAGTGACCTGAAAAAAAATTCAAAATGGCGAAAAAAAATGGCCACCATACAAATTTCGTCGGTGTCCATCTCGGAGAGTATAAAAGATGGAAGAGTAGTTTCTTCGCAAAAGATGACCAGGATCCAAAGGTCTACTCGATGAATAGAAAAAAAAAATGGCGGAATTTATTTTTCTATAGAAAATGTATGGGGAATATTGAATAGACTACAAGTTTTGAACTATGCAAGACTTTGATTTATGGTTTCTTTTTAAAATGTTTTTGTGGAAGAACTCTTAGTCAGAAATATGTAGATAGATGATGATCGAGGGTTTGGAAGATGGGTGAGGAGCACGGCCAGGGTATTAAACATAGGTGAGGGCTGCTCAAACAAAAAATACTTGGGACTTCATCCAATTGGCAGTGAGCTGAAAAAAAATTCAAAATGGAGAAACAAAGATGGCCGCCATACAAATTTCGTCGGTGTCTATCTCGGAGAGTATAAAAGATAGAAGAGTGGTTTCTTAGCAAAAGATGATCAGGACCTGAAGGCCTACTCAATGAACAGAAACAAAATTCAAGATGGCGGAATTTATTTTTCCATACCAAATATATATTATGGAGAATATTGAAGAGACTGCAAGTTGGGAACTATGCAAGACTTTGATATGGTTCCTTTTCAGAATGTTTTTATGGAAGAACTCTCGGTCAGAAATATGGAGATAGATGATGATCGAGGGTTTGGAAGAGCATGGCCAGGGTATTAAAGATAGGTGAGGGCTGCTAAAACAAAAAATACTCGGAACCGCATCCAATTGGCAGGGAGATGAAAATAAATCCAAAATGGCGGATTCAAGATGGCATCAACACAAATGTCATGGGTGTCTCTCTCAGAAAGTATTTAAGATGGATGAATCGTGTTTCGGTTCACCTCTGCTGTAATTTTTTTCCCTGATGCTTTCGTATAAAGGACGAAAATTTATTCGGAGGAAAAATATGGAGGGAGTTGATGATTGAGGATTTTGAAGACGGGTAAAGAGCACGGCCAAGGTATTGAAGAGAGGTAGGGGGTGCTCAAATAAAAACCACTCGGAATCTCATCCAATTGCCAGTGAGCTAAAAATATAACCAAAATGGCAGATTCAAGATGGAGTCCATACAAATTTCGACAGCGTCTATCTCACAAAGTATAATAGAAGATAGAAGAGAGATTTTTTGGCAAAAGATGATCAGGACCTAGAGGTCTACTCGATGAATAGAAAAAAAATTCAAAATGGCGAAATTTATTTTTCCATACAAAATATAAGGCGAATATTGAAGAGACAAATGTGCAATACTTTGATATACTTCTAACCGACTTCCAAAAAAGAGGTGGTTCTCAAAACGGCCCGTTTAGTTTTTCAATGTATGTACACCGATTATTTCGAGGTTTCTGGACCGATTAGCAAAGTTTTTTTTAAAATAAACAGTAGAAGTTTTCGTCTTGGTCCCATAAAAAAATCTGGATCCAACTCCTTAATCCTGATGCTGAAAGTTTACTGCCCGCCTAGGCCCTAGGTTATCAAGATTCAGAAAGTGTTCATAGTGAATTAATATTATAGGTACCAAGCAACGACTTCATATTATATATAGCTCGATTACCACTCACTCACTCACTGCCACAATTGTCCTCCTAGAAGGAGTAATGGGGGATATGGATGATGTATGGGAAAAATGTAGAGAGAGCTGAGGTGACTATGGGAAAAATCCGAAATGTCAAAAAATTCAAGATGGCGGCCAACATGGTGGTCGTTTCTCCGCTATCTCTGATGACATGGCAACATGGGTGTCATTTTTGAATAAATCGAGGCTTCTGATTTTGAATTTTTGAAAAAAAGTTGAAAAATCCAAGATGGCGGATCGATTTTTTTATTTAACACTCGTGAGATGCTTGCAGCTCGCGCACCACGCAAAATACTCGTTAATATATATACAGCTGCTCGTGCTGATTCACTGACTCACTCATTGATCACCTCTCCTGAACAATTTTATATGAAAAATTTTTTTTTCACTGATGGTTTCGTATAGAGGATAAAAAATCATTCGGAGGAAAAATATGGAGAGAGCTGATGATTGAGGATTTCGGAGACGGGTGAAGAGCACGCTTAAGGTATTGAAGATAGGTTGGGGGTGCTTGAGCAAATGTCACTCGAAACGTCATTCAATTGCCAGTGACCTGAATAAAAATTCAAAATGGCGAAAAAAAAATGGCCGCCATACAAATTTCGTCGGTGTCCATATCGAAGAGTATAAAAGATGGAAGAGTAGTTTCTTCGCAAAAGACGATCAGGATCCAAAGGTCTACTCGATGACTAGAAAAAAATTCAAGATGGCGGAATTTATTTTTTTCTATAGAAAATGTATGGCGACTATTGAATAGACTACAAGTTTTGAACTATGCAAGACTTTGATTTATGGTTTCTTTTTAAAATGTTTTTGTGGAAGAACTCTTAGTCAGAAATATGTAGATAGATGATGATCGAGGGTTTGGAAGATGGGTGAGGAGCACGGCCAGGGTATTAAACATAGGTGAGGGCTGCTCAAACAAAAAATACTTGGAACCTCATCCAATTGGCAGTGAGCTGAAAAAAAATTCAAAATGGAGAAAAAAAGATGGCCGCCATACAAATTTCGTCGGTGTCTATCTCGGAGAGTATAAAAGATAGAAGAGTGGTTTCTTAGCAAAAGATGATCAGGACCTGAAGGTCTACTCAATGAATAGAAACAAAATTCAAGATAGGGGTGCTCAAATAAAAACCACTCGGAATCTCATCCAATTGCCAGTGAGCTAAAAAATAACCAAAATGGCAGATTCAAGATGGCGTCCATACAAATTTCGACAGCGTCTATCTCACAAAGTATAATAGAAGACAGAAGAGAGGTTTTTTGGCAAAAGATGATCAGGACCTAGAGGTCCACTCGATGAATAGAAAAAAAATTCAAAATGGCGAAATTTATTTTTCCATACAAAGTATAAGGCGAATTTTGAAGAGACAAATGTGCAAGACTTTGATATGCTTTTAACCGACTTCCAAAAAAGAGGTGGTTCTCAAAACGGCCCGTTTATTTTCAATGTATGTACACCGATTATTTCGCGGTTTCTGGACCGATTTGCAAAGTTTTTTTTTAAATAAACAGTAGAAGTTTCGTCTTGGTCCCATAAAAAAATCTGGATCCAACTCCTTAATCCTGATGCTGAAAGTTTACTGCCCGCCTAGGCCCTAGGTTATCAAGATTCAGAAAGTGTTCATAGTGAATTAATATTATAGGTACCAAGCAACGACTTCATGGTTAGATTTCAAGTCCCAACTCCTCAACCCTGATAATGCAGGGTACAGCTGCACTCACAAACTATAGTGATTCAGAAACTGCGGATGGTGCAATTCAATAATATTTTAAGTACCAAGCATAGACTACATAATTGAACTTCGGATCCCGACTCCTCAATCTTGATGCTGCAAGGTACTGATCTCTTAAGCCATGGGGATTCGAGAATTTCTTATAGTGAATTGATATTTTAGGCAGCAAGCAATAGTTTCATGATTACACTTCAAGTCTGAATTCCACAAACCTCATCAGGTTTGAAGACGAATCCCTCATCATCGTCTGAATCCTGCATCATCATGCAGGATACAACACTCCTAAACCATAGAGAATAAGGAACTGTTCCTGATGAAATAATAGGTATTGCAAATGCCGAGCATAGACTTTTGTTAGGTATTGAATTCAAAGTCCCAACTTTTCAATCTAACCACAAATTCACGGTTTTCAGATATTTCCCCTTATGTCTGCTATAAGACATACTTTTTTTTTTTTTCGTGTGGAAATCCCTTACGGTACCCTCCCGCCGGTCAGCGGGGGCAGTTATGTCGGGCTTGAACCGACTAAAACCGCACGCCGTTTCGGGTCTACAGACGCCGGGGTGTAAGATTGCCCATAGAGCATATCCCTCACCTATCTGCCAAATTTCATAATTTAGTTCAACGGGATTTCTTGACACGACACGACAGACAGACAGACAAACAGACAACGATGTGATCCTATAAGGGTTCCTTTTTAGGGTTCCGTTCCTCAAACCCTCGAACACATTCTATGAAAATTTCAACTCTCTACCTATTGCAGTTCAAGAGATACAGCTCGCTGACAGACAGAAGGATGGACGGATAGCGGAGGCTTAGTAATGGGGCCCGGTTGGAACCTTTCGGGTACAGAACCCTAAGAAGAAAAACTGTTACATAATTACTTACACACCAAAACTTTAAATCCAAACGGACCCCTGTTCCTGTTGTCCACTCATCTACGCGGTCCGCTTTAGCGGGCCGCGCACCCACGCGCCGTACTAGTTAATATATATATAGCTGCTCGTGCTGATTCACTGACTCACTCATTGATCACCTCTCCTGAACAATTTTGTATGAAAATTTTTTTTTGTCACTGATGGTTTCGTATAGAGGATAAAAATTCATTCGGAGGAAAAATATGGAGAGAGCTGATGATTGAGGATTTCGGAGACGGGTGAAGAGCACGCTTAAGGTATTGAAGATAGGTTGGGGGTGCTTGAGCAAATGTCACTTGAAACGTCATTCAATTGCCAGTGAAAAAAAATTCTAAATGGCGAAAAAAAAATGGCCGCCATACAAATTTCGTCGGTGTCCATCTCGGAGAGTATAAAAGATGAAAGAGTAGTTTCTTCGCAAAAGATGATAAGGATTCAAAGATCGATGAATAGAAAAAAAAAACAAGATGGCGAAATTTATTTTTCTATAGAAAATGTATGGCGAATATTGAATAGACTACAAGTTTTGAACTATGCAAGACTTTGATTTATGGTTTCTTTTTAAAATGTTTTTGTGGAAGAACTCTTAGTCAGAAATATGTAGATAGATGATGATCGAGGGTTTGGAAGATGGGTGAAGAGCACGGCCAGGGTATTAAACATAGGTGAGGGCTGCTCAAACGAAAAATACTTGGAACCTCATCCAATTCGCAGTGAGCTGAAAAAAAATTCAAAATGGAGAAAAAAAGATGGCCGCCATACAAATTTCGTCGGTGTCTATCTCGGAGAGTATAAAAGATAGAAGAGTGGTTTCTTAGCAAAAGATGATCAGGACCTGAAGGTCTACTCAATGAACAGAAACAAAATTCAAGATGGCGGAATTTATTTTTCCATACAAAATATATGGAGAATATTGAAGAGACTGCAAGTTGGGAACTATGCAAGACTTTGATATGGTTCCTTTTCAGAATGTTTTTATGGAAGAACTCTCAGTCAGAAATATGGAGATAGATGATGATCGAGGGTTTGGAAGATGGGTGAGGAGCATGGCCAGGGTTTTAAACATAGGTGAGGGCTGCTCAAACAAAAAATACTCGGAACTGCATCCAATTGGCAGGGAGATGAAAATAAATCCAAAATGGCGGATTCAAGATGGCGTCAACACAAATGTCATGGGTATCTCTATCAGAAAGTATTAAAGATGGATGAATTGTCTTTCGGTTCACCTCTGCTGTAATTTTTTTTCCCTGATGCTTTCGTATAAAGGGCGAAAATTCATTCGGAGGAAGCTGATGATTGAGGATTTTGGAGACGGATGAAGAGCACGGCCAAGGTATTGAAGAGAAAATATAACTGACTGACACAATTGTTCTCCTAGAAGGAGTAATGGGGGATATGATGTATGGGAAAAATGTAGAGAGAGCTGAGGTGACTATGGGAAAAATCCGAAATGTCAAAAAATTCAAGATGGCGGCCAACGGTGGTCGTTTCTCCGCCATCTTTGATGACATGGCAACATGGGTGTCATTTTTCAGTAAATCGAGGCTTCTGATTTTGAATTTTTGAAAAAAAAATGAAAAGTCCAAGATGGCGGATCGATTTTTTTATTTAACACTCGCCGCGCAAAATACTAGTAAATAGTATATGGAGCCCCATCTAGAACTTTAAGACCAAAAACAACCTCACCTGCAAACCGATACACCTGGCTTTTTTGGGAGGACCGACGGCAATCATTCTCATAAAAACCGTAAGAACTGAACCAAAGGACTAAGCGGACCCGGGGCTTCGAGATGAAAGTCTCGGATGCAACCAGGTAGTATACAATGCTAAAATTGTGATGATTAGACTATTCTCTACGACCTACGAGTACCTATATATAGTATACGAGTATAATAATCAAAGGTGACAGTAAGGCGCAGCAGAGGAATTTACCTACTTTATTGTAACTAATAGCGATAGGCGAAATAATAGTTTTTCTGCTTGCTATCCTTTATTTAAGCAGAGAATTTGAACGGAAGCTGAATTGACGCCAGATCATAAAATCATTCCATTTCAAGGTACTTGTGCACGACACAAATAGACCATAGACACATGTGCCAGTGACACGTAGATTAAGTAAGCGTGAATATAATGAATAAATTATGAAAATGTTAGATTTACGTAAATTAAAACGTAATTATGTAATAACTTTGATATTTAAGCTAAGATAAATAGCTTACTACTGTTAGGAGTTAGTTTTCTGAGTAATTAAGTATGTTAGAGCCAAATTTAATAAAGAAAGTACATTCCCCGAAAAGCATAATTGCAAATATAATTACGTAAATGCATTACTCAGAATCTAACATAACTTCGTATAAATAGGAAATACGACTTTGTATATTAGTATATAAGTTTAATTACACCCCGCGACTGCCTCCCACACCGTAAGAAGCGAATATGCGCTCCCCCGGCTGGTGCCATTTTATTATATAGTAGCTCGCGGGAGGCAAGGCCCATATATAAGCCTGAGGGGTCAATCCGCCCGTCATTCAGTAACCCGACGTCGCACGGTACAGATGTAAGTACCTATCGTCGTGCAAGTCTTATTGCTACCAATGTACATATATGCTATGTGATTGATATGTAAAACATAAGTTCTATAAATAAATGGAAATGCGGAGGTGAGGTAATTTGGATCGCGGGCCAGCACTACAAAAGACTATAAAAGCAGGGACCATTTGTTAGGAAAATATTGGGCAACAAGTAGACAACAAGAGTCTCTCAAGGAACAAGGAAGCTCAACAGGAAGTAGTAGATCAAGAGTAGTGCTGGGCCAAGTACATCCGATGCCTCACTGACGTCAATGAAGTCCACCCATCCAAGTGTTTCATTCTTCGACTCAACATCCAACAAATACAGTCCACTGAAGGCGACCGCGAAGTAGTGGCAGTCTATTTGGAACCTTATCAGGTCATAGTCTGTTACGAACCACGGTCCTTAACATTGGTCCTTCGGAGCCGAATAAAGTCCACGGTCCTTCGAAGATCCAGGTCAACTTCAAGTTAACTGCCAGCCGTAGACGTTTCATCGTTCTTCAACTAAGGGAGAAGTGACAGTCTATTCGGAACCTTATCAGGTCATAGTCTGTCACGAACGTCTATGGTCCATTGGAACCGGGTCGAAGGGTAGGAATAAAGTCCACGATCCGTCGGAATTCCAGGTAAGTATAAACTTGAAGAAAGAAGAATGGTTCTCACCAGGGATGGAGGGAAGCGCCGTCAGGAAGAGGAACCGGCATCAGCATCAGCACCAGTACCAAGATCAGTACTACACCCTGCGGCCACGGAAGAGGCCAGAAGTTATGCAGACAGTGGTGCGTCGGAAGCCACAGCCAGCACCGAGCAGACCACGTCCAGCACAACTGTGACTACTGAAGAGTCAGGGACGACAGAAGAAGGATCGCCCCACTCCCGCGCTGTTGTATATGGAGAGCCTAGCTCACAGCGCACCATGCGGCCTTTGGACACGAGGTCACGCCGCTCCACCAGTTCAAGAAAGAAGAAGGAACTGGAGGTCAAACAACGCTTGGCAGAACTTAAGCTCAAGCAAATACAAGCCGAAGCAGAGATAGAACAGATCCGTCTACAGCGGCTACTGCAGGACGAGAGCAGCGACGACGGGTCTGAGGAAGATCTGGCATCGGTACGTATTAACACGTGGCTACAGAAGGATGACGCTGCGGCACCAAACCTGAAGGAAAAGGGGCAAGACATCGAGGAAAACACTCAGACCTGCCTAGATAGGGGTCAACTAGTGGAGAAGTGTCAAACCCAGGAAAAATCAGAAGGAAGTGCACCAGTGAAGAACTCCGTGATCGATGTAGCTACGCTCACCGCGGCCCTATCCCAGGCTATGAGATGCAACAGGGAGCCGCCCAAGTATATACGAGAACTACCGATCTTCAGCGGCAGCAGCACAGAATGGCTCGCCTTCAAGACTACGTATGAAGAATCGGGTATATACTTCACGAAGAACGAAAATATCGCAAGAATAAGGAAAAGTTTACGTGGACTCGCACAAGAAGCAGTCGAGTGCCTAATGCTGAGTCAACCTGACCCCGAGGTGATCATAAGGGCCCTCGAGAGAAGATTTGGTAGACCAGAAGCACTCATCCACGTCGAGATGGAGAAGCTCAAGACTCTCAACAAAGTGACCGATAACGCCAAGGACATCTGTATCTTCGCTGGGAAGATAGCAAACATCGTGGGAACCATAGAAGCCTTGAGGAAGCCGCACTACCTACACAGTCCAGAGATGTGCAGAAGTATCATCGAGAAACTCACACCTATACTCCGAAACAAGTGGTACGACTTCGCTGCAAAGAAGAAAGAAGACATACCAGAACTGAAGAAAATATCTGTGTTCCTGTCATAAGAGGCAGACAAGTGCAGCTCCTACGCGCTCCCAGAGGTGAACCACACAGAAGACAACAGAAGAACCGGTTATCGTCCTCAAAGAAGCAGAAGAGTTGAACAGACGCTCACCATCAACAAGAAGACATCAGAAGAGAGATGTCCACAGTGTAGCAAGGATCATAAGCTACCTGACTGCAAGCAGTTCATCGCCCTAGACAACACCGCGAGATGGGAAACAGCCAAGAAGAATAGAGTCTGTTTTCGCTGTCTTCGAAGTAACCACCGACGCGCCACATGCAGAGCACCAGCCTGTGGGAAGAACGGGTGCCAGATAATGCATCACCGACTACTGCATCGCGATATGCCGCCAAGGGACCGTGAAGAACAGAAGGAAGACATCACGACCTCAACGGCAGAAGTAGCCACAGCAGCAGTTCCCCGCAAGGCCTACCTCAAGATGGCACCAGTGACACTAAGAGGACCAAGCGGTAGCGTCAATACCTACGCCTTATTGGACGAAGGAAGCACGATCACGCTGATAGATGAGACCATAGCCGACGTCATCGGGGCAGACGGACCAACCAAGGAGATCTGCATCCAAGGTGTAAACAGTGAAATGAAGCACAAGAGCAAGACAGTGAGTTTATTCATCAAAGGGAAGTACGCCGATGAAGAGTACGACTTAACCGCCCGCACCATGAACCGACTCCGCTTCTCACCCGATACAGTGTATGAAGAGCATCTCAACGGCTGCGAACATCTAGAGGATATACGTGACAAGATAACGTACGAGAAGGCTTCACCCAAAGTGTTACTAGGACAAGACAACTGGCATCTCATCGTAACCCGTCAGCTGCGCACCGGAAGCCGTAACCAGCCTGTGGCGTCGCTCACTCAGCTGGGATGGGTGCTTCACGGATGCAGCAGTTCAGTGACTGCAACAGTGTCATTCTGCGGTAAGTTACAACAGCGCGATAAGGACTCCATTGAAGATGAAGTGAGGAATTACTTCAAGTTGGAATCACTGGGCATCGAACCTCGACGCCCGAGAGAAGATCCCGAACTACGAGCCATGCAGATTCTCGAAGAAAAGAGTCGGCGGCTACCAGATGGAAGATATGAGACCGGACTGCTGTGGAAAGAAGAAAATGCGGACATACCGAATAATTACAAGGAAGCTGAGAAGCGTCTGCTTACGCTCGAACGAAGACTCGATAGGGATGAAGATTTGAAACAGAAATATGAAGAAAGAATGGAAAACCTATTCAAGTCAGGCTATGCAGAACCAGCTCCTATGCCACCGCAGAAGGGAAGGACGTGGTACCTACCTCACTTTCCGGTCATCAACCCCGCCAAGCCGCACAAGCCACCTCGACTGGTACACGACGCAGCCGCCAAGAGCACCGGAGTATGTTTGAACGATATGCTCCACTCCGGTCCTGATCTGCTGCAGTCCCTACCAGGTGTGATTATGAGATTCCGCCAATACCCGTACGCTGTAAGTGCCGACATCAAAGAAATGTTCATGCAAGTGAAGATAAGGACAGAAGATCGAGATGCGCTGCGCTTTCTGTGGAGAGGACGACGCCGTGAAGGTCAACCCGAAGAGTATCGTATGACGTCAGTAATCTTCGGAGCCACCTCGTCGCCGTGTACCGCGCTGTACATCAAGAACAGGAACGCAAGAGACTTCGTCGAAACTTACCCGGATGCCGTAAAAGCCATACAAGAAAATCACTACATGGATGACTACTTGCAGAGCTTCCCTACGGTCACAGCGGCACGAGAGACCACGCGAACAGTCGACATGATACACAAAAAAGCAGGCTTCGTGTTGAACGGTTGGACTTCGAACGAAAGAACAATCATAGAAGATTTATCACTGCCCCGAGACAGCAGTGCTACAGTGGAACTCGGCGGCCAAGAGACAGAAAAAACCTTGGGTCTAACATGGCACGTCAACGAAGATCATCTTGGCTTTAACGCGAGCAACTTGAAGATCCCGCGCGAAGTGAAAACAAACACGCGACCTCCAACGAAGCGAGAGGCCTTGAGTGTGATAATGGCCTTATTCGATCCGCTCGGCCTTATTGCACCAATAATAACTCCCGGTAAACGTATTTTTCAGGACACATGGCGCTATAAGGCGCAATGGGACGACCCACTCCCAGCTGAGCTACGGGAACGATGGAGCAAATGGTTCGCCCAGCTCAACAACATACACCTGCTGAGAATACCCCGCTGCTACGATCACCTGACGACATCAGTCGCCTCACGCCAACTGCACACTTTCGTCGATGCGAGTGAAGAAGCCTACGCTGCAGCTGTGTACTGGCGTACGCAACACACCGACGGGTCAGTAACCGTGTCATTAGCAGCCGCAAAGAGCAGAGTGACCCCGCTGAAGCCCATCTCCATGCCGAGACTCGAGCTTCAAGCTGCACTACTGGGAGCGCGCCTGGCTCAAACCACCCTGGAAGAACACGACTACGAGTCAACAGAGAAGACCTATTGGAGCGACTCGCGAACCGCGCTCACATGGATAAGGTCGGAGCCGCGTGCATACAAGTCATTCGTTGCACATCGCCTCGCCGAGATAGAAGACACCACGAAGAAAAATGAATGGCGTTGGGTGCCTACTCGACTCAACGTAGCAGACGACGCAACTCGGGAAACCCCCGACAACTTCCGGGCCGAACACAGATGGTATAACGGCCCCGATTTCCTGCGCCTGCCAGCAACCGAGTGGCCCACAGAAGAAAAGGTCATTCGTCACGACACGGGCGAAGAAAGACAAACGTGTCACACATCGCAAGATGTCGAGCAGCCCAGCACAAGTCAACTACTGCGTATAGAGAAGTACTCAAAATGGATGCGATTCATACGAACGACTGCACGAGTACTCCAGTTCATCGATTTGTGCCGGCCGAATAAGTGTAAAACGTCAGCTGCTCGAAAGCGAACTCGTAAGATAGAGAAAGCTAATCCCGATTGGCGTACGAAGAAAGCCATATCAGTGCATAAAAAGAATAACACAGTGATACGCGATGAACAGTGCTACATAAATATACCAGGTGAGTACTTGAACCGCGCCGAACACCTGTGTGTAAACGCCAGTCAACGAGATAGTTTCGCGAGTGAAATAGTACGTATGACAAAAGGTCAATCAACTCCTCGCGACAACCGACTGAACCATGTAAGCGTGTACCTGGACTCACACGGCACTATGCGCGTGAGAGGACGCATATCAGTTGCGAAGGAGCTGGGAGAAGACGTATCGGACCCGGTGGTGCTCGACGGCAAACACCCGTACACACGCCTCTACATCAAACATGTTCATGAGAAGCTACGGCATGGTGGCACCGAGATCACGGTCAATGAACTCCGGCAGCGGTTATGGATTACCAAGATACGTCCCGCAGTAAAAAATGAGATAAAGAAGTGTGTATTGTGTCGCATAAGAAAGGCGAAACCAGCGTCACCGGTCACAGGCAACTTACCAGCCGCCCGGTTAGCTCACAACACACGCCCCTTCACGTTCACCGGTCTAGACTACTTCGGACCCATAGAAGTTACAGTCGCACGCCATCGAGAGAAGAGATATGGAGCCTTATTTACGTGTATGACCTCTCGAGCTATACATGTAGAGGTCGTTCACTCCTTAAGCGCCGACTCAGCCGTTTCCGCCCTGAGAAGATTCATCGCCAGACGTGGGTGTCCCAAAGAAATATGGAGTGACAACGCTACGTGCTTCAAGGCAGCGGAAAAGGAGCTAGCAGAGGCCGCACTCGACGCGCTCGAAAAAGAAACTACAAGTCAACACATCGTGTGGAAGTACATACCCCCTTCCGCACCCTTCATGGGGGGGGCATGGGAGCGAATGGTGAAAGCAGTGAAAGAAGTGCTTCGTGTCACCATGATAGAAAAGCATCCCAGCGACGAGATCCTGTTAACCTTATTAGCAGAGGTCGAGAATATCGTCAACTCACGACCCCTCACACATGTTTCGGTTGATCCTAACGATCCCGAGGCCCTCACGCCGAACCACATCCTCATCGGGCCCAACTGCCATGTGCCACCACCAGGGCACTTCTCTGCAGACGACGTGACTGCTCGCCAACAATGGAAGCGAGCTCAAGCCCTGGCTGACATCTTCTGGAGGAGGGGGGTGAAGGAGTACCTTCCCCTATTGCAACACCGGCGGGAGCCCACCAGCACCGGCGTCGCCCCGAAGGTCGGGGACGTCGTCATCATCTGCGATTCCAATCTGCCGTGCAACACCTGGCCGCGAGGACGCGTCAGCCGGGTGTTCCCAGGAGCCGACGGCGAGGTACGAGTCGTGGACGTCACCACCAGCAGCGGACACGTGCTGAGGAGGCCTACGAAGAAGATCGTCGTGCTACCAACGGAGCTCGCAGACGAACCAGGGTCAGCGACGGCGGGAGAATGTGCACGACACAAATAGACCATAGACACATGTGCCAGTGACACGTAGATTAAGTAAGCGTGAATATAATGAATAAATTATGAAAATGTTAGATTTACGTAAATTAAAACGTAATGATGTAATAACTTTGATATTTAAGCTAAGATAAATAGCTTACTACTGTTAGGAGTTAGTTTTCTGAGTAATTAAGTATGTTAGAGCCAAATTTAATAAAGAAAGTACATTCCCCGAAAAGCATAATTGCAAATATAATTACGTAAATGCATTACTCAGAATCTAACATAACTTCGTATATATAGGAAATACGACTTTGTATATTAGTATATAAGTTTAATTACACCCCGCGACTGCCTCCCACACCGTAAGAAGCGAATATGCGCTCCCCCGGCTGGTGCCATTTTATAATATAGTAGCTCGCGGGAGGCAAGGCCCATATATAAGCCTGAGGGGTCAATCCGCCCGTCATTCAGTAACCCGACGTCGCACGGTACAGATGTAAGTACCTATCGTCGTGCAAGTCTTATTGCTACCAATGTACATATATGCTATGTGATTGATATGTAAAACATAAGTTCTATAAATAAATGGAAATGCGGAGGTGAGGTAATTTGGATCGCGGGCCAGCACTACAAAAGACTATAAAAGCAGGGACCATTTGTTAGGAAAATATTGGGCAACAAGTAGACAACAAGAGTCTCTCAAGGAACAAGGAAGCTCAACAGGAAGTAGTAGATCAAGAGTAGTGCTGGGCCAAGTACATCCGATGCCTCACTGACGTCAATGAAGTCCACCCATCCAAGTGTTTCATTCTTCGACTCAACATCCAACAAATACAGTCCACTGAAGGCGACCGCGAAGTAGTGGCAGTCTATTTGGAACCTTATCAGGTCATAGTCTGTTACGAACCACGGTCCTTAACAGTACTGTTGTGGAATCTGTCAATCACATAATATCGGCTGACCGTAGATATCGCCCATACCACAGATTATTAAATAGTTACTACGTCCCATACAGAGTTATCATCTGGATACATCGGTATACACCATTCATACTGCATAGCTCTGTATGTGTTTTATAGTTCTGTAGTTACATTTTGACGAAGTTTCTATAGGACAAAATGCTGTTGTCGGTGTAGGCAGTGGTTCGCTTAGTAGACATGATGGTAGATAGGTATGTAGGTCGTTGAACTCGGTGTTTCAGTCAGGTGATACGTGCTGATACCGTAGGTATGTAGGTAGATGGACTCGGTGTTTCAGTCAGCTGATACGTGCTGATACCGTATGTATGTAGGTATCAGCTGTTCGGGTTGTTCGGGTTATTCGGGGTCACCAATGTCGGTGTAGGCAGTGGTTCGCCTAACCGAACGTGTGTTGAGAGCCAGCTGATATTGTGGTCAGCTGTTGGGTCACTGGCCCGTATTGTATGTACTTCCTAATTTCTATGCCAGCTGGTTGAGTTCCTTGGACCGGCCAGGTCTGCTCTCAGACCTTCGTACCGTAGCCAAGTAAAAGACAGAGCAAGGGTGAACTGTATTTATTGTTCTTTGTTTTTTTTTGTGTGGGGTGTGGTTTGTTGGCCGACAGGCCTCTACAACCGTACGCGAACAGTGCGGCGAGCGCATAGGGCTCTCAGCCAAATTTGATTTTATGCAACACGCCTCAAGGGTCCCCAGTTGGGGCGGCCTCGGCTTGGGCTGCTGCTGGATTAATACTGGGGCGACCTAGGCCCACATTTACGAACAAAGCGCGGCGCGTGTTCCGGAACCGCGGTTCATTTTGTCTAGCTCCGCGAGCTGTGTAGGCTCTTCGTTGAGCGAGTGTTATTGCATCATCGGGCTCTCTGAGAGCGTGTCTAGGTCTCCGCGTGCGTGAAATTAAACTCGGTGTTTAATTTACAGCCTCAACCACTAGAGGGTTGGGGTGAGTCGGGGCAGAGTCAAAGTATAGCTAAGGGAGCGTTGCTTTATGTACTGCCTGATGGTCGGCAGTTCTAGGTCGGTGTGAAGTTCGACATTACGCATAAACCACGGTGCTCCCGTAGCTCGGCGCATGAATCTATTTTGTAGCGTTTGTAGCCTATGGATCCTTTGTTCACTAACATGAGCGAAAACCGGACATCCGTATGTCATGGTGGTGGGCCTGGGGCGACTGGGGATCGAACTCGAGACCTCGTCTCAGCAGTCCGTTACGTACGCCACTGGGCTATCGCCGCTATAATCACTAAAATATGTAGTCTACAATACGAAGGCGTCCCGATCGCGGACCGCTTTGAGGTGAGCTTTGAAGCTGAGGCGATCATCAAGGATGATACCTAAGTATTTGGCTTGCCTAATATCCTAATCTGTGTGAGTCCCTCTAAGGGATACAGGTCGCGCTTCATCCTGTCGATCAGCACGGCCTGACTCTTATTCGGATTGACCTCTATCCTCCATTTCCGAAACCATACCCCTAGGGTGTCGGCCGCGGATTGTAGTTTTCTAGCTACTATGTTGGGATTACATCCCGAGTGGTAGATGGCTGTGTCATCTGCGAAAAGTGCCGTCTACTTCACTTGCCTGTGTCTGACGTGAATAACGTGAATAAGATAGGTGAGAGTACCGACCCCTGCGGTACACCGGCGCGAATGGGGTGAGGATCCGAGAGGGTCCCTTCCACTCGGTAGCGATAGCTTCTGTTCGACAAGTAGTCCCGTATGATGAGTACGAGCCTTTGTGGCACTCCCATGTGGGACAGCTTCCAAATGAGGCCGTTGAGCCACACTTTGTCGAACGCTTTCGCTACGTCGAAGAAGAGAACCCCTGGGGAATTGATTGAACTGCAACCGCTCGCTGGCGTGTTCAACAATACGGTGCACTTGTTGTACGCATGAGTGTTTGGTGCGGAAGCCAAACTGCTCGTTCGGAATGAGACCCTTTGCAGCGGCAAATGTTTTCAGCCTATTGCATACTAGTCGCTCATAGGGTCCTGAGATCGCTACCGAGCAGCTGTTTGGTTGGTGACAGATAAGCTGACACCATGACTATCGACTGGTCTGTCGGTTAGGGATCACCGACCACCAGTCGATAGTCATGGTGTAAGCTTATCTGTCACCAACCAAACAGCTGCTCGGTAGAGATCTCAGGGCCCTATTTGAACTAGGACCCTCGGTCATAGTCGCTGGCGATCTCAACGCCAAACACACCATGTGGAACTGCCCCAACACCTGCACCAGAGGTAGGGTCCTGGAATCGCACTCGAGCACGCTCAATTACGATATAATAGCTCCGTTAGAAAGTACTCACTTCCCATACGAAGTGGAACATAGGCCGGCGGTGTTAGACTAGGTGCTTCTTAAGAATGTGAACTTAGGTTTGTGCTCTATAGAAGTACTGCACGAGCTTACCTCAGACCATAGGCCAGTTATGGTAGAACTGAAACAAAGACTAGGTCCCATTGATACAGGTCGATTGAATAGGTGGATTACGGATTGGGCGCGGCTTGAGAAACTACTCGAGTCGACCGAATCCGTACATCTGAACAAAATACCAGATCACATCGTTAGCGTAGAGGACACCACGGAGGCGATCCACTCCTTCACAGAGCACGTACAATCGTTACTTAACGATTGTTCTCGGAGGGCTCCCGAGACGGAAGACCGTCGCTGAAAGCTCCCCGATGACGTGCGTGATCTGCTGAGGAGGAAGAACGCCGCCGTGTGCGCCTACGATAGGTTCCCTTGCGAAGGCAACAGGGTTAGTCTCCGCAGATTAGAACGGGCCGTTAAGGCTCGCATACAGGAAATGCGTCAAACTCAATGGGACGCTACATTAAGGCTACGTCTCACGTCGCTTTCTGGCAGTTGTCTCGATCTTTGAGGAAAGACGTGGTTGCCCCTATGCCTCCCTTAAAGAGGCCCAATCAGTCAGAAGTTTTCGAAGATCTAGAAAAGGCGGAATGTCTGGCCGAAAGTCTCGGGTCTCAATGTTCGCCCAGCACCCTACACACCGACTTAGAACACGTACGCGAAATAGACTCTGATGTGGAACGACAAGCTTCACTTCCGTTACCACCGGATAGCGACGGTCATATCGACCCAGTCACCCCGGAAGAGGTTGAGGAGATCATCAAGGGCTTGCACACGCGTAAAGCACCCGGCTCGGACGGTATCACAAATAAAGTCATTAAGTTATTCCCAGAGAGGTTACTCGTCCTTCTGACATACATTTTTAACGCAGACCTGAGCGGCCCGAAGTAATCGAGCCCAGTGTAGGTGAAAGGCCTGCGGCGGTGCGCAAGGCGTGTCTTCGGATGGTCACCAGTAGCTGGCTCTGGTGGCTGCGCCTTCCTGATGCGGCACTGTAAGCACAGATGAAGGACCGACCTGGTCGTCGGCCGTAGGCGTAGTACCCAATAGTGTTGGCGTACCTCATTAATGACGGTTTCAGTACCACTATGATGCAGTTTTCGATGCGTCCAGTCTATGTACAATTGTGTGTCCTCCATCTAATATTGGTGGCCTTTTAACTGCTTCGGACACGTCTTGTGTTGCAGATATTCTGCTTGTTAGTACGATTACTCCGTCTGCGAGCTCAACACGGAGTTTTCGGAGTCGACTGTCTAGGGGCACTTCCTGCTGATTTTCTAATCTTTCGATGTCCCTTTTAAATGCGGTGTTCTGTACGCATTTAACGAGTTGTAATTCGGCTTTATGAAGGTATTCGGCGGTTAAAACTTTAAAATTACGATTGGGTACAGTGTTCTGGGGTAACACTGGCCCTTTAGCTACCTTTACTCGCCGAGTGGTGCGACGCCAATCGGGATCCTTTTGTTTGTTCTTCATCGTCCTCTTGTAGGCCCACCTGTCGAGTCTGAGGTCTTCGGAGTGCGTCTATGAACTGTAGCACCCGGGCGGTGGTGCGTAGAAGCTTCTCCCAGCTGGAGAACCTGGTGACATCGATTATTGAGGCACTTACGTTTGTTGCGGTGGTGACTCTCTCTTCGCCGGTGGCTTCGGTTAGTAGCGGCTTCTCGGATAGCCAGTCTGTCGCATCCTTATACAGGAAGGCCGGTCCGTTGTACCACTCGTGATCGGATGTGAAGTTAGCAGGTACATCGCGGGTGGCTGCGTCTGCTATATTGGACTTTGACGGGAGCCATCTCCAGTCCTCGACCCTACTGCTCTCTTCTATGGCGGCGATCCTGTGAGCTACAAAGGGTTTATAAGTACGAGAGCCTTTCCTTAACCAAGTTAAAACCGTTTTACTGTCAGACCAGTAGGTAATAGAGTCTGGCTGAACCCTGTGGCTCTCGGTGACGGCTGTAGCTAATCGAGTTCCCATCACCGTAGCTTGCAGCTCCAATCTAGGGATCGACGTGATTTTTAATGGGGTCACCCTCGCCTTTGCCGTGACGAGACTGACTCTCACCTGTCCGTCATGGGTGACGGTCCGCCAGTAGATGGCTGCAGCGTAGGCTGCTTCGTTGTCGTCCGAAAAAACATGCATCTGAATTGTATGACGATCGGTGTATCCCGGGTAGCACCTAGGTATCCTGACGAACTTGAGGGCTTGGAGATGGTCTGTCCATACGCTCCATTGGGCTGAAAGTTTATCGTCTAGCGGTTCGTCCCAGTCTGTGCCTAGGCGCCATGCGTCCTGGAGAATCTGTTTGGCTCTCACGGTGACCGGTGATGCCAGCCCGAGAGGGTCATACAACGACATAATTATTTTTAAAGCTTCCCTCTTGGTAGGCGACGTTTTGTTTATTAAATTTTCAGGCAGTCTGGCTAGTTTTAAGTTAAAACTTAAAGTGTCTGTATGTGGGTCCCAGATCAGGCCAAGGATCTTCTCTTCCTGGGCCTTAGATGTGATATTCACACATTCAGTGTGGTTCGGACTGTTCTCTACTCGATCTTTCAACTGTGCAGAGTTAGAGACCCATTTTCGTAACTCGAACTTGGCCTTTCTGTGAATGTCGCGTACCTGTGTGGTGATGCGTATCGCCTCTTCTATACTTGGGAAGCTGTCGAGGTAGTCGTCCATATAGTGATGGTTGACGATGGCGTCCACTGCTTCGGGATAGTCGTCTGAGTGCTGCTTCGCGTTCCAATTCTTCGCGAAGATCGCGGTGCAAGGTGAGCTGGCTGCACCGAAGATGATAGATTTCATGCGGTACTCATCTGGCGCTCCCTCCCGCCGGTTACCTCTCCATAGGTATCTTAGTGCGTCCCGATCTTCTGGACGCACCTGCACCTGCATAAATATCTCGGTGATGTCAGCTGAAACGGCGATTTGGTGGCGACGGAAGCGCATCATGACACCTGGGAGTGACTGTAATAAGTCCGGGCCTGTTAATAGGAAGTCGTTGAGAGACTTTCCTCCTGATTTGGCGGCAGCGTCGTGGACTATCCTTAGCTTGTCTGGCTTGCTAGGGTTGTGGACATCAAAGTGCGGTAAGTACCAGGTCTTACCTGGTCTGGCTGGCTTCGGAGCTTCCTCCGCATACCCTTTCTGTATGAGTGAGTCGATCTGTTCGGTGTATTTCAATTTTACATCTGAATTACGATCTAATTTACGTTCTATTGAAGCTAGTCTGTTAACAGCGTTATTATAACTGTCTGGCATAACGTCGTCGTTCTTCTTCCATAGAAGAGCGGTCTATATGCGGCCATCGGTTAGTTGAACGGTATTGGTTTCTAAAATGTTCGCAGCTAACTGTTCCGGATCGGATTTCGGTCGACGCGGGTTGATTAAAAGTGATTCTTTTGCGAAATATTCTTTCAATTGATGGTCAATGCTGTCATCAACGGTTGAGAGTTGATTAATAAAATGTATACTGTGACCTAAGGCTCGGCTGTGGCTTCCATGCAGCACCCATCCCAGTGCTGTGAGCGAGGCGACTGGCTGTTGGCGAGGTCCCCTCTTGGTGTGGCTAGATATTAAAAGGTGCCAGTTGTCTTGGCCTATTGTACCTTTGGGGTTCCTCCGGTGTAGACGAGCTGATCCTTAATGTCTGCCAGATGTTCGCAGCCTTCGATGTCCGTCTCGCTGATGGTCTGTGACGAGAGTTGCAGCTTGGGCACGGTTCTTACCGTCAACGGGATGCTGGTACCATCGGGGTTGCCTATATAGACTTCGACTCTTCGTGAGTCCGGTAGGTCGATCGCTGTATCCCCAATGGCCTTGATGGTAAACGGTTCAGTCTTACCTCGGGCTCCCAGCTCGGCTGCTACATCTTTATCTATGAGGGATATGGTAGATCCATCGTCAAGGAGAGCGTACGTCAATATCTCTCCCGCCGGTCCGGAGAGTTTAACTGGTGCTATCTTTAAAAAGGCTTGTTTAGTTGAACGGGTAAATGAACTAGCGACTGTCTCCTCTTGAGGTTTCTGTTTGTTCTCTGTTTTCTTACTATAATGAAGTAATCTGTGGTGAGAGGCCGGACAGTTGTCTATACCACACTTCCTGATCTGACATCTATGATCGCTATGGCGGAATTTAAGACAACGAAAACATAGTCTGTGTTTCTTTGCCAAGTCCCACCTCTTATCGGAGTTACCTTTGTTGAAAGTTTCACAGTTCGATGTGTAGTGCCCCTCAGAGTCGCATATCCTATACTTACGTGTGATCTTATCTCCGGTCTGTCTCTCAGTGGCCGTAAAGGCTCTCTGAGGGACACGACGATTCGGTTGGTTATCTCGGTTATCTCTGTTATCTCTGATAGTCTCGGCTGGGGCGAAGGCACTACAATAGCGGGCATACTCAGTTACGTACTCGCTGAATGAAGCTAGATCAGGAGTAGAATTATATTTTTCAGTATACGTGCGATACCATTGAACACGGAGTGAATTAGGAAGTTTATCTGTGAGTATTCGTAATAATTCGGCATTCATTAAATAATGATTTTTCTTTAAGGCTTGAAGAGTGACGACCTTATACGATTGGCAAACGTACAGATGTCCTTAGGGGCTTCGGTACATCGCGGCAAAGCTCTTAATTTATCAGTTTCAGATTGAGCGATGGAGTCAGGTCGTCCGAATTGGAGCTCTAGTTCTCGAATAATATGCTTCCGGCTGTGCATAGCTATAAGTTCGGAACTAACAATTTCTAGAGCTCTGCCTTTAAGGCTTCGTCTGAGTCTAGCTATATTCTCGATATCATTAAAATACATCTTAGTGGTGTCATATATTGCTTTAAATGACAGCCATTCGGTATGCGACCCGCCAATTACTGGTAAAGTCATTATAACCTTCGATGCCGATGGATACGAGGACGTTAATGAAGCCTCCATCGGTTTTCTATCAGCGAGCGCAGCTATAGCAGATGTTAATTAGGTAATAAACGGTTTTAAATAATTATCATTTGACTGTACAGTAAATTCGGCTGTGCCCCCAACCCGGGGCACGTTAGGAGTCTCTTTCTGAGTCTCAACATTGTGGGTCGCCTTCTGGAGGTGTCCACTTACTAAATGTGGTTCTAAACCGAGTCGTGTCGAGGGCGCACCTTCTTGTAACTACGAACGAACATATTCGGATCTTGAATGGGCATCATCATCATAGTCAGTGTCTTCGGTTGACTCTTCAGCCCTACGTAGTGCTATCTCAGCTAATGGCAATTTAATTTTTAGCATCTCCTCCTGAGGTTTCAATGCAAGATTGCGCGCCATCGATTTACTATGTATAGTAGATCTAGATCTAATAGTCACGCGTGGTTCACGGCTCAATGACTCAGAGGTACGTACTCCTTCTATGGGTTTCTGTTCAACTGGACGTAACGTACTGTCTGATCTATTCTCTTCCAGACACCACGGTTTTTTACTAATATCTGTTTGCGTCTCGGCGCTAGGGGGCCGTGGTGTCCTGGTAGATGGTTGAGTCATGCACGATGGCGCGCTTACCTCGGATCCGACTGGTATTGAGGGTGAGCGTGGCGGCTGCTCATGGCGGAGGGTCGCTTCTCGAGCCAGAGCCTTCTCAGGCTGGCTCGGCTCTGTAGCTTTGGATCTAGTGGTCGGCATGTTGGCTGGCACTAATTCACACGACACTTAACACAGAAAAACTGACCTATTTACTGGTGATAATACGGGTAAAAATATACGGAACTGACTTGTGACGGTCCAACCATCGAGATTGCATTGGCGGTCTGAGGGTGGGGGCTTGCTGTTCAGAACGGCTTCAGACGTTGCAGATTAACATTAAAATACCCTTCTCACTGCTCATACATTGTTGGCCTAAAAGTAAAACAAGAATTATAAGGACAATTCAAGACTTAATGATTTCTTTTATTATGGTTACAAGATAATTTAAAGAGTAGGAATAGTTGAAGTGAATTTATTTGTTTAGGCTGATAGCTTCCGTTATTAATTTCAAATAGTCGATAGTTAGTAGTGGCTTTGAAACATTGTTTTATGGCAACTCAGAAGAGATGACGTGTAGTGGCGTGATTATAGGAAAGGGGGGTAGTAAGAGGTAATAAAAGGAGCGTACGGGAGAATATCGGGAGGAGTCTTCAAGAATTCGTCGCGAACTATAGGTTGCTGAAAAGTTCATCCGAATTTTAGAAAGCCTTGTAGCCTGCGTGGTGAGTTATCTTAGTTTCTGTTCTTCTTATTCTTAAAATGTTGACTGTATTTAGGTTTCATAAATTGTATTCATGATAATTTACTTTTGTGGGTTGGAGGTAGAAAAATAAAACGCAAAGTGAAATTTTCTTTGTAAGAACTATTTTCGTAGGGAATTAGTTTAAATTAGCTGTCTACACCTTTATTTAGTAAATGCTTCCTAAAATCATTCTATATTACAGTAAATTTTAGTTAATGTCTTCGATAATCTGGTGTGGTCGTGGTATGTGAACTGGGTTGACTTTGGCCAAGTCAAGTCAGGGATCAGACTGTGGCTATGCTATGATAGCGTTCTCTGTCGATTCATGCTGGGTTTAGAGTACTCGAGGCTCTCTATCTGGGATGAGGTGACTGGGTTCATGCAGTATGTACTAAGCTATAAATCTAGTTTAGAATCCTAAATTTTAGGGCAAACCTTGTAGAGATTATTCCATTTGCTTGCCACTGGGTTGAATGTAGGTGGGTTAAGGGTAATTTCGTAGCTAGATTAGGGCGTGTCTCCCGATATAGGTGGTGTGTGGTTTGGTGTGAAGGTGGTAGCAGTAATTGTGAGTATAAGAGACGCTCCAGCAGCGGGTTGGTGAGAAGTGAACAACTTATTAACTTGAACTGTATCTATGTTGTGGCTTTCTTCTTTTGCGTCTGATCATATGTCCCTATGGAATGTTGACAGACATTATTTGTACTATGATTTACAAATTTATTGTATGTCCTGTGCGTTCTTTGCATAATCATTAAAATCTAGGTCACATGAATAGATTACAAAACTTTTATTGCCATTAACCTATATGTAAGCAAATTGCTACTAACATTTTCTTTTAATGCTACCTTATCTAAATCTAGATGGCTAGTTCCTATAAGCCTGGGATGTCTATTGTAGATTCTTAGCCTGTATCTGTAATGGCATTTAATATTCAAAGTGTGATTAATGGGTCATATGACTTGTTAAACTAACTTATAAAATATTATTTTATACACTCATCATTACACTCATCCTGCACACTACACAATACCCTTGTGTACACGAAATATGTAGTTCTAGGCACGCTTAAGAGCCTCCCAAGTTCTAAAGTTTGCTTGGAATGAGGTAAAGGTTTGAGAAATTGAGCTATCTTATTTTTTACGATGGTTCTACTGAAATTCAACAGTCTGTCTGGGATGAGTCCAGAGGATGGCTGTATTCGACCGTTGTTTTATTATAGGGAACCCCAATTGGGCAGAGCCCGTTCAGCGTTGGATATCGCATTCTATGTGCTAGACAAACTAAATGTTTATTCTAGTGGATGGAATGTAGCGTCCCTTTACTTGCCTAGTCTGCCGAGACAACAGTACTGTACGCAACAATAGCTAGTAATGGATTGTCGATGTGTGTTGTGAAACCTTGCTTAATCAAGTAAGGTAACATAATCATACCCTGACTCAGTTCATTGCTGATATTGGTTCGGTCTGAGGGGAAGTTTAGTGACGAACTGATGCCCCTTAGCTAGCTCAACCCTACTGAGCTCATCTTGTAGTATCATACGGTTTCTCAACTGGTGATAGGACAAGATCAGACAGTCCACTTTGTGTCGTATTGTATATACATACAGCCATCTGCTGGACTATTATTCCTATCAAATACAGACCTCACTTTCATTGTAAAGATGAGAAGCTCAAAAGGTACGGTAATTACTTGAGTAAATGATTGTTATGTCTTTTAAAGCAGTTTCATTTAACTCTTGACAATTCCTTTGTCTTTATCCAGTCCTTGTGAGTGCCTGATTTAATTCAGACATTTAAAACAAATTATTTACAGGATCGATGTTCAATTTGATCTACGTATCCTGTTTGACGGATGTGAGCTCGGTTCATTGTAAGTGATATGTCATGCTAGGCTAAGCCCTCGCAATGCATGCTATCATACTTACCTACCTACTTATTATTATGTCTTTATCGGTGTGGGGAAAATACTTGTGTCTTGAAAGCGTTTGGTCGCGGTATCGCTTGACCCTGAAACGTGGACAGTTGCCACAAGCTCGCATTGTGTCTTGAAAGCGTTTGGTCGCGGTATCGCTTGACCCTGAAACGTGGACAGTTGCCACAAGCTCGCATTGTGTCTTGAAAGCGTTTGGTCGCGGTATCGCTTGACCCTGAAACGTGGACAGTTGCCACAAGCTCGCATTGTGTCTTGAAAGCGTTTGGTCGCGGTATCACTTGACCCTGAAACGTGGACAGTTGCCACAAGCTCGCGAAGACCTTACCATGTCTGTTTACAGCTGGTACCCATAACAGCGCTAGTAACTCATTGGCCGTGTTCTAGATGAACTGCCCAAGGGATTACCCAATTACTGCCTGTGTATGAATACACTACAGCAATGATTCGAGCTATACATTCGTTAGACTGGATATATTTCCATCTAACCTACTTGGTGAAATTGGGCACTCATTCCCAATTCGGTACTATTTTTATTTTGTAAAGCACCAAGGTTGTGCATAACTTAAAAGTAGTATGCCTTCAGCCTGGAGAGGATTGGTTGCTCGTTGGGGGCCTGGGGTTTTGGCGGATGCGGCCTCCCCGGTTCCAGCAATGGAACCGGTCATAGGATTCCTTATTACCTATAAAATTACCCCATCCTAGCAGTCTACACATATCAACACATGCTTCATTTCATTTTTCCGGCTACTCTGAGATAATCTACTATGTAGGTTATCTCAAGGTAACTAATTATTAACCACATATGTATTTAATCACACATTTTATTTACTTGACCACCAATATTTACTATATCTTTGTCTAAATAACTCAACTTGTATATAAGAAAACTATATACATTTCCTTTGCAGGGTCGAGTTATGGTAAGACAACTCCATATTGTGTGTGTTATATCTTCACTTCTACCTAAACTAAATGCTTATACATCATACTGTGAAATTGAACTAGCTTGCATTTAAAGGTACACAAAACTTAAAATGTCTATATCTAGGATCACTTAGGAATGAACTTAGTATTCAGAATTTTATAAATATCACTAATTATCACTATAGAGACTAGGTAGCTTCTAAAATCAAAATCTTAAATCATATTAGGTTCAGGGATTCAATGTAGTTGTATAGGAACATTATTTAACTTTATTACTAGATAGAATAATAGTTATAGGAATTAGATTGAAATCAGTGTTCTCAATACCATGTACTCTTGTCTTGTCTCAATGTACCAAATAAAGGACTGAGTTACTACAATGCTTAAACACAACGTATAAAGGGTTCCATACTTATAAATATTTAGACGATCACAATAAAGCCAAACTTTTAATAGTATCTTCCTAAACTTGGAGGATATAATAGTAACGGACACTCTCAGTGCCTTCAGCACTGTAATCAGTTGCTGCATTCAGGTCCATCGTCTCATCAGTGGGCGGTTCATATACTTTCGGGACACTGTAAAGGGGGGAGCGGTACAGACTCTATAATTACTGTTTTTTAAAAAACACTGACTCTAAAATTTAAAGAAATTAGACACACAAAGAAAGCAAGCTATTATGTGATACGTCCGGCTGGAAGCTATCCAGAAGTGGACAGCAACGCTTTTAATCCGGCTACGAAGGACCAATAAATGTGGCGAACAGGCCTCACGTGACGCTCTATCTGGTCATGGAACGCAGATCTAAACGCCAGCGATCAGCTGATGCCCGCCTTAGTACATTTAGAGGGGGTGGACGTCAGTTTGCACACTCTTTCCCTGCCATGTAGTGGCGGTGTGGACTGTAACTTTCGAACGAGGTCAGGGAAAGTAGAGTTAAGGCACGCCGCAATAGCGGCGGTAAGGCCCATCATGGAGGATTGGCTGGAGAGGCGACACGGAAGCCTCTCGTACCGACTGACGCAGGTGATCTCCGGGAAGGGGTGCTTCGGGGACCACCTGCATCGGATCAGGAAGGAGCCAACGCCTGAGTGTCATCACTGCGATGTGAGCGAGGACTCAGGGCTGCACACGCTGGCGGACTGCCCGGCGTGGGAGGCGCCGAGGCGTGACCTCGTGGCAGCCATAGGGGTGGGAGTCCTCTCGCTCGGCAGCATGATTGCGGCAATGGTGCGGAGCGCGAGCGCGTGGGCCGCCGCCGCCTCCTTCTGCGAGCATGTAATGCTCGCGAAGGAGGTGGCGGAGCGCGCCCGGGAGAGACTTAGAACTCTCCCGGTCCGCCGAGCCCGCAACTTGCTCGCCGCGCGTCGCAGGCGACTCAGGCGCCGGAGGTCGCTTAACGACCTCCGTCCTCCATGAGCGCAGGCCTGGGGGTGGCGGGTGAGGCCACCTGTCACCCCAGCAGAAGCAGGCCGGGACGGTGGCGCGACTAGCGCCCCTCCCCCAAACAGGAGCAAGACCGGGACACCGCGGTTCCCAAACCCGAGGGGGCCATCTCGAAACCGGAGATGGACCAGGGTCAGTCGGGGTGCGAGGGATATGCTCTATGGGCAACCTTACACCCCGGCGTCTGTAGACCCGAGACGGCGTGCGGTTTTAGTCGGTTCAAGCCCGACATAACCGCCCCCGCTGGCACGCGGGGGGGTATCCGAAGGGATTACCGCACGATAAAAAAAAAAAAAAAAGGGAAAGTAGAGTTACTCGTCCCTGTGCGTCTCTCTAAGCGAAAGGATAATCCGACCGCGTACGGTACGGTTCCGAATTGGATTGAATAGGAACACCAGTAAATAAGAGACAGTTAATTCGGTTGAATCATCTGGCTTTAATAATGGCCCATCCATTCAGTGCAAAGTCTGAGAGAAGTCTCGAAGACTATTGCTGGCGACTCGGCTAAGATGTCGCAATTGTACGGAATGTCGTGCCAGCTTAGCTTCTCTCAGCCTTTACCATGACGAGAGCCGTCAAAAAACAAACAAATTATACGGAATTTTTACATTGATTTTCACTATCTACTTTACAGTCTTTATGTCTATTTTACAAACTCTCCCCAAGTGTCCGTTGCCGGGCACCCCGGGTAAGCCCTCGAAAGGATAGCCCTAGGGTTGCCGGCGGACCTTGGCCGCCACCGCGGCCTCGCCTGGTGGGGTCGGGTTTTATCCCGCGTCGGTGAGTTTATGTACTAGAATTCAATAGTCTAGATGTAACAAGATGGGTAGGGCGGTCACCCATCCCATGGTAAGGGTTTTTAATGTATACTGACTACTATTTAACAATTACAACGGTTTATAAATGCAATTATGAGTGGCTGGGCTCTACTTTGTGACAATATAGGTTGATTACATAAAAGCTATATACTGTACAATGTTAAATGAATTACTATATGGTAGCCACTCATCGACTCTATATGGAAAACAAACTTTTATTTACACGCAACAGCTCTTTTATGGCTGATTTAACAAAATTACAATACAATGATTTACATAATAGAAATTCTTATAAGCTACTAACAAAAAGGTGCTGCGACCGTCTCATGCGTACGGTGGCTATATTGATTGAATGTCTAACGATCATTTACTGTTTGTTTGTCACAAATCACTTGTTTACGATTTAGTCACTAATTTTTAATTACATCTTTATGATTCACAAATCACAAGCACTTCACTAAGTGTCTGTCGCGAACAGTATTCATGTTAAAAAGGATACCCCTTAATGGAAATACAGGTGTGTGTGTATATGTATGTAGGAAATACACATATAAGATAACTATTTATTTGGAATATAATAATTGATAATACATAACAAAAGCTGCATTCTCTGTACTAATAGTTTTCTAAAATAATATAATATCTTGACTAATTACAGATTTGTGACAGTAACATAAAGATTATAGGCATTAATGCAGCTTTTGCGCAGCTCTTCCTATATAAAGTGTCACAAAATTAGGTCTCTGAATTTGGTGAGATGACTTGGTATCAACAAAATATGTATTTGAAACAAAAAAAAATATCGGGTAAAATAAAAAATACAAAAATGAAAAAAAAACACCACCAGCGACCAGTGTCACGTGACGCGATGAGCACACGTGACGCTGGTCGCGATTTGATTTCCGCACGAAAAAAAAAAAAGGTATTTCCCACACATCCGCTTGGAGAATACTGTGAGGACTGCACGCCTACCACGTGCGTCACGGGCTCGTCGCGTCACATGACGCTGGTCGCTGGTGGTGTTTTTATATATTTTTTTTTTTCCCGATATTTTTTTTTGTTTCTAATACATATTTTGGTCGATACCAAGTCATCTCACCAAATTCTGAGACCTAATTTTGTGACACCTTATATCAATAATATATAAATATATACAAATGTTTATTTATCTGTAATCTATATTATGTATCAAGTATGTTCCTTTGCATTCTAGAACCCATAATACACCAAATGGTATAAGTTAAGCCATGCTTACTTTGGGTCTAGATTAGGCTGGGCATGATGTTCTAGAATATTTATTTATATTTAGCAAGTTTATGCCTGTATAATTTGATTGGTAACATTGTTTTTGTGTAATTATATAAAAAAATAGTAAGTACAGATATAAAAACATAAAATGCGTTCCAGTTATTGTGTTATTCCTCAATTGCCTCATCATCATCATCATCTCAGCGTTTTTTCCGGTTGCATCCGAGACTTTCACCTCAAAGCCCGGGGTCCACTTGCTCCTTCTCTTGGTTTGGCTTTACCTATGGCTTTTATGGACGCGACTGCCGTCTGACCTTCTTACCCTGCCTACGACAGAGAATTGCCTATGCACTTTAAAAAAAAAACACTGCTTACTAGTTTTTCATTTATTAATTACCTACTTGCCTACAAAGTATCATTAAACACAAAATGTTAATAAGTTATTCATTCATAAAATACAGAGTAATAAAAAATCACAGAGAATGTTTATAGAATCAGTAAAATCACAATGTTTTCAATTATTATTTGTCTAATTTCTTCATTGCATAGTGTTGAAAAATCATCGTACATTCATTGTTTTTTCTTTTATTTTATTCCTTCTAATTTCTCAAGTACTTCTGCAATCCTGAAAGCAGGAAACGATTCTATTAATTTCTCTTAAAATTCTTATTCTATTCATATTATTTTTACATTTAAAATCTAATAAGATTTTTTTTATTGTAACAAAATGTTTCAAAATTAAGTAAGAGATGATTTTGATGATTTTGATGTGGATAAATCTAAAGGGAATTAAGACTTGCATAACATTACCTATTAAGTGTTTCTAACTTTTGCTTTTTATAATCCTTCCTTATTTCCAATGTTTGCCTCTTTATTTCTAATTTTTCTCTCTCAATATTTATAAGCTCTTTATCTGCGGACTCTGAAAAGGGTTAATGTAGTAAGATATCTACGTACTATAGTCCTATTTAATACATCTTAGTTAATATGACTATATTAGGTAGGACTACTAAATAATTGAGTTAATAGAATATAATAAATAAGAGTAGGGGAGTAAAAAATAATTTAAATAATGGAAGCAAATGTTCTACCTCTGCTCTTATTTATTTTTCTTTTTAGTCCCATGGGTCCAACTTTGACAGTGTCCTCAGTGAGGGAGTTCTGCAGCAGGAACTCGACTGGAGATCAACAAACTTTACGCCCTTCTCAAACAAACTTCTCATAAATGTCTAGTGTACACCAAGTCTGAAGACACTGAAACCTCATCTTTATTGGCCTACACAGATGCAGATTAGTCAGGAGATAAACAGGACAGAAAGAGTGTAAGTGGGTGTGCCATATTTCACAGAAATAACTTGGTCTCATGGTTCTCGAAGAAACAAACTTCTGTTTCACTCTCAACCGCTGAAGCAGAATATATTGCAGCAGCAATGGCAGCACAAGAACTACTTTATTTACAAGGTATACTTGCAGACTTTAATTATAAAGACATTGATTCATATCTCTTAATAGACAATCAGAGTACAATAAAAATGATAGAATGTAATGAGAACAGCAAGCGCACCAAACACATCGACATAAAATATCATTTTATCAAAGATTGTTTGCAGAAAAACATGTTTAATATTTCATATGTACCTAGTAATGAAAATGTTGCTGATATTTTTACTAAAGCTTTGAATACAATTAAACATACCTATCTTGTAAGAAAACTTAACATAGATATATAATAAATAACACAATTAAGTATATCTTAAATTACATTTACATAAAATACTTAGTTATATTTTAACTTTTCTAAAACTTGTCCTAGTAAGTAATAATAAGAAATAGTGTTTGGACAAGTACATGCATATATATATTTTGTTTTCTGTTATTTAAATAATTTCATAGAGTTGTCATGTCACACTATCATGATGTTGAATTATATAGAGTTGATATTGTAATTACATAGAGTTGCTTTGAGTAAGTATTTTATTAAAAGTTAATTTTATTTTGTTTTGCAATCTCAAATTTATAAAATAAATTATAGATTTTTTTTTCCTTAGTGTCATTTTGTCTGTCTCTGTACCTTTGCTGTAATACAATGCTCAATAAAACGAACGTTTTCCATTAAGAAAATATACTCTTTTAATCTTCTCCCATATATCCTAAAAACGGTACGAGTCCAAAATGTATAATCACAAATTATTACACACAATACGAAAAACCTGCTTGTCAGAATAACAACTAATATAAGGACTTCTGTTGCTAGGTAACCAAGACATTTGGTTTTTCTTAATATTTATTAGTACAATAGTTTATGCAACTGTCATATAAGAAGGGGTATTAAAACACGAGAGTCTGTTTATCGCATGAGGCGAAGCCGAATTCGATAATAGGTTGACTCGAGTGTTTTAATACCTAAGTTATATGCAGTTTCATACACTACTTTATCTTCACTCATAGGAAAAATTGAAATTAAACAAAGTAGGTAGGTTACAAGGAAGTAATTTAGCGTGCGCCACAGCTCGAACTGCGTATGCGCGCGCCTTTTTTTTTCATATTCAGCCTAAAACCCTAGACTAGTTTAATGAATATGTGGCGGAGGCCACGGACTGGCAACATTAAAATGTGTCGCCGAATAGGGACCTTTCAAACGCGTTTTCAAAGTCTCGATAGATGGCGCTGTTCACACTGTGGAAAGGCCATGCGCACATATCAACGTTTTAAAACCAGTGGTTCGAGTGTACGAATCTTAGCTGCTTGCTAAGTGGGTCACTTCTTCTAATTCTAATCTGTCAAAAGAAGCCAAATACGCAGTGTGCGTGCGTCTTTGGCACGTTTACATAACGAAAGCAGTGATGACATTAATCGTGTTATTGAAACGCTTCAGAAAAATAGGATAATGTACGCATAGTCCTACTTACGCTATGGTGCTGCGTTTTGTTTCGTTGTTGATTAAAGACCAGACAACTCAGGAACCCTGCACCAGTGGTTCTCTGGTGTAGCAGTGATGAACATCTGCAAATAGTGGACGAAAGTGCAGGTATACCCAAACAGCATCATAATCGCAAACAACACTTTCTGGTATCGCCCCATTTCGTCGGAGTGGGACAAAACCTTTGCTAAAATGTCCGCATCTTAGACATAATTTGTTGCTAGTTCTCCAGTACCGCTCTAAAACAGAACACACCAACACTACTCTGTAAAACTTGCAAAACTTATACTGACTTAAATAACTTAATATTTTAAAAATACTTCTTATTATTTATATTATTTGCGACCATTCAAATGTCTTAAATAAAAAAGCTCCTACTTGTATAATGAACTGTGAATGTACAAAAAATATAAGATATTTTCTAATAATTAAAATATTTTTTATATATCTGAACAATATTTCATTATCTACGTTATGCACTGCTCATACAACACAACACAATGAACGTGTTCAAACCTACAATCTCAGCTGACAACTGTGAGTTTGACCGACTCGGCTACTCAAGCGCACCTTAAACTTGTAAGTGAGAAATGCGGTTAAAGTTACGATTTCTATCTAGAACAAAATATCGATATTTATTTAAGAATAATGTCTAATTATTTTTCTAAACAAATTCGTTAATCTATCTAGGTGCTTCAAGTCGTTAACTGTAGTTAACCAGGGCGCTAATTGCAGACCCAAACTGAGTAGTTAACCAGGGGGCTAATAGCAATGCAATTGCACACCTAAACGGAATAGTTTTCAGTTCTTCAATAAGTTCTTCAGTTTCACGTTCCACATATCAACAAACGAACCAAACGAACGCGATTCAGTTTAAGCATGTCATAGTACGGTTTATAGCATTCAGTTTACAAACTTGTATTGAATTGCTTCGAAACTAAACTGTTTATAAGTTATCATGGTAAGGCTCCATGTTATGTACATACATAAATACACTAGGTCTGCCATTAATTCTGCTGTTGCAAAAATTTAACGAAGCAATTTCACCAGGACTTTTTCTAACGGTGATAATTCCTTTAATGGCCAGTCCGATTTTCGTTTTTAGGGTTCCGTGGTCAAATGGCAAAAAACGGATTCGTCATGTCTGTCTGTCTGTCCGTCCGTATGTCATTGAAACTTTGTAAGTGATGTATTCTGTGAACCGCATTAAGATTTTCACACAAAAATAGAAAAAAAAACAATACATTTTGAGGTAATACTTAGAACTGAAACTCAAAAATTTTATTTTGATCAAACCCATACGTGACCTATCCATGGATAGGTCTTCAAAAGCGATATTGAGGTTTCTAATGTAACTTTTTTTAACTTAATAGTTTGCGCGAGAGACACTTCCAAAGTGGTAAAATATGTCCCCCCCCCCCTGTAACTTCTAAAATAAGAAAATGATAAAACTAAAAAAAATGTAAGATGTACATTTTGTTCATTGAGAAATCAGATTTTAATGTTTTTTCCGGTGATTATTCCTCCGTGGTACTTTTGATTATTGATTTTCCTAGCCTATAACCTCCACACTCATATGTTGTGTATATATGTCAAATTTGATCTAAATCTGTGTGGTTTAAGAGTGGTTTAAGAGGAGTTAGCGAACACCCGAAATACATGAGTCGTCTAAGAAAGAGCTTGACTCTTTCAGAGCTTCGCTTAATAATAGTCATGCCTTCATACATATAATTATAGTGGTATTATATATACAACTATTTCTCATTGGGGTCTTCGTCAACGCCTTTCCACATACTACGATCTTGGGCTTTCATTCCTTCTACTTTCATTACCGTTTTTATACATGCTCACCGATTATAAGGGGGAATAATTGCTCGTTCGCCTTAGTTCCATTGCTCAGTTCCATGATGGTACTACTGCGAATTTTCTTTCGCATTAATACCATTTATACGTCATAATGAAATGATGGAACTACTGCGAATACTCAAATTAGAATTCTCAATTGTACCATTATGTAAATTATCGATGAAATGGTAAAAAGAAGCATTCAACTTCAAAAAAACCTAATCATAAGTAATCAAATGTGTAGAGGTATTTTTGAAGTTGAATGCTTTTTTTGCTCTAAAAAGTCCGATAACTGGGTCTAACTCCAGAACTTCAATATCGCCAGTGGGTTGTGGAGGTCAGATGACAGTCGCTTCACGGAAAATATCGAAGGTTGACCGTTTGGTAGTTAGACTGAAAGCTCTGAGTACGAGCATGATAGTCTTCCCAATTATCTTACTACAACTAACCGGGACATTTTCCTTGCCTGCCTGAAAGTCATTTTGTCCAAACCTCTCCTTCAGTTATTTTGTAGATCTCTATATTGTCGCGTTTAATCCAAGCCTATGAAGTCGCTGCCTAAAGCATCCGAACCGCGGTGTCGCTAACGAACCGCGATAGTTCGATCGGCCAATCAGAAAAATCGAATTATTGAATTAAGACTATATAAACCGCTATAATTTTGATTCGACACCTCAGTCGGCAACTAGAAAATCAAGCGAGAAGTGCTCTCTCTTCACAAAGAATAAATGAAGATACATGAAAAAATCTCTTTTATTTTGAAAACTCAAGTACTTACTCTTCGGGGCTACCCATTATAAGTGTTCCGCCGAAGACCAGCGCAGCACGGTGACCGTCTACATATTCAGCGAACCGCCGCGTAGTACACACCCATTGCGGAGAAGTCGTGTTTCTGACCAGATATAAAAGTCACACCGACGAATAGGCATTGGGTTGTGTACATGTTTAGTTTCAAACATCCAAACATCCAGACATCCAGACATCTAGACATTCAGACATCCATTCGTCCAGTCGTCCAGACGTCAAGTAGACCAGATGTCCAACCGTCCAGACGTCTAGTCGTCCAGACGTCCAGACATACAGAAGTCCAAACATCTAGACACCCAGACATCAAGTCGTCCAGATTACGTGTCGTCCAGAAATCCGGTCGGCCAGACGGCCAGTCATCCAGACGTCATGTCATCCATACGTCCTGTCGTCCAGACGTCCAAACGTCCAGACATCAAGGAGTCCAGACGTCCAGTCGTCCAAACATCGGGACATCCAGACATCTAGGCATACAGACATCCATTTTTCCAGACGCCCTGTCGTCCAGACGTAATTTAGTCCAGACGTCCTGTCGCACAGTCGTCCAAATGTCCAGACGACAGGTATTACAGATGTCCAACCGTCCAGACGACCTGCCGTCCTGACGTCCAGTCGTCCAAATGTCCAGACGTCAGGTATTCCAGATATCCAACCGTCCAGACGAACTGCCATCCTGACGTCCAGGCCTCCCGACATGCAAACAACCAGACATACAGGCAAGTCGTCTAGACGTCCAAACGTCCAGACTTCCTGTCGTCCAGGCGTCATGTCGTCCAGACGTCCAAAACGCCAGACATCAAGCAGTCCAGACGCCCAGCCCTCCAGACGTCCAGTCGTTCAGTCATTCTGTCATCCTGAAGTCCTGTCGTCTAGACGTCTGTCCAGACGTCCTGTCGTCCAGACGTCATGTCGTCTAGACATCCAAACGACATCTAGGCATTCAGACATCCATTCGTCCAGACGTCCAAACGTCCAAACGTCCGGACGTCAAGTAACCCAGACGACCAGCCGTCTAGACCTCCTGTCGTCCTGACGTCCAAGCCTCCCGACATCCAAACAACTAGACATACAGGCATACAGACATCCAGATGACCAGCTGTCCAGACGACCAGTCTTATTCCAGACGACCAGTCGTCCAGACGACCAGTCTTCCAGACGTCCAGCCGTACAGTCATTCAGACCTCCTATCGTCCAGCCGTCCTGACGTCCAGGCCTCCCGACATTTAAACAACATGCCTATCTGTCTGTCGGGAGGCCGACTCAGGACTTCTTGACGACAGGACAGGACGACTGGACGTCTGGAGGGCTGGGCGTCTGGACTACTTGACGTCTGGGCCTTTGTACGTCTGGACGACATGACGTCCGGACGACAGTACGTCTGGACGGCTGGACGTCTGGATTTCAGGACGTCTGGCCTTTTGGACGTCTAGACGACCTGCGTGTATTGTCTGCATGTCGGGAGGCCTGGACGTCAGGACGGCATGTCGTCTGGACGGCTGTACGTATGGAAGACTTGATGTCTGGACGACGGGACGTCTGGTGGTGTTCTTCTAAGTATTTTTGAATATATTCCAATTTTGTTCCATGATCAATGATAAATTCGCATAATACTCGTCGGTACTCTACAAATTCACTCATTTTCTTTTTACTTCTGACTACTACATTTATTACCGAGTTTGGTAACGACTATATTATTGCAAAGCACATTAAAGTACTGGTACATGACAACGTCAGTCAATAACTTTCATACTGAAATGTCATGTGAAAAATTGTCATGATCACGTTCCTAACCACTATCTATGAAGGTGGTTAGTAGTACTGATATAATGTACAATAACAACTTTAACTACCATTTTTTCCCTTTTTCTTCACCGCGATAGAGAAATACATAAACTACATGAGAAACTCTTATACATCAGCTTAGTATGTACCATTGAGCTGATACTTTCTTTAGAGTTCAGGACGTAAAACGCGGTATATAACTTGTTGGCATATGTGTATAAATGTATTGAAAAAGGAAAACAAGAAGAATGGATACGCCTCTTGCCCTGATTTTATTACCAATGATATAAAGGTCACTGCTGTTAATCATACTTGTGTATACAAAAGAAGGGAGGATTTTATTTATTTTATATTTAGAATGTAAGATTGTTAATATTTTTTATGACTTCACCTTGCCTAATGATAAGCTGAAGGTGCAGTCTCAAAAATGAGGGCCACCATTATATTATAGATGCCAATGATCAATGCTATAATCGTGGTCCTCACTTTGGCTGCTTTTCTACACCGCTTAAAGGAACCTGGATGGTAGGTAGCCGGAAATACGTGTGCTGGTGAAGAATTTCAAGTCTTTATGGTGTAGCCTTGATGCAGCCAGTGACTTGAAAGAGGGCGTAATGTTTGTAATGTTTGTGTTTAAGCTAAACGAAAGGAATCTCCTAAACAATCTCTATCTGCTAGAAGCGGGAGCCTCACGCAAAAACGGCCGTCACTTTCACGAACTGTATTACTGAGAAAGTGCTGTTCGCAAAGACCTTCTTCCTCAGTCAAGACCGCCTTGTGTGGGACGTTCTCTAACTCCCAAAATCATCTCATCAAATCATCTCATCCCTTTTTTTTTTTTTTTTTTTGTTCAGGCAGGAAAAAATGTACCTTCCGCATACCGCGCGGCGCGGGGACGCCGCGCGGTTATGTGGGGCTCTCACCACACTAAAACAACCTGCCGTGTGCCATACACCGCGACTTAGTGAGTGAACCGTCGGAAATACTACGCACTCATCGACGGAACACTCATGCGCCGGCCCGCAAGGTGCGGTGCGGGCCCGTCTCTAGGCGATGTCCAGACACACCGGGACATCACCCCTTCGCGGGGGGCTCTACTGCGGGTGGAGGGCAAACCCCGGCACATCCACCCGCGGCCTCACTAGGGCGGCATGAGGCGCAGGAATCTGCGCGCACGCCTACCAGCTCGCGGGCGGCGGATCGGATCCGCGAGGCCGTCTGCCTCTCTGATCCTCTCCGCCGCCTCCTTCTGCGAGATGACATCCTCGCAGAAGGACGCGACCGCGGTAAAACTCCTCTCGCTGCGTGCCATGGAGCGCAGGATGGCCGGCAGCGAGAGGTCGACTCCCACTATTGCCACGAGATCACGGCGCTGCACCGCCCAGGCCGGACAAGCCTCGAGCGTGTGCTGCGCCGTGTCCTCGCGGCAGGGACAGTGATGACAGGCGGGACTCGATTCCCTCCTGGCGACCGAGTACAGATACTTTCCGAAGCAGCCGTGCTCGGAAAGCATCTGAGTCAGTCGGAAGGAAAGGGTCCCGTGCTGTCTCTCCGTCCACTCGACAATGACCGGCTGGAGCGCCGCCACGGTGCGATGACCTGCACTCGGGGACTCCATCCGGGACGACCATTTAGCCATAATGGCTTGGCGGGCGGCATCTCGCCACCCGCGGACCTCTTCGAGCGGAGGCCGACTGCCACTATCCGCCCGAAAATCATCTCATCCCTAAGATAACACAGGTCATCGTTTTGCGATAAATGACAGTGCACCTCCGTTTTGGAGGGCTGTTTCCTGGGAAACATGGAACCCGCTACCAACCATCCCAACTTAGAGCTTCTTAATATCGGACTACTAGTGAATGTTGTTCGGAACCTACCAGATCCCAAAACAGATCGGCACCTATGAGCATGTCAACGACAGAAGACTTATTAAAGTTTGGATCCGCCAACCTGAAGCCTTGTAAGTTCAAGTGCCCTATGCTAAAGGAGGCTTTAGGTATCTTACCGGAAATGGTCGGCAGAATTAAACAAGATAACTTTACTACTTGCTACTTAGCGTTGAATGAGCTGACCTTCGATTGAAGACGAACGGCACACCGTTCAGGAAAGATTTTCAGCGGAGCTTCGCCGATCCCGACGACACTAGTACTGGAAGGCTGAGGAGTCAGCTGCAGGGTTTGCCTCACGCGTTCTGTGACGAAAGACGACTGACTCCCGCTGTCCAGCAGCGCTCTCACTGTCATGTTTATATTATTAGTGGGATTTATTATGTTTATTTCAGCCGTACACAACAGTACCTCTGAAGACGACAAAGCAGACAATATGACGGCCTCACCCTGAGGGCCTTCACTGTCAGTGCCCACCTTAAACAAGGCTTCATGAAGCAAATAATTGTGACGCTGTTTACACTCCTTACACACACGAGGGAGCCTACAGCGGCGAGTAGGATGGCCGGTACTCAGGCAATTGTGGCACAACTTGAGAGTGTTTACAAGACCCATTCGATCACTAGATGATTTAGCCATGAAGGCAGAACAATCATAAATGCGATGAGCACCTTTACAGCATAGACAAAGGGGAGAAGGCGGCGCAGATGGTTCCTTAGAGGAACTAGAAGAGACTGTCATGACCTTCGTTTGTGTCTTATGACGTGTATTAGACTGCTCTGTTTGTGGGAAGTGCTTAGACGTAACCCTATTACGACTCATAGTCTCGATTACGTTGGCGCGACTTTTCAAAAAATCGAAAAACTCCTCAAGTGTTAGAATCTCACCTAACGAATTCTTATGCTCTTCCCATTTAAACTGCGTCTTTGAATCTAATTTTTCTACTACTAAATAAATAACAATCATATCCCAGCCATCAGTGGGCAAACCTAAAGACCTAAGAGCCCGCAAGTTCTTGGTCACGTGGTCTATAATAAACCGCAAGGACTTTTCAGTTTCCCGCACTGATTCGAAACTAAGCAAAGATCTTAAATGATTATTTATTAACTGACGTTTGACGACTTCCAAAGTGGGCGCATTGATCACTTCTATTTCATCTTGTACTTGACTGAATTCAGTAAATAATTCCTCAAATTTATTCAATTTGGCTCTAAGTTTAATAATATCCAAAGGAGAAATAACTTCAAATGGTTGCAAGGTTCCTAATTCATTTTTAAACCTTGTAAGGCGACCTTTAATTGAGCTACGTTTAACAGTTAAATCCTTAATAGCCTTATCAGTCTTCGAAGCTTCAGCGTCAGTCATTTTAAACAAATAAATCAAATGAAATTAGCAAGTTAAAAGTGAGAATATAAAACGCATACGCTCCTCGCTTTGTAGGCAGCACTCGGCGCTCGATGCGATGACTCGCACCGGTGTACAACAGGCAGGTACAAACAGCTGATGCAGCAGAGATGCAGCGCTGCGCGCAGCCTGCGTTTAACGATAGCGCGCAGTCAGCGCAGCGCTCGAACGCTGGAATAGATTGTTGCGTGTGCGTAGTGGCGGTTCAATGCAATGGAAGAGGCAAGCGTTTATAGCTAGTTATGGGCAACTGATATAGGTTGTTTACGCTATGCGGTGAAAGATTAGGCACTTTAATGAATTTGATTCAAAGAAGCGTTTATAGGCTAATGACCTTGCACTTGAATGGATTCAAGATTGCATAATAGTTTGCCTTGAATTGCGATATTGCTAATAAACACTAAGTTTAGATGCATTTAAATGAAATAAACTATGGAAAATTATCGGGATAATGAAGATTAAATGAAATTAAATATAGTTTAGGCAGACAAGCGTGCTACGGGATACAAATATGTAGATAGGTACCTATGTGCAAATTATGCTCGCAGTTTATTAACGCGAAAGCAATAGGCTAACCTAATAATATGACGGTAGCACGAGTAGGCACTAAATATCAAATGAAATTAAATATAATTTAGGCAGACAAGCGTGCTATGGGGTACAAATATGTGCAAATTATGCTCGCAGCTTATTAAAGCACTTTAATTTAAATTACACAGTATAGCACGAGTAGGCACTAAATATTAAGGAACCAGTTCCCTGAAATCACAAATCAACAGGAACACAAAGGAATAGAAAAGGAACGGGCTCACTTTATGATTAAGCAGACGATGCGTAGGTAGGTCCGCCGCCTCTCGGAGCTCACGATCCGCTTGATGACGATCCCGAGGGAGCTGGACGCCTCCCGTTGAATAAGCCAAATTCTTCCTCGGCGAGAACGGGCCCAGGCTGCACGCACTTCACACACGAGGCTGGATGGCCGTGACACACAGGAACTGCGAAGCGCCGTGGCACGCGTGGCGGTTGACCTACGTTCACCTTGCTCGAGAACAAAGAACCTGCAACGTGACTTCGAATTCGCGTTTGATTAAGCAGGTCCTGTCACGGTCGCCACTTTGTTCACCACGTGAACAAGGGGGGAAATAAAAGCAGAGAATTGGTTGGAGGTCTACTTATTTCCAGAAATTTACATGTATCGGTAGGTACAATGTTACTTTATAATGTTTAATTTTAATTATCGATACAAGCGCCATGGAAGGTGACTAGCGGCAAAGTGAATACACTAAAGGCGAGGGCTCGCCACTCGCTGGAAGTGGTAAAACTAACTTTATAGAAAAACACAAAATGAACCTTAAGAGCTAGTTATGATAAACTAAAACAGGTTAAAAGGCGCGGGCGCAGCTAATCAATACGATTTATACAATCAAAATAAAAAGATTTGTAAGGCGCGGAAACCGCCAAACAAATCAAACACTTCCGAAACACTACACGTAACAATTGTCACAAAATCAAAGTCTTATAAGGCGTAGGCGCCGACAATTAGCACAATCAGAATCATTTTTAGAATATAAATTAATTACGAATAATAAAAAATTACCTATAAAAAATCCATTAAATAAACTGAACTTGTTTCTAGATGACAATAAATTACTACGTGTTGGTGGTCGTTTAGAGAACTCAAATTTATCATATCAACAAAAACATCCTATCGTGATACAGTCCTCTCATATCCAAATTGTTATTTGAACATGAGCACAAACGTTTAATGCATGCCGGACCTCAACTTTTACTGGCTTCTATAAGAGAAACCTATTGGCCTATAGGTGGCCGTAATTTGGCTAGATCATGTTTCCGAAAATGCGTGAGATGCTGTCGCATGAAAGGGAAAATAAGCGCTCCATTGATGGGTAATCTGCCCCGTGATCGCATAACACCAAGCTTCCCTTTTGAGAATGTTGGGACCGATTATGCTGGTCCTATAAATGCACTCAGTCGTCAAGGCCGCGGTAGCAAGCTTGTTAAGGTGTATATTATCATGTTTGTATGTTTTGCTACAAAGGCGATCCATATAGAATTAGAGGGAGACTTTACAAGCAATAATTCTAACTCGACTAACTCGAGCATTTTCAGATGAAAACGTTGGAACACCGGACAAAGCTTAACGAGGCAATATTTGTCGGCAAAATCCTTCATCACCAAATTGACAGTCCGAGGTTGTTGGCTCTCTTCCGATTTAATGTTCCAGCAAGGACACCTCGTAGGCCAATCACACCCCTCTGCTCACCTTTAAGAAGGACAGTTTTAGGTGCCAATTCTCCTTACGCCAGATTGTCTAGAACTGTGAATGGTTTGAGCAGCTTGATTGACATACACTTTGATCTCGTCACAAAACAAAAATTGACTTTAAGCCGCCTCACGTGCCTTTTGGATATTTAGTTATATTAATTTCTATAATATTATATAAAATTAGGTTTGTTAAATCATTATGTAGGACTGGTTGTATGTATCTCTTATAAGATTATGGCATGTGGTGTTTACCCTTAAGTAATTGTTACATTGTCTGATGTTTCTTTTGTACAAGCTCATGTTGCATAAAATAATGTAAACAATTGTTGGTGAACCAAATAAATAAATAAAAATAATAATAATAATAATTTTCTTTGCGCGTTATATCGTTTTGTTTCCCGAAGAGGCAAACCAAAGAACATTTTTAGTGACAACGGGACTGCATATAAAGGAGCTTGCAATGATTTTACAGTCGAGTTGTGGTTCTTTAGCTGGATCTGCCGCTAACAACGGCATTAAATTCAACTTTACCCCTGCCTATGCACCTCATTTCGGTGGACTCTGGGAAGTGGGTGTGAAGTCCGTTAAGCATCACTTGTACAGAGTGTTGGGTACCTCTCACTTAACATATGAAGAACTGTCTACAGTGCTCGTACAAATTGAAGGGATCCTAAACTCCAGACCACTCACACCACTTTCACCAGACCCTGACTATCTGCTGCCATTAACGCCTGCACATTTTTTAATCGGTCGTCCCCTCACTTCAACTCCTGCTTCAAACACTGTGGACTACTCGAAACCGTGTTTATCACGTTTCCATCGGCTCGAACAACTTCGACTAAGTTTCTGGAACAGATGGAGTAAGAAGTATGTCACATTGCTACAGGAATGAGTCAAGTGGAAAGTCAACCATGAAGCACTCAAATTAAATGCTCTGGTCTTATTAAAAGACGAAAATCTTCCACCGCTCAAATGGAGATTGGGACGTATCATCCAGCTGTACCCAGGCAATGATGCGATTTCTCGCGTAGCCGATGTACGAACTTCAACTGGTGTAGTTCGTAGAGCCTTCAACAGGATATGTCCGCTACTGGAAGATGTTGAAAGCCACTAGCTTTCAACGCCCGGGGGCATGTTTAGTTTTAGTATCAAATTACTAACCTTATATTAAGATAAACGTTTGTGTGACTTAGCGCCTATTATTTTTAATCCGCAATATGTAAACGATATCCGTTTACATGCCCATATGGGCATGAACCATTTATGCTAGGTGCTGTCTGTCAACTGTTAATTGTCTAATACTAACCACTGGGTGCATTACACGCTTCCGTATAAATTCAAGAATTTTATTAAGATACTACCTAAACCTCCTCTTCAGTCAGTACCTTTTTTTTTTTTTTATCGTGCGGAAATCCCTTCGGATACCCCCCGCGGCCAGCGGGGGCGGTTATGTCGGGCTTGCACCGACTAAAACCGCACGCCGTCACGGGTCTTCAGACGCCGGGGTGTAAAGTTACCCATAGAGCATATCCCTCGCACCCCGGCTGACCCTGGGCCATCTCACCACTAACAGCATGTCTGTCTCCTCTGAAAGCAGAGGAGTACGGAGAGCGATGTGTTCCCGCCACGTTGGGTATTGGCCGACGATCAATGCCAACCCTATGAAGGGGTGAAGGGGAAGCCATTGACCGCCGCCCAGGGTGTACCGGCCGCTCCGATTCCGTTCCCCCCGGACTGCAGCGGGATCGGAATCGGAGCGACACTCGAGGAGGTTACCCAACACACACCCCTCTTCAGTCAGTACCTACGAGTATAATGATTTTCTTGGTACCTATTATGTCATTATGTCTACTCTTTTTGGTAATTTGATATTACAAACTTCCCCACTTTCTTAGTTGAATAAAGACACAAGTGTACTTTGATCTGAGGAAAATTGTTGTTTTCTTTCCTTTCGAGGTTGGTGGGAGGGGGGGGAGGGGAGGGGGTGTCAGACGGCAGTCGCTCCCGTAAAAGGAGCACATCAGTAGGTGAAAGCGTAAGAGAGCGGACCCCAGGCTCCAAAGTGCAAGTGCAAGATCAAGGCCGAGATAATGAAAATGATAACTCTTATACCTACAGAATATATTATTTTATCTGTGTTCAAAGCAACAAAACCTTCAGATATATAGGCGTATAATCAGTACGCATTATGATTATAAAACGGACCCATTGTTTTTACAATTTTAATAACAAACATGAAAAAAAGAGGCCAAGTGCGAGTCGGACTCGACCATGAAGGGTTCCGTAGCAGCAAGTAACATAATAATGTTTTTTTTTTCATTTTTATATTTGAGTTGATTGAATGAGAGGTAAATTGCGGTTTACGATTTATGTCGTATGAAAATAAAACTACTTACTAGATCTCGTTCAAACCAATTTTCGGTGGAAGTTTACATGGTAACGTCATATATTTTTTTCAAATTTTATCATTCTCATAATTTAAAAGTTACAGGGGGGGGGGCACACATTTTACCACTTTGGAAGTGTCTCTCTTGCAAACTATTCAGTTTAGAAAAAAATGATATATAGATGAAATATATCTGATGAAAAAAAAATTTTTGAGTTTCAGTTCCTAAGTATGGGGAATCCCCAAAATTTAATGTTTTTTTTCTATTTTTGTGTGAAAATCTTATTGCGGTTCACAGAAAACATCTACTTACCAAGTTTCAATATCATAGTTCTTATAGCTTCCGAGAAAAGTGGCTGTCACATACGGACGGACAGACAGAAAGACATGACGAATCCCTAAGGGTTCCGTTTTTTGCCATTTGGCAAAGGAACCCTAAAAAGGAACACCGAATGAACACGCTCGTCATGAAAGCCGTAAAAAAGGCATGTAATTAAAATACGAATGTATTGTCATGTAACAGTCTGATATGGCTAGAAAGAGTATAAATTTTTATACTTACATTATATATATAACACATAATAAATAAATAAAAGGACAATTTTTATGTTTAAGTCAAAGTAACTGATAAGCAATAAAGATAGTATAATCAACAATAAACGATAATTAGCTACTATAAATTTTTAATTTTTAACCTCTGTGGCGTAGCGGTAGATTACCACTCATTGCAAATATGTATAAGTATGTAAGTAAGTTTACCCGCATTCTAGAACCCATAGAACAAGCTCTGCTTAGTTTGTGTCTAGAAGGCGTTTTGTTATATGTCCTAGAATATTTATTTATTTATTAATATCACACGAAAATGTATGTAGGTAGGTTTAGTTTTGACAGATCATAGGGAATATCAAAATTGATTTTTACGTTTTTCTTTCAACGAATTGAATTCACGCATTTTGAAAACATGGCGTTACTGAATCGGGCCCCTGGTGTATGTCAAAACGTTCCAAAATTGTAAGATCAGAATGTAAAATTGAGACGACGCGACGCGTGGCGTTTGCTTCGGTGAGTACATAGGGTACGAAGTTGTCGTCATGTAGTAGAATCAAACATGTCCACTACCCCACTTATTAACTCCACACATAATATATCTCAATAACATTTATAATATAACTACTACTACATATAATACTAATAACATAACTGGCTACCGTTAGGGGGGCGTAATGTAACATGTTACAAAGCGAGTGTTTTGTATCATGTAACATTAAGCCCCAAACCACTAATACTCGCTTTGTAACATGTAACATTATGCCCTGTAACTCCGGCCAGTACCTACTCACAGCTATAAGTAAATAGTGAGCTATTATTTTTGCCTACTCAGAGGGAAAAAAAAAGAGAAAAAAGGATTCGTATCCTCGCGCCTTACATACGAATGTAAGTATAAAAATTTATACTCTTTCTAGCCATATCAGACTGTTACATGACAATACATTCGTATTTTAATTACATGCCTTTATTACGGCTTTCATGACGAGCGTGTTCATTCGGTGTTCCTTTTTAGGGTTCCTTTGCCAAATGGCAAAAAACGGAACCCTTAGGGATTCGTCATGTCTTTCTGTCTGTCCGTCCGTATGTGACAGCCACTTTTCTCGGAAGCTATAAGAACTATGATGTTGAAACTTGGTAAGTAGATGTTTTCTGTGAACCGCAATAAGATTTTCACACAAAAATAGAAAAAAAACATTAAATTTTGGGGATTCCCCATACTTAGGAACTGAAACTCAAAAATTTTTTTTTCATCAGATATATTTCATCTATATATCATTTTTTTCTAAACTGAATAGTTTGCAAGAGAGACACTTCCAAAGTAGTAAAATGTGTGCCCCCCCCCCCTGTAACTTTTAAATTATGAGAATGATAAAATTTGAAAAAAATATATGACGTTACCATGTAAACTTCCACCGAAAATTGGTTTGAACGAGATCTAGTAAGTAGTTTTATTTTCATACGACATAAATCGTAAACCGCAATTTACCTCTCATTCAATCAACTCAAATATAAAAATGAAAAAAAAAAACATTATTATGTTACTTGCTGCTACGGAACCCTTCATGGTCGAGTCCGACTCGCACTTGGCCGCTTTTTTTCATGTTTGTTATTAAAATTGTAAAAACAATGGGTCCGTTTTATAATCATTATGCGTACTGATTATACGCCTATATATCTGAAGGTTTTGTTGCTTTGAACACAGATAAAATAATATATTCTGTAGGTATAAGAGTTATCATTTTCATTATCTCGGCCTTGATCTTGCACTTGCACTTTGGAGCCTGGGGTCCGCTCTCTTACGCTTTCACCTACTGATGTGCTCCTTTTACGGGAGCGACTGCCGTCTGACACCCCCTCCCCTCCCCCCCCTCCCACCAACCTCGAAAGGAAAGAAAACAACAATTTTCCTCAGATCAAAGTACACTTGTGTCTTTATTCAACTAAGAAAGTGGGGAAGTTTGTAATATCAAATTACCAAAAAGAGTAGACATAATGACATAATAGGTACCAAGAAAATCATTATACTCGTAGGTACTGACTGAAGAGGGGTGTGTGTTGGGTAACCTCCTCGAGTGTCGCTCCGATTCCGATCCCGCTGCAGTCCGGGGGGAACGGAATCGGAGCGGCCGGTACACCCTGGGCGGCGGTCAATGGCTTCCCCTTCACCCCTTCATAGGGTTGGCATTGATCGTCGGCCAATACCCAACGTGGCGGGAACACATCGCTCTCCGTACTCCTCTGCTTTCAGAGGAGACAGACATGCTGTTAGTGGTGAGATGGCCCAGGGTCAGCCGGGGTGCGAGGGATATGCTCTATGGGTAACTTTACACCCCGGCGTCTGAAGACCCGTGACGGCGTGCGGTTTTAGTCGGTGCAAGCCCGACATAACCGCCCCCGCTGGCCGCGGGGGGTATCCGAAGGGATTTCCGCACGATAAAAAAAAAAAAAAGGTACTGACTGAAGAGGAGGTTTAGGTAGTATCTTAATAAAATTCTTGAATTTATACGGAAGCGTGTAATGCACCCAGTGGTTAGTATTAGACAATTAACAGTTGACAGACAGCACCTAGCATAAATGGTTCATGCCCATATGGGCATGTAAACGGATATCGTTTACATATTGCGGATTAAAAATAATAGGCGCTAAGTCACACAAACGTTTATCTTAATATAAGGTTAGTAATTTGATACTAAAACTAAACATGCCCCCGGGCGTTGAAAGCTAGTGGCTTTCAACATCTTCCAGTAGCGGACATATCCTGTTGAAGGCTCTACGAACTACACCAGTTGAAGTTCGTACATCGGCTACGCGAGAAATCGCATCATTGCCTGGGTACAGCTGGATGATACGTCCCAATCTCCATTTGAGCGGTGGAAGATTTTCGTCTTTTAATAAGACCAGAGCATTTAATTTGAGTGCTTCATGGTTGACTTTCCACTTGACTCATTCCTGTAGCAATGTGACATACTTCTTATTTAAAAACCTCAAAGTACTACCACTACCCTGCTTGTATATCTTTGAAATATGTATCTTCGTAAAAAAATATCCCCATCTATTTGAGAAGCTTGGTGATTATGCTAATAGCCGGACGAGACATAAAAACCGGTTACACTTGCCTCCAATTAATCTAGAACTATTTAGAAAAAATGTTTACTGTATGTGTATAAGAATATTTAATAACCTTCCACAAAGTATGACCAAACTACGTATGACATTATTTAAGAAACAATTATTTGACATATTATTAAACAAAATGTATTACAATATTAATGATTTTTTGGACGATACAATAACAGATAACAATATTTCTTGGGGTAGGTAACTAATTATAACAAAATAGGACATAAATTATAAATTTGCACGCCGTATGTGGCAGAATATGTAGGAAAAAAAAAATTATAACATCTATTGTACCATATTCTGGCAAATAAATTATTTGATTTGATTTGATTTGATTTACTCCATCTGTTCCAGAAACTTAGTCGAAGTTGTTCGAGCCGATGGAAACGTGATAAACACGGTTTCGAGTAGTCCACAGTGTTTGAAGCAGGAGTTGAAGTGAGGGGACGACCGATTAAAAAATGTGCAGGCGTTAATGGCAGCAGATAGTCAGGGTCTGGTGAAAGTGGTGTGAGTGGTCTGGAGTTTAGGATCCCTTCAATTTGTACGAGCACTGTAGACAGTTCTTCATATGTTAAGTGAGAGGTACCCAACACTCTGTACAAGTGATGCTTAACGGACTTCACACCCACTTCCCAGAGTCCACCGAAATGAGGTGCATAGGCAGGGGTAAAGTTGAATTTAATGCCGTTGTTAGCGGCAGATCCAGCTAAAGAACCACAACTCGACTGTAAAATCATTGCAAGCTCCTTTATATGCAGTCCCGTTGTCACTAAAAATGTTCTTTGGTTTGCCTCTTCGGGAAACAAAACGATATAACGCGCAAAGAAAATTATTATTATTATTATTTTTATTTATTTATTTGGTTCACCAACAATTGTTTACATTATTTTATGCAACATGAGCTTGTACAAAAGAAACATCAGACAATGTAACAATTACTTAAGGGTAAACACCACATGCCATAATCTTATAAGAGATACATACAACCAGTCCTACATAATGATTTAACAAACCTAATTTTATATAATATTATAGAAATTAATATAACTAAATATCCAAAAGGCACGTGAGGCGGCTTAAAGTCAATTTTTGTTTTGTGACGAGATCAAAGTGTATGTCAATCAAGCTGCTCAAACCATTCACAGTTCTAGACAATCTGGCGTAAGGAGAATTGGCACCTAAAACTGTCCTTCTTAAAGGTGAGCAGAGGGGTGTGATTGGCCTACGAGGTGTCCTTGCTGGAACATTAAATCGGAAGAGAGCCAACAACCTCGGACTGTCAATTTGGTGATGAAGGATTTTGCCGACAAATATTGCCTCGTTAAGCTTTGTCCGGTGTTCCAACGTTTTCATCTGAAAATGCTCGAGTTAGTCGAGTTAGAATTATTGCTTGTAAAGTCTCCCTCTAATTCTATATGGATCGCCTTTGTAGCAAAACATACAAACATGATAATATACACCTTAACAAGCTTGCTACCGCGGCCTTGACGACTGAGTGCATTTATAGGACCAGCATAATCGGTCCCAACATTCTCAAAAGGGAAGCTTGGTGTTATGCGATCACGGGGCAGATTACCCATCAATGGAGCGCTTATTTTCCCTTTCATGCGACAGCATCTCACGCATTTTCGGAAACATGATCTAGCCAAATTACGGCCACCTATAGGCCAATAGGTTTCTCTTATAGAAGCCAGTAAAAGTTGAGGTCCGGCATGCATTAAACGTTTGTGCTCATGTTCAAATAACAATTTGGATATGAGAGGACTGTATCACGATAGGATGTTTTTGTTGATATGATAAATTTGAGTTCTCTAAACGACCACCAACACGTAGTAATTTATTGTCATCTAGAAACAAGTTCAGTTTATTTAATGGATTTTTTATAGGTAATTTTTTATTATTCGTAATTAATTTATATTCTAAAAATGATTCTGATTGTGCTAATTGTCGGCGCCTACGCCTTATAAGACTTTGATTTTGTGACAATTGTTACGTGTAGTGTTTCGGAAGTGTTTGATTTGTTTGGCGGTTTCCGCGCCTTACAAATCTTTTTATTTTGATTGTATAAATCGTATTGATTAGCTGCGCCCGCGCCTTTTAACCTGTTTTAGTTTATCATAACTAGCTCTTAAGGTTCATTTTGTGTTTTTCTATAAAGTTAGTTTTACCACTTCCAGCGAGTGGCGAGCCCTCGCCTTTAGTGTATTCACTTTGCCGCTAGTCACCTTCCATGGCGCTTGTATCGATAATTAAAATTAAACATTATAAAGTAACATTGTACCTACCGATACATGTAAATTTCTGGAAATAAGTAGACCTCCAACCAATTCTCTGCTTTTATTTCCCCCCTTGTTCACGTGGTGAACAAAGTGGCGACCGTGACAGGACCTGCTTAATCAAACGCGAATTCGAAGTCACGTTGCAGGTTCTTTGTTCTCGAGCAAGGTGAACGTAGGTCAACCGCCACGCGTGCCACGGCGCTTCGCAGTTCCTGTGTGTCACGGCCATCCAGCCTCGTGTGTGAAGTGCGTGCAGCCTGGGCCCGTTCTCGCCGAGGAAGAATTTGGCTTATTCAACGGGAGGCGTCCAGCTCCCTCGGGATCGTCATCAAGCGGATCGTGAGCTCCGAGAGGCGGCGGACCTACCTACGCATCGTCTGCTTAATCATAAAGTGAGCCCGTTCCTTTTCTATTCCTTTGTGTTCCTGTTGATTTGTGATTTCAGGGAACTGGTTCCTTAATATTTAGTGCCTACTCGTGCTATACTGTGTAATTTAAATTAAAGTGCTTTAATAAGCTGCGAGCATAATTTGCACATATTTGTACCCCATAGCACGCTTGTCTGCCTAAATTATATTTAATTTCATTTGATATTTAGTGCCTACTCGTGCTACCGTCATATTATTAGGTTAGCCTATTGCTTTCGCGTTAATAAACTGCGAGCATAATTTGCACATAGGTACCTATCTACATATTTGTATCCCGTAGCACGCTTGTCTGCCTAAACTATATTTAATTTCATTTAATCTTCATTATCCCGATAATTTTCCATAGTTTATTTCATTTAAATGCATCTAAACTTAGTGTTTATTAGCAATATCGCAATTCAAGGCAAACTATTATGCAATCTTGAATCCATTCAAGTGCAAGGTCATTAGCCTATAAACGCTTCTTTGAATCAAATTCATTAAAGTGCCTAATCTTTCACCGCATAGCGTAAACAACCTATATCAGTTGCCCATAACTAGCTATAAACGCTTGCCTCTTCCATTGCATTGAACCGCCACTACGCACACGCAACAATCTATTCCAGCGTTCGAGCGCTGCGCTGACTGCGCGCTATCGTTAAACGCAGGCTGCGCGCAGCGCTGCATCTCTGCTGCATCAGCTGTTTGTACCTGCCTGTTGTACACCGGTGCGAGTCATCGCATCGAGCGCCGAGTGCTGCCTACAAAGCGAGGAGCGTATGCGTTTTATATTCTCACTTTTAACTTGCTAATTTCATTTGATTTATTTGTTTAAAATGACTGACGCTGAAGCTTCGAAGACTGATAAGGCTATTAAGGATTTAACTGTTAAACGTAGCTCAATTAAAGGTCGCCTTACAAGGTTTAAAAATGAATTAGGAACCTTGCAACCATTTGAAGTTATTTCTCCTTTGGATATTATTAAACTTAGAGCCAAATTGAATAAATTTGAGGAATTATTTACTGAATTCAGTCAAGTACAAGATGAAATAGAAGTGATCAATGCGCCCACTTTGGAAGTCGAACTCTGTGTTAGGGATTGCTTGGAACAGGAATTTTACCACTGTTTAGCTTTGGCTCAGCAACTTATTGAGAGGAATGCGTCTAATCGTGACAACGACGGTGAGTCGCGTTTTTCTAGTTCTCGTTGCCATCACCACGATGACTGTGGTCCTCTCGGGTTCAAGCTACCCACTATAAAGATTCCTAATTTTGACGGAACGTATTTTAAGTGGCTTGAGTTTAGGGACACGTTCTCTTCCTTGATTCACAAAAATTCTAAAATTAAAGATATTCACAAATTTTACTATTTGAATTCTTATTTAGAAGGCGAAGCAGCGCGAGTCGTTTGCAATTTGGAGGTTACAGAGGAGAATTATAGCGAAGCTTGGCAACTTTTACGCGAGCGCTATGACAATAAACGTCAGTTAATAAATAATCATTTAAGATCTTTGCTTAGTTTCGAATCAGTGCGGGAAACTGAAAAGTCCTTGCGGTTTATTATAGACCACGTGACCAAGAACTTGCGGGCTCTTAGGTCTTTAGGTTTGCCCACTGATGGCTGGGATATGATTGTTATTTATTTAGTAGTAGAAAAATTAGATTCAAAGACGCAGTTTAAATGGGAAGAGCATAAGAATTCGTTAGGTGAGATTCTAACACTTGAGGAGTTTTTCGATTTTTTGAAAAGTCGCGCCAACGTAATCGAGACTATGAGTCGTAATAGGGTTACGTCTAAGCACTTCCCACAAACAGAGCAGTCTAATACACGTCATAAGACACAAATGAAGGTCATGACAGTCTCTTCTAGTTCCTCTAAGGAACCATCTGCGCCGCCTTCTCCCCTTTGTCTATGCTGTAAAGGTGCTCATCGCATTTATGATTGTTCTGCCTTCATGGCTAAATCATCTAGTGATCGAATGGGTCTTGTAAACACTCTCAAGTTGTGCCACAATTGCCTGAGTACCGGCCATCCTACTCGCCGCTGTAGGCTCCCTCGTGTGTGTAAGGAGTGTAAACAGCGTCACAATTATTTGCTTCATGAAGCCTTGTTTAAGGTGGGCACTGACAGTGAAGGCCCTCAGGGTGAGGCCGTCATATTGTCTGCTTTGTCGTCTTCAGAGGTACTGTTGTGTACGGCTGAAATAAACATAATAAATCCCACTAATAATATAAACATGACAGTGAGAGCGCTGCTGGACAGCGGGAGTCAGTCGTCTTTCGTCACAGAACGCGTGAGGCAAACCCTGCAGCTGACTCCTCAGCCTTCCAGTACTAGTGTCGTCGGGATCGGCGAAGCTCCGCTGAAAATCTTTCCTGAACGGTGTGCCGTTCGTCTTCAATCGAAGGTCAGCTCATTCAACGCTAAGTAGCAAGTAGTAAAGTTATCTTGTTTAATTCTGCCGACCATTTCCGGTAAGATACCTAAAGCCTCCTTTAGCATAGGGCACTTGAACTTACAAGGCTTCAGGTTGGCGGATCCAAACTTTAATAAGTCTTCTGTCGTTGACATGCTCATAGGTGCCGATCTGTTTTGGGATCTGGTAGGTTCCGAACAACATTCACTAGTAGTCCGATATTAAGAAGCTCTAAGTTGGGATGGTTGGTAGCGGGTTCCATGTTTCCCAGGAAACAGCCCTCCAAAACGGAGGTGCACTGTCATTTATCGCAAAACGATGACCTGTGTTATCTTAGGGATGAGATGATTTTCGGGCGGATAGTGGCAGTCGGCCTCCGCTCGAAGAGGTCCGCGGGTGGCGAGATGCCGCCCGCCAAGCCATTATGGCTAAATGGTCGTCCCGGATGGAGTCCCCGAGTGCAGGTCATCGCACCGTGGCGGCGCTCCAGCCGGTCATTGTCGAGTGGACGGAGAGACAGCACGGGACCCTTTCCTTCCGACTGACTCAGATGCTTTCCGAGCACGGCTGCTTCGGAAAGTATCTGTACTCGGTCGCCAGGAGGGAATCGAGTCCCGCCTGTCATCACTGTCCCTGCCGCGAGGACACGGCGCAGCACACGCTCGAGGCTTGTCCGGCCTGGGCGGTGCAGCGCCGTGATCTCGTGGCAATAGTGGGAGTCGACCTCTCGCTGCCGGCCATCCTGCGCTCCATGGCACGCAGCGAGAGGAGTTTTACCGCGGTCGCGTCCTTCTGCGAGGATGTCATCTCGCAGAAGGAGGCGGCGGAGAGGATCAGAGAGGCAGACGGCCTCGCGGATCCGATCCGCCGCCCGCGAGCTGGTAGGCGTGCGCGCAGATTCCTGCGCCTCATGCCGCCCTAGTGAGGCCGCGGGTGGATGTGCCGGGGTTTGCCCTCCACCCGCAGTAGAGCCCCCCGCGAAGGGGTGATGTCCCGGTGTGTCTGGACATCGCCTAGAGACGGGCCCGCACCGCACCTTGCGGGCCGGCGCATGAGTGTTCCGTCGATGAGTGCGTAGTATTTCCGACGGTTCACTCACTAAGTCGCGGTGTATGGCACACGGCAGGTTGTTTTAGTGTGGTGAGAGCCCCACATAACCGCGCGGCGTCCCCGCGCCGCGCGGTATGCGGAAGGTACATTTTTTCCTGCCTGAACAAAAAAAAAAAAAAAAAAAAGGGATGAGATGATTTGATGAGATGATTTTGGGAGTTAGAGAACGTCCCACACAAGGCGGTCTTGACTGAGGAAGAAGGTCTTTGCGAACAGCACTTTCTCAGTAATACAGTTCGTGAAAGTGACGGCCGTTTTTGCGTGAGGCTCCCGCTTCTAGCAGATAGAGATTGTTTAGGAGATTCCTTTCGTTTAGCTTAAACACAAACATTACAAACATTACGCCCTCTTTCAAGTCACTGGCTGCATCAAGGCTACACCATAAAGACTTGAAATTCTTCACCAGCACACGTATTTCCGGCTACCTACCATCCAGGTTCCTTTAAGCGGTGTAGAAAAGCAGCCAAAGTGAGGACCACGATTATAGCATTGATCATTGGCATCTATAATATAATGGTGGCCCTCATTTTTGAGACTGCACCTTCAGCTTATCATTAGGCAAGGTGAAGTCATAAAAAATATTAACAATCTTACATTCTAAATATAAAATAAATAAAATCCTCCCTTCTTTTGTATACACAAGTATGATTAACAGCAGTGACCTTTATATCATTGGTAATAAAATCAGGGCAAGAGGCGTATCCATTCTTCTTGTTTTCCTTTTTCAATACATTTATACACATATGCCAACAAGTTATATACCGCGTTTTACGTCCTGAACTCTAAAGAAAGTATCAGCTCAATGGTACATACTAAGCTGATGTATAAGAGTTTCTCATGTAATTTATGTATTTCTCTATCGCGGTGAAGAAAAAGGGAAAAAATGGTAGTTAAAGTTGTTATTGTACATTATATCAGTACTACTAACCACCTTCATAGATAGTGGTTAGGAACGTGATCATGACAATTTTTCACATGACATTTCAGTATGAAAGTTATTGACTGACGTTGTCATGTACCAGTACTTTAATGTGCTTTGCAATAATATAGTCGTTACCAAACTCGGTAATAAATGTAGTAGTCAGAAGTAAAAAGAAAATGAGTGAATTTGTAGAGTACCGACGAGTATTATGCGAATTTATCATTGATCATGGAACAAAATTGGAATATATTCAAAAATACTTAGAAGAACACAACCAGACGTCCCGTCGTCCAGACATCAAGTCTTCCATACGTACAGCCGTCCAGACGACATGCCGTCCTGACGTCCAGGCCTCCCGACATGCAGACAATACACGCAGGTCGTCTAGACGTCCAAAAGGCCAGACGTCCTGAAATCCAGACGTCCAGCCGTCCAGACGTACTGTCGTCCGGACGTCATGTCGTCCAGACGTACAAAGGCCCAGACGTCAAGTAGTCCAGACGCCCAGCCCTCCAGACGTCCAGTCGTCCTGTCCTGTCGTCAAGAAGTCCTGAGTCGGCCTCCCGACAGACAGATAGGCATGTTGTTTAAATGTCGGGAGGCCTGGACGTCAGGACGGCTGGACGATAGGACGTCTGAATGACTGTACGGCTGGACGTCTGGAAGACTGGTCGTCTGGACGACTGGTCGTCTGGAATAAGACTGGTCGTCTGGACAGCTGGTCATCTGGATGTCTGTATGCCTGTATGTCTAGTTGTTTGGATGTCGGGAGGCTTGGACGTCAGGACGACAGGAGGTCTAGACGGCTGGTCGTCTGGGTTACTTGACGTCCGGACGTTTGGACGTTTGGACGTCTGGACGAATGGATGTCTGAATGCCTAGATGTCGTTTGGATGTCTAGACGACATGACGTCTGGACGACAGGACGTCTGGACAGACGTCTAGACGACAGGACTTCAGGATGACAGAATGACTGAACGACTGGACGTCTGGAGGGCTGGGCGTCTGGACTGCTTGATGTCTGGCGTTTTGGACGTCTGGACGACATGACGCCTGGACGACAGGAAGTCTGGACGTTTGGACGTCTAGACGACTTGCCTGTATGTCTGGTTGTTTGCATGTCGGGAGGCCTGGACGTCAGGATGGCAGTACGTCTGGACGGTTGGATATCTGGAATACCTGACGTCTGGACATTTGGACGACTGGACGTCAGGACGGCAGGTCGTCTGGACGGTTGGACATCTGTAATACCTGTCGTCTGGACATTTGGACGACTGTGCGACAGGACGTCTGGACTAAATTACGTCTGGACGACAGGGCGTCTGGAAAAATGGATGTCTGTATGCCTAGATGTCTGGATGTCCCGATGTTTGGACGACTGGACGTCTGGACTCCTTGATGTCTGGACGTTTGGACGTCTGGACGACGAGACGTATGGATGACATGACGTCTGGATGACTGGCCGCCGGCCGACCGGAATTCTGGATGACACGTCGTCTGGACGACTTGATGTCTGGATGTCTAGATGTTTGGACTCCTGTATGTCTGGAAGTCTGGACGACTAGACGTCTGGACGGTAAGACATCTGGACTACTTGACGTGTGGACATTTGGACGTCTGGCAACAGGACGTCTGGACGACATAACGTCTGGACGGCAGGAAGTCTGGACGTTTGGGCGTCTAGACGACCTGCCTGTATGTCTGGTTGTTTGCTTGTCGGGAGGCCTGGACGTCAGGACGGCAGGTCGTCTGGATGGTTGGACATCTGGAATACCTGGCGTCTGGACCTTTGGACGACTGGACGACAGGACGTCTGGACGACATAACGTCTGCACGACAGGACGTCTGGACGAATGGATGTCTGAATGCCTAGATGTCTGGATTTCCCGATGTTTGGATGACTGGACGTTTGGACTCCTTGATGTCTGGACGACAGGACGTATGGATGACATGACGTCTGGATGACTGGCCGTCTGGCCGACCGGATTTCTGGACGACACGTAGTCTGGACGACTTGATGTCTGGGTGTCTAGATGTTTGGACTTCTGTATGTCTGGACGTCTGGACGACTAGACGTCTGGACGGTTGGACATCTGGTCTACTTGACGTCTGGACGACTGGACGAATGGATGTCTGAATGTCTAGATGTCTGGATGTCTGGATGTTTGGATGTTTGAAACTAAACATGTACACAACCCAATGCCTATTCGTCGGTGTGACTTTTATATCTGGTCAGAAACACGACTTCTCCGCAATGGGTGTGTACTACGCGGCGGTTCGCTGAATATGTAGACGGTCACCGTGCTGCGCTGGTCTTCGGCGGAACACTTATAATGGGTAGCCCCGAAGAGTAAGTACTTGAGTTTTCAAAATAAAAGAGATTTTTTCATGTATCTTCATTTATTCTTTGTGAAGAGAGAGCACTTCTCGCTTGATTTTCTAGTTGCCGACTGAGGTGTCGAATCAAAATTATAGCGGTTTATATAGTCTTAATTCAATAATTCGATTTTTCTGATTGGCCGATCGAACTATCGCGGTTCGTTAGCGACACCGCGGTTCGGATGCTTTAGGCAGCGACTTCATAGGCTTGGATTAAACGCGACAATATAGAGATCTACAAAATAACTGAAGGAGAGGTTTGGACAAAATGACTTTCAGGCAGGCAAGGAAAATGTCCCGGTTAGTTGTAGTAAGATAATTGGGAAGACTATCATGCTCGTACTCAGAGCTTTCAGTCTAACTACCAAACGGTCAACCTTCGATATTTTCCGTGAAGCGACTGTCATCTGACCTCCACAACCCACTGGCGATATTGAAGTTCTGGAGTTAGACCCAGTTATCGGACTTTTTAGAGCAAAAAAAGCATTCAACTTCAAAAATACCTCTACACATTTGATTACTTATGATTAGGTTTTTTTGAAGTTGAATGCTTCTTTTTACCATTTCATCGATAATTTACATAATGGTACAATTGAGAATTCTAATTTGAGTATTCGCAGTAGTTCCATCATTTCATTATGACGTATAAATGGTATTAATGCGAAAGAAAATTCGCAGTAGTACCATCATGGAACTGAGCAATGGAACTAAGGCGAACGAACAATTATTCCCCCTTATAATCGGTGAGCATGTATAAAAACGGTAATGAAAGTAGAAGGAATGAAAGCCCAAGATCGTAGTATGTGGAAAGGCGTTGACGAAGACCCCAATGAGAAATAGTTGTATATATAATACCACTATAATTATATGTATGAAGGCATGACTATTATTAAGCGAAGCTCTGAAAGAGTCAAGCTCTTTCTTAGACGACTCATGTATTTCGGGTGTTCGCTAACTCCTCTTAAACCACTCTTAAACCACACAGATTTAGATCAAATTTGACATATATACACAACATATGAGTGTGGAGGTTATAGGCTAGGAAAATCAATAATCAAAAGTACCACGGAGGAATAATCACCGGAAAAAACATTAAAATCTGATTTCTCAATGAACAAAATGTACATCTTACATTTTTTTTAGTTTTATCATTTTCTTATTTTAGAAGTTACAGGGGGGGGGGCATATTTTACCACTTTGGAAGTGTCTCTCGCGCAATCTATTAAGTTAAAAAAAGTTACATTAGAAACCTCAATATCGTTTTTGAAGACCTATCCATGGATAGGTCACGTATGGGTTTGATCAAAAGAAAAATTTTGAGTTTCAGTTCTAAGTATTACCTCAAAATGTATTGTTTGTTTTTTTTCTATTTTTGTGTGAAAATCTTAATGCGGTTCACAGAATACATCTACTTACAAAGTTTCAATGACATACGGACGGACAGACAGACAGACATGACGAATCCGTTTTTTGCCATTTGACCACGGAACCCTAAAAACGAAAATCGGACTGGCCATTAAAGGAATTATCACCGTTAGAAAAAGTCCTGGTGAAATTGCTTCGTTAAATTTTTGCAACAGCAGAATTAATTGCAGACCTAGTGTATTTATGTATGTACATAACATGGAGCCTTACCATGATAACTTATAAACAGTTTAGTTTCGAAGCAATTCAATACAAGTTTGTAAACTGAATTGCTATAAACCGTACCATGACATGCTTAAACTGAATCGCGTTCGTTTGGTTCGTTTGTTGACATGTGGAACGTGAAACTGAAGAACTGAAAACTATTCCGTTTAGGTGTGCAATTGCATTGCTATTAGCCCCCTGGTTAACTACTCAGTTTGGGTCTGCAATTAGCCCCCTGGTTAACTACAGTTAACGACTTGAAGCACCTAGATAGATTAACGATTTTTTTTAGAAAAATAATCAGGCATTATTCTTAAATAAATATCGATATTTTGTTCTAGATAGAAATCGTAACTTTAACCGCGTTTCTCACTTACAAGTTTAAGGTGCGCTTGAGTAGCCGAGTCGGTCAAACTCACAGTTGTCAGCTTAGATTGTAGGTTTGAACACGTTCATTGTGTTGTGTTGTATGAGCAGTGCATAACGTAGATAATGAAATATTGTTCAGATATATAAAAAATATTTTAATTATTACAAAATATCTTATATTTTTTGTACATTCACAGTTCATTATACAAGTAGGAGCTTTTTTATTTAAGACATTTGAATGGTCGCAAATAATATAAATAATAAGAAGTATTTTTAAAATATGAAGTTATTTAAGTCAGTATAAGATTTGCAAGTTTTACAGAGTAGTGTTGGTGTGTTCTGTTTTAGAGCGGTACTGGAGAACTAGCAACAAATTATGTCCAAGATGCGGACATTTTGGCAAAGGTTTTGTCCCACTCCGACGAAATGGGGCGATACCAGAAAGTGTTGTTTGCGATTATGATGCTGTTTGGGTATACCTGCGCTTTCGTCCACTATTTGCAGATGTTCATCACTGCTACACCAGAGAACCACTGGTGCAGGGTTCCTGAGTTGTCTGGTTTGAGTATGGAGTTGAGGTGAGTTTTTAAACCTTCGATCATAAAACTCATAGCGATCTTCCGATGGCGTTTAAACTTTGCACTTAGGAGCCAGAGGTCTGCTTACTGGTTTTGAATGGTACGTCAGCTATTGAGCAATTGTCGTCTGACCTCTTAACCCCGACAGAAGACTCCCGTCCTTTGTAGAGCAGGTGAACAGAATAGAAGGTAAGGTTTGCTTGGGCCTAGAGTTGTCAAAAAACGTTTCTTTTTTAGAAGAAAAAAAAACATTAAATTAACATAACATAAATTCGCGCCTGTATCCCCAAAGGGGCAGGCAGAGGTGTATTGCCATATACCGGGCACATTATTAAGCGAGCGATAATTATCATTTATTATTAATGCACACATAACTACGAAAAGTCATAGCTGTGTGCCCGGGACGACTGGGGATCGAACTCGAGGCCTCGTCTCAGCAGTCCGTTACGTATGCCACTAAATATTAAAGAAAAAGTGTTTTTTTTTTCTGTAGAAGTTTTTGTTCAAGAGAATGTTTTTTTTTGTTTAATGTGTTGATTAAATGCGTCTTTTTATTAGTTTTGGTTGAATCCTTCATAATAATAGGTACGTATTGATTTAAACATAATTTGACGTTAATTAAAAACAAAACAATGAGCAATGTTTTATACCATTTTAGTTATTGTGTTTCACATTTTCTGAAAATAAAAAGACCAAAGTTAGAAAAAAATCGACGGTGCCGAGATTTTTTTCATGTTTATTTTAAGATTGTGAATTAAATGACGGCCGTCATTCCGTACCGTATCGAGAATTGACGCAGTTGCAAACTCGCGGGTGTGGCGTAGCGGTAGTGCATTCGACTGCTACGACAGGGGGCGCGGGTTCGATTCCCGCTCAGTGCAAATATTTGTATGAATGAATATGTCTACTTGCATTGGTCTGGGTATGTATAATATGTATGTATTTACTAAAAAAAAAGTATAGAAGTATGTTTATCCGCATTCTGGAACCCATAACACAAGATAGTTAAACTATGCTTTCTTTGGATCTAGAAAGTGCTGCGTAGTAGTAGTCGTAGAATATTTAATTATTTATTATTATTTATTTAAACATATAGTATTTTTTCCACTCTAATTGGGCTGCAAAGGTTTTGGTAGGGCCCTGTACACACCTTTTAAGAACATATGATTGTCTATTTTGGTTCTTCCCACTAAGATCTTCGGTGCGCAAGTCAACCTAGAGCTGGTACTTCTGCTAACTGATTGCTCTTCTGCTAACTCTTGTGCAGACTTTCTTCCTGAGGCTGAGGTGGTCAACCCTAGCTAAGCAACTACAGGAGGAGAAAGCTTAGAAGAGCGGACCCCGCGTTCCTAAGCTTTGGAAGCAACTGATATTGGTGTTCGGATAATGGGTTGCTTCCATTTCGCCCCACCAAGCGTCCCCAAAAGTGGGGCAAAGTAGAATGTTAAAACATTTTACGTCCGCTTTGCCCCAAGGTGGCGATGATAAAGCTTAAATCAAATAAGTCATTGCCAATTATTATTATTGTTGTCACTCAATGGAATACAATACCATAATGTTTACAACTTGGATATAAATATTATACACGTCAGAGAAAAATATTGAAAATATGTATGAAAACACCTGTGCCTACTAATGTATTTAAACACTAGCTGCTGCTCATTCGCATTTGTGCAAAATTTACATAATTTTTCCCCACTGGGGGTATGCAGAGAAGACAGCCCGCCATTTGCTCCTGACCTCACACACTGCATTTACTGTCATTAAACCTTGCATGCAAGCCCGCTTGAGTATTTAAAATTTCATATGTTTTTATTGCTTTTGCGCGGAACCCTAATTCTTTTTCTAAAATATAAGTAGCCTGCGTCTTACAATTTAAGTTATCTGGCGAGAATCCGGTAAAAAATCGGCCCAGTAACTTCAAAAATTTGCCAGAACAATCGAACAGACAGACGGACAAAAGCTTAATTTTTTTTTATAAAAAAATATAAACGAGTTCAAAAACAACGAAGGGACTAAAAAGAAATATTTAATCTTTATTTGGTTACAAATTTTATATCTGACTAAAGTAAACTAAATAAAACTAAAATAAAATTAATAATTAAAGGAAACTTAAACCTACAATGCATCGTGGCATTCCTCCGCATCGCAGCCTCCTTTTTTTTTTTTTTTTTACGTGGGGAATGCTGTTACGCACGGCACCGCCGGCCACGGGGTGGTAGCCGGAGATCGTGTGTGGGACTCTCCCATCCGCAAAACGGATGGGCATACCCACTAAACCCCACGGTGTGCCATACTCTGCGCCTTATCGGGGGGGGGGCCTGAAACTATGCAGGAATACTTCTATGGCGACCCCCCCTAGCGCATGCCCATTAACGCGGGCACCACACCTTCCATACTCTCAATTGGTTGACGTCCAGGCACACATGGACGTCATCCCCTTCGCGGGTGGCTAGATCAGCGGGTGGAGGGCTTACCCCGTCCCTCACACCCGCAGCCACGCTCAGGGCGGCATGAGGCGCAAGTACTCGCGCCTCCACCGTCCGGCTCGCCGGCGTCGGTTTGGATCAGAAAGGGGATCTCCCTCCCTGATCCGCTCCGCGCCTTCCTTCTGCGAGATGACGTCCTCGCAGAAGGATGCGACCGCGGTGAAGTTCCTTTCGCTGGCGGCCATGGATCGGACGATGGGCATCAGCGAGAGGTCACTCCCTATGACTGCAGTGAGGGCCCGGCGCTGCGACTCCCAGGCCGAGCAGGCCGCAAGCGTGTGCTGCGCCGAATCCTCACTGCAGACGCAGTGGTGGCAGGCGGGACTCGATTCCCTCCTAGCGACCTTGCCCGGAAAGCACCTGCGTAAGTCGGAAGGAAAGAGTCCCGTGCTGCCGCCCTACCCACTCGACAATAACCGGCTGGAGCGCCTCCACGGTAGCAAAGCCAGCACGTGGAGCCTCCAGCCGGGACGACCACCTCGCCATAATCTCCATGCGGGCGGCTTCACGCCACCCGCGAATCTCCTCGGGCGGAGGCCGACTGCCGCCATCCGCCCGGTACAGCGTCGTCCGCCGATACACTTCGGCGAGCACTTCTGCCTCTAAGTCCCACGGGGGAGTGCCAGCCAATGCGCACGCTACCTCCGTAGATACGGTGCGGTAACCACGTATGGCCTTGACCGCCATAACCCTCTGAGGGCGCCACAGTCGGGCCCTATTTTGGGCGGTCAAGGCCGCCGCCCATACCGGCGCACCGTACAGTGCCATTGACCGGACAACCCCTGTGTACAGCCGCCTGCACGCGACGCTGGGTCCCCCTAGGTTGGGCAAGAGCCGATCCAGGGCAGACGCAACGCCGACGAGCTTCGGAGCGAGCTGCATGAAGTGCTCGTCGAAGCGCCACCTTCCGTCCAGAGTTAGGCCCAGATACCTCATCTGGGCCTTAATCGGTACGAGGACCGAGCGGACTTCTATCGAGGCGCCACGGGGTGGACCACGGCGGGGCCCGTGGAACAACAGGGCCTCTGTCTTGTTCGGAGCCACCCGTAAACCCAGCGCCTCGATGCGCTCGACCACCTGGGCTACTCCCCTGGAGGCCAAGCGTGCTGTCTCTTCATACGAACCCCCAGAGGCTGTGACAAACGTATCGTCTGCATAGCAGATGAGGCCCAGCCCCTGGGGGAGAACACCACGAAGCGCCCAGTCGTACCCGATATTCCACAGGAGTGGTCCAAGGACCGATCCCTGTGGGACACCGCACGACATGGGCTGACGTCGCAGCACTCCGTCTCGGTCCTCGTACAGAACATTCCTGTCCTCTAAATAGTCTGCCACCAGCCGCCTCAGGTAAAGCGGCACCCCATGATACCGGAGTGCCTCTCTGATGCAGCTAAATGGCAGACTATTAAAGGCGTTGGCGATGTCCAAGGACACCGCCAGTACCACGCCACCACAGCTCACTACCTCTTCGGTCACGGCCCTCAGGCGCATTACCGCATCGATCGTCGATCGCCCAGCTCTGAAACCGAACTGAGCGTCCGACAGATCGGGGCCAATCTCGCTCAGGTGCTGGACGAGACGGGCAGGGATAATCCTCTCCAGCAATTTACCCGTCTCATCCAGCAACACGATAGGCCTGTAGGCCGAGACCGAGTCGGTAGGCCGTCCCGGCTTTGCCAAGAGCACCAGCTTCCCGCGTTTCCAGCTCTCAGGGAACCGTCTGCTCGCCAGACTCGCGTCGAACAGTCCCCTGAGGCGGTCATCTAAGTGGTCGAGGGTCACAGCCAAGATCTTGGCAGGTATCCCGTCCGGCCCAGGGGCGGTGTTCCTCGAACGAATTCTAAGAACAGCCGCCCCGAGCTCTACCTCGGTGACGGGCGGAATCTCCTCTTCATCGTCCCCTTCGTCTAAAGTAGGAGGTGCCATGGACGGTGGAGTGTGTTCCGCCCGCTCCGGGAAAGGACCCTCGACGACTTCCGCAAGGAAGCTGGGCTGGAGAGCCTTGGTAAGGGGGGGGCCCCGCGCACGGAGCTTGGTCTGCACCGCGCGATACGGGCGACCCCAGGGATCACGATCGAGGCTCTCCAGCATCTCCTTTCTTTTTTCCTCTTTGGCGCGCGTTATGGCCAGCTCATAGGTTTTCTTCCTCTCTCGAAGCACTTCTACTCGCCGGCCTACTTCCCCGTCGTCGCGGGGGCTCCGCCGGCTGCGTTTTAGCAGCCTCCGGGCATGATGAGTCGCCGCACGGAGGCGTGCCAACTCTGGGGACCACCAGTACACCTCCTTCCTCGGAGGCCGGGCTCGCCAGCGAGGCATTGCCGCATCGCATATCTGCGTGATCGCATTGCGAAAGCGGCATGCCTCGGCGTTAACCTCATCGCAGCCTCCTGTGGTAACGTGCCCAGAAGACTGGCAGCATTGCCACGTTGTATGGCAATACTTTTAAAAGTGAAAGTGCAAGTTGTAGCGATGCAGAAAATTAGGGGCTCGCAAAACCGCTGCACCGTAATTTATAACGTCGGCTGAAAGCAGTGACTTGGTGGGAGTTCATAGATAATGAACCACAGCCGATAGGGTTGACCACAGCTAACATAGACCGAGTCAATGAAAGAATACAGATAATATTAGTAGACTATGAATCAATATCAACTAAGGAATCGACTACATATTCCACTAATATTCTTAAAAGTACAATGTGCATTGTTACAATACCCCGTCCCATCAGGAAGAATTTCTGTTATTCAGATTATTATATTTATTATATTATTAATTACCTTCTATACTTTCATACATGCATCATCATTCAAACAAGCGGTTACCATTAAAGAATATGGTAGACGCATCCTTTTAGACAGAGTTTCCAACATAACTGCCGTTGGAGACTCAACATAGACCAATTGAAGGTGTTAGGCACCGGAGGACCAGAATACAACTGTTCCAACTAGAAGAGAACGGAACAAAATTGGAACATAACATAACATAACATAAACTCACGCCTATATCCCCGAAGGGGTAGGCAGAGGTGCTAGCGCACCCACATTTCGCCAGTTTATGTTTAGGTCCCAATGTAGTAGGTGGCGAGCCTATTGCCATTAACCGGGCACTTATAAACCTGCGATAAATACACACATAACTTCGAAAAGCGACGAAAAGTCATTGGTGTGTGCCATGGTAAAACCTGGGATCGAACCCGAGACCTCGTCTCAGCAGTCCATTACCCATACCACTAGGTTCAAAACTACTTAGAAGAACACCACCATTTGTTATCTGAAAAAGTGAATTAGCTGTGAAACGTATTCAAAAATGGTTTATAACAGCGTTTAATGATCAGTGGACCAAACCTAACCGAACTAAAGAACGTTTCTTTAATAAATGTTACACCTACAACATCTGGAGAACATGGACGTGCGCCAAAGTCTAATGAAAATCTATCAGAGAAATTGAAAAAAAAGGAAGAATGTGGAGTTGTTTAGTTCCAAACATCCAAACATCCAGACATCCAGACATCTAAACATTCAGACGTCCATACGTCCAGACGTCCAAACGTTCAGACGTCCTGCCGTCCAGACGTTATGTCGACCAGACGTCCTGTTGCCAGACGTCCAAATGTCCAGGAGTCAAGTAAGCCAGATGTCCAACCGTCCAGACGTCCAGTCGTCCAGACGTCCAGACATACAGAAGTCCAAACATCTAGACATCCAGTCGTCAAGACGACGTGTCGTCCAGAAGTCCGGTCGGCCAGACGGCCAGTCATCCAGACGTCATGTCATCCATACGTCCTGTCGTCCAGACGTCCAAACGTCCAGACATCAAGGAGTCCGGACGTTTGGACGTTTGGACGTCTGGACGAATGGATGTCTGAATGCCTAGATGTCGTTTGGATGTCTAGACGACATGACGTCTGGACGACAGGACATCTAGACGACAGGACGTCTGGACAGACGTCTAGACGACAGGACTTCAGGATGACAGAATGACTGAACGACTGGACGTCTGGGGGGCTGGGCGTCTGGACTGCTTGACGTCTGGCGTTTTGGACGTCTGGACGACATGACGCCTGGACGACAGGAAGTTTGGACGTCTAGACGACCTGCCTGTATGTCTGGTTGTTTGCATGTCGGGAGGCCTGGACGTCAGGATGGCAGTTCGTCTGGACGGTTGGACATCTGGAATACCTGACGTCTGGACATTTGGACGACTGGACGTCAGGACGGCAGGTCGTCTGGACGGTTGGACATCTGTAATACCTGTCGTCTGGACATTTGGACGACTGTACGACAGGACGTCTGGACGAAATAACGTCTGGACGACAGGGCGTCTGGACAAATGGATGTCTGTATGCCTAGATGTCTGGATGTCCCGATGTTTGGACGACTGGACGTCTGGACTCCTTGATGTCTGGACATTTGGACGTCTGGACGACGAGACGTATGAATGACATAACGTCTGGATGACTGGCCGCCAGTCGACCGGAATTCTGGACGACACGTCGTCTGGACGACTTGATGTCTGGATGTCTAGATGTTTGGACTCCTGTATGTCTGAAAGTCTGGACGACATAACGTCTGAACGGCAGGAAGTCTGGACGTTTGGGCGTCTAGACGACCTGCCTGTATGTCTGGTTGTTTGCTTGTCGGGAGGCCTGGACGTCAGGACGGCAGGTCGTCTGGACGGTTGGACATCTGGAATACCTGACGTAGTCAAGGTATTGAGATACGGTTTTAAATAAAAAAACTTTATTTTAATAAACACCGATTTACAGTGTTGTTCGAGCGAAGACTGGGACAGAATTAATTACACATTTTTCAAAGTCTTACTGGTAGTCGTGGGGTAACAAAGGGTGTCATGTATCCTAAGTTCACAGAATTTAAGTTAATACATCAGCTATAATTGTTCTAGAACATTCGATGCAGTGTGATGCAATGTTCCGGTTACATGTTGCAATCTTGTTGCTATGCCTTGCTTTGGCTGACAAAGCATATATCTATAGGGTGAGAATCCTTAACTCCTCCCCCCCTAAGAGAGAAATCAGCTGGAGACAAATCTTTCGGGTCCAGATGATTTCGTCGTAAAACAAGAATTTTTCTAAATACCTTAAATTTAACAATCAGGAATGACAATATTAATACAAAAATTATTATTAAAATACTTATTGTCCATACACTTATGTTCTGGGTTATCAAAATTTCACTTTTATCTACACTTTCACTGTGGTTTACGCCGCGGAGATCAACTAGGCTGTCTTCTGTTTTAATTTCGTGTTGCAGATCCGGTATTGCTACGGGTTTCAGCAGCAAACTGGTCTCGCGTGTCCTTGTTCCAGCTACCTTACTAATAGTTTTATTTCCAATTTGAGTCTCGCAGTTTCGATTGGGTGTCACCAGGAATGTTCCTTTCAGGTTGTATTTCATGACTTCATTGTTGCAGAGTTCTGTGAGTACCAGGTTCCTCTTTGTGAACAGTAACCATATTCCATTAGCTATGATATGGCTTCTTACATCTTCTATTTGTATATATTTCTTATGGCATGCAGAATAGTTTTGTAGCAGCATTATTTGCTCTATGCACGTTGTTTCAGCGTATTGCACGATGTTTTCTTCTTTACACAGGACGCGATCATCGTCGATCTGCTCACACGGGGTAGCTACGGGTCTGTATTTCAATCCATTCACTATGAGGTAAGGATATTTGGGAATTATAATAGAGGTTTTTAGGGAACTAGGATCGTATATAGGTATGGGAATAATCTTGTAATAATTATATGTGTCCGTGTCTAGTAAAGGGACTTCTAACACAATTACTAACTTGTTACTATTAGAATAAGATTTAAGAACTATAGTGCTTTCTAATTTCGTAAGATTGTGCCTACCTACTGGATACACTAACCTATGATGCTTCTCTATCTCTAATAAAATATTAAAAAGTTCCGTAGAATTAATAATAGATTGGTGGAGTATGTGTATTCGGCTAAAAGCTATTGTAACATGATACAAAACACTCGCTTTGTAACATGTTACATTACGCCCCCATAACGGTAGCCAGTTATGTTATTAGTATTATATGTAGTAGTACTTATATTATAAATGTTATTGAGATATATTACGTGGGACACTCAGAAAGTTTTGCGAAAATAAAAAAAAAAGTGTTCTATAGGTAAATATTTTTTTATTAAATCTTTTCAAAGTACTCTCCACCAGCCTCTATACAAAGTTTCATGCATTTGAACCAGTTTTCAAAACACTTTTTCCAATCCGCCGCAGATACCTCGTTTACAGCCTGCTCAAACGTTGACAGCGCATCTTCCGGCGACGAAAATTGTATCCCTTTGAGCTGATTTTTTATTTTCGGGAATAAAAAGAAGTCGCACGGTGCAAGGTCAGGGCTGTAAGGAGGGTGACCTAGGAGTTTAACCGGAGTGCTGTCCAGGAAGTCCCTCGTTTTAAGCGCGGTGTGTGCGGGCGCGTTGTCATGGTGGAGTAGTATCCCGCGGAGCCCTGTGTTTGGTCGCTTGTAGCTCACTACAGAGAAAACTTCTGCCAAGAATTTGGTAGTGTACCATTCAGCGTTGATGCTTCTTTGATTTCGTAAAGGGATTGATAACAAGTAGCCAAACAAATTGAAAAAACTCGCGATCAAAATCTTCCCTCCGCTTCTAGATCGCTTCACTTTGGTAGGTGTTGATTCGTTTTGAAACACCCAAACCGTCGACTGGCGTTTTGTTTCTGGATCATACTGATAAATCCACGACTCATCACCTGTAATGATGTCATAAACACGCCGAGACGCGCCTGCTTCAAACTTGTTTATCATATCACGACACCATTCCACCCGGGCCTGCTTCTGAGCATCGGTGAGATTGTGCGGCACCCAGCGTGAAACTATCCTTCTCACACGAAGATGCACGTATAGAATCTCGTGAAGGCTTCCCGATCCAATCTGAAGAATGTGCTGAATCTCTTGATATGTGACTCGTCTATTATCTTGGATTAAATTTTTCACTGCTAGCACGTTTTCTTCCGTAACAGCCGTCAAAGGGCGACCACTTCTTTCTTCATCCTCCAAAGTCAGTCGACCGCGCTTGAATTCGTTATACCAACAATACACGGTCGCCTTGGAAGGGCCTTCATCCATGAATGCCATTTGAAGTCTATCGTACGATTCGTCTGGTTTCAGGCGACGTTTCGCAATACTTTCTGAGTGGCCTGGTATGTGTGGAGTTAATAAGCGGGGTAGTGGACATGTTTGATTCTACTACATGACGACAACTTCGTACCCTATGTACTCACCGAAGCAAACGCCACGCGTCGCGTCGTCTCAATTTTACATTCTAATCTTACAATTTTGGAACGTTTTGACATACACCAGGGGCCCGATTCAGTAACGCCATGTTTTCAAAATGCGTGAATTCAATTCGTTGAAAGAAAAACGTAAAAATCTATTTTGATATTCCCTATGATCTGTCAAAACTAAACCTACCTACATACATTTTCGTGTGATATTAATAAATAAATAAATATTCTAGGACATATAACAAAACGCCTTCTAGACACAAACTAAGCAGAGCTTGTTCTATGGGTTCTAGAATGCGGGTAAACTTACTTACATACTTATACATATTTGCAATGAGTGGTAATCTACCGCTACGCCACAGAGGTTAACAATTAAAAATGTATAGTAGCTAATTATCGTTTATTGTTGATTATACTATCTTTATTGCTTATCAGTTACTTTGACTTAATAAATAAATAAAAGGACAATTTTTATGTTTATGTGTTCACCTATAGTTTAATCATTTATAGCTAGAAATAAATTCAGATGAAGTTTGTTTATCTACAAACTTTACTTCAATACTGATATTCTTAACAACTGGCGCTCTCGGCTTTTAAATTAATGTTATAATTTCAAAAAATTAACGGCAGGCATTAAAAATCGTAAGAAAATTGAAAATAAAGACATCAATTAAACAAGGCAACCCAGTACAGTTTTCGAGGTAACCAAAATCGGAGGAACGAGCTGTCGCAATTATAGAGATGTCGATGAAAGGTGTTCGAAGTAACAAATTTCTCATCCAGTGGCAATTCATTCCACGTGCCCAAACCACCTCAGCGATGTTCTTTGCAATTGTCATCATTACGCCCTCTTTCAAGTCACTGGCTGCATCAAGGCTACACCATAAAGACTTGAAATTCTTCACCAGCACACGTATTTCCGGCTACCTACCATCCAGGTTCCTTTAAGCGGTGTAGAAAAGCAGCCAAGTGAGGACCACGATTATAGCATTGATCATTGGCATCTATAATATAATGGTGGCCCTCATTTTTGAGACTGCACCTTCAGCTTATCATTAGGCAAGGTGAAGTCATAAAAAATATTAACAATCTTACATTCTAAATATAAAATAAATAAAATCCTCCCTTCTTTTGTATACACAAGTATGATTAACAGCAGTGACCTTTATATCATTGGTAATAAAATCAGGGCAAGAGGCGTATCCATTCTTCTTGTTTTCCTTTTTCAATACATTTATACACATATGCCAACAAGTTATATACCGCGTTTTACGTCCTGAACTCTAAAGAAAGTATCAGCTCAATGGTACATACTAAGCTGATGTATAAGAGTTTCTCATGTAGTTTATGTATTTCTCTATCGCGGTGAAGAAAAAGGGAAAAAATGGTAGTTAAAGTTGTTATTGTACATTATATCAGTACTACTAACCACCTTCATAGATAGTGGTTAGGAACGTGATCATGACAATTTTTCACACGACATTTCAGTATGAAAGTTATTGACTGACGTTGTCATGTACCAGTACTTTAATGTGCTTTGCAATAATATAGTCGTTACCAAACTCGGTAATAAATGTAGTAGTCAGAAGTAAAAAGAAAATGAGTGAATTTGTAGAGTACCGACGAGTATTATGCGAATTTATCATTGATCATGGAACAAAATTGGAATATATTCAAAAATACTTAGAAGAACACCACCAGACATCAAGTCTTCTATACGTACAGCCGTCCAGACAACATGCCGTCCTGACGTCCAGGCCTCCCGACATGCAGACAATACACGCAGGTCGTCTAGACGTCCAAAAGGCCAGACTTCCTGAAGTCCAGACGTCCAGCCGTCCAGACGTACTGTCGTCCGGACGTCATGTCGTCCAGACGTCCAAAGGCCCAGACGTCACGTAGTCCAGACGCCCAGCCCTCCAGACGTCCAGTCGTCCTGTCCTGTCGTCAAGAAGTCCTGAGTCGGCCTCCCGACAGATAGATAGGCATGTTGTTTAAATGTCGGGAGGCCTGGACGTCAGGACGACTGGACGATAGGACGTCTGAACGACTGTACGGCTGGACGTCTGGAAGACTGGTCGTCTGGACGACTGGTCGTCTGGAATAAGACTGGTCGTCTGGACAGCTGGTCATCTGGATGTCTGTATGCCTGTATGTCTAGTTGTTTGGATGTCGGGAGGCTTGGACGTCAGGACGACAGGGTCTAGACGGCTGGTCGTCTGGAATACTTGACGTCCGGACGTTTGGACGTTTGGACGTCTGGACGAATGGATGTCTGAATGCCTAGATGTCGTTTGGATGTCTAGACGACATGACGTCTGGACGACAGGACATCTAGACGATAGGACGTCTGGACAGACGTCTAGACGACAGGACTTCAGGATGACAGAATGACTGAACGACTGGACGACTGGAGGGCTGTGCGCCTGGACTGATTGACGTCTGGCGTTTTGGACGTCTGGACGACTTGACGCCTGGACGACAGGAAGTCTGGACGTTTGGACGTCTAGACGACCTGCCTGTATGTCTGGTTGTTTGCATGTCGGGAGGCCTGGACGTCAGGATGGCAGTTCGTCTGGACGGTTGGACATCTGGAATACCTGACGTCTGGACATTTGGACGACTGGACGTCAGGACGGCAGGTCGTCTGGACGGTTGGACATCTGTAATACCTGTCGTCTGGACATTTGGACGACTGTACGTCAGGACGTCTGGACGAAATAACGTCTGGACGACAGGGCGTCTGGACGACATAACGTCTGGACGACAGGACGTCTGGACGAATGGATGTCTGAATGCCTAGATGTCTGGATTTCCCGATGTTTGGATGACTGGACGTTTGGACTCCTTGATGTCTGGACGTTTGGACGTCTGGACGACGAGACGTATGGATGACATCACGTCTGGATGACTGGCCGCCGGCCGACCGGAATTCTGGATGACACGTCGTCTGGACGACATGATGTCTGGATGTCTAGATGTTTGGACTCCTGTATGTCTGGAAGTCTGGACGACTAGACGTCTGGACGGTTGGACATCTGGAATACCTGACGTCTGGACCTTTGGACGACTGGACGACAGGACGTCTGGACGACATAACGTCTGGACGACAGGACGTCTGGACGAATGGATGTCTGAATGCCTAGATGTCTGGATTTCCCGATGTTTGGATGACTGGACGTTTGGACTCCTTGATGTCTGGACGACAGGACGTATGGATGACATGACGTCTGGATGACTGGCCGTCTGGCCGACCGGATTTCTGGACGACACGTCGTCTGGACGACTTGATGTCTGGGTGTCTAGATGTTTGGACTTCTGTATGTCTGGACGTCTGGACGACTAGACATCTGGACGGTTGGACATCTGGTCTACTTGACGTCTAGACGACTGGACGAATGGATGTCTGGATGTTTGGATGTTTGAAACTAAACATGTACACAACCCAATGCCTATTCGTCGGTGTGACTTTTATATCTGGTCAGAAACACGACTTCTCGGCAATGGGTGTGTACTACGCGGCGGTTCGCTGGATATGTAGACGGTCACCGTGCTGCGCTGGTCTTCGGCGGAACACTTATAATGGGTAGCCCCGAAGAGTACTTGAGTTTTCAAAATAAAAGAGATTTTTTCATGTATCTTCATTTATTCTTTGTGAAGAAAGAGAACTTCTCGCTTGATTTTCTAGTTGCCGACTGAGGTGTCGAATCAAAATTATAGCGGTTTATATAGTCTTAATTCAATAATTCGATTTTTCTGATTGGCCGATCGAACTATCGCGGTTCGTTAGCGACACCGCGGTTCGGATGCTTTAGGCAGCGACTTCATAGGCATGGATTAAACGCGACAATATAGAGATCTACAAAATAACTGAAGGAGAGGTCTGAACTCTAAAGAAAGTATCAGCTCAATGGTACATACTAAGCTGATGTATAAGAGTTTCTCATGTAGTTTATGTATTTTCTCTATCGCGGTGAAGAAAAAGGGAAAAAATGGTAGTTAAAGTTGTTATTGTACATTATATCAGTACTACTAACCACCTTCATAGATAGTGGTTAGGAACGTGATCATGACAATTTTTCACACGACATTTCAGTATGAAAGTTATTGACAGACGTTGTCATGTACCAGTACTTTAATGTGCTTTGCAATAATATAGTCGTTACCAAACTCGGTAATAAAAGTAGTAGTCAGAAGTAAAAAGAAAATGAGTGAATTTGTAGACTATCGACGAGTATTATGCGAATTTATCATTGATCATGGAACAAAATTGGAACATAACATAACATAAACTCACGCCTATATCCCCGAAGGGGTAGGCAGAGGTGCTAGCGCACCCACATTTCGCCAGTTTATGTTTAGGTCCCAATGTAGTAGGTGGCGAGCCTATTGCCATTAACCGGGCACTTATAAACCTGCGATAAATACACACATAACTTCGAAAAGCGACGAAAAGTCATTGGTGTGTGCCATGGTAAAACCTGGGATCGAACCCGAGACCTCGTCTCAGCAGTCCATTACCCATACCACTAGGTTCAAAACTACTTAGAAGAACACCACCATTTGTTATCTAAAAAAGTGAATTAGCTGTGAAACGTATTCAAAAATGGTTTATAACAGCGTTTAATGATCAGTGGACCAAACCTAACCGAACTAAAGAACGTTTCTTTAATAAATGTTACACCTACAACATCTGGAGAACATGGACGTGCGCCAAAGTCTAATGAAAATCTATCAGAGAAATTGAAAAAAAAGGAAGAATGTGGAGTTGTTTAGTTCCAAACATCCAAACATCCAGACATCCAGACATCTAAACATTCAGACGTCCATACGTCTAGACGTCCAAACGTTCAGACGTCCTGCCGTCCAGACGTTATGTCGTCCAGACGTCCTGTTGCCAGACGTCCAAATGTCCAGGAGTCAAGTAATCCAGATGTCCAACCGTCCAGACGTCCAGTCGTCCAGACGTCCAGACATACAGAAGTCCAAACATCTAGACATCCAATCGTCAAGACGACGTGTCGTCCAGAAGTCCGGTCGGCCAGACATCTAGACGACAGGACTTCAGGATGACAGAATGACTGAACGACTGGACGTCTGGAGGGCTGGGCGTCTGGACTGCTTGACGTCTGGCGTTTTGGACGTCTGGACGACATGACGCCTGGACGACAGGAAGTTTGGACGTCTAGACGACCTGCCTGTATGTCTGGTTGTTTGCATGTCGGGAGGCCTGGACGTCAGGATGGCAGTTCGTCTGGACGGTTGGACATCTGGAATACCTGACGTCTGGACATTTGGAGGACTGGACGTCAGGACGGCAGGTCGTCTGGACGGTTGGACATCTGTAATACCTGTCGTCTGGACATTTGGACGACTGTACGACAGGACGTCTGGACGAAATAACGTCTGGACGACAGGGCGTCTGGACAAATGGATGTCTGTATGCCTAGATGTCTGGATGTCCCGATGTTTGGACGACTGGACGTCTGGACTCCTTGATGTCTGGACGTTTGGACGTCTGGACGACGAGACGTATGAATGACATAACGTCTGGATGGCTGGCCGCCAGTCGACCGGAATTCTGGACGACACGTCGTCTGGACGACTTGATGTCTGGATGTCTAGATGTTTGGACTCCTGTATGTCTGAAAGTCTGGACGACATAACGTCTGAACGGCAGGAAGTCTGGACGTTTGGGCGTCTAGACGACCTGCCTGTATGTCTGGTTGTTTGCTTGTCGGGAGGCCTGGACGTCAGGACGGCAGGTCGTCTGGACGGTTGGACATCTGGAATACCTGACGTAGTCAAGGTATTGAGATACGGTTTTAAATAAAAAAACTTTATTTTAATAAACACCGATTTACAGTGTTGTTCGAGCGAAGACTGGGACAGAATTAATTACACATTTTTCAAAGTCTTACTGGTAGTCGTGGGGTAACAAAGGGTGTCATGTATCCTAAGTTCACAGAATTTAAGTTAACACATCAGCTATAATTGTTCTAGAACATTCGATGCAGTGTGATGCAATGTTCCGGTTACATGTTGCAATCTTGTTGCTATGCCTTGCTTTGGCTGACAAAGCATATATCTATAGGGTGAGAATCCTTAACTCCTCCCCCCCTAAGAGAGAAATCAGCTGGAGACAAATCTTTCGGGTCCAGATGATTTCGTCGTAAAACAAGAATTTTTCTAAATACCTTAAATTTAACAATCAGGAATGACAATATTAATACAAAAATTATTATTAAAATACTTATTGTCCATACACTTATGTTCTGGGTTATCAAAATTTCACTTTTATCTACACTTTCACTGTTGTATTTTGCACTGTTCAAAATTTCTCTAACATTGTTGAGGTTTACGCCGCGGAGATCAACTAGGCTGTCTTCTGTTTTAATTTCGTGTTGCAGATCCGGTATTGCTACGGGTTTCAGCAGCAAACTGGTCTCGCGTGTCCTTGTTCCAGCTACCTTAATAATAGTTTTATTTCCAATTTGAGTCTCGCAGTTTCGATTGGGTGTCACCAGGAATGTTCCTTTCAGGTTGTATTTCATGACTTCATTGTTGCAGAGTTCTGTGAGTACCAGGTTCCTCTTTGTGAACAGTAACCATATTCCATTAGCTATGATATGGCTTCTTACATCTTCTATTTGTATATATTTCTTATGGCATGCAGAATAGTTTTGTAGCAGCATTATTTGCTCTATGCACGTTGTTTCAGCGGATTGCACGATGTTTTCTTCTTTACACAGGACGCGATCATCGTCGATCTGCTTACACGGGGTAGCTACGGGTCTGTATTTCAATCCATTCACTATGAGGTAAGGATATTTGGGAATTATAATAGAGGTTTTTAGGGAACTAGGATCGTATATAGGTATGGGAATAATCTTGTAATAATTATATGTGTCCGTGTCTAGTAAAGGGACTTCTAACACAATTACTAACTTGTTACTATTAGAATAAGATTTAAGAACTATAGTGCTTTCTAATTTCGTAAGGTTGTGCCTACCTACTGGATACACTAACCTATGATGCTTCTCTATCTCTAATAAAATATTAAAAAGTTCCGTAGAATTAATAATAGATTGGTGGAGTATGTGTATTCGGCTAAAAGCTATTGTAACATGATACAAAACACTCGCTTTGTAACATGTTACATTACGCCCCCATAACGGTAGCCAGTTATGTTATTAGTATTATATGTAGTAGTACTTATATTATAAATGTTATTGAGATATATTACGTGGGACACTCAGAAAGTTTTGCGAAAATAAAAAAAAAGTGTTCTATAGGTAAATATTTTTTTATTAAATCTTTTCAAAGTACTCTCCACCAGCCTCTATACAAAGTTTCATGCATTTGAACCAGTTTTCAAAACACTTTTTCCAATCCGCCGCAGATACCTCGTTTACAGCCTGCTCAAACGTTGACAGCGCATCTTCCGGCGACGAAAATTGTATCCCTTTGAGCTGATTTTTTATTTTCGGGAATAAAAAGAAGTCGCACGGTGCAAGGTCAGGGCTGTAAGGAGGGTGACCTAGGAGTTTAACCGGAGTGCTGTCCAGGAAGTCCCTCGTTTTAAGCGCGGTGTGTGCGGGCGCGTTGTCATGGTGGAGTAGTATCCCGCGGAGCCCTGTGTTTGGTCGCTTGTAGCTCACTACAGAGAAAACTTCTGCCAAGAATTTGGTAGTGTACCATTCAGCGTTGATGCTTCTTTGATTTCGTAAAGGGATTGATAACAAGTAGCCAAACAAATTGAAAAAACTCGCGATCAAAATCTTCCCTCCGCTTCTAGATCGCTTCACTTTGGTAGGTGTTGATTCGTTTTGAAACACCCAAACCGTCGACTGGCGTTTTGTTTCTGGATCATACTGATAAATCCACGACTCATCACCTGTAATGATGTCATAAACACGCCGAGACGCGCCTGCTTCAAACTTGTTTATCATATCACGACACCATTCCACCCGGGCCTGCTTCTGAGCATCGGTGAGATTGTGCGGCACCCAGCGTGAAACTATCCTTCTCACACGAAGATGCACGTATAGAATCTCGTGAAGGCTTCCCGATCCAATCCGAAGAATGTGCTGAATCTCTTGATATGTGACTCGTCTATTATCTTGGATTAAATTTTTCACTGCTAGCACGTTTTCTTCCGTAACAGCCGTCAAAGGGCGACCACTTCTTTCTTCATCCTCCAAAGTCAGTCGACCGCGCTTGAATTCGTTATACCAACAATACACGGTCGCCTTGGAAGGGCCTTCATCCATGAATGCCATTTGAAGTCTATCGTACGATTCGTCTGGTTTCAGGCGACGTTTCGCAATACTTTCTGAGTGGCCTGGTATGTTTGGAGTTAATAAGCGGGGTAGTGGACATGTTTGATTCTACTACATGACGACAACTTCCTACCCTATGTACTCACCGAAGCAAACGCCACGCGTCGCGTCGTCTCAATTTTACATTCTAATCTTACAATTTTGGAACGTTTTGACATACACCAGGGGCCCGATTCAGTAACGCCATGTTTTCAAAATGCGTGAATTCAATTCGTTGAAAGAAAAACGTAAAAATCTATTTTGATATTCCCTATGATCTGTCAAAACTAAACCTACCTACATACATTTTCGTGTGATATTAATAAATAAATAAATATTCTAGGACATATAACAAAACGCCTTCTAGACACAAACTAAGCAGAGCTTGTTCTATGGGTTCTAGAATGCGGGTAAACTTACTTACATAATAATTGTCAATGTCAATTTGTCAATCAATTTTTTTTTTGTAGCTTTTTGTATTTTTGGCTTGTTCATCGATCAAAGCACGGATTACTTATACATATTTGCAATGAGTGGTAATTGGGATAATAATTAATAATTAATAATAATAATAATATATAATTATATTATATTATATTATAATATAATATATATTAATAATAATAATAATATATAATAGATAATAATTAATAATAAATAATTAATAATTAATTAATAATTAATACAATAATTGGGAAGACTATCATGCTCCTACTCAGAGCTTTCAGTCTAACTACCAAACGGTCTACCTTCGATATTTTCCGTGAAGCGACTGTCATCTGACCTCCACAACCCACTGGCGATATTGAAGTTCTGGAGTTAGACCCAGTTATCGGACTTTTTAGAGCAAAAGAAGCATTCAACTTCAAAAATACCTCTACACATTTGATTACTTATGATTAGGTATTTTTGAAGTTGAATGCTTCTTTTTACCATTTCATCGATAATTTACATAATGGTACAATTGAGAATTCTAATTTGAGTATTCGCAGTAGTTCCATCATTTCATTATGACGTATAAATGGTACTAATCCGAAAGAAAATTCGCAGTAGTACCATCATCGAACTGAGCAATGGAACTAAGGCGAACAAACAATTATTCCCCCTTATAATCGGTGAGCATGTATAAAAACGGTAATGAAAGTAGAAGGAATGAAAGCCCAGGATCGTAGTATGTGGAAAGGCGGCTCAATATCGTTTTTAAAGACCCATCCATGGATAGGTCACGTATGGGTTTGATCAAAATAAAATTTTTGAGTTTCAGTTCTAAGTATTACCTCAAAATGTATTGTTTTTTTTTCTATTTTTGTGTGAAAATCTTAATGCGGTTCACAGAATACATCTACTTACAAAGTTTCAATGACATACGGACGGACAGACAGACAGACATGACGAATCCGTTTTTTGCCATTTGACCACGGAACCCTAAAAACGAAAATCGGACTGGCCATTAAAGGAATTATCAGCGTCAGAAAAAGTCCTGGTGAAATTGCTTCGTTAAATTTTTGCAACAGCAGAATTAATTGCAGACCTAGTGTATTTATGTATGTACATAACATGGAGCCTTACCATGATAACTTATAAACAGTTTAGTTTCGAAGCAATTCAATACAAGTTTGTAAACTGAATTGCTATAAACCGTACTATGACATGCTTAAACTGAATCGCGTTCGTTTGGTTCGTTTGTTGACATGTGGAACGTGAAACTGAAGAACTTATTGAAGAACTGAAAACTATTCCGTTTAGGTGTGCAATTGCATTGCTATTAGCCCCCTGGTTAACTACTCAGTTTGGGTCTGCAATTAGCCCCCTGGTTAACTACAGTTAACGACTTGAAGCACCTAGATAGATTAACGAATTGGTTTAGAAAAATAATTAGACATTATTCTTAAATAAATATCGATATTTTGTTCTAGATAGAAATCATAACTTTAACCGCGTTTCTCACTTACAAGTTTAAGGTGCGCTTGAGTAGCCGAGTCGGTCAAACTCACAGTTGTCAGCTGAGATTGTAGGTTTGAACACGTTCATTGTGTTGTGTTGTATGAGCAGTGCATAACGTAGATAATGAAATATTGTTCAGATATATAAAAAATATTTTAATTATTACAAAATATCTTATATTTTTTGTACATTCGCGTGTGATATGGGCCAGAAAATATACAAGTAGGAGCTTTTTTATTTAAGACATTTGACTGGTCGCAAATAATATAAATAATAAGAAGTATTTTTAAAATATGAAGTTATTTAAGTCAGTATAAGTTTTGCAAGTTTTACAGAGTAGTGTTGGTGTGTTCTGTTTTATAGCGGTACTGGAGAACTAGCAACAAATTATGTCCACGATGCGGACATTTTGGCAAAGGTTTTGTCCCACTCGGACGAAATGGGGCGATACCAGAAAGTGTTGTTTGCGATTATGATTCTGTTTGGGTATACCTGCGCTTTCGTCCACTATTTGCAGATGTTCATCACTGCTACACCAGAGAACCACTGGTGCAGGGTTCCTGAGTTGTCTGGTTTGAGTATGGAGTTGAGGTGAGTTTTTAAACCTTCAATCATAAAACTCATAGCGATCTTCCGGTGGCGTTTAAACTTTGCACTTAGGAGCCAGAGGTCTGCTTACTGGTTTTGAATGATACGTCAGCTATTGAGCAATTGTCGTCTGACCTCTTAACCCCGACAGAAGACTCCCGTCCTTTGTAGAGCAGGTGAACAGAATAGAAGGTAAGGTTTGCTTGGGCCTAGAGTTTGTCAAAAAACGTTTCTTTTTTAGAAGAAAAAAAAACATTAAATTAACATAACATAAATTCGCGCCTGTATCCCCGAAGGGGCAGGCAGAGGTGTATTGCCATATACCGGGCACATTATTAAGCGAGCGATAATTATCATTTATTATTAATGCACACATAACTACGAAAAGTCATAGCTGTGTGCCCGGGGCGACTGGGGATCGAACTCGAAGCCTCGTCTCAGCAGTCCGTTACGTATGCCACTAAATATTATAGAAAAAGTGTTTTTTTTTCTGTAGAAGTTTTTGTTCAAGAGAATGTTTTTTTTGTTTAATGTGTTGATTAAATGCGTCTTTTTATAAGCTTTGGTTGAATCCTTCCTGAATAGAATCCTGAATAGATACGTATTGATTTAAACACAATTTGACGTTAATTAAAAACAAAACAATGAGCAATGTTTTATACCATTTTAGTTATTGCGTTTCACATTTTCTGAAAATAAAAAGACCAAAGTTAGAAAAAAATCGACGGTGCCGAGATTTTTTTCATGTTTATTTTAAGATTGTGAATTAAATGACGGCCGTCATTCCGTACCGTACCGTATCGAGAATTGACGCAGTTGCAAACTCGCGGGTGTGGCGTAGCGGTAGTGCATTCGATTGCTACGACAGGGGGCGCGGGTTCGATTCCCGCTCCGTGCAAATATTTGTATGAATGAATATAAACGAGTTCAAAAACAACGAAGGGACTAAAAATAAATATTTGATCTTTATTTGGTTACAAATTTTATATCTAACTAAAGTAAACTAAATAAAACTAAAATAAAATTAATAATTAAAGGAAACTTAAACCTACAATGCATCGTGGAATTCCTCAGCATCGCATGCCTCCTGTGGTTGACGTACGGCAAAACGATATATTTACGACGACAAAAGTACAAAATTCAAGGTCATTTAAATGCAACTGTTTCATATGTCAGATGTTAATAAAGCTTCAATAAACAAAGTACAACAAAAAAAACCGTTCCCGCAGGGGGAACGCTCATGTAGATTTCGTGAAGCAATTAATATTATTTTATATAGAGAACTACTGACTTTAAACAGTTTAATTTTTTTTCCTCGAAAACGGTAACTTTTAGCGAAAAACTTTTCAGACATTTATTTTAGACTTAAAAATGGCCTATCGATTAAAAATGTTTCCTACAACAAGAATGTTCACTTGTTAGAAGTTATGATTTTTTTCCCGAAAAATTTTGGTTTTTCCCCCCTCCACTTTTAGTTAAAGTTTTAATCTTATAGGTTTATGATTAAAAGTTGTTGGTATTCATGTATACTATGGGATAAAATTAGAACGGTTCGAATATCTTTCATGGAACGTGAAATTTTGGGGAAAAACTGATTTCACAAAAAGTGAGGCCCTACCGTCCCCTTAGGCCGGATTCCACCAATTCACGAACTTAAACTAAGTTTACACCCAAGCAATTTTTGACCGCAGTTTGAAAGCGATCGGGGCAAAAATGCGACCGTGAGAGTGCCGCAAATTTTGGGAAGTGGAACCATACATACATATATATATATATATATATATATAAACTTTTTGACCAGTGGTCATTTCGGACTCAGGGGGTCATAACTAGACCTCCTATGCAGTTTTTTTTTTTAAATTCGACAGTAGTCAAGAAACCAATAGGTAGATCGATTTCATCGAAATCTACCTAAAATATTTAAGAGTGAATAAGAACCTGCGTGTAGTAAACACGTTTAGACAGGTATGTCGCTTGTTGTCGGCCGTGTCAGTGATGCCAACTTAGGGGTTTTCCCCCCAAATTTAGGGGGATTCAAGACGGCTAGGGGGTTTTTTAGGGGGTAAAATTTTTTAGGGGGATTTTTAGGGGGTAGATTCAAGATATTTTTTAAAAGCTGGATAGGATTTATATTTTGCCTCGAATCCAACCAACAAATTAAATCAAATAAATAAACTCCAAACGTGGCTGAAATATTGTAAAACTATAATAATACAGATTATATTATGATCAATAAAATATAAGGTCTATAAATATAGGTCTATTAATTAATATAACCAATAGGCAGGTATCTCTCGATCACCTGGCTAATACAGCACCTTAATACCTATGCAATTTCTTCATTTTGTCAATGTTGTCAATTTGTATGTTGAACGAAATAAAACTTGATATTGAATCATTGAAGTATTACTCTATGACTTTAATCAATTTAGTCGGAAATTTAAATAGGTTAATTTGCTTTATCCACGAAATTATGTGTGCCACAATATATTTAATATATTGAAATACATATTACTTCGAAGAATCTTCCATTCGCAATAAATAACATTTCTGATACTGACATGTCTTGTGTATTTTGGCTCAAGAAATTCAGAAAAGATTACCAGATAATTTATCGGTTTTGAAGATGATGGCCAATCTTCATCCTAAAATTGCGTTATCACAAGTAAAACCAAGTTTAGCCAAGTTTTTAACAAAATTCCATCGAGACCATTTGTACGGTGACAAAAATTACATAGAGTCAGAGTGGAATCAATTGTCAAACAAATCGTGGCCAAATGTGAACAATTCTGTGGAATTTTATTCAGATGTTTTCGAAGATTGCGATTCTGCTGGACACAAACGTTTTGAAAATATCGCCAAATTTTCAATGGCTCTTCTCACACTTCCAGTTTCAAACGCAAGTGTCGAACGTGCTTTTTCGACTTACAACATAATAAAAAATAAACTTAGAAATAAATTATCTATTGAAGTGCTGCAAAGTATAATGATGGTCAGGTTCACTTTGCAAAGAGACGGCAATTCATGTGTGAAATTTGTTCCTTCTGGCCGTATGCTTAAAGCATTTAACAGCAATATGTACGATTTTAAAGCTGTTAGCAACAGCCTAACGCAAGGTGATAGCCAGGTCGATGCCTTCGACGCAATATTAAATACTTGTCTCGATAATAGTTAAAAACATTGTGTCCAAGAGTTAACGGTATTAATAAAGGAAAACTGTTTTTATTTTGAAAAAGGTTTTTTTTTTAACCTCTCAAACTGAGTGTACCGCAAAAACTTCCCATCAGGTGGGTCGTGCGCATGTCTGCCACATGAGTGGTAAAAAAAAAATTTAGGGGTTTTTAGTCGATATTTAGAGGAATTTGAAGTTGGTTCTAGGGGGAACATTCCGTAGTAGTTGGCATCACTGGGCCGTGTTTCCAGTATGGTGTTAAACTCAGTGCGAATACATTGTTTTTAATTCGATAAGCGAAAGTCTTGGTTTATTTTTTTATTATGGAGGTTAAAATGCGTTTTTATGAGGTATTAATAGGGTTACAATAAAGTACTTACAACACGGTAACTGTTGTAAGTACTTTATTGTAACCCTATTAATACCTCATAAAAACGCATTTTAGTGGAAACAATTCTTAGTTATGTTTATATAGTGAAATACTCAATTTTTTCGTAATTAGGCAATTTGTTTGAGACTTTCAAAAAAAGTTCCTACGAGTTTCAAGTCAAATTATGTATTAATCAAAAGGTCTTATTGTTGCTTGTACTACAAAACTGGTTTTATTGGCACATAACGGCACATCTTTGAGTACCTATTTGTTGTTTATGTTTCAAGTAGTCGAAACGATTCCATTATGGACGAATAATGGCGAAAATCTAATTATGATTCGCTTGGCTGAAGTCCACAATGACTTAGTAGGTTTGTCCAAATACTTACTCAGGTAGGAGGTTGAAACAGCAATATCAGGTCTTGATGTATAAGATATGTAGACTAAACATCCTATTAGTTCTCTATATGGTACATCCTTTATAATTTCCTGTTCTGTATCAGGTAGTCCTTGTTCCATTGGTGTTGAAACTCCATTTGAGTTTGTCATTCCAAATTTTTCTATAATTTTATTTATTAATTTTCTTTGACTTACTTTTATTTTATCTTTCTCTCTTGTGATTTCCATTCCTAAGTACTCCTTTATTTGGCCTAGATCTCTTACTGAAAATTCTTCTTTTAGTTTATTTATTATTTTAGTATTCTTTCCCATGACAAGTATATCGTCAACCCATATCAAAATCCATGTATTTTCATTTTTACTTTTATAGAAATAGTAATCATACTAAGACTGTTGAAATCCTTGCTTTGTAATGTAGTTGTGAAATCTTTGATTCCAAGCCTTAGGTGCTTCTCGCAATCCATATAAAGCTTTCTTCAATTTCAGTACTTTTCCTTCTTTGGTTTTTACTCCATCTAGTACTTTGATATATACTTCTTTGTCCAAATGACCGTTCAAAAAAGCTGTAGGAACATCCAATTGTTGTATAGGTCTTCCTCTTGAATTGCTTCACTTAACACCATTTTAATAGTTGAAGTTCTAGGTACTGGAGAGTATACATTGTATTTACTTTCAGTTTGAAATCCTTTAGCAACCAACCTAGCCATTTTCCTTGCATCCTGTTTTGTTTTGAATACCCATTTGGTGTCTATAGCTTTCTTTCCTTCTGGTAGATCACTTTCTTCCCATGTATTTAATTTTTTTAAAGATCTTATTTCATCTTCTATTGCCTCTATCCATTCTTTTCCTCCTTCTATGGCTTGTTTGTATGTTTGTGGATCATCATCAGTTTCGCTTATAAGACAATAAGCTATATTAGTATCTAAAAATTGATCTTCTTCATCTAGATTATAGTCTTTTAGATACTGAGAAATTTTCTTTCTTCTTTCTGGTCTATTCCTTGTATACTCTTCTTTAGGTTCTTCACTTTCAGTTCTCTCTTATTCTCCTTTTTCTTTTCTCTCTTGTTCTTCTTTTTCTTTTCTTTCTTGTTCTTTTCTTTCTTGTTCTTCTTTTCTCTCTTGTTCTTCCTTATCTTTCCTTTCTTGTTCTTTATCTTCTTCTTCATCATAAATTTCTTCTGTATACTGTTTTTCATTTTCCTTTTTAGTGTATTTTATGTCTGTTTCATCAAATCTTACATCACGTGTAATTAATATTTCGTCTGTTTCAGGATTCCAGAGTCTGTATCCATTTGGTGTGTACCCTACCATTCGTATGGGCGTAGCTCTTTGATCAAATTTTCCACCTTTAGGTATCTTTACACTCCATGCTTTGCTTCCGAATATTCACAGATTTTTCAAATCATTCTTTCCATACCATATTTCAGCTGGAGTACGGAAGTTAATAGCCACTGATGGAGACCGGTTTAATTGGTAAGTGGAGCACATTATTGCTTCTCCCCATAGATGTTTAGGTAAGTTTGCTTCTAGCAATTGAGTTCTGGCTTTATTGTATAGAGTGCGATTCATTCTTTCCGAAAAGCCGTTTTGTTGAGGTGAATGAGGTTGGGTATACTGTATAACTGTACCCTTCTGTTGACAAAAGTTTTCGAATACATGATTTTTCAGTTCTCCTCCGTTATCGCATCTAATTTTCTTTACTTTTATTCCTTTTTCATTTTCAATCTTCCTTATATATTTTATCAGATTGCGAGTGGCTTCAGTTTTATTCTTCAGTAAATACATGGTACAAAAATGTGAATAGTCATCAATTACTACTTGAAAATAAATCTCACCGTTCATTCCAGGTGTTTTACAGGGTCCAGCAATGTCGGTGTGTAGCAGTTCTCCTATATGATGAGATCTCGGCTTCTCTGTTGGATTGAAAGGTAAACGAGTGGACTTACCTTGCATACAGGAATCACATGTCTTCTGACAGTATGGCAAGCTCAGTACTCTAAGACCGTTGAGGTGACCAAAACGCTTGTGCCAGATATCATTAGCCTCTGATACATTGTTTAAGACATTGTTGCATACCTGTGTTATCTTTGTTGTTAAAATATATAATTTACCTACAATTTTCCCTGTTATGTAACCTGTTTTTCTTTTATTAAAGATTTTAACATTCTGCTCTGTAAATTCAATTTTATGACCATTGTTTACCATTTTATGTACTGACAGTAAGTTGAAACTTAAATTTTTAACTATTAAAGCCTCAAAACTAATTGTATTACCTTTATAGTTCAAATTAACTTAACCAGATTTTTCTGCTGTAATAAATTCTCCATTTGCTGTGTATATTTTCATGGGTGCTTGTAGCTTGGTGACTTCAGTCATGTATTTTTCATATCTTTTATTTATTAAGTGATGAGTACATCCAGAATCAATAACCCATTCAATCTGATTAACGCTGTCATATATATTTACACAAATATCTTCAGTATTTGCTGATGTAGATAGAAAGCCAAAGTGTTCATCACCTTTATAAAATGTGTTGTTTGAACATCCTGCTTCTGTATTCCTATGAGATCCATGAGATGTCCTTGAGCTTCTTCTCCCTCGATTGTATCCACGTGAGCGGCCTCTACCTCTATTTTTCAGGTAACATTCATTGGCCGAGTGTCCTGGTTTTTTGCAATAATAACATGTGATGAATGCCGATTCGGTGGTCAAGCTATTCTTCTCTTTTACTTTGAGCTCCTCATCTAATAAACGCGCTTTGACGAAATCTAGTTTCAGATCACTATTTGTAACTGATAAATCACTGTTACATTCTATGGCCGTGATGACTGCATCGTATTTTTGATTTAATCCTGTAAGCAAGCACGCAATTTTGTCCCTGTCGCTTAGAGTTTCCTTGGCACCTTCCAACTCACGCACTAAGGAATCGAATCGCTGAAAATAATCTTCTAGACATTCAGTATCAGATTGTTTGAGATTGAGTAGTTTTCTTCGTAGATGGATAATTGACACTATACTTTTACGCTGAAAAAGCTCTTCTAGGGTATCAATCATGTTTTTCGCTGTTTCACATCCTTTTATAGCATTCAAATGTTTGTCCGGAACACAGTGCACTATAATGCTTTTGGCTTTCGCATTTTCCTTTATAAATTCCGATTTCTTCGTCTCGTCGGTCGGTATCGTTGAGGTTAGAGTATGCAGTAACTGTTTGTCGTCTAAGATGCATTTAACTCTAAATAACCAATTATTGAAATTGTCGGCTCGTAATTGTGGATAAATTGTAGAGGAAGACGCCGCGGCCGACATTTTCTTGTTGAATGCCGTTGTATCACTTTGTAATATTTCGTGTCACTTTTATTGTAGAACAGTGGTTGTTCGTAAGCCCAACCTTTTAGGATATATGGGAGAAGATTAAAAGAGTATATTTTCTTAATAGAAAACGTTCGTTTTATTGAGCATTGTCCTCGAGTGTCGCTCCGATTCCGATCCCGCTGCAGTCCGGGGGGAACGCAATCGGAGCGGCCGGTACACCCTGGGCGGCGGTCAATGGCTTCCCCTTCACCTCTTCATAGGGTTGGCATTGATCGTCGGCCAATACCCAACGTGGCGGGAACACATCGCTCTCCGTACTCCTCTGCTTTCAGAGGAGACAGGATGAGCAATGCTGTTAGTGGTGAGATGGCCCAGGGTCAGCCGGGGTGCGAGGGATATGCTCTATGGGTAACCTTACACCCCGGCGTCTGAAGACCCGAGACGGCGTGCGGTTTTAGTCAGTGCAAGCCCGACATTACCGCCACCACTGGCCGGCGGGGGGGTATCCGAAGGGATTTCCGCACGATAAAAAAAAAAAAAAAAAAAAAAAGGTACAGAGACAGACAAAATGACACTAAGAAAAAAAATCGTTCACTTGTTTTTACATGAGCAGATAGAAGGGCAAACTTTACATTCGGTGTTGCCTATATAATAAAAATAATCCTAACAACCGTCTTTTCTATACGTACAGTAAATTAGTAAATCATTTTACACGTAATTGGTTATGGGCCCAGCACCCGGAAGTTGAAAAGTAAAATGGAGTTGACAAAAATTGTTATCACGAAATTGAACGACCACAATTGGGTATCATGGAAATACCGCATGCAAGCGCTGTTGCGCGGTCATGGACTCATGGATATTGTGGAAGGTGTCACACAAGCGCCCGTTAAACTCGCTGAAGGTAAAGATGTTGCAGCTGCTGCTGCTTTGGCAGCGTACAAGACGAACTTCCAAGAGTTTTCAAAGTTAGAGAGTACAGCCTTACTCTTGATAACTAATAACGTGACAGACGAGACACTTGGTAAAGTTATAAGACTGTCCACCTCTAAGGAAGTATGGGATGAGTTGCACAGACTATATGAGGGACCTAATGAAAGCCGACTCTATGACCTGTGCTTGGAATTCTTTAAACTTAAAAGAGATCAGTCGGAAGACATGTCAACTCATATATCGAAACTGAAAAATTTGTGGCATAGCTTGAAGGAGGAACTTCTCAGAGAGATGAAGACAGAATTACCTGACATTCTTCTGATTTGCAAAATCCTTGACACGCTACCAGATAATTATTTTTCATTTAAATCGAGTTGGCTGTTAATGTCAAAGACTGACAGGACAGTGGAAAATATAACTAGTCAACTCTGTGGACACGAAAAAGCATTACCTGCTAAGGACACTGACGGAGAGTTAAGTGGCACTGCATTGAATGTGAAGACCAGTAAAAAAGTTGCTAAAGGAAATTACCAAAAAGAACAGAAACCTAAAACCAAACTGAAGAAGTGCTTTGTATGTAAAGAGGTTGGTCATATCAAAAAGGACTGTCCTAATTATGGAAGAAAGGACAATGAGAAGCCGTCTGTTAGTACCAACAGCAAGATGATGTTGTTGACAGTGAACTCAATAGATTCTAGCATTGACCGTGATGATTGGTTTGTAGATAACGGGGCTACGCACCATGTCACTATGCGAGGAGATCTGTTCCAAGATTTTGAATATTTTGGAGAAGCACACACGTAACAAGAGCTGATGGCAACGGCTATTGGGAAAGGTACTATTCATGTTAAAGCTAATGTTAACAAGAAGACAGAGGATCTCTATTTGAGATATGTTTGGTATGTTCCACAGATTAGTAAGAATCTTTTTTCGGTACTGAGTTCACAAGATAGAAACCCTAACAGTGTGTTTGAATCGAGGGTTACTAACTGCTCTATGAAAGTCAATGGAAAGGTCGTTGTCACAGGGAAAAGCGATTTGGTGGTTTATACAGCCTGGATTGCCAAAATATAAAGCCTACTGTTAGCGTAAACCTTGTTTTAGATAGAGATCTGCTACAACTGTACCACGAGCGTTTTGGACATCAAGATAAGAAGCATGTCAAACTTTTGATCGAAAAAGAGCTAGGTGTCAAAATGTTAAACAGCGGAACATTATGCGAAGGCTGTGTATTTGGTAAGGCGCACAGACAACCATTTGGTACGCGAGACAAAGCCACGATGCCAGGAGAGCGCTGTCATAGTGACGTCTGCGGCCCTTTCGTTAAAAGTAACGCTGGGTATAGATACTTCGTTCTATTTAGAGATGATTATACCAAATTTCGATACGTATATTTCTTGAAAAATAAATTGGAGGTCTATGATAAGTTAAAACTGATGTTGTCTGAACCAAAGAACGCTGGACACACTATCAAAGAGTTATTGAGTGATAATGGTAGTGAGTACGATAATGCAAGGGTACGGAACTTACTCGATGACAATGGAGTGAAGCAAAGGCTCATTATGCCATATTGTCGAGAACAAAATGGATGTAGCGAGAGAGATAATCGCACAATTGTCGAATCTGCTAGAGCTTTAATGCACGCGCACGAAGAGTTACCCCAGAAGTTGTGGGCTGAGTTGGTTAATACTGCTGTACACATTTTGAACAGGACAGGCCCAACTACAGTGAAACACAAGTCACCTTATGAACTTTGGCTGAACCAGAAGCCACAGATAAAGCATCTGAGGATAAGTGGATCACCCTGCTATGCGCATGTACCTAAGCAGAGGAGAAACAAAATGCAGAAAAAAGCTACACGGTGCTTTTTAATCGGATACGACAATGATGATAGGTATAGACTCTGGAATCGAAATGAAAACTCATTAGTCAGGTCTAGGGACGTTATCTTTGATGAGAAAGCTTTGAAAACATCCATGGATTATCCTCCTATCTCTGACCAGTTTGCGGAAAATGCAAATGAGATAGAGATAGTCATAAACCGAAGATCAACGGTGAATAATGAAGATGATACCTCAGTTGGCAATGGCAACAATAATCAGAATGATGAGGATGACATTATTAACGAGAACAACCAGGTTGAGAACCCTTTCAATGTTGAGATTGATGGAGAGGGTGATACCGTTGACAATGAAGATTTTGATGATGCACAGAGTCGTGCGTCCTTTGAATTTGAGGGGGGAGATGATATTGATGAAAACCAAGATGAATTGATTGAGCGAATGGTACTCAGAGATCGTTCTGGTCTTCATCTGCCAGCAAAATTCAAGGACTTTATCATGCACGCTGAATTGGGGCATCCTGAATATCACGAGCCGACCTCTCTGAAAGAAGTTATGTTGAGTCCTGAAAAGGAGCTATGGCAAGGCGCTATGAATAATGAAATGAAATCTTTGAAGGAAAATCAAACCTGGGTATTGAAGAACTTACCGAAAGGACGGAAGGCTATACCGTGCAAGTGGGTATTCCGTGTAAAGTTAAACCCTGATGGTTCTGTAGAGAAATATATAAGGCTAGACTAGTCATAAAAGGCTTTCATCAGAAAAGGGGCGTTGACTACGAGCAGACATTCAGTCCGGTAACCAGAATGGCTACGGTTCGCTCTGTGCTAAGTGTAGCTGCAAGTGAAGGATTGGCACTACTGCAGTTTGATGTTGCAACTGCCTTCTTGTACGGCTCTCTGGATGATGAAATATATATGAAACAGCCAGAAGGATATGACGATGGGTCTGGTCGTGTTTGCCACTTACAGAAAAGTCTGTACGGCTTGACGCAGGCTCCACGCTGTTGGAACCGATGCATTCTGGATTTTCTCAAAGATATTGGCTTCAAGATAAGTGAAGCAGATCCTTGCCTTCTCACCCGCAATAAGGCCAGTGGGAAGTTAATAGGGGCCTTGTACGTGGATGACGGTCTAGTCGCTGGCTCAAAACAGGAATTTATAGATGAGTATAACAAGGAACTAACCGGTCGCTTCAAAATCACAACCCAGCCTGATTCCTATTTCTTAGTGAGTTGAGATCGAAAGCAGAGGAGATGGTGTGAAAATATTTCAAGGATCATACGTGCAGAAAATATTGCGAAGATTTGGTATGGATAACTGCAAACCAGTTTCTACGCCTATAGTAAAAGACAGCATGTTAACTGACAAAGTTGACAGAAGTTACATGCTCAGTAACTATAGACAGATTGTTGGAGCTCTTAACTACTTAATGGTATGTACCAGGCCTGATATCGCTTATGCGCCTTATGCTGTGAGCGTAGTGTCAAGGAGCCTTGAAAGTCCTAGTGAAGCTGACTGTATCAAGTTGAAGCGGATTCTGCGATATCTGCAATATACGCCGACTTGGGGATTCTGTATCGCAAGCATTATAAGGAAGGCATATCAGAATGCTACAGTGATGCTGACCACGCAGGAGACATCAGCACTGGAAGATCTACAAGTGGAGTGCTATGCATGTATGCTGGAGGAGCAATCTCATGGCTTAGCCAATGGCAGTCTACTGTCTCTATTTCAACTACAGAAGCTGAAGTAGTGGCTGCAGGCGAGGCTGCAAGGGAGATAGTTTGGGTCACACGCCTTCTAAGTGACCTTGTTGTACTGAGACGTCGTACGTGCTTGAGGGTGGACAACGAGGCCGCAATCAAATTGGCTGAAAACCCTGAGTTTCATCGTCGAACAAAGCACATTCGTGTCAGGCATTTCTTTATTAGAGAAATGGTAACGAAGGGAGAACTTTCTGTGGCCAAGGTGTCTAGCGAAGAACAACTGGCAGACATTTTTACTAAGCCTCTTGCAAGACCCAGATTGAGGATGATAGCCAAACACATAGGACTTTGTTGAAAGGAGATATTAAGAAAAACCAAATGTCTTGGTTACCTAGCAACAGAAGTCCTTATATCAGTTGTTATTCTGACAAGCAGGTTTTTTGTATTGTGTGTAATAATTTGTAATTATACATTTTGGACTCTTACTTCCGTCTTTTCTATACGTACAGTTAGTTAGTAAATCATTTTACACGTAATTTTATATACATAGTACATTTGTTTTTTTTTTAGAATAGACTACCTAGCTATTAAGGTTTTCCCATTGAGTATTAAGAATTTTCTCAATACTCAAAGGGTTTCCTGATGATTCCCTGAAAATGTTACTTTTTGAGCTGTCTCATGTTACTTTTGTCAATCTGCCACTGGCAAGACTGATAGCCACAGAGTTCATAATATCAGTTATATCCATAGATATACAGGTTATATCCAAAGAACTTACATATAAGTTCTTTGGTTAGGTATATCTTTTTAGTATATATATAATAATCTATGGTTATATCAGTCTAGTATAATATAAAATAATCTATGATTTGATTTGATTTGATGTTCCACAGATATATAATAATCTATGTTCCACAGCATTTCCACAGTATTCGACCCATACAGTGTTACCAACCCTACTGTTTTAACAGTAGATTTGCTGTTTTCACATTGATGTCCCTGTTTTCTGTTTCATTCCAAATTTTTACTGTTTTTCGATTAGCGTTCAGCGCCACCTATTACACTATGCAAATATTTTTTTGATAACCACTATGTAATAAAATGCAATAACACTAGATGGCAGTATCTACTATTCCCCGACCACATTATATGTGATTGACGATCATATTTTTATGCACGGGGAAATCCCAGTTTAAGAATGACAGCTACAGGCCTATTGTATTGCGTATTGTGTTGTAGTCGCAACAGCTTTCAAGCTTTGAATTGGAGAAATACATGTGACCCTGCCGTTTATATTAAAAAACAATATTTACAACGTTTTTGATAAAATGAGTAGTGATTCATCGACTGAGAAAAGTCCTCCTAAAAAGAAGAATTTGTGTTAGAACAGAAAGGAGATTGCATTCGTGTCGATCTGACTGGCAGGTATGAAAGTATTGATGTATGTTTGAATTTGTATATGAGATATGAAAACTGTGTCAAGGTATAAACATGTAGTGAAAAATGTAATATCTAAACAAATAATGTGTTTTTAAATAAATAACTTTATTTAAATTGTGTTTTAAAGTCATATCTAGTGATTACAACACTGTGCATTGAGTATTGTGTTTTACGATAAAGGGGAGCCTTAAACCACCTTCGTACTCATCAGGTTATGGAGTTACGTACGCCGTAAACTAGGTATGTACGAAGAAAACAAGATTACATCAAGTGAGAGAAACATGGGTTCGGGGTCGGGATCACTATTTTCCATTATGAAGTTAGATGGTAGTAGTAACTATGATTCTTGGAAATTTGACATGGAATGCATACTTGTTCATGAAAATTTATGGCAATATGTAGAGAATCCCCCGAATTCAGATGATGTAGTTATGATGAGAGCAGATCAAAAAGCTCGAACAAAAATTTGTTTGTTGATTAACAACCACTGTAAAGTTCATGTGAGAAAAGCCAAAACGGCTTATGAAGCATGGAACAGTTTAAAAGCAGCTTTCGAAGATAAAGGAGTAAATAATCGGTGCAGGTTACTTTCTCGGCTAGTGAGTTTGAAATTATCACAATTCAACTCTATATCAGAATATGTCACGGAACAAATGCGAATTTCCAATCAGCTAGCTGACCTCGGGAAGGAAATAGATGATGAGCTTCTCGCAGCACTAATGTTACAAGGACTGCCTGATGAGTACACACTGATGCGACTAGCCATGGAAAATACTAATATAACGTTAACTACCGATTATGTTAAAATGAAATTGCTGCAATTACAATCGCATCCAAGTCCAAGTACGAGTACTTCAGAGCCTGGAAACTCAGCATTGATGATCAAATCCAACGCAAAGAAAAATAATGTTAAGAGAAATAACAAGAATCTTAAGATCAAGTGTTTTATTTGTGAAGGATCACATAAGGCGTATGACTGTCCAGACAATCCAAGGAGCAAGAACGAGATGAAGTCAAGTCACATGGCAACAGCACTTGCTACGATGGATCAAGCTTCAAGTAATGAATGGATCCTGGACTCCGGTGCATCGTCTCATATGTTTAGGAAGGATTGGATGAAAGATTTTGTTGAACATGACAAGGTTGAGGTTTCATGTGCGAACGGCGGTAAGGTATTTGGTGAAGGATTTGGTACAGCAGAGAATGAGGCTTTGGATGTAAACATTTTCAATGTAATGTATGTACCAAATTTATCTACTAATCTTTTAAGTATAAGTAGTATAGTTAAAAAGGATAAAACTGTCGTCTTTTCAGATAAAGGTTGTGAGATTTTTAATATGCACAAATGTTGGGTGAAAGGCAAGCCTTGTGTAAAAGGGGTACTTGATAGAGGTGTCTATATACTTAAATTCGCTTCACAGGGAAGTGCCTTAGTATCTACAAAGAGTGGTGACATGGATCTTTGGCATAAACGGATGGCACATCTGGGAGTACGTAATTTAACCCTACTTAGAGATAAGATGGCGACTGGGGTGAGTTTTCCCAAATCTTCTAATTGTAGACTAGATTGCGTATCATGTCTATTCGGCAAGCAAACGAGACTACCTTTTACGCGTGGAAAGGCTACGAGAGCCAAGGAGCTAGTACACTCTGATATAAGCGGTCCAATGAGTGAGACATCTATGTCAGGTTTTAGATATTTTATTACCTTTACAGATGATTTTTCTCGTAGAACATTTATATATTTTTTAAAGCAAAAGAGTGAAGCTTTTGAAAAAATTAAAGAATTTAAGTGTTTTGCTGAAACTCAAACTGGCAAGAAACTAAAAATTTTGAGAACGGACAACGGTCGAGAATATGTGAACAAGAAAGTCGATGATTATCTGAAGAGTCATGGTATCAAGCGACAGTTAACGATTGCGTATACACCTGAACAGAACGGTGTTTCTGAACGTGCAAATCGTACAATCACAGAGAAAGCTCGAGCGATGTTACAAGAAGCGAAACTTCCCATTCGTTTCTGGGCTGAAGCTGTCAATACAGCCATCTATTTGAAGAATAGAAGCCCTACTGTGGCGGTAAAGCATAAGACGCCAGAGGAGGTTTGGACTGGCAGAAAAGTTGACTTGAGTAACCTTAAAGTTTTTGGTTGTAAAGCATATATGCACATTTCAGACCAAAAAAGAACTAAATGGGATTCAAAGAGTAAAGCTCATTTTTGTTGGATACTGCGAAAAATCTAAAGGATATAGATTGATTGATCCTGCAAATGGAGATTTGCACAGAGCAAGAGATGTGGTATTCTTCGAGAATCAATTTATTAACAATGTGACCGATACTGTAGAGACGCAGGATAGAGAACCGGTTACAGTAGATCTTGAAGAAGCTATTCAAGAAAACTTCATACAAGAAACAGAAACTGTAGAAGAGACAGACCAGGTGGAACATGTACAATCAAGTAGTGGAGATCACAGTGAAGTACGTTCGGAAATCGAAACTGAAGATGAACTATGGTATAATTCTGAACAGATACCAGAGACTGAACATGACACAGTGGAATCTACAGTGGATGCAAGGCGTTATCCAATGAGAGAAAGGAGACCACCTGTCAAATTCAATGACTACGTGAGTTTCAATGTAGTATCAGAAGAGACTGATCCATTCACAGTGCAAGAGGCACTATCCAGGAAGGATGCCAAAATGTGGAGAGCTGCTATTCAGGAGGAGTTAGACTCTCTACACAAGAATGGTACCTGGATTTTGGTACAACCTAATCAAGCGTGCAATGTGGTAGATTCGAAATGGTTATTTCGAATTAAAAAAGAGGGGGAAATAAAATTAGGTACAAGGCACGCTTGGTTGCGAGAGGTTTTAGTCAAAGAAGAGGAATTGACTACGATGAGACATTTGCTCCAGTTATCAGGCATAGTTCACTGAGGATGCTGATAGCTCTTGCTGCAAATAATAATATGAAGATAGACCACATGGATGTCAAGACTGCATTCTTAAATGGAAACCTTGATGAAGAGGTTTATATGAAGCAGCCAGACTCTTTTGAAGTTAAAGGGAAGGAAGACCATGTGTGTTTACTAAAGAAATCTTTATATGGATTAAAGCAAGCACCACGTTCCTGGAACATCAAACTTCATACAGAGTTGATGAGTTTGAATTTCAAAAGATCTGCAAATGAACCATGTGTTTATACACGAACCAATGGAAAGGAAATGATAATTTTGGCAGTTTATGTTGATGACATTCTTATTTTTTATCACAATAAAACTGAAATGCAGAAAGTGAAGAAAGAACTCATGGTGAAATTTGAAATGAAAGATCTAGGAAGAGCTGAATTATTTTTAGGAATGAGACTTAGGCAAGTGAATGGTGAGATTATGCTGGATCAGGAGGAGTACATTGAAAAACTACTGAGACGTTTTAAAATGGTAGACTGCAAACCAGTCAGCACTCCAGCTGTACCAGGCCAGCGTTTTGCCAAGTCAGAAAGGAAACCAAATGAGACAATTCCATACAGAGAGCTGATAGGTAGCTTAATGTACTTGTCAGTATGTACAAGACCAGGCATAGCTCATTCGGTAAATTTTATGAGTCAATTTTCTACCTGCTATGAGGAAGTGCATTGGATTGCTGTAAAGAGAATTTTACGATATCTTAAAGGCACGAAGAGAATGAGTCTCACGTTCCGTAGAGATACGTCATACACGGATTTGCAGATGCTGATCACGCTGGAAACATTGTGGATAGGAAGTCCTATTCAGGCAATGCTTTTATAATGGCACAAGGAGCTGTGTCATGGCTCAGTTCAAAGCAAAGAACGGTAGCCATATCAACAGCTGAAGCTGAATATGTCAGCCTAAGTGAGGCCAGTAAAGAAGCAGTGTTCCTTAAAAGATTTTTAGAGGAGCTAAATGGCACTGACGTGAATCCTGTGATGATTTACACAGATAGTCAATCTGCGATGGCGATAGCACAGAATCCTGTACATCACCAACAGACAAAACATGTAGATGTTCGATATCATTTTGTCAGAGAGACACTGGCAAATGGAGTGATTAGGCTAAAGTACATGGAGACACAGAGAATGGTTGCGGATGTTTTGACTAAGGCTTTATCGAGGGGTAAGTTTGAGTTTTGTGTAAGAGAGATGGGATTATTAGATTAGGCTGATATAGTGTAGAGTGTAGAAAGTATGCTTCAGTGATTATGTCAGATGAAAACGAATGAGGAGGAGTGTTAGAACAGAAAGGAGATTGCATTCGTGTCGATCTGACTGGCAGGTATGAAAGTATTGATGTATGTTTGAATTTGTATATGAGATATATGAAAACTGTGTCAAGATATAAACATGTAGTGAAAAATGTAATATCTAAACAGATAATGTGTTTTTAAATAAATAACTTTATTTAAATTGTGTTTTAAAGTCATATCTAGTGATTACAACACTGTGCATTGAGGATTATGTTTTACGATAAAGGGGAGCCTTAAACCACCTTGCTATTTATCAATGTGAAATATGAACAGAAATTTGTAAATTCGTGGTTAAAAGATGATAGATTCAAAGGCTGGTTAAAGAAAAGCATTAAAGGTCAGACCTATTTTTTTTGTTCCGCGTGTAATTGCGACAGAAAATGTGGTATACATGAACTGTTACGACACAAAGATTCAACAAAACACGGGAAGAATAGTTTGAAATTACAAAAACAACAAAAACTGACATCAATGTTTACCTCAGCTTCCAATTTACAAGATACAAAAATTACAGCCAAAGCGGGTGAAGTAAAAATGGCCTGCTTTATTGCTGAGCATAATCTATCTTTTAATATAGCATCTCATTTGAATAAATTGATTTGCGCTGTATGTCCAGATTCAAAAATTGCGGAACAATTATCAATGAGCCGCACAAAAGCTAGAGCTATTATTGTTAATGTAACTGGGCAGACAGCAGAAGAAAATATATTAGAGATGTTACAAAACAATTGCTTTGCATTACTTGTTGACGAAAGCACAGATAAGTCTACAATAAAACATTTAGCGCTTGTTGTAAGAATAGTAAAATTAGATTTCAACGTTGAAGACAGATTTCTGACTTTAATACCAATCGTAGATGGTACAGCAACAGCGTTGTATGACAAAATAGTAGAATATTTTGTTGAAAAAAATATTCCTTACAAATCAAACGTGATAGGCTTTGCTTCTGATGGTGCCAACGTTATGTTTGGAGATAAACATTAATTGGTCACTTTGTTTAAAAATGACATACCTCACCTTTTTACTATGAAGTGCATTTGTCATTCTTTTAACCTTTGCGCATCATACGCATGTGAGAAATTGCCAAGGGGCGTGGAAGACTTCTGTAGAGACGTATATAATCATATACAAAATTCTCCAAAACGTATTGGAGATTTCAAAACATTTCAAGCATTCACAGATATTAAACCACACAAATTACTCCACCCTAGCCAAACCAGATGGTTGTCGCTTATTGAGGTAGTAAATAGGCTTCTGGAACAACTAGCAGCGATAAAATTGTATTTTCAAGCTGCAGTTCATGTAGATAGATTACTTTCTGCGCAACAAATTCTCTCCAAGGCTCTCGAACCGACAACTGAATTGTACCTGGACTTTTTAAAATTTGCATTGCCTATATTTACCGATCTCAATAAAGAAATGCAATCCGAGACTCCGAAATTAAATTTACTATACGACAAAATACTGACCGCATACACAACTATTTTGGAATGCTTTGTACAAACTGAATATTTGGATCTCACTGAACAAGAAAAACACGAAGCACGAAATATTTTAGACGCAAAAGAAACTAAAATATTAAACCTTGACTTCTCGAGTGAGCAGAAACATTTACCGTTGCAACAAATATACGTTGGTGGAATGGTGCCAAATCTGATCAGAAGAAAGAGAGAAATTGGAGAACTAGAGGAAGAACAGCTGAAAAATTTCTACATAAAATGTAAGGAGTTTTATATCGAGGCTGCCAAACAGATATTAAAAAGGTTTCCTTTTGACGATAAAGACCGTCAAGCATTAAAATGTCTGAAGATGCTAAATCCCAAAGCAATTCTGGATCCTGAAATAAAAAAGAAGTTCCCTTCCATTGCAGATTTACATTATTTCTTCCCAAAGATTTGTCCAAATAATATAACGGAACTGGATAGAGAATGGCGAATGTTAAGAAATGTCGATTTATCTTTTGACCAAAACAAAATTCCCGATATTATCGACTTTTGGAAACATGTACACGAATTAAGAAATGGAGACGAATCTCAAACATTCCCTACATTGTGTGAATTGGTAAAAAAACTTTTGTGCCTACCACATAGCAGCGCCACCGTGGAAAGGTTATTTTCTGCTATAAATATTATGAAAACAAAATTACGCAACAGAATATCGACTACAACTATTAAAGGAGTATTACACACTAAATCCGAAATAACCGATTGCTACTCATTTGAAGCCACAGAAAGGCACATGAAGAAATTAAACAAAAATATGTATGATTTTAAAAAGAAAAATGAGTGTGAAAATATTGAAGATGAGGCAATTGAGAATGAAAGTGGAAAATAATTTTACTTTGATTTTTATTTTTTTGTTGTTGTGATTATTAATATAACAATGTATGTGAGTTCTCGTAACTAAGAAAATTTTTCATTGTGTAACGGTTAAAGTTTTTATAGAAGGTTTTTAAATGAAGTTACGGTGATGTAATTGAACTGTAAAAATTAATTAAGTAATTGATGTAATTGAGACTAACTACCGGCTAGGGCGAGCAGAGAGAAATATAAGGTTGATTACAATATATTATGAGATTATAATGGGTGTAAGAGAACGTTACATGAATTTTGTTTGGTATTGGAGTAAATGAACCTCAGGGAATGGATTCGTAAATAAATATTCTGCCGTGGCGTTGTTCGGTCCGTTGTGCAAAGATGGAAGTATGCACTTAGCTAGTGGACACGTGGCTAGTGGTGATGCCGGCGTGCCAGGGTCTCCGCCTCGCCACCGCCATTATGGTGCGAAGCCCGGTGCGAAGACCCCGGAGCCGACAATTGTTTTAATTATATGAGCAAAAGTATGAAATTTGCCTTTTTTTTCTTTACCTACTGTTTTCTCCTGTTTTTTTTTTTGCGAGCTGTTGTTTTTTAGTTTTTTGGGGTTGGCAACATTGGACCCATAGATTGGCATAGATTCAGTGATGCCAACTTAGGGGTTTTCCCCCCAAATTTAGGGGGATTCAAGACGGCTAGGGGGTTTTTTAGGGGGTTTTGCTTTATCCACGAAATTATGTGTGCCACAATATATTTAATATATTGATATACATATTACTTCGAAGAATCTTCCATTGGCAATAAATAACATTTCTGATAATCTGAATGTTAAATTTATAAAAGTATCTTTTTTTTGCTCAATTATTGTCGATAGCCTAAAAATATTTATATTATAGGTACTAATATTTACTTAAAAATATTTTACTATTTTTATCTGTGCTGTGCAGCGGTTCACCTCTCATTAAAGATTATTACTATATAAATATTCGACTGACTCGAGATTCGACGTTTCGGCCTTTTTTCGGCCTGTGAAAAATATAAATATAAACATTTAAAATAAAACTGTCGGGCTTTATCTTATGAGTCTGCGAAAGAAAAAAATTCTAAATATTGTATTTAAGACAATTGTGATATGGCCCAACAAAGTGAAATCTTAGATTTTTCAGGTTTATTTAAGCTAGATGTTTTATTACATCTTGATATTGCGACTTATAGCTTTTATGAAGTTGGACAAAAAAAGTTCTTTGCTTTTACAAGTGATAAAGAATTTATCTTCGTATATATTAATCCACTATTGGAACGTTTTGTAAAGAGTTATGATTGGGATTTTCTGGATAATCCTATTCACTGTATGTGTTTTGAACCTAGTGGAACCTGGGTAATCATAGTTAGTGATCAGAAGGTATTACTAGTGCCATTTCTACCATTGTTCATTCCTCAAAACACCTTTGATCAGAAGTGGTCCTTGTCAAGGGTTACAGTTTTGCCTTTAGGAAGCATTGTAAAGCCCACCTCTTTGGCATGTTGGTTAACTAAGGAATCTGAGAACATTTTAATTATAGGCTCTAAGGTAGGCTACAATGCTTTTGTAAATTTACTCACTTACCTCAATGTTGAATTCTTATGTTCATAAATTTTGATGTTTCAGACAGGAACCACAACATTTTATTCCCTAGAATCACAAAGTATTGTTGGAGAATGTCGAGTTCCTGGTGAAATTATAGATTTACAAATCTGCTTTGATGATTCACTTGATCTATTAACGCTATTGGTAAGAAAATGTGATTATATTAAATAATAAAAACTCCTGTAATCAACTATTCCAGAAACAGCCAAATTTAAATATTTGTCTAGTAAACTGACTTAAAAGTGAAACATAATCTATACAATAAAATGGGACTGGTATTGTCAGATTAGCTTTTATTTTTAAATACTTCTGTGACTGTAGTAAAAAACAAAAATGTATAATCTAATTTGTTTTAATGCAATAATATCTTATCTAAAATTGATAAATAATTGTTTCTAGATATCTGTCAGTAAATCACAGCAATGTAAACTGGTGCTGGAACACAGATCTTTTGGGTACAACTGGCTGCAACAAATCCGAGCACAGAATGATAAAGATAAGAGAGATGGTTTCATGTCATACATTAAACAGCTGTCAAAAGATAAAATTACCTTCTTCATACAGGGGGGTTCAAAAGGTAGAACACAAACAATATATATACAGCATGTTAAATTAAGTTTTTTAAATTTCATTGAGTTGATAAAAACTTACAGATGATGGTAAATCACAAACAGTAGAATATGTGTTGAAGCCAACAGAGTATCTCCCATTGTTCCGTAAAGGGTCAAACAACTGGGCACTCACAGCACAGTATGTGAATGGGAGACATTTCCTCACTGCATTTGAATTGAATGAAGGCACACTCATTGTAAGTTAAATCTGTGTATATAAAACAAAGTAGTGTTAGTGATGACTGTGATGAACTCGAGAATGGTTGAATTTTCATGACGTTTGATTTTTTAGAATTTGTTTTTATTAGGCCTATACTGAGCCATTTTGTATTTTTATTTTTTGCGTAAATCACCACGATTACCCCTAGTTTGGTTATGTTGGACTCGAACCGACCGAAACCTCACACCGTCTCGGGTCTTTAATGCCGGATTGCAAGGAGACATTCACGAAATAAATTCAGCTGATAAGGTGACTAACACAACTTGATTCTAAGCCTAGGCAGCTAGTATTGTATAATTGTATTATAGTTTATCTTGCATACCTGAAGCCTAACTGGATGAAATAAATAAAACTGACTACAGCAGCATCTAAAAGTTTGGATTGGTTGGTTGGATATTTGTTTACATACATCTGTAATTGAATTTCCAGTTAGAAAGTCCTGAAGAAGATACTCCATCAAGAACACTAAGGCCTTATATAAAAAAAGATGGCTTATATGTTCAGGGTCTATGGTCTCAGCGGATTATCTACCTAATAAGAAAAAACGATGTGGAAGTTCATTCAGCAAGTTTCTCAATCATTCAGGTATTGTTACATGTATGCATCTGGTCCAGAAATGACAGTCTATGAATTGTGTTTAAAATTTGTCTTCACCATACAAACAGCATAACTAGGGTTCCGTTGCCAAATGGCAAAAAACGGAACCCTTATCGATTCGTCATGTCTGTCTGTCTGTCCGTCCGTATGTCACAGCCACTTTTTTCCGAAACTATAAGCACTATGCTGTTCTTATACATGATGACATATGATGAAACTTGGTAAGTTGACGTATTCTGTGAACCACATTAAGATTTTCACACAAAAATAGAAAAAACATTTGGGGGGTTACCCATACTCAGAACTGAACCTCAAATATTTATTTTTCTTCAAACCCATGGTGATAGGTGTGTGGTATCTATGGATAGGTCTTCAAAAATGATATTGAGGTTACTAATATTTTTTTTTCTAAACTGAATAGTTTGCGCGTGAGACACTTCCAAAGTGGTAAAATGTGTGTAACTTCTAAACCCCCTGGTAAACCCCCTGTACCTTCTAAAATAACAGAATGATAAAACAAAAAAATATATGATGTACATTACCGTAACTTTCAACGAAAACTGGTTTGAACGAGATCTAGTAAGTAGTTTTTTCTTAATACCTCATAAATCGTAAACCGCAATTTACCTTTCATTTAATCAACTCAAATATAAAAATGAAAAAAGAAACATTATTATGTTACTTGCTACTACGGAACCCTTTAATGTGCGAGTCCGACTCGCACTTGGCCGTTTTTATTTTTATGTTCATTTTGATTTTAAAAGTTTGAGATGGCAAAAATCGAGTTATTGCTGTTTTCAATGTACTCAAATACAGTGATTATTATTTTTTAAATATCGCAGGGTGAAGCTCTTCTTGGCGCAAAGCGAGAAAGTTCAGAGCTATGGCGCGCAGAATTGATCGGAGACGTACGTCGTGCACACCTGATGTCTGCGAAGGATCCTCCTGCGATGGCCGGTGGATGGCGCGAGCCCACGTTTATGTGTGATCTGCAAGTGCCGCGCTTTGCCCTTGAGTCTTGTCTCATTATTACAAATCAGGGAGCATATATTTTAAATACTGTGTAAGTTTATTTAACTTTTATAAATATGCATATGTTCTTTATCATATAAACACTATCTTCACCCGACCTACCTATCTACCTACTCTATACCACGTATCAACGGCTGAACCGATTTCATGATATTGTCGGACGTTTACGCGAAGGTCACACATTGAAATAAAACTAAATACACATATATATATGTGTATATATACATATATATATATATACATATATATATGAGGGGGTAGGCAGAGGTGCTAGCACCCACATTTCGCTAGCACCTCTGCCTACCCCTTCGGGGATATAGGCGTGAGTTTATGTTATGTTATGGCTTTTCTAAAGAAAATCCCTAAAAACAATGTTTAAAAATGATTGTAACATCATTCATTATTTCGGTAGTTCGCATGGATTATGGTAGATGGATCCAGCGTCGCCTCGAGACGTATATAATATATCGTAGAATTTCGAATATCTGGGACGTGTCTAGGTAGCTTAGTTCGTCAGAGCATTCCCCCTGTAAGGGACTAGTCGCGGGTTCAAGTCCCGTCCTAGATGTTCTCTTTTTCCGATGTTTTATAGACAAAATATCGGTCAGATGCGCTAGTAATAATATCATAACGGAATATAAAATATATAATCCAATAAAAACGAAGTCCCCTACACATAGAAGTCTACAAATCCGACGGCTACAGAAAATTGCGCGGTATGTTGACAGCCTAAAAAGTATGTTTTTTTCCTTTTGATGTAACTAAATGGCTACCTCATAGCAACTATAATCTAGCCTTGAGGCTCATAAGTCATTTAAAATTTAACTTAATGTGCTAAACATTGAGTCATTTTATAGAGTAAGTGATGCAGATTTGATATGTTTAAAGTTTTGCAGTATCCTTATAAATTTTTTTTTTAATTATAATCGGCTGAACACACTTAACGTTTCCCTGTATATTATAGACAGAAACATCAACACTAATGCAAATATACATATTTATGCATACAAATAGTTGCACTGAGTGGGAAACGAACCCGCGACCTCTGACTTGGCAGTCGATTGCTCTAGAGCTACGCCATATAGGTCGTCATACATACATTTATTTTGTAGATCGGAACCATCGGAGTGGTTGGTAGGGCTCATCATGCGGGGTGGAGTGGGCGCGGAGCTGTCGTGTGCGGCGCTGGGCGCGCCGCTGCCCGCGCTGCTGCGGGCCGCTGCTGACATGTTGCTGTCGCGGGGGAAGCTCACCCCCGCGCACTATCTGTACAGTCTGTCGCAGGTTAGTTAGTTTTCAAATGTTAATCCTTACTCCATTCCATTTTTACTAAAGCTGAAAATAGTATGCAACGTTAAAATCTTATCCCATAGAACAGTAGCGCTTTGTTGCATATTATTGTGAATTTTAGTAAAACGGAATAAGGTTGATATTTAATTACTTACCAGTGAAAAATGGCTCGAGCATTTTTCCGCCAGATTTGAATTGACCCTAAACCTTTGCCTGTTCTGCAAGTCCTAGTCGTTGTCATAATCGTATTATCGCAATAACTAGGACTAATGGTAGATAGAAGTATCTACCATGCGATGGTCGCGGCACTGGCGGCGCCGTGAATCCATGGTAAACTAAAATAAGAGTTCTCTATAATTTTTAGAATCTTGTTCGTCCATGTTTGTAAATCTATAAATTATTGTGGATTTCAGAGTCAACCAGATGGTTGGGTAGCGCGTCTCGGTGTATTCGGTCGTGTGAAAGAGTTATCAGAATATAAAAACACAAGTAACATTGGGAGCTTCGGCGATGCAGCAGTTACCATCAAACTCCTTGCTATGTTGCTTAATATGGAAACATCTAATGAGCAACGTTTCGATTCGTAAGTATTAATAAGTGTTTCTATATTTATTATTTGTTTGTCTTTTTCTGTATCTCCGACTGCAAGGCAGTGGGTTCTCGTATCCTACAAGAACTACGCTTGTTACCCGACTGCGCGACGCAAAGGAGGGTAATGTGTTAGTCTATGTATTTATGTATGTATGTTTGTTTCTATGTGGCTTTCTAGAGACCAAATGCGTAGGCCGATTTTGAAAATTCTTACGTCAATCGATCCGTCTTAACCTTGCGAGTGTCACTAAAGACATGACAGTAATCAAAATTCCCCACGGTGACAACCAGACGCCATATTGTCAAAATGAAAAAAAAAGTCGATGAACTATGTCAAGTGGGGTGTCGTTGAATAGGTATTTTAAAATCATCTTTAGGTTCCTTTTATCATGCTTCGGGGACCACCTGCATCGGATCAGGAAGGAGCCAACGCCTGAGTGTCATCACTGCGACGCGAGCGAGGACTCAGGGCTGCACACGCTGGCGGACTGCCCGGCGTGGGAGGCGCCGAGGCGTGACCTCGTGGCAGCCATCGGGGCGGGAGTCCTCTCGCTCGGCAGCATGATTGCGGCAATGGTGCGTAGCGCGAGCGCGCCCGGGAGAGACTTAGAACTCTCCCGGTCCGCCGAGCCCGCAACTTGCTCGAAGCGCGTCGCAGGCGACTCAGGCGCCGGAGGTCGCTTAACGACCTCCGTCCTCCATGAGCGCAGGCCTGGGGGTGGCGGGTGAGGCCACCTGTCACCCCAGCAGAAGCAGGCCGGGACGGTGGGGCGACTAGCGCCCCTCCCCCCAAACCGGGGCAAGACGGGGACACCGTGGTTCCCAAGCCCGAGGGGGCCATCTCGAAACCGGAGATGGCCCAGGGTCAGTCGAGGTGCGAGGGATATGCTCTATGGGCAACCTTACACCCCGGCGTCTGTAGACCCGAGACGGCGTGCGGTTTTAGTCGAAAACAGTTAGTAGAAAACATATGGTCAAAAGATGTATATGTTTCTGATGATCCTAACAAAACTGGAGGATTCGTTAAATATTTAACAATCGGTTTAGGATCACGAGTTAAGTTACGAAGAAATTTGAATGTTACCCATGGTCTTGTTAACGGAGCAATGGGTGTTATAAGGACAATTGAGTGGCCAGCTCTTCGGAGGGACCAATTGGAACCCGGAGAATTGCCACAGGCTGTTTATATAGAATTTGACGACAAAGCAATTAAAAACAATGTTCCTGGAGTACCTAGGAGTCAGAATCGAACCATCGACGACAGAATTCGATGCACTTCGCGGACAGGGTAAAATAGAGCGAAAAATGTTGCCATTGATATTGTGCTGGGGTGTAACTGTACACAAGCTCCAAGGAACTACTTTGGACCGAGCTGTGGTTGACTTAAGTTCACGTATTTTTGCTAAAGGTCAAGCATATGTAGCTTTGAGCCGAGTTAGGTCTCTAGAGGGACTAATCATCAGTAGTTTAGACCACCGCAAGTTACTTAATAATCCCCACGATATTAACTCCCTCAATGAAATAACTATATTGCGAAATTTACTATCTTATAAGGAAGTCGATGAATCGTAATTAAAAAGTATAAAATGAAATAATTTTTTTAAAGAAAAACAAAAAACCCGACTGCGTAAAAACTAATTTTAAAAAATACGTGAAAAGATGGGGCCCCTTGGGAAGATTTGATTGGTAAAATTTGAATGGGCCCCGACTGTGAGTCGTTCTGTTCTGCATTAGAATTTATGATTTGTTTTATGTGTGTATCAATTATAAAACTATTTCAATTGTGTAGTTATTTAGTATTACTTAACAGAATTCTAAACTACTGGGCTTGTTTCTTTCTTTTTAGTTTTTATTCAAGTTAATCTTTTCACGTACATATTATTTAAAATTAGTTTTTACACAGTCGGGTTTTTGGTTTTTCTTTAAAAAAATTTTTATAGTGGCTCTGTTGTCTTGAAATTTAGTTTGGAACATGAATTTGGAGTAGTAACTTCACTACTTAATAAAGTGTAGAGAACAAGGATATAAGGTGTAAGGTTTATTTTAGATTCGTGTTTATTCTTGTTTCAATTTTTTTTTCCGATATTTTAACAGTCACATCACTCTAAACCTACATTTACAAATATTGTAATTCCAGCCAGGCTGGTTTCTTCAACAGTTAAAGAGTTATTTAATGGTTGTCTTGTTACTTATGCTTTGTGGAGTTGTGCACGTAGTATAATATAATACTCTTAAGGCGAGGGTATTCCACGACGTTCGGTATTTTTAACATAAAAGGGAAGGGATTTCCGCACGAAAAAAAAGGGAATTTTTGGCATAGTAAAGTTGCCACTTTACGCCACAGCGAGGCGTTTGCGGACGCGTCCAGTGTTTTGCGTCAATATACAGAAAAACAACGAAGGTTAACTTAAGGTGGTGTTGTAGTATCAACACTGTTATTTACGTAGAAGATCACTTTATAAAAAGGGAATAACGCTTATTATAATTATAATATTGTAATATAGCTATCAGAAAGTCGCTCCCGTAAAAGCTTATATGAATCAAACTATGAAAAAGAGCAACAGAAGAGTGGACCCCGAGCGCCAAGCTGCAAGATCTTGATGGGGCCTCATATACCCATATGGCCCCCTAAAACCATAAGGGGCCACACACTAATGGGCCTCCACACACGTATGGGGCCCGTACACCCATGGAGCCCCATACACATATGTAACCCATGGGGCCCATACGCTCCTGGGGTCCCAGTCACATATGGGGCCCCATACATATACATCACTCATAAGGTCCATACACCCATGGGGTGACATAGACCCATAGCACACCATTCTTCTATGGGGTCCCATACATATTCGTTACCCATGGATCCCATACACCCATGGCTCCCATACACCTATATATATACACCCATGCACCCATGGGTTTATGGAACCACCATTAAGATCCGTAGAGCATCCAGGCCCAAGCAAGATGTGAGACGGCAGTCGCTCCCGTAAATGTCAATGAACCAAGTTATGGAAAGGAGAAGTAGAAGAGCGTACCCTGGACTCCAAACTGTAAGCATTGGATGCAACCGGGATTGCAGCTCGGATTCATGAGGTTAGGCCCCAATGCAAAAGCTTCATCAGCAATGAAAATACTCGTAGTATATAGATATTTGAAGGCAGGTAGTAGTAGTATTGGGTAGTGATGAAGGTTCGTGTCAGTTTAAATTATGTCGGCGTCTGCAGACCCGAGACGGCGTGCGGTTTTAGTCGGTTCAAGCCCGACATAACCGCCCCCACTGGCCGGCGGGGGGGTATCCGAGGGGATTTCCGCACGAAAAAAAAAAAAAAAAACCCGCTGGCCGGCGTATCCGAAGGGATTTCCGCACGAAAAAAAAGAAGGTACTGTTCCCAATATTTAATACCACCATTCAATATACATACGTCTATTAGTACTAATAATCAATCATTACAAATTCTTGTATTGAATCGACTAATGTCATAAGACATTTAACGCTATTATAATGCCGATACTTAGTTTTAATATTTGTGCAATGCACAAAACAACACAACTTATACTTTAAAGCAAACAGTGTACTTTCGCGAATACAATGCTAGTATTACTAGCATTGTATTCGCGAAAGTTCGAGTCTCAATTTTTTATCATTGGATTTGTACATCTGGCACATTCTCTACGATTGTGGCATTTACGCTAAGAACCTACATTAAAAAATCATAATATTTCGCAATGCATCTGCCGCAAACCGACACACGTTCTGCTTGGGACTGATTGACTCTCTGAACGCGTCATACAGGTAGAAAACGTAGGTATTTAGAGCGTTTTGAGTTAGACCAATCTTTGAGAGCAATTTCTATCGAGGAAAGTAGAAGTCATCGTGTACCGGATAATCGATAATACTAGTTTGAATAGCCTAGAATAACATTTATGATTTTCAGAATACAGGGACTCGAAAAATCTTAATCTAAAAACACCCTTCCTCAGGTACCCTCTGACAATACACCAACTTGTAGTGCAAATGAAGCAAAAATCAATATGATTACCTCTCACTACTTTACGGTATTATACTATTGAAATATATTTTCAGAGATGTCAAACTCACAATATTAAGTCAAATAGAATTGCTGGAATTGTCGTCATTCGCTGCAGCAGTTGGTCTATGGGATTTGGTACCTGTATTCAGCGTCCAACGTGGCTATCCCTACATTCTACTTTCTGCTTTGAAATCAAGAAACAATATGTGTCGCGGAGCAATCGACTGTCTTTTAAAACAGAGGTGTCTTGTGCCTTTATTACTGGAAGAAAATGGCCAATGGCTCTTTGATTATATAATTGAAAATCGCAATAAGTTTGATACCAATATTTTGAAGGTAATTTAAAAACAAATACTTTTACACATAACATACAAATACGTACATAATAAATGAAAATATAACTTTATTTCCAGTGTCTATGCTTGTGGTTAAACCCATTACAAGATCAGTTGCGTCCCTTGATACGAGACTTGAAGCAAGGAATTATTTCAATATACGTGAGTAAACTTTATTAAAATTGGTTTAGGTTGTGCAAACCTTGTTTGTTGTACAAAAGAAGTAAAATAAAAACGAGGTGCGGCTTTGGAGTTGTGCTTTACATGAATACGTATCCTTAAGGCGGTGTTTCTTCCCCCGCTGTCTTGACTCAACCTAACGAATTCTTTGATCCTCTAGCTATCGAGTCGTGTAATCAAATTGGGTGTAAATAATAGATATATGGCTGCACACCAAACCGTATCCCCTGATTTTGTTATCATTAGTATTCTGTATTGCATCTCACCATTGAAGCAAAATTGGAGGACGCACTCAACGCGCTGTTAAATTGTGTTAGTGTTAAAATTTATATAAACTGTAAACACATAATACCCGTGCGCGGCATGCACGTAGGCCACGCTGTATTTGAACATATCTTTACAGACTATATACATTCTAACAGCTGTTATCTATCGTCAGCGTTAGAACAAAATTACAGAAAATGATAACCACATTTCTTGTAATTTTGTTCTGTAGTGACCATGCATACCCAACCAATACATTCTAGAATTAGTAATAAGTTTTACCAATACATGACAGTAATAGTTTCATATTTAAAATATGAATAAAAATGTACCTATTTTCGCCATATTAAGCTGTATCAAGGTTTCTACAATCCTGGGCTCTTTAAGCGGGGCGTGAAAAAACATCTGTTGAGGCCTTCTAGGTAGGGGCCACCATTCTAGGGACAATCTCTAGAAATGGTGGCCACTAGTTTTTGGACTTCACCTCAGCTTACCATCAGACGGGGTGCAGTCAATTTAGACGGACTAAATATAAAAAAAGAAACCTAATACTAGGTTAATCAATATCCTTGTTGCTATTTAAACTTATCAAAAACGTAGTTATGTAATTAATAACATTATATGTGACAGCTTTTTAATGACGACAAAATCGTTTTCGATCCTTCTTGATAACATAAATATTTGACCATATATGGCATTGTAATAAATTTCAACTATTTTTACTAAACACAGAAGTACATAATATTATTAACATATCCTAAATTGATTGAACTGGGGGTAGCAGTGCTCCGGCTTAAAGCCCGGAAATGCACTGCCCCCAGACCCGACGGCATTCCAGGCCGAGCATGGGTCCTGGCCCTTGAGGAACTAGGGCCTCGACTGGTGGCGCTCTTTAGCGCATGCCTCGAAAGGGGCCAGTTTCCAAAGGCGTGGAAGACGGGGAAACTGGTCCTTATCCGGAAGGCGGGGCGGCCGGCGGATCAGCCATCCGGTTACCGGCCGATCGTGTTGCTCGACGAGGTGTGCAAGCTCTTTGAGCGGATTATTGCAGAGCGCCTCGTCGAGCATCTCACGAACGTGGGGCCAGATCTGGCGGACAACCAATTCGGTTTCCGCCGGGGGCGCTCCACCGTGGAAGCGATCATGCGCGTTAGGCGCCTGGCGGAGGAAGTAGTCTCGCGGGGTGGGGTGGTGGTGGCGGTGTCTCTCGACATCGCCAACGCCTTCAACACCCTACCCTGGAGTTGCGTTAGGGAGGCGCTCGCGTATCACGGGGTGCCTCATTACCTCCGCCGCATTGTCGAGGCATACCTATCCGAGAGGGCCATAGTTTACCCGAGCTGGCTAGGGCCAGGGCGGCGAGAAGTGTCGTGCGGTGTTCCACAGGGGTCGGTCCTAGGGCCACTCCTGTGGAACATCGGATACTACTGGGTGCTGCGCGGTACGTTGCTCGAGGGTGTCAGCATAGTGTGTTATGCTGACGACACCCTCGTTATGGCGCGGGGAGCAGCGTACCGAAGCGCGGCACTAAAGGCCACGGCAGGGGTTGCTCAAGTCGTGGGTCGAATACGGCGGCTGGGACTCGAGGTGGCTCTCCAGAAATCCGAGGCTATGTGTTTTCACGGGCCTCGGAGGGGGCCTCCTGCGGGAGCCAGCATAACCGTTGGGGGCGTAAGCATCGGCATCGAGCCCACGATGAAGTACCTTGGGCTCGTACTCGATAGCCGATGGGACTTCGGACCACATCTCCGAAGTTTGGTCCCGAAACTGAGGGGGGCTGCGGCCGCGCTATCGCGGCTGATGCCCAATGTTAAGGGACCCAACGCCCCCACTAGGAGACTGTACCTGGGGATCGTGCGAAGCATGGTCCTATACGGGGCTCCCGTATGGGCGGAGACTCTGGCGGCCCGCAACGTGGCTGCTCTAAACAGCCCGTTAAAGGCGATGGCCGTCAGAGTCATCAGGGGGTATCGCACGATCTCCGTAGAGGCGGCATTTCTCCTAGCCGGGACCCCTCCATGGGACCTGGAAGCGAGAGCCTTTGCGCTGCTGTACCAGAGGCGCAAGGAGGCGCTGGAGCGGGGCCATAGGCCGGAGCCCCTAGAAATCAGGGCTCAGCGGTCCCTGCTCCACCAGGAACTCATGGAGACATGGAGGGTGCGACTTGAGCATCCAAGGTGGGGGGAATCCACCATTGCGGCGGTTATCCGATCATGAAGGAGTGGTTGGAGAGGGACCATGGGGACCTCTCCTACCGGATGTGCCAGATATTTACCGGACACGGGTGTTTCGGTAAGTATCTATGGCGCATACAACGGGAGACAACGCCGCAGTGGTAGCACTGCGAGGATCCTGGCGAAGACACGGCGCTCCACACGTTGGTGGAGTGCCCTGCGTGGGCGAGTCAGCGCCAGGATCTCGTTGCGGTCCTGGGCGTGGACGTTCTCACATTGGAGACCATGGTGAGGGCCGTGGTCTCTGACGGGAGCAAGTGGCACGCCGCCGCCTCTTTCTGCAAGCAGGTAATGTGCGCGAAAGAGACGGCGGAAAGGGAGCGGGATAGAACCCTGCCCCCCGAGTTTCGCAGTCTGCGGCGAGGACGCCGTAGACTCATCTACGCCCGGGACTACCGACCTCCATGATCAGGGCCTGAGGACGGCAGTTGGCCGACTCGCCGTCCTTACAGAAGCAAGCCGTGGCGGGGGCGTGTCGTGTGTGCCCTACACCCGCCTACCAACTCACCGAAGCGGGATAAAACCCGACCCCACAAGGCGAGGACGCGGTGGCGGCCAAAGTCCGCCGGCAACCCTGGGGTTATCCTTTCGAGGGCTTACCCGGGGTGCCCGGCAACGGACACTTGGGGAGGACACCGTGCGGTTTTAGTCGAGACACGACATAACCACCCCCGCTGGCCAGCGGGGGGGTATCCGAAGGGATTTCCGCACGTAAAAAAAAAAAACCTAAATTGATGGAAAAACTAAATTAAGAATAATTAAACATAAGTAATTTGCATTGGACATAAGCACCACCATGTACTTATCACCATTTACGTAGGTACATTCAGCGTCAAAAGTTGATGATCATACCCAGGTGTCAAAAGTAGGTGATGATACAGAGCGTCAAAAGTAGGTGATGCCATGGAGCGTCAAAAGTAAGTATAGCGAAAAAGATTCAAAAGTTGACGATGAGTACTAAGCCACCTTGACGTTCAAAATTCCGCGAAAATATGAAAGCACTAGCGGCCCGGGACCCCAGGCGATCCGGGAATAAATTCGTAAAAAATGACCTATAACCCGATTGCAGCGCTACCTTCCGGGTCCAATGGTAAATATAAGATAGCTATAAGAACCTTTCAAACTAAATTTCGTGCTTCTTTGAAAATGAAGAACTTTGCATATAATCGTTCATCACCTATTTTACCCCATTAGTAACAAAATTTTGAAAAATGATGATACACGTATTCATTTATTTCTAACCAAATGTATATGAATTATCATGCTTATTTTTTCAAAAATCAGGAACTTCCCATATAAACTTTCAACCCTTATTTCACCCTCTTAGGGATAACATTTTGAAACAAACTCATTCATCTGTTCATTAATTTCTAACCAAAAGCAGGTGTATGAAATTTCGTGCTTCTTGACTACAACATAAAAGGCATCTACTACCAAAATTACAAGTTTGTAGGTCGAGTGGTTTAGACTTCGCATTTATGAATCAGTCTCTGTCAGTCAGTCGGGACAAGTAATTATATATGTATAGATTAGAGTACCAACAAGTTTCTCAGTTTAATGAAACCAACCTTATTCGTTGACACTAGGGTATATTAAAATTTCATTTTCACTATTCATTTAATTTAGCTTCTGTCGTAATTGACATATCGTTTGTTTGAAATACATTTGAAAGGCTGTTTATATGGAGGCCAATTCTCCTGTTACAGTAATTGGTTTTTTGTTGGCACATCGGGAAACAAAGATAGTGGCTAATATTACCTGTATTATGGGTAGAATTCATAGTTTGGCAATGCAAAAAAAAAACTATCGCTATTCCTTTCTCGTATACGTTGATAGCCAATCATCAATAGTTCATGATCTGTCTACGTTTACTGTCAGTCCGATGTACGCCAGAGAGAACGCTCTAGAAAATCGAAGAAGTCGATCTTAGCCAGACTCTATGTCTTCTTCCCGACGCCCCAACCTAAGCGTCGGTACCTGTACAAAACCGTCTAAACTAGACTACCTTTTTAAAGTCTAAATTTAATCCGATGGGCAAATAGAACAAAATTACGGCATTCAAATAAAGTTATTTTAGTTTAGTGAGATGAGAAATAGAATTGCCGCCATTGTGTGAATTCAATAGCAAATGAATTGGTTTATAGTTCTAGGCTGTTTTTTTTTTCATATTTTCGTTCAATTTTAAACGTCAAGGTGATTTGTACTCGTTATCAAATTTTGAAACTTTATCACAATACTTACTTTTGACGCTCTGTAGCATCACCTACTTTTGACGATTTTTAGCGTCGCCTGCTTTTTACGTTCTGTGCATCATGTTTATGATCATCAATTTTTGACGCTGACTGTACCCTACGTTAATAGTAATAAGTACATGGTGGTGCTTACATCCAATACGAATTACTTGTGTTGAGAGTATATAATAGAATAAAGAAATACAAATGATATTTGATATATGATATGATGAATATGAATATTTGCATTGGTTTGACTGTTTTATTAAAAAATGTATGTACTAAAAAAAAAGGATCTAGAACATATTCTAGAACCCATAACACTAGCTAGTGAAGCAGTGCTTACTTTGGGTCTAGAAAGCACTGTATAGAATATCGCAGAACATTTCTTTATTAAATGAGTTTTTATTACCTATATTATGGGAAAATTTCATAGCCTGGCAATAAAAAAACTACCGCTATTCCTCTCTCGTATACGCTGATAGCCAGTCTATAGCTTTAGCTTGTATTTTCATTCTACGCTCTGTTCCTTGATCTTGACGACCGTAGACAGTTTACGTAGATACCCGTCCAGTGCCCCAAAGCCAGGTTGAAATTATTTGAGATGAACGAAAATTTAACACAATGCCATCTATCACCTCTGTACAAAATCTGCATGGAATCTATATTTATTATACACATCTATTGGAGGAGAACTTGTAATAATTTTGCCAGGCCAGCTACATGACTTACGGTGGCTTCAAATTTTTGTTCTAGTTCGTGTATATATGTATAATCTATTTACAGACAGCAAGACTGCAACAACTGATAGCTACGTTTATACACATTAGTTGCGTTATTGAATCTCGAGAACCGTGTTCAGAAATATACCAAGAAGTACCACAAAACGCTGAAACATGGAAAAATCAGTTTACGGCTAAGAGAGCACTGAGTTGCGGCCTCGCTCACTGGGCTGTAGTCGACGATGGTAATGCAAAAATAATGATGACACATACTCCAGTAAACACAGATCTGATCGGAAGGGTCATTGATGTAGCCTGTGGAAGACATCACACTCTGGTGCTGACCGAAAATGGGGTAAATATTTATGGCATATGAAAAATACGTCTATAAAATAAGGTGATAAGTTAGGCATTTTTTGGTATCTTTTGGTATTTTAGCCTTCCGTACCCAGCAATGTAACTGTACAACAGCGACCCTATTACTAAGACTCCACTCCGTCCGTCTGTCTGCCACAAGGCTGTATCTTATGAACTGTGGTAGCTAGACAGTTGAAATTTCCACAGTTGATGTATTTCTGTTGCCGCTATAACAACAAGTACTACAAATAGAATAAAATAAATATTTAAAGGTGCTCCCTTAAAAAAAAGCGAAGAACGTGAGACAATTAACAACGGCAAGAGGTAGACGTTTGAAATATTCACAGAATATTTAGTTGTACATATATTCACTTCAAAAATAAATATTTAAAATATAATAAAGCAAGACAGTGGCCTTTTAAAGCAAATTTCTTAGCTGGTTTTAGTTATGGGTTCAAAAAAATTAGTATATGTTTAGTGACAGCATAATATTCTCGAATATTTTCCGTGTAGCGACTGCTATCTGACCTCCCAACCAAGAGAGGACGTCTACGCCAGAGCCTCGCCCGTTCTTTAGCAGGTGCACCGACTTGCAGGAGATGTTGGCTTGGGCCTCAAGGATGTTGGTAGGGCCCTGTAGTCTCTACCTGGCTACAATTGCTTAACCTTGCAACGTGCTAACCTACTCGGCTGCCACGAGTCCCTCAAATTGGTGAAATAACTGAAGTGGGGTGTTACGTGATGTCTAGATATACGCAGCCGGCGACAACACTTTCGGCCAGCTAGGCGTGGGGTCGAGCTGGCCGGGCGGCGTGGGCGACGGCGCCGTGTCGGCGGGCGCGCTGCGCCACGTGCCGGCGAGCTTCTCCGCGCCGCTCGCGCGCCTGGCCGCCGGACATTACCACTCCGCGGCCGTCGACGTGGGCGGTCGGCTCTACATGTGGGGGTGCGTTGTGACACCAGATCCTACTAATATTATAAATCCTACTAATATTAAAAATCCTACTAATATCATAAATTATATTAACATTAATTCAATTAAATTTATAAGCATTTTGTATGCTTACTTTTTCTAAAGATTTAGATAAGAAAAAGAGAACATCTAACAAAACAATGTTTAAAAATGACTGTAAACTTGTTGCGAACTACGGCAACAATGAATAACTTTCATTGTTTCCGTAGTTCGCAAGAATTACGGTAGATGGCTCCAGCGTCGCCTTAAGACGTATGTAATATACCGGAGAGTTTCGAATATCTGGGACGTGTCTAGATAGCTGAGCTGGTCAGAGCATTCCCCCTGTAAGGGACTGGACGCGGGTTCAAGTCCCGTTCTAGATGTTCTCTTAAATATTAACATTATAAATCCTACTAATATATATATATATATATATATATATGTGTATATTTATATATATATATATATATCTATATCTGGATGAAATATGACACAGATATAGATATAGTCTAGCATGACACAAAGGCTACTATTTATCCCGGAAAATTACTAACTACTTATGTAAATCTTATGAAAATAGTTAGAAATGGCGTTATCAATCAGTCGACAGAAAAGTTAAGCGTCGCTCGGTAGCTTAGTGGTTAAGGAGTCGACCCTACGATGGAGAGGTTCGAATCCTGGTCATTATACTACCGACGTGAAACCACTCCTAACACAAGCAATTTAGCTTAGCTGGAGGGGTTAGGGGCGATATTAGTAATTTATGTTACTAATATTCTTTTTAAAAAAAAAAGATAGTTTCATGTGGGCCATGGAAAGAGGATTAAGTACCTAGTATATCACGCAGACGGATAGAGTTTAATTATTATGAAACATGTGTCGTGGACACGGCCGTGTTTTACTTGAATACGTGTACGTAATGGCAGTGTTTACTGCTCTAACACTTCTATTTACCCCGTTTTACGGAATTTTAATTGCCATAATTGGTTGTCTTTTAGATGGGGCGTTCACGGCCAACTGTGTTTTGGTACTATAGATGATGAATGTTCACCAAAGTTAGTTACCAAGTTCCAAGGTAGAAAGGTAAGTGTAACATTTAGAAATGTAGTATATCTTTTTTTGTAAAATAACGTTTATTTTATTTGAGTAAAAAGGATTGATTATTTCATGGTAATCATGTCGTCAATTCATCATCATACGGAGGGGCTCGTGGCTAAGTGGTAACTGAGTAGATTAACATATTGCAAAGTTAAACGTTCTTTGCTGGTCAGTCTTAGGATGGGTGAACATTCTTAACGGATCTCAATATATCCCTCCGTCTAACGGAGAGCACGCTAAGCCGTCACCGTCAGTCCCGGTTGCCATACGAACATCTTTGGCAGTCTTTACGGGTAGTTGAAACCCTAAAAATTCCGACAACTGGTCTAACTACAGAACTTCGATATCGCCAGCGGGTTGTGGAGGTCAGATGGCAGTCGCTTCAGGGAAAACATCAAAGTTCGGCCGCTCCGTAGCTAGTTTCAAAAAACCGACTCCAATTGAGTTGAGAGAAGGCTCGGAGGATGATGAATTCATTATAATTCGACCGCCTATCCCAGTTGTATCCCAAACTTGCAGTTTGGAGCACAGGGCTTGCTCCCCTACTCCTCTAATTTGGGTTAGCGGACTTTTGCGGGAACGACTGCCGTCTGTAGCCCCAACCCCGAGTGGAAAGCCTACGCAAAGTTTGTCGCCAGGTGTAGCGACTTGCAGGTGAGGTTGGCTTGGGCCCCGCAAAACATTGGGGCCCTCATACACTAGGTGGTTATTTGGGTAAGTAATAGATGATATAACAACAAAATCTCTAATATTAACAACATATAACAACGGAACCTATAATTTTATTTAATATAGCGATTAGTTGATATAATAAACGATTGATATAATTTTAAATAACTAATTTTTATAAGCACAACATACAATAAATATAACATCGTTTGACATAACATACATCCCTACTATTATAAATGCGAATGTAAGTTTGTTTGTTACGCTTTCACGCAAAAACCACTGAACCGATTTTGCTGAAATTTGGTACAGGGGTAGATTAGACCTTGGGAAAGGACATAGGCTATGTTTTGTCGCGATAACCGACATCTACGCGGGCGGAGCCGCGGGCAAAAGCTAGTTTAATATAAAATCGTTTGACATACCGCTCAAAAGATATAAAACTTATTTGGTCTAATTTTCTAGGTGGTTTAAAAAAAATCCGTTCCCGCAGGGGGAACGCACAGGTAGATTTCGTGAAGCAATTAATATTATTTTATATAGAGAACTACGGACTTTAAACAATATTTCGTGAAGACTTTCCGTACATACCGCACAATTTTTTTTCTTTTTCTCGTAAACGGTAAATTTGAGCAAAAAACGTTTCGGACATTTATTTTAGAGCAAAAAATAACCTATCGGTTAGAAATATTTTTTTTGCCCCTCTAGGACCTATGCTTCTATGACCCACGCCGAGCGCATTTTTAACATGTTTAATTTTTTTGTCTCGAAAACGGTAACTTTTAGCGAAAAACTTTTCAGACATTTATTTTAGACTTAAAAATAGCCTATCGATTAAAAATGTTTCCGACGCAAGAATGTTCACCGGTTAGAAGTTCCCGAAAAATGTTGGTTTTTCCCCCCTCCACTTTTAGTTAAAGTTTTAATCTTATAGGTTTATAATTAAAAGTTGTTGGTATTCATGTATACTATGGGATAAAATTAGAACGGTTCGAATATCTTTCATGGAACGTGAAATTTTGAGGAAAAACTGATTTCACAAAAAGTGAGGCCCTACCGTCCCCTTAGGCCGGATTCCACCCGTTCACGAACTTAAACTAAGTTTACACCCAAGCAATTTTTGACCGCAGTTTGAAAGCGATCGGCGCAATAATGCGTCCGTGAGAGTGCCGCAACTTTTGGGAAGTGGAACCATACATACATATATACATACATATATATATATATATATAAACTTTTTTTGCCAGTGGTCATTTCGGACTCAGGGGGTCATAACTAGACCTCCTATGAAGATTTTTTTTTAAATTCGAAAGTAGTCAAGAAACCAATAGGTAGATCGATTTCATCGAAATCTACCTAAAAAATAACCACGAAGGAGCTTTTAGCCTTCTAACCTAACCTATCCGAGTCGCGGTAATCTGAGTCGGGAGTGTTAACCATAATGACGTTTTTTATATATATATATTAAACGTTAGACCTAATGATTTTCGATTAAATGAACAACATGCATATTAAACGTTAGACCAAATGATTTTCGATTACATAAACGTTATATCAAACAACGTTATACTAATTAAGTGTTATAATAAATAAATGTTATAAGTATGTAAAGGAATTATATTAACAGTTGGTATGTCTTATGAACGATAATAAAATGAAATTAGACCAAATGAGTTTATTTATCTGACAATAAGTTTAACTGCGTACCATATGATGATCAATCATCAAGTTAACTTCTATTGTGTATATGTTCTTGTAGGTACTAAGCGTCGGTTGCGGTGCTTGCCATACTGTGGTATTAATGAAGAATGGTGAAGTATGGGCGTGCGGCGCTGGAGTGTTTGGGCAGATCGGGCAGGGCAATAGGAACAAAGCTTCGGTGCCACTGCGAGTGCCTATACAGGACCCGGTCGTTGCTATTGCGGTTGGATACTTCCACAATGTAAGTCATATGTTCTTTCAAAATTCTTAGAATCTTTAGGATCACCAGGGTCTTTTGGGAGAGGGCGTAGTCGATAACGCGTTAATGGTACTTCTGGTGTTGCAAATGTTCATAGACTCCAGTAACCGGTTTCCACCAGGAGGGCCGTATTAAAATATAACTTGAACTATACTCAGTAGTCTATGTTAGAATCACTGGTTAGGCTTGTGATTCAATTCTTGACTACTTCGCTAGTTCGTGATTTAAAGTCGGCATTCACAGTGAAAAATAACTTTGCTGACTTGTCGAACAAAAGTTCAACAAGTGAGCAAATTTTTTTTTAAATAGTTTTTACACATTTTAGGTTTAACTAGGATACCATGAACACGTGTATAGCCGCTTTTAAGATGTGCGTACTGCAGGTGGCGCTAACTAGCAAAGGCGGTTTGTGGCTATGGGGCGGCAGTCCGCAGCAGGTTCGCGCCGCGGCAGCGCGGCGTAATGCCGACACGCCGCCCGCTGAGCCAGCGCCGCCGCCGCCCTCGCTCAACGCGGACCTGCACCTTGTGCCTTGTCTGGTGGACACCTCCAACGTACGCGGGCACATCGTACAGGTTAGTGCATTTTGCATTTCGAATTACATCGAACTCCGATCAGTAGACAATCTTAAAAAGGTACTAGGTTATCAAAGTTTTAGTGTCCAGTATAAAGGCGGCTTTCCATGTTGTGTGATTTTGCGGACGGTCGCGCCGACAATCAGCTCGTACCGATGCACTGTGAATAGCGTCTTCTGTGCAAGAGCAGACAAGTCCGAACAGGTGCGTCGGATCTGCGCCTTCGAAACAGACCGACACGCACCGTAGGAAGCATTTGCGGGGGCCGTATGCAGTGCGTGATCAAATCTGCAGAATCACGTACCGGGGAAAGTCGCCTAAGGTTTCCTATCCCTTAAATAGATGTGTGTGTTAAGTGGTCATCGAAAAAAGATAGGTGGTGCCCTGCGTTCTGCTGTCTCTCGTCTTGGCGAGGGCACTGATTAGTGTTGGTGCGTAACTAGAAAATACATTATAGTATGCACTGTGATCCCTTAGGGAGCCGCTGGATCAATGCGCAAAGTTTGGGTTTTTAAATGAAAGAAATGTGTTCTTTTAACTTGCGTATAGTTAAGATGTGTGGTAGTAGAAGTCTTGTGACAGAGAGACTCGAACAAATTCACGGATCAAATCGATTAATTACTATCGAACTTTTAATTATTTATTGAATTTTTCAGATTTCAGCCGGCTGGCATCACTCGTGCATACTTGACAATGGTGGGACTCTTTACACATGGGGTCTAAATTTCGATGGTCAACTAGGTTGGTAAATTGTTACGAAGAAGTATAAAATAAGCAAAATATTTTTTAAATTTAAACGGTTTCATTGAAAATGAAGGTAATGATGATGTAGATAATATTAAAAGCGAAACATAATTTGTTAGGTTTTAGGTAAGTACAGTCAAAGACAAAAGTGGTTTAACAAATTCTAATTTATTGATCACTTTAGCTCTTACTAAACTTAAACCTTTCATAAAATAATAAAACATGAAATATATTAACTTTGTCCTCTGGGAATTATAGAACTACTTATACATTTATTATTAGGTACATGTATTCCATGGCGGAGCGCGCCCGAGAGAAATTTAGAACTCTCCCGGCCCGCCGAGCCCGAAACATGCTCGCCGCGCGTCGCAGGCGACTCAGGCGCCGGAGGTCGCTTAACGACCTCCGTCCTCCATGAGCGCAGGCCTGGCCTGGCAGGTGAGGCCGCCTGTCACCCCAGCAGAACCAGGCCGGGAGGGTGGGGCGACAAGCGCCCCTCCCCCCCAAACCGGGGCAAGATGGCTACACCGTGGTTCCCAAACCCGAGGGGTCATCTCGAAACCGGAGATGGCCCAGAGTCAGTCGGGGTGCGAGGGATATGCTCTATGGGCAACCTTACACCCCGGCGTCTGTGGGTCTACAGACGGCGTGCGGTTTTAGTCGGTTCAAGCCCGACATAACCGCCCCCGCTGACCGGCGGGGGGGGGGGGGGGGTATCCGAGGGGATTTCCGCACGAAAAAAAAAGTACATGTATTCCAATGTAAAAAAATGGTTTCAAATGTTTTAGTGTTAATCCACATTTGTCATTGACTGTACACCCCGCCAAAAAAATAGCTGTGCAAGAATACATGTTTATTTGTAGTTTGGCCTGCCCAGGTAACTCTGGTCGAGTATGTCAGTCATCACACTAATCTCTATACATTAATCTAGGGCATTGATCAGACGCAAAACTAAAATCATGTCAAGTAGTGTAACCTGAATAAGTATTCAAATAACCCTCATATCATTATAAATGCTATCTAAATATTTACTATTGAACGGTATTACGGTTGAATGTTGATAGAAATATTAGTTAACAATATTTCGTTATGATAACAGAAGAACTGACCATTCTTACCAATATTTTTCGATTTGCAGGTAGCGGTGACAGAAAACAGATTCTGATTCCAACAGAAGTTAGAATACGTACTGATTCTCAGCCGGACTCGGTGAAGAACAGTGGTAATAAGACTCCAGACATGGAATATAAAATCTTGAAAACAAATGCTTTGGCGGCTTGTGGAGGAGACTTTACTGTTTACATTGATGATGATGGCAGAATTTATGCTACGGGCAACACCCATCTGCAGGTATTTTAAACTTTTCTGTAATGCTGCGTACACACCAACCCAACGAATGTTAACCAATGGGTTTCTTTAGTCTGAACGATGCTGCGTACACACCAGCCCAACGAACTTCAACCAATTTGAAGCGTCGGTAGCTTAGTGGTTAAGGATTCAACACTATGATCGAGAGGTCCCGGGTTCGAATCCTGGCCATTACACTACCGACGTGAACCCACTCCTAACACAATCAATTAAGCTTAGCTGGAGGGGTTAGGGGGAATATTAGTAATTTCGATTGCTAATATTTAAAAAAAAATGGGTTTCTTTAGTCTGAACGACTTAGCGAGCACTAACGCTCAGTCGAAGGGAGAATCGTTCATGGTCAAATAAATAAATATTCTACACAGCGCTTTCTAGGCCCAAAGCATAGTTTAACTAGTTTGTATTATGGGTTCCAGAATGCGGATAAACATACTTATATACTTTTTTTTTGTAAATACATACATATTATATAACAAACACCCAGACCAATGCAAATAGACATATTCATGCGTACAAATATTTGCATTGAGCAGGAATCGAACCCGCGCCCCGTGTCGTAGCAGTCGAATGCACTACCGCTACGCCACAGAGGCCGTCAGATTGCTAATGTGAGCCGGAATCAGGTGCCAACAATATTTTGCTCGCCCAGTAAAGTTAATGTATTTGGTCGTACTCTCGAAAGCCAACGAGCGTGCCGTAGCTAACGCTAAATGTCCTTCGTTAGCGTTCGTTAGGCCGGTGTGTAGGCAGCATAACGTGAGCATTCTTTTCTATGCTTCTAACCAGAAAAGATCATCATCATCCGTGCGCCAATGCTAGTTGCATCCAAAGTATGTACTTTGGGAGTCCAGCGCTGCACACCAAGGCACACCGCCAGCCCCGCTCTTCTACTTCTCCATAATTTGGCTTACTTGGCTTTTACGGGAGCAACTGCCATCTGACCTCCCAACTCCAAGAGACTCGAGGAAGCCAGAGCGTCGTCAATCAGCATGTGCCCTGGCTTGTAGGTGAGGTTGGCTTGGGCCTCGAAGTTCTAATTCCATACACCACATTCTAATTACAAAAGGAGTCTAACGTAAAATACGTTTTTTAAATTATGATCTACATATAGTGGGTCATTCTAAGATTGAAAAGCATAGGTAAGTACTTACTTTTTTATCGATGATGACATACTTTACACATATTTAAGGCGAGGGTATTCGACGACCTCCGTCCTCCATGAGCGCAGGCCTGGGGGTGACAGGTGAGGCCGCCTGTCACCCCAGCAGAAGCAGGCCGGGACGGCGGGGCGACTAGCGCTCCTCCCCAAACCGGGGCAAGACGGGGACACCGTGGTTCCCAAACCCGAGGGGGCCATCTCGAAACCGGAGATGGCCCAGGGTCAGTCGGGGTGCGAGGGATATGCTCTATGGGCAACCTTACACCCCGGCGTCTGTAGACCCGAGACGGCGTGCGGTTTTAGTCGGTTCAAGCCCGACATAACTTCCCCGCTGGCACGCGGGGGGTATCCGAAGGGATTTCCGCACGATAAAAAAAAAAAAAAAGGTATTTTTGGCATAGTAAAGTTGCGACTTTATGTCACAGTGAAGCGCTGGCGGCCCGCAGCCAGTGTTTCGCGTCAATATACAGAAAAACAACGAAGGTTAACATAAGGTGGTGTTGTAGTATCAATATAAATAATGACGCAACTGTTATTTACATAAATGATATTCTAGTTGCACATTAGATAAAGGGAATAAAGCTTATAATAATTATAATATAATATGGTAATATAACTATCAGAAAGTCGCTCCTGTAAAAGCTTTTATGAACCAAACTATGAAAAACAGCAATAGAAGAATGGACCCTGGGCGCCAATCTGCAAGACCTTGATGGAGCTCCATTGACCCATAGCCCATACATATACGTTACCCAGGGGGAACATATAACCATGGGTCTCATACACCCTTGGGTTCCATATACCTTGGGCACCATTAAGATCCGTAGAACATCTAGGCCCAAGCAACATATGACATGGCAGTCGCTCCCATAAAAGTAACACTGAACCAGGTTATGGAAAGGAGAAGTAGAAGAGCGTACCCTGGGCTCCAAGCTATGGGTGCAACCGGAATTGAACTCGGATTCATGAGGTTAGAGCGCAAAGCAAATAAGGTAGTAGTAGCATTTGGTAGTGTTGAGGGTTCATGTCAGTTGAAATTGTGTAGCTGGTATTTCAGCACGAAAAAAAAGGTACTGTTTACAATATTTAGTACCACCATTCGATATACGTCTATTAGTACCAATGTCAATCAATCATTACAAATTCTTGTATTGAATCGACTAATATCATTATGCTATTATAATGCCGATACATGACTAAGTTTTAATATTTGTGCAATAAGTAACTAGGTACTTACTTATTTACATAACTTATACTTTACAGAAAAAAGTGTACTAATACTAGCATTGTGTTCACAAAAGTTCGAGTCTCAACTTTTTACAATTGGGTTTGTACATCTGGCACATTCTCTACGATGTGACATTTACGCTTAGTACCTATATTTAAGAACCATACGATTTCGCAGTGCATCTGCCGCAAACTGACACACGTCCTGGCCTTTAACACGTTCCACTCAGGACTGATTGACCCCTCGAACCCGTCATATAGGTAAAAACGTAGGTATTTTGAATTTTCATGGTATAATTCAGAATTTATGTAAATTTTGTTAACCGTTTTTAATTCTCCTATCAATGACCTTCATTTTGGTATCATTTTTATTTTTCTAACTTGAAGTTTGAACACAACTCAAATAAAACCGGAATGCGTTTTGGTTAGACCCATCTTTGAGAGCAAATTCTATTGAGGAGATTGAAAGTCATCGTGTATCGGCTAACCGAAAATACTAGTTAGAATAGCCTAGCCTAGAATAACAAATATGACAGTGACTTCTCATTTCCGAAAAATCCTAATCTAAAAACATCCTTCCTCAGGGACCCTCGCCTTAAATAGATACGCCAGTAAAATGTCTCATTTTCATCTAATATATATTATAAAAAAACCGGCCAAGTGCGAGTCGGACGCGTTCATGAAGGGTTCCGTAGCAGCAAGTAAAATTTTTATATTTGAGTTCATTGAATGGTAGGTAAATTGCGGTTTACGATTTATGATGTATTAAAAAAAACTACGTATAGATCTCGTTCAAATCAATTTTCGGCGAAGTTTACACGGTAATGTACATCATACATTTTTTTTAGTTTTATCATTCTCTATTCTATCAAGTTACAATAGACACATTTTACCACTTTGGAAGTGTCTCTCGCGCAAACTATTCAGTTTAGAAAAAAATGACATTAGACCAAAATTTAGTGTTTTTTCCTTTTTTGTGTGAAAATCTTAATGCAGTTTACAGAATACATCTACTTACCAAGTTTCAACCGCATAGTTCTTAGTTTCGGAAAAAAGTGGCTGTGACATACAGACGGACAGACAGACAGACATGACGAATCTATAAGGGTTCCGTTTTTTGTCATTTGGCTATGGAACCCTAAAAATCAATATGTATTTGTTAGTTTGTTCGTATTTTATATGGCGCCATACAGCCATACAGCAGTAGGCTGTATAAGGTTTTTTTGTTACGAAAAATATTTATGTAGTAAACAAACTAAAATATTAACAGCCATGCTGATTTTTTATTTTATTTTTATACCACTCAGGTTTATTACATTGTAAATATATTTTTCAGCTTAACCACGAGAAGGAAAAAAGCAACAATCGTGTTATCATGATGAAGACAACCAAACGCGTCATAAAGATACCAGCGAGCCGAGGTAGCACCAAGTTCCTATTTCAGCCAGTCGACAGAATCGACATCATGTTTCCATTCGACATAGAGGACAGGCAAAGAAAACCAATAGAAGCACAATTAAATCCCCTGATATGTATGAATGATTTTAAAAATGAATCCTGGGCTGATGAAATCATAATTATATTAAAACAGTGGCTCAATGAAGAAAATTTCAAAGGAAATCTTAACATGGCAGCTAAATTTGCATATCATAACAAAATCTATACCCAATGTTTATGGTTGTTGTTAGATAATTTAAAAACTGAACTACAATACGATCAACTTTTCGTAACTCACACTGCAGTAGAGAATAACGATGGTGAAATTAATGACACCAATGAGATGTCTATCGAAAAGAAAAACGGATTAACAAGAGTAATCAACGATGTAATGACTAAACGTATCAAGGAAGTCTCTATTTCAATACTTAACGAAGAACCATACCCATTAATTGACCCACTTGCTTATAAAGCATTGCCTTGCTGCTGCGATGAATTAAAATACCGCAAAAAGGGGATTTCCACAAAATCCGTGGTTAATATAACGGAATGCGACATTTCCAATAAAGCAGCACAGGTTATAGATAAATGTGTGAGCATTTTTCCAGTTGATACAAATTTGTGGGAAGAATGCTTTCGTCTTTCTAAAGACTTCTATCTCGATAATAACCTGTCTATAGCAGACCTAGAAGTTGTCTTACGTAAGTATATGGAATTAAACGCCACAACTATGGCTTCAGCCATAATGTACTCGAATGATTGTACACAATATAGCAAGATACTTTCCCCAAAATTCTACTTAAACATGTGCAGTGAAGTATTAGATACTTGGGGTTGATGACTTCAAGATGACGATGACTTCTTTATTTTGATGATTAGTGTAGTTCATTTTTTACTGTTATAAGAACGCTTCCATACCTTGTCTGCACCATGTCATATATACTTTAAATGTCATAGTTAATGTAAGAGCCAATATTAAAATCAAGCGTATTGACCAATATAAATGAATTAACCCATTAAATAGGTTTATTCCACTTAGACCTGTTGTAAAATTCTTCGGCTCTGTACTCATTCTTTTATTATATAATTTTATGTAGAGACTATTCGTGCGGTCACATTTTTACCACAATTCAGTACTTGCCTTGGTATCTTTCGTATTTTCCGTTCCGTAGACACCATCAACTACAGGTTTTATATGGAAATTTGATAATTGTTGCAACATAATATTGTTCATATACTAAGTGTATACTTTTCTTGTTGTTTTTTGTTTCATTTATTCCTTGTAGAAATCAAAATATCAATTTTTATGTATACTTTTAATGTCTGTCTACTTTTTAATTGTTAATATTTATTCTACTGATTCTGTGCTTACGTTACAGTTGCCATGTTAGTTGATACTCATATATGTGTATTTTAGAATAATTTTATATTGTTGAGCAAATTAGTTGAAATTATTATCTTGAATTAATTTAACCAGTTATCAGGCAGCTAAATTTATAATTATATGATAATTTTAGACAATTATATAATGTGTTGTTGTTTACATCTAGTCATTATTATTTTATGGTTGATTTGTTTTATAAAATGTGTTGTTACAATGTGTAATAAGTATCAAATAATAAAATGTATTAATACCTAAATATCGTAGTTTTTACTTCGGAATACTGAATGTTCTACCAAAGGAATCTTATTTTAATAATTGTTGTACAAGAAGTTATAATGTGTAGGGCGCGCCGTAATAGCGGCGGAAAGGCCCATCTAGGACTGGCTAGACGGAGCCTCTCGTTCCGCCTGATGATCTCTGGGCCACCTTATACCCCGGCGTTTGAAGACCCGAGACGGCTGTGCGGTTTTAGTCGGATCGAATCCGAAATAACCATCCCCGCTGGCCAGGGGGGGGGGGAGATTATCCAAGGGAATTTCCGGTAAAAGTAGAAGCTTGACAATCGAGGTCGTGTTCTGAAAATTTCACCTTTTATTTGTTACTAACTTTATCTATTATCTTTTTTTGAAGAAACAATCCTAACCAAACTCTTTGATTAAAGCTGAAACAATAAATATTAATCCACATGTGGCGGACTCACGTAGCCACTACACAAGCATATTTATATCTATTTACATATATATTTATTCGTTCATATCATATTATTCACATAAACTGCCGGCGTTGTGTGAATGAAGTTGTAACGGGACTTGCATTCCTTAGCTGCGCCGAGCGCCGGCGCAGGACAGCGATGGTCCTCTCACTCTCGCCAGTCTCAACCAACGCTTCACGCCGGACACACGTCCTCTGTCGCGAGTGCTATAGACTACCTCGCCGCAGTACGCAGCCTTGTATTTTGATTGTGTTTGCTATCATTGAATATGTTGCTATAATATGTAAATTGGTGTTCGCGGTGTATTGATACGCTTTGGATTATTTGATACCTATATATATATATACTTTCTGCCTTCCAAACGCTGCTTCTTTATTTTCACACCTTAACGAACCCAAACACATAATGATAATAAATATAATCCGTGCCTATATCATTGTGTTAACACTTGCTAATTTTTTTGCTTGATTCTAATGAAAATACCATTGTATACTATTAATGGTAGGAAAGCAAGTGTTGTTAGATCTACTAGAGGAGTCAGTAAGAGATTAAAATGGAAATTGCCTCTTCGGGAATATACAGGCGACAGAATATGTATGTGTGTACCCATCCAAAATGCGTATGTGAAATTTTTATACGTATATATTTACGAAAATCACTATTTACAAAAATTAATTAATTAAATAACAATGTTACACAGGTCGAGGAGTTCAATAAAAATAAATAAAACGGAATGAAATAGCTTTTTTAAAACAAAATATGTACGAAATAAAATTAAAAGTACAAATATCACTTACGTTGTAAAATATTAATAAATAATATATTGACAACACTTAACATGAGTCTGCTAACAACTGCTCAAATATGTTTTTATTGATTGATTTACAGACAAATGGCACCCAACAGGCAATGTAAGGGACATACATAAGTTGTTCAAAATAGATTCATTCAAGATTCCTTAGAGCGGATCGAGCGGGTTGCCTAAACTTTGCGGAATTATCGGACATCTTAAGCCTTTTTACATGCTTCGTGAAGATATGACATTATTCATGTTGTATGCGAATGTTTTCAGGGCAAATACTTTTACTTGTCCTAAAAGTCTATGACAATACATGAAAATATTGTTTTACCAAAATACCTAAAAACCTAGTAATAGCATGTGTTAGCTGATCCAAAATTCTAGAAATATTTTACTGAATGAGTATTACATATTTTAAATGTTTTCTACATTGTATCGACATCATGTTTTTCCCAAATCCCGCAAAATCTTCAAAATAGGCCGCCCTACACACTACAGTATTGACCCTGGTAACTCAGTGTGTTCTCATACATTAATAAGGTGTCTCGTAAATTAAAAGTTAATCGGCTTGCCGCAGTACGCGGCCAGATTTGCTTCACGTAATGCCTCTGCGCATGTCTGAAACAAAATTAAAAATAATGAGGAAAAAAGTGTAACTCAACACTATTTTAGAAGTGAAAACCTGCGCATTGAACAATTTTTGGTGGGGGAAATACCTTATGTTTGCGCAAAGGTGTGTCCAAATACAGGTGAAAGTATGTTACTTCTGTCGGCAGTCTCTACATTATTATACTTCACGCGTAAGTTCATGACCGCTCTGAACACCCAGGCGATTCAAGTTCAAGTGAATGAAGTTTGCATGATACAGACGAGTGTGCAATAGTATTTTGTAACAGGAAATTTCATTTTATTATAGATTTGTAAGAATTTATAAACCTATAAACTTTCATTTTAATATAATGAGAAATTATCTGAAAAAACAAAAACAAACAGGAGTTCACAATGGTCATCAATTTTGACGCGTAACATGCGCTATGTTTTTCAATACAAATAAATCTTTATTACAGATGCTAAAGCTTATGACATGGTTTATTACTCAGTATACATGAATTTGGTAATAAATATCTTGCAAATGAGATAAACCCTGTCTTAAACTTGGTGATCCTCATGAACCAGTGTCTTAAAGCCCCAGCTTCTGTATCAGTTCGATCTCGTTGGTTATAGATGTTTCCTTTCCTTCCTAGAATAAAATATACTTACGGGATGTGCGTGACAGACTCTCGCAATATCCTCTGCCGCTGCTCCATATTCTTGAGCCAAGACAGCCTCGTTGATTAATTCTCCACCACCCTGTAGTTCAAAGGCGAGTGTTTATTACTTGTTTTACACGAAATGTAGTTTACAGTAATAATTAAAGAAAGCAAGGCGAATGACTATAAATTAAACACTATGAAAAATACTAAGGTTGTCCGCTGCCTCATGCGTATGCGCCCATGCGGGAGCCTTTACGATTTGCATAAAACACTACGCAGAGCGCGCGCCCGCATGCGTGCATACGCATAAGGCAGCGGAACCAGTAAAACTAATTCTCGCCACAAAGAAGTTCTAAACTCACCGGTCCGATGATGTGTGTTCCTAGGATAACATCTGTGGCTTTGTCTGCCAATACTTTGACGAAACCATCCGGTTCGCCATTTGTCTTCGCTCTCGAGTTAGCCAAATATGGAAATTTGCCCACTTTGTATGCCTTACCCTATGAAGTAGAAAGTGAATGTTTAATATTTTAGATTGATACAAAGTACGAGCAGTTTGGAATTCGATTATGGGTTATGATCAAAACAATTTTCGAGAAATATATTAGGGAGTTTACACAAAAACCCAATATGTATTATGTTCACAGACTTATGATGAGCATCATGTTACCAGGCGGAATATTAAATTTATTTTTGGTTATGACGCACGATCTCTTTCTTTCTAGTCAGTTGATAATAATATGCACTATAAATTTGTTTGCCCTATACACACACTCACACAAGCTTAGGTGTGGAGTTAAAGTAAATTTTCGACACAGTCGTCGCCACGGTAACGAGTAAGAAATATAACAATTGCGATTTATTAATTGTCAGTTGTAAGACAGGGTCGGATTCAGTGCTAATATTAATTTGTGACTTGAAAAAAATAATATGGTTTAAAATTAAATAACCATACAATTCTACTTGTTTCTATTATATTAGGCAGGTCACTGGACCTGCCTAATATTTTAGATAATAAAATGTTTAATTCTGGCCTTTCTCAATCAATTTTATGAACGTATGAAGTTACGCAGTTCTTAGTTCGGCCCCGTCAGAGCTACATTACTTATGTGGTAAATTTGGCATTAAACATTTCCGATTTGGAAATGTTCGGTCTGTATCTCTCAGGTCTGTGTTTATGTTACAGTAAATAGCTGACCTCTTTTTTGAGATCCTCCTCAGATTTGCCAACCCAACCGACTTCAGGTGAGGTGTAGATTACAGATGGAATTGCATCATAGTTGAAGTGCACTGGCATACCCTGCAAAGGCAATTTTTTCCATAAAATATTATAGTTATTTTTAAAGAAATCAAATATTTTTCGGTATGTCTCTTGTAGTATATACGTCATCTTAGTATTATAAATGAGGGTCTTGGGATGGATGGATAGATGTTTTTTACTCAAGAACGACTAAACGGATCTTAACTTTTTATTTCGGAAAGTAGTAATTTTTCGTGATAAAGGGTTACCACGCGTGGAACCGTGGGCAACAGCTAGTCAATAGGTTGTATAGGTGTTAAATGTACCAAATAAGTATTGAAAACAAGCTATAAATCTACTTTGGCTGAATGTGGTCAATGTTAATCCAATACAAATGGAGGATTCTCCGACTAGACAAGGTGATCACGGTTGCGGCGCTTAAGCTATTGTATTTACCTTGATACCTTCCACGCAGACAATGCCTTCATCTTCAGCCTTGTGAGCCAGCATAGGTCCATGAATGCAATCACCAATTGCGTAAATTCTAAAATAAATATTTTAGTCAAATCAAAAAAATACTAATTAGCTCTACTTTAGTTTGGTGACACCTTGACACTTGTTTTGTCACACCAAACTCATTGTGCTGTAATTAAAGTGGTAACCCTAGTTGATGATATAATATTTTCCCAAAATTTTCCTATGTATCGCATTCGTATGACTGTAACGTAGCAAATTTAATAATATTTTAATGTAATAAAATATTCCATGTTATCACCAAACTGTATTTTTATTGTTTCATCCCATTAGTATGCTGGGCCATCTAACCAGTATCACCCTGAAAAGTGAGACATCCCCTTAGGGGGAGATTAAAAGCTTTCATGACGCCATGCCTTAATGTTTTATAGAAGTTTCAGAATTTGGTTTCCATTATGTGTATGGGGCCTCACTAGGATTTTACGAGCCCAAGCCAAGCTCACCTGCAAGCCGGTACACCTCAGATTGAGGGACAAAGCTCTAGCGCAGGATGTCCTCTTGGGTTTTGGGGGTCAGACGGCAGTCGCTCCGTTAAAAGCCAATACGGACCAAATTATGGAAGGGTAATTATTTAAGAATTTTAAAATTTAGAATTATAAAAGTTTCCCTTACCCAGGAACTTTAGTTGCAAACTTGTTGTTTACTGGCACTCGACCACGGTCATCGAGCTCAATACCAACGTTCTTTAGGCCGAGGTCCTTGGTGAAAGGGCGCCGACCAATCGAAATAAGGACAACGTCACAGTCCAACTAAAATGCAGAAAGAATAATATTATATGTATGTATAAGGATACAAGTTTGTGGAAGATCCGCAACGGAAGATCCGTTAAGTGTGGCGTAGGCCTTATGCACCAGTCGGCGTCTGTTTACGCAAAAGGACATTGTAAGTCATCTTAGCCATCTACGTCGACCACTTCAAAATTATTATGGATATCTTTACGTATGAATATTCTATCGAATCTATGCAATCATTGTGTCAAATATATAACTGATAAATATGATATATAAGATTTGCGATGACACATTTGATATATAGGTAAGATACATTAAGATAAACTTCGATTTTATCTTAATAATCTTTAGTCTTATTTAAAGTAAAATTATTACAACATAAACATTTGGACTCTACCACATATTCTGCTTCATCGAAAAAACGTTCTTGTTTAGCTCTTTAGATAATTTATACTTTTATACATAATTAATCCCAACTTCTACCGCTGTAAATCAAGTAACCTAATCAAAAATAATATTAAAGGGGTAAATTACGGTCTCTTTGTTGCCTCCTTTGGCTGCCTCAACTTCAACTTTCACACCTGCTCCTTCCTTCTTAACTGATGTTACTTTGGTACCAAGCTTGAATTTCATTCCTTGTTTTAACATAATTTTTTGCAGCGTCTTAGAAACCTCGCCGTCAATGCCGATACCTATAAATATGTATATGTAACATTGTGTCATTAGGCAATCAATTAACTCCTATACACCAGGGTCATCAGTAGTGACAGAAACACCGAGTAATGCAAGCCAAAATGCCACCGGCCTTAGTGTGTACACAGCCTTAGCCGTCAGTCTCGGTTGCCTTATGACCATCTGTTGCACTCGTTTGGGGTAGCTTAGCCCTAAAAAGTCCGACAGCCTTACTGACTTCAGTCTAACTACAGAAATTCGATATCGCCAGTGGGTTGTAGGGTTCAGATGGCAGTCGCTTCTATAAAAGTTTCGTAGTTAGAATAAAAGCCAACCCCAACTGAGTTAGGATCAAGTTCAGATATGTGGATTGTCATGAGATTCTGGATGAGACAAGAAATTCAGTTATCCAGGACGTGTCCAGGTAGCTCAGTTGACAGAGTATTCCCCTTACTTTTCTTTCATCAGATTCATAATATTGATGTCCTTAGAGACGGTAGGAGAAATGGTAGAAAAGGAATGCTAGCTACACTTCTGGTTGTATTTTCTAGCAGTGGTAATCAGCTACCATCAATGTCCTTTTTCCATTTTATAGCATAAAAAAAGTATGTCTTTAATTTAGCAGCCAGATAAGTTAAACAGATAATGGAACAGGTAGTTACAGATTAGAGTCACCGAGTTTTGTATAAATAACTAAATTGATTGATGTAAGTCAGTATTAACTGATAACACTTTTTTATCGACAACAATCAATCAATAAAATTTGTTTTCACATTGATAAAATAACATTACCTCAGATGAGTAAACTATTTTTTTTTTCTGTGACTGACTGGCTTTTATCAACAATAGGACCTGCAATTAGGTCGAACTGTACTGCGTTATCATATTTTAATAACTGAATTTCATTGAGTAAAATGTGTTGTATGCTGTTATCTGCCTTTAGCCGCCCCCCCCCCCCTCCCACCTTACCATGTTAAATTAAATTATTTTATAAAGTAAATTATATATCATAAAGTAAATTATTCAGGTAGACTGCCTACTGTATTACCTCCAATGCTGTCCAAGAATTCAATGGCTGTGACGTCAGCACCCAATCTCTGGTAAACAGACCCAAGCTCTAGACCAATCACACCTGCACCAATAACCAACATCTTTTTGGGCACCTGGGTTAGCGCAAGTGCTCCAGTTGACGTGATGATTTGTTTCTCATCAAACTGTAAATTGAAACATGAAACATTTAAAAAAAAACTGAGGTACTCCAATTTCTGAGGGGGCCATCTCGAAATCGGAGATGGCCCAGGGTCAGTCTGGGTGCGAGGGATATGCTCTATGGGCAATTTTACACCTGGCGTCTTAAGACCCGAGACGGCGTGCGGTTTTAGTCGGGCTTGAACCGACTAAAACCGCACGCTGGCCGGCGGGGGGTGTATCCGAAGGGATTTCCGCACGAAAAAAAAGGGTACTCCAATTTCATCTAGGAAGGGCGCGGTTAAATTTTGTATTTTATCCCCTAGGGATGTAATTACCAAACATCCTTACTTAGTGGATGCTTACAACTAAAAAACGCATCAAATAATATATTAAATAATATTGGTAATATTACCAGTTTGTAACACTATGGGTTTAGGCTCTGTGTTGATGGATCCATCAGTCAACAGTTTTAAGGCAATTATTAAAAAAAGTATAGTAAATAACATGCTCTGAAGTAAACATGAAATGAGATATTTTTCAAGGTTTTTCCATTCAGGTAGATGCTTTAACTTACCGTAACTCCTGGGAAAGGTGTGACTTCAGATCCTGTAGCTATTAAAATGTTCTTGGTGTTGATAGTTTCTACACCCTTTTCACCTTTGACTTCCACTTTCGTCGGGTTAATAATCGTACCCACACCACGGCACAATTTGACCTGAAAATGTTACCATTGTATCATTACTCCTTATTGCTAGTACAATTGTGCAGACTGCTGAGCTGTATATACAATTAGGTAATTGTGTATTTTCACAATGATAACATAACATAACATAACTTCACGCTTGTATCCCCGAAGGGGTAGGCAGAGGTGTCTTACACACCCACGATTCGCCAGTTATGTTTAGGTCCCAATGTAATAGGGGGCGAGCCTATTGCCATCTACCGGGCACATTACTAAGCGAGCGATAATTAACATTAACAATGATGTTCATGTTAATCTTGTTGTATTGGTTTCAATTTATGTCCCTTGTGGGAAGAATTAAATGACAAACAAATTGAATTTGGTACATTAACAAAATCAGTTTTAGTTAGTGATACAATTAAACAAAAGTATTACAAGCTTTTTATTGTATTGCAGGTATAACATATGTATAATTGAAAAGTTCTGGTTATGTGAAAAGTTGTTAGACTGTGGAACTAATTGTTATGTATTATAAAGAACCTTGTTTTTGTGTAATTATCTTTTGATAATATGTATGTATATCATTTAAAAGCTAAGTAAAAATTTCCCACTAATATTTTACATGCAAAAGTTTGTAAGTATGGATGTTTGTTACTCTTTCAAGAAAAAACAGCTTGAACAGATCTGGCTGAAATTAGGTACAGGGATAGATTATAGTATGGAATAACACACAGGCTTTTATCCATAGAAATGGTTCCTATGGTAAGCAGGAACGTAAACAGAATTCCACGCGGGCGGAGCCGCGGGCAACAGCTAGTAGTCAATATACTGATTTTGCTGGCCGGAATCTTAAAAAGTTCTTGACATTTTAAGGCAAATTCTGAGATATGATATGGTAAGCATAATTATACTGTAAACCTCTAATCAGATAAGAGTAATTTTGTGAATGTTTATTACATCCTATTAAGATTATTTGTATTGCCTCCATATGTATTTCAGTGATTTAGTTTCAGTTTGTAATGCATATAACTGATGTAAATACATTAAATTTGAGATCCCATATATCACAATTATACTCACTTTATTTTTGGTAAAAAGCATGGCAATACCGCCTGTGAGTGCTTTCACAGCATTCCGTTTGTATTCCATTATTTTGTCAAAGTTGTATGTCACATTACCAGTTTCAATACCTCGGTGTTGGAAGTCATGTTTGGCCATATGGTATAGATGGGTATTGTGAAGCAGTGCCTTAGATGGAATACATCCCACATTTAAGCATGTTCCACCAAGAGTTGGTTCCTTTTCTACAGATACAGTCTGTAATACAAAAATAACGAATTTTCAATGAAGATTACATTTCATTGGTAGTTCAAAAACTGTTTACAATCTACTAAACTACCAATCTTTTTTTTTTTTTTTAATATCAGTAACCGAAATTACTAATATTCCCCCTAACCCCTCCAGTAAAATATTAGTAACCGAAATTACTTATATTCCCCCTAACCCCTCCAGCTAAGCTAAATTGCTTGTGTTAGGAGTGGGTTTACGTCGGTAGTGTAATGGCCAGGATTCGAACCCGGGACCTCTCGATCGTAAGGTCGACTCCTTAACCCCTATGCTACCGACGCTTCTCAATTGCAATTGCAATACGATTATACATACTACTACAATATTTATAAAGAGATGGCAGTTCCTAGTGTCAGAAGGCTGTGTCATACTGGAGGTAATGATGGCCTACCTATGTTGGTCATAGGAAGGCCATCATTACCTCCAACCACGAAAAGAGAGCATAAACAAGCGCTTATATAAGATTCCCACCACATAAACGAAAACCCCTTTGGCGCAGAGGTTTTGTGGATAACTTGCTCCTTTTATATACAAGTAATTCAATAACATTATAGATACTAGAAACCTTAAAACACACAAACTGAAGTCTGCAATAACCAAGTTAATATTCGACACACTTGCAAACAACAACACGCACACACTAAACACAACCACCCTAACACCCACATCAACCACCCTAACACCCACATATACTCGCACACAAGCATGCAATATTTTTGAACCTATTAATATATTTTATTTTTACTGTTATTCTTTATGATTATTATTTTCTTTTAAACAATTCACAAATGAAGTACTTAGTAATATTTTTGAAATATCTATTATAATATAATATCGGAACAGATAGCTGTGTTTATACTACAGGAGTCCTTCCTAGTTTAAGCGCAGTTGCATCTTGCTTTCGATGCTTAGCCTTATGTGTTAACGTTAATATTTTTCATAGATCTGAACTGTATTGTATACATAGGCTAAGTTTGAATTCTACATAAATAAATAAACAATCATATGCTTTGGGTTAGAAAGTGTATAGCAAATTAGCGTATGACATATGTTACATGTGTATAAACAAAAATTCTAAATTACCTATGTACATATTATCTTTACCTTGAAGCCAAGTTGAGCAGCTTTAATGGCAGCCACATAGCCACCAGGTCCCGAACCAATGACCACAATATCAGCATCATGAGTAGTTGAATACTGTCTGGTTGCTATCCGCAAGCCTCCATACTAAAAACCAAATAGTTTTGCCATGATCTGTACTTACAATATAGGGGTCATTCCACTCCACACTCCATTCATGTATTTTTATGTTGGATTGTGAGTGTACAAATGTGTATAAACTTAACTAAAAAGAAAATAAAATAACACATGTCAGTGTTTTTACTACATGGACATATAGGAATCCATGCTTATATTACAGCTACACCTAACCCAACAACTGAACTCAACTGAAGACTTATCTCCATCCTATGAAACATAGCACCTAGAAAACTATTCTTTTTGTGATCTTACAGTGAATAGGCTCTTTAGAGCTCTCTAAAAACGTACTGTTATAATTTAGTGTAATAATTTCTATTTTAGGTAAGCTAGGGATAACTAGACAAACATAATATATATTTACAACATCTCTTGTATATTTGATTTATGGTGACTATATAAGTTACCTAATATAAGTAACCTAAATATGAAAAAAGAAAATTAAAAATATGAAAATTTTAGATAATCATATCAATCATTTATATTCAGTTGAGATAGCCAGTCTAGGCAGACAATTGTTATGCTGGTTACACAAAAGGCAAATGTATATGAAGGATGAGGGTACTTGATATACAATATTTAGATAGTTCAAACAAAACAGAAGCTTTTTAATGTTGTGTGGTAATATGAATATAAAATTAGACAAAATAGATTACAGGGTTAACTTCAGAATAAAATGTATGTATTGAAATGAACTTTGCATTGTTTAGTTCATTCACCACAATATGATCTATGTATTTTTGTTAAATTATTTATACTTTGAAAATATTGAGGATGACAAACATTTACTTCTAAAGATGAGAGAGCTAAGGGTATTATGGATAATGTTATCAATTTTTACCAAAAGTGTCAGATGTTTTCAAAACTGGGATGATCGAAGAGCATGAGTAAATGTCTACAAAACTTAGACAAAGCATCTGACCGAGGCTACACATGACCAGAAGGCTGGACTTTATCTTGCACAAAAAATGTGCATTACCATTCAACGAGGCAATGCTGCCAGTCTTCTGGGAACATTACCAGTTGGTGATGATGCGGAGGAATTCTATGATGCATGTATGTAAATATTTTTCTATCTTTTAGGTTTAGTTTTCTATACATTTATTTAGAATGAGCCTTTAACTGTATTTTACATTACTTTGTAATAGTACTTTGTTTACCTGGTGTACAATAAAATATAATACTTATGATAAATAAAATATAATTGATTTTCAGATCTTTGTGGCTACCTATGGCTTTAGATGCACATCCAAGAGCTAATGTAATGTATTTTTTTATTTTATTACAATATAATTACACTTAAAGGCAATTCTCTATTACTCAAAATATTATTTTGCCTGAATTGATATGAGAACGCTGTATTGACGACATGTTTGAAGGTCAGACCAGGTTATAAGGAGTTATCCTTTGATATAAAACAAAGTATTTTTTTCTGATACATTATAAGTAGGACCTCAGTCAGTGTAACCTGCTAGAGAATATTTGTAAAATACTCTCAACTAAACCATAACCGTTTATATTGATATTATAATGGATAATATCATAGTAAATCATAGCAATTGCATAACTTTGACATCTGAAATATTTCATGTCGAGCTCTCAGAGATACAGTACAATACAAATAGGCTATTGCTTACCCTGATGGAAGAGGAGGCTACTTTCAGAAATGTATATCCCATGCTTTGCAATAAAGTATATAGGTACCTATGAATTTATAGGATTTCTTATTGGAACAAAAATTCGGAACCCTGGCAAACGCCAATTTTTAATGTCAACCAGAATGGCAAATGCAACCAAACGTCAATGGGCAAAGCTTAACTTGTGTTTCGTCATTTGATAAGCATATCATAGTGAAATGTGGGAAATGTATTTATCTTACTCTGTACTACTGCAATGTATTTCGGAAAGAGTGAGTAACTAGCATTTTATTTATGCTAAGTATTGCGATTTAGTAAAGCACTCGAACTGGAACGCATTTATTAGAATGTTGGCGCTTTACACTTTACAATTCGCCGACATCACATAATCATTTGAACCAAATAGTTATTTTATACGGCTGACAATATAGATACAGTTATTTTATTAATTGATTTAATAATAGTATTTCAGTCGCAAATAAAGTAAAAATAATCTCTTTATTTTTGATTAGAATTGTATGGAGAATCTTCTAATGATTATTTGATTTTTTACCACGAGCAATACAAAATTGCGCGCGCTGCGAGAACATGAAGTTTTGTTTATCAATCAAATCAAGCGAGGACGGTGTTTGGTAGTGTCACTAATCCTACGAGCGTTTTTACGTGAATCGATCCCAGAATACGTTTACGATAGTAAATTTCAGTCATAAAAGTATTTTATGAAGATATTGCAGAAAGAGTTATATTTAGTGCAGTGATATTTTATAACTAAGGTAAGTTATTTATGTATATACTTATTTTGATGCTTAATGCTGTAAGTAACCAACCACATTTTTATCTCAGATATTTTTATGTTATGTTATGTTACTACTAAAGCGCAAGTATTATTAACCGATTTGAAAAAGATAAAATTCTAAAATGGACGTTCATTTATTTATTTAGATTTTTATTGAGACCTAGAAACAATTAAAATATTATAACCATGTCGATAATAATTTAAAAAAAAACAAGTTTATGAATGGATTCCAAAAGTGCTTAAACTTCTACTACAATAACGTAGGCGTACATTTTTATTAATATTAAATAGAATCTGCTGAAAATCGGCTTAACAGTTTTCAGATAAGAACCTCTAAGGCTAGACCATACGCATAGATAATAACAGCTATGAATAAAATATTTTTTACCTCCAACACTATAGTTATCAATTACGATTTTTAATTTTTTTAAATCTAAAAGTCATAATTGATATAACCTATACAAAAAAGTTAAGTTATCATCATTACAGCGTTGGTCACGTTTATATCTAATATTTGCCATTTGGAACCCGTGGTCCGCTCTCCTACTCTTTCTTTTTATTTGTCTTATCTTTGCTTTTGAGGAAGCGAATGTCGTTTGACATCCCAACCATGAGAGGAAAGCCTAGAGCCTCGTCCGTTCATCAGCAGGTGTAACGGCAAGAAGGTGAGGTTGACTTAGGTTCCGAGAACCAAAAAGTTATGTAATAACGTACAGCCTACTGTGGCGCAGAACTATGCAACAAATGAAACCGGCCATGTGCGAGTCGGACTCGCGCACGAAGGGTTCCGTATCATTATCTACCTGTTGCCGTTATCAATATCGAGCAAAAACGAAATATGGGACTTTGGAGCCCCCCTAATATTTATTTCTAAAGTGAATATATAACTAAATATTCCGCGAAAATAAATACAATATCTGTGAAAATTTCAACTGTCTAGCTATTACGGTTCATGAGATAAAGCCGGGTTATTGCCGTTATTAATATGGAGCAAAAAAACAGCAAAAAAAAAAAAAGTTTCTTGTATGGGAGCCCTCTTAAATATTTATTTTATTTTGTTTCTAATATTTGTTGTTATAGCGGCAACAGACATAAATACAAAAATTTCAACAGTCTACAGTCACTACTACAGTCAGTGACAGACGGATGGACGGACAGCGGAGATAGATTAGTAATAGGCCCCCAGGTTAGTAATACCTCAAAGGGTAAAACGGGGCCCTATTACTAACTCTCACGGAACCCTAAAAATTCATACTACCTATTATAAATTTAATGCAAAAGTTTGTATGGATGGATGAATGAATGGATGTTTGTTACTCAATCACGCCAGAACGGCTGAATGAATCAGGTGAAGTTTGGCATATATAGGTTACTTGTTATCTCTGGAATAGGTTCCTGAAGGTTGCAGGAAAGGGATCAGTATTCCACGTGAGTGGTGCTGCGGGTGACAGCTAATATAATGTAAAGGATTAGGGGATGACGTAGGGCATTTCTCGATCAAATTTGGAGCTGGATAATTAAATTCGATCGGATCAAACCCAGTAATGCATACCTGCTAGAAGTGAGTTGGCACATTTAAGCAGCTGTATTACCTATTTAGTTTAACAATAAGCAAAACAGATCACATAATTGAGCATATCTCAATTATGAGATCTGTTTTGATATACTGCGGCGTAGCCGAGGGTAACAACAAGTATAGTCTGTATGACTATACTTCTTGTTACCCTCGGCTACGCCGCCGGCGTGGAGCGTCGGTTATCGCGCGTGGACGTCCATACGAACTGTCTTCCCCTACTTCACCCCCCTACAGGGCGAAATTTCAAAAATGCTTTATAGTATATTTATTTATTATCTTATCAAGTGCCTATAATAATACAAAGTTTCAAAGCGGTATCTTCGAAAATGATGGACTTTCATACAAACTATCATCCCCTATTTGAACCCCGTTAAGCCTTTTTTCCGCAATTAAAGGTAGCCTATGTCCTTTCCTAAGTTCTAGTTCATCTCATTGCAAAGGCGCCATCAGAATACCAGCGCTGCACATTATATCTTCAGGATGTGATGGGCAGCAACTATGCTGAGATAGCGACCTATTGAGGCTGTACGAGACCCACCATTACAATCTTCTTTTTTTTTTCATACTAGTAAAATAACTAATATACTACCTATGTTTGCGTGTCCTGAATAAACATACTTATTTTCTTTCTTTCTTCTTATCTCTGTACCAAATTTCATTAAGATCGGTCCAATGGTTTAGGCGTGAATGCATAACAGACAGACAGACAGACAGAAAGACAGACAGATACAAAGAGTTACTTTCAATTCTATAGTATTAGTATGGATTATGCTCAGGCGAGAGACATTGTTCAAAATTGATATTTTAATCAAAGGATATCATCATCATCATCTCAGCGTAGCTCCTGGTCGCATCGCAAGCTTTTACTGCGGAGCCCGGGGTCCGCTTTCCGACGTAATCTCATTCATTTCGCCCAGTATTCGGCATCCCAGGCACGCATTGCATCTTCGTCGAATGAAGGACATCATGGTAGCGTTCCTTGGATCTACCCCTCGTATCTTTGTTACCCACGTATGCCACCGCAAACGTAGCGAAAGCGACTCTTCCGTAGTTTGCCTATAATAAATATAACGGACAATAAGGCTCCCACCGCCGCCGATGCGACACTTCCAAGCGATCCCTTCGCGTGACTCCGCACTTCCACTGCAGCATATTTCGATAACAATCCTTTAACGCTGTTAGATAAATAAATCTAAAAAGAGAAACCAACAGAAATCGTGTTATATAGACTCGCCACTGGCCCCTAATAACCCGTGATTTTATGTTTGTTCTATCAAGGAATTACAATTTGTAGGCTTAATACGAATTATTTCTAGATAAAGGTATTAAAAATGTTTATTCAGGTATTATCTCGCATTAAGATAATAACGCGTCCGAGCTTGAATCTAGACTTCTATTCCATAAACGATTTATGATAGGGGCCCAGTCAAACAGAGTGGGGTTGGGAGTACGAGAGCCAGAAAGGGAACAGGATATACTTAAGTCCTTTCTAAAACAAGACGAAAATGATAAATATCGAGTGCACGCGATGAATTTGGAAATCCAAAATGAATGGTTGACAATGGGAGAGTTCTGCATACCGATGGCCTTAAAGTGGCGCACCTTGATCTATGACTGGTCGCCGGCCCTGTTAAAATTTTATCTTAACGCCTTTCAGATGACCCTCCCAGACCAGAGTAATCTGGTAAGGTGGGGGAAGGCCACAGAAAAACAATGTTATACTTGTGGTGAGGCAATAGGGACGGCTAGACACATATTAGTAGGATGTAGGGTGCTTCTCGATAGAGGCCATTACTCACGCCGCCACGATAAGGTGCTTATCATCATACGTGAAGCAATGAGTCTGGCAGTAGCTAGAGCCCAAAAAGGATTGACTACTAACAGACGTCATATCAACTTTGTGTCTGAAGGTTCATCCATAACACCCAGGAACAAACCTTATTCAATCTTAGATACTGCCCCAGATTGGACTCTCCTAATCGACACGTATGAAAAGCACTACAAAATTCCGGAGGATGTTGGGGTTTCGTCATCTAGACCTGACATATTCCTATATTCTAAGAGATTAAAACATGTGGTTCTTGTGGAACTTACTGTACCGTGGGAAACAAATATACCGAAGGACCACACAATAAAGAAAAATAAATACTATGATCTCACAAACGAATTAATCAAAAACGGTTACGTGGTTAATTTGTATGCAGTGGAAGTGGGAGCGAGAGGTATACCAGCAAAATCTCTCTATAACCTACTTAAAGATCTAGGCCTATCGAGAGCTACAATAAGCTCATTACTAGGACGAATGTCTAAAGCGGCACTAGTAGGTTCGTATCAAATTTGGTTAGGCAGGGAGGGGAACTTGGGTAGTGAAGGTGAGTGTTGATGTACATCAACAAAAGGGGCCCCTTCTAAACCTACACTTGGGTCGCAAGTCCCAGGCACTGTCCCGAGTTCCCAACTCAGCAACGCGATGGACCCGGCACCCGCACGGAGAATCCATGGATTGCTAAGATTACGGTCTCACAATGTACAACCTACTTGTATGAGCACTTGAGTAGTATTGGGTTACCTATTTACAACGAATAGGAAACCTGTACTGCGCAAGTGGACCATTACGATGAACTGCAGGTCCGCAAACTATGCAGGTCATTCATTGTATGCCTATCTCATAAACATTTTAGCTATTCGCGATATTATGATCTCGCATTATTAACTCTATAGGTAAGTAGGTACTTGTTTGTGGAACTTTCTTGATAGAAGCAGCGCTATACACAGTACACTGGATACAATCCCTTTACCCTGTCAGTGATGTGTCCAAAAATATGGAAAACGCAGACAAAATATTAAAGAAAAACAAACCATGGCACAGAACAATTTGTTATGACAAAACCTAGGTCTAAAAACCTAAACATAAGAATAAAACTTATAAAACTATAATCATTATTTACATAACTGGTGTAAATGTTATAGTTCAAAAGTTAAGTTAAGTAAGTTAGTTTAGAGTTCAAAACGAGCAACTTTGGCAAAAAGGTACCTTTTTTGTGAAGAAATCCCTGGGGTACCCCTCCCACCGGCCAGCGGGAGAGGTTATGTCGGGCTGGAACTGACTAAAACCGCACGATTCCTCGGGTCTTCTAGAAGCCGGGGTGTAAGGTTGCTCCATAAGGCATTTACCTCGCACCCCGATTGGCCCCGGAAAGGGGAGGGGGTGCTTGTCGCCCTGCCGGTCCCGGCCTGCTTCTACTGGGGTGACAGGCGGCCTCACCTGCCACCAGCATGCCTGCGCTCATGAAGGACGGGTCATGACGTTACGCCTCGGCACCTCCCACGCCGGGCAGTCTACCAGGGTGTGCAGCCCCGAGTCCTCGCTCGCGTCGCAGTGATGGCACTCAGACGTTGGCTCCTTCCTGATCCGATGCAGGTGATCCCCGAAGCTCCCCTTACTGGAGATCACCTGCGTCAGTCGGTACGAGAGGCTTCCGTGTCGGCTCTCTACCCAATCCTCACGATGGGCCTTACCGCCGCTATTGCGGCGTGCCCTGCGCTTGGTCGCCCAAGTCGTTCCTTCCACTCCACCACGATGTCCTGGCGAAGCTGGGACTACACGGCCTCGATTTATCGAGGCTCAGGGCCGCGGCCCTACTCCCGCGCTTCCTCATGCGTGCGGTACCCCCAGATGACCCTGTTGGCCCTCATCCGCTGTTGGCCATCACCCGCTGAATGGTACCTTCCTAATAAATTTCCGTGTGTAAGTTATTGCGACTACCGACTGCTTCGAAGGAAATACAAAATTAATTGATGTTCCGAATGTTAAAATTTCTAAGAAGTTCACCTTCTATTCGATACCATATGCTTTTACCATTTATTTATTTTTGAGTGTGGAAAGCACCACGGGCTTCAAGCCATCGGTACCAACGATGTGATGGGTGTGTCGGAATCGAACCGAGTAAATCCACACGGTATCCTCCCCGAGTGTCTATTACCGGGCACCTCGAGTGCGCCCTCGAAAGGTTAACCCCAGGGTTACCGGCGGACTTCGCCACGGCCGGCCACCATCGAGGCCTCGCTTACGGGGTCGGGTTTTATCACGCTTCGGTGAGTTGGTAACAATTGCCAACAAATGCAGTAGGTACTTTACATTTTGTGTAGACAACTCTTAAAACCATCAAGTCGGACCGGCGACCAGGCCTTTTTTGCTGCAATTTTTTTCAACATGTGTTTCATGTTGCACTACTTCAGGCCGGAGAGAATAATTATCCAGATCAGTCAAGCCTTCTGGCAAATTAAAGTACGACTTTTCTCCCCATCCTATGGTTGCTGTTAGAAGTTTCCAATAAATTTTTTTGATACTATACTAACACTATGGTGTACAATAAAGACACATACTACTACTACTACTACTACTACTACTTACTACTCCTAACAATATACAGAATTTCATTCGTTTTTTTGTTGTTTATAAATAAAACACAGTTCAATTAAGTTCAAAGAGGGAGTTTTGAGATAACTAAATTTGATGCTGCGTTGCATCAAATAATAATAAATATCCACGAAGACAGAATTAGGCATACTATATAGTTAAGTTCTTTAGGTTAGAGGCTAGGCAAATGAAAAACAATGAAAAATACCTTATCTTATCCATGAAATATAATGTGTAAAGGTGTAAGAATGGAGTCATAATAGTGGTTGTAAAAAGGTTATCCTAATGTTATTGAAAATCTAAATATATGTACGACTCATAGAGCAAGGAGCTAATACTTCTTCGAATAAATCGAAGTGGGTCTTCGAATAGACGACATGATTAATTTGTTACCTACCCATTTTAGTAATAGCTCTGTTATGAAAAACTAGAAAATTATTTTTCATAACATAGTTCAAAGCAATTATAATTGAGTTGGTACCGATTGTTTCTTTCAAACATTATCAAAATTGGCAATTAAAGGAAAATGCACATTTTCCCTTTTTTTGGTGAGAATAAAACCTAACAGAATGTTGTCAATGATTGATTACGTATTTTTTGTAAAGTTTCGTAAAGCACAGTTGAAAAGGTTGAAACCAAGTAACACGGGCGCAAACAGACAGCCATACTGACAAATTCGGCCCTTTTAAATGGAGTTTTCGTTCACTCAGTCAACAACACTTTTCCTTACACTATTTCATTAACTAAGATTATTACTTGTTACTAGGTAATCTTGTTTAAATTTAAGAATGGTCGGCTCTGTTTGAAACGAATGCTTATAAGCCGGTTAAGTTAAAAGATGTGGCTTATATTAGTAGTTTAGTTCAGTTTACCTGCGTAGTAGGGCAGGTAAGTAATCCTGTTAGGTGGCCGTGACACGTTGCCCGGCTTCTGTATCGAGGCATTTAGTCGTCGCCACTCGGCCCGCATCCGTCCTCGCAATGTGCGAAGCCAGAGCGCGTAAAACTGCACCTGCCATACAAGAGAAACTCGCCATTTATGAAAACGGTATTCATATCATATCTATAAATAACTCATCGTAGGATTCCAATTCGGTTTGGTTCACGTTTTCGATCGAAAGCATCATAACCTTGTTCTATCCTAGCGTCGCTGCATTTACATTTGGACTGGTAGTGTTTCACCACGGCTAGTTATCATTTGGTACACGTACTAATATGCGCAGTTTAAACAAAAGCACTTGTCCAGCGCTTTCACGCTGTCTGATTATGGTAGGTATCTGATCACTACGACGTATTGCATCAGTTCTCAAACACCTGCAGTGCTATTCTCTAAGGACCACAGCCTTGCGCGCAGCGCTGCGCTCGTCGACGAGCTCGCAAAATGCTGCTTTGGATTTATATTTTATTTTATTTTAATTTTGATTTTAATTTATGATTTAGATTTAGATTTAGATTTAGATTTAGATTAGATTTTTGATTGATGATGAAATCTAAATCTAAATCATAAATTAAAATCAAAATTAAAATAAAATAAAATATAAATCCAAAGCAGCATTTTGCGAGCTCGTCGACGAGCGCAGCGCTGCGCGCAAGGCTGTGGTCCTTAGAGAATAGCACTGCTGATATCTTTTGTTATGTTTGCGTTCTCATACATGTTTACAACTTCAGGTAGTTAAATTTTAATATTTGTAACTCATAATTTTAATATGTGTTACTCATTCTTGAACTACCACAAGCATTCATAATCTCTTGTTCTTTTTTTTGTTTTAGTTAGTGTTGTTGTTATTACCTCAATATTATAAGCTTGTACGGTGTCTGTCTAGTCTACTGTACCGTCACTGATATTAATAGGTACGGGAAACGTTACTCCTTTGTGACTCTTATCGTCTATAAAATACGCAATTCCAACGTTCGTATGCTGTATCATGAATTTTAGCTTTGTATGCGGTCTGTCAAATATAATACAATAACATTTTGTTGACATGGTCTCACATGAATATGAACCAGAGATTAGCTTCGCTTTGATAAGTAGCGTCAGAAGGTGACCGACTACTTTATCTTGTAAATGTTTATCATTCAAAGACACACGTGTACGAGACACTAAGCTATTATGATGTCCCATAAGATTTCCATAAGTAACGTGCTTTCCATGGTCCTCATTCGAAGCACTTGTTATTAGTTTTTATTTTGTGTGAATGTTATTGAGCGAGGCAAACGTGGTACATATTCTGAAGTTTTGTGATTGTGACTTAAAAAAACCTGGTCAAGTGCGAGTCGGACTCGCGCACTGAGGGTTCCGTATAAAACTGGATTAATGGACGCGTTGTGGTAGAGCAGTCTTGACAGACAGACATAGATATTTTTTGTAACGTGGGTAACTAGATGTTTACGGTTTTCAATTTTCCCTTTACTTGTGCGATAAGACTTTACTTTCTACAAAAATCATGATTCAAGCTTAACGGGAAGTAACCCTATAGGTTTTGATACCCTTTTTTTTTTCGTGCGGAGATCCCTTCGGATACTCCCCCGCCGGCCAGCGGGGGCGGTTATGTCGGGCTTGTACCGACTAAAACCGCACGCCGTCTCGGGTCTTCAGACGCCGGGGTGTAAGGTTGCCCATAGAGTATATCCCTCGCACCCCGACTGACCCTGGGCCATCTCCGGTTTCGTGATGGCCTCCTCGGGTTTGGGAACCACGGTGTCCCCGTCTTGCCCCGGTTTGGGGGAGGAGCGCTAGTCGCCCCACCGTCCCGGCCTGCTTCTGCTGGGGTGACAGGTGGCCTCACCTGCCACCCCCAGGCCTGCGCTCATGGAGGACGGAGTTCGTTAAGCGACCTCCAGCGCCTGAGTCGCCTGCGACGCGCGGCGAGCATGTTGCGGGCTCGACGGGCCGGAAGAGTTCTAAATCTCTCCCGGGCGCGCTCCGCCATCTCCTTCGCGAGCATTACATGCTCGCAGAAGGAGGTGGCGGCGGCCCACGCGCTCGCGCTCCGCACCATTGTCGCAATCATGCTGCCGAGCGAGACGACTACCACCCCGATGGTCACGAGGTCACGCCTCGGCTCCTCCCACGCCGGGCAGTCCGCCAGCGTGTGCAGCCCTGAGTCCTCTCTCGCGTCGCAGTGATGACACTCAGGCGTTAGCTCCTTCCTGATCCGATGCAGGTGGTTCCCGAAGCACCCCTTCCCGGAGACCACCTGCGTCAGTCGGTCAAATAAAAGGTTACACCGCCCGCCACAATACTTCCCCGCCATTCAGCACGAAAAAGATGATGACCCTATTAAAAGAAGCCTGCGGGGAAGACACAAGAGATGACTGGGCAAAGGTTGTTGAAAAGACTAAAAACCTGATTGTGGAACATTTTGACCGAGATATCAGGATTGATTCTGTTATTGATAATAATATAATTATACATGTAGGCGAAGATGATGATGAAGACACCACCTCCTCAAGCGAATCGGAGTCTGATATATTCTGTACGCACATTCAATTCTAAATACAGATTGTAACTTTGTAACAAAGAATAAATAAAACAATTTTATTATATTAATGTTACCTTTTTTTGGTTTCCACTTAAATAACTAAAATATAAATTTTAAATGATTACGCCAATTTAAAACGAAAATAATCTTAAAAATAACGCGGCGGTTCATTTTGGAGGAACGGTAACGAACTCAGTGTTATGTTGTGCCCATCACTAGTCGTGACTAACTGATAGGTGTCAGGAACGCATTCTCTGAACGGCCGAACTTTAGTTAAGGAAAAAAGTGGCTGTGACATACGGACGGACAGACAGACAGACATGACGAATCTATAAGGGTTCCGTTTTTTGCCATTTGGCAACGGAACCGTGAAAAGGAGAGCCAAGTTCAATACAAAAATTATGCTCACAGCCGATCTTTGCCGCAAAAAGAATGGAGATCTAAATGAGTGCCAAGTTCTATGCAAAATCGAAGTATGTATTTATAGGAACAAAATAACATTATGAACAAGTATTAAACTCTATTTCTTGGCTTTATTGGATACCTATAACAATTGCTGTTATTTAAAAATGTGAGATCTTAAAGTAGGTTCGATTTGACTTGGCCAGTTTTCATTACATCAGTCATTTTATAAAGTTATTCAACATATATATATATTTTTGAATTCTGATAAAAACTACCTTTTTAATACGCTTCCTGTTTATACTTCAATTAGCCAAGTCCGGGCGATATAACGATCTCAGGCGGTAATAATCTACTATAGAACTAACTTGTGCCTTAATTTGACTAGGGTCTAGATTAATAAGCAATAAATAACTAAATCGGTATTCGTAAGCGGTGCCTATGTTTATGTGTTGCTCGGGAGCGCTTTTATGTAGATTTACTTCTGTTCTGTGTATAATTATGTGGTGCCGCGCGCCGCCGACGACACACCGTTGGCCGGTTGTTTAGTGCGTATTACAAGTTTTTGTATCGGGACACCACTTATCTTTTGACTTTTTTGTATTTTTAGATATTTTCCTACACTTACACACAATTACCGAGCTGGATACCAAATTTCACCCTTCTAGGTCATCTGGAAGTAGGTTAGATTTAGATACTATATGCCAGTCAGTCAGTCAGTGCTAAAATTTACGACTTTTTGATCTTCATATCTTTATAACCGTTTGAGCTAGCTTCATGAAATTTGGGCTTCTACATGTCCTTATGGATATAATTAAACACACGTAGTTTTATGTGTTTACGTTTAAGAGGTTTTGAGTTATAGAAGGGTCAAAAGTGGCACCAAGTGGTTCGTGTAATGTAACACTCGGCGCTGGCTAGCCAGTTCCTTTGCTTGAACTTGACTTGAGACGCTGCCGCGTGTCTAGATAGGTATATCTTCATAGCTGGTTACGAAAGTTCAGTTACGAATGTGGATGTAAGGCTCCATTTTATCTACTTAAAAAAATATCTACTTAATCACATTTGATGTAGTATTTGGAAAGTTATTTAGACGAATACACTAAATATGTTAGTCACTTTAACTGTATTTGTATTTACACCACACGATTTTATTAAATATCCTCTGAAATATCGTAGTATTTAAACTTTCGCGAAAATTAAAGGTTCGCGTCTGGCGCCTTGTTGCGCTGCAATCGCGTCATAGGATTTCTTGCTGTGTAATTGATTGTGTTGACGTAGAAGATTTTTCAATGCGTTACAGACCTGAGTATTTGGTATGAATTTCAACTTGATGGCTCTACGCGTTCCTGAGAAAATGGTCTTCACAGACAGACAGACAGACGGACAACGAAGTGATCCGTTTGAGGTACGGAACCGGAAGGTAGTTATAGTCTTTTTAACAAATTTACATTACATACATTTATATCACTTACAGCAGCATTGTAGATCTGTTAGGAAAAATGGGGAATAAGAATTGAAAATAGTAAAGTATAGAGTTTAGAGTAAGCATTGATTGCCACCTCAATTTTCATGTTAGACCCGCCTAAAAATCACGATATATATAAGGTAGGTCACCCCCAGGCCTGCTCTCATGGAGGACGGAGTGAGGTCTGAGTCGCTTCGGCGCCTAGCAGTGTTAGTTTCCCTAATTATTTCAATCGAATTCAACAATTTATAAAGTCAACATTGCAGTCCAGAGGGGAAATGCCTACATTTTGTATTTTTATTATTCTATACAAGGTGCGGTGCGATGTTTATACAATCATATTTTTTCTCATGTATGGGTATGAAATCTGGTCCCATTTCTGCGATAGATGAGCCAAAAACCATGACGTAGCTCACGAGAAGAGATTATAAATTAAAAGGCTAATTAATGGACGCTTGGTGCAAAGACTGCATTATGCGGTTATCCCATTATCTATGGTTATCTGTGGGTTATTCGTAAGTCTTCTAGCTAGTCTTTGTGTCTTCTATCTTGAAACGCAAGTCTAACCAGAAGCAAAAAATTTTTTTTGAATTTTCTGGGCGTGTTATGCGTGTTTCTGAACTATTTACTTAAAAATCCTAGCGCATCGTGTGCGGCACTGAAAGTGGTATAATATTTTGCAACTTGCATAATAAATAATATGAATTTATTAACAAAAAAAAGTATTTAAGTAATGTTTATCCGCATTCTAGAATCCATACGACAAGCTCTGCTTAGTTTGGGTCGAGATGGCGTTGTGTAGTTTGTCCTACAATATTTATTTATTTATTTCCGAGTAAAAATAAAAAAATATCTTAATCATTTTTTGATAAAACTCTGATAGGAAATGTTTTCCACAAATTTATGATTTTTTATCCATATGGTGACGGACTTGTTGCCATATGATAAACAATACGGATAGTTTTAGATGATAATGCATTGTATTTTAAAGTAGGAAAGTGCGTCGTAGATTGCACACGTAATCATGTATGCTAGAAGCATACACAACATTTGGCACGGACGTAGGATAAAAGAGGTCGGTATATCAGCTACCAGCGCCATGGGTGGCGATGGCGACAATTCTATCTAGTAGTGCGATCTTTAACTACGTAGAGCCACAGAATAAGTAATAGTATTTCATAGTATGGCTCACCCGTTCACAACTTCTATTGATAATTCTGTGCTGGTGTAGTCGGTAGATGCAAACTAGGGATTATTCATGAAATTCTTAGGCTATTAAGCCTTCAATTTATACAATTTATTTTTCTCAAAGTCGGCAATCCGGGCGTGACTCTTGATGTTGCCAATGGAATTGTACCATAAGCTACGATGGCAGCTTTCCATCAGACATATCGTATTTTTGTTCAGGACGCTAGGACTACAAATAATATAACATCGTTGCTATCTTATCAATTTGCTTGCCCTATCTTATGATGTCTAACAAATTGTTGTTATGTTTTAAGCATTGGCGTTCCCTCGTAAGGGGTTATGATCTGTGGCGGATATCGTTATATCCCATAGAACATTAGGAATATAAATTTTATTGTAGTTACAATACACTAGACAACTACTACACTATAATAGAAACATGCACTAGCAGTGATTTGAACGAAGCCAGTTTCTCGTCTTCAGTTCTTTATGGAGTTCTAGAGACAACTCACGGCAGATTTTTCGACTGCAACCTACATCTTTAGTTGATAGCTTCAATTTTTCCGAGTATTTTACTGTTTACTTCTCTATTTAGAGATTAAGTAAGTAATAGGTTAATCTTCTTCTTCTTCTCTTATATATAAAAATGAATTGCGGTTCGTTAGTCTCGCTAAAACTCGAGAACGGCTGGACCGATTTGGCTAATTTTGGTCTTGAATTATTTGTGGTGGTCCAGAGAAGGTTTAAAAGGTTTGTCATCGATTGAGGCAGTACGAAGTCTGCCGGGTCAGCTAGTAATATATATACATACTAAATTACGGTAATTGGTTCTAAGTTAAATAGTATTATCAAGATCAGGGCGCTTATTTACGGCACATGTACTATACAAACAATTGCGAACATGCTGTATGAGTTAGAAATACATTCGCTCATTCCAAGAATGGAATTATATGAAAAAACGTATTTACTTATGAAGTGATTTTCACTACCTTGTCTAGTTTCTTTCATTCATTTCACTTTGTATACTTAACTTATTACATAATCTAAGCTTAATTATATTACTTACTACTTCACTCTTCATATTAGAATCTTTACAAAATATTTTTATAACATTTGTTCATCTGTTTGTTTTTATGAGCCGAATCAGCCAAATACATGAATCATGAATGTGCGTAATACTGACAAAACATCTGGATCGATTTCTATGGAATGTTTCTTATTTATAGTTGATGTGCCTCTAAACCGAAAGAATATTGAATACTATTTGTTTTCAAAAAACACTACACTAACGCTTTATTTGGATGATATTTACAAACTTAAACCAAGTATTAAAATAATAAATACTTCAGCCCTGTCACCTTCAGAAAAGTAAATAATAATCATGCGGTTATGAGTATAGAAGCTAGTAATAATAAGAGCTACATCCCCTCTCAACCCGCATTCTGCCGCTGTCGTCTTGCGTATGCCACAAAAGCTACACTTTTAGGGCGAATTTCACCAATGCAAGTAATGTGATCAAATAAAAATAAACTATTGTCACATTTTAATGAATGAAAGAGTAATTACGAAATGGGATCAAATCAGTAAATATCACGATCCAGCGAACCTGTAACTGGATAAAGCCTGAGCTTAGACAGTAATTGGTAGCTTAGTCTAAAAAACTCTTCCCTAGTCTCTACGCTATGGTAATAGTGTAAGTAAATTTAAATTGATGCTACTTAGACGACATGACAAGTTTGAAAGTTAACTAAGTACAATATTAGTAGAGATAATATCCGCAAATACAAAGTGTCTTCATAAGAAAGCGGCGGAATTGTCGACTTACGACACGGCCATTACGCATTTGTCGTAATTTCTTACGAGAGTGAAGCGAACTAACCACTCCACTTTGAGACAAACGTATTTTTCGCTTTTAATTCTAAATATGTAGTTTCTGAGTCATGTCACAAGTTGTTATGCAAATCAAATCTTACCTCAATTTTGTCCAACAGCCCACAGGTCACGTATGCCGTCCGTATACGGTATGAAAATAACTTGTTGCGGAGAAAATAAGACTCATCATTAGTCTCATTACTGAGTTCTTGATCAATCTTCTCTTCTTTTACAAGCTTTTGTTTAACTTGCTCTGTATGTATGTTAGTGCGAGCCAAATCTCAAATCTGAATTTTGAGCCAGTTATCCTTAATTGATAAAGATTAAATTTGATGGACCTGCATTAAGGTAAGCTGTAACCTTAGACTATCAACGTGCATAACACTAGGTGTGGTGTGTCATTTACAAAAAGCTGACTATTAAGACACTCAAAAGATAGTCAGTTAGATAGTAGAGTTGCAAAGAACAGAGTTGATGGACTATCTGTCCACGGTGATATTAAATTTAGGTTTATTAATGTATTCTATTTCTCAGCTATTAAAGCCATCTCCTTATATGCTACCTTAGCCTTATAGGCTATGGCGTATTAACTAAGAATTAGATGCTTCGCATTTGCGATCTTCATCATTAAATTCAGTAACAGCAGTTTCAATGAGTTTACGAACATTAATAATGACAATAATGAGTCTAAACTTATTGTAAGTTTATAACTAGTTGCAAAGACTGACAAGTGACATCCGTCCGCTTTCAAACATCATGTAACAAATGTATCAGGTAGTTTACAAACGTCGGTAGTGAACATTATTTTATTTTATGTCGCTGACTGGGCGATGTATTGAAAGCGAAAGTGCAATCAAGTGCGGCGCTTGGCGTGCAGACCGGGCCGTGCACTCAACTAGTGCACACCAGCAACGCTTAAAAGGACAAAGGAAGTCCGTCTCTACTGTTGTTTTATTGTAGGTGCCTTACAATTAAAATGTAACCTCATTACTATGCTTTGTTATTGGTTGACCCATTTTTCATTCAGTTCAGCTGTCCATGCGTTTCTTCATAGGGTCACATTGTAGGTACTCATCAGTTATGTTTTTGTTGTATGGTATGGATGGTGTTAGTCAAAAAACAAATGTTATTGGTATCGCAGGCTATTTGGTACACAACTTACCACCGATGTGGAATTGCTCCTAAAATAAGCAATAATATAGCTACACTAGTATATTGGATTACCTACCTATTCATTTTGAGAAAAAAAGTAAAACTAATTACAAAAATATCCTATAATGGTAATTAAATATTTATGACCTTGGTCTGTCTGAAGACGTCTCTTCTGCAGTTCAGGAAACCAGTTTCATTACTGGTTTACACACATAATATATTAAAATATCCAGATAACCAGAACAATTGATTTGAAAAAAATTAAACTATATTCATAGCCTTATTTAATTCTAGTTATTAACATACCAATTACAAGCGTCGGTAGCTTAGTTAAGCGTCGGTAGCTTAGTGGTTAAGGAGTCGACCCTACGATCGCGAGGTCCCGGGATCGAATCCTGGCCATTACACTACCGACGTGAACCCACTCCTAACACAAGCAATTTAGCTTAGCTGGAGGGGTTAACGGGAATATTAGTAATTTAGGTTACTAATATTCTTTTCAAAAAAAAAAAAAAAGGAAAATTTTAAAATCAACTTCATAAACCTAGACGCCCTTCACAAACAAAACGCTAGATCGATTGTAGTAGTGGTTAGATTAGATTGGCGTCTTTAAAACCAAAAGGCCGCATACCGTATGCCGGAGTATGCGAGATACTAATTAAGGACGTCATGTGGGCTATGGAAGACGGTGACAGCGGTGCGTGAGTAAAGAGGATTTTTATTAAAAAGTCGATACCTAATTGTTTGCATGCGAACGATTAGGTAATGGTAGCGTAACTCAAAAATGGAGAGGCCTGGAATAGATATAGAACTAAGAAAACATAAGTTTTGTAGAAGCAAAATCATTCATTAGTTAAAGTGTGGTGAGGAGCCTACATTATCACATGCAGACGGCTCACAAGCATGTTACACACTTACACATTAGCTTATTATTTGAACAACTTACTTTGAACATTAACTGATAGATAAGATATATTAGTAAAATTTCATGGAAAACCTTGTGATAAGGACAGATGAACCTTTACAACGATAATAAATAATATAATTTACGCAATAATGCTTCACTGATGATAAAATGCTGATCTTTAAGTATATGTATAATAATATTGTTTAAATATATGTAAGCAAATAAATCGAATACAATTATATAATCGAACGCTCACGTACAATCTATTTACTAATATCAAACTAATACCTTTTCATTTATTTATAATTAGTTGTACATAATCATTTTAAGTTATTGTTGTTAATGTTTTATACCTAACTATACTTATTTTTGTTGTACAATTGGAGTACAGTAATTAACTATCCATCTATCACTCACTAAACTGAAAAAGAACAATATTTTCAACAAAAGATGACGTCTCGTAAAAAATCCTTATAAGCATTTTTTGATATCCATGAATAGGTACGTAGAAGTGAACAGCACTTAAATTCAAGTGAAGTGTTCTGGGGTAGAGCTACTTACTTGAGCACGAATTTTGGCAGTTCTTTGACCTTTGTACTTGAAGACAAGTACAACATTGTTTTACTTATTTTAAAATTTATTTTCTATGTGGTATAGCATATATTTTCTAACATATTCCAAACAACAAAATTCTTATTGCATTCGTATGTACGATTGTTAGTTGGGCGGGCGGCAAGTAGGGCAAGATGCGAAAAGCTTCGTCTACCACTAGAGGTCAACGTCCTCTGTGCCCTGCCCAGGAACGCAGTAGTGAGGGATGCTCCTCCTATTGTTATCGATAATGTTTGTCATAACGTCATACTATTTTATAATACAAAATATTTATGAGTCCATAGTTCATTGCTTTTATATTAGCGGCCCGGGGACCTTGCGATGACATTGGCGAAGTGATCGATTCATAAACAATTTATTATTTCGAAGTTTTGCGATATAGAGATGGATGCCAGTGGAAGAAACATAGGCAAAAAATTCAAAAAAGCACAATAAAATACAGAAAATTAGAAAAGTATATTATTATATTCACATCTTCTCAGAAGAGTGTTCTGTGAACTGAATTTCTTGGATATGCTTAACAGTTATAGACATCAGTAGGCCAGAATTTATTAGAGTACTTTTCCATTGATCTTGTCGCTTTCCATAATCACTGAACTTTGCTGCAGGATTAGTGCCCAATCCGCTGTTAATTAAGTTACGTCCGACTGACTTAAATACCCCTTTTTTCACCAATTACGACACTCATAGACAGCAATGAGTAAACAACTTTTTACTATTACTACGAGTACATGTAGGTATTATTGCTATAATCTATAAGCTGGAATTAGATATAATCGATACTACGAGTAAAGTTTTAACAATCAGATGCATAGTATTTGATTCTATTGAATACACTCTACAACATTTTTCTTGGTTTGTATGGTGAAAACTTTTTTCCTGGGGCACTGGACAGAAATGAAAGTACTAAACACATTTAAATTTACTGAACCCTTATGTAGACTTACGAATAAAGCAGCTAAAAGTATCCTATAATTGTTTTATAAAAATAATCCATTTAGTATAGACCTACTAGGTAACCTATGTCTTTATTGGATTTTTTTTGTAAAGGTACCTAATATAAATTAAAATGTATTAAACAACTTACACGCGAATATAATTGGCGTGTCAAAAACAAACTAGTGTGTTACGTAGGTAATTATAACAAGTGTATGTAGCATTTTCAATTACATGTTATAATGATGTAACGGCTAAAGATGTGAATAGGCAACGCACGTCCAGAATTAAATTGTGGCGATTCCTGGAGTATTTGAAATGTGTTTGAAGACCATTTTAAAAATAGAACGCAATGGTCAAAATATCTTCTGGGCTGTATGGAAGCACGAAACAGTGTATAAACAGTGCACGTAATAGTGATAAAACTGTTATCGTAATTCAATGAGTGTTATAGATAAAAAAAAATTCAAGCACTTTTATTTCAAAGATGAGATAGATGATATTAACTGATGACAAACGACCATGAATACATCAGTGCTATTGTTATTATGTATTCTGTGCCATGATTGCATCTACAAATATTTTATTATTTGAGTCTAACTACAAATACGAAACGCTTTTCCATTAGATAAATTGCCAGCTGGCTATAAATTTGAACAGTAGGTAGGTGGTACCTACTATTTTATTGAGCTGAGCGAGCGAAGCTGTTTATACGAGGCATAGCCGTTTGTTGGTGGCTGAACTCCTCCGTAACCACTTGCGCGATCTTAACCAAATTTACTACGGAGATAGTGTGGACACTGAGGAGTGTTTTGAAGCGAGATGGTTCATGTCCGATGACATTTATATAATCAAAGGTCCGATGTACCATACCATTGAGGAGGAATAATCACCGAAAAACAGTTTCACGAGCGCGCGGCCTTAGCTAAGCGCGCTACCGTACTAAGATGTCTTATTTTCAAGTAAGAGTCCTGCTCGCTCAGCTCAATTTATTTCAGTCGCACCCTGCACTGAATCCCTAGCACAGACTAGGTAGGGATACTACGTATTCCTAGTTTTATCTGTTCTATGACAGAACTCTGATGTAACAAAAGTGTCAATAATTGTCATAAACGAAAGGTCGCCGAACAAACACGACAGCTATAAATACTTTTTACTGAAAGGTGTTGTATAATCAACGGAAAAGTAAAGGATGTTACTGGTAGGCAGAGGCATGTCTCTTATATTATTATATTTTTATGTCTATTATATTTTTGTCGTACGAAAATTTTATTTTAAGTATTAATTTACATTATTATTGGAAACAAAAAACGACGGGTTGCACTCCGGGAGTCCTGGCAGAAGTGAAAACTTGAATGTTAACGTTCGTTGTGCATTTTTGATATTTTGGAATGGTTAGGGAACAATTTTGCACGAATTGCTTTAATTATCAGTATAAAAGTACTATCATTTATGTGGTAACATACAATATTCATTTATGCGCTATCGTACACAAACATGACAATTTATAGGTATTACATTAAAAATTTAACACTTCAGAACTATTCCGAAGTCTTAAAATCACGCAAAAAAAAAAACAAAATCTTACACCCACTTTTTATCACTTTTCTCGACGTTTCACATGATTCTAAGTCTAATTAAGCAAAAAAAATTTTTGTGTCGGTCGGTCTGTTGGTCTGGATGTCTGTTTACGCAATAACTCAAGAACCACTTATCCGATTTAAAAAAATCTTTCGCCAATCATCTTGTTTGGTTAATGGGAAGAACTGATTAGATTTTGGGGTTTGTACGTTCAAGGTTTCGGGTACCTACCATACAAATTGTCCCTAAAAATATATTTTTTTGTGTTTTTGACGTCGAAGACGTTTGATTTGATTTCATTTTCTTCATATTTATTGCTCAATATATAAAGACGCGTCGAATAATATGCATAAAGCCTAAGGTCTGTAAGTTTGAATAAAAATACTGCAACAAAAATATCTAAGTTTGGCCCGAAGTTTGACAATCACTGATTTCCGCCCCACTAGATTTTATATTAAAAAGTTTATCTCTCAGAAAAATCAACTTCCATCCATAATTTCAACGACTTTTTCACCATCATTACCAGAACCATCATCGCCCATATATATTTAATTCGCTCATTTTCTTTCGCTACTTCTTCGCTACTTTTTTCATTAAAGATGCACATTGTTTAATTTCCATTTTATACCAATAGATTTATGGCACAAAATAGAATAAATATTACAAAAAGTTATATAAGTGTTTCTTGGACCTATGTTATTATTTAAGCTCACACATAAATAGTCAAATGAGTATCTTTAAAACCAACGCAAATTAAAAATTCTTTCGATTTTGCCTTGAAGAATTGGGGTTAGTACTGTTTAAGATTTCTGCGAGATTTCATGCCACGTTATATAAAATACCAGTATGATTCTAACGAGGTTAATCCGCCATTAAAATATAAAGTTACCATATACTCGTATCAGTCGTATCTTACTAGCTGACTCGGCACACTTCGTCGCGTTAGAATCAAGTTATGTTGGTTACCTTATCAGCTGAAGTTATTTCTTGAACATGGATGTCTCCTTGCACCTTAGCATTAAAGATTTCGGTTCGAGTCCGACATAACCAGTAAAAAATGGTAAGTCGTCACTCCCGGAGTGCGAGGAGTGCTGACAAAAGTGAAAACAAAATAACTCAGTTAAGGGTCCAAATGATCCTTACAGAAGCAGGCCGTGGCGGAGGCGTGTCGTGTGTGCCCTACACACGCCTGCCAACTCACCGAAGCGGGATAAAACCCGACCCCACCAGGCGAGGCCGCGGTGGCGGCCAAAGTCCGCCGGCAACCCTGGGGTTATCCTTTCGAGGGCTTACCCGGGGTGCCCGGCAACGGACACTTGGGGAGGACACCGTGCGGTTTTAGTCGAGACACGACATAACCACCCCCGCTGGCCAGCGGGGGGGTATCCGAAGGGATTTCCGCACGTAAAAAAAAAAAAAAAAAAAGGGTCCAAATGAGTTCATCAGCTACAACTAAGATGGCATTATTAGAGAAATATGGAAAGCGTTTGGTGACGATGACGCGAGTTCCATGATTTTTGTTCACCCAAAAAGTGCTCAACGCGCCCAAAGAAGAAAACTGCTTACCGCGCCTTTTTTATTTTTCTGATTGAAGGAGAAACAGTAGAACAAGTGAAAGAGTTTGTATACTTGGGTTGAACCCAGTTTACGACGGATGGAAAGTATGACTGATATTGAGCGAAGAGTTTTGGCGGGTAATCAATCAAGGGCGGGGCCCTGCATATGCTTTTTTATGAGCAGTAGGAAGTATCTAAAGAGGCATGACTGGCTTTGCATAGTGGAGTACTCGGCTCTACACTTATATATGGTATTTTCCATCATGGTTTGCAGTTGCTGACAATAGACATTCCTCGTAATCGTCTGGCCAGATTTAAGAAAGCTGTAGTGAACGACACCGGCACTAGTTCACCAAACGCAAACAAGTAATTTGTTTTGAGTCAATTTTCACTTGGGGCAGGATTTGGCTGGTTCGCCAGTTACGATGAGCGTTTCCAATTATCGTACAGGATCCCTTCATTATTGTACCGGTTGAGTAATATTTCAAGTTTTCCATTTTATAATACGCAAAGAAAAAACCAAACGAGGAAAAAACAAATGAATTACGGTTTTCAAAACACAAAAGCATGAGTAAATAGCTGTATATATTTGAAATTGGAATTCCTAACCAAAGAGGAGATATTTGAGATCAAAGTGGCCAGTACGACAAAACGCCAATTTCATATGTAAGGACCTAATATAATACATTTAAATTATTAGATATCGAGCTTTAACTGATCCAAACAACATAACAACTGTCTGCGTGATATTCTCTACATTTCGTAACTTTTATTTTAAACTTTGTGGCATAGTATGTGGCATATCATTATTATTATTCAGTAATGACTAAATAGTGTCCTTGCGATCAAATAAGGGGTCGTCCCCTCAATCGCATTGAACCCTTTCATATTCACACCCTAGTTATTTAAAGTGTACGATAATCTGTAACGACAGAATATAATTTGTCTGTACAAAAAGGACAGCGTTTGCATTATATGAAAGGATTAACACTTTGAATTTGGATAACTGGTCTCTTTCTAAAAAATAAATGTATTTTTATAGAATGTAAAACACCTCTGCCTACCCCTACGGGGATACAGGCGTGAAGTTATGTTATGTTAAGTTATGTTATGTAATAACTTACATTTAAAAATTGAATAATCTCCGAGTTAGCTGATGATCTTCAGATCCATAAATAGTTCTCCCTGAAAACTTCTTATGTTTGAAAGCTGGTGTGATCGAGATGCGGTCACACAGGTTTCAAACAGAAGAAGACCATATCAAAGTCTTCCATTAATTTGAGAGCTACGATGCCATGGAGGGACATGACATAGATACATTTATTAACCTTATATTAAACGCCTCTTTTTTACATCAGGGCTTAAAGAGACCTCCTGTGCTATTTTTATTCGCATCGGGATTAATTTCCATGCTCTACTTTTTACAAAGCAAGCAGGCAAAAGAAAGTGAATTTAAACCTTATTTAAACAGTATATAACTGGCATCTATTAAAACAATGACGTTCTATTAGTTTTATTGGTCTTATTAAGAGTATGACTACGCATAGGCGTGCTGTTCATCTTCTTTATTCGAATCACTTAACCTCTACTGGAGCACACGGGAAAATTGTGTGTTGTATTTATAACTGTCATCAACTACTGTAATAACTGATTCGTGTGCACCCGCATGAGGAAGTAGCTTATTGATTGTGTCAAGAAGGGATCATTCGTATGATGTTGAAAGGTTGATTGCTATTACTCGTTGTGGCAGTTTAGGGATTTAAATATAAAGTTACCTTGAGATGAACAGTGCGTTAGTATGTTTATTTATGTTAGGTTAGGTCAATGTATATCGACGCGGTGAACTGTTTATTTTTACTCACCTTTATTATGGTGAATTGGTAGTGAGTCTTTGAATAAGACGCAATAAGTTTTTTTTATCGAGATTAGGCATAGGAGATGCGAGACCAATACTGAAAGTGGAGAACCTTTCACTTCATATTGTATCATGTTAACAAACACACAGCGAAACACTACCCCTACACCCTCGGAAACACTAGATACAACTAGAGTACCCGGTACAAATAGAGTTCAATGTGTTTCGCTGATCACTTCACTAGTTTTAATTATTTTATTAATATCTTACCATTCATCTATTCTGAATCTTTATTCGATTCATCTTCTACGAATTGAGTATCTATTAATTAATTTTGATTTACCTTCTGTTAAATAATCTTTATCCTCAACCTAGATATCTTTCTTTCTTTCTAATATCAGTGTCTGTGATAGTTTTCAATTCACCAGAGCTTAGTCTCTGTAATAGTTTGTCCTGTAATTCCCATTTTTCAAATTTTGAAATTGAACGTCTCGTTCTATGCTTTTAACTAGGTGTTCTTTATAGAACATTTTGTTTTTCTATGTTATTAAAAATTAACAGGTTATCTGATTACTATTTCCTGTAATAAAAACTAGTAGGTACTTCGTATTATTTTTAGCACTACCTAAAATCTTCTACCACTTTCCATTATAATTTATGGGTTATAAACATCCAACCCCACTAGAACACGTGCCTTGGGAATCATATGTAAAGCAATAACATCATCCATACCATTAGGGCTAGCGAAAATAACCCTCCCGTTATATTGTCTAATGGTCACGCCTGTTTCATAATGATTGCCCAAATCGTAAACCAGATACGAGAAATCTCATTTAAAATGACGCAATAAAACCTATACTGCGATTGAAGTTTATCCTATTTTTATGTTGGAACTAGTTATAATGAAAGCTGCCGTGGATAATATTACTATAGTTAATTTCATATTTTGTTTAGAACTATGAAGAAGAATACAGTGAGAAGAACTATAATTCAATAGCAACCGTAAGCTATCAATTGCTGAGTGATGCATTAAGTTCTGTCTAGGGTTTACCAACTTAGATTCATTAGATTAGATTCAAACAAATAAAACATACAAAGAAGTTATATGATTGACGTTATTAGTTTTCGCTGTACGATACGGATGTGTTTGCTACGTAGTAACTATTTAGTAATCTGTGGTGTTTGTTAGAAAATCTTTGGATTTAATACTAGGTGTATCTATATACTTCAAACATTTTTAGATTATATGATTAACATAGATATTATAACTACGTCGATCGGTTTGGATATAACTTTTTGAATCATGTTGAATATTTACGCGATTAAGATCTATTTGTGATGCAGACCAATCACAAAAGTTTGCATTTAATGTTTCGAATTCGATTTAATAACATACTTAGTTTTGATTGAATGGAAACTGATAACTATTTTTAAGAAATAATCGTACGTTTATATTTTGTGATCAAAAGCACCATTCATTATTATTTTATCATTTCACAAGGTGGAATACTCAAGTTTTAACAGTGATCAATCCAGGCTAGCCAGTCATCTAAAACCTTGCTGCGGCGACGACCTGCCTCAGCAAGTCTCAACTTGCGCAATTTATTTCACATTAATATACCTACGTATATACGATTTATCGTTATATCTGCATTGAACACCTATTCTGTTGACACAGTTTGAATATATGTCGTACCTACACAAGCAATATTCATTACATGTACCGACATTACTAGGCCTTTCTCCCTATTGGAAATCTATAAGTCTAGTGCAAAATGTCCAGCAGTCGGCTTTAAGAATATATATTATGAAAAAATAGAAGAGCCTAAATTGTTGTATAGTTATTACTGATTTTACTTACTACTCCTCTGCTTTCAGAGGAGACAGGATGAGCGATGCTGTTAGTGGTGAGATGGCCCAGGGTCAGCCGGGGTGCGAGGGATATGCTCTATGGGTAACCTTAAACCCCGGCGTCTGAAGACCCGAGACGGCGTGCGGTTTTAGTCGGTGCAAGCCCGACATAACCGCCCCCGCTGGCCGGCGGGGGGTATCCGAAGGGATTTCCGCACGATAAAAAAAAAAAAAAAAAAAGGTATATAATATACCAGCTGACACCCCCGGCTCCACCCGCGTGGATGTCACGACTTTTAGTCATATCTCCGGTTCTACTCAACCAATTGCAATCAAAAATCAACATACGGTAGATTTTAAGTCTGAGCTTAAAATCAAAAACCGTTCAGTACACAGAAATAATAATTCTATTTCTTTCACAGAAATAATAGTAATATTTCTGTGGTTCAGTACACAGAAATAATACTCATATCTGAGGTTCAGTACCTACCAGTACTTTTCGCCTATCACGAATATGATGAGCACACAGAAAAACAAACAAGAATTCCAAAAAATATATTTTTGTGTTAAGAATCGTTCATTTCACATAACCCAAGTATTAAAAAATATACTTATCTCTCATGTACGGACAATACGAATTAACAATTTTATAGTAGTATAGATGTGAACTGTGCATAAGTAACCCTTGACCACTGAATTCATGAAACAGCTCGACCCCCAATAGCATTTAAATTAGTTTCATTAAATGTGTTCAAATAAAACTAGGGGCGAGATTCATAAGCTTGTTGGCTAAGTAAGGGAAGCGTTTCAAATTGATTTGAATATTATAATAAAGTCTAAGTGTGTTATGGGCTATGTTCGAGATTCACATACTGCACTTAGAATTCGTTAAAATGTTCATATAGTAGTTACCTTTACTTAGCAATGTAGGTGAAGTCTAAATGCGGTCTATGAATTCCGCCCTGAAATATGTAGCTATAAACTTATTCTTACTGACCCACCCAGTTAAACCACTGCGCGTTATGCTGTAACTCAGAGTGTTCGTAACATTTCAAAATATAATTTAATTGCCATTTGTTAACTGTAATTTAACTTCAATCTAATCGGAAACGTTCCTGGTTGCAATTTCGTTAATTAGCTCTGAAACATCGAATCAACGTTAGCGTAAACTTACAAAATATGAACTTTGTGTTGTTTATTTTTGTAATATCAAATTGCAGCTTTCGAAGTACGTAGAGCAATGAAAAGTACCACTTCATGTTGTACGTAGATGGCCCGTTGATAATGAACTGAAGTGCTACTTCGTTGTTTTTCCAGGAAGTACGTTTGTAATAGATCAGATGGATCGATAGCATTTACATAGCGATTAACCTTATGTATTCTTTGAGTTATCATCGAAGACACACGGTAAACACAGAATATTTTGATATAATTATATAAAATGCACCATGTGGTTGAATAGAATTTGCCGTAAAAGCAAAGCATTTATTCACATTTTGCAACTACAGAGGATCTGGTGTATCTTATATAATATACTAGGTATATTATAGTTATTTTACTTTTTTACTTTTACTTTTTTTTTCTTTCATATATTTTTTATCAGTTTCCTCTTTTAGAAATTGAACTGTGTAATGTGGTTAGCGTCTGACTAATTACTGTAGGTAGAGCTACGGGGGTTTGGCATGGGGTAGAAACTGTATATTACTATACACTATACATTTTATTCATAATCAAAATACATAAGGGAATAATAGAATTTTATTGCTTATAATAATATAAATAAATTTAATCAATGAGCCAAGTTATTTTTTGCTCCGATTGTCGATCGATTAGGCGAGCTAGCGAAGTGATTCTTAAAGCGGCGATAGCCCAGTGGCATACGTAACGGACTGCTGAGACGAGGTCTCGAGTTCGATCCCCAGTTGCCCGGGCACACACCTCTGACTTTTCGTAGTTATGTGTGCATTAATAAATGATAATTATCGCTCGCTTAATAATATGCCCGGTAGATGGCAATAGGCTCGCCCCCTATTACATTGGGACCTCAACATAACTGGCGAATCGTGGGTGTGTATTACACCTCTGCCTACCCCTTCGGGGATACAGGCGTGAAGTTATGTTATGATATGTTATGTTAAGTGATTCTGACATAGACTAAGCACAGTAAGTTATTATTCCACTTAACAAAGTAGTTGTAGAGTGCGTGAGCTGGGACCTAAGAAATTTCATCTGAATGTTATTCAGGGAGCTAAGGGAGTAAACATACTAAAAGTCCCCGCGTCTAGGAGGTGAGCCGGAGTGGGAGGGGGGGGGGGAATCAAAGATCCCATTTTTGAGTTTTTCGCCAATATCTTTAAAACGGTGCGTTGTAGAGAAAAAATATTTTCTACGTAATGAAAGCTTATAAATTTTTCTACAAAATTTGTCTTATACACTTTTTCCAAATTGTCATCAGTTTTCGAGCATAACGCTCCGAAAAAGTGAAAATGAAACTTATTCAGTGTGACGGGCATTACCTGTTATGAAAAATGAGCGAAACTATAAACTAGGTATTTTATTAATAACATTACCTAGTACCTTTTTTTTTTTTTTTTTTATCGTGCGGAAATCCCTTTGGATACCCCCCTGCCGGCCAGCGGGGGCGGTTATGTCGGGCTTGCACCGACTAAAACCGCACGCCGTCTCGGGTCTTCAGACGCCGGGGTGTAAGGTTACCCATAGAGCATATCCCTCGCACCCCGGCTGACCCAGGGCCATCTCACCACTAACAGCATCGCTCATCCTGTCTCCTCTGAAAGCAGAGGAGTACGGAGAGCGATGTGTTCCCGCCACGTTGGGTATTGGCCGACGATCAATGCCAACCCTATGAAGGGGTGAAGGGGAAGCCATTGACCGCCGCCCAGGGTGTACCGGCCGCTCCGATTCCGTTCCCCCCGGACTGCAGCGGGATCGGAATCGGAGCGACACTCGAGGAGGTTACCCAATGCCCAATTACCCAATGCTGACATCGATAACGATGTCAGCATAATCTGTTCCACAGCAGTCTTCAGGATAACGTGAAGACTGCTGTGGAACAATCGAATCATAGTTCTTTCGCTGTCGTTGGTGAGGATGTGGATCTTGCTGTCCTGATGATAGCTACCACTCCTCCCACCCAAGACATCCTGCTGCTGAAACCCGGCCGAGGGAAAACCAAAACCATTACACTGTCCACCCAAGAGATGCAGCAGCATGGACTTGAACACATACTGTTCTTACATTCATTTACCGGGTGCGACACAACATCTGCAACTTTCAGAAGAAGCAAAGTGGGTTTCTCAAAACTGTACTTGAAGTCAGAGATTATCAAAGAAGCGGCAATGGTATTTTACAACCCCACCTCCACGCACAGTGAGGTTGAAGAGGCTGGGGCTGAGGCTGGGCTTCCTCAAAGGGTATGGGGCACCAGCAAGACTGACCTCTCTCAACCAATATGGCTTCCAGTCGTTCATGAGATCAGTGGCAAATATTAAGCCTGACTTCAGCTCGCTCCCACGAACTGAGAACGCAGCTAAACAGCATTCAAGGCGCACCTACCACCAAGTGCAGCTGTGGCTCGGGAATGAGCTGGCTCCTTAAGAGTGGGGATGGAAACATGTAAGAGACAGCATGGTGCCAATTACAACCGAAGGTTCACCAGCATCGGAGGTCCTTTTGAAAACAATATTTTGCCGCTGCACCAATAAGGATTGTGGTAGTGGCAAATGTGGATGTCGAAAAGCAATGCTTAACTGTTCTGCGGCGTGCCTCCACTGCGAAGGGAAACGCCTCAACGGCGTGTCTATTGACGAAGACGATGGTGAAGACGAGGCAGAGCTCCTTCAGCAAGGACCATCCACTGAGGATGAGGGTGCCTTGGAAAAAGAAACCTTGTCAGGAGCCTCACGGCCTAAACGGGTGTAGACTTAAATGGTATAAGTTAATCATCTAAATAAATAAGTTTCGATAACGGCTGAAGGGGTTTGAATGAAATTTGGTAGGTAGATAGATTAAGACGTGGATTATCATAATGTACTACTTTTTATACCAAAATAACGCGAACGAAGTAGCAGGCAACAGCTACTGTTTGATGAAAGTCGTTTTTTTCCAAATTTTCCCTTTTCCGGAACGTATAGTTCGAAAATAGGTAGGAATCCAGAAAAAGTGTATAAGACAAATTTTGTAGAAAATTTTATAATAATATATATATATATAATATTTTCTACGCAATGAATTGCGTAGAAAATATTTTTTCTCTACAACGCACCGTTTTAAAGATATTGGCGAAAAACTCAAAAATGGGAACTTTGATCCCCCCCCCCCCACTTCGGCTCACCTCCTAGACGCGGGGACTTTTAGTATGTTTACTCCCTTAGCTCCCTGAACAATATTCAGATGAAATTTATTAGGTCCCAGCTCACGCATTTTACACCCCCTTTTGGCTTATTCATTGAGTGGACTTATTGAAAGGCACGAGACAACAATAATATGTTCACATGTGAAACATACATTACATAAATTCCCCTACACAACTATTCACATCGCGAGAAAAGTGTTAAGTATACTAGTATCTAAATGTAAGTTTCTGAACGAACTATCGCCCATTTTTTTTCAATCTCCGAAGAAGTAGGCCCCTACATTTCAAAAAAAGTGGTGTTCGAAGTTCAAATCACTTTTACTCTCGCTCATAGCAAATATCGATTCTGCTGCCTTGCTTTTTGTTCTATAGGTGAAAACATTTTTTGTTTGCAATTGGTTTATCGAGACACGTGCTGCAATTTTAATAGCAATGATGCGTCTGACTGTTTAAGTATATGGCAGTGTTTTGTATAGACGGTTGATAAACATTGTTTCTATTCTCTTGGTTATGATGAGTAGCAGTTTTTAATCTTCAGCAGTTTATTTACAAATATTTTTATATAATTGTAATTCTATAAACAACAAACTAGTGCGCTACGCTACGCGTATCCACATGTTTATTTATGTACAGTCAACGACAAGAGTTGCTGAACACCAAAGTATAGTTGCTATATGCTGAAAATTAACAAATTTACAATCTCGAAGGACAAGGTAGCTATACAAAATTTTATTTCATGTTTTCTTTATTATTTTATTAAAGTTTTACGGCTAAGGTGCTAATTTGTATTACAATGTTTAATTTGTGCTGCAATAAGAAATTATTAAAATTTGCATTATATGATCTATAATTCTATTATTCGATTTAACAAAGCGGCGATAGCCCAAAGTTGTACGTAACAGACTGCCGAGACGAGGTCTCGAGTTCGATCCCGAGTCGCCCCAGGCACACACCACTGACTTTTCGTAGTTATGTGTGTATTAAAAATGTTTATTATCGCTCGCTTAGTAATGTGCCCGGTAGATGGCAATATGCTCGCCGCCTATTACATAGGAACCTAAACATAACTAGCGAATCGTGGGTGTGTAACACACCTCTGCCTACCCCATCGGGGATACAGGCGTGAAGGTATGTTATGTAATTCTACTTTTCCACGCTTTAATATATGTATAAGACAGCTTTTATTGTTACCGCTTGTCTTGTCGTATTATGAATAGGGATGTAGGTAGGTACTTTATTTATATGAGCTCACTGAGCCCCGTGAAACGAAACTAAGAACTACCGTGCAAGGCATTCAAAGACATTTTTCATCTCCTGAAGAGCTCGTGGAAAATCACCTAAGTGGAAAAAATACCTTTTATTAAAGTTAACGCATGAGTTTACTATTACAAATGGTTCGTTCAGTAATATTGACAATATTATGTAATTGCCACGAGAAAAATAATAAAATTATTGAAAGAATTACAATTTAAAGTAAATATTATTGAGAAATATGAATAATATGTAAAGAGTTGACACATACATACGAATGCAGTTTGCATTGGAAGGTCGATGCTCATCGGTCAGTCAGTTGAGTTGCAATGTTCTCGTAGTAGGTAGGTATGTAAGAAAGAAAGAAAGAAAGAAACTTTTATTTGGTGCAAGTAGGTCACATTAAATACTTATTACTAGTACAAATTAATTTAATATATATTATTGTGTGCCTAACGGTTGCATCAAATGGGTGTCCAGTTCAGCATATGCCAGGATTCAGAATGAACCTTGGCGCTGGTTTTCGACTGGAACCCAGACGTTGGCGGCGTGTGTACGCCAAAATGTATGTAACTATGTCCATTGTGAATATGTGTGAGTGTGGCGTGTGTACGCCAAAATGTATGTAACTATGTCCATTGTGAATATGTGTGAGTGTATGGTAGGGATGTATGTGTGAGAGTATAATATCATATATGTGTTATAGATACATTAATACTATATATATACATATTTTAAAGGTGTGGATTTGTGATAATTATATCAACATAATACTATATTATTTATATTATTATATATATGTTGCTTGTACATGTAATGTTATCTGTAAAGACGAGTAACTATTATCATTTTTATTTGAGCTCTTATTAATGCCGTAATTATAAATCATATTTTAGCATAGACAGCCATACATAGAACGCAGTAAAATCAAAATTTAATAAAATTAGCATAACATAAACTCACGCCTATATCCCCGAAGGGGTAGGCAGAGGTGCTAGCACCCACATTTCGCCAGTTAAATAGTAAGTAAGTAGTAGTAGTTTAATAATAATTAATAAAATTAGATGAGTGATATATATGTATGTTTATTATTATGTGGTATAAGGGGAGGTTATCAGAAAATATACGAAGATTGATTGGTTGAAAGGTCAGCCGAGACAGCAGTTAGAAGTCGCCATCGGTACTATTAGCTTAACACATTCCAAGTTACCAAACACTGTAGCTCTAAAACTTTATGGTACCATAGAATAATAAACAGAAGCTGAAACATGTTAAAATTGTACTCTAAAGATTACAATAATAATTAAGTATACATCGATTTTATTTATTGGTTGGTTTCAATGTATCGTTGGTAAATTTGTTAGTTTTTAGCAACTTTTGAGGGCTACATAGAGATAATCGATTTATCAACTTTTTACAATTTTACTTACCTACTTCACATCTTACAAGTAGATACTTATGGTATAGAGGTATACGTTACACTTCGCTTTATCAAACAGCCTTCAGCTATCCTTACTTTTTTGCTTAATTAATGGATCTTTAGCAGGGTGCAGCTTCCGTGACTCTTATTATCTTATTGACTAAGCAGAATGAACAAGGTGGCAACCTTCAGACGCCGAATGACGTCAGTTGTTTCAGTAAATATGTACACAGCCTTGGTATATGTATATACAGCTAGATGGAAAGCTAAAAATACGCATAGGTTAGGGGTCAGTTAATGGTGTTTGTCTGACCTTTGAAATGAGCAATATTGCCACAAATATTGATTGATGAGGTTTTCTTTTTTAAGCTGCTATGTTGAATATTGTGTAGTTAAAGTTATCTAAAGAAATTTAAACATGCTGAATTTATACCTATCTATGTAATATCTTTAAACGAGTAATTTATACTCGGAATTGGTGTATATATATATGTAAAACAAAGTCATGTTAGTGATGACCGGGGGATATAATCTTTGTTTATTTATATATTCTCCGCCTAATTTGAACCGACCAAAATCGTACGCCATCTCAGGCCTCTAATACCGGAGTGATTCTAAGACGGAACGAAGTTTGCCGTTTCAGCTAGTTTTTCTATTACATTAGGAATGGATTGCACGAAATATAGGAACTGTGATTAAGGCGAAGCAAGCAGTCGCAGTTTACTGCGTTACTACATGTAACTTGTTAATTTTTTTCCAGTAAAACTTGGAAACTCAGTTCTCTTACACTACTACTACTAATTTTTACCAATGATCCATCCAAAGACGTATTACAAAGTAATGAACGACACTCCTTATCATTTATCATGTAAATACATTTATAGATTACTTTTTTTTTTTTTTTTCCTGCGGAAATCCCTTCGGACCGCCCCCGCCGGTCAGCGGGGGCAGTTATGTCGGGCTTGAACCGACTAACCTAATAAAACTCCTTGGTATAATATGCACATTGATTTCACAAAGTGCGAACTTATCTACTTATTTAACAGCGAATACCCTGAAAGTTTTTCATTATTTTCTCGGGGTCTGTGAAGTTTGCACATTTTTTCTAAGCCATGGAGATACTTCCATAAGACCTGTGCCTAACAATGGAACGTTTCATAAACAGAGCTTCCGCAACAAAATACTGTTTCAGAGGGCCCCTTTTATCTGTAGAGTTGGTATTTAGTGCTATAATCTCATTTCAAAACTGCTTAGCCATTTATCTTGGAAGTAGTTTAGATAACGAGGTTACTCCACTTATGTGTGTGTACTATATAACGAATACTTTATTCGTAATTTACGAGTTAAAAGATTATTTTTAAATTCCTTAATATGAAGTTCCGTTGTTTCAAACATTCCCCTTTATACCTCCGACCTATGAAAGTAGTATCATATAATACACGAGTCTCGTCTTTGTACGCAGAGATGTCCTCTTCAAGGGCATTCACTGCGGGCGGCTCTACTAAATACAAGTTATCCTCGAACTATCAATTCTTACTTTATTGTAGTAATAATTACTCTATACCAATAACCCATAAGCGGTCCAAAGAGAGTTTGTTTACGTTTCGACCACTGCCGCACTTTGCGGTTGAATATCTATAAAGTGAAAATAGTTTTATTGCTGTAAATATTTAGCTTCACTGTACACGTGTTTTGAAAATTAGTATTCAGTTTTACCAATTTACACAAGTAGGTACATCCGCTGATATCTGTGTCCTGCTGATATTTGTGTTTCTTTTGTCCTATTATATTTTGACATAACTTTTAAAGGTAATAATACTTTGGCATATTGATTTTATGTTATACCGCTTCTTTAGGTATAACTCTCATTTAGATTTAGACTAATAGGTTTTGATCTGTATTAAATGGCATAAACTTTTAAGGCTAATTATTTATTCGCATAATAGTTATAAAAAAGCTAGGTTTTGATCTGTATTAAATGGCATAAACTTTTAAGGCTAATTATTTATTCGCATAATAGTTATAAAAAAGCTGTGTTTTTTATTGACTTGGTAATTCGAATTATTATTAATTCCTATTATTAATTAAATATCGGCAACCAATAAACACATAAATATGGCAAATAACCCGATAATTGTGATTTATAATAAGTTAGAATATAAATATCTAGAGGTTTGATTAGGTATAGTTCAATTATAAATGTTAGTAGGTGGTAGGTAGGTATAATCCCTTCATGAATGTTCAGAGCAGACCGACACGGATAGATTAGGTAAGAAAGTTAATATTAAATAGGCCTTAATTTATGTGGTTATTTTTTTACATAAGTACCCAGAAATAGGAGCACTGCGAAGCACTTACAAATTCTCAAGTTTCCATTAAATTTCATGTTTCCGAACCTGTCCGAAGTCCGAATCAATATAACATGTCCCAAATTGTAGTATGGCAATAAAAATGCAACATCTAGGTAGTTTTCAATTGTAATAAAGTGAAAGTGTTAAATGATTTACGAGTTACTATTCTCTTTCATATAAACTCGTAAATAATATAATTTTCTATTATATCTATTATATTTTACTAGCAAAATATTTTTCAAGTTTTAGTCGTGAAAAATTATGAACACTTGTAATTAATACTGATCTACCGACTATAGTTCCTAGTATACGAATTCTTGCATAGCTGTCCGAACTTAAATTGTTACACATTAGTGTAGATATTTTATCTTATAAGATTGCAATATCTAAAACTAGTTCGCCTTTAAATGTCAATTATGTCACTTTAGGCTAATCATGATATCACCTAGCATTTCATAATGAAACCCACGAGTTACGGCATGTGACACAGATTCTATATATCAATGGATATAGAGTCCACTTGTTCAAAATTTTGTTATAGCTAAATGTTAAACTTATACAATATCTAACTGTTTGTGCGTTACCGTGGATTTTTCAAAATTTTCTGTCGTATACCTTGTCCTGCAATAGGTACGAATACAAAGAAAGAAAAATCAATATTAACACATTAAAAGATTGTTTAACTCAAGATGGATATGCTCAAACTCTTAATTTTATGAAAATTATTATAATATATACGAGTACAATTTAATGTAAAGTGTGTACCGCAAAATTACCTACTATGCTTAAAATCGACCTTAAATAAAAAAAATAGTGTGTGTGTACTTATGTACGCACGTAAGAAGTTATAGTTATTGAAAGCAACATTTATGAAATTTTGAATTAAATATTAAAAAAAAAAAAAAAAAACACAATGTCCAAATGTCATCGATGTCAGTTTCTGTCATTCTTTGCTTATAATAATAATAATAATTTATTTATTACTCAAAATTTTACATTACAGATCTCATATAAAGTACAAAAACTTAGGCTAAAGAAAGGTACTTTTTTTTTACTTTTTTTTCGTGCGGAAATTCCCTCGGATACCCCCCCGCCGGCCAGCGGGGGCGGTTATGTCGGGCTTGAACCGACTAAAACCGCACGCCGTCTCGGGTCTGCAGACGCCGGGGTGTAAGGTTGCCCATAGAGCATATCCCTCGCACCAAGGTTATTAAAAATCTTTACCTCTTGAACTAGGCGAGCCTGTATCTCAAGAGGCAATATTCGGTTACAATGGTGATAGACGTGCGATTTATTTTTATAACTTGCGCTATACAGTTATAAGAATTTGTATTTATACTATGGGTAGTATTTGTAAGTGCGTGTGTGTTGCGTATGCGTGCGCGCGTGTGTTCGTGTCTATGTGTGTGTGTGTGCTTGTGTATGAATGTGTGTATATACAAGAAATAGCATGTGTATTAGTGTGCGTATAATTTTGTTAGGCGATGTACGTAAGGAGTTGCTCTGTATTGTAATAATCTTGCTTTAATAGCCATTCTGTTACTTTATTTTTAACCATGTGTTTGTTCATGTGCAATATATCTATTTATTTTTAATTTTCTTGTATATGTGAGTGCTTTTAATGTGTAGTATTGATGTACGGCAAATGATGTTTTGTGTTGCGTACCCGCGAGAATATTTTTGCGCTTATCGGGATCTGGTGTAGGTGTATTCCGGATTTCTATGCCAGAGGAGCGCGATTTGCACTGCAAAGACATTAGAGCAGCTTGCTCGGCTAACAATTTGGAAACATCTCTATCTTGTTGTTTTTTCCAGTTAGCAAGTTCTTCTTGTAGAAATTGTGGAGTTAATTTTATTGCACTTTTTGGTGATTTTTCTGGTCGTGGAACTTTACTTCGGTTGGAGGTAACCGATTCACTTAATATGACAGCGGCGTTGATGTCAGGCTCAGTCTGAGTCTTAGTACCTTTTTTTTTTCGTGCGGATTTCCCTTCGGATACCCCCCCCCCCGCCGGCTAGCGGAGGCGGTTATGTCGGGCTTGAACCGACTAAAACCGCACGCCGTCTCGGGTCTACAGAGTACGGGTCCAGGGTGTAAGGTTGCCCATAGAGCATATCCCTCGCACCCCGACTGTGAGTCTTAGTACCTACTTAAGTTTTCGGTGGAGTTCGTTGCACGCTTGCCATGGTACTTATTGATAAGAGATATTTTCAGACATTATTGTCGTACGTATAATTTTTAATGAATGAATATAATTAACTAGCTATCAATCATTTTCAGTTTTCAGATTTTTCCATTGTATATGCCTCATTATCTATCTTGGTGGCAAATATCAAGTTTCTAGGTCATCTGGAAGTGGGTTAGGTTTTAGGGTGTCGGTTTTTCTACGTGACGGTGTGCGCGCGCATCGTAGTAATTTACTCTCATCATCATTTTTCCCTAACGCGCCAAAAGAAGTAGGACTTGAAAAAAAATTGCGTATATCAACAAACAACAAACAAACAAAAAACAACAACAACAAACTTAGCGATTCATTGTTATTTTTAAAGATACGTCATACGATCAAAGCCAAAGTAAAAATAAAATAATATACAATTGTATTTGATGAATTTTAATTTCCTTTCTGGCTCAGACATTTTGGAAACAATGCTATTACTATTACTGGTAATTGACGAAGAAACGCAGTGTCCTGTCCATTCGATTGCCAGATTCTTTTCTCACAATCAATGTAAATTTTAGGCAGTTAATCATGATAATCATAAACGTTACCTGATCCAAATGAAAAGTCATTTTAAATGTAAGTTTACCAGATTGTTCATGGTTATAAAGCGTCAGAGATCTTCACTTTATGTAAATATAGATTCATGAAACTGCAGAATATTGCAATTAAATCATAACGTTCAAGATATATGTAACTCGTGTTGCGGCTTTCTTTTACTACCAGTCGAAGTACGTTAGGTCCTTTGGATTATACTAATAACCATACCTGCTTAATAGATGTAGCTTATGTCTGACAAGAAAAAGGTGGCTGGGTTGAAGGGACTGGTTTCTGCGTACGAACGGTTCCGACACGACGAGGAAGCAGCTACAATTCACTAAACTACAGAGCCAGCTATTACGGCAGCTTCTGATAGTAAATCCACAGATTACATAATATTATTCTAATGTAAATCTATCCGATAGCAGTAATATACTAGCTTTTGCCCGCGGTTTCGCCCGCTTGGAATTCTGTTTGCGTTTCCGCTTCCTATGGGAACCTATTCCAGGGATAATAACGTGATGTGATGTGAAATAAAAATGATAAAAACGTCTATGTGTTATTCCAGACTATAAATCTATCACTGTACCAAACTTCAGCCCAGATCTGTTCAGCCTTTTTTGCGTGAAAGTGTGACAAACATCCATACGAGACATAATGACCTCTGTGGCGTAGTGGAAGTGCATTCTACTAAGTCGGAGGTAGCGGGCTCGATTCTCGCTCAGTGCAAATATTTTTATGAATGAATATGTCTATTTGCATTGGTCTGGGTGTTTCTATGTATAATATGTTTGTATTTACAAAAGAAAATGTATCCAACATTTTATCCGCACCCATAACACAAGCTAGTTAAGCTATGCTTACATTGGGTCTAGATAGCGCTGTGTAGAATGTCGTAGAATATTTATTAAAAATAAATTTATACATGCAAACTCAATCACAAACATTTATAATAATTTCCGCACGAAAAAAAAAAAAGGTATAGTCGCCCATAGAAGCTGCTGAACACTATCAACTTTCCAAACGACGACGCGACGACGCGCGCCCCGGCGACGGGTACAGGAGGATATACTTTAATATTTTTGATAGATTCAACCAAGATTGCGCAATTTAGTAACCGTATGTTAATAATACAACACCGGGTTAATTTATTAGTTATTTGTAAAAATTGGATCTCAAAGCATTTTATAATGAAAACAACATTCATTAAGAATCTCTATAAGATATCATAAGCAGTATAGCTCGTATAAAGGAAAGGTCTAGTTATAACGATACTATTTTTAAATATTGAGGTGTAAGGTACACATATTTATATATAACTTTGTACAAACTGTAACAGTACAGTTTGTGCCTAGTGAATTGCCTCGGTATGTTCAGCTGTTACAATCCAATATTATCTAATACCTCTATTACTATACATACTTTGAAAGAATATTAGCTACATTGAAAATGTACTAACTATTCATGAAATTAGGTATAAATCGGAAGTAAAACAATCATAAACGGTTGTCTATAAGTGGCCAATGTTGTGCATTATTGCCACAGTTTCCTTCCACAGTTTCGACAGACCATTAAAAGTACAATACCTAACTATTGCAGCTATGTGATTTACACGAATTTTAGTAATACCGTTTGTTTTCGATTATGTTTCTAACACGCAAGGTTGTACGCTTTTCCCCCCTTATCAATTAAAAAAATAAACTAGATATTATATTACGTATTTGGCAACACTATCGAATTGTGTTTCAAGTGTTACAGAGCCAAATATTGGTAATAAGATCTTATGAGTGGTTACCACTGAGACTAATGCGTGATGGGATGACGTACCCACCTGTGAAGCGATGAATTTGCAAAAGATTTTTATCATTTTGTCAAATCTTTCTAAAATTGTCTGATTATATTATTAATTTCAAAAGGATAAACGATTCGAGCAAAAAATCACATTTATCGAGATAGCGTTAGAGTATGACGTAACATTAAGCATTAGGGATTTTCGGGGGCTGATGGAATATTTACGATCTCTCCAGCTAGTACATACAATCATACATGCTTGTAACATCGATTTTGGGAAATCAGCTATATAGGATATTTTACAATAGTTGTGTGAGTAAGTGTGGTGTTTAGTCTAGTCAACAAGTTGAAAAACGTGAAAAATAGACGTAAAGGTCACATAGAGCGAAACCTCATTGAATCTGGCAATACCTAAGGTGAAAAACAACAGTGTTTTCATCTTATTTTTAACCGACTTCAAAAATGAGGAGGTTTTATGTTCATTTGTATATATATATATACTATATGGGGTCACCATATAAATTTTATTAGTATTGGACCTAGAAATTTCGAGATGCACCAGGAAAAATCAAACAGTAAACGTGAAATATTATCAAGTGTAAGATCGAACATGACGTCAAATGTCTTTTGTTTGGAATTTTGAAAGACCGTATACCTTTTTTTTTTTTTTTTCGTGCGGAAATCCCTTAGGATACCCCCCCGCGTGCCAGCGGGGGCGGTTATGTCGGGCTTGAACCGACTAAAACCGCACGCCGTCTCGGGTCTACAGACGCCGGGGTGTAAGGTTGCCCATAGAGCATATAGCTCGCACCCCGACTGACCCTGGGCCATCTTCGGTTTCGAGATGGCCCCCTCGGGTTTGGGAACCACGGTGTCCCCGTCTTGCCCCGGTTTGGGGGATGGAGCGCTAGTCGCCCCACCGTCCCGGCCTGCTTCTGCTGGGGTGACAGGCGGCCTCACCCGCCACCCCCAGGCCTGCGCTCATGGAGGACGGAGGTCGTTAAGCGACCTCCGGCGTCTGAGTCGCCTGCGACGCGTGGCGAGCAAGTTGCGGGCTCGGCGGGCCGGGAGAGTTCTAAATCTCTCCCGGGCGCGCTCCGCCATCTCCTTCGCGAGCATTACATGCTCGCAGAAGGAGGTGGCGGCGGCCCACGCGCTCGCGCTCCGCACCATTGCCGCAATCATGCTGCCGAGCGAGAGGACTCCCACCCCGATGGCTGCCACGAGGTCACGCCTCGGCGCCTCCCACGCCGGGCAGTCCGCCAGCGTGTGCAGCCCTGAGTCCTCGGTCGCGTCGCAGTGATGACACTCAGGCGTTGGCTCCTTCCTGATCCGATGCAGGTGGTCCCCGAAGCACCCCTTCCCGGAGATCACCTGCGTCAGTCGGTACGAGAGGCTTCCGTGTCGCCTCTCTAGCCAATCCTCCATGATGGGCCTTACCGCCGCTATTGCGGCGTGCCCTGCGCTTGGTCGCCCAAGTCGTTTCTTCCACTCCACCACGATGGCCTGGCGGAGCTGGGACTGCACGGCCTCGATTTCTCGAGGCTCGGGGTTCCATCCCTGCTCCCGCGCCTCCTTTCGCCACTGGTACAGTTGCGAAAGGGCTCTCGGTTCCAAGTCGACTTAAGTACCTATTGGTTATTTTATTTTTATTATTACTGAGGTACGGTGGATATTACCGTATGTAAAAAGCATTCAAGAAAAAAAGCAACTAAGCAAATCCGGCCAAGTGCGAGTCGGACTCGCCCATGAAGGGATCCGTAGCAGCAAGTAAAATTTTTATATATTTGAGTTGATTGAATGAAAGGTAAATTGCGGTATAAGATTTATGACGTATTAAAAAATACTACTTACTAGATCTTGTTGAAACCAATTTTCGGTGGAAGTTTACATGGTAATGTACATCATTTTTTTTTTATTTATCATTCTCTTATTTAAGAAGTTACTGGAGGGGGACACAATTTACCACTTTGGAAGTGTCTCTCGCGCAAACCCCTGGGGTTATCCTTTCGAGGGCTTACCCGTTAAAAAAAAAAAAAAAGGGGGGACACATTTTACCACTTTGGAAGTGTCTCTCGCGCAAACTATTCAGTTTAGAAAAAAAAAATTAGGAACCTCAATATCATTGTTGAAGACCTATCCATAGATGACACGTATGGGCTTGATGAAAATAAAAATTTTGAGTTTCAGTTCTAAGTATGGGGAACCCCCAAAATGTATTGTTTTTTTTTTCTATTTTTGTATGAAAATCTTAATGCAGTTCACAGAATACATCTTCTTACCAAGTTTCAACAGCATAGTTCTTATAGTTTTGGGAAAAAGTGGCTGTGACATACGGACGGACAGACAGACAGACATGACGAATCTATAAGGGTTCCGATTTTTGCCATTTGGCAACGGAACCCTAAAAATGCAATGTACATTTTTGTTACTGTTAGTGGGTTACTCAGTGCGAATGATATGATAAGGCTATCGAGGTCAAAACGTTAACGTACCTACCTAGACTGAAACAGGAACTTGTGTTTATGATATAAGTAATTGAAAATGAAACACTTCCACGCTAACAGAAACTGATGTGATTCTATATTTAAATATATTTTGATTTAAGCCTACACTGCTCTGCATAAAATATTAATTATAGTAGCTGCATTCTGCACGAAAATAAGTGACTTTATTCGTGACTTAATAAGTAGAGCATGAAGCCTTCAGCCCCAGCTGTCCCGATAAATTAATTATCGTAATGTTGTTTTTGTGTGTTTCGTCAAGTTCACTTTATGTATGACTTTATATGTACAACGATCCCAACCCAACTGATGGCATTGTTCGGTGTTGTCCAAAATTACAGGCTACTATTCCAGATGATCGCGATTCAGAAATCGTGGTCTTCAGTTTCAATTGATTCATTTTCACACGCATGTACACATGGTTAAAATATTTCAGTTCTTGTGGATGATATCCCAACGTTACATGCGAAAACGAGTTGTTCTAGATAGGAAAGAATGGATGAGATTCATTGAAAGAGGTCAGACCGTTCGGCATGGTAGAGGCAGTGAAATCTGTAGACAACTAGTTGCGCGCCCTAGCTTCGCCCCGGTGCAATAATAGCACCTTACCCGTGGACTTTCCTAAATGTTTATTTCATATAAACCTTTTCCTGATAATAACGAATACAAAAAAATATCACGCATATACAATAAAATTCCAATAATGATTAGAAATGTTAATGAAATGGAGAGTTTTAAAAGAAAATTTCGCAAACTTCTCATCGAAAAATGTTATTAAGCATTTAAAGATTTTTTAGAAGATAACTCACTGTAATTAGTACATAGGTATATTGAGAGATTGAGAAGAATATGATGCATGTTAATTATTAATCTTATTTGTATTTTAATTGATATTGTGTGTTTTGTCTGCTTAATTTAATTTTATGTGATCATGTAATCAATACTTATTTAATGACTCATCGTATGACATAATTAATATCTACTTATATAATATTGTATGCCCAAATGGTGAAACATAGCTGATCTCATTATTTTGTGAACATCCTCTGTACCTATGATTTACAATAAACATAATTTGAATTTGAATTTGAAGAACTATCCAATTTAAACAACATAACATAATTTGGTACAGTGATATATATATACATTTCAGAAATTCATTTTTATTTATATGTATATAGATTATAAAATGGAAACTAGTTGTGCCTGTAAATTGGAGATACAAAATAAAATTTTTTTTTGGAAATTTTGTACGTTTTCCGTTTGTTCGCGATGGTCGCAAAAACTACTGAATGGATTTTAATGCCGTTTTTTCTATTAGAAAGACACTATCAGACTCAAAATCTGCCGTATATTTGATTGCAATTGGTTAAGTAGAACCGGGGATATGACCAAAAAACGATATGCTACCTCCGCGTGGGCTAAGCCGCAGGCATCAGCTAGTGCTAAAATTTGGCAATGTCTTTACCCAGGTGCAAATCGGAGGTATTTGTGGCCTCAGACCAGAAACATAATAACTGCGCACAAGGAGCTGTAATCAGTTGAACTACAGGGCTACCCCAGTATTTTAAATGAAACGAACCTGTACCTTATGCTGGGTATCTTTTTTTTTTTTCGTGCGGAAATCCCTTCGGATACCCCCCCGCCGGCCAGCGGGGGCGGTTATATCGGGCTTGAACCGACTAAAACCGCACGCCGTCTCGGCTCTTAAGACTCGCCCGGAGTGTAAGGTTGCCCATAGAGCATATCCCTCGCACCCCGACTGACCATGGGCCTGTCTCCGGTTTCGAGATGGCCCCCTCGGGTTTGGGAACCACGGTGTCCCCGTCTTGCCCTGGTTTGAGGGAGAGCGCTAGTCTCCCCGCCGCCGCCGCGCCGTCCCGGTATAGTACTTTTTTTTTTATTTTTTGTGCGGAAATCCCTTCGGATACCCCCCCGCCGGCCAGCGGGGGCGGTTATGTTGGGCTTGAACCGACTAAAACCGCACGCCGTCTCGGGTCTACAGACGCCGGGGTATAAGGTTGCCCATAGAGCATATCCCTCGCACCCCGACTGACCCTGGGCCATCTCCGGTTTCGAGATGGCCCCCTCGGGTTTGGGAACCACGGTGTCCCCGTCTTGCCCCGGTTTGGGGGAGGGGCGCTAGTCGCCCCACCGTCCCGGCCTGCTTCTGCTGGGGTGACAGGTGGCCTCACCCGCCACCCCCAGGCCTTCGCTCATGGAGGACGGAGGTCGTTAAGCGACCTCCGGCGCCTGAGTCGCCTGCGACGCGCGGCGAGCATGTTGCGGGCTCGGCAGACCGGGAGAGTTCTAAGTCTCTCCCGGGCGCGTTCCGCCACCTCCTTCGCGAGCATTACATGCTCGCAGAAGGAAGGGCGGCGGCGGCCCACGCGCTCGCGCTCCGCACCATTGCCGCAATCATGCTGCCGAGCGAGAGGACTCCCACCCCGATGGCTGCCACGAGGTCACGCCTCGGCGCCTCCCACGCCGGGCAGTCCGCCAGCGTGTGCAGCCCTGAGTCCTCGCTCGCGTCGCAGTGATGACACTCAGGCGTTGGCTCCTTCCTGATCCGATGCAGGTGGTCCCCGAAGCACCCCTTCCCGGAGATCACCTGCGTCAGTCGGTACGAGAGGCTTCCGTGTCGCCTCTCCAGCCAATCCTCCATGATGGACCTTACCGCCGCTATTGCGGCGTGCCCTCCTCCTTATGCTGGGTACCTACATATCAACTTAACGTAGGTGAACAAACGCATTGAGTAGGATTCATTGATTATTACTGTTATATTTACACGACATTATACAAAAGACATCGCTGTTCCGGAGTGAACAACCAAATCATCTCGTTCGAGACATCTTTTCGTGCGGTTGTTGTGATGACACCTATAATTAAGTTTTCAGCGAACATCCATACCAAGGAACGAAACTTAGACTTTTGAGAGTGGAAGGAAGAAATATACCTTGGCAATAAAGGTGTATCCATATATTTGTTTTTCCTTCTCATTGAACTTAATGATGTTTTCGGAGCATTATAAGAAAATGCTATTCAGTGACAAGTAGGGTATATATACTTTACGTGAGCATTCGTCTTGTAAAACGATTCTTGGAATGCTTTTCTTTTTAATTTTATAGTGAACCTGCTGATAAGGTGAAAAAAACTACATTTAATAAAATGTTATTTCCGTCTGTCCGACTGTTTTAAATGAGGTCGTGGTATGAGAACTGTGAGATAACGAGCAGGAACAAGTGGCAAACGTTGTAAAAAGTTGGATTGCGCGTTCCCTAAAAAAAATCATCTTTTAACTCTGTTATTTCCCGTAAAGGAAGTAAGACGCCTCGGCACTCAGCGCTCTTATTAACCTGAGCTCAAGGGGTTCACAATCATGCTTCTGCCGTATTCAGCTCGTAAATGGGGTCACAGCCATAAAACAATACGGCTCGTCTTTTATCAGAAATTTTACCGATACCGCATTCCTTACAGTTATAAATATAAATATATATCAATGTTGCTACGTCTTGTAGCGCAATTCTGGATCCAAGATTCGTATTGCGCTTGGGGTTTACTTTAATGTGAATCTAAACGATTAAATACCTTGGCACATAGTTACCATTGTTATTGATTTGAAATCATTTATTATTCAAATATGAAGTTTATTTTGTATTACATAACGTTCAGCAATAGGCTAATAGGCATATAAAAATGTACTTTTGAATATAATAAAACAAGTTGAATTCCTGAGACGAGCTCAGCCGAATACAAGGGATTTTCTTTTATTTTATCTTTGAGCGATTTTTTCTTTATCTTGCAATGGTTCACCCCAGCACGAATCTATTACCGAAAACAGCAACTCGATAGCTCATCTCCTTCATACCCAAAACCGTGACAGAAAATTGGCAACGACGACGTCGACGACAACTCGATAGCAATAGGGCTTTTCTAAAGAAAATCCCTAAAAAATCTCATGTGAATTTCTAGATGTAGATGTAAGATACATCGAAGTTATCGCCTTCATATTTGTCGCAGTAACAATTGAAGTAAAATTCTGAATTCAATCCCGTTTTTCTAATTCTCATAAAGACATGATGAAAACGTCAGATATGTAGGTATATTGCGTACTAATGACAGCCTGCTGCATCGAGTGACGCAACAAAAATCAATAATAAAGTTAATTTATATGGATCGTTTTATAACATACGAATTCATGTACACCTAACAGAATCAGTAAACTGAATTATTCATACCTAATATTGTCATGCAAATCTAGTGCTTAAATGCTTACTATAAAATCATCGTCTCAATTTTTTGCGCCCTGAGCAACCTTGGCGTCAAATAAGTATTATGTATATATTTTTAACCTTTCGATGTAAGATACGCAATAACTTATAATGTAACGTATAATGTAACGTGATAAAGGCGTCTAAACCACAGTACCAAATACAAATGTCTCTGACGCAACCTTCGGATTCTATTTATTGGACGAATCTATATTAAAGCCAGAGCCATATTATAGAACCACGTGCAACCTGAAAAATTGAACAGTAACAGCAAACGTCCAAGGACTGCCAACTGCTAACGTACATGTATTAATATGCTTTATGTGTTCTCATGGCTGTGGTGATATCACCCATGAATCATGTCATTACTACTTCGTTACCTGATTATCTCTTGAAATAAAAACACATTAGATATCATTTTTATTTATAGAACGCTTGAAAGTGCATTCTTTATTTATTGCAGTCTTAGACCGTTTTTAACGAAACAGATGTTCAGCCTTTCTTCATGTACTTAGGTAGCATATTATCTATTATGTCTGCCCTTATTAAGGGTTATGCGTGGTTTCGTTTTCCTTTGGGACCATACACAGAGTAAAGATCAGAGAAAACGTAACGGCCAGGCTATCATCTTAAGCCCAAGCCTCCTGATTTATACCTGTTAATGATTTCTGTAAACTGACTCTTGTGAACGGCAAAGTCTTTACCTGCCTATACTGATGCTACTGTATTGTTTTTCATTTCTCTTCGAATCTTATTTCTTTTTTAGTATTCTATTTTTTCAAAAACACAGACGAGTGTAGGTACAAGTGTACATCGGGGTGCGAGGGATATGCTTCGGGGTGCGAGGGATATGCTCTATGGGCAACCTTACACCCCGGCGTCTGTAGACCCGAGACGGCGTGCGGTTTTAGTCGGTTCAAGCCCGACATAACCGCCCCCGCTGGAAACACGCGGGGGGGTATCCGAAGGGATTTCCGCACGAAAAAAAAAAAAAAAAAAAAAAAAAAAAAAAAAAAAAAAGGTACAAGTGTACAAACCTGCTAACATAAGTCTTAAATTACGTGCAACTTAATATACACGTACAGACTATCTTTTTTTTTTTTTCGTGCGGAAATCCCTTCGGATAGATCTCGGGTCTACAGACGTCGGGGTGTAAGGTTGCCCATAGAGCATATCCCTCGCACCCCGAACACGTACAGACTACCTTTTTTTTTTTTTTTTTTTCGTGCGGAAATCCCTTCGGATACCCCCCCGCGTGCCAGCGGGGGCGGTTAAACATTACTTGGGTATTATTATATATTATATTTTATTTACTTAGGTATGCCAGACTATCAGGTAACCGCAAAAAAGGTCAGACCATCTATAGCTTCGTTAGAGGTAGCTTATAAATCTCATCACTATACTTTTAATACCTATTTACCCATACTCAATACTATCTATAACTAGATACCGGGACTGCGCACCCGTCCCCCAAACCGGGGCAAGACGGGGACACCGTGGTTCCCAAACCCGAGGGGGCCATCTCGAAACCGGAGCTGGCCCAGGGTCAGTCGGGGTGCGAGGGATATGCTCTATGGGCAACCTTATACCCCGGCGTCTGTAGACCCGAGACGGCGTGCGGTTTTAGTCGGTTTAAGCCCGACATAACCGCCCCTGCTGGCCGGCGGGGAGGTATCGGAGGGGATTTCCGCACGAAAAAAAAAGGTACTATACGTAGTTAACTCTAAATTAATACATACCTACTGTATATTGCGCACTGTATTGGGCACTGAAGGTATTAAAGTCTGGGGTGGTGCATGCGAAACACTCATAATTTATCTTGATATGACTATAAAGATCTAAGCTAAAAGGTCATATGACTATGAAGCCAATGCGTACACAATAATACGCCTGAAGTACAAGTTTTGTACACCACGGCACCGTGCTCCTGAATCTTTTCAATAGGGAATGACTATTATAATTTTCCTTCCAAATAAAAGTTATTATTGTCTGCAGTGCTATCAGCCAGCGCCTTGAGCGTGGCCAGTGGCGTGGGCCTGGTCCCCACGCTGGTGTCAGAGGCTGTCGTGGGTGCGGACGTGGAGATGGTGCAGGAGGGAGGCGCGGGGATCGATGGACTCATCGCCCCGCGCCGTTTGCAAAACCCCTGCTTGGAGAGCCCTCAACGCATGGATCTGCACAGAGAGCTGCTCTTCAATCAAAGGATGTTAGTACTTTATTTATTTTATTAATTAAATCACTTACTGCGTGTAAGCTATAATCTTCTCAAGCCAAGTTAGCAAGGAATCTTCTGTAATTTGTATGTGCTTATGTATAATAAATATCTCTGATGTCGCCCGAGCAAACGATGTTTCCCAGTTGCCACTTTACGTCACAGCGAGGCGCTTGCGAAACGATGTTTAACGTTTTAAGTCGATTCAATACCATGGCACACACAAATGACTTTTCGATGCTTTTCGAAGTTATGTGTGTATTTATCGCAGGTTTATAAGTGCCCGGTTAATGGCAATAGGCTCGCCACCTATTACATTGGGACCTAAAACATAAACTGGCAAAATGTGGGTGCTAGCACCTCTGCCTACCCCTTCGGGGATATAGGCGTGAGTTTATGTTATGTCAATACAAGAATTTGTAATGATTGACATTGGTACTAATAGACGTATATTGAATGATGGTACCTTTTTTTTTTTTTTTATTGTGCGGAAATCCCTTCGGATACCCCCCCGCCTGCCAGCGGGGGCGGTTATGTCAAGCTTGAACCGACTAAAACCGCACGCCGTCTCGGGTCTACAGACGCCGGGGTGTAAGGTTACCCATAGAGCATTATTATATATTTACCCCTCGTGCAATGGGGTCAGCTGGCCCTTTTCAGGGCCGGTTGGCCAGACTCTTGGCCGTTGACGTTGACGCCAGCTACTCCAGAGGAGCAATCAATGATGCGTCATCGCCCACGTTGCCCAGGGTGCACCAAACTTGGAGGTGATCCAACCAGTCGCACCCCCCAACCAGTCGCACCCCTGAATGATGGTACCTACTGAATATTAAGAACAGTACCTTTTTTTTTCGTACGGAAATCCCTTCGGATACCCGCCCGCCGGCCAGCGGGGGCGGTTATGTCGGGCTTGAACCGACTAAAACCGCACGCCGTCTCGGGTCTAAAGACGCCGGGGTGTAAGGTTGCCAATAGAGCATATCCCTCGCACTTAGGAACAGTACCTACCAGCGACATAATTTAAACTGAAATGAACCTTTAACATTACCAAATACTACTACTACATAACATAACATAACATAAACTCACGCCTATATCCCCGAAGGGGTAGGCAGAGGTGCTAGCACCCACATTTCGCCAGTTTATGTTTAGGTCCCAATGTAATGGTGGCGAGCCTATTGCCATTAACCGGGCACTTATAAACCTGCGATAAATACACACATAACTTCGAAAAGCATCGAAAAGTCATTGGTGTGTGCCATGGTGAAACCTGGGATCGAACCCGAGACCTCGTCTCAGCAGTCCATTACCCATACCACTAGGCTACCGCGGCTTCCTACTACTTCTTACTACTACTACCTGTCTCTAAATATCTATATAATATTTTCATAGCTGAGAAGCTTTTACTTTGAGGCCTAACTTCATAAATCCGAGCTCCAATCCCGGTAGCATCCAAAGCTTACAGTTTGGAGCCCACGCTCTTCTTCTTCTCCTTTCCATAACCTGTTTCATTGTGACATTTACAGGAGCGACTGTCGTCTCAAATTTTGCTTGGGCCCAGATGCTCTACGGATCTTAATGGTGCCCATAGGTATATGGAACCGATGGGTGTATGGGACCCCATAGGTGTATGGGCCCCATGAATAACGAATATGCATAGGGCCCCATAGTAGTATGGGGTGCTATGGGTGTATGAGCCCCATGATTGATGTATGTGTATGGGGCCCCATAGGTGAATGGGACCCTACGGGCGTATGGGCGCTATGGGTTACATATATGTATGGGGTGCGTTGCTGGGTGGGGCGCTTTTTAAGATATTATCAAAATGATAATCACTCTACTCATGTCTGTCAATAAAATATTTGTATCCATTGCATTGCATTGGGGTGCATGGGTATGCATTGCATTGCATACCCATGCTACCCCACGCTTTTTTTAAAAGGAAATACATTATTTTTTATTTACACTATTATTAATTTATATTTATTGAAAACTAGCTGACCCGGCAGACTTCGTACTGCCTCAATCGATAGCAACTTCCATATTTATTTACCTTTTAAACCTTCTCTGGACCTCCACAAATAATTCAAGACCAAAATTAGCCAAATCGGTCCAGCCGTTCTCGAGTTTTAGCGAGACTAACGAACAGCAATTCATTTTTATATATAAAAGATTTTAACACTATTCCTAAGATTTAGATCGGAAAAAGAGAACATCTAGAACGGGACTTGAACCCGCGACCAGTCCCTTACAGGGGGAATGCTGTGACTAGCTGAGCTATCGAGACACGTCCCAGATATTCGAAATTCTCCGATATATTATATACGTCTTAAGGCGACGGCACTATTCTTAATTTAAATTTATTAAAACTTATTTTCTATTTTTTTAGTTCTGTTTTCTATAAAAAGCGTGTTTTTTAGTTTTTTAAACTACTATTTATTCTTAGTTTGGTTCATATAAGCTTTTACGGGAGCGACTTTCTGAGAGAGCTCTACGATAGTACGATATTATAATTATTATAAGATATTATAATACGGATTATATTATAATACGGATTTGAAATGCCCCACGTGCGGGAAACAATACAAGAGGCGAGCTTGGTACATCAAACATTTGAATACACATGGTGTTGAAGCACGACAGCCGTCGGTAAGAACTTCATCAGTCACTACGGATAGAGTTGACCCTCATACATCCCATGGTGAACCATCGTGTCAAAGTAACCAGGAGTCCATAAATATCCGGACACGTCTTAGCATTCCGAGCCTTCAAAACTCAACCTGGAAAGTGCACGACGAAAATTTGGCCATTCTGCTAGAACATCCAGGCAAGAAACAAGATCTAAATAGCCAAGTAAACACTTTCCAAGATACAATTTATACGTATTTTAGTGAGCATTATCCACCTCCAAATTATCATGCTCCTAAAATTAAAGAAAACTCTTTTAAAACTAAATTGCGGAGAAAGAAAAGGGAGCTAAAGAAAAAACTTCGAGATGCCAAAGCCTTGGGCGATTATCATCTTAGTCACCAACTGTCTAGGGCATTAAGATCAATTCTTAAACTAATACAAGGTATATCGCAACAAATAGCAAACAATTGCGATAGTTACGATAGGGCAAGGCACGAAGTAAATTTTGATAAAAACCCTTTTCAGTACTCAAAAAACATCTTTAAAAGCCAAAATGGTAAACTTCTTCTGACCAAAGAACAAACTTACGAACATTACAAAAACACTTATGAAATACTTAAATGCAGAACACCATACAATCAACCGGAAACCCAAAGACCTCACGACCCTCTAGTACAATTCCAAGGGAATGCACCTACCATAGAGGAAATAGAGATACAAATAAAAAAGAAATCATCTAAATCGGCTCCGGGCCCTGATGGGGTTCCATATATAGTGTATAAAAAATGTCCAACAGTTCGTAAACATCTCACAAATATATTCAGTAAAATCTGGTCAGAAAAGAATATACCAGTCGCATTTGGCGAAGCGGTTTTCGTTCTCATTCCAAAAAAACATGAAGTGACCCATCCTAAAGATACTAGACCGATAGCACTAACTAACACAATTTCAAAAATATTTTTCTCAATTCTACAAACAAAAATGTGTCATTTTATGATTAACAATAGGTATTTCGGACCTAACCACCAGAAAGGGTTTTTACCCGGCATTTCTGGTTGTCTGGAACACAATAGTCTGTTAGCGGAAAGCTTAAAAGATGCCAGAAAATACGAAAGACAGATAACGGTATGTTGGATATACCTAGAAAATGCATTTGGCTCAATTCCACATTACCTTATGGTATACGCGTTGCAATGGTATAACTTTCCGCCCGTGGTCATAGAGATAATCGAGTCGTATTACTCCCAGCTAAAATTTGCTATAAGCTTCCAAGAAGTACACACAGGACCATTACGGTATAATGTGGGACTGTTTCAGGGATGCTGCTTGTCACCAATAGCATTTAACATAGTAATTAATATCTTAATTACCAAGTTAATACGTCACGAAAAGAAATGGGGTTATCGGTTTAAAGTAAATAACATATACTCAGAGTCCATCTTAGCTTTTGCTGACGATCTCGCAATACTGACGCGCAATCCAAAACAATGTCAGGAACTATTAAAGGAAGTCGATGAGTTCTGTTCGTGGACAAATGGACTGAGGACGAAGCCCAGTAAGTGTCACTGTCTATGTCTGGGTAGACGGGACACCAAATTTACCTCTTACGACCCGGGACTCTTCATTGGGGGTAAACCAGTTTCCATAGTCGCTGAATCGGTGCCATTTAAATTTCTTGGGAGAAAGATAGACTATAAAGGACGCACACCATCCTTAGATGAAGTTGTCGATACGTTTATAAATGACCTAAATAAGATAGATCAGATACCACTAAACAATATCAAAAAAGCTTGGATATATGACAACTACTTAACATCACGTCTGACTTGGCCTTTTCTGGTGTATGAATTCGGTAAAACCTTACTGGCGAAAATAGATGCAACTGTCATAAAATCGCTAAAATCGTGGCTTGGACTAGCGCACTCTGCTGATTCCTCTGCTCTATTTAGGGATCAAAATAATTTTGGGATGAAACTTAAGAAACCATCGGAGCTCTATAAACATCTTAGAGTTACCAAAGCCCACATCTTAGGAAAATCCCAAGATGTCACAATCAGGGCACTCCCGAAAGATAATAACGCGTCCGAGCTTGAATCTAGACTTCTATTCCATAAACGATTTATGATAGGGGCCCAGTCAAACAGAGTGGGGTTGGGAGTACGAGAGCCAGAAAGGGACCAGGATATACTTAAGTCCTTTCTAAAACAAGACGAAAATGATAAATATCGAGTGCACGCGATGAATTTGGAAATCCAAAATGAATGGTTGACAATGGGAGAGTTCTGCATACCGATGGCCTTAAAGTGGCGCACCTTGATCTATGACTGGTCGCCGGCCCTGTTAAAATTTTATCTTAACGCCTTTCAGATGACCCTCCCAGACCAGAGTAATCTGGTAAGGTGGGGGAAGGCCACAGAAAAACAATGTTATACTTGTGGTGAGGCAATAGGGACGGCTAGACACATATTAGTAGGATGTAGGGTGCTTCTCGATAGAGGCCATTACTCACGCCGCCACGATAAGGTGCTTATCATCATACGTGAAGCAATGAGTCTGGCAGTAGCTAGAGCCCAAAAAGGATTGACTACTAACAGACGTCATATCAACTTTGTGTCTGAAGGTTCATACATAACACCCAGGAACAAACCTTATTCAATCTTAGATACTGCCCCAGATTGGACTCTCCTAATCGACACGTATGAAAAGCACTACAAAATTCCGGAGGATGTTGGGGTTTCGTCATCTAGACCTGACATATTCCTATATTCTAAGAGATTAAAACATGTGGTTCTTGTGGAACTTACTGTACCGTGGGAAACAAATATACCGAAGGACCACACAATAAAGAAAAATAAATACTATGATCTCACAAACGAATTAATCAAAAACGGTTACGTGGTTAATTTGTATGCAGTGGAAGTGGGAGCGAGAGGTATACCAGCAAAATCTCTCTATAACCTACTTAAAGATCTAGGCCTATCGAGAGCTACAATAAGCTCATTACTAGGACGAATGTCTAAAGCGGCACTAGTAGGTTCGTATCAAATTTGGTTAGGCAGGGAGGGGAACTTGGGTAGTGAAGGTGAGTGTTGATGTACATCAACAAAAGGGGCCCCTTCTAAACCTACACTTGGGTCGCAAGTCCCAGGCACTGTCCCGAGTTCCCAACTCAGCAACGCGATGGACCCGGCACCCGCACGGAGAATCCATGGATTGCTAAGATTACGGTCTCTATTCCCTTTTATTATTTGTGTTGATACTACAACACCACCTGAAGTTAACCTTCGTTGTTTTTCTGTATTGACGCAAAATACTGGACGCGGACCGCCAGCGCCTCGCTGTGGCGTAAAGCGGCAACTTTACTATGCCAAAAATGCCTAAAGTCGTCGAATACCCTCGTTTTAAAGATCTAAAGGGGAAAGCCCTATAATACCTACGTACCTCTTAGGAATCTTCATGAATATAAGCATAAAAACATTTGTTTTACCTAATCATAATCCCAAACCTAACCTATCATAACTGCAATTTATTCCATCCATATTTAAGATGTCCTCTGAGAGTATTGTTCTAAGACGCTCACTCACGGCAAGAGTTATTAATGTGGATTGAATTAGAAAAGTCAACTCTCATAATGAAACGTAAATTAGCCATAGAAGCCAAATATAATGAAAGATTGAAATCTATATAAATGAAAAATAGTTTTCGAAGGACTGTACCAAATTGCATAATTCTTTTGCTGTGTTTTAATGAAAAAAAAAATCTTGAAAATGCCACGGCTAAGGTGCGAACTCCGGACGCGCAGCTAGTTAAACATAAATGACTACTACTACATTTGAAATGAAAATAAAACGTGGTAATTGTAATAATCGGTATTTAGCTACACTTCATGTTCTTCAATTCATTGTTTCACGTAATTAGGAAACTGTAAATAACGTCTAAACTGTAAGTATATCATTAGTTAAACGAACGCTTCTGAATCCTAAACTAAGGATTATCTAACACTCGTTTTATCAATTTTCATACTTTTCGTGTACGGAAATCCTGAAAAAATATTTTCAGTAGGATAGACAAGTACTTAGCAATAAATAGTTTCAATAGGACATTATGTCGTTTTTATACAGTAAGTATTCGTTTTATGCACGAAGTGATCGGCTAACGGCGAGTTATACATTAAACCATGTACTGGTGAAAATTTTTCAATTGAGCTCTATCGAAATTTACACAGTATGTATTACCTACGTACGATCGTGAAATCTCTTCGACTTCATGGAAAATGCCTATTATTCAATTGACATGCGGCTGAGGGTTAACATGCTTCAATGCTCGAGTAAACAAAAAATAAACAAATTATGTAACCGATAAATAAGAAGATACATTTTATCAACAGGGCTTTTTACACAATAACTATAAGTACCTATCTAGTGTGAATTCCTTTTTATAATTCACGCTCACCGAGAACAATGTTCACATCTTCGTGGACCAGGAATTTTATAATCAGCATTCATGAAAGTTACTCTCAAATCCGAACAACAGTTTCTGTGACTGTAAAAGGACCGAAGCGAAATCGTAGCCCCGAAAGCACTATAATGTGGATGCTAAGACGGTCACGCCTTTCTTGTACGAAGTTCTAACGGAAGTAATCTACAGACAACGACGAAAGAATTAAAAAAGCCACGTGTCTTTCGACTATTTCATTGTACGTTTTATTAAATTTGGAGCAAACAATTTGTGAGATAAAATACGTACGTTCGTAATCTGCAGATTTAATAGGAACTACATAGTGAGCGGCTGCATAACATAGTCGCGCCTTATTAGAAACGTTGTTATTGCGGAACCCTATTTTATGAGCAGGTTAACACGCACTTGCTACAGACTTAAATTCAAAATATGCAATTGGCAGTGTGTTTAGTTTTTGCTAGTTCTAAGTTTGGTTCGGCTCCTTAGCGCACAGGTGCAGCACATCCTGTCTTGAGAGCGAGACTTGCACCCGCTATAATTCATTGAACATCTGTCGCTGGAACTTAGTCGATTGTATTGCACTGGCATTCCCTATTCAAGCTTTTTGTTGAATAAATAAACTACAGCTGAGGAATGCTGTACATAAAATCATTTGACCTGTTGATTCAATCCATTTCCCTGTCAATGCGATTGGCGGGGACGTCTCGTCCTGTCATTTCCGTGCACGGCTACGAACGCCGCTTGGCGGAAGGAAGCAATTCCCAGTTCGCTAAAGGGCATTCTATATCTAGCCGCTACAATGTATTTGGAGCTGATATCAACTAATATCCCTGAAGGAATAAACAGTTGTGTATTTATTATGTACAGATATAAAACACGATTAAATTTGCAAAAAAACATTGATCATTTGGAATCTAGTAAAATAAGAAATTATCTTCATAATTATATAGAGATTTCAAGTGCGCAATTAGGCAGCTTTAGCCAAAAATAACATCAAGTTCATGAATTTAATTGCATTCTAAAACTACATTAGGTTGGCAAGATCGTAGGGTTTATAATAAACAGATATGGTTTTCTAAATCCTTGTGGTGAAGTTTTACTTCGGTATACCTAGTATTGTACCTTTTTTTATAATGTAAATCTATTGAGCATGATCGCATATTTAATTATTTAAAGTTTAAACATGTAGTAACATTAAACACTAATGTTTATCTATTTACCACATCTATTTGTTAGTAAACATTCTACATATGTTTACTAATCGAAGCATGAAAGGGTGCTGGTTTTTTAGGCCGATTTGATTTAATGAAAGATAGAGGGAGTTTCGCGTTCGCAATTTCACTTGTAACTAAGTTATGTAATAAACTACGTTAGCTGGAGTAGAGTTGGCCTTAATTGCAGAGATGCGGGCGTGCGGCGTTATACCATGAAACTGTTAATAATTACCTGGAATTACATCGTGCTGACGATCTCCTGGTAGGTTGTAATGGGGTTCTAACTTGATGCAAGCTTCTCGCTTTGGCTGTAAAGTTAAGTCAAAATTTCGATGCACGAAGTAACTCCATGACTGCAAATGTGTTAACATTTTACGCAGACATAGTACCTTCATATTTCACAAAGTTATCTCCATTATCATTGTATAATTGTCGATTCCCAGCCATCAATAAAAAAATAAAATAATAAGCGACTTCTTATAGAAATGTAAAGTAGCGTTGAAAAGCCAAATTTTCAATACATTTTTAGTTTCATATTACGCTATAATATTATGAGTTTTGAGTTTACTATATAACACATGTGCAGCTAAACAAATAAAACAATGCAGTAACGTTTCTGACGTCATACGTACAAAGTAGTCCACACATGCAGGTATTGTGCGTGGGAATCCTGCTAGGGAAGTATCACAAATAAAAAAACATAGTGCTGTACTCTAAGATACCTACTTCGTATTGTTTAAATTTATTATGTAACTCCGCAATACTGTGGTTTCTGTTGAAATAACATGTGTTTAAGGATATGCGCATTCATTCTACCGTGGAATGTAAATTAATTGGTTATTATTCCAAGTGTTCACATATTAGTGATTTCCTTATTTTAAAGAGCCTTTGACATTGACGCGTAACCGCACTGTATGTCTTGCCGCATGCGGTGCAGTTTCATATAAAAGTAGATAATATAAAAACGTAATTGTGTAAATTACCGCACAACGTAGGCACTTGCCGGCCACAAGTGCGTTGTGACGCTAAATGTTTTATTTACATCTAAAAAGAGACACGGGACACAAGTTTATTTGTTATATGTATAACAAGTACCGATTATGGGTTTATGGGGACCACCAAAATAAGTCACTCTCGTTCACCTGCTACACCTCCTGATACAGACTAGACTATGCTCTCGATGTTCGTGTGTAAGACGGTAACAGCCAATCCATAAGGATTATTAGATAATTATTATTAAGAAGAGTAGGACAGCGAACAAGCAAGCTTTGGATGCAACCGGGATTAGCGCTCTGAAAACTGATCTACTAAGGAAGATAATTTCATCTCGTCGTTATTACACTAAAACAACAGTAACTTATCTGTATTACCTACGTAAAACATCACATTTATAAATAACTTCGTCTACCGAATGTAATACCCATATATGGTAACAATTTTTGTATTGAATGTTATCAGTCGCGATAAGATTGCGTTCCACTATTATATTATAGTTCTTTGTACTACTACAACAATGGTATGATTCATTAGTACCTACTGGTAGGGTTATTATTCCCATAATAATTTATGCTCCCATTATATTTCAGAGGAAAGAATGTTCTGAATCAGAAGAGTGAACTAGAAAAGGCCTTGTCGAAACACAAAGAGAAGCAGATCCAAAATCAAGTAAAGGAACTCAGGGAGACACCAGGTAAATGATACGGACTTTCCAGATTTTCCTTCGGATATAGGTATCTAATTGAAGATGCTAAAATACAATATAATGTGGGATGTATCTATGAGGGTCCCACCAATATCTTCAGGGTCCAAGCCAACCTCACCTGCTAACCGGTTTCTCTGCTGGTTAACAGATGAGGCTTCGATTCTCCCAGGGTAAGGGGATTAGACAGCAGTCGCGCACGCAAAATTTAAGAAAAGCCAAATAAATGGAAAAGTTTTGTTAAATGGAGAGGCAACCCCAGGCTCCTAAGTACATTCTTTGGATACAACAGGGACTAATACCACGTTGTGATCTATATTTGTATATAATATGAATAAATATAATTACAAAGTAGGTAACGCAATATCTACTCTATGATTATAATATAACATAGGTAAGGCACTTTTGTCGGTCAACATTTTGATCATGACATTGATAAGTGATTAAATATGATAACGTACGGAATGTTACAAATATAGTAATATCCTTACACATATTTTATAAGTAGTTAATTAGTTAGGTACTGATTAATGCTTCATATGAAACACGTGTTTGATTGTGGAGACACGCTTTTCAACATACTTCAATTTGTCGATTTAATAAGTTGATTCGACAGAATGATTAAAAAATTGCATGGAATGGCTTAGATTCTTGAGTAGAGTACGGTCAATCACTACTCCAATAAATTAATACGACTGGTTAAATATGGAACTACATCGTGTGTTGCCATTATTTCCTGAAGCTGATGAAACGGGAGAAATACTAAGGCCTAGTATTTCCCCTGGGTAAGCGGGCGCGTATTCGTCACTGTGTGCTTGGTGTACCAAGCGTACAGTGATGAATACGCGTCTATGAAGTTACGCCTCCGTTACATACCGCCCTTACATACAAAACAATGTCGCACTAGATGTACGCCTCGGCGTATAACATGCTGTACGGCAGGTGTAATGAAGGCTGCATGTAGAGATGGTTTGTATTTAAGCTTTTGTGCTTGTTTTGTGCTTTGTAATGCGATTACATTGTTTTGTATGTAAGCTGCAAGCAATGTCAAGGAAGCGTACAGTAACGAATACGCTTGTATGAAGCTACACCTCGAGTAGACAATAGGCCTTACATACTCCTTTATTACTACATACATACATACATACTTTAAGTAACATTATTCTATCTTTTGTTTGGCAAGAGAGTGTCTCTCTTACCTCCTTCGAGTAGAGCATATAAGAAGTACAGAAAATAGCGAATATACGCTCGCAGCTGACGTAATATCGTCGATGAAAGAATGAATAACATTAAAACTTAAAAAACCGGCCAAGTGCGAGTCAGACTCAGGCACGAAGGGTTCCGTACCATTATCCATTTAAACTGTCTAGCTATCACGGGTTCATGAGATACGGCCCGGTGACAGACGAACGAAGAGACAGCGGACGCTGAGACACTACAGACGGACAGACAGCGGAGTCTTAGTAATAGGGTCCCGTTTTACCATCTGGGTACGGAACCCTATGAATTATGGTTGAATTCTGACTGACTGATCACTAGTAGGTATATACAAGTATATAAATTGTCAAAAGTTTTAAGTAAGAACAGTGCAACATGTGGGTAATGGTGTCACTTGGTCAGGATTATGAACTGCTTAGGAAAAGTTACATCACATCGAAGCATTATCTTGTATATAATACAATGTTAGGTAACGTAGATATCGTAAAACTAACACGTACCTATCGACCAACACATGCTATATCTGCAGCCGCATCGATATGTACTTTCATCGTTTTAATAAACACAAAACTACCAGCTATTATCTTATTGAACAAATTCCTTTGGAGAGACATGCATGACATGTATAAAAGATATTGGCCTATTTCTTGTTACTCGCATGTAGGTATATGTCTTCATCTGTCGAAGTTTGAATACGAATTCCACAAAACTCGTATGGGTCGGTTTTTTGCTCGCGTATTTGGACGCTGGCTCTTTACCCGGTGCAGTTCGATATGAGCCCCGCAGGTGCACTCGGCGGGCGTTCACCCCACAAGTCAATAATTGTGGACATTCCGTTTATAGGCACACAATGTAAATGAATTTTAACTCAGCTGGCAAGATGCCGCGTGGATACTTGTTAAAGATTTATAACAATTTTCTCTAATTGGCTTCGCGCGGATGTCGATGACCAAGGTTGGATGAAAGTGAAACTGCATCTGGTTGTTTCCCGTCTATCTGTTTGAATGGTCCGATTGGTCCGGCGTGGGAGAAATCGCTAACCATAGTTGATAAAAGCTCAGTGCTTTTGCGCTTACATAAAGGAAAATAATCTAATTGTCTCTAATGAGTGGCATAAAAATTCAACATTTATTTTCATTCCCAAACGAGGACTAGGAACCTACAATTGTTAATAAATAAAAATATAGAGCCACTCAAACGTATTTAGGAAATTATACTTACCTTAGGAAATTATAATTCCCTAAGGTTATTCTTCGGTACAATCACTTCAATATTACATCTTATTTCTCTAGCTACTCTAGCTTAAAGTCAACAGTACAGTCAATCGTACAGTCGTAGGTAGGCACCATATGCTTAGCATGTGTTCATATTTTAACGCGCCGTGATTAGCTTAACCCGTTTTTAGGTAGGATTTATATAAATTCTATGGCAACGTCAACGATTTTTTACCTTAGACAACGGTTTTGGAAAATCACTTCAAAAATGTTGTTAAAACTTTTCACTAACATTCATAAGTAGATACCTTTTTTTTTTTTTTTTTTTTTTTTTTTCGTGCGGAAATCCCTTCGGATACCCCCCCGCATGCCAGCGGGGGCGGTTATGTCGGGCTTGAACCGACTAAAACCGCACGCCGTCTCGGGTCTACAGACGCCGGGGTGTAAGGTTGCCCATAGAGCATATCCCTCGCACCCCGACTGACCCTGGGCCATCTCCGGTTTCGAGATGGCCCCCTCGGGTTTGGGAACCACGGTGTCCCCGTCTTGCCCCGGTTTGGGGGAGGGGCGCTAGTCGCCCCACCGTCCCGGCCTGCTTCTGCTGGGGTGACAGGTGGCCTCACCCGCCACCCCCAGGCCTGCGCTCATGGAGGACGGAGGTCGTTAAGCGACCTCCGGCGCCTGAGTTGCCTGCGACGCGCGGCGAGCAAGTTGCGGGCTCGGCGGACCGGGAGAGTTCTAAGTCTCTCCCGGGCGCGCTCCGCCACCTCCTTCGCGAGCATTACATGCTCGCAGAAGGAGGCGGCGGCGGCCCACGCGCTCGCGCTCCGCACCATTGCCGCAATCATGCTGCCGAGCGAGAGGACTCCCACCCCGATGGCTGCCACGAGGTCACGCCTCGGCGCCTCCCACGCCGGGCAGTCCGCCAGCGTGTGCAGCCCTGAGTCCTCGCTCGCGTCGCAGTGATGACACTCAGGCGTTGGCTCCTTCCTGATCCGATGCAGGTGGTCCCCGAAGCACCCCTTCCCTGAGATCACCTGCGTCAGTCGGTAGGAGAGGCTTCCGTGTCGCCTCTCCAGCCAATCCTCCATGATGGGCCTTACCGCCGCTATTGCGGCGTGCCCTGCGCTTGGTTGCCCAAGTCGTTCCTTCCACTCCACCACGATGGCCTGGCGGAGCTGGGACTGCACGGCCTCGATTTCTCGAGGCTCGGGGTTCCATCCCTGCTCCCGCGCCTCCTTTCGCCACTGGTACAGTTGCGAAAGGGCTCTCGCTTCCAGGTCCCATGGCGGAGTTCCGGCAAGGAGACTCGCCGCCTCGAAGGAGATCGTGCGGTACCCTCGGATGACCCTGATGGCCAGAACCCGCTGCGGAGCGCGCAGCATCCGCACAGTTCTGGTCCTCAGGGCCTCCGCCCATATTGGGCACCCATACAGGGCCATGGACCGCACGATCCCCGCGTAGAGTCTCCTGCAGGAGTCATCGGGCCCCCTCATGTTGGGCAACAGCCGAGCCAGAGCAAGAGCTGTGCCCTTCAATTTGGGGGCCAGACTTCGGATGTGCTCTCCGAAGTCCCATCGGCCGTCGAGCACGAGCCCCAAATATTTCATTTGGGGCTTGATGCCGATGCGATTTCCTCCCACGATGAGACTGGATCCCTCGGGTGGCTTGCTCCGAGGCCCATGGAAGAACAGGGCCTCGGTTTTATGCAGGGCCACCTCGAGACCCAGCCGCCGGATCCGCCTAACGACTTGGGCAACCGCGGTCGTGGCCTTTTGGGTCGCTTCGCGGTACGTCGCCCCGCACGCCGTCACGAGCGTGTCGTCCGCGTAGCACGTGACGGCGGCACCGCCTACGAGCTCACCGCGAAGCACCCAGTCGTATCCGATGTTCCACAGGAGCGGCCCCAGGACCGATCCCTGTGGAACACCGCACGACATTTCACGCCGACCGAGACCGGTCACGGTTGGGTAGATGACGGCTCTCTCCGTCAAATACGCCCCGACTATGCGGCGGAGGTAGAGAGGCACTTCGTGATACACGAGCGCCTCCCTAATGCAACTCCAGGGCAAGGTGTTGAACGCGTTGGCGATGTCCAGGGACACCGCCAACATCACCTCACCCCGGGCTACTGCATCCTCCGCCAGAGCCCTCACGCGCATGATGGCATCCACGGTGGAGCGCCTCTGGCGGAAGCCATATTGGCCATCCGCCAGGTCCGGCCCCACTCTTGAGAGGTGCTCGACGAGGCGCTTCGCAATTACTCTTTCAAAGAGCTTGCACACCTCGTCGAGCAACACTATGGGCCGGTAGGCGGACGGCGAGTCCGCCGGGCGCCCCTCCTTTCGGATGAGGACCAGTTTCCCCGTCTTCCACAATTTCGGAAACTGGCCCCGCTCCAAACATGCGCTGAGAAGCCCTCTCAGTCGGGGCTCGAGAGCGTCGTCGACTAGAGCTAGGACCCACGCTCGGCCTGGAATGCCGTCGGGTCCCGGGGCGGTGTGTTTGGCTCTTAGCCTTCTCACCGCCAGCTCTAGTTCTACCCAAGTGACCTCGGGCACGTCGTCGTCTTCCACGTCGGGCGCCATGCGCAACCGAGGCGGAGTCATCCGCGGTGGAACATGTTCCACCGCCCGCGCTGGGAACAGGGAGCCAACAACTCCTCCGAGCAGATCCGGCTGGAGACACCGGGTTAACGGCGGGGCCTTGGGGCGCAGCTTGCCCCTCACCATCCGGTAGGGCCGCCCCCAAGGGTCCCGCTCCAGCGTCTCCAGCAGCTCGCGGAAGGCGTCCCGTTTGGAACGCCTTATCTCCGCTCGGAGGGCTCGTCTGGCCTCCCTGTATCCCTCGTACAACTCCGCCTCTCGGGCCTCCGCATCTGCGGGGCGGCGACGCCTCCTACGGAATCGGGCCCACCGGCGGTGCGTGATCACGCAGCCCCGTCTGAGCTGCGCGATCTCCGACGACCACCAGTAGACCTGACCCCTCGGATTATAGGGCGGAGCCCTAGGCATCGCCGCGTCACAGACACGGGTCATGGCCTCCCGGAACCACTCCGCCTCATCGTCTATGCAGACAGGCCTGTCCGGCGCAGGGGCCCAGGCCTGTACGATGGTCATAAGTAGATACCTAATGATCCCACCGAAAATGTAAATGTTAGAGCCAAGTTCAATGTTAAGAATATGCGTCGTTGTTGATATTTCTATGTTGTTAAAACTTTTCACTAACATTCATAAGTAGATACCTAATGATCCCACCGAAAATGTAAATGTTAGAGCCAAGTTCAATATTAAGAATATGCGTCGTTGTTGATATTTCTATGTTGATAAAACTTTTCACTAACATTCATAAGTAGATACCTAATGATCCCACCGAAAATGTAAATGTTAGAGCCAAGTTCAATATTAAGAATATGCGTCGTTGTTGATATTTCTATATATTCGCTGATAAAAGAATTGAGATGTATATGATTGCCAAGTTCTGTGTAGAAAATCCTAAACTTTTGGTTACAATAAACTAAAACATTCTAAAAAAATTGATATAACCATTTCTTGTTTATTGCTTTCTTGCAATTTTTTTATTAATTGTCTGTTAAAATTTAAGGTTTATATTACCTATTAAGTAGAAAATATTGTGGTACCAGTTCCTTTTTCTTTGAACTTGGCTGGACACGTTGCCACGTGTCTAGATTATTGATCACTGTGTATTTTAGTGGTTTAATATCTTGCACAAGTCTGGGATTCGACCTTCACAATCAATTCTAACGTTAACTCGTGCACTATGATATTAGGAATTATTAATAATTCTGTGGAATCATTGGACGATACCGACCACAGCCACTTCTTACGTTATTGCGTGCGAAAGTAAAATAACGATTGTCGATTTCTATATGTTCCACACATATTGGTATTATTTGAAACTTTCGATTCTTACAGTTAATAAATTCAAGTCCCGTCCTAGATGTTCTCTTTTTCCGATCTAAAATCTTTAGAAAAAAGTAAGCATACAAAATGCTTAAAAAAAAATTGAATCAAGAATATATTTCAAATAACTTAGGCAAAAAATAAACTAAAATCAAATATGAACAATGACAAAAAATATGGTAAAGAAATTATCTAATTACACAATTAAAATAAACCAATCTGAGAAAGAGCAAACCAAATCACCGATTTATATCATTAGTCCCGTATTTGATGAAGTACTTTATTATTATATTTAACAACCTCACGTACATAAATTTTGAAAATTAATGTCACTTTATGCACATTTTTGTTGTTTTATTTCTTGAAAGATACTAAAAGCTTCTAAAAATAGACATTTCACCCGTCACCCACCACTAGTTCACGGTAATTGTGTGTGTAATAATTCAACACATTTGCGTACTAATGTTGATATTACTTGTTTCCAGAATTAGAACGAGCAATAGCCGAGCGAGCCCGTCGTTTAGAGCAAGCGCAGGAACAAAACGCTGAACAAATAGACACGGGAACTAACCCCACGCTTCAAGAAGTGCGCGCGAGGCTCCGACACGCCGCGCCGCCCGCGCACTCCCCCGCCACGTCCGCGCATTGAAACTTCATAATAACCCATTCAACCCCTTAACTATTAGCCTGTCCGCTGCTTCATGCGTGAGCAAGCATGCGAGCGCCTGTTTCGTGCAAAAAATTTGGTGCGAATTTCGTACAAAAACACGTAAGATTCCACGGAACAGCACACAGGGTGGGCGCTCGCATGCGTGACACGCATAATGCAGCACATGCTGTTAACCCTTTCAGAACGGGCGTAGGCAGGTTTAAGTTTCGGGGGGCTTAAAAAAATGAAACTACATTATTTTATTATTCTTCTGAAAAGTAACAGAAGGTTCATTTGTAGATAATAATATTTAAAATTCATGCGGGTGTTTGAACCCCCAAAACAACCCCCTGGCTACGCCCATGCCTCATCAACCCTTTCAATCCTCTACGTGTTAACTGTTTAACCATTCTATACGAAAATTCTTGTCTAGGGTGTCTCAAAAAATAATAACAATACTAGGCGCACATTAGGCGTAAGTCTTTGAACTAGACCTGAACAATCCCTTATCGGCAGCATCTGGCTAGTTAATTTCGCTCTTTACTCTATACACATTAACTCTGATTACGTAATCACCATTGTTTTTAGACAACTGTTACGTGAACTCACACATTAACAATGAATACCATTAAGCTAAGGACCACAGTTTTAGAAAAGGACCAAATGGAATGATGGCCATTTTGGACTTAGCTTACCATTACGCAAGGGGTAGTCAATTGTCGAACCTAAAACATAAAAAAGGGTTTCTAATTAACCTTAACCTTCCTATACCCGCGTCACATATTGTAGCTTTGGGTTATGCGACAATATTAGTAATTTCAGTTACAGTATTCTAAAAAATATCACCCGCGCGTAACTTCAGTACGTGGCATCGGTAGCTTAGTGGTTAAGGAGTCGGCCTTACGATCGAGAGGTCTCGGGTTTGAATCTTGGCCATAAAACCCGCTCGCACAGACACAAACCAATTTGGCTTAGGGGTTAGGGGGAATACTAGTAATTTCGGTTACCAATATTCTTTTCAAAGAAAGAAAAAGTTAGCCACGAACTTTACATCTACTAAAAAGCACAAACTGCCAGCGTTTCCATTTAAAAATAAATAAATAAGGCAAATGTATATCATTGGTCTGACCACAGAAATACATAAGTTTTGTTGGTCTCGCAGGTATAGGATGGTTATTGGCTAGAAGTTCATGTGGATAATGTTCAGGTCATTCAACCCAAAATTCGGTACCTAAGCCATTATGATTCCACTGCGTAATAGATTACCTTCTTATATACATATTCAATATCAGGAACGAAGATAAGGTAGAGTAACTAAACAGCTACGAACGAACTCTTATGAATAAGGACGATTTTCTAAATCTTATCCATCCCTAGTATGTGATCCTCTTTAAGACTTGTAGTTTGAAGTTTAAAGTGAACTCCAAATATATCTTCTGAATTTGAACTCGCCTTCTAAAACCTATATAAAGTCTTTAAATTTTAAACGTTCTGTTCTGTAAGATTACGGAGTTCTTGAGAAATGAGTGAGTGTAGAGGTGAGAGCTACTGTCGAATTAATGTTAGTTCACTAAAGAATCAGGCGTTCAAGACATATAACACAAACAAATACTTTAAAATCACATCATGTGCTAATGAATGCATGTGGTTTGTGTTTAGCGCCATCTATGTGTAATGACATGTAACTGTTACTTACATAGTTTGCATTAGATTTGGGGTCTAGCTTGAACGTACTAATGCGAATCTTGTTTCCCGCACGAAATGCAGATAGGTATTACGTTATTTCGGATTTGTTGGATTATTGTTTAGGCCTAACGTAGTGTCATATGCCTTTCATCGGGCCTGATTACGGGATAAATACGTTACATCAAACGTACTTATTTCCTAGAAACTTCGATCCGGAATTTTTGATGTACGTTTTATGGCAGACCTATTGATTGACGGTTGACAGAACTATACTAGTCTAGTAATCCGAGATCCGACGACATAAGTTAGTTGTACATTATGTACTATTTATAAATAAAACGCAATTCAGGTAGCTAACTGTTATTAGAAGAATACGTTTAACTATCATCAAAATACATCAAAATATGAACGCAAGCTTTTTTGTTTGAATTCACAAATGTTTTATCTAAAATAAATAAAACAAGACAAGTTATTATATTGAATTACGGTTTCCCACAAAACGGTAACTTCAGTAAAAAGATGTGAACCGTAAATAAATATCTAAACAACTACTTACATAGAACAATGGTCTCGTATTAAAATGAGGTACCTACATGTGTTATCTCAATAATATCACATGTCATAAGGGTACCGGGCTGTATAAAGAAAGTCTTACTTTCTTTCTCTTTCGGACTCACTGATTAATGTATTTACTGTCGCACTCATGCTTGCGTTGAAGACCCGAGACGGCGTGCGGTTTTAGTCGGTTCAAGCCCGACATAACCGCCCCCGCTGGCCGTCGGGGGGGTATCCGAAGGGATTTCCGCACGGAAAAAAAAAGGTATACTAATTACCCTAGTTTGACATCGCTCTTTTTAAACGCCAATGTTATATCTACAGCTTTTTAATATGAGATCATTGGCATGAAAGCAAAGGAATAACCCCAATAATAAATGTGCTTGCGACCATATTAACAACAGAATATATATAAACTGAATAGAATTGAAACTTAAAGGGTATTTAAATAAACTTTCGGGTTATAGCAATAACTTCTATGTATACTGATAGACTGGATGACTGTACGAACAAAAATTGGAATCGTTAAAGATATCAACCAACCATCAACAACGCGCAACTTTTTGTTGATATCATACAAATGACACTACAAAAAGGTGCCAAAATTCATTAACCCATCTCTACCACTCCAATATCCTTCCTAAATTCCTGCCTCACCCCCGGAATCGTGACACAATTTTTGTTCTAAACAGCCTGTCTAGTAGTATACATAAAAGTGAATGGGTGAGAGGAATTGGCAATGCACTGTAAATTATATTATTAACATAAGCGAGTGTGCGCCGTTGCGATGTGAGTGATACGCTTTGTCTGCCAAAGCTAGATTGATTATATTAATCGGTTATTTTTATTGTTAAGTGGAACAGCTATGCTTTAAATCTTTTTTTTGTCAACGATAAAGGTCACTAAAAGTGTCACAAAAATATTAATATTGTAGAGGTTTGTTTGTTAATGTATGATAGGACGATTAGGTTACACAATCGATTAACCATGGATGTTTTAGATTCCTATTTTGTATTAAGCAATGGTCTTATATTAAAATGAGGTAGATATTTTAGCTCAATACTATATACGTTGTCTAACGCGTACTGCGTTGTATGACAGAAGTCATACTTTATTTTAACTAGATGAGAAGAACTACATGTCTTGTTACACTCGCGCTTGCAGTGAGTGAGGGAAATTAACCTCCTTTTGAATGACCATTTTTAAGTGACATACCTGTTTTAATATAAGATTATTGGTATTTAACATACGCTTATTTCTTTTCACATATACGTATTGTATCGAACAACAATTTGACTGAGGAATCGACTGCGTGTGTTGTAATAATAATTATGATAAGGGTAATGTCGGCTTCAAACCAGAGATTATAAATATTTTTCTAAACTTTTTGACGTCAACAAATCTTAACATTCGTAGATTTCATTCGTAAGCATTTACTGTTCTTGTTGTAATCTTATCTTTCATTATATTATTAAGAGGTATCTGTACTTGTAATGAACTATTTTATGAAACTTATAGAGGGTAGATAGATGTTTGCAATTTACAGATGTACGACTTAGAAATATTAGCAGTATATGAATATTTTATTGTCAGAGTAGAAACCTTATAAAAATAGAATGAATCCTAATAGGTACTACCCACAACCAAACTATTAAAAAAGTGTCATGAATCCAATGGGCCTAATCAGTAAGTCATATGAATTTAAAAAAGCTTTATAAGCACATATAAAAAATATCTAATTTTCTACAGATTCTTGCACTTTATAGAGAAGGCCTTTCATAATAAAATCCAATAAATAGATGACCAGTGTATTAGAATTTGAAGTGTTCATAAAGTGATAGAAAGATATTTTTGTATATTTGGGATACCTGCGGGCCTATCTGCAGGTTTTCAAAGTTTAATGGATATTCGTAGTAGACCCCGACGTTACATTTAAATATTCACTATAGTAGTTGTTAATCATATTCATATTAACTAAACTAAAATATTAATAGCTATTAACGTTTTCGGAAAGCATCAAATTGGTTATTTTACTTAGAGATATAATGCATACAGTGGCCATTTGCAGAATGATTTTGAATATTAGTGGCGAAGAGTAGAAATTTTCAAAAAGCAGACTTAGACAAAACCGTTTTTTTTAAGTGAGATCCACGCGATCGGTGTCGTGAGTCGTGAGTTCGAAGGACCAAAACTATATAGGTACGGAGCACCGTTTAATATTTATAGAGGAGTTATTTGATAGTCATTCCGATGCAAACGTGAACTGATCATATATACCTAGGTAATTTCTTATTTCAATAAGAAATACCTATATGTATATGATTGAAGCGTACTAATAAATAATGACCTACAAAATCTCCTGCATAAGTAAAGTGTACGGTTGGGCCCGTACAGTAAGTTCATTCATAAATTTCGAAGGAAAGGCTGGTGGAATTTGTTTTACATGGACTCTCTGCCACCGATATATATTAAAACATTTTGATGAATCTCTCTGTGTTTTTATGCTGCATACTCTACTCGGGAGTCCCATCCAGGCATCACGTTTTCAGACCTCGTGATTTCAATTCGATTAGAAAGAAAAACGTCAAAACATCTTTGGCATTCCGTATGATCTGTCAAAATAAAAGCTACCTACGTTTTCGTGAGGTTATTAAACCTTCAGAACCACTAATAGCTTATTGAATTCCAATTAAATGTAGAAATTTCAATTATTTCATTCATAAAAATATTTTTGTAAGTTTTGAAATTACACGTTTTAAAAACAATTACTGAATCGGGCCCCGGGATCGATTTATGAATACTACTTGTTTTCAACCGTGCCTATTTATAAACTTGTTATTTACTTTGAGAGTATGAATTATTTATCGTTATAAGTTAGATTATTAAAGGATGACGATTCTCACAAAGATACCAAATTACAAAAAAAAGTTAAAATAATTCCACTCGTTATTCTTTCACTTCATTTAATTTCATTGTGAATGTTCTTTTTTCGTTGTGAGGTTATTGTTAAGTTATCGTAACTTAGTACAAAGTGACACCTTCATGAAGTGAAGGGTGTAGTCATAGGCTTAGTGGCCATCTTAAGTGCGACATTGCATGAAGAAAGTAGTATTTAAGTAACTTACTCTTTGTACTAATAGTTTGACATGGAACCTGTATGAGAATTTAATTTGCATAGTCAAATAAAAATGTTTTAGAATATTTTTGGTCTTTTTTATCCGAGTTCAAATACCAGTTGCTTCCTAAGCCTGAACCTTGGAGCCAGGGGTCCTCTCCTCCAGGATGGGCGAGTCAATGCCGGGATCTCGATGCGTTCCTGGACGTGGATGTTCTCTTAGTTAGAGCCGTGGTCTCCGACGGGAGCAAGTGGCACGCCGCCGCCTCTTTCTGCGAGCAACTAATGCGCGCGAAAGAGGCGGTGGAAAGGGAGCGGGGAAGAACCCTGTCCCCCGATTTCCAGTCTGCGGCGAGGATGCCGCACACTTGTTTACGCCCAGGACTACCGACCTCCATGATCGGGGCCTCAGAACGGCAGTCGCCGGGCCAAGATGGAGGCTTGTCGTGACACACGCCTGCCAACACACCGCCGCGGGATCAAAACCGACCCCATAAACGAGGCCGCGATGGCGCCCAAAGTCCGCCGGTAACCCTTATCTTTTCGAGGGCTTACCCGGGGTGCCCGGCAATGGACCATTGGGGAGGACACAGGTATATGGTTTTAGTCGATCCGATTCTGACATGCCCATCCCATCGTTTGCACCGATGGGGTGAAGCCCGTGAGGGTTTCCACATTTAAAAAAAGAGAAGTCCTCTCCTTTGCATGATTTCGTCAATTCGGCTTTTGCGGGAATGGCTGCCGTCTGGCTCCCTAATCCCAAGAGGAAAGTCTCCGCTAGAAAGTTGTCCGTTAATCAGCAGATGTACCTACTGGTTAAGAATTCTCAGTAAACGTCTTACTACTTATTGCTATACGATTTTATTAATTAAAAATATAACTAGCAAAGCGATACCTTGTTTTGCAATTTGCACTGCCGTTAATACGTAGGCGCCCGTTTTCAAATAAGTTAGTTACTGCGTATCTTATTTCTATGATTTACTATTTAAAATGTTTGGATATTCATAGTTGATTGCACTTATGGGGGGCGTTGCGGTAGAGTAAGATACTGTGTTTTGGATTGAATCCCAGTACGTTAGGTAGGTATGTATAAATCACATACTGGTCTACCTATTACCACCAACACGTTCACAGTGTGTGTTGCTTGCTCTAGGCGAGAGAGGAATGGACCTATATAGCTCCATGTGGTATGGAGCTATATAGGTCCATTCCTCTCTCGCCTCGCCGCTTATTTACTCGGAACTGATACATGATGGACAGAGGATGGAGGACCAGATAATCGCGTTTACATCCTATACCTCAGATAGAACTAAAACCAGTAATACTCACTAGTATGGCAGGATTCGACCGACTATCGACCTTTTTACCATATTTTAACTATTTTCAATTATTTGAACGATTAACTTGGGTTAAATTTTATTATAACGTTTTTTTATTATATACCTTTATTTATCTTGACACGAGACAAAAATGTACATTCGTCCATATTTAGTCTTAAGAAATCACTATTATAAGCTGACGTCTCGAAAATGCCGCAGTGGAGTTTGTTGCGCCGTTTCTTCTCCACTAGCGCCTAGGAAGCGGTGGTAAACTTAGTATTAAGCAATTATTGACGTCAAAAAGATGTAATTACGTTGCACTATTTTGAAAAATAAAGACTTTGACTTTGATTTTGACTTTATCTTCGTCGATTAACAACTAATCCATAGGGCCTACGAACGTTTTGACCCATAGTGTCCAACCGAAAAGCAGTAGGTAGGTAGGACGGATGTATGTCGTATCCTATATTTTATACAAACGTAGGTACTGTACCCACTATATGAGTGGTATGGTTGTATCTGCGGCAGCTAGAACATTATACTTAATCAGAGAACACTAACTCTTCTAGGTTAGGTATGAGCTGGGAATTGGAACTATCTGGTGTGGCAGCGGCAGTGTGGATGTTTTAAATTTGTAGGTAGTTAGGACTATAATATAATAAGTACCTACACATATTACCATAGGCGTAACTAGAGGGGGTAGAAAGGGAAAGAGGGTTTGGGGGTTAAAACTTAACTTTCTTTACTTGTGACACAGCTAAATTCAGGTATTTTATCACGCAAAATCGGCAAAATGCATATTAAAACCAGTTTAGATATTTGGCACAAGAAATCTCCCTTGGAACATAAACGTAAATGACAACTAGGTATAAAAATATGAATGCTCACAAGAATAACATCTTGTAACGATTGATTTAACACCAAGAAAACTTCTGTTTCGCACAATTAAGTAAGTAGTCTCTCTCACAGCTAATGACTACGCTAGATGGTATTGCGACTTATGACTAACGTTTAGCATAGGCGGGAGTGGTTACCGTTTTTTACATAGTTTCTACAAGTCAGTTCACGTGTCGAGCAGACAACACAGTGGAGAAACGGCAAGCAGATGGGCTGGTTTATTGTCTGACACAGACCACCCAGCCAAGCCATAACCCTTAACGACGGGATGGGAACAGTGGTTATAGGTGCAAGCAAGAAAATTACTGTAAAATCTTAATTAGGCTGCCCGTCATTCTATTAAGGAGTCATATTATGAGGCGGTCTCTCGCGCGCTTCTTAATAGGGGAGCGGGGCTTGCTTATAATTGTCATCTTATTATGTTCCCGATTAAATCTTGGATCCCGGCGTTCACTTACTCCCGTCTTCTCCTTTCGGGCTATAATAGCTTTTATGGGAGCGACAGTCTGACTTCCGGGCCTGCGCCTTAACATAGTTCTAGTTCGTCAATCTGAAGGTGTACGATAGACTTGCAGGTGTAGTTGGCTTGGCCCCGAAGGCCTTCTTGGCTTGGCACCCATACATCCGGGGAGCAGGGCTTGTTATCTATTAAGTTATTAAGCCACTACGTCTTTCAAACATAGTGTAATCGCGATTTAGATTTTAATTACTATCCAAAAAATAGGCGTGTTCGTGCGTTATTATATCCAGATACTAGCTGACCCGGCAGACTTCGTACTGAATCAATCGATAATAACTTCCATATTTATTCACCTTTTAAACCTTCTCTGGACCTCCACAAATAATTCAAGACCAAAATTAGCCAAATCGGTCCAGCCGTTCCCGAGTTTTAGCGAGACTAACGAACAGCAATTCATTTTTATATATAAAGAAGATAGAAGGTTGTTCCTAGTTCCTACTCTTGAGTTATGTAAGTTGGAGTAGTAACTGTATCTGTAAGTCAGTGAACAAACAAATATATTAGTATGTTTGATTTCTTGTAGTTATACTTCGAATATACGGCACAATATCGAAATAACAATTTGACACATTGAAATCCTCTTCACCTTGTAGTAAGTATATATATACGAGTAGTAGTATACATACATACACACAGCGCTATCTAGACCCAAAGTAAGCATAACTTAAGTACCTAGCTTGTGTTATGGGTTCCAGAATATGGATAAACATACTAAAATACATATTATTGTAAAAATATACATATACATAGAAACATCTAGACCAATGCAAATAGACATATTCCTGCATAAAATTATTTGCACTAAGCGGGATTCGAACCTTTTTTTTTTCTTTTTTTTTCGTGCGGAAATCCCTTCGGATACCAGCGGGGGTGGTTATGTCGGGCTTGAACCGACTAAAACCGCACGCCGTCTCGGGTCTACAGACGCCGGGGTGTAAGGTTGCCCTAGAGCATATCCCTCGCACCCCGACTGACCCTGGGCCATCTCCGGTTTCGAGATGGCCCCCTCGGGTTTGGGAACCACGGTGTCCCCGTCTTGCCCCGGTTTGGGGGAGGGGCGCTAGTCGCCCCACCGTCCCGGCCTGCTTCTGCTGGGGTGACAGGTGGCCTCACCCGCCACCCCCAGGCCTGCGCTCATGGAGGACGGAGGTCGTTAAGCGACCTCCGGCGCCTGAGTCGCCTGCGTGCACCCCTGAGTCCTCGCTCGCGTCACAGTGATGACACTCAGGCGTTGGCTCCTTCCTGATCCGATGCAGGTGGTTCCCGAAGCATTCCGTCCCGGAGATCACCTGCGTCAGTCGGTACGAGAGGCTTCCGTGTCGCCTCTCCAGCCAATCCTCCATGATGGGCCTTACCGCCGCTATTGCGGCGTGCCCTGCGCTTGGTCGCCCAAGTCGTTCCTTCCATTCCACCACGATGGCCTGGCGGAGCTGGGACTGCACGGCCTCGATTTCTCGAGGCTCGGGGTTCCATCCCTGCTCCCGCGCCTCCTTTCGCCACTGGTACAGTAGCGAAAGGGCTCTCGCTTCCAGGTCCCATGGCGGAGTTCCGGCAAGGAGATCGTGCGGTACCCGCGGATGACCCTGATGGCCATAACTCGCTGCGGAGCGCAGCATCCGCACAGTTCTGATCCTCAGGGCCTCCGCCCATATTGGGCACCCATACAGGGCCATGGACCGCACGATCCCCGCGTAGAGTCTCCTGCAGGAGTCATCGGGCCCCCTCATGTTGGGCAACAGCCGAGCCAGAGCAAGAGCTGTGCCCTTCAATTTGGGGGCCAGACTTCGGATGTGCTCTCCGAAGTCCCATCGGCCGTCGAGCACGCCTTATCTCCGCTCGGAGGGCTCGTCTGGCCTCCCTGTATCCCTCGTACAACTCCGCCTCTCGGGCCTCCGCATCCGTAGGCCATCCGTAGACCTGACCCCTCGGATTATAGGGCGGAGCCCTAGGCATCGCCGCGTCACAGACACGGGTCATGGCCTCCCGGAACCACTCCGCCTCATCGTCTATGCTGACAGGCCTGTCCGGCGCAGGGGCCCAGGCCTGTACGATGGCGGCCTCCAGGAGGACCTCCCGATCAAGTCGCTTAAGCGCCCAACGTGGCTCGGGTGGAGCCGGTACAGCCGGCGCGTCACTCGCAGGGGGGGACACGTCAAACCGAATGTATCGGTGATCCGATCTTGTGTCCTCCCCCAAAACGACGCGCCAGCCCTGAACACGTCGCACCAACGAGGGGCTCGCGAACGATAGGTCCACGATGGAGCTACCCCTCGAGGTCACGAACGTGTCCACGGCTCCCTGATTTAGGAGGACTAGGCCGAGTCGTGCGGCCCAGTCCACCAGTGCCCTGCCTCTATGCCCCGTCGCGCGCGCCCCTTACGTGTCGGGAACCCCAGGCATACGACCAGGCGTTGAAGTACCCGAGCACAAGGACCGGACGGGGCTGGCAGGCATTGACGACGACGGCCAGCTGACGGAGCTATTGCTCATATGCAGCTTGGTCTCGGTTCAGCGTGATATAAGCGGCCCCGACCGCTATATCCCCAACCGCCGCCGCCACGCAGCCGGGTCCCCTTGCAACGACGGCAAGAGGGGGGCTGCCGGCGGCAGGGTTGTGCACCAGTGCCGCCGACCCATCCAGCGCGGTTTCCCAGGCAGGCCCGAGGAACCGGTGGGTGGATGGGTTGGCGACAGCGGCGACATTTATGGCCCACTGTGCCATGCTCTGGAGCAGAAGACCCTGAACATAGGCACCGTGGCCAACATTCGCCTGCAGGATGCGGAGTTGAGGATCCATTATGGGACCCCCATCTCCGCATCCCGCTGCGAACTAGGGGCGGAACGCCGGCCTCCCGGCTTCGGCTCCCCTCCGGCGCAGGCCTTGCTGCCAACACTATGGTCAGCCGGCTTGCCCCCCGCTGCACATCTGAAACAGTGCAACGGGGCGCTACACGTGCCGGCCTTATGACCGGGCTGGCCACAGCGGAAGCAACGGTCACCCGCCGTTACCTCCGCCGTGCAGTGCACCCCCACATGGCCCACCGACAGGCACCTGAAGCACCTGGCCGGTCGGGCCTGCAGGAGCCGTGCCTGCGCCCTCAGGAAGCCTCCCACCAGGAGGCTCCGCCCGTCTGCGACCTTTTGGGCCGCCGCGATAGGGCAGCCGACAACTGCTGCCCCCTGTCCACCGCGGCCGAAGCGTATAGCTCCGGCCTTAATTGTGTCCGGGGAGCAGTCCCCGGCCTCCGCCACGGGGAGCCTGAGCTCTTCTGCCGTGACGGATTCGTAAAGGCCCGTAATGCGCACTTCTGCGCATTTAATGGGCCTGGACACCCGGACGTCGGCTGCGTCCAGCGACTCCCTCAGCCGAACCGCTAGGGCGTCGGTCTAGGGGCCACTGGCGGCGCCAGGGACCTCGAGAAGTCGGGCTCCTGTCCGTGTGCTCTTGCACCGGACGCCCGGGATCTCGAGGGCCTTGAGGTCGACGTTGGCCTTCACCTTGGCCAACACCTCGGCATACCTGCCTCTCCCCGCTGCCTCCGCCGTCAGGGTGACGACGACGGCCGTAGTGCGGGGGGCACGGAGCTTCCCCGGCGCTGCTTTCGCGGCGGCCGCGGCCCTCCTGGCCTTTTTGGCGGCCTTCCGCCTCTTCTTGTTGGCTCCAGCCACCTCCCAGCCCCCTTCCAATGGGGTGGAGGTAGCCGGAACCACGGCTGGGGCTGGGGCTGGAGCCAGGGCTGGGTTCGTCTTCCCCTTGCCCTTCCCCTTGCCTTTGCCCTTCCCCTTACCCTGAGCGGGAGGGGGCTGAGGAGCCGGCACCGGCAGGGTCGCACTCGCACCCGCAGCCGGAGGGGTGGGGCCCCTCCGGGCTACAGCCGCGTAGCCGGCCGCTGGTGGCGCCAGAGGCGGGCGGCGGATGGAGTCCATTAGGGCCTCCATCCGACACATCATCCGCTCCTCCAGCGCCTCCATATAGGGGAGCCAAGACTCCGCCGGCGGTACCCTCGGCTGCGCCGGCCGCACCGACTGTGCCGGCTGCTGCACCGGCTGCTCTGGCTGCGCCGACTGCCTCGCCGACGAGCGAGTCACGCGCGCCGTCTCCGCCGGTTGCGACCGCTTCGCCGGTTGAGCTGGACTCGCCATCGCCCTCTTGAGCTCCTCGACGGCTGCAGCTAGTCGAGCCGTCTCCCGACGAGACTCGGCCAGCTGCGCCGCCAGGCCCTCATTTTCGGAGGCGATGTTGAGCACAATGCGCAACATCGCCTCCTGGTCAGGGTTTGGGGACCCCTGGAACGATGCGGTCACCTTCTGGAGTCTCTCCATAAGAGACCGCGTCCTCCCGTACGGTTCTGTCACCGCCGAGGTGGAAGGCCTCGGCGGCGATTTTTCCGCGGACCTCCCAGTGGCCGAGGGGGCCCGACTGGGTTGCCCACCCCTCAGTCCTCCTCGCGCCCCTCGGCGCACTGCAGCCACCTTAGGCGCCCACATTGTCTCGCCGAGGAGGTCGTCCCGGTGAGCGTGTAATCCTCATCCGACACTTCCTCCTCCGGTCGGTGCTTTCTTGGGCGCCGCTTGCGCTTTTGCGCCTTGACGCCCAATCCTAAAGGGCTGCTCGCCCTACTCCTTTCGCTGGCTGTGTCGAACTTTTCCGACACAGCCACGGTCTTTGGCGTCACCGCTACGCCCGCCTGCTGCGCGACCTCCGCGCAGACTCCGTCATTTTTTTCCATGTCCATTTTCATGCCATTTCGTTGTTTTTGTTTTCGGTTGCCGGTTCCTTTTTCATATTAAGATTTGTGTCCATGTCATATCCCACGAGTCTGGGGGAAAGGTGGTCCATCCAGGCGGAGTCCCCTGCACCTGGATAAGCCTATATACTATGGAGGTCGGCTGGTATCCATAGGTTTTTACGACTTTACTGTCGGGTGTTATAGACTTTTCCTTTAGGTAAGTTTCAATCAATTAGATAGGTACCTATATACTGAAAGAGTATTTAACTACATTATACTAAAATACTAAGTACCCAATGACATCGACTTAGGCATATTTACCAAGTACTAACGACTAAGTATTTTTCGTACTTCCATCAAGGAAACATGAAATTATGCATATAAGTGTACGGCTCTAAAAAACTTACCTCCTATGACGGAAAACAAATTTCCACACGACTTGATCAGTTAATTACCCGCATTGCATTGATATTATCCACCATTATAAAATGTATCGAACGCAATATTAAAGAATAATTAGCTAGGGAAATTTGCCGAGTCGGTTATGCGTGAAACGCTTTCGTTTTCTTAGGATACGGGAGTCACGTTCACCAATGGTCGGTGAGTTTAGACTCCACCCCAATAGTGCAGTAGTTTCATGATCGTGCAGTAACAATCCCTCTACCAGTCGACCATCGAACTCCTTTCGTGTCTAACGTTCTAGTAGCATGTAAATATAGTGTTGTTACCTGAAGTGACTCCTACAACATGTATAACAAAACGCTTTATTTTGCTTTAATTGTATTACTTGTTATATGTAATAATGTTTACGGAAAGAAAATCAAGAAATATAAGCGGCCTAAAGATCGAGAGGAGCTTACTACACAACAGCCGAACGTAGTTACATATTCGACGTATGGATTCAACGATGTTGGTTCGTATGATGGGTTTTTACCGATTTCACCGGAGTATTCCAGTTTGCTCAGTGGTATTAATCAGGAGTCTTCGACAAGGTTGTACGCTCCAGCATTTCCAAGCGCAGTGGATTCGACAGGATTTAGCGAAAATTATGATTCGCAGCCGTATGAAGGGCACACGTATACAGTCAATGAAGAAGGCGCAAGGCAACCTGGTATGTCACAACATACATCTAGCTCAATGAATTTTTTGATGCATCCAAATATTGCTTCAAATGGTGATCAGGTTCAAAAAACTGAATCCGAGGATATAAATAGTATACACGGAGAAGGGTCAGATGCACCATTATACGGTACAAAATTAGGTAATAAACATAAAGTTAGACCTAATTATCAGATTAACACTCTTGAATTAGATACTTATAATAGCAAGTACACGAATCCCTCCGGTGACAAATATTTTAATCTCCATGAAGCACAGCAAACCCAAGAAAAACCCACATTTAGTGAACCAAATTTTGGTTTTCAAAATAGCAACAGTTATGAATTAAATAATTCATCACAACAAGAAATTAAAGACTTTGGAAAGCCTGATAATTCCAATCAAAATGGATTACATTTTCCAAGAGTTGTTGATTTTACAAATTTAAGCAATAAATATTATCCTACAGAATTAGATACCAGGAAACTAATATCGGATAGTATGAAACATTCAAACGACCAAATGGCCATGGCACATTCTCAAATAGCCAGTAGTTATGAAAATGCATTTAACAGTAATCGATTTGTTGATAACTCACAGGTAACTTTCACAGAACCTAATCATTTTAAAAATAATAAAGAAACTCACAACAATTACAAATTAAATACATTTTTGGAACCGGATTATACAAACAAGCAAGTCGCGTCCAATCATATATACGATCAAGCTAGCGGCAAGAAAACGGAGCCGAAAAAGAAAATAAAGCCCAAACCTTGGAATTCAGGGAACGCCTTTAAAGATTGGAAAGACTCATCTTCATCGTCAGCATCATCAATGCAAGGTTATGGATATTCAACAAATTATAGCAGTACGAACTTTAAGTACGGGGTCAGTGAACCTAAAAAAATAAATAACAACAATGAATTAGCACCAGCTAGCAGTAACATTGTAGATTTTACTAGTTATCAATTTCCAGACAAGTATTACAATTCCTTTAAGAAGATGCCCGAATTTAAAAATGAAGAATATTTCAGCGGTTCACTGTTCAATAATAAATTTAAAACAAGTGATTATTCAAATCAATTTAGAAATTCCTTAAGTACTGTGCCAACGACTGCAACCTCTCAGTGGGGAAACGTTTTCAAAACTCCTGATTATTCTACCTTTGGAGAACACCCTAAGAAATCTCTTTATAGCCTCAATGAAATTAACCATGACGATGTAGTTAATATTCCAAAAAAACCGCACAGTTTATATACTAAATTTGTACAAAGTAAACCGATTGATTGGTCATCAAATCATTATAAATCACAAAAATTAAATACACCAACTTACGATTGGACCAAAGATTTTCTCGATACTAGATATAAATCAGAAGAGGATTTATTGGGTCTCAGGACACATGATACGTCACGACCTACTTACATACCAAATTACAATGAACCCGACAATTTCAAACAATTAACTGAAAAGTGGAAACAATCATATATCAATTCCAAATATAGAGACGTACCCGATAATGTTGGATATTGGCTTAGAAAACCTGACCACGTGCCCATACCAAAACCACATTCGGTAAGTGAGCTGTTTTAAATATATTTGTTGTATATACCTAAATTCGTGCCTGTAGATTCAATAAAGCGGTAGGTAGAGGTGCATAAACATCCATATTTTGTAAACCTTGCTTTTCAGTTCCTCCTAATATCAGTCGAGCTCATTGTCATCAACCGCACACATGAACTATGTGTAAAATGTAATACCTATCCCTTAGTCTTTGACACCCACCGGAGAGGTTAGCCCTTGCGGTCGTGTTTTATTTTAATTGTAAATACGGTTTAGAATCCCTTAATACTTACATTAGCAATAAAAAGTATGATATGATGGAATGCGGATCGGAAAATCAGCCATCTCCCGTCGCGCACTAATTTCCTCGCTCTTGGTCAGTAAAACGATACACGCGTGCGCCCGGGAGAAATCATGTAATACAATACTTCATTGGGTTGAAGCACCTGCACAAGAAATACAAAATCAGGTAACAAAGCCGTCAAACCTAAACATTTACTATGGAAAATTGTCTTAAGTAATAGCAATGGAAATTGGCTAAGTGCTGTCTGATAGTCAGATGGGTGATTTAATGAGTAGTTGGGCGACAATAGATGGGCTCGTCGACCTGCCTGAAGTCACGCTACATTACACCGTTGAAGTAGTGAAAGCAATGACTGATCATTTTATCTATTCAAAGAATACTGATGGACTTATTATGTACTAGTCAATGCCCGCGGCTCCGTCCACGTGAAATTCTGCTCCCATTTCCGTTATCCATGGGAACCTATTCCCAGAACAAAAAGTGTTAGTCCAGAATACAATCTATCGCTGTACCAAATTTCAGCCAGATCCGTTCTGCCGTTAGAGCGTGATTGAGTAACACCCTACAAAACATCTTCACAAACATTGACATATAATATTAGTAGGATAGTAGTAGATTAAATCGTATTCCGTTATGGTCTATATATTTCGAGTACTATGTACATAGTATGTTTATAATTTATAAGCATGTTTACAGTTTTATCGTCTCAAATTCTTTTTATCTAAAATATTAGATCACGCTGAGCTCCGATACCAATGTGATATTGTGAAGCTATAAAAATAGCTTCAAAATTTAATTTATCATGAAGTTTGTTCATAGAATAAAGTAAATACGTGGAGTTAAGAAAAGACATACCTCACGTCTCGTAAATCTCGTAATCTGACCCAGAGCTAGGAAACAGTTGAAACCACAGAGACAGTGATCAGGTACCTACTAAGGGAGTTCATGGGGAGTTCCCATACTTGTAGAGTAAGAGCTGACATTTTTGAGTAGGTCTTTGAGGCAATCTGAAAATTAGTTAGATGCCTCTCTCCCATAATATCTTAATACAGAGACGCAGACTTGAATGCAGAATAGCGGTCATTTTACAACTTGTATTTTTTTTTAAAGTAAAGTTAAAAATAAAGGGAATAAATGAGCCAGGCCATTTGGGAGGGATTTTAACCTGTCAAGATGCTTGCAAAACTATTTTGTAAATAAATACATAAGATATGCTTAAGACAAGTTATATATACATAAAAAAGCGGCCAAGTGCGAGTCGGACTCGCCCATTAAGGGTTCCGTAGCAGCAAGTAACATAATATTTTTTTTTTTAAATTTTTATATTTGAGTTGATTGAATGAAAGGTAAATTGCGGTTTACGATTTATGACGTATTAAAAAAAAACTACTTACTAGATCTCGTTCAAACCAATTATCGTTAGAAGTTTACATGGTAGTGTATATCGTACATTTTTTTTAGTTTTACCATTCTCTTATTTTAGAAGTTACAGGGGGGGGGGGGAGGGGGGACACACATTTTACCACTTTGGAAGTGTCTCTCGCGCAAACTATTCAGTTTAGAGAAAAATGATATGAGAAACCTCAATACCATTTTTGATGACCTATTTATGGGTTTGATGAAAAAAAGTTTTCGAGTTTCAGTTCTAACTATGGGGAGCCCCCAAAATTTGATGTTTTTTTCTATTTTTGTGTGAAAATCTTAATGCAGTTCACAGAATACATCTTCTTACCAAGTTTCAACAACATACTTCTTATAGTTTCGGCAAAAAGTGGCTGTGACATACGGACGGACAGACAGACAGACATGACGAATCTATAAGGGTTTTTTGCCATTTGGCAACGGAACCCTAAAAAGCACGTTTTATATATGAAACAATCTTCATAATGTCGGGTGATAAAGATGTGTGTCATTTGTGGTGAAGATGAGGAAAAAAAAAGTAAAATGACCACTTCCCTCCAGCCAGGTCTACGTTTGTGTATTAAGACATTATGGGAGAGGCATCTGAAAAAATTTCAAATTACCTCAAACACCTACCCAAAAATGATTACGTGCTCTCGGACCATAGGCCAATGTCAATACCTGCACGACATGATCAGTCTAATTATATATGAGTATGCAAATGGTTCGATAATGATTGTACTTATTTTTTTATTTCATGCACAGATAAAGTTTGATTTCATGAAATTAATTTATGAGATTACCTAGGCGAACTAACTTATCTGCCTTCGACGCCTACGCTTTTCTGCACGTGCTAATCAAAACGCGGCAATTCACTTGCGTTGACTATGATTCTGTACAATATTACTGCAATATATATTTCTAGTTTATCGTATAAATAGAGAACAAACCTCAAAATCAGAGATGTTTATAAAGCTGATTGCTTAGGCCTAACAACACCAACGACGGCACAATTCTACTAATTCACCTAGGTACCCCCTTCCACTTCTAAAAATGTAATCGTACCGTTGTTATTTTTGCATATGAAATAAAATAAAAAATACTGATGTAAATATCTTTTACAAAACATTTAATTATTGATGGAGTAACGCAACGCTACTTTTAACCCTAAAAAATTACAAAACCGTGACATGCGGTCGTTCACCATAACATTGAAATCTTGGTAGGTATGTTTTTATTGCATGGCATGTTTGTGTACCTATGCAACGTATGTAAATGATTTCTCCTTTTGTCTTCTTCATATTTTGCCCGTAAATGGGGCAAACATAAAATAGCTGACACATTTGCTTGAATAGATGGCGATCCCTGTCATCAGTACATTCGGTGCAACTGCAACCGGAGGGAAAGTACTTCAAATACCTCCAGTATTTGGAGTACTTTCAAGGTCTTTAAAGGTAGGTACTTTCCTCCAACTTTTATTTATAAAAGGAAACATATCTGCATTCACAGATTTTTAAAAACTCGGTTTCCCTCCGGGTGAAGTTAAAAAAATCCACCCTGTAAACACACTATTTGACACGGGTGTAATACTCGTAACTCATAACATTACATTTAATCGTAAGAATGTTACAATTCAATTTTTATATTTTTCATAATAAGCATTAATCTAACACATTTTATCAGTTAAGTAACTGTATAGATATAGTAACAGATTATAGCAGTATAGAATAGAAAGTAATCATCCGGGATCTGTAGAGGGATATGCACTTGCAGATAGAAGTACCACACCCGGTAATCGTTCCCGTGCCGCGTCCGTTCCCGGTGCGGGTGCCTATCTCTAAACCCGTCGCGGTTCCCGTGCTGCAGGAGCTCACCGTGCCCATTGAGAAGCCGGTGCTCTACCCTGTCTACAAAAATGTTCCTTACCCTGTAGAGAAGCTTGTCCCTGTGCCTGTTGAAAAAGAGGTTAGTGCCTGCCAGAAACATCTGACATAGCCTCAGTGAGAATTGGTGTTCTTATAGCCCATACTACAAGTATGGGCTAGAATGGGCGTTTAGTGCCCCACGTGTTAAAGAAAAAACGTGCCGTATGAAAATCAAATATTCATTCATTTAGGTCACGAAGTAATACTTATAAAAGTCAAAAACAATGCTTCTACATTTGCAGAAACATCGCAAGGCAATAAGTGAAGCCTGTGAGAAAAGAACCTGGTAAAAAATTACGCCTATTCTGTCATAATGTGCAAGCAAGTAGCTACATTTAGACACGCAACTTTACCACAATCATTTCGCGGTCGTGAAATAATTAACATCAAATATCAAGTGTGTTCATTGCTTGTTATAGACGGTTTTTATTATTTACATTGGATCAGGCAACTTTGCATGCTGGGAATCTTCTAATGATCTTTCACGGATATTTGTTCAAAATAAACATTGCTTGTTGCATGCAGATACTATAATTATTGCCTATGTAATAGTGATGTACAGCATGTAAATTACATGTAATGAGAATTGTAAATTCAAATCTTATACACTTTGCACTTGAGGATGAGATCACGAAAGTCGGAGGTCCGATTTTTAATAGTCAAATCGATTTTTTGCAAATTTGTATGATATAGCAGGGGTGGAATGATGATTAAATAATATCTAATAAATAGGTCATAGATTGATACACAGACAGATTGTCGTGTATGTGACATAGATTGGTGACTCATATTAAAACTTGGGCACTTCTAGGGCAGGCTGTAGTGGCGGCGGTAAGACCTATCATGGAGAACTGACTCGAGAGGCGAGGAGATGGCCCTGCGTCAGCAGGGGTGCGAGGGAAATGCCTTATGGGCCACCTTACACCCTCGATCCGTCTGGAGATGGCGTGCGATTTTAGTCGGTTCTAATCCGACATAATCACTCCCGCTGGCCGGCGGGGGTATATCCGACAAAAAAAATAAGGTGTCACAAAATTAGGTCTCTGAATTTGGTGAGATGACTTGGTAGCGACAAAATATGTATTTGAAAAAAAATAAAATAATATCGGGTAAAAAAATAAAAAAAAATAATGAAGAAATGAAAAAAAAAACACCACCAGCGACGAGCACACGTGACGCTGGTCGCGATTTAGGTATTTCCCACACATCCGCTTTTAGAATACTGCGAGGATACTATCCAAGATACCAATCCGCGATACTAAATCGCGACCAGCGTCACGTGTGCTCGTCGCGTCACGTGACACTGTTCACTTGTGGTATTTATTTTTTCATTTTTTTATTTTTTTTTAAATATTTTTTATTTTTATTTTACCCGATATTATTTTTTTTTGTTTCAAATACATATTTTGTCGATACCAAGTCATCTCACCAAATTCAGAGACCTAATTTTGTGACACCTTATATGTACTGAGGAACTCTATATGGACCAAAATCCGCTAAATTTGGATATTATATCCGCTGCCGACATAATTAAGATATCAAGAAAATGGCACATTACTATGCTAGTCTCAAAGGAAATATCTTCAAACCCCTTACTACATAATAATACCAAATAATACCTTTTTTTTTTTTTTTTCGTGCGGAAATCCCTTCGGATACCGCCCCTGCTGGAGAGCGGGGGGTCTCCAGTGGGGGCGGTTATGTCGGGCTTGAACCGACTAAAACCGCACGCCGTCTCGGGTCTTAAGACGCCGGGGTGTAAGGGTCCGGTTTCGAGATGGCCCCCTTACTTGCTCTCCACTGTGCCATCTGTTAATCAGAGGGACACGTGGAAAGTTTCCGAACAGCCCTCAACAGGCCCGTCCTCGCCTCGGTCGGAGTTGGCCGTAGGCGGCAGCGTCTCTCCCGCCCTAGGAGAGAGGCGCTGCCGCCTCCGTTGCCCAGGGTGCACCGCGTGGAGGTCCCCAACCAAGCACCCCAATACCAAATAATACCTAAGTGGATACTTGCCATTGACAAACTATGGCGATGCTGGTCAAAAAAGAGAGAGAGAGAAACAACAGTAAATTAAAACAATATTTTCAGCCCCACTGTTACAGTTACTATTCATTAAATTATAAATAAGCAAATTCTATACAAGTAAATTCTGATGCGTAAAAATACTTAGGACGTTTAATTCAGGTACCAGTACATGTGGAAAAACCTTATCCAGTTCATATCCCATACGTAAGGCCCGTGTTCCATCACACGAAACCGGTTTACGAAGATTCGGAACAAATTGACGAAGAGGACTATCGGCGTCGACCAGAATTCAAGAGACCTTCGCAATACAAGAAGAGACCAACTTACGGGTAAATATGACCATGATATTCAGATGTGCTATTTCTAACAGCAAAACTGTATGTAAAGTGTGTTCGCATGACTCAATGATAAAACACTGAAGATTTGTATCAGCTCTCAGAACCAAACTCCAAATCTACAAAACCTCCCTTAGAACAATATATAAGGGAACCGTCTATATAAGCATTGTTCGACATGATGCCCACGGCTACATTATATCCTCGCACCACTCGGCACAGACAGGGAATTCACTATCACACGTTCCACCACCGGAAACGGTGCGAATAGTGAGATATGAAAGGCACTTTATTCCGTGCTCTCTTAGGCTATGGCATGATCTTCCTGCTGTGTGACACCCCTGGTGTTGCACACGTCCATTGGCCACGGTAACCGCTTCACATCAAGTAGGCCGTTTGCTTGTCTGGCAACAATGGTATAATTTTTTTTTAGTTTATTTCTTTATTCTCATAACCACACTAACTACAAACAATGCTAACATCCAGGCCAACAATATGATGGTTCGAAAATATGGCGAAATACATAAACCACTTTATGAAATTAAGGAAGCTATAACCCCGTTGTAGAGTGAAAGATACTGATTTCTGCCAAAATTATTGTCATGACGACGACAACGAACCGTCTCTCAAGGAAAGTAGGTAGTGCCATGTTTGCTATGTTTGTTACTTTATGTTCACAGTTCACGCAACAGAACGCGAAGGCCAATTTGGACGAGTTACCACGACAGAAACAGAAGACGATGGCCCGAGCGGCGCCGTCCTACCAGTCAAACCCCTGAATATGAATATACTCCTAAGCTTCACAGATTGCAACACTCAGTGCCTAACAGACATCGTGATTTCGAAGAAGAGGTTGATGATGATGAACATAGAAGCTACACCATGTACTGCAGGAAGACAGGGAATTGCTGATCATAAAGATTATTTATTCAATAGGTCGCGCTGCAGTGACATAGACCCTACACAGTGCGATTCAGATGACTTACGTAGATGTCCGCTATACATGTTAAAATGTACTAAACTTCTAAATACAGTGCGTTCACAGCGAGGCGGACTCTCCGGGTCGTGAAGAGCTATCCGCTCACCGACGGAAATCCATGAGTGCCAATTGAGCGCATTTCATCCACGACGGAAAGCGTCCGCTCCTCAACTCGCGGAGAATCCGTTTCGCACTGTGTAGACCTTTAGTATTGCCAAAATTACGAGTTTCTAATTTAAAAATGTTTTGCTAATATATTACAAAATATAATGCCAATACATTCAAAAAGTGTAGCTATCAAAGACTATTAAAGTATTGATAAATAGGGTAAAAGCAAATTATGTCACAAATTATTGCATTTGAAGATTTTCTTTCACATTCTGTTTTGCTTATATTAGAATTGACTTTATCTAGGAATAAAATAGCGAACTAAGGAGCACATCTACGCAGTTTTTTTAATTCATTATCTTATCTGGAAAGTCTTTCCTCTTGAGGAAATTGCTCTAGACAGAGAATTAATTGTGGAAGGTCACTACTTCGACCAATATCATACAATAGTGAAGTTAAATATAATATTGGTCGAAGTTAAATTAAAGTCGTAGGTTAGGTACATCCAAAATCCATTGTTTTAAAAAAAACTGTGCCAAATAAGTATTCTATTTCCATTCTATTATATATCTATTATATAATTTTTATCGATATTGGGTGTATTTTATTTTGTATAACTTCAAGTTTACCGAAACCGGGTTCTCACGTTTTACTTTAAGTAGTTCATTCAACCTGACAACCCAGGTTAATTTGGTACTAATTATTGTTGAAATCCGTTCTCAGTACCTAATTAGGATTCTCATTGTAGGAACATAATTGAATTGTAAAATTGTTTTTTGTACCTAATGTGTCAAAGTATTTCACTGGTAACAGTGAACACACAAAAACAATGCACAACATAATAAAAAAATAAAAAAGTCATGACGTCGTAGCCTTAGCAGGTTAACATTGACTCCTTTTGTTGATATTGTAATATAAGTAGTTATAATATTTTGAAGATAAGCCAGTAAACAATCAAAATATAAACGTAGTTTTATTAACAACATTTTCTCAATTTATTATTTTCTTAAATAAGGTGACCAACTTTTGAAATATAGACTACAGGCCCGTAAACAAAATTACCCTGTGAAATTATCCTTTGTTAATTACTTTTAGAAGGCTGCTACTATGTCAGAAAATTAATCTTGGCCAGCACTGTAATCGACGGACATTCGGCTGTAGCCTAGCCCTATGCTGTCGCTTTGGAGCGGTAGGTATAGACGAGTGCATCGGGCCCCGTAATCTGACAAACGTTTGACAGGGTAGTGTCGGACTATCGAATTTGTCAAATTTTAGGGGGCACACAGTCACACGGCCCACCTGATGGGAACCATAGTCTATGGGCGTGTGGAACACCAGGGACGCTGTAAAAACCTTTTAATGCTCTCCTTAAAAAACCCCATATTGTAGTCCCTTGGGAAAACCATAGCAGGAAGATCATTCTACAGTTTTGTACGCACTGTACGCACTGTTGCCGGTTGCAACGTGTGAGAATGAATTCCCTGTCTATGGCGAGCGGTGCCAATATAGAATGTGGCCGTGGGCATCATATCGAACAATTCTTCTGAACAGATACCATTAAAAAGGTGGTAGAGCACGCACAGAAAGGCAAAATCTCTCCCATCGCTGAGAGGTTTCACACTGTCTGAAAGTACGGGATTGTCGACGATCCTCAGCGCCCGTCTGTGTACCGGGTCAAACGAGTTGTATTTGTATCTTATATTCTTCTATCTTGTATGTATGTTGTATCCAGGAATTGTGGCGCTACAATGAATGGTTTTTTTTGCGTTGATTGCACATACTTGTGTCTTATTGGGGTTGAATTGGACTAGGTTTAGTCTTCCCCAATCGGATACTCTTGTGAGAGTAGTCTCGACTTCAGACACAAATTGCGAACAACTGACTTTCCTCCATTGCCGACCGATGGATGTTAGCTCGGCCCGTGTAACATGCGTCCCCTGTACTGTCATCTCTTTCGTATAGCATTGAATGGAGTCATCAGACAGCATGTCATTGAAGTGCAGCAGGAACATGGTCGGGGACAGCACGGAACCTTGTGGAACACCAACGTTTATGTCCATGTGGCCCGAGCAGCTGCCGTCTACGACGGTTTGGATGCTTCTGTTGAACAAGAAGCTGGCAATCCATTCGCAAAGTCTCTTGGGCAGTTCATAAGACGGCAACTTTACAAGAAGACGTTTGTGCTTGGCCCGATCGAAGGCCTATGCTTACTGTCTAGGACCCCCTATAGTCCGGATTTTTTTGAAAAATAGTACCTTGTAATCCGACTATTTACAGATCAAAGTGACAAAATTCTATATAAACTACAAATCATACTACATAATATGTATGTCGAATTTAGTCAATTAAACGACACAATAGCAAGCTTACGTTTTATTATAAAACTAGCTGACCCGGCAGACTTCGTACTGCCTCAATCGATAACAACTTCCATATTTATTCACCTTTTAAACCTTCTCTGGACCTCCACAAATAATTCAAGTCCAAAATTAGCCAAATCGGTCCAGCCGTTCTCGAGTTTTAGCGAGACTAACGAACAGCAATTCATTTTTATATATAAAGATTACTGTCATGAATGCTATAGAACTTACAAAAAAAAAAAACTAAACTTTATACCAAACATTTTTTTTTCGTGCGGAAATCCCTTCGGATACCCCCCCGCGTGCCAGCGGGGGTGGTTATGTCGGGTTTGAACCGACTAAAACCGCACGCCGTCTCGGGTCTACAGACGCCGGGGTGTAAGGAATATTTTTGTACCTAAATTCAACAGTGACAGGCATGTTGGATTACCAGGGCTGGTCCAAATACATGATTTGCTTTACTTGAAATACAAATTACAAAATACTATATCGCATAGCGGCGATAGCCCAGTGGCGTACGTAACGGACTGCTGAGACAAGGTCTCGAATTCGATCCCCAGTCGCCCCGGGCACACACCTCTGACTTTCCGTAGTTATGTGTGCATTAATAAATGTTAATTATCGCTTGCTTAACATTGAGGCTCGCCACCTATTACATTGGGACCTTAACATAACTGCCGAATCGTGGGTGTGTATTACACCTCTGCCTACCCTTCGGGGATACAGGCGTGAAGTTATGTTATGTTCTGTTATCGCAAGTATTTAATTATTTTTTTATAAAGGTCAATTCAATATGACTTTACCTCGCCTGATGGTAAGCTAAAGGTAAAGTCTCAGGAATGAGGGTCACCATTACAAACACTGATAATGTTAAAATTGTGACTCTGAGCTGGACGGCCTCATAAGATGCTTTTTCACGCCCCGCTAAAAGAATCCGAGACAATAGTAAGAATTCCAAATCTTAATAGTGCGGCAAAGAAAAGAGGTGCGGTATCGCTTGGTTCAATAATGCGTGGGTGGCTCTTTCCGCCACGGTCTGTTTTGGTGGAGCCCAGCCCGGTGTCATGGTGGGCGTTAAATCCCCCAAAACACCATTTCCATGTTCGGATACCGCTCCTGCGCCTGACTCAGGTATTCGAAGAGTCGAGTTGTCTTGGCATCTCCTGTATGGAAACGGTGGAAGTACTCATAAAACTGACTTGAAGAGCCATGATCTACGTGTACCCAGAAAATGGAAAAGGATGGGTCCTCTAGGCAGCGCAAACGGCGATAACAAACACGCACACCCTGGTTTTAGCACGGCAACTTTGCTCAATAACTTATTCGAGGTAGAGCAAGTAAGTAGTGTCGTCAGGGTGGCGTATTTGTGTCTCCGTGAGAAAGACCATGGCTGGCTGCGCCGTCTTAAGGTGTTGGTGGATGGCCTTAAGGTTCGCATGGAGCCCACAGATGGTAGTGGACTCCACCTGAAATAACGAGTTTATGGGAGAGTAACGAGCCACTGTGTTGCCATTATCTCTATTCTGCGCTGTCATAATATACGGTAAGAGAAGGCATGAGAAAGAGATGATCGTCGTCGCAGCACCGCGTGACAAAGCGCAGAGATTGGTTTCGTCTATGTATAGGCATGGCGGGAGCGGACCCGCCGGACGGAAGGGCCCCCGTACCGTACCGTAATATGGTTACCGGGTCCCACTCCGGTCACCAATCGGCACGACGTACCACATCGGAATTATGCGCGATCTTGTGGGGCAGTCTTCCGGGGTGGTTAGCCCCAATTGGGCCCCTGTACTATGGCGCGGGCGGCCAGCGGCACCACCAATATACTACTCACTACAATACCCACTGGTCCCACAAGTACTGCGACAACCACCAACTCATGCCCGGCGATGCACCTGCTGAACCCAAAACGCAATCCAACCGAAATTGGATTACTCTGGAGGGTTTTTCGAAAGAGTGCATGGTGGCACCTACCCGGTCCAATTTGAGACGAATTGGTACCATCAAATTGTACCACTTAGTAAGAATATAGGTACGCAATTTTTTTATGCCACTTAGGTGGCAGACAGGTACACGGCCTATCATTGATTGCTCCTCTGGAGTAGCTGGCGTCAACGTCAACGGCCAAGAGTCTGACCAACCGTCCCTTTTCAGGGCCGGCTGACCCCATTGCACGAGCGGGTCGGGGTATGGCGGGCCTGCAAGGCCCGCGGGAGGGCGTGGTCGCTCCAGGTACCCCTCTGCTGTTATCAGAGGGGACACTGCGAATGGCCCAGGGTCAGTCGGAGTGCGAGGGATATGCTCTATGGGTAACCTACACCCCGGCGTCTGAGACCCGAGATGGCGTGCGGTTTTAGTCGGTTCAAGCCCAACATAACCGCCCGCGCTGACCGACGGGGGGGTATCCGAAGGGATTTCCGCACAAAAAAAAAAAGGTACACGGCCTAACTGATGGGAAGCAGTTACCGCGGCCTATGGACGTGTGCGACACCAGAGGCGTCACACTCGCGCTTATTTCATGTTTTTTGTAAATTATCTCTAAAATAAATTGTAAATTGCACTCATCTGTTCTGATGCTTTCTGGGAACCAACACATTTTAAGACTAGGGTGGTAGCATTAATAAGATCGCTAAATGAAGGTTAAATGTATTTATATTAAAATGCATTTTAAAGCCTATATATATTTATATATATATGTATGTGTAGTATATATGAAGGAATTGAAATACTAATTACAAAATAAATTCGGCGTCAGTTATTTGAAATACGAAACCCTGTGCCCAACCCTGTGAATTACACGGGGCGACGCGACGGACCAGACAGAGGCCGGATTACCGCGGTCCACTGTAGGTACACGGCTGAGTACATGAGAGAATGGAATGTTCCAGGTGTGAATTAATAATTTCAACTAATTCTTGCTATTCTTCTAGTTGATAGATCATTAAGAAGACAAAAGCCTAGTGTCCTACAAAAGGAGTGATATCGAAGGTCAGTACAAATTTTTAATTCGTCTATAACATACATATTTAACATAACATAACTTCACGCCTGTATCCCCGAAGGGGTAGGCAGAGGTGTATTACACATCCACGATTCGCCAGTTATGTTTAGGTCCCAATGTAATACGGGGCGAGCCTATTACCATCTACCGGGCACATTATTAAGCGAGCGATAATTAACATTTATTAATGCACACTTAACTGCGGAAAGTCAGAGGTGTGTGCCCGGGGCGACTGGGGATCGAACTCGACTCACCAGTCCGTTACGTACGCCACTGGGCTATCGCCGCTTAATTTATTATAAATAAATACATATTCTACGACATTCTACACAGCGCTTTCTAGACTCAAAGTAGTTTACTTAGCTTGTGTTATGGGTTTACAGAGTGCGGATAAACATACTTCTATACTTTTTTTGTATATACATACATATTATACATAGAAACACCCAGAACATTGCAAATAGACATATTCATGCATACAAATATTAGCACTGAGCGGGCATCGAACCCGCGCCCCCTGTCGTAGCAGTCGAATGCACTACCGCTACACCACAGAGGCCGTCATTTAAAATGGCAATTATTTGTATTTAATTCGTATTATTTATGAAGTGTAGTAAAGTGTTCTGTTGAGATGAATCAGTTTCGCATGGCCAGCCGCTTTTACCAACGTGATGCTTCGATAAGCAGAATGTGCTCGCTCTCGCACTATGTAAAGAAAAATTTTACAGGCGCCCGACTCTCTGAATTTTATATTTATTTTGTGCTCATATATTTTTTTTTATTTATTGAACTTCATGCACAAAGTACATTGGCGGACTTAATGCCATAGGCATTCTCTACCAGTCAACCATAGGGTGGTGCAGAACTAGAACTAATTACTTAGATGGTAAGCAAATACTAGACTTTAGGCTCTTTTGATACTTGAGATACTTATCACTCGTGCTCTTTTTAAAGTAGGTCGTACGTAGTCTCTAGGGACAGACAAACAGATTTATTCAATAACTAGCTGCACCCGCCACTTCTTCCGCGTGGAGTTTGATCGGGATTTAATCATTGTTTTTCGCGGTACCTAATACTGATCTAATAAAACCGGTCAAGCGCGATTTAGACTCCCGCACTGAGAGGAACCCTACAAAACTGGATTGAGAGGCGAAGTTAACCTTGCTATACAGCTTCTAGTCTTGACAGACAGGCATACAGTTTTTTTTTTGTGGCGTGGTTAACTACATATTTACGGTTTTTGGACCTTTACTTGTGCTATAAGACCTTGCTTCTTGCCAAATTTCAGGATTCTAGTTCAACGGGAAATACCCTATAGGTTTTGATGCCAAGGGCAATTTGGTGAAATTTGCCACATAAACGGTTGTACCTTTTTATTGCATTGACCTCGAAGTTTGATTTTTTCACAGCTTCAAGGCTTTACAGACTTGAGTATTCTGTATGTATTTCAACTTTATGCCTCTACGTATTCTTGAGAAAAAGATCTTGACAGACAGACAAACAAACGGACAAAAAAGTGATCCTATAAGGATTCCGTTTTTGAAGTGAAAACTTCTTTAGCGGCGTTGTGCACTTTTTTGTAATGGGTAAAAAAGGTTAAACTCTCGTCAGGACACGGGACCTGATAGAAAATTCGTAAGACGTTTTCAGGCAAATATAGAAGTGCTAATTTCACACTGTACTTAACAACCTTGGTGGCGCGTTCGTCTAATGAGTGGTCGTTGACTTCGTCAAGACTGAGATCGATGGCCGAGGCCCAAGAAACACTTTTTGTCATCATATAACTTTTTGTAATATTTATTTTATTTTGTGCCATATATCTATTGATATCAAATGGAAATTAAACTAAATCTATTAATGCAAAACAGTGACAAAGAAATAGCGAAAGAAAATGAGTCAGTACTTTATAAATAAATCGGTGAAGCTGTTTCTGGTAATAATGGTGAAAAAATCGTTGAAATTATGGATGGAAGTTGATTTTTCTGAGAGATAAACTTTTTAATGTAAAATAATTGTAATGGTTCTTAAGTGTTATTTTTTTTATGTAATATATATAAATTATCATGTTTGTGTACGATAGCGCAATAAATGAATATTGTATGTTACCACATAAATGATAGTACTTTTATACTGATAATAAAAGCAATTAGTGCAAAATTATTCCCTAACCATTCCAAAATATCAAAAATGCACAACGTTATTACTCAAGTTTTCACTTCTGCCGGCACTCCCGGAGTGCAACCTGTCGTATTTCTTTTCCTTTTGGTCAGTGTGCGAGGGATATGCTCTATGGGCAACCTTACACCCCAGCGTCGGAAGACCCGAGACGGCGTGCGGTTTTAGTCGGTTCAAGCCCGACATAACCACCCCCGCTGGCCGGCGGGGGGTATCAAAAGAGATTTCCGCACGGAAAAAAAACGTACGGAACCCTAAAAATAGGTTAATATACGCCTTATAACGTTTTTTAATTATACATAACGTTACTTGTAAATTCGGAATATAATACTAACCTATCACCTATCTTTTATAACTGGGTAACTCTGTAAAGTTTCGAGATTTTACTGTCCATCACCTTTTGGGTATAGCGTGATGATTTATAGTCTGAATTTTGACCATGTCTCAGTTAAGATCTGCCGTGTAATAATAAACTTGTGATCAATAATAGTTTAGATTGATTTTGCTCTACTGCTTCTACCACACCTTTTTTTTTTGAGAGATGGCCCCTCGTGTTTGGGAGCCACGGTGTCCCCGTTTTGCTCCGGTTTGGGGGAGGGGCGGTAGCCGCCCCGCCGCCGTCCTGCTTCTGCTGGGGTGACAGGCGGCCTCACCTGCCACACCCAGGCCTGCGCTCATGCAGAACGGAGGTCGTATAAAAGCATGAAGATATATAGCGCAGTTTATGAGCATGCCCTAGAGAAGAATCTTCATGCAAGTTTTTAGCTGAAACCGTTCAGCGGTTTTCAAGTGATGCTCGGATATCGATAATAAAAAGCAGACCGACTAAAATTCTAAAAATCACTGGTACGTTTTGTTTTTTTTTTCAAAGAATGGATATTTGCGTCAATAATCAACTACATAACTTCATGCTTAACAAAATTAATATTTAGGTAAAAATAAAATACGAAGATAATAACAAAAATAATATAAAATGAAATGGGATTCGAACCCACCTCCCACGGCGTTGATACGGTACGCCTTACCCACTCAACTAACAAAGCTATCAAACATTTTGTTAAATAAACATAATATTTCATTATTTAAGTAAAATATCAGAATTCTAATATACACGTGAGTGGTTATGTAATCCTAAGAGGGTCTTAGAAGGATTTAAAAGTTTCTGGTGCCATAAACTTCCATTAAGTACGGTGATCACTTACCATCAGGTGGGCCATATACATGTATGCTGTCTTAATAGTATACATTTTCTTTCCAGTTTAAGATGACCCGTATGTTCATAAAATCTCATACAATCCGGGTTTTAAGTTAGTTGGACCCCTTGGCTGAGGATTGTGATGTCTGTAATTTCTGAACCATTCAACTGGTAGCTCTGATTTTGTTACTGTGGACCTTTATAGTAACTTCTTTCGGACTTCTTCTGCTTCTTCTTTCTTAAATCGGACCACGCGTTAATGAATTATAGTTTAATTTCACGTTTTGACTGTCGGTTCAAGCCCGACATAACCACCCCCGCTGGCCGGCGGGGGGTATCAAAAGAGATTTCCGCACGGAAAAAAAACGTACGGAACCCTAAAAATAGGTTAATATACGCCTTATAACGTTTTTTAATTATACATAACGTTACTTGTAAATTCGGAATATAATACTAACCTATCACCTATCTTTTATAACTGGGTAACTCTGTAAAGTTTCGAGATTTTACTGTCCATCACCTTTTGGGTATAGCGTGATGATTTATAGTCTGAATTTTGACCATGTCTCAGTTAAGATCTGCCGTGTAATAATAAACTTGTGATCAATAATAGTTTAGATTGATTTTGCTCTACTGCTTCTACCACACCTTTTTTTTTTGAGAGATGGCCCCTCGTGTTTGGGAGCCACGGTGTCCCCGTTTTGCTCCGGTTTGGGGGAGGGGCGGTAGCCGCCCCGCCGCCGTCCTGCTTCTGCTGGGGTGACAGGCGGCCTCGCCTGCCACACCCAGGCCTGCGCTCATGCAGAACGGAGGTCGTATAAAAGCATGAAGATATATAGCGCAGTTTATGAGCATGCCCTAGAGAAGAATCTTCATGCAAGTTTTTAGCTGAAACCGTTCAGCGGTTTTCAAGTGATGCTCGGATATCGATAATAAAAAGCAGACCGACTAAAATTCTAAAAATCACTGGTACGTTTTGTTTTTTTTTTCAAAGAATGGATATTTGCGTCAATAATCAACTACATAACTTCATGCTTAACAAAATTAATATTTAGGTAAAAATAAAATACGAAGATAATAACAAAAATAATATAAAATGAAATGGGATTCGAACCCACCTCCCACGGCGTTGATACGGTACGCCTTACCCACTCAACTAACAAAGCTATCAAACATTTTGTTAAATAAACATAATATTTCATTATTTAAGTAAAATATCAGAATTCTAATATACACGTGAGTGGTTATGTAATCCTAAGAGGGTCTTAGAAGGATTTAAAAGTTTCTGGTGCCATAAACTTCCATTAAGTACGGTGATCACTTACCATCAGGTGGGCCATATACATGTATGCTGTCTTAATAGTATACATTTTCTTTCCAGTTTAAGATGACCCGTATGTTCATAAAATCTCATACAATCCGGGTTTTAAGTTAGTTGGTCCCCTTGGCTGAGGATTGTGATGTCTGTAATTTCTGAACCATTCAACTGGTAGCTCTGATTTTGTTACTGTGGACCTTTATAGTAACTTCTTTCGGACTTCTTCTGCTTCTTCTTTCTTAAATCGGACCACGCGTTAATGAATTATAGTTTAATTTCACGTTTTGACTGTTATCCCCTTCCCCAAAGGAACAGGCCACAATTTCGGGATAAAAGCTATCTGAGAGTCTTAATCATTTTGGTAGTGGTAGAGTCAAGCAACAGTCATTTTGGCCGCTGCATGAATGGGCCGACTCGACCGAGGAAGCACCACCCTCTCACAGAATATCGACGCCAAGTAACAGTTTTTGAACTGTTGCGTTCCGTTTGGTGAGTGAGAGTGCCGGAGCCCAAACTCCTTTCCCATCTCCTCCCAAACTCCTTTCCCAACCCTCCCAAACTCCTTTCCCATCCCCTTTCCTTTACAGGGTCGGCAGCGCGAGTGTGACGCCACTGGTGTTGCACACGTCCATAGGCCGCGGTAACCGCTTCCCATCAGGTGGGACGTGTGCTTGTCTGCCACCTGAGTGGTATAAAAAAAAAAAAAAAAACACTATTTGAACTCAAAACATGCCAGGTTTCGTTTGAATCCATTCAGTAGTTTCAGCGTGAACTGTACATACAGACTGACAAAAATAAAAAATAAAATATTTTCGGCTTCAGTATATCAATATTAAATACGGCCCTCCAAAAAAAAATGTTAAAATATCTTTAATGTACAGAATTGGACCTGCTACAGATTTATTATAAGTATAGATAGATAGGATACTACTATATTTAAATATAAACAATAAAATATATACAACTATATTTAAAACTATTTATATAAAAGAAAATAACAATAATTTAGAAAATAAATTTCGTGGTGGCTATTATAACCTACGTGAGGGTGAAACGGGAACTACGATGTATACTTAAAAAAAAAAAGAAATAAAAAACCTACTAGCAATTTTTCACTGACTAGGCACATTTTGACTAGGAAAGTTTCGTCGAATTGATCATTTTGATATCGATTTAGATCGGAAAAAGAGAACATCTAGGACGGGACTTGAACCCGCGACCTTAATCTATAACCGCGATCTAAATCTATAAGACAAGTAAACATACTAAGTACTTAAAAATTTAATTGAATTAATCATTTTGATCTCAAATATCTGGCGTTTGGATAGGAATTCCAAATTCAACACTGATACCGTGCTCCATCAATCGCTCAGTCTCTTCTTATCTACTATATGCATTCCTCTACCCTCGTAGAGCTACTACAACATACAGTCCATTCTACTCGCGTTGTACAATACTCGCCCTCACCAAATACGGACGCTTGACAGAATATTCCCGATTACTGTGATAATTTATTATTTATGTTTAAGTACCTTTTTTTTCGTGCGTAAATCCCTTCGTATACCCCCCGCCGGCCAGCGGGGGCGTATGTCGCGCTTGAACCGACTAGAACCGCACGCCGTCTCGGGTCTACAGACGCCGGGTGTAAGGTTGCCCATAGAGCATATCCCTCGCACCCCGACTGACCCTGGGCCATCTCCGGTTACGAGATGGGCCCCTCGGGTTTGGGAACCACGGTGTCCTCGTCTTGCCCCGGTTTGGGAGAGGGGCGCTAGTCGCCCCACCGTCCCGGCCTGCTTCTGCGGGGGTGACAGGTGGGCTCACCTCTCACCCCCAGGACTGCGCTCATGGAGGACGGAGGTCGTTAAGCGACCTCCGGCGCCTGAGTCGCCCGCGACGCGCGGCGAGCATGTTGCGGGCTCGGCGGGCCGGGAGAGTTCTAAACCTCTCCCGGGCGCGCTCCGCCATCTCCTTCGCGAGCATTACATCCTCGCAGAAGGAGGTGGTGGCGGTCCACGCGCTCGCGCTCCGCACCATTGCCGCAATCATGCTGCCGAGCGGGAAGACTTCCATCTCGATGGCTGCCACGAGGTCTCGCCTCGGCGCCTCCCACGCCGGGCAGTCCGCCAGCGTGTGCAGCCATGAGTCCTCGCTCGCGTCGCAGTGATGACACTCAGGCGTTGGCTATTTCCTGGTCCCCGAAGCACCCCTTACCGGAGATCACCTGCGTCAGTCGGTACGAGAGGCTTCCGATTTGCCTCTCTAGCCAATCCTCCATGATGGGCCTTACCGCCGCTGCTCTTGGTTGCCCAAGTCGTTCCTTCCACTCCATCACGATGGCCTGGCGGAGCTGGGACTGCACGGCCTCGATTTCTCGATGCTCGGGGTTCAATCCCTGCTCCCGCGCCTCCTTTCGCCACTGGTACAGTTGCGAAAGGGCTCTCGCCTCCAGGTCCCATGGCGGAGTTCCGGCAAGGAGACTCGCCGCCTCGAAGGAGATCGTGCGGTACCCGCGGATGACCCTGATGGCCATCACTCGCTGCGGAGCGCGCAGCATCCGCACACTTCCGGCCTTCAGGGCCTCCGCCCATATTGGGCACCCATACAGCTAGGGCCATGGACCGCACGATCCCCGTGTATAGTCTCCTGCAGGAGTCATCGGGCGCCTTCATGGTTGGCAGCAGCCGTGTCAAAGTGAGAGCTGTGCCCTTCAACTTGGGGGCCAGACTTCGGGTGTGCTCTCCGAAGTCCCATCGGCCGTCGAGCACCAGCCCCAAATATTTCATTTGAGGCTTGATGCCGATGCGATTACCTCCCACGATGAGACTGGATCCCTCAGCTGGCTTGCTCCGAGGCCCATGAAAGAACAGGGCCTCGGTTTTATGCAGAGCCACCTCGAGACCCAGCCGCCGGATACGCTCCACGACTTGGGCAACCGCGGTCGTGGCCTTCAGGGTCGCTTCACAGTACGTAGCCCCGCACGCCGTCACGAGCGTGTCGTCCGCGTAGCACGTGACGGCGGCACCGTCTGCGAGCTCACCACGAAGCACCCAGTCGTATTCGATGTTCCACAGGAGCGGCCCCATGACCGATCCCTGCGAAAAACCGCACGACATCTCACGTCGACCGAGAGCGGTCACGGTTGGGTAGAAGACGGCTCTCTCCGTCAAATACGGCCCGACTATGCGGCGGAGGTAGAGAGGCACTTCGTGATACACGAGCGCCTCCCTAATGCAACTCCAGGGCAAAGTGTTGAACGCGTTGGTGATGTCCAGGGACACCGCCAACATCACCTCACCCCGGGCGACTGCATCCCCCGCCATAGCCCTCACGCGCACCTATTGCATTTTATAATTCATTTATGTATGTATTTGTACTACACAATATTCAGCAGTGGTCTGCAATACTTAACTAATATTATGGTTGATTGATGTAATTGGATATATTACCGTTCGCCTATTTTGGTCGAATTTTGACCATAATCATTATTGAAGATTTGAGATAATCGTGGGCTGGTAAGGTAAACGTATAGAAGAAATGAAAATAAATCAATGTTACCAAATCAAGACAAGATAAGTATATAGCTATCTTATATATCCACATCTATATGTCTGTAGTTTATAATAATAGGTACGTAAGTCTAACCGTACTCGTCGTTGTTCCGTGTGCTTATTTGCTTACCTATATAAAAACTGTGTACCTCCTTATGAAGTCGGTTAAAAGTACCGAAGGTACTGAGTTAGACGAGGGGGCCATCTCGAAACCGGAGATGGCCCAGGGTCAGTCGGGGTGCGAGGGATATGCTCTATGGGCAACCTTACACCCCGGCGTCTGCAGACCCGAGACGGCGTGCGGTTTTAGTCGGTTCAAGCCCGACATAACCGCCCCCGCTGGCCGGCGGGAGGGTATCCGAGGGATTTCCGCATGAAAAAAAAAAAAGGTACTGAGTTAGAATCAACTGAAGACGATACATACCTTTTTAATTACAAGTAAATCAAAAGAGTAGGAATGAAAATGTTTTATAATTTAATGTGGAAGCAAATTAGTGTGAGAGTTGTGAGAAAATATCAGCCTGCCTTTTCTGACAAGAAGTTTGATGAGCGAACGCAATTGCTCACATAATTATGCCAGGCGGTTACGTAGTGCTCCAATTTTGCTCACAGTAAACATTCACTGCTTTGTTCAGGGACAGCGGTCGGTGGTCACGATTAAACATAATTTTAAGTCTCAAAATGGGTAGCCTATTAATTAATGTTGGTAAATTGTATGTCTATATATAACATAAAAAATGAAGTTGAAAAACATTGAAGTCGATTTTAGGTTTCTTTTTTATGCTTTAATATTACAGCAATTTATACTAGCCAGTGAAATAAAGCAAGTATAAGATACTATAATAAACTTTTAAGGGAAAAAAACAATATCATCATATCAGCCGTAGGAAGTCCACTGCTGAACATAGGCCTCCCCCATTGACTTTCATTTCGACCAGTCTGTAGCGGCCTGCATCCACCGAGTCCATGCGCTCTTTACCAGGTCGTCTATCCACCTTGCGGGAGGCCTTCCTACGCTGCGCTTGCCGTCACGTGGTCTCCACTCAAGAACCTTTCAACCCATCGGGCATCGGTTCTCCGAGCTATGTGCCCTGCCCACTGCTACTTCAGCTTGCTGACTCGCTCTGCTATGTCCAGGCAGTCCCTCGTATTCTGGGGGGACACCAATGCGCTAACCAAAAACAAGAAAATCCGTGGTCAGGTGGTACGTCCCGGAAGGTCTCTTTCTGAGACTCTCGGGGACGACCTGACCCAAATGAGCATTACAGAGAGTAATGCTCAAAGCACCATTCAGGAGGAGACCATGACCAAATCCATGTGGAAGAGGTTAAAGGCTCGTAGGAAAAAGCAGGGTGAGCAATCGAACCAGGTCAAACCTCGGGCCTCGTCAGCCGCAGTGACAACGACTGTGACTCAAGGAAGGGGTCGTTTCGAGACCTCAAAAAGTCTAACGCCAGAGCACCGATCCTGACGAAAGGACACAGCAATGTCCACCGAAAAGACCCAAGACCGCAAGGAGTAAGACCCAAAACGGGCCAAAGTGATCTCTCCGTGATCATCCAGTGGGAGTACGGGGTGGTGATGGACGAGGCTACAGCCGCTGAAATCAGGATAAGATTAACCGAGAAAATCCTTAAGACCGTACAGGACGAAACCACCGAGGAGGCGACGACCTGTCTACTCAGCTGCGACTTCGGAGACCAAGATGGAGTATCCCTGAGACCCAAGAAACTCGACAAACACAGGATGTCGATTTGCATCCCAGGCAGCACTGAAAAGATACCTGTGGACGAGCTGTACTTCCTAAAACGGCAAAACGTGTACAGAGAGGAGTTGCGGTTTCCTGAATAGTCTCTCATTCGCAGGGAAGTAAAACCCTTGGGTGTACAGGAAGTCGTAACACAAGAAACCATCTGGTTCCAATATTAAGCCACAAAGGTCCACGTCAGGCTTCTCGGCAAAGCACACGCTGAGCCCGTAGCAACATGCATATGCAAAGACATATGTCCCAAGCACCCAACAACAAAGGCACCAGGTGCGGTGCCGGCCGACAACCCCACTGAAGTAAGTGGACCAAGTCGACCGAGCACAACACCCAACAGCACACAACAGGCGCGCAACACAGAGAGGCCAAAGCCCGAAAACGGGGGAGACGGAATGCAGGCAGGCACCTCACAGAAAGATGTCATCATCTATCATGCTGATGGTGAGTCAAAACCAAGGGTAAGCATCTACGCCAGCAGCAGAGTGAGATCATTAGAACTAATAATCTCACTCTAAATTATAAAACACTCTTAAAATTGAACTATTACTGGTCTATTTCGATCGGGTGTCAATTGCGGCTTAATTTAATTATTGAAACAAGTACGTGCTAAAAATCTGTTTAAATTTGATTTGGTGTTTTTTTATGTGTTTTATCGGACCCGCCGGGAGGTCTGAATAGATCTTTATCTGCGTTTACTTGCTATAAACGTATAACCTAGTAATAATTGTTTGTGCCGATTTTGCGGGCCTAGTTTGGCATCAGATTTTACTAGACACGGTTGATAAATTTATGATTAAGTGTTAATATCGTTGGCTTACGATGATATCGGTGCCTCGTAACGTTTCCGAGCGCGAAAGCGACTAGTGGGGCTACGGTTTGAAAACTACCTACTCGTAGTCGCATTTTTCGTATTTGCCTCCTCCTTAGTGAGGGGGCTGGTAGCAGAGCTACTTCGGAATCATTGCTCTGGCTACGTTCGCGTACACTGGATTTCATTAGTACCACAGGAATGGGGATACCAAATGTGGGCGACACGCCTACGTTTGTCACCAAATTTAGAAGAGAAGTGCTGGATATTACTATCGCTACGAACAGTATAAGCCAGTACATCAAAGACTGGAAAATAGATGAAAGTGATTCAATGTCGGATCACCGAAGAATCACCTTCAGTCTAGAGACCAAAATAGACAAGATTATGATAAGAAATGCGAGGAAGACCAACTGGGTGACATACGAACACCAAATAAAGCAATGGAACCCGGGAGGTGAAACATTACTAAAAGATAAAATACAAATAGAACAAGAAGCCAATAGACTGGTAGAAGCTCTTAGGGAAGCATACCATAAGGCATGCCAACTCAAGGAGATAAAACCAGGCAAAGGGCAACCCTGGTGGACTAAAGCAATAGGCAAACCAAGGAAAAGAACCCGGCGAGCTCTCAAACACGCTCTGAAGAAGGACGATGATGAGAGCTGGCGCGTGTACAGAGAGGAAAGAAACGTATACAAGAATGAATGAAGAAAGAAGAACAGAACAAGTTGGAAAGCGTTCTTTACAGGAGTTGACAAACAACCTGACGCGGCACGACTTGTGATAACATTCTCTAAAGTGAATACATGTAAATTAGGAAGTATCAAGAAAGGGAAAGAGTTACTAACGGACCCCAAGAAGATACTTGAGGTCATGCTGGAAACACACTTATCAGAATGCAAAGAATATGAAGATGATAACACGGCAATAGACTCAAATCTCATAGAGGACCCACAGTCGAAGGCCCTTATCACAGAAGAACATTTACAGTGGAGTATACAATTATTCCAGCCATACAAGGCGGTTGGACCGGACGAAATTTTCCCCAAAATGTTACAAGTAGCCAGCAAGTATATAAGCAAAGATATACTGGCTCTCTACAACTGTAGTATCAGAGCTGGACATATCCCAAGGAAATGGAAAGAGGTAAGAGCAGCGTTCATCCCTAAACCAGGGAAGACATCATACCAAGATTCCAAATCGTTCAGGTGCATTAGCCTCTCCTCATTCCTTTTCAAGACATTAAATAAAATCCTGGACAGACTTATAAGAGAACAAATAAACAAGAATGAATCTCCACTCCACGATAACCAACATACATATATGGAGAGCAAGTCCACCGAAACAGCCCTCCACAATCTGGTGACAAGAGTGCAGAGATCAATAGACAACACAGAATACGCACTGAGCTGCTTCTTTGATGTAGAGGGCGATTTTGACAGAGCTACCCCAGACTCGATAGAGGCCGCACTAGATCGCGATGGAATCGACTAAGACATATCAGAATGGGTGAAAGCTATGCTAAGACATCGGCTGATAAAAGCAGAGATTGCAGAAACAACACACAGTGATAGCAAGAATAGGCTTCCCACAAGGAGGATGTCAATCGCCACTACTGTGGTGCCTGTTAATAGACGAATTAGTAAATAAGATAAACAGGATGCACATATACACACAACTGTATTTGGACGATGGAGTGCTTCTGATCACAGGTAAAGTTCTCAGCGTCATGTGCAACATCATGAATAGAGGCATTAAAAAAAACATTAGTATGGTGCAGGAGCAAAGGCCTTAACCTCAACCCTGATAAAACCGATGTCTACAAACGCCAAGGTGTAAGGTCCCATAGAGCATATCCCTCGCTCCCCGACTGACCCTGGGCCATCTCCGGTTTCAAGATGGCCCACTCGGGTTTGGGAACCACGGTATCCCCGTCTTGCCCCGGTTTGGGGGAGGGGCGCTAGTTGCCCCACCGTCCCGGCCTGCGTCTGCTGGGGACGGATGCGGCATCACCTGCCACCCCCCGGCCTGCGCTCATGGAGGACGGAGGGCGGAGGGGAGACTCTCCCGGGCGCGCTCCGCCATCTCCTTCGCCAGCATTACATGCTCGCAGAAGGAGGTGGCGGCGGCCAAAGCGCTCGCGCTCCGCACCATTGCCGCAAGGTGGTAGAGTCAAGTAACAGTCATTTTGGCCGTTGCATGAATGGGCCGACTCGACCGGGGAAGCACCACCCTCTCACAGAATATCGACGCCAAGTAACAGTATTTGAACTGTTGCGTTCCGTTTGGTGAGTGAGAGTGCCGGAGCCCAAACTCCTTTCCCATCCCCTTTCCTTTACAGGGTCGGCAGCCCGAGTGTGACGCCACTGGTCTTGCACACGTCCATAGGCCGCAGTAACCGCTTCCCATCAGGTGGGCCGTGTGTTTGTAAAAAAAAAAAAACGTGCTGCCGAGCGAAAGGACGCCCACCCCGACGCAAAAGTACCTATATCTCGGTAAGTTTAGTCAGGGCTCGTAACGATAGCGCCCGAAATTATTTGGTTTTACGTAACATTGACGCGTTTTTATATATTTTGTAATTATGCAGTCTGTAACAAAACTAGTGTCCGATCAGTAAGGGGTACATAGGTATCCTAAATACATAACCATATATGAAATTAAAAATATTATGTAAATGAAAATAAATGTATTATTGGAATTTTTAAATGAAATTTCCTAAATCATAATTACCCAAAATCTCCCCAAAATCTAAGATTGTGACCACACCACATACTATATTTAGCGGCGGCTCACCGCCCCTCGCTATTGTGTTATTTTTAATTTTATTTGTAGAGAGTGTTTGTTCATGTAATTTACTGCGTCGACCTAAATTTTATTGCAGTTTATGTGGGATATTTTTTTTAAACCTTATAATCTAAAAAGGATTACATAAAAAGAACCTAATAATTATAGCTATTCTCTATACTCAGACACCGGCGGTCGGTCAGCGACCTCCGTCCTACATGAACGCGGGCCTGGGGGTTGCAGTTGAGGCCACCTGTCACCCCAGCAGAAGCAGGCCGGGACAGTGGGGCGACAAGCGCCCTCCTTTTCTGGGGCAAGGTGGGGACACTATGGTTCCCACACCCGAGGAGGCCATCTCAAAACTGAACATGGCCCAAGGTTAGCTGGGTTGCGATGGAATTGCCTTATGGACCAACTTACACACCGGCATTGGAGACCCAAGATGGCGTGCGGTTTTAGTCTAGTGTATCGTTTGAGGTTTTAATTAGTAAAAAAGGCTTATTGCAACATTTAGCATGAAAGTGAAGGTAAGCATGTCTGAAATAGCCTCCTTTTTTTTACGTGCGGAAGACTCCACGGGCTTCACTCCACTGGAGCTAACGGTATTTATATAGCTGAATTACAGATTTAATTTTCAAGATAAAAAACACGTAAGAATTTTCTAGTTGAAGTCGGTGCCATCGGTCGGTCGGTGTCAGTAGGAAAATCTACCAGCTTGCAGGTGAGGTTGACTTTCTAGCTTAGTGAATGATGTAGACCGTGCCCCGCATTGCAGGGCTCCTTTTTCTTCCTGCTGTGTCACAAGAAATCCTAACACGAAGGGTACACCGTTCTAACCTAATCTATCCGTGCCGAGATGCACTGTTTTGGTAAGCCCACTCCACTCTGCACTACACTCTTTTCTCCACTCTCCTTCACTTTTCACTCCACTCTCCAATCCACTCCACTTCACTATCCACTCTACTCCACATACATTACAGGCGATTGCTTGTGGTGAGGAAGCGCCTTGAGACCGGCTGGATACTCGTTGAAAGGTTTTTTTAAGCATGTTATTATAAAACTCTGATGATACGGGCTACACCTTCGAACGGGTACCTACAATGTAACCCCTGCCGAACGGGTATTCCTTTCAAAACCCAGTAACAGGGTAAGCCGTTCCAACACAAGACTTTATATAATCATACAGTTCTATTTTACTTGTGGGCCACTTTGATACTCTATCGTCAGACCAGCTCCATAGTACCATATTAATGCATTGTCATCAAAATTAAACGTGTATACAAAATTTGATCACAATCGGTTGTGGATAACTGCTTCAAAATTTAATCTAGTTGCAAGATTCAACCCAAACCTAGGTAGGTTAGGTAGGGTACATACAGCAAGTTTTAATAAAAGCATGTAAAAATAACAACTTGGGTGCAAGTATGAAGTGCATGCAGCTCAAGTTGATTGGGTAATCCTGGATAACCAGATTAAAACCTTTCCGTGAAAATCTCTTCAATGGCTTAGTCATTGATTCCTTTCACGTGGTTATCCTAATAAATGTGTTAATCATTTTGCTGACTTTCGAGGATGTCACTCGAACAAAGGGTAACCCTGTAATATATGTTACCCTATGTACAGGTTTCCCAGTCAAAAGGCTTAACTGTGAAGCGAGGTTATCCGGTCCCTTAAAACAAATCTTTAATTTGCTATAGAATTAAAAAAATGGCGTTAATTCTGTTTCACACTAAACTAAACTATCTCTACAACTATTTCATTTCAATTATGAAATTTTGTTTGAAGAATAAGCAATCGGATTAAATCTAAACTTTATCAAAAAAAGTAGTCTAGTTTTTCTAAACTAGACTACTTTTTAGGTAGATTTCGATGAAATCGATCTACCTATTGGTTTCTTGACTACTGTCGAATTTAAAAAAAAATTCTTCATAGGAGGTCTAGTTATGACCCCCTGAGTCCGAAATAACCACTGGTCAAAAAGTTTATATTTATATATATATGTATGTATGGTTCCACTTCCCAAAATTTGCGGCACTCTCACGGTCGCATTTTTGCCCCGATCGCTTTCAAACTGCGGTCAAAAATTGCTTGGGTGTAAACTTAGTTTAAGTTCGTGAACGGGTGGAATCCGGCCTAAGGGGACGGTAGGGCCCCACTTTTTGTGAAATCAGTTTTTCCTCAAAATTTCACGTTCCATGAAAGATATTCGAACCGTTCTAATTTTATCCCATAGTATACATGAATACTAACAACTTTTAATTATAAACCTATAAGATTAAAACTTAACTAAAAGTGGAGGGGGAAAAAACCAAAATTTTTCGGGAAAAAAATCATAACTTCTAACCGGTGAACATTCTTGCTGTCGGAAACATTTTTAATCGATAGGCCATTTTTAAGTCTAAAATAAATGTCTGAAAAGTTTTTCGCTAAAAGTTACCGTTTTCGAGAAAAAAAATTAAACATGTATGTATGTAGTAATTAAACATGCATTTTTAGCGCTCGGCGTGGGTCATAGAAGAAGCATAGGTCATATTAATTGCTTCACGAAATCTACCTGTGCGTTCCCCCTGCGGGAACGGATTTTTTTTGATAAAGTTTAGATTTGGTCCTTAGTCTAGTCTAGTCTAGTTTAGCCGGGGTCGATCTCGCAGCACATACACTGATCAAATTAATGAGATACTGAAAAAAGGGCAGGTCAAAAGCACTCGAAACCGGCGGGCTTGCATGAAAGGTTTAATGACAGTGAAGGAAGCTCGTGAAGTATGTAAGGACAGAAGCAGATGGCGGTCTGTTGTCTCAGACTACCTCGGATGTATGTATGTATGTATGTAACTAAAATATGTAACACTATTCTTAATTTAAATTTATTAAAACTTATTTTCTATGTTTTTAGTTCAGTTTTCTATAAAAAGCGTGTTATTTTGGTTTTTTAAAACTTTTATTTATTTTCCAATGTTTAGTTTGGTTTACTTATAATTAAAATGAAATGAAAATTTGTTAATATAAGATAAATCGGCTAAAGATAATGGTTGGAAATTAAAATTAGATAAAATTTATATAAATTAACAACAATCTTATTTGGCAAATTGACAAATGGAATAATTTTATTAAATTAGTGTATTGTCATCGATCCTCGATAAATCTACAGAGTTTGAACGAAATCTGGCCGTTTAAAGTGGGTCAAAATCGCGCCCAAAGGAGTCGGTTTCAAACAAACATACAAACAAACATACAGGTGAACCTAATAAAAAACGTATAATAATAATCATGCCAAGTTTCAAATGTATAACTGTAATATTTTAAGGATTATATTTATCAATATCTAAAGTACGCAAATTTGAACAACAAGTATTTGAATTTGAAGTAACACTGTTAGGCTACTTCAGGAAGTTCAAGGAATCTGAAATTCGGTGTGTTGGTTGAAACTAATTACACGATATACAAATTAAGAAATCTGTTCATTATGCCCATAAAATATGAGATGGATAAGATGGAAGTTTATATAGAACTTTTGTTAATTTTATAGCTACGAAAATAACATATGGTATTTAGAACATTGGTAACAACATGTACAAGAAAGACTCGCGCACTAAGGGTGCCGTAACTCAATTGAGGTTCTTCTATCTTAAGTTCAGGTTTTTCTTTTTGAGATCATCATCCATCAAATTTTGACGCAGACGCTTCATTGATTGCTCCTCTGGAGTAGCTGGCGTCAACGTCAACGGCCAAGAGTCTGACCAACCGGCCCTTTTCAGGGCCAGCTGACCCCATTGCACGAGGGCGTCGGGGTATGGCGGGCCTGCAAGGCCCGCGGGGGGGCGTGGTCGCTCCAGGTACCCCTCTGTTGTTATCAGAGGGGACACTGCGAATGGCCCAGGGTCAGTCGGAGTGGAGTAATATGCTCTATGGGTAACCTTACACCCCGGCGTCTGTAGACCCGAGAAGGCGTGCGGTTTTAGTCGGTTCAAGCCCGACATAACCGCCCCCGCTGGCCGGCGGGGGGGTATCCGAAGGGATTTCCGCACAAATAAAAAAAAAGGCGTTTCCGGTAACCCTGGGGTTATCCATTCCAGGGCTTACCCGGGGTGCCCGGCAATGGACACTTGGGGAGGACACCGTGTGGTATTAGTCGGTCCGATTCCTACACGCAAACCCCATCGTCGGCACCGATGGGGTGAAGCCCGTGGGGGTTTCCACACGCTAAAAAAAAATGTGTAGGGTTCGTGGAGAACTTAAGATTATATTCGGTTAAGAGTAGATTCAAGCAGAACGCTCAACAGTTGGACAGTGGTAGGCAGTGGTAGACAGTGGTAGGCAGTGGTAGACAGTGGTAGGTAATGTAAAGTTAGTAACATAGTCGACAAGTTGAAAATGGTCTAAAACTATTTAACAAAAAATTAAACCGCCGAAAAAACTGAAAAGCAAATACTAATAAAACTTTTTTATTTAACCTTAATAACGTACTTCTTAAAGTACTGAAACTATATCTAAGTATATATTTTTGGCTGTAATCCTCTAATTACTACATGCTTAATTTTTGATAACTTTTAAAATATCTCCCACCTTACTTAAGCTAATATAATCATCCCCTGTTTTCCTACCATTCGGGTTGGATTTTTATTTTCAAATTTATATGGGACCAACTTTGGGGTAAACTCTTTCGAATAAAAAAAGAATTATCAAAAATAAACTCTGTAAAAAGTTATGCGTGGTCATACACAAAAAAATATACGCGTCAACTTGAGAACCTCGTCCGTTTTTTCGTCGGTTAAAAATGCGCCTGAAGGAGCGTTATGTTTTTCAAGAGTATGTATGTATATATACTCGTAATTGATTGGTACGCTCTGCGACTTGAACAGCACATTTTAATTTTAGTTCGAGAGATTTCGTTAGATTCTTATTTACTGAGAGAGTGACACTGGGTATATGAAAATAATAATTTTTATTTAAAAAGTTATACCATTGTTAACTAACAAAACTTCCTCGAACTCCTTTATCGTAATTGAACAAAAAAAATTGTTTATATAATTGTCTAAAAGATGTTTTGCTTCGAGGAGCCTTTCTTATATACATACATAACAAGAACGCCATAAAAGTTGATAAAATATTCATACTTTGTTTTTAGTAATTTTTGTAATTGAATAATTTTTACTCGAATTTTCCAGTTGTTGTTCAATTGAGTGTGTGTAATGCTCGCAAAGGAGATGGCGGAGCTCGCCCGGGAGAGGTTTAGAACTCTCCCGGCCCGCCGAGCCCGCAACATGCTCGCCGCGCGTTGCAGGCGACACAGGTGCCGGAGGTCGCTTAACGACCTCCGTCCTCCATGAGCGCAGGCCTGGGGTGGCAGGTGAGGCCGCCTGTCACCCCAGCGGAAGCAGGCCGGGACGGTGGGGCGACTAGTGCCCTTCCCCCAAACCGGGGCAAGACGGGGACACCGTGGTTCCCAAACCCGAGGGAGGCATCTCGAAACCGGAGATGGCCCAGGGACAGTCGGGGTGCGAGGAATATGCTCTATGGGCAACATTACACCCCGGCGATTTAAGACCCGAGACGGCGTGCGGTTTTAGTCGGTTCAAGCCTGACATAACCGTCCCCGCTGGCCGGCGGGGGGGGTATGCGAAAAAAAAGGTACTTACTCTACATCTAATCTACATGATTATTATTATTATTTCCAACGGGGATGTCGTTGACCAATCTTACCTTAGTGGGCTATTTCACCCATTTTCCCTAGTCCTCGCTTTTGAGGACGGTGTGGTATCCGGTAATTACGGCAATCCGTTAAACTTACCTGTTGCCTTGCATAACCTTACGATCTGGTCCACCTTCAGATCCTACGGGTCTTCTGTATCCAGTGTGTCCGACCCCATTGTCTCCCATCTTATCCGTGAGTACTTGGGGCATTCGGCGAGTAGGTGGTAGCTGGTCTCGGTACCATCCATGCACTCCGGGCATCTGGGGTCGGTTTTCACGCCTATCAGTGTCAGGTGCTTTTCGGTTAACAGTGTCCTTTTAACATTTCTATAACGAGTCTATGCTACCTCTGGAAATTTTAATCAGTTGACTTATCCTTCTTTTGTCTATGCCTTTTATGAAGATTTTCGACAGTCTCATGCCTGTCAAGGATTCCATCTTCGGTTCCTTTCTGTTTCGGTTGATTACTCTCTTTGTTATATTGTGCGTATTTGATAGACTAGGCTCCCGGCCAACCTAGTTTTCATCAGCTCCTTTGAGCAGCTGCCAGTCCATAGACCAGTACTTTTCAGTTTGAATCACTGTTCTCATCAATTGCTCTCTTTTTTATTTGTTTCTAAATTTAAGTGACTCAGGCCTTAGTATGCCGGTGGTCTTCAGGGCTTCCAGTCTTTGAAATTTGTCTAATTATATCTATGTCTTCACGTTTTAGGATGTCCTCTATAGAGTCCTGAGTTGCTTTGTCGAAAGCGTTCTCAACGTCAAGGAAACAGCCCAGTGCGTATTCTGTGTTGCTTATCGATCTCTGTACTCTGTTGATAAAGTTATGGAATGCTGTCTCAGTTGACTTACCGTCCACGCATGCATGTTGGTTGTGATGGAGTGGAGATCCGAATTTAAGTATTTGTTATCTTATTATTCTTTCTAGTAATCTATCTAGAGTCTCGAGTGAGACTGAGGACAGGCTTATACATCTGAAGGCCTTGGCCTCTTTATTTTTCGTGCGGAAACCCCCTCGGGCTTCACCTCACCGGAGCAAACGGTGAGGTGGGCGTGTCGGAGTCCAACCAACTAAAACCACACGGTGTTTCGTCACATCGGCCTGCGTGGCCGAGGAACCTGGTGTGCCCTAGAAATTATATCCCAGAGATCCCGACCGGCCCGGCCGCCAGTAGTGGCGACCCCGACGTGATGTAAGGGATCTAAATCCCCCTCCCCTATAGAGAAGCGCGCGCGGTAACACAACGCGCCGCCACCCTGGGCCTGCTTCTGCTAAGGTGACGACTAGCCCCAACCGTCACCCCCAGGCCCGAACTCATGGAGGACGGAGATCGTTCTGCGATCTCCGCTGCCCGGTGCGCCTTCGACGGCACGGGAGAGCGCTAGACCTCTCCCGTCCCTTTTCTGCCGCCTCTTTTGCGCGCATCACTGCCTCGCAGAAGAAGGCGGCAGCGTTCCACACACTCTTGCTGCCGACCATGGCCAGCACCAGGGTATGCAGCGTGAGGCTTTCAGCTCCGACAGCTTCCTCGAGGACACGGCGCCTCTCTATCCACTCTGGGCACTCTGCCAGTGTGTGAAGCGGTGTGTCCACGGAGCAGCCCTGGCAATGGTGGCACTCGGACGTCGGCTCCCGGCCTATACGATGCAGGAACTCGCCGAAACAACCATGTCCGGTGAGCACCTGCGTCAGCCGGTAGCAGAGGCTACCGTAGCGCCTCTCCTGCCAATCCTCCATGACGGGTCTTACTGCCAAAATCGTGGCTTGCCCTGCGCTTGGTTGCCCAAGTCGTTCTTTCCATTCCTCTATGAGCACCTGGCGGAGCTGTGATCGCTGCCCCTCGATTTCTCGTGGGGCAGGCCTCAAATCTCGCTCCAGCGCCTCCTTGCGCCACTGGGAGGGCTCGCTTCCAGGTCCCATGGAGGCGTCCCGGCTAGGATACTCGCCGCCTCAAAGGAGATCGTGCAGTACCCTCTTATGATCCTGACGGCTAGCACTTGCAGGGGGGATCGCAGGATTGCGACATTGCTAGCCGTCAGGTTCGCCGCCTATACTGGGGCCCCATGAAGGGCCATGGACCGCACGATCCCAGCGTAGAGCCTTCTGCAGGAGGCGTCGGGCCCAATCAAATTAGGCAGCAGTTGCGCGAGCGCAACCGCCCCCCTCTTGAGCTTGGGAGCCAGATTTCGGAAGTGATGTCGTCCCACCGCCCATCGAATACGAGCCCCAAATACCTCATCGATGCGTACACCTCCTACGACAAGACTGGATCCCTCTGGTGGCCGATTCCGACTCCGGGGCCCATAGAAAAAAAGAGCCTCGGATTTGTGGAGGGCCACCTCGAGACCCAGCCGCCGAATTTTGGTACGTTGCCTTGCCTGGTTTCGGTATGAAAACCGCTCTTGTTATTTCGGTCGTACACTCGACACAAACATGTATATTCAGTTTTAACTATATAGCATTTTTAGGGTTCCGCTTTTTTTTAGGGAACGCTTATAGATTCGTCATGTCTGTCCGTACGATTGTCACAGCCACTTTTTTCCAAAACTATAAGAACTATGTTGTTGAAACTTGGTAAATATATTATGTATTCCGTGAACCGCATTAAGATTTTAGGTTTTAGATTTTAAAATGATATTAAGGTTTTTAATATCATTTTTCTCTTAACTGAATACTTTGCGCGAGAGACATTTCCAAAGTGGTAAAAGGTGCCCCCCCCCCCCCCGAAAACTTCTAAAATAAGAGAATGATAAAACTAAAAAAATATATGATGTGCATTACCACACGGTAATGCACGTCATCAAGTGTACATACACTTCCACCGAAAATTGGTTTGAACGAGATCTAGTAAGTAGTTTTTTTGTAATACGTCATAAATCAACTCAAATATAAAATTAAAAAAAAAAGGATTATTATGTTACTTGCTACTACGGAACCCTTCATGGGCGAGTCCGACTCGCACTTGGCCGCTTTTTTTTTGTTTATTAGTGAGAGGAACAAAGTTACAAATGTTTGGTGAGATCGGTGAGTTTCTTATATTGAAATAAATGGATCAAAGAATTTGCATCAATATTTGTGTAAAATATGGAATTTAGTGCTCTCAAAGACTCGAAATGGCACACGGTGAGTCTACTCTAAGTTAAAATATTTCTTTTTAAATATTTATATATACACATACATTGATATTACAGGTTACAAAACCTAATACAGCAATGTAGAAATGAGAAAAACCAATGACAAAAAGTAAAATAGTAAAACAACCATATCATCCTAAACTAAAGGTGAGTGAGGCAATCCAATGTCAACCTCTCAAATTCCGCCAAAGTACAGACAAAAATAGCCAACCGCTTCGAGATAAGATTTAAAAAATGTAAAGCCCGAGTAATTCGAGCAAACTTTTGGATATTATTGCGAGATGTGGGCACCTCAAACACCTTCATCCGTGGCACCTGCCGCAGTCTTGTTTGGGACAAGCGCTTCAACGTTTCCAATACTTGAGGATTATTTACCTTACCACGAAACACTAAAAACACGTATTTAGCTAAGGCAAATTCTCTCCTTACTTCCAGCTTATAGTATCCAACCATCCCTATGTTTATAAGTGGTACAAGCTCTTCTAAGAAGGCTGAGAAGATACCAGTGACGAACCTTATTCTGGATACCCAAGCTTATTAATAACAGATAAAAAGTGCGTAAAAATAAAGAAAATAATATTGAAGAATTGTTAAACCACCATTTGAGAAGCCTTAAAGTCCCCACCACAGTAAGAGAAGTCACCGTACTTTTTGGACACACTGTGTATACACCGGCTTTCGTCATCACCCCTTGGGTCGTTCTGAGACCTCGCTTGGTCTTTTTTCTTTTCTTCTCTAGGGCCTTTGTCCACCAGGATTGTCCTTTGCCTGGTCTGATCTCTTTGAGTGCGCGTGCCTTATGATATGTCTCCCTCAGAGCATCATCATTTTTATTTTGCGCTAATGTGCCCCTCCTTTCACCCCCAGAATACGAGGGGCAGCCTGGGTCATTAAGTGACCCAGGGAGGGCTTCTCCGGCGTTGCCGATACTCTCCTGGTGTCTACTTTCTATTTCATTTGCGCTCATGTTCGTTGGTTTCCGGGATTGCCGGATTTGGTTTTGGGTTGGGGATGGTGAGATGTGAATTACCTAGAGGCTTTTGTTACGTCTGTTTCTTATGGAACCAGACCAATAACAGGCGGCAACCACGCAAAGATCCTGATAAGTTGCGTTGTATTATAGAATACATTTTGGGACTAGATTGTCAAAACACCAAAAAGATAATGTTTAAGATTACGTTCGGGTACCAAAATCCTTACCTATCTTTTGGTGATTACGTTGATTTATAGAGTCTTTATAGAGCCCACTTTGAATAAAACTATCTTAACGGAATTTAAGACGATTTCTTTTATTGTCTTATTGTTTACAATATACCCTATGTTTCAGTTGCTTTTCAGCAGTCTTGGTCATGAAGATAAAATATGTTAAAAATAATAAACATCCGATAATATCATAGTGCAATCAAATGGTTTTTATTAATACCAATCGACACTCGCAATTACCCTGTCCGGTAGCTGACACATTACATAACGCATATCACATTTGCTGAATGCCGACACTCTTATAGTTTGACACTTTTGAATGGTTGCAAATTAACACAAACGCTTCATGCGTGGGTAAGAATGTAATTGGTCTGGTTGAATGTTCTGCGGATGTACTGGTCACGGGGATGGACCTTGAATTACCTATCCGAGGCGAATTCACAACATTGCGCTCTCGCAATCGTTGGTTTTATACTCATGACACAGTAATCGTTAGAAGAGTAGCTATCGGTTTTACATTCGTGATCCATTTCTACTAAATTTTACTTGTTATGAATATGGTGGTAGTGTTTCTTTTTAAAGGTTTACCTCTAATATTAGTTAATCTGTTGTAATTGATAGTTGAGAAGTGTTAAAAAAATATTGTATTGAGAAGTTTTAAGAGTGTATAAAAGCTTTCGAGGTCTCGAGCGGTGTTTAGTCTCTCTGCGCGGTTACGTTGAACCGGTCGTGAGCTGTTTGACCCCACCCACTTATACACTTCTTACCTATACTACACGTAAGTTTGTTAATATATTTATTAAAAGCCTGTTCTGGATTACTCGTCGCCATGTCATATTTGTTGCATTATTAAGTTTGCTGAGATAAGTACAGCCTCATACCTCAAAGTGAACTTAAAACAGTGGGCAATTTGTGAGAAAATTTGGTTATTCAGTAGTATAAATAACTAGGTAGTGTTAATTAAGTGATCTTCTTTAAACGAGTACATTTTTTTTTCGTGATGTATAAAATTTTAATTTCATAAGTCACTGGTTCGTCGTGTTCGCCGATACAATTTATATAAATTTATCTTGAGCTGATGTCTTTGTAACTTCTGGTCTGTAAAAGATATATTTAAATTCCATTATACTATTGTGATTGAACTATATCTAGGTAAATTTTGAACATATTTATAGACGCGAGGCAAATATCTAATTGCAAAAAAAACTGAACCTATAAAACTTGGGTGCTGGTTGAGGAAAAGAAAAGCAGTCACTTTTTACACAATAAATAACAATTTGAAAAAAATGTATAAAAAATATGTTTCACGACTTTTATATTAGGTCGTTACATTTGAAATTGCCGTTTTTCTTGAAGAAATTGGAGGAAACCCAATATTCAGTACTAACATTTTTGCATTTTTTTTAGGAATGACAAATCCAAATTTTATGATTTTTTTGTGTATGAATGAGACAACATTAAGCTAACAAACAGCAACTTTTATTATATTTTTGAAAAGTGACAGCTGTTAAGTAATACGAAATATCATCAAAATGGATAGCATTTAGGAAGTACTGTTTTTGAAGATCGAATTAATTTATCAAGCGGCCAACCCTGGGGTTATCCTTTCGAGGGCTTACCCGGGGTGCCCGGCAACGGACACTTGGGGAGGACACCGTGCGGGTTTAGTCGATACACGACATAACCACCCCCGCTGGCCGGTGGGGGGGTATCCGAAGGGATTTACGCAGGTAAAAAAAAAAGCGGCCAATTAAAACAAAATTTAATACAGAGTTGTGAGAGTTGTAAAATCTTGAAAATAACTTTCAAAAAAAAAATATAATGGAAATAGCTATTAAATTACAGGAATAACGAACTCATGAATTTGTAAGAACATTTCGGCAATTTCATAGGTATTATTAACAGAATTTTAATTAAAAAGAAACTTAATACTCCGCGGTAGCAATTAGAATTAGATTGAAATGTACTAGAAATTAATGAATTAATAATTTAAACTGATATTGAGATCGAATGAAAACATTAAATATCATTTAAATTGTTTAAAATATTAAATTACAATTTTATTTAAAAATCAAAATTAAAAATGAATCCTAATTTTTGGACGATAATCGCAAGACAGGCACATGAATAGATAAGTGTATATTATCTATTCTATGATATAAGAACCCACTTAAATTCAAACTTTGATATCAATCATCTAATAAATTGGATCTTTTGTGCTTAGATAGGGCTCTATATATAAAAGTCCTATATGACCAATAGATGACTTCAAAATTTTAATGGCAAATTGACTTTAACAAACGCTAGATACAAATTTGAAGATTTTGAATATTGAATCTTATTTAAGTATGTAGGTTACTAGATATTTTTACTTTTTTTATTAGATATTTTTACTTTTGCCCGACGCGACGGTCTCAGGAGATATTAATATACAAGTATAGGTTATCTTCTCGATTTCGATTTTTTAAATGAATGGCTTCTGCTATCGAAAGAATCGCCGCAAATTCGCCAATGTCAAGTAAAATATAATTAATGTTTATAAAATTATTAATGACGTAGACGCCAATTTCAAGTGTATGTATTATTCCAGACTATAAGCTGTCCCTGTCCTAAATTTCAGCTAGATCCGTTCAGTCGTTGAAGCGTGATTGAGTAACAAACATCCAAACATCTTAAACTTTCACATTTATAATATTAGTAGGAAAGTAGCATATAAAGATTAAATATGGCAATATGGGTATCAAATAGCAACCAGTAAATTACCAATTCCACATATTATTTATTAAAGTACCTAAAAATTTATTCGACTATGCAAAAAAAATGACTGTAGACAGAATAGATAATAAGTAGCTGCAAGCACTGGCGATGACGTGACGGCAGTTATTGTAGCAAAGACATTTTATTTCATTGTCATTCGCTGTGTATTTCATGATAATTTGATACTAGCTGGTACCAGCAGCTCGGCCCGCGTGGATGTCGATTATCGCGACTTGGTCATAATTCTGATTCTACTCGACCAATTCTCGACTCGACCATTTAAACATAGTTAGTTTAGTTTAGGCAGAGTTTAAGACCTTCCTAATAAAGAAAACTGCATCAAAATCCGTTCAGTAGCTGTTGCGTCCATCGCGAACAAACAGTCAAAAGGACTAGACGTAAAAAATAAATTGTGTTCAGAATCGGTCATTTATCATAATCCAAGTATTTTTATTTAATACCTACAGTTTACAATTTACAGACATCCCTAATTTACAATTCTATTATAGTACTAGCTGATGCCCGCGGGTCGGCCCGCGGGGAGTTATCGGATATTCAGTTATCGGTTTTGATCATATCTCCGGTTCTACTTAACCAATTACAGATTTCAGCAGATTTTCAAGTATAACCAAGACGTTTCTATTAAAAAAAAACTATCAAAATCCGTTAAGGAGCTTTGGCGTCCATCGCGGGCAAACAGACTAAAATTCAAAAACAAATATTGTCGTGTTCAGAATCGTTCATTTAACATAACCCAAGGCTTTTTAAATATCTCCAATATAGCTAACTTACAATTCTATAATAGGATAGATAGATAATATAATAGATAATCGCGGTGACCGTTGTATTTAAATAGGTGGGTATGTATCTATTTAAATACAACGGTCACCGCGATTAAACATTGTCTTTTTAGGGATTTTCTTTAGAAAAGCCCTATTGCTAAGGAGTTGTCGTCGTTGCCAATTTTCTGTCACGGTTTTGGGTATGAAGGAGATGAGCTATCGAGTTGCTGTTTTCGGTAATAGATTCGTGCTGGGGTGAACCATTGCAAGATAAAAAAAAAACGCAAAATTGAAAATCCCTCGTATTCGGTTGAGCTCGTCTCAGGAATTCAACTTGTTTTATTTTATGTATTGTTTACCACTAGATTGTGGAGGTAGGCCTTTCTAGGGTCTGTGGAGTGATTTATTATGAACTAGCTGTTTACCCTATTCCACCACCATAACCTATATAAGATACACAATTCCACCAAACATCATTTTTTATATACCAAAAGCAGCAGCGTTTCCGTTTAACGCTCCCAGACGGCTTATTTTTTTCGACACCTCCAATAAATATCATTACATTTTAGCCAACGTATACAACAATTTGACAAATTATATACTAAATCCTTCCTCGAAAACCACTCTATCAATTGGTGGAAACAATATGAAAATCGGTGCAGTATTTTTTAAGTTTTTCATAACAGATATAGCGGCGGAAGACGGATAGTGTTTCGCGGCATTTATCCGATAGTCATAACTTCTGGTCATAATCATTAGTGGCTAAATTATTATATGTATAATATGTTTGTAACACAATGTTTTATATTACGTATTAGATCTATAGTAAGTCATTGTCGCGAGGTGTGAGCCATCAACATGATCGATTTGAAGATCAAAATTAATTATGTAATTACTCATGTAATTACATAATTAATTTTGATCTTCATCATCAATTTATCGCTATTCCCGATTGCATCTGAAGCTTTCACCTTGGAGCCCAAGGTTCGCTTACTCCTTCTTCTCCTTTTGGTTTGACTTGCTTCTATGGGAGCCACTACATGCCGTCTGACCTTGTAACACCGATAGGAAAGCCTGCGCCACTGGCTTGTAGGTGAGGTTGACTTCCCCCAAAGATTTTGGTGGGACCCTTATTTTTTTTAACTGTTTTTTTTATTATACACAACTTCAATCAATACTGTTATTGTATGGTTCACAAGTGGTGCCAGTGAACTCAGTTAATTAGATATTAGGTCGTTTTTTGTGAGTTGTGACCTATTAGCGTATTACAATGTAAAATTAACTTTGTTGTTCACCGAAATAAAATAAATGAATGTCAGGTGATCTCAACTCTCTGACTATACGTATGTAGATTGACAATGTGCCTACTTCAGCTGTTTGAGAATAACTCACATTGATACATATTAATTAGATATTGCCGTTTTTTTTGTTTGAGATTATTAGTAATACACCTCTGCCTACCCTTTCGGGGATACAGGCGTGAAGTTATGATATGTTTATCAGGTGACGCAAACATAAAAAACTATTGAATACATACAAGTTAAAAAATATTGTAAGGATAAGGAAATTATGATCCGGAATCGGGTATTTTTGTAAATACAGTGACTCACGTACAATTCGACGGAAAGCTTAGTTTGTTGTTAAACAATCTCACCAATTAAGTTTTTATGTATATCGGATCCTACATACTTAATTCAAGTTTTACAACATATTGTCAATATTTTGCAAATATATTTATAATCGCTTATTTGCAGCATTTTAGTTCAGCTCAGCATGTTTAGTCGTCATAATATTCGGTGTTGTCTTTATTCACATAGGTATTTCATATGAAGCGAGCTCGTGGGCCGCCGCCACCTCCTTTTGCGAGCATGTAATGCTCGCGAAGGAGATGGCGGAGCGCGTCCGGGAGAGATTTAGAATTCTGCCGGTCAGCCGAGCCAGCAACATGCTCGCCGCACGTCGCAGGCGACTCAGACGCCGGAGGTCGCTTAACGACCTCCGTCCTCCATGAGCGCTGGCTTGGGACTGGCAGGTGAGGCCGCCTGTCACTCCAGCAGAAGCAGGCCGGGGCGGCGGAGTGACTAGCGACCCTCCCCCGAACCGTGGCCAGACGGGGACACCGTGGTTCCCAAACCCGAGGGGGCCATCTCGAAACCGGAGATGGCCCGGGGTCAGTCTGGGTGCTAGGGATATGCTCTATGGGCAACCTTACACCCCGTTTTAGCCGGTTCAAGCCCGACAAAACCACCCCCGCTGGCCGGCGGCGGGGTGGTATCCGAAGGGATTACCGCACGAAAAAAAAGGTATTTCATATGCAAAAACAGGTAAACATAAGGTAAACATATAACTGTTATGTTTAAGTGCTTTCAAATTATGAATAACGGGGTTCCACATACAATATATATATTTTTTTTTTATTTGAAATGTTATATTCATTGTACCAAAAACTTATCGTTTTATGAAATTGTACAAAATAAATGTTAGATCATACAGATTTAAATTAAATTGTAAGTAGCCACTAACTTAAAAGTGCCTCCTCAACGGGAGCATTCGCTTGTAATGTAACTTTTTCAATCTGACTAACGAGCATTCGCTCGTAATGTAATAGAGGCGTTGCATGTTATATCAAAATATTACAGACATTGTGCACTGTCATGCTTGGCTTTCCTCCCTCACTTATGCAATGCACGAATTGTCACTGTAATATTCGATTCGACTCACTCATTGGTGAATGCTCGTCTCAGTTGCGTTACATTACAAGCCATTGCTCCTGGTGAGGAAGCACCTTAGCGTTAATCGCAACCACGACAGCAGGTGTACTCTGGCTCGCATGCAATCGTTGTCGTATAGAATATTAAATATTCATCGCGTGCGGTCGAGGTCTTCAGAGGTTTTATTTGGCTTTACACCTTTAAAATCATTCTATTGACTTTTGGTGATATAGAAACGGGACCACATTGCAATTCGACTAGAGTTATTAAACGAATCATTTTTCTTTGATAAGGCACCTGTCCCATTGTTAACGATTAACGAGAAGCAACTAATAGACACGCATTGTACATTTATAGGTACGTAATGAAATGAGAACGGTGAATACGTCTTAAGTCACGTAACATCAGCTGATTTAAAAAAATACAAAACAAAAACAATAAGTCTTTTTAATCGCAAAATAGTAGATGTAATTGAACTAACTCGTAGATTGATATTTAGTGAACGTCCTAAACTAAATAGTAGATGGTTCAACAAGGGACTAAAACAAGCCATAATGACACGAGATGTTTTAGCCACCCGAGCGAAGCGAGGGTGTCTAATAGTTCGAGGGTCATTATGGTTGTTTAGTCCCACGTTAAACACTCTACTTTTCACTTTGAATGCGAGGAAAAAAAACGACGTTCTATACAAAATTATAATATTTATAATAACAAAGTTTCTTAAAATTACGTATTAGTCGTTAATCTAACCTAAGAAAAGTTAAAAGTGCAATTTGTACATTTATTTACATTTAAATGTATGGTTACCTGGTACCCTGGTACATTAACGTGGGTCTCCGTGCTTTGTATTTGAGCATGTTGAATATCTTCACTCGGAGTAAAAGTTGGAGAGAACGCAAGCTTAGTACGAATAATCTATTCAAAATTCAAATTGCAAAGAAATTTGTCCCGCGGTTTTTTTTTGTTAAGTGACGTACCTACGCTTTAAATGCTTGCAGATTTAGCCAACAGATTCAAACTTAAAAATAATTTAATACTAATTGGAAATGCATAATAAAATGAATTAATCCTTAATACTTACATAATAATTAATTAAATTAATATCATTCATCGTGTTTCACGAAATTAAATGGGTTTTTAGATTTTTTCAAATGTCATTTTAAGGTTATTTCTATACACAATCACTAAAAAGGTGATAATCCTCCCATTCACAGACACCGTGATTGGCTGTCTAGGAGTTTTCAAAGTAAATTTAAAAAAAAAAACTTTAGTCCCTAGAGATTAATAAGGAACTTTGGTCCCGATATACCTAGACTAAGGTAACATTTTAAGAGCATGAGAAGTGAAAACGTAATTATTTCACTGTCGGCTTTTTATAACTAAGTAGGTAGATAGTGCGACTTCAAAAACCTATTTAACAAAAATGCACAGTTGCAAAACAATTTTTTTTTACTTGTTACAATTTTTTCAATATTTGAGTAAACATTTTACTAGCACATAAATCTTGTTATTGGCCTTCTATGGTTGCTACATTTTTAATATAATTAATACTGTTATTAAATGCATGATATAAGTAATTATGTATATTAATTATGCAAATACAAAATTAGTTCAAAACAGTTTTATTTCATGTATAGACTAAACTAAAATAGACCAAGATCTCAGGGTCCCTAAACTCACATTAAAAGTCATTTTATGAACTCAATGAAATTTTTAACAATTAGTATGCTTACTTTTCCTATATACATTTTATCAACGTTAAAATGTTATCCACTTGACAAGGACCGTTATAAGCATATTTGAATTTTTTATTTAGCATTGATGTCTTAGATATGACTATAGTAATATATTTAGTGTCAGAAATATTGAATATGAAATCAACCCTATTTTTTGAATTAATTGACTAAATATACATATTTTGGTTATTAGATATAGTCATTTGATCTTTTTAAATAATTTATTTTACACTAGCTGATGCTCGCGGCTTCGCCCGCGCGGAGAGCGGATATCGTTTTTTGGACATATCTCCGGTTCTGAATATAACCGAAAGCAATCAAACATACGGCTGATTTGAGGTCTAACCAAGGACTTTCTAATAGAAAAAACCACAACAAAATCCGTTCAGTAGTTTTTGCGTACATCGCGAACAAACAGACAAGAATTACAAAAAAAAAATGTGTGCAGAATCGTTCAGTTAACATAATGCAAGTTTTTTTTAAATATCTCCAATGTACAGACACAAATAATTTACAATTTATTTTATTTTTATATATTTTATTATTTTATAATAGTATAGATATCACTTAGCTAGCTTTGATAAGTGTGCTAAAAAACAGAGTTCAAAGATTTAGGTGCATACAGGCGAAGATAAGAAATGCGTGTCAAAAGCATTTAAAAAATCAAGCTTTTATAATGCTTACCTACAGACAATTTCGCGTTTGTGCGGATGCATTGAGGAGCTCCTTGATCTAGCGCTAATTTTGGATGCCCCGTCAAGTTATGCTCACCATATAAGTGAAATATCCACGGAACGAAACCAAATTAGTTCCGTCCGATTAGAGAAATTGGCTAGAATTCAGATTGCAACCTTCAAAAAGATCCCTCAAGATTGAATAGAATAGAAATAAACTGTACTGTATACCTACGAATCAAAATATGCATAAATAGGTATATGGAAAAGATAATTAATATATCTTTTTAAGGTAGATCTCTTTGGTGTATGCGGTTCCACCTAGAACCTCGGGGCCAAGCCAACCTCATCTGCAGGCTCATCTGCTACACTTGCTGACTGACGGACTAGGTTCTGGCGCAGAATTTCCTATCGGGTTGTGACCCACATAAGTCAAATATAAAGGAGGAGAGGAAGTAAACGTGCCCGGGGCTCTGAGGTGAAGGGCGTGGAAGCAACCGGGGACCACGCTAACATGACGACAATGATATTTTAAAAAACCTTGGTATCTTGAATCTAGACTATATGGTCTATATTATGATATTGTCAGAAGTTCACGCAAATATTGAAATAAAAAAACCGGCCAAGTGCGACTCGCACACCGAGGGTTCCGTACAAACCTGTAGGTATATAAGTAAAAGTTCACCCATCACGACAATCGAGTCATATGTAGTTATGGTAGTAGTAACTTTAAAATTTTCAAGAATATTTTTTATTCTTGGATGTAACTAAAAATTTACGGTTTTCGTAATTTTTCCTTTATCTGTACTAAAAAACGTTACTTCTTACCAAATTTCAAGATTCTAAGTTCACGGGAAGTACCCTGTAAGTTTCGATTCCCGTGCGAGTTTCGAAAATTTGCGGATATTTGCGGTATAAACGGCTGTATCTTTTGATTGCTTTGGTTTAGAAGTTTCATTTTTTCACAGCTCCAAGGGACAGTAGACCTGAGTATATTAGATATAAATCTCAGTTTGATACCTCCATGCGTTCCTGAGAAAAACGGTCTTGACAGACGGACGGACGAACGGACAACGAAGTGATCCTATAAGGGTTCCGTTTTTTCCTTTTATTGAGGTTTCAATTTCAAGGGTTCAATTTTTTCCTTTATATTGAGGTACGGAACCCTGGGGTGCTTGGTTGGGGCCTCCACGCGGTGCACCCTGGGCAACGGAGGCGGCAGTGCCTCTCTCCTAGGGCGGGAGAGACGCTGCCGCCTACGGCCAACTCCGACCGAGGCGAGGACGGCCCTGTTGAGGGCTGTTCGGAGGCTTTCCACGTGTCCCTCTGATTAGCAGAGGGCACAGTGGAGAGCAAGTAAGGGGGCCATCTCGAAACCGGAGATGGCCCAGGGTCAGTCGGGGTGCGAGGGATATGCTCTATGAGTAACCTTACACCCCGGCGTCTTAAGACCCGAGACGGCGTGCGGTTTTAGTCGGTGCAAGCCCGACATAACCGCCCCCGCTGGAGACCCCCCGCTCTACAGCGGGGGCGGTATCCGAAGGGATTTCCGCACGAAAAAAAAAAAAAAAGGTACGGAACCCTGGGCAATAGCGGCGGTAAGGCCCATCATGGAGGATTGGCTAGAGAGGCGACACGGAAGCCTCTCGTACCGACTGACGCAGGTGATCTCCGGGAAGGGGTGCTTCGGGGACCGCCTGCATCGGATCAGGAAGGAGCCAACGCCTGAGTGTCATCACTGTGACGCGAGCGAGGTCTCAGGGCTGCACACGCTGGCGGACTGCCCGGCGTGGGAGGTGCCGAGGCGTGACCTCGTGGCAGCCATCGGGGTGGGAGTCCTCTCGCTCGGCAGCATGATTGCGGCAATGGTGCGGAGCGCGAGCGCGTGGGCCGCCGCCACCTCCTTCTGCGAGCATGTGATGCTCGCGAAGGAGATGGCGGAGCGCGCCCGGGAGAGGTTCAGAACTCTCCCGGCCCGCCGAGCCCGCAACATGCTCGCCGCGCGTCGCAGGCGACTCAGGCGCCGGAGGTCGCTTAACGACCTCCGTCCTCCATGAGCGCAGGCCTGGGGGTGGCAGGTGAGGCCGCCTGTCACCCCAGCAGAAGCAGGCCGGGACGGTGGGGCGACTAGCGCCCCTCCCCCAAACCGGGGCAAGACGGGGACACCGTGGTTCCCAAACCCGAGGGGGCATTTATTTCTAACCAGAATCAGCTATATGAAATTTTATGCTTCTCACTTCGAAAATAATTAGTAAAAGTTAGTAAAAGTAAAAAATAGCATCGCGTATGTTTTTTCTCTGTGTTCTAATTGCGCTACAAGGGCTACAAGCTTTTCAAATCAGCACAACCCACAGAACTAATAATATTCTTTGTACTGCGGCACAACCCTTGTATCAAATTATTATTTTCGTTTTGGTACAACAGATTTTTTTGGTAAAAGCTTATTTAAAAAAAAAAAAATATTCGCAACTTTTTAATTTTAGTAATGTCATGTTGTACCAGAGTGCTAGCCAAGAGCAGCCAAAGGAGCTCAACACAACGAGTCTATCTTGTTTAGTTCCAGATCCCCTACCGTCTCCATTTTCAGAGTTGTACATCATGTAGCACCAGAGTGTTTACTGGGACAAAACAAAGCCACTTGATAGGTTTATGTTGTTTAGCTTAGGAGACATCATCATCATCAGATTCTGATTACCATGTAACACCAGATAGTTTGTCAAGACAAAACAAATGAGCCCAAACTCGACAAGTTTACATTATTTAGTTTAGGAGTTGCTGTGGTTACCTTCCTATTCCATCATCCAAACCCTGAATACCATGTCCCATCAGAGAGGTTGTCATGACAAAACAAATGAGATCAAGCACGATATGTTTACCTTGTTTAGTTTAGGGATTGCTGTAGCCACCTTCCTATTACATTATCCAGACCCGGAATATCATGCCACATCAGAGAGTTTGTCAACGAAAGTAACTTCATGGTGCCTAAATGACACTTCTTTCGTTCGTGTTTCGTGCGGGCCCGCAATTGCGAATGTGCGTTTCATGGTAGGCCTACTGATACAAAGTAGAACTGGGTGTGGTTCCCCTTTATAAATAACCTTGAAGTAGTAATGGTAATTTAAATACATGTACAGGCAACAACAAAAGTCGCATGACAACATGCAAGTTTACAGTGCGCTTTAACAGAATATCCCCTCGTATTTTATATGCTAAATAAGGTACTTAATAGAATAATTTTATATTTAAGTGGTTCAAAGGACTTTTTTTTTCATTTATTTATTTAAAGTTTATGCACACACAATGAAAACATTTTACATAAAATGAATGGTAAAAAGATAGTACACTACAATGGTAGGTACTCCTTATTTCTTAAATAAATTTCTTAGAGCAGACCAGTGCGAGAGGAGATCGCGAAGACATATAAATGTGTGTCGTATGATAGTGAGAAAGAATAACGTTTACACACATAGTCAAATTACATTTTTTTTTAAATTTAAATACATGAACATTTTCAATATAATGTAATATAATATGCCTAGGTACATTAAAATATTAAAAAATATAAATATATTGAACATTCATATACAATTAAGAAGCATATCATTATCATATAAAAGTAACTTTTTCATTAGATTTTTTTTTAAACTTAATTATGTGCTAAGCTACTTTCGTTGCTGAATGTAGGTACGTGGTTCTGGTCCTTGTATTTAACACAATCTGGTTAGGTATTTATAACCTTACTACTTTATATGTATGAAAGTAAGTAGATGGTCCCATTGCATTATTACTAGTGAAGGCCACATTTGTAACGAACTTCAAAAAAGGAGGAGGTTCTCAATTCGGATGTTTACATATATTTATATGTTATATTTGTATGTTCGGGCATAACTCCTTCATTTTTAGATGGATTAGCAAAATTCTTTTTTTGTTAGACAGACATTAATTCTGAAATGGTCCCATTTAAATTTTGTAAAAATCTTATAAGTTTCGGAGACAGAAAACGGAACTCTTCAATGAACGGCAGCAAATCAACCGCGATTGGTGCTATATAATTGCATGCATTGTTTATATAATCACATAATTTATAACATCAATAGTATATAACCAAGGATGTTCAGAAGTGTTCAGTATATATATTCGGTGATATTGCCATCGTTTATGAACTGATTTTCATAATTATTTTTGTATTGGGTTTGGTATAGCTTCGAGGTTGTTGCATATTAATTTTTGGTTTGCATTTGTGAAATTCTGTTGTTGCGTTTTAGTTGTTTTAGTCTTAGAAGTAATGTCGTGCTTTGAGATAGATATTTCTCCCTTTCTTCGCTTGTTTCATTAAATATTACTGTCTCATAGTAGGTTAATCTGAAATCGCTTTCGATAAATTAGTTATGAACGGAAACATTATAATAGGCAAAAAATAATTGAAGTATGTGCAGATTGAATTCATTGAAGACAAAAATGCGCGTAAGACTTTTCTGTTGCAGTCGGTGCCAAGCCAAATAGGTCCAAGCGATGAAAAATGATATTGAAATTTTGATGTTCTATTATGTTGTGTTTCGAATTTGGCACCGGATTCAACGAAAAAGTCCAATGCGCATTTTTGTCTTTTGAATTAAATCTGTTCAAATGGAATTTTTCATTTTTCTAGACTTCTTGATGTTTGAAGTCCGTTTTTAAAAAAATAAATAAATTATGCCTCATTGCCTATTGAATTTATAAGGAATTTCGATTCATAAAGTTTGCTTATGAGTTTTATTGCTTGCTAATTGTCAGCTTTAACTTTACCTATTGCCTTTAGCCTGCTAAGATATTGGTCTATTTAAGCTGGAACTGAATGTGAGTATAGCATCTCTCTTTATGAATAAAATAGCCTATCAAAAACCTTTTATGTAAATAGGGTTTCTAAAGAACATAATTTCTTTCGCTATTCAATGAAAAGTTATTAGCTCTTGGTGAATATAAAGATAAGTAGATCCAAACTACAAACTCCACAAGGCTAACTCTATACACCCTACGTTTTGGTCAAAAAGTATGATTTGGCCGTCGTGGAACATTTGCTTGGTATATTTGGTACTATTAAATAACAGTGGAAAATTAATAAACAAGGAGCAAGAGCACTTGGTATTAAACTTTTTTTTTTTTCATAAATTTAAGACACGTCAATTTGACTTCTCCTCGCCTGATGGTAAGCTGAAGGTAAAGTTTCAGGAAAGAGGGTGACCATTACATACACGTACCATGTTAACAATGGTGGCACTCAGCTTGACGGCCTCATCAGAAGAGGATTGTCGTCCCAGCACCGCATGACATCCACCGGTCCCACTAGTGCTGCGACCACAATCCCCCTGCCCGGCTATGCACTTGCTGACCCCTGAACGCAATCAAACCGAAATTGGATTACTATGGAGGGTTTTTCGCAATCGTGCACGGTGGTACTTTTTTTTTTTTTTTTCGTGCGGAAATCCCTTCGGATATCCCCCCGCCGATTAGCGGGGGCGGTTAGGTCGGGCTTGAACCGACTAAAACCGCACGCCGTCTCGGGTCTACCGGGCCGAATTTTGTGACAAATTTGTGTCATCAAATTCTAGTATAAACTGTACTTTACATGAGTTTTCTTTGATAGGATTTTAATCCCCTAGTTCATTCAGAGAAGCCACATTTCATTTTCGTGCCAAGTTTTAAAACTGTAGGCAATAAGTAGAGCCCGTCACTAAATGGACAGTTTTCCGGTAGTATTTACCTTTTTATTTTGTGCGATACAAAATACTTTTTATTACGAGCTTTTATTTCACTTAAAGTGTTTGCATGTGAGTTGTTCTTAAAAATTTGCAAACCATTTTTAATTTCACCAATTTGTTGGCTTCCGACTGAGCTGAAATTTTGTATACACGTTCAGTTTGGAAGACAATTGAATAAAAGCTTGTTGCACCTTTTTTACATGCTTTTTTTCTTCCCCTTAGGTATTCCTTCCTTCACAGTCCAATCTGTATCATTAGGCAGGTCTCTATCTTTTTCTTGTTGGCTTATTATTTGAAATAATAATAATTGTTAAATTTATATCATAATTTAAGTTTTTACATGCGGTATACCTTTTTTTTTTTTTTTTTATCGTGCGGAAATCCCTTCGGATACCCCCCCGCCGGCCAGCGGGGGCGGTTATGTCGGGCTTGCACCGACTAAAACCGCACGCCGTGTCGGGTCTTCAGACGCCGGGGTGTAAGGTTACCCATAGAGCATATCCCTCGCACCCCGGCTGACCCTGGGCCATCTCACCACTAACAGCATCGCTCATCCTGTCTCCTCTGAAAGCAGAGGAGTACGGAGAGCGATGTGTTCCCGCCACGTTGGGTATTGGCCGACGATCAATGCCAACCCTATGAAGGGGTGAAGAGGAAGCCATTGACCGCCAGGGTGTACCGACCGCTCCGATTCCGTTCCCCCCGGACTGCAGCGGGATCGGAATCGGAGCGACACTCGAGGAGGTTACCCAACACACACCCCACATGCGGTATACCTGCTGATTAACGGAAGGGGTTTGCACAGACTTTCGCCTTGCTTACGTAAAAGCTGAAAGCCCGGGCTCCAGAGTGTAACCTTTGGATGCAATCGGGCTTGACGATCGGATGAAGAAGATTAGGAAGTTAATTTCGATGTATTGTATTATAGGTATTTGTAATGTGCATAATTTATGTGTGTGACAGTATCAATTAGAAAAAGTAGATATGATGTACCTCTTTATCTAGTCAACGCATTGTAAATAAAGTGTGTTATAACGGTTACAACAATAGACAATAAGCAAAAAAAATCACATGATGTTTACTGAGATGTGGAACGGCAGGTTTACGCTATTAATATCATAAATACGAGATCTTCTACTAGATTTCACAAACGATAGGAACTGTGATCCATCTGAATTTGACGGCGTTACTACACTTTTCTTAACTAGGTCTGCAAGGCGAAGCGCTGCTTGCAATGTTGAGCTGAGTGAGAAAATTTTAAACAGTGATCATTCCTCCGTGGCAAGTCCCATTTTGAAAAATCTTTTTGAAAGTCACAACTCTGGACATGCTTTCTGAGCGTGTAAAGTTAAAATAGGATTAGTAGTTTAGGAGGAGACCTGTGACAAAGAAAATCCTGAAGTCTGGTATGAGGAGCTTTCGCTCGACTTCGTCTCACTCAGCTCAACTAATCCAATCAGAACCAAATTTGGCATGATTAAAGAGGTCAATCAGAGGAAGGTTTATGGATATATTTTGAAAAAATTAATGCTACCACAGAGGAATGATCACCGTTAAAAAAATTCCAGATGGAATTACATAATAACCGCTCGAGACACTGTGACCAAACTTTACACGCTCAGAAAGCATGTCCAGAGTTGTGACTTTCAAAAAGAATTTTCAAAATCGGACTTGCCACGGAGGAATGATCACTGTTCAAAATTTTCAAAATCTGATTCACGATGTCTCACTCAGCTCAACATTGCAAGCAGCGATTCGCCTTGCAGACCTAGTAGTTTAGGAGGAGACCTGTGACAAAGAAAATCCTGAAGTCTGGTATGAGGCAAAACTTCGTCTCACTCAGCTCAATAAATTTCATTAAGTAAAACAGGAGAACTTAGTTTAACTGACTATCACTAGTGAAATCCTGCTTTGATACGTTAAACTAAGTTCATGAGTAAGTAGGCACTTATTTTCAATCCATTAAAACAAAGAAGTCCTACCTAAACCTTGAGCGAGTTGTCATATAACTTGTGACTTGCAACAGTCTCTTAGGATTTTTTTTTGCATTGTATCTCGTTTGTAGCGGATGTAAACAGTAAAAAACTAAACGAATGTCAAACAAGGTTGTTTGTATTTTTCACATCAGTCCTTTTAACCATCTAGGTACCCATTTAATTTGGTTTTACGTAAGTCGCCACAGTTCCCAAGCTATTCGTATACATAACAAGCTCGATCGATTCGATAAGGAAGAATTGTATAGTTAACTATGTCGTTTCTCAATAATAAGATCAAGTCATCTGCAAAAACGTGAGCCAGCTGTTATTATAGAGTTTGAGAGATGCTCCGCTTCACAATACTGTCATTACCAAGTTACAACACCTCGCTGCAGAGAATATAATAATTGACTCCATTCAAAAATACCTGTTGCGAAATCTAATTATGAAAATTCCTTTGTTTCTCATTAATTTGGCGGGGCCGACATTTCTTTACGTATTATGTATAGAGAAATTCGTAAAATACGTTGGTATATTAAAACAATCATTAGAGTCACGTACCTTTTTAGGGGTCCGTACCCAAATGGTAAAACTGAACCCTATTACTAAGGCTCCGCTGTCCGTCCGTCCGTATGTCACCAGGCTGTATCTCATGAACCGTGATAGCTAGACAGTTGAAATTATCACACAAGATGTATTTCTGTGGCCAGTATAACAACAAATATTAGAAACAAAATAAAATAAATATTCAAGGGCGCCCGCTCACCCAGGATAATTATATTAGTTATTATTTAGTATTATATGATTACCTATTATGAACAAGACAGCTAAATAACATTTGTAGGTACTTATGCAAAGAACCGTCTTGACGCCATGCTGTGTATATAAATGTAGGAGGAAGATGTTATAAAGGGTTTATTTCTAACATACTTAGCTCACCTATTATTGTTGGTATACACACGAACGTTATGTAGTAGAGTTTTATCAAACATCTTACTACATTTCACCAGCCTTATTCGATAGCCACGTAACAGGCATTCAATTGCAGTTAACCTGGCAGTTTATGCATGTCCCGGTGCTGACAAATTCCAAATAAGATAATATATTTTGTCCGAGCCGTGAAACAATTCCAGTATCTCATGCACGTCTACATGACCAATTAAATACTTCGGATTGTGGTCCTTTGAGCAGACTCATCAACATCATCATAGCGTTGTTCCTGGTTGCATCCGACGCTTTTACTTCGGAGCCCGCGTCCGCTTATTCTTTCTTCTCCTTATGATGTGGCTTATACTGCTTCTATGGGAGGTATTTTACGACTTGATACACCCTGTTTACTGTTACCTTAAACGGTAATTAAGTATATCTCAATCAGAATGTAGGAAGTTTATATTATCTTCGTTGAAATCAAGTCTATTATGATAATGAATGCAAATATCTGCAACCGCAAAAACAACTATCAGCGTCGAACAAGGGCCAGTAATTATTATTATTGTTTTTGTAGATATTGTTATATGTTTTTTTTTTCAGAATCACCATGAGGGCAATTAGTTTTGTTGCAGCCCTTGCAATCGCGTCCATCTGCCAGGCAGCGACACCACTACGCAAGTTTGCATGGAAACAGATTGACTATACCTGGGATACGCCAGAAAGCCGATCTAACGCTATCCAAGAAAAGAGATTCATACCAGAGAACAATCTTCCTTTAGGCGTAGTACGTTGGAGAAACAAAGTATTCGTTTCTGTACCAAGATGGAAGGCCGGCGTTGCATCCACACTGAACTACGTAGACTTAGACGGGCCACAAGACCAGCTTTTGAAACCATACCCATCTTTCAAGGATAATTTTATTGCCGATTCCGCAACAGAAATACCCTCAAACAGCTCCATAGTTTCTGTGTTCCGGTTATTCGTTGACGCGTGTGACCGGCTCTGGATGGTTGATACTGGACTAGCAGATATTTTAGGTAAGAATTTCTGTACGCACTGTACTACATTTATGTAATGGTTTAAAACCTTCTTGATTATTATATTTAAAAAGATGTTGTGGCGTATACACGACATGATACTGTTTACACGTGACACAACATTACAATATTGTACAATACTTACGGTTTTCAATTTGGTACGTCGTATTTGAGAACAAGAGTGATTCCGGCTAAGAATGCCTTGCTTCGATTTCGTAGAGCGTTCTTCCTATAGCACATCGGACTGACCGTTTGGTATATTTATAGAGTAGTTGGTAACTTTTCCATCTATAAAACATTAAAACTATAACTTCGACTTTACTACTCTAAAAACATATCAAGCTATATATGTGATGTGCGATAGAGAGAACACTTTATAAAATAGAAGAAAGTCAATTTTAGCCGGACTCTCATTCGTCTGCCTGATCAACGTGTCAAATTATAAGGCCGGTAGTACCTAGGTAGTACCTTTTTTTTTCTTTTTTCGTGCAGAAATCCCTTCGGGTACCCCCCCGCCGGGTAGCGGGGGCGGTTATGTCGGGCTTGAACCGACCAAAACCGCACGCCGTCTCGGGTCTTAATACGCCGGGGTGTAAGGTTACCCATAGAGCATATCCCTCGCACCCCGACTGACCCTGGGCCATCTCCGGTTTCGAGATGGCCCCCTTACTTGCCCTCCACTGTGCCATCTGCTAATCAGAGGGACACGTGGAAAGCTTCCGAACAGCCCTCAACAGGGCCGTCCTCGCCTCGGTCGGAGTTGGCCGTAGGCGGCAGCGTCTCTCCCGCCCTAGGAGAGAGGCGCTGCTGTCTCCGTTGCCCAGGGTGCACCGCGTGGAGGTCCCCAACCAAGCACCCCGGACCCTAACCAAGCACCCCTACCTAGGTAGTACCTTTTTTTTTCGTGCAGAAATCCCTTCGGATACCCTCTCGCCGGCCAGCGGGGGTGGTTATGTCGGGCTTGAACCGACTAAAACCGTACGCCGTCTCGGGTCTTAAGACGCCGGGGTGTAAGGTTGCCCATAGAGCATATCCCTCGCAAACCGACTACCTAGGTAGTACCTAATCATTGGTCTGTTTAACCAGTAAACCATTCAACTAAGACATAACATTTTGAGAGTTATAAGCAGGATTAAAAGGCAACCATAACATTTAAAAGAAATCGATTTACCTAGAATATATATAGTTACAACCAGATACACCTATACAATCAATTAAATAACCTCTAAACAGCTATTTAATTCAGGCACAGACAATAATATTATGTTACTGAATTAGGTCCTTACATATGAAATTGGCGTTTTGTCGTACTGGCTACTTTGATCTCAAATATCTCCTCTTTGGTTAGGAATTCCAATTTCAAAATTATACAGCTTTTTACTCGTGCTTTTGTGTTTTGAAAACCGTTATTCATTTGTTTTTTCTTCTTTTGGTTTTTTCTTTGCGTCACTCAGTTTACAAAATGGAAAACTTGAAATATCGCGTCATTTACGAGTACTAGTTCCATCGTGGCACCAGTGCTGCAGAAATGGCTCGAAGGATTAATGATGTGTATGTAAAGAAAACACAGTGCGTTTTTGGTTCCACCGTTTTCATTCTGGAAATTTCGACCTACAGAACAAGCCCCGTGGACGGCCGGAGACCAAAGTTGTTAATGAAGAATTGAAGGCTATTGTGGAAGCGGATACATCGCAAAACACATCCGATTTAGCTGCAGGTGGCGGTGTTAGTCATAAAACTGTTTTAATCCACTTGAAGCAAATTGAGAAGGTGAAAAAGCTTGAAGGTGGGTACCTCACGAATTGAGTGCAGCAAACCGACAAACGCGCGTGGACTGCTGCGTTACATTACTCAACCGGCACAATAATGAAGAGATTTTAAATCGAATCATTACTTGTGATGAAAAGTGCATTCTGTACGATAATCGGAAAAGCTCATCGCAATCGCTGAAACCTGGGGAACCAGCCAAATACTGCCCCAAGAGAAAATTGACTCAAAACAAATTATTTGTGAGCGTTTAGTGGACTAGTACCGGTGTGGTTCGCTACAGCTATTCTTAAATCTGGCCAGACGATTACGGCGAATGTCAGTTGTCAGCACCTGCAAACCATAATAGAAAAGCTATCTGCTAAACAACCGAGGCTGGTCAATCACTCTAGGCCACTGCTGCTTCAGGACTATGTTAGACCACACACTGCACAACAGACGGCTATTAAATTACAAGAACTTCAATTGGAATGTCTAAGACATCTACCGTACTCCCCGAACCTTGCGCAAACAGATTACCATTTTTTTCCAAATTTGGATAACTTCTTGCAAGGGAAAATTCAACTCCGATGGGGCAGTCCAAAGTTCAAAGATTTTATTGATTCCCGTCCGAATGTTTTTTTTACTATGATATGCCAAAAGTGTATAGATAGCAATGGTACATACTTTGATTAAATAAATATACCTATTATATTTAAAAAAAAAACACTTATTGTTCCTCCCTCACAAAACGCCAATTTCATATGTAAGGACCTAATATTATAAAAGTAGTAACTGACAGACTTTATTAATCGTAAGGTAATAAAAACATACTGACATTAATAATTTTAAATTACAAGTTCTATTTATCGGATGTAAAACAGCTTGTTTACTTCCGTGAATTTAACTATGTGAAGTAAAAGGAAGTATACTCCATGTGAAGTAAAAGGAAGGACATCGTTTTGAGCCTAAAAGTAAAACAGTTTTCGAGCTGATTTATTATTCAAATTTCAAATAAACACTTACTTGAAAACAGTAGGTACCTATCTTGCCTGCTGCAATAACTTCATCTCAAAACACACGGTCATGAAATATATGCAAATTCTGGCTTGCAAATGTTATTTAAGTACATTATATATGTATATATATGCATAGTAGGTAGCGAATTTTTATATACACACCCATTTCATGCTAATTATTATCTTTTATTTTAATAAAATAAAAGATTTTATCGCGATTAATTTTGCGTGGTTTTATTTAAAAACTGGTGAGGCATTTTGTAATTATTGGGTTAATTTAATTAATTAAGTAAGTTAATTAATTAAGTAATAAGATGCGATAAAATAACTTTAACTAAAGAAATTAGTGCGAGTTTAAATTTAAAGAAATTGGCCTGTTTAATGGCTTCCTGGAGGGTCCTCTTGGCCCCCTTGTACGCCTCATACAGCTCCGCCTCTCGCATCGTCTGGGCGGCGACGGCCGGAGTCCTGAGAAATCAGGGCTCAGCGGTCCCTGCTCCGCCAAGAACTCATGGAGATATGGAGGTTGCGACTTGAGAACCCAAGGTAGGGGGAATCCACCATTGCGGCGGTGAGACCGATCATGACGGAGTGGTTGGAGAGGGACCATGGGGACCTCTTCTACCGGATATGCCAGATGGTTACCGGACCCGGGTGTTTCGGTAAGTATCTGTGGCGCATCCACCGGGAGACAACGCTGCAGTGCCAGCACTGCGTGGATCCTGGCGCAGACATGGCGCTCCACACGATGGTGGAGTGCCCTGCGTGGGCGAGTCAATGCCGGGATCTCGTTGCGGTCCTGGGCGTGTGCGTTCCCTCGTTCGAGACCATGGTGAGGGCCGTGGTCTCCGACGGGAGCAAGTGGCACGCCGCCGCCTCTTTCTGCGAGCAGGTAATGCGCGCGAAAGAGACGGTGGAGAGGGAGCGGGAGAGAACCCTGCCCCCCGAGTTTCGCAGTCTGCGGCGAGGACGCCGCAGACTCATCTACGCCCGGGACTACCGACCTCCATGATTGGGGCCTGAGGACGGCAGTTGGCCGACTCACCGTCCTTACAGAAGCAGGCTGTGGCGGAGGTGTGTCGTGTGTGCCCTACACACGCCTGCCAACTCACCGAAGCGGGATAAAACCCGACCCCACCAGGCGAGGCCGCGGTGGCGGCCAAAGTCCGCCGGCAACCCTGGGGTTATTCTTTCGAGGGCTTACCCGGGGTGCCAACGGACACTTGGGGAGGACACCGTGCGGTTTTAGTCGAGACACGACATAACCACCCCCTCTGGCCGGCGGGTATCCGAAGGGATATCCGCACGTAAAAAAAAAAAAAAAAATGTATAAGAGAATCACTAGCCGTTGCCCGCAGTTAGTATCTTATATTAGGGATTCAATAGAGAATAAACACAAAGTCATATTTTTTTAGGAAACGCAAACCAAGTTACTGGGCCTTCTATAGTTATCTTCGACTTGAAGACCGATCAGCTGATTCATCGTTATAGCTGCAAAACTAGCGACCTGAAAGAAGACTCTTTCTTAGCCAACATAGTAAGTTAAATTTTAATATATTTTTCATTTAACATAGCTATTGTAGGCTATAGGGCGGGCTACGTGCATAAAGTGTATTCTTTAAACTACTCAAAGCATTACGTGAAGAAATATGTTAAAACTACATTATTAACATTATCTATACTTACTAATAAAAAATTATAAAGATTTGATTATTTGTTTGCGTTGAATAGGCTCCGAAAATACACAAACAAAAATTCTTTCACCATTAGAATGCTACATTGTCCATAAGTAACATAGCCTTTTTATCCCAATATTTCCACGGAATTAGGGCTTACGCGGTTGAAAACGCGCAGTGACGCTAGTGTTGCATAAAGTTTAACCATCTTGCCTTTGTATAAATAGCACCTACTAATAGTGAAGGAAAACAAATAATTTTCCTTAATGCTATAAAACCAGTGCAGTAAACGATGGCCTTATTGAATCTTATTCATGCTTATTTTCCTATAACTGATATGAATGACCATATTGGGTAACGTATTTCGCCATACAACTACTTGCGTCATTAGCGCTTTGCTGTAGGTCCTTTTAAATGAAATATAGACAAAAGCTAAAAGCAAGTTCGAACACATTACTGTTTAATATTAACTTATGAATGCTTTCATTGCTAAGAGTGTCATCGACATGTCCACTTAAAAAATCTATTAGCATATGATGGATCTTCTACTTGCTGATTACGTCAACTGATTCTTCAAACCATTGCAATCTCAATGTAATCAAACGGATTCAGTCCATGGCTGTTTCAATACCATATAAAATATAAAATTACAAATTTCAGGTAGTAGACGTGAACAAAGACACGTGTGATGACGCATACGCGTATATCCCTGACCTCGGCGGTTACGGAGTCATTGTGTACAGTTTGAAACAGGACGAGTCTTGGCGTATCTCTCACCACTTCTTCCACTTTGAACCTCTGGCGGGATCTTACAACGTCAGTGGCATTGAGTTCCAGTGGACCGATGGAGTCTTTGCTTTAGCGCTGTCGGAACCCAGAGAAGACGGGTGCGTACACATTTTCTTGATATAGGTTGGCCAGTTAATAAGCTTGGAGCTATTGTCCTTTCATCTCGACTGCTTTGATTAAAGCTGTATTCACGCAATACCTGGTGCCAAGGACGAAACAGTATGTCCGTATAATTTAATACTGATCAAATAGACTGAAATGGACTTTGTAAAAATTCATGTCCCCTGTACTTTGTGGTATTACAAAGAGTGTAAGAGTTTGGTTCTTGTTTGTGCTTCCAAACTAATGTTGCAATGATAACGGTTAAGCACACACTCCCTCAAAATGAAAATTAGTTGCACTTAAAACGAAATAAGTGCAACCAATTTTGTTCGGTAAACGGTATGTCTTCTTACGTTAATGTAGACTCAGCAATTACTTCTCATATCGAAAAGACAAAACCATGTATAATCAATTAAAATTAGCGAGCGTGCCTATTATCAATATTGAAGTTGTGTAATAATAATTCAATCGATAAAGGTAAATAATATACATTCTATACCTATATGTCAATAGAAACGGTATTGCTGCTATTTCAATCTCTTCACCGGATTGGTAACATTTAATAAAATTAGCATATTAATGTCTTGATAGTTAGAGAGGTTACACTTATAAAAGTAATATATATACGAGAGCAACTGATGTTTGACATTGACACCAAAATGCATAAAAGCTTGTTTGACAGCGAGGTCATTTGGTAAAAACGCTTTGTTTAGTTTATGACTGGATGGATAAACTATTTATGCCTAATTAAGCGCTAGCCTAATTAGGGTACTTTATCATTGTGTATTATGAAATATTGTGACAATGGTTTATTGTTTTGCTTATTATAGGTTTAGAACTATGTTCTTCCACGCATTCTCCAGTACCAAGGAATTCTGCGTGTCGACTGAGTTACTACGCAATTACAAAAGTATAGACAAGAACGAAGCCTTCCATGACTTCAAGGTTTGAATACCAACTTTATATTTCGCTTTTGTTGAATTATGTATTAGTGTTATAATAAGAGAGTTTAATCACGTATTACATAAATAGAAAGTTCGTTCACATCTTGTGGGGAATTATGCGTTTTATAGTTGTATAACACCTGCATAATTCATAAACCATATTTGGGAGTAGGTACAAGGTTTTTAGGCCACCTTTTTGTAGTAGAATTAACCTGTAAGAGTATGCATTTTCCTGGATGATTATGTTTAGGGTACAGTTCCTCAAATAAAATACTTATGTACGCACGTAAGAAGTTATACTTCTTTGGGTAACAAAATAAAAATCTTTCTAAAAATTTTATCAATCGCGTTATACTACGATTGTAGAAATAATAATGTAAAAAATTATTTTAGTTAATGATATATTAGTTTATGATGTATACATACCGTCTACTAAACACAAATTCTACAAACGTACTCAAAGTAAAATGTTGACTAGCTAACTTCAGGGTGTTAATTTTTCGTGAAGGTATGTGCACGCTTCGTAAAAATGTACTCTCATCATTTTCCCTTAACGCGTCAAAAAAAGTATAACTTTAAAAAGTAAAACCCCTTACAGGACCCCTTTATTGTCCGTCTGTAATTTATTCTGTTCCCTGGACCGTGTAAGATTTTTTTTAAATTCGTACCACTACTCCCTTGACAGATGAATATGGAGGATGAAAGAACAGTTAAATTATCTAAAATTTCCGGTTGTAAACACTTGTTAAGTTTGTTTTATCTTTTTTGACAGTCCTACCGGTACTATCTCTCCAGGGTGATAAGTAATATGGCTGACCTAATCCCCTGGGAGCGACCTGCTGGTCTGCGATATATTCCATCCGGGAGACTTTCGTAATAATAATTTTTTGCAGCCTTATAATGTAACATAATCAATGAAAAATACATATATTTTTTTACTTAGTCGTTAGTGATTAGGAGGTAGATCCCATTTTTGACTTCAGCTACTATAAATTATACATATTATTAGTACCTATCTGCAGTATTAAGATCGGATTGCGTAGCTTCGTGTCGCATCGCGTCTGTTTTGTAGAGCGTTCTCTCTATCGCACAGCGCATGTCTAAGCTTGAGGAGTAGTTATCTTCTAAGACTAGTCACCAAAGCTGTAGTTTAGTATTTCATAAATACAAACGGTTTTAACTGAGTACTCTATATTGGTATCAAACTGTCAGTTCGATTTACAATAGAGATAACGCTTTACAAAATTAAAGCTTGCCATGTTTAACCGGACTCGTACTCTTCTCCCTGACTTGATTTTCAACCTTCTGAGATGGCAATTAGCAAAAATGCACGCGGTTCACCTAAAGGTACGTGTGTATCGATGCCAACACTCGCGATACCAATAGCGTCAATCACTTTGCCGACCGTCCTTCGCCTCAAGGAACTCTAGTGACACACATTGGTATGCAATATTTGAGTGCGAATGTTACAAAGTAATTTCAAATTTAGATTTCATATTTATTGGAGCTGCTCCAAATTTTCTTTATTTTACTTAAGTACTTACTTAACTTATTTTAATTTTTAGGTAGGCCCTATTGTATATTCTAGAAACTAATTTACTAATCACGTTTATGCTTTTACAGCTTCTAGGTGATAGGGGTCAAAGAACACAATCGGCGGCAAGCTTCTACGATCCTAAGACACAAGTCTTGTTTTATACACAGGTAAATTTACAGAATTTTAGTTCAAATTTAAAAAATTAAATGATGTGAAATGTAGTATAGAGCGTACACTGGTGGAGAACGCTCTAGATATTAATAGTGGCATCTCACAATGACATGAAAAAGATCAATTTGAAACTGAAGTGGCACATCACATACCCTTTTTTTTTTTTTTTTTCGTGCGGAAATCCCCTCGGATACCCCCCCCCCCCCGCCAGCCAGCGGGGGCAGTTATGTCGGGCTTGAACCGACTAAAACCGCACGCCGTCTCGGGTCTGCAGACGCCGGGGTGTAAGGTTGCCCATAGAGCATATCCCTCGCACCCCGCCTGACCCTGGGCCATCTCCGGTTTCGACATGGCCCCCTCGGGTTTGGGAACCACGGTGTCCCCGTCTTGCCCCGGTTTGGGGGAGGGGCGCTAGTCGCCCCACCGTCCCGGCCTGCTTCTGCTGGGGTGACAGGTGGCCTCACCTGCCACCCCCAGGCCTGCGCTCATGGAGGACGGAGGTCGTTAAGCGACCTCCGGCGCCTGAGTCGCCTGCGACGCGAGGCGAGCATGTTGCGGGCTCGGCGGGCCGGGAGGGTTCTGAACCTCTCCCGGGCGCGCTCCGCCATCACCTTCGCGAGCATCACATGCTCGCAGAAGGAGGTGGCGGCGGCCCACGCGCTCGCGCTCCGCACCATTGCCGCAATCATGCTGCCGAGCGAGAGGACTCCCACCCCGATGGCTGCCACGAGGTCACGCCTCGGCACCTCCCACGCCGGGCAGTCCGCCAGCGTGTGCAGCCCTGAGTCCTCGCTCGCGTCACAGTGATGACACTCAGGCGTTGGCTCCTTCCTGATCCGATGCAGGTGGTCCCCGAAGCACCCCTTCCCGGAGATCACCTGCGTCAGTCGGTACGAGAGGCTTCCGTGTCGCCTCTCTAGCCAATCCGGTTATTAAGATAGAGAGATAGAGAGATAAGGTTACCCATAGAGCATATCCCTCGCATCCCGACTGACCCTGGGCCATCTCCGGTTTCGAGATGGCCCCCTTACTTGCTCTCCACTGTGCCATCTGCTAATCAGAGGGACACGTGGGAAGCTTCCGAACAGCCCTCAACAGGGCCGTCCTCGCCCCGGTCGGAGTTGGCCGTAGGCGGCAGCGTCTCTCCCACCCTAGGAGAGAGGCGCTGCCGTCTCCGTTGCCCAGGGTGCACCGCGTGGAGGTCCCCAACCAAGCACCCCTCACATCACATACCCAATTATGTTATAGTTGATCGCAATTATTTTCACAATAAATCAGCCTGTCGCTAAAGCTCAAGCTTAACAATTTATTGAGTTATTTATTTAAATAATTAGCTTTAATGAGCGCACAATATTAGGTTTTAATAATTAAATTTCGAAGTAATTGTAATCAATATCGAACGGATGACCGTAGGAATTTACTTGGTAGACCCATTTCAAGTAAACCGTTCACTTTGAATGCATTAAATATATTATAACCTTCAAATAACAATAATATCAACTACCGTTCATTTTGTGTTTGCTTATTCGTGGTTTCATTATAATCATGTTTGCAACCTTCACAACTGCGTCGTAGGTACGCATAAAAAGGCGAATAAAAACTAAGTCCTACATATTCCAATAAATGTGGCTAGCTGTAGTGTAACGATTTGTATATGATACCTTTTTTTTTTTTTTTTTTTCGTGCGGAAATCCCTTCGGATACCCCCCCGGGGAAGGGGGAAGGGTGCTAGTCGCCCCGCCATCCCGGCCTGCTTCTGCTGGGGTGACAGGCGGCCTAACCTGCCACCCCCAGGTATGCGCTCATGGAGGACGGAGGTCGTTAAGCGACCTCCGGCGCCTGAGTCGCCTGCGACGTGCGGCGAGCATGTTGCGGGCCCGGCGGGCTGGGAGGGTTCTAAATCTCTCCCGGGTGCGCTCCGCCATCTCCTTCGCGAGCATTACATGCTCGCAGGAGGAGGTGGAGGTGGCTCGTGCTCCGCACCATTGCCGCAATCATGCTGCCGAGCAAGAGGACCACCCCGATGGCTGCCACGAGGTCACGCCTCGGCGCCTCCCACGACGGGCAGTCCGCCAAGGTGCGCAGCCCCGAGTCCTCGCTCGCGTCGCAGTGATGGCACTCAGGCGTTGACTCCTTCCTGATAAGATGCAGGTGGTCCCCGAAGCTCCCTTTACCGGAGATCACCTGCGGCAGTCGGTGCGAGAGGCTTCCGTGTCGCCTCTCTAGCCAATCCTCCATAGTGGGCCTCACCGCCGCTATTGCGGTGTGCCTTGCGCTTGGTCGCCCGAGTCTTTCCTTCCACTCCACCACGATGGCCTGGCGAAGCTGGGACTGCACGGCCTCTGCGGAGCGCACAGCATCCGCACACTTCTGGCCTTCATATATGGCCGGCATATTGGGCACCCATTCAGGGCCATGGCTCGCACGATCCCCGCGTAGAGTCGCGAAAAAACTAAAAAAGGTATTAACATGACTGGTCAGTTATTATGTTGTGACATTATTTCGTCTGTCCTTTTGCATCCAAAGTATTTTTTTTATCTACGGTATTGAGATAAAATTCTATATACGTTTTGGCGCAGATTGGCGTGTCTCCATTTAAGTAACTGTTTGTGATTGTTGGTTAAAAACTTTAATTTTTTATTGAACTAATTAATAGTAGGAACTAACATACCGTTGAAAGACGATTAAAGTTTTCCGGTGTATATATCAGTGTAATAAATTTTATTAGTGCACGATGGTGTGTAATACACCTCTGCCTACCCCTTCGGGGATACAGGCGTGAAGTTATGTTATGTTAGTGCACGATAGTTTTTTTTGTACACTAATAACTTATTACTGGTTTAATTTAATTGCTTTCAAAATTAATTTCAGGTGAATCGGGATGGAGTAGCGTGCTGGAACTCGAACAAACCTTACACGATTGAGAACAACCCGCTCATCTTCAGCGACCCTGCACTTTATGAGTTCCCTAACGATTTGAAGGTATGTAATGATTGTGTAGAGATTTAAAATATTTACGATTTAAATATGTATTATGTTAATATTTTACTGAGTTAACGGGGTCCCATCAAGGTCTAGGGGGCCCAATCCATCCTCACCTGACGGTATATCTGCCGATTGACGAAAGAGGCTTGGCGCAGGCTTTGCTCTCAGAGTAGGGGGTCAGACGGCAGGCGCTCCCATAAAAACCAACATAAACCAAATCATGGAAGGAGTACAGCAGATCCCGGGCTCCAACTTTGTCAACTTTGAATGCAACTGAGATTGGCGAATGAAGAAGATTGTGTCAACTTAATTGGGTCAATTGGCATACTTATGTACTACAAAGGCTGTGATGCCAAAGTTTGGTTGGGAGCTTAGGACGTAAAACTTATGCAAATCAAGAGGATCTCATCAGTTGTTCAAATAACCTCAAATTTCTTCGTTATTCAAGCTACCAGCTCTCTTGTGCCAATATAACTATACACTGCTCTATGTACCTGTTTCCCGACACAGCACGTAGCGCGTACGCATACAAAATTTTGCAATAATTTTAATATGATTTTGTTTCACTTTCAGATTGATGACGACGGTATTATATGGGTGCTTGTAGACAAACTGGCCCGTTTCATATACAAGACGCTGGACCCCAACGAGATCAACTACAGTATATACACCATTAACGGTACTGAAGCTATCCAGGGGACAGCTTGTCAATAAAAGAAAGAATTGTTGGGAATTTCAGTTTGAAAACCAATCACGGTCTTAAATAACTGAAATAACAAATCTAATTAGTATTTGAGAGTCAAACGTATCTTACGAATAATTTAAAAAAAAAATACATTCTGCATTGTACCATAATATTTTACCAATATAACTTTAAATTTAGTCATAGTTAAATGAATGTATAATTTTGTTTAGGAGGATAGTCTCGCCAGGATATTCAAATATATTTGTATATTTCTGCATCCCCACAAGTTGATTGATATACGACTTGTGGGGATGCCCCGCGCTGAGTGAGAAAGCGTCACATTTTGAATTGGTTTATAATATTATGCTTATGAGATACTTAATTACCTATTAGACCATTATAATAATATGTTATCTATCTGCCTTATTTTTTAAATAATAAGAAGCTTACTTACTTATTACTATTTCAAGGTTTGTAGCATGATCAAAATAATTTTATTGTCGTGGAATATCTAAAAAAAACAGTTAAAGTTTTGTCCTTGGTCTATGTAAAATATAAGGTTTTGAGTTACGCATCATTTGGATATTACATTATTTAACAGCAAACTGACTAACCAGAATCCTAGTTATTAGTGTATTATATTTTTTGTGTTATTTCTTGGAATTGAATTACTTATTAACCAATCCTTTTATTAAGTGCTCCTCCTTAAGTCCTTTATTAAGTGGTCCTTTTATTAAGTGCGCTGTCGGTTATCCTCTAAATCATCTATACATTTATACATATAAATAAAATTGAACTGTCTGTTTGTAATATTAAAATAGCACGATACACGACACCTATGACAAGTTTTTAAAAAATTATCTGTCTGCCTTTCTGTCTGTTTGAAAGGGGTAATCTCTGGAACGGCTGGACCGATTTTGACGGGACTTTCACTGGCAGATAGGTGAATAGGCGTAACATAGGCTTCTTTAATTTGAGCTATTATTTAGCTATGCAACAAACCAATTATTGTTATGTAGGTAGGTACCTACCTAACTACTTATTTATCCACTTTTATGTTATAGCTTAACAGCCAATTGTTAACTACACATTACCGAAATTTTAAAAACTTAACAGACCTGTACGCAATTATGCATGTCTAAGGCGCAGGATAAATAGAACCGTCCTAGACGTGTCTTTGTAACACCCCGAGCACCCAGCTTCCCCACGCACGGGCGCGCGGGGTGTTACAAAGACACGTCTAGGACGCGCGTCCGTTCTGATGGTTCGGCACCTAATGTGAGAAAAACCATGTCTAAATTGTGTTTGTTAGTTATACTATTATATAAGAGCATAACAAACATTATCTAACTTCTAAGCAATAAAATAAATAAAAACAAGGCTATTTTATTAATTCATGTTTAATATGTTTACATTTCCCTCAAACCTTATGGAAGAAGAAATAAATGTTTTACTTCTGAAGGTTATTTTGTCATGTGGAAATCCTCACCACCAACCACTACCATATATTTGTAATAATAATAATAATATGGATATCTTTTTCCAGAGACAGAAGGATTCATGGTAGCAATACAGGATCAAGTTAGCGAAACACGAAACTATCAAAAACACATTATGCGAAACCACTTTGTCTCTGATATTTGTAGGCGTTGTAATAGTTCCACTGAAACTATCCAACATATCACAGGTGCATGCAAAGCAATAGTGCAGACCGAATACAAACACAGACATGACCAAATAGCCAATATTATTCACCAGAAAATAGCTATAAAATACAATCTCCTTTCTACAACACCTACACCTTATTATAAATATGTTGCCGAGACCGTATTAGAAAATAACACACACAATATACATTTTGACCGTGCCATATTAACCGACAAAACTACTCACTTTAACCGACCAGATATAACTTTAATTGACAAAATAAACAAAACTGTACAACTCATAGATATTGCTGTACCTAACACCCATAACCTACAAAGTACTACCTATATCCGAAAAACTTTCTAAGTATGAAGACCTCAAAATGGAAGTTATCCGCATGTGGCGATTAAAAAATGCTACCATAATTCCGATAGTCCTTTCAACTACAGGGGTAATTCCTACTCAGCTTCACCAGTCTATTAAGACTTTAAATTTACCCTTCTCAGTTTATAAAATTCTTCAAAAAGCAGCCATACTCAACACTTGCCGAATAGTAAGGAAATTCTCACAAAACGACAATAGAACGAACACGCACGTACCCACACAGACTCAGCAACGCGATCCCACAAACATAATGTAAAAATCACACAATTGGGTAAACACTTGGCTTAGGCCCGTGTCTTCCTAAAACGCCGGCAGGAGCCGTGTTCCTAAAAAGAATGACAGCAAAATAATAATAGTCAGAAACCATACAACACAACAGGAGCATGCACAACACTCACACAAACAGACTACACTCATAGACATAACCAAGTTGCAAACATCATTCACCAGAAACTAGCACTTAAATATTCACTCATACAAGACACTAACACCCCTTACTATAAATATACACCACAAACAATATTAGAAAATAACACACACAAAATTTATTATGACCGGGCAATTCTAACAGATAGGACTAATCACTACAATAGACCAGATATAATTCTACAGGACAAAATTAAAAAAGTTACATATTTAATAGACATTGCAGTTCCCAACACGCATAATTTACAAAAAACAATAGCTGAAAAAATAAGCAAGTATGCAGAGCTAAAAGAAGAAGTGATAAGGATATGGAGACAAGATAATGTCTTCGTAGTTCCTCTAGTTCTCTCCACTACTGGTGTTATCCCGAACCATCTCCTCCATAGTCTAAAATTAATAGATTTGCCAGAATCCCTATACATCAATCTACAGAAAGCTGCCATATTAAACACATGTAGAATAGTTAGAAAGTTCATGCAGTTAGACGAAAACACACCCATTTAATACACACCACAATCTGCATTTACTTGATTTAGGCCCGTAAATGCAGTTAAAACCAGCCAAAAAGCTGAGAAAAATAAAAACAAAACAATAATAATAATAATATCATTTATTTCTTCTCTCACATAAAAATATTACAAAGGCAAACATAACTTAGGTACACATAATTTTAAGCTTATCTATGTGAGAGACTGGTATCTGTACTAGGATTCCCTGTATGACAGATTACCAGCCTCTCCAGTCTCTGTACACGTGGCATCAGGCAAGTACCTTAGGCATTAGGAAATAATATTTATGTAAATATCCACAATCAAGACATGCAATTATTGGATTTAAATTGTATACATGAATGTGTGTGTGTGTGTGCGTGTGTTTGTGTGTGTGTGTGTGTGTGTGTGTGTGTGTGCGTGTGTGTGAATGTGTGTGGATAATGGATATGCTTGGATGGCTATATGACCACATCAAGCAGATTTTCAGTAACATCATAGTTAAGGGATTTTAGCCAGTTAGATACAACCTCTTTACATTTATAATTTGTAATGCCGGCCACACACGTTGCGGTATACTTGTACAAGTCTAGACTTGTACAAGTCCGCGTTTTTTCGATGTGCCCACAGACGCTCAAGTATACATGTGCAAGTGTCATTTTGGTCACAGCGAGCGTCCAGGTATGTCGTGCTGCGATGGATGACGCTTTGGCAGTAGTTGGCATTATTTATGCTACAATTTTTTTTAAAAATATGAGAAATAAACGAACTGTGTGGACTAAAGAGTGGTTGAAAAAACGAGAACAGTATTCCCACATCAATTTGTTAAAGGAATTAAAATTGACCATGATACATACATACATATATTCATCCTCTTTCCTCTTTCCAAGACTTTGCTCTCGGCTTACCATCAGGCGAGGCAAAGTCAAATTGACGGAACCTATATACAAAAAAAAAACATAGGTACATACATCATACATACATACATACATCATACATACATACATCTTCTTTCCTCTTTACAAGACTTTGCCCTCTGCTTACCATCAGGCGAGGCAAATTCAAATTGACGGAACCTATATACAAAAAAAAACATACATACATCATACATGCATACATACTCTTTCCTACTTCCAAGACTGCCTTCGGCTTACCATCAGGCGAGGCGATGTCAAATTGATGAGTCCTATATAAAAAAACAAATAGCTATAATAATTGCGTCTGGAGGTCTGGATAATGAATTTATTATGAAGAAAATCTCACTCATTTTGGCGGGAAATTGATCACAGAACATACGTACGTATAGGCGCGCGCCTAGTACGCGTTACTGAGACTTGAACGCAACGCTGGCAGCTGGCACACACGTTCATGTATACTTGTACAAGTCTAGACTTGCGCAAGTTTGGAATCGAAAGTTGGAACTTTTTTTGAGACTTGTACAAGTCTGAAACTTGCGCAGTTATCTTCCAACACACGTTCAAGTATACTTGTACAAGTCTAGACTTGTACAAGTATACCGCAACGTGTGTGGCCGGCTTAAGAGGCCAAACATTAAGTTCCTTATTGGTTTTATTATATAAGTATACGCCTAGAAAGCCATGAAATTTGCCAGCGAAACTAGTGTTCCACTGTTTCGTAGGTACGCAAACCTTATGCTTAAGCCGCTTGTCTTTGTTACATTCAGAGTCATATTCAATTGAAGAGTGCTGTTTGAGGACTGTGCATAGAATAAATAGTTGTCTCACGGTTAAAACATCAGAAATTTTATATTATCTGTGGGGAATAGGAAGGGTAAGGAAAAACTAACTTTTAAAACTGCTCTTTGGGCTCTTTCAACATTTAGTAGTTCAGTCTTTCCAGCACCGCCCCATACTGTGATACAGTACGTTAGAATAGATTGACACAATGCTATATAAACCCTTCCAACGACCGATCTGTTGCCGATATGTCGAAGATTTTTAAAAATAAACATAAGTTTTCGAATCCTAGAGGAAAGTAAATCAAGGTGAAGTTTAAAATTTAATGATTTATCGATTATGACTCCAAGATATTTGATGCTAGAAGTCCTTTCCAAGAAAGCGCAAGAACATGAACGGTTATGTAGAAAAGTGTAGGCTATGATTGAGTGACTTTCATGTATCTCGAGCGAAGGACCTCTAATGGAGAAAGGGATGTATTTTGTTTTTTCAACATTTAGTGTTAAACCATTGTTTTGGAGCCAGGAAGACACCATGTTAAATCCATCTTGAGTGACATCATAAACTGACTCCCAATTATCTCCATGAAAAATTAAAGCTGTGTCATCAGCAAAAGTTACAATTTTTCCATTTTTCAGCTTTAGGGTACACAGATCATTTATTTAACATAAACTCATAACATAACATAAACTCACGCCTATATCCCCGAAGGGGTAGGCAGAGGTGCTAGCACCCACATTTCGCCAGTTTATGTTTAGGTCCCAATGTAATAGGTGGCGAGCCTATTGCCATTAACCGGGCACTTATAAACCTGCGATAAATACACACATAACTTCGAAAAGCATCGAAAAGTCATTGGTGTGTGCCATGGTAACACCTGGGATCGAACCCGAGACCTCGTCTCAGCAGTCCATTACCCATACCACTAGGCTACCGCGGTCATTTATATATGCAAGGAAAAGAGTAGGACCAAGTACGCTTCCTTGGGGAACACCGTAAGATATGGGTAGGTCATCACTAACAACATTTCCAACTCTTATTCTTTGTTTTCTGTCAGATAAATAATTTTTAAATAAATCAAGCTGGGTGTTTCGGATCCCTAATTTTTCTAATTTGTCCATCAGAAGTGGCAAACGCTTTTTTTATATCCAAGAATATTGCTATTACTTTCTTCTTAGAGTCAAATTTAGAAACTATATGATCCACTAGTTCATGTACTGCATTACAAGTTGAAGAGCCCATCCTGAAGCCAAATTGGGAACTAGATAGAAGATTTTTAGATTCCAAATATTTTATTAATCGACTATTTAATAGCTTCTCTGCAATTTTGGACAGAGTCGAAAGAATAGAGATCGGTCTATAATTGTTGACGCAACCTCTGTCTCCACTTTTGTAAACAGGGATAACTTCAGCAAGTTTAAACTGGGTAGGGAAAACGCCAGTAGAAAACATTAGGTTGAAAATATACGTTAAAGGAGAAACTAGACTACGGTGATAGCGCTTAAGGAAGGCTCCTGAAATGTTGTCACGTCCAAAGCTTTTATCTTTTTTTAAGTTTAACATGATGTTCCGTACTTCTGTTTCATCCGTGGGAATCAAGGCAAAAGAAAATAGAAAGAGCCTGATTTGCGACGTTTCGATAGAAGTATGAGCATGAGTATTTAACATATTCAGGGCTAGGTCTTGGCCAATAGAGACAAAGAAATGATTCACGTAGTCAATAGATTTCATAGGGTTTACCTCGGAAAGAAGGTCAGTAGCTGGATTATTTGTCTTATTAGAATAAGTAATTTGTTTTATAGTGTCCCATAGCATTTTGTTATTTTTACAATTAACTGCATTATTTATTAATTTATTTTCATACTCTTTCTTCAATTTTTTTAGAAGCTCGTTACAATAATTCTTGTATCTCATGTATGTTACCTTATTTAGGTCGTTATTTACATTCTTTCTATATTTCATATGAAGTCTATCCCGGTTTTTCATACACTTTAACAGCCCTATAGTTATCCAGGGCTTCTTAATTCTCCTGCGATTAGGGACCGTCAAGGTGAGAGTATTAGCTTCAATTTTAGAATTTAGCATAGTAATTAATAGAGAGGTTGCCATATCAGCATTTGTTGTTGCATAGATAGAGTCATAAGTAATATTTTGCATATCATTGTCGAGAGTTAGATAATTTACTTTTTTAATGTTGATTGGTTTATAGGTTAGGCAAGTACGTTCCAGAAAAAGTATCGCACAGTTATGATCAGTGATTGTAGTGTTTACGACATAGCAAAATGCTGGTAGCTTAGTTTCGAGTATGAAATGATCTAGGCATGTCTTTTAATGCGTGACTACCTGATATGCGGGCAACATACTATGGGAAGCTAGCATATTTAGATACGTAGGTGCACATGGTTCCTTGGTTTCTGCCATGATATCTAGGTTAATGTCACCAGTAAGAATAACGTTTGGACACTTTAAATTGCTAAGGAGGGCGTCGAGTGATGTTAAGAAAGGATGGGGATCGTGGTAGCCAGGAGGTCTATATATTGCAATTATCGATGTATACCGATCTACTGTGATTAATAGACAGTTTGCTTCGTGTAACTCAGGTTCACTTATTGTTATATTTTGCAAGTTGTTTTTAAAATACACTACAACACCTTCATTCTGCGTTAAATTCCTATTATTTTGTGCAAAAATATATCCGTCTATTGTAGGGATGTATCGCGTATGCCGTAACCAACACTCTGTTAATATAATCAAATCCCAATCCGTTTTAGACCTCTCAAGGAGGGCCAAAAGGCGAGGCATATTATAACTAATGCTACGGATGTTCTGATGAATTATTTTTAGGGTGGACTTTCCTGGTTTGAATAGTTTTGGACACTGTTCTATATAACAAGTGGATGATTGTGCAATTGAAAATTGGTCAAGATTGTTGTTTAAGAAATTTGTTGTGTTATCGAATTTTAAATAAATAGTATAAATTGTTGAGATAGAAGGGGATACGTGACATATATGTAGGTATAAACATTATTTGTATGTGTAATATGTAGATTATGGTGTGTGTTAGTATTTGTTTGACGTATAGAATGTGACAGTACAATATTTGTAAGTATTTTAAAAATGTAGTTGTGTAAAAGTTACATGGTATAAGTTTCATGTATACAGATTTTCGTAAATTAATATCGAAATACTGATTAAAACAAACAATAGTAGTTAGGTACAAAAACAGACAAGTGGTAACAAAACATAATAATAGTCATTTTTGCAGAACTTTTTGCAGGTCTCCTTCACTATCAATGCGTAATACGGGTGAATTCTGTGTTTTCCTAATGTACACCTTCCCATACGAGGTCCAGGTACTGTGAAAGTTATTGTCTTTCACAGTTTGTCTAGCCAGGTAGGCCAATCTTCTTCCCAGGCTTGTAAGTGATTCGTCGATGAAAATAGGCTTAATTGGGCAAGATAATTGGAGGTGAGAGGTATTAATTTTATCTTCTTTGTGGGTTTTATTGTAGTCCCTGCATTGTTTAAGAAAGCCATCCTTTATTGTTGTAGTTTGGAAGTGGACTACAATATGATTATTGGACTCTTTCATGGTTTTTAATCGAAAAATGTCATAAACGTCGGAATCAGATAAAGGTTGTTCAATAAGATCAGCCACTCTCTTAACCATACTACGTAAAACCGTTTTGTTTTCCGAGTTTTGTTTTGGAATATTTCTTATTTCTATGGTTGATGCCTTCGAATTGCGTTCTAAATGTTCCAACTTACTCTCAAGAGACTCAATCTTCTGTTCATAACTCTTATTCTTCTGTTCTAGAAAGAGCATTTTTTCTAACATCTCATCGTACTTTGTCGAGAGAAAGTCTATGCTATTCAATAATTCAGTGTTCTGTTCCTTGATAGTTGTCATAGATTCCTCAAGTAGATCAAATTTAGAGTTTTGCTGGTGTACAAATGAGTCAAACATATCTTTCATTTGATCAATAATAGTGGTTTGTTAACAAGCTGTTCGGTCGTTGCATTTGCGTTTCAACCTACGCGATAAGTTTTCTAAGTGTCCGGAGTCCAATCCTTGAGGAGATACGTATAATTGGGAATCAGAACCATAACTTATCGTCGGAGTGTTAAACAGTGGAGAGTGGAGTCCGTTTCACTGACATTGTAAGTGGGTTGAAGTAGCGCAGTAAATTTATAGTTGTAGGTATGTATCTATAGAATTAAATTTGCAGTGAACTTCGCTGTTTAGTCGTCGTCTATACGCACTATATGAGCTGTAGGTGGTAACGCTGCGTTGTAAGGTAAAAATATACACTCTATTCTCGCCACTAGCGGAGTCAATTATGCAAGCACAGCGAGTGTGAATAACATCAACAGGGATGTGTACCAGCGGGTGTAACGTCCCTCAGAAACATAGGGAGCCCCTTCCGACCAGGTGTAAGGTGATCACGTCTGGCTTATAGCGGACAACTGCTTACGTTATGATGAAGTTTATATACTTATATATTATTCAACGCGTGAACTTCACTATCGCGATGCAGCACTCGTAGCTCCGCAGCAACGTTACAGTAGTTCCGCTTACTTTCACTAGATGGCGTAGGTAGATACGGCAACCTTTCTCTCACTTGTATGCTTCGTCTGTGCGCCTAGTACTTCGAACTATTTTTCAACACAATTTTTTCGATTTTAATGAATTAAAAATGATATAGCGGTGACTGTAAACACGACCGTATGCCACGGTGTCCAGAGGGGAGGCCTACCTCATCGGCACTAAAGATTAAGTAACTTAGATATATTATCAGGATCGGATCGATGAAAATGTATCGAATCTAACTTGCTTTTCGAAGTAACTTTTAAAAGTAGTCTTTTAAACAACATATGCTACAACTCCTGCCTTTTAACTCAAGTGACGAATAGTTAAACTACAAAATAAAAATAATATACGACATCTACCATAATAATAAAAAAATAATCTAATGATGGTAGACCATCATTAGATTATTTTTTTATTATTTATCACCAATTTATTATTACTAGGACATAGAATTATTAATTATTGATAAACCATTGACATTGGATGGAGACAATTCATGTCTATATACCTACTAAAAACGGAGTATGTAATGGATTAAACGTTCACATCTAATAATGACATTTTAGTGTTTTGTATTTGACATCTTATGTTGAGATTTTTGTTTTCGTATTGACATCCAATATTGACATTTTTGTATTCTGTATCGACATCTATAATAGTATTGACATTTTGTATATTTTTTGTCTTTGTTAAAAATATTAATAAAAAATGGGAACTAAAATGTAATAAAAAACTATGTATTAGTTAATGACTATGTATAACAAATATGTATCTGCATGAATGATATAAATGGACATAGAACAATAATTTGTTATTAATATTTCGTTTATTTGAATAAAACACTAAATCATCTACTCACATCATCACATCATACAGGATATAATATATAGGAATAAAATTAAGATTGTTACAAATAATTAATAAAAACAAATAGATAAATAATAATAATATCCAAAATTAAATTATGGATGCGAAACTGTGTGCAACAGAAAATTCTCCCTCTCTCCAAACATTGTGCTGTGCCCGACAGGGTCCATAATTGTAACTAATTAATAATAACATGACATCTGTATCACATTATGGAACGCAATAAATGTATTGAGTATTGAGTATTGAGTATTGTTAATTGAGGTGGGGAGTAACTGAACTAAAAGGGATACCATATGAAAATTAAAAATATAATTTGGTAGTTTTTTTTCTACCAGTGTCCTTTCCGTCCGTGAACCTTGTTCGGTGTAGTCGTGTGACAGTTCTTTGCCTGTTTGGAGTTTTTCTTTGTTATTGATTTTTGATCCTGGGTTTTCGTTTGTCGACCGCCGAGGTTTGAACCGTCGACCACCTGAGCGCTTCGCCGAACTTGCGTGCTTACGCCGCTGCGCCACCGATACATTGCAATTGGCAACTTCTATGCTGGGAATTACTCTACGGATTACCGAATCACGTGTATTATCTGCTGTGCTAATAAAATAAATTAAGAATGCAGCGAACACCAAAGTCTAAGTTTTCTTCTAGTCCAGATATTTCGGATGCTACAACTGGAGAGAATGTGACTCAAAGAAAACGTAAAAAACCGGAGTCTGATATTACGGAGGCTATACAGGCACTTTCTATGGATCTCAATAAAAAAATTGAGGATATTCGTGGGGATATGAACAGTGCGTTGGAACGATTAACCGAAAACATGATTAATATACGGACTGGTCTCGCTGCAATATCTCAAGTAACAATTGATATCAAAAACTAATTAAATATCTTGCGCCTGGATCATAACAAGTTAGATAATCGTGTGAATAAGCTTGAAACTAAGCAGCACGAACTTATGGGGGATATAACATCTATCCAAAAATCTGTTGAATACACAATGGATCAACAAGAAGTCCTTAAGAGCAAAATTGATTCTACCTGCAGTACTAAGACTAGCGTGGAAACACTATATGCAGCTTGGAGGCCAAAGTAGATTCCATGGAGGAAAAAGCCCGGCAGTGTAACTTGGAACTGTGCAATGTTCCCGAAAAACGGAATGAAAATCTATTGAATCTCATGGATACTATCTGCACCCAAATTAAATTTCCTTTGTCTCAAAAAGATATCTTGGCTATACACAGAGTGCCTCATGCTCATAAAGACAACAAAACGCCGAAGAATATAATTGTCAAATTAAATTCGCGTATCCTAAGGGATAATCTATTGAGCTCTTTTCGGCTGGCAAAAGGATTGAATACAAATCAACTGGGATTTTCCGGTACCCTCCAATAAATATTTATGCACGAACATCTTACATTGAAAAAGAAGCATTTATTTCGGAAAGCACGGGATACGGTCAGAAAAAACAATTACAAGTACATCTGGGTCAAGCATTCTACCATCCTTGTGCGAGAGAATGATTCTGAACCCGCGATCTAGATACGTTCAATTCGGGATATCGATAAAATTAGGCCTAATATTCGTCAAACCAAGCAATAATTTAGTGGTTTATATTTTTTATATTCTTTTTTACTTTACACGATTAATAAACAGAGTTATGTACTTGTACATTTGGATTTCTTGGCCTATTACGAATATTGGTTTGAGTGTCTATTGTACTCACATATTTAGTACTACGTATTGTGCGCATAAAAACAAATTGCCGTTGTATTCTTTGATTTCAATAATAATTAAGTCATTTTACACGTTTATTTTTAAAGTGTTAAGATATTTCATAGTCTGGACCATTCTCACGTTTCACCCGTATAACATAGAATTATTAAGAATTACTATACAAATATCACTCGTATATTGTGATTGGCGTGATTATGGATAGCTTGACAGTTTATTACCAGAATTGTAGGGGAACACGTACGAAACTTAATATATTACACATGAATATATTATCCAATTACTACGATATCATCGTTCTTACTGAGACTTGGCTTACAACTCAAATATTTGATAGTGAATTTATAGACGAACGCTATGTGGGATATCGCTGCGACCGCGACCGCATAGCCACGCATAAAAAGGACGGAGGTGGAGTTCTCATAGCAGTTGTAAAACACCTGCGCTCCAGGCCATTCCTCTTAATTTTCCGTACCATACAACTATTGAAATAGTTTTTGTTCAACTGCCATATGATGGACAGGATGCCCTTTTAATTAGTGTGGTGTATATTCCACCGGACTGCCCAGAGGAAGTATATGTCTCGCACTTTGATGCCGTTCAGCATCTTACGGACACACTAACCTTCAGTAATATTGTCTTATTAGGGGACTATAACCTACCTGACATAGATTGGCTTCCAACAACTACTAATTCTTCTAACGCTCTATCTTTTCAGCCTTCGACGTCTATTCACAGGAACTTGAATAATTTCATGTCTCTACTTAATGCTTCCCAATTTAATTTCGTTAAAAATCCCTTTAATCGAATGCTGGATTTAATTATAAGCAATACAGCTTGCTCCATTCATGTACCGCCAAGTCCTTTAGTACCTATTGATCAAATACATCCACCTTTTTATGCCATTATTCAACACAAATGCGTAGTTACGAGAAAAACCATTAAGCATGCTCAAGTAGTTAAATATAATTTTTATAAAGCAAACTATGAAATTATTAACGAAGAATTAAGTAGGGTTGATTGGGATACTATTTTCTCTGGACTATCGGCCGACGAATGCGTAACAGTTTTTTATGACTCTTTATTTAATTCAATAAAAACACACGCTCCTAAATGTTAATAAAAACATCAAAATTTCCTATATGGTTCTCCAGATCACTTATCTGTATTTTTAGGAATAAAAATAAAGCCTGGATTAAGTGGAAAAAATACAATAATATTTCCGATTATGAACAATTTTCTTTCTTACGCCGCAGGTTTATCATAGACTTTAAGGCTAATTACGCACGCTATATAAGTTCCGTGGAGCAAAATATCAAAAAGAATACTAAACATTTATTTAGATATATCTGAAAACGGAAAGGTAACGCTGGCGTGCCATCGATCATGTCCTACAAAAACCAGAAGTCTAGTGACCCACTTCATATATGCAATATGTTCATGGATTTCTTCCACTCGGTATATGAACCCTCCACTCTTACTCGTAATTATAGCGAGGCATGGTCGCCACCGAAAGAAAGCTCAGACAAATGCACCCTTATTGACACTATAACATTTACACCCGCCCAAGTTCTGAGATCTCTGAAAGCTCTAGATCCTTAAAAGGTCCTGGACCGGATGGTTTGCCCCCGTATTTCTTAAAACGGACGGCTGATAGCCTTTATATCCCAGTACATATTATATATAATAGATGTATCTCACAAGGAACTTTCACTGAACTATGGAAAACAGCAAATATAACACCAGTTCATAAATCAGGTGCAACACAAGATGTGGAAAACTACCGCCCTATCTCTATTTTGTCCGCCCTGTCGAAGCTTTTCGAGAAACTTGTACACGATTCCGTACACTCGACTATTTATAATTTAATCATAGATCAACAACACGGTTTTGTTAAAAGTAAATCAACAACAACTAACTTAATTATATTTGCAGATTATCTTTTCAAAAATATGGATTAGCGAACACAAGTAGATGGCGTGTACACAGACTTTCAAAAAGCGTTCGACAAGATGGACCATGAATTGCTGTTGCGCAAAATTGCTTACAACGGAATAAGAGGTAATCTAATCCGCTGGTTCACCTCCTACATCACGAATAGAACCCAAAAAGTTGTCATCAAGGGATTCCATTCTGCAGTTGTGACTGTTACGTCAGGAGTGCCTCAGCAGTGCTATTCTCTAAGGACCACAGCCTTGCGCGCAGCGCTGCGCTCGTCAACGAGCTCGCAAAATGCTGCTTTGGATTTATATTTTATTTTATTTTAATTTTGATTTTAATTTATGATTTAGATTTAGATTTAGATTTAGATTTTAGATTTAGAGAATAGCACTGCAGGGCTCAATAATAGGGCCCCTTTTATTTATTTTATTTGTAAACGACCTAGCAAATTGTTTTAGGCACTCAAAATTTTTACTATACGCCGACGACCTAAAATTATACAAAACTATTAAAACTCCTGTCGATTGTTGTCTACTTCAGGAGGATTTAGAGCGGCTTTCCAAGTACTGCATTGATAATAAAATTCAATTAAGTATTGCTAAGTGTGTCAGTATTTCATTCACAAAAAAACAAAATGCGATTCCATACAAATATCATTTTCATGTTGCTTTATCAAAGTCTTCTACTGTACGGGACCTTGGGGTTTTGCTTGACGATAAACTTCATCTAGATGAACACATTGACACAATTGTTAAGAACGCTTATCGCATGTGCGGGTTCGTTATGAGATCTACACTTGAATTTAGGAATGCGAGCACATATATACAAGTCCTTGGTCAGATCTCAACTGGAATATGCTGTGGCAGTCTGGAACCCACTGTATAACATATACGTTGACGCCATAGAGATGGTTTAACGCAAGTTCTTAAAGTCTACACACTATAGATGTAGCCGTAGTTACGCAACTTACGAGGATCTACTTGAAAACGATAATGTTATGAGTTTGAAGTCCAGACGATTATTCTTGGAAATTATGCTTCTTTATGATGTTTGTAATAATCGATATAACTGCACTGACTTAACTAGTTATTTAAGTTACATTGTTCCTCGAACTGTTATAAGGTGAAAGGTGCGCGCATTTCCGTAGTTCGCTGTACCATCATGTAGAACAAACGCCGGAGTTCGCGCACCTTTGCGACGCATGTGTCAGGATTTTAATGATCATTTTACAGACTTAGATATATTTGCTACGCGTGCTAATGCATTTAGATGTATTTTAATTCAATATATTAAGCAGATAAAATAATAGCACCTTCATGCAGTGACTATTTTTATAGTATTTCCGATTTCTTTTTTTTTTCTTTAATGTAAACATTTAAGTAAAATTAATAACAACTTAGTTGCAAAAATTGTCATTACTCAACATTTATATTCTGTGGATTACGCTGTAAGTAACACATTTAATCATTGTTAATTTATTTATTCGTTGTAATTATATTTAGTGTGTAACTGTTTGTAAATCCCTAATAAATAAATAAAACGTGGAAGACATACCATAGCCGGAGTCTGAAGACCCGAGACGGCGTGCGGTTTTAGTCGGTTCAAGCCCGACATAACCGCCCCCGCTGGCCGGCGGGGGGTATCCGAAGGGATTTCGGCACGCAAAAAAAAGAAAGGTACGTATGGCTTTCCTTGACAGCCTCCGTGGCGTGGCGGTATTGAAAGCGGCCGCTACGCAGGAGGCGCGGGTTCGATCCCCGCTCAGTGCAAATATTTGTATGCATGAATATGAGTATTTGCATTGGTCTGGTCGTGCCTCGGAGAGCACGTTAAGATGTCGGTCCCGGTTGCCATACGAATATGTATGACAGTCGTTATAGGGGAAATGGGTGAAATGGCCCCACATAGAAGGGCTGATCACCCGTCTGGTCAAACGGCGTCCCCACTGGCAGTATATATGGCTTTCCTTAAGCCGCATGTCCGGTTCCGCACAGGCCCGGCGCGATTCGGTAGTATGGATGTCGTGGCCTTAGTTGACACCATGTATCTACTTCAGTGAACATTTATTGTACTCTAAATAAATAAGTAAATAAAATAAAATAAATAAATAAGCGTGGGTTATAACCCTAGCTTATGACCATACGCTTGGACTTTGCTCCGTAGACAAAAAACCGGGGAATCTCCTATATTGTAGGACAAAGTACACAACGCCATCTAGACCCAAACTAAGCTGAGCTTTTGTCATATGGGTTCTAGCATGCGGATAAACATACTTAAATACATTTTTTTGTAAATAAATACACATTATACATAAAAACACCCAGACCAATACAAATATACATATTTGCACTGAGCGGGAAACGAACCCGCGACCTCTGGCTTAGCAGTCGAACGCACTACCGCTACGCCACAAAGGTCGTCAAATCACTGGAGATTTATTCACTAAGTTAAATATTTGACTTTCTTCCATTTATAATTAATAACTAAGTATGTATCTACTATATATTTGTTATAATTTCATCTAATGATTTGAAATGCACCACTCTAGTTTATCTATGATGAGGATGTACATTATAATAGAAATACTGGGGTCGTGGTTTTTAAATCCCAAAACCCTCCATATCCGTGTCGTATACAACACAGGGAATATTTCCTGTACAATGGCGCGGGTAGTGAAAGTGGGTGACGGACTTACTCCGCTCGGTCTGGCTAAAGGGAACTGGTGCAAACCTGTGCCATTAAGTAATAATTACCGCAGGGATGTATGCAAGAGCAGAGAGTTGCATGGACGTTTTTATCAGGCTCCCTATGGACCTGATATAAGCATCTTTATTTTGGCTATGCTTCAGATACTTTTGGGAACTACTTTGGGTTTGTTTTTGCGGTTATAGACAACGTTGTTATGTTGAATGGGTATCGGAAATATATCGAGCTGCCACTTTCCCGGGAAATCCCTTAGCTATTTAATATCTGGTTACTTTCGTATTGCCAACGGCGGATATTTGCACAGATTAAACAAAGTAGCCAGGCTAGTTCATCAACAAGTTGCTCTGTAGTTCATGAACAATCTTGTGGAATCAGAGGTACTGTAATAAAGGTATGTGCCCAACGCAGGGATCAAAATAGATCGATCCCAGTACAAGGGATCGATCTATTTTGAATGACAATAAGCCTGATATAGTTATAATGTATCTAAAAGAGTACTGTGCAATAATTGTTGTTATCAGTATCCCCAAGACACGCACTCCCCCCCCCTTCCCCCACAGCACGTATAGTGAGGAAATTCATCCCTCTGGAACCAAGCCTGGCATAAATGGCTGCAGAAAAGCCCTACTTATAAGGATGTTCGTTGCATGCAAAATTGCTTCAAATTGAAACTGTTCACCGGTTTTCAAGCAAATTTTGATGCAGATAAAGAGACAAACATTTCAAAAACCACATTTTTAAAGTTTTAAGAAACTTTTATTACATCGTGTCAAACTTTTTCGACTGTGTGTTGTATGTCGCGTGACGGTCGGCCGCGGAGTAGGGATAAAGTGAAAGGCGCTCGTCATAGCAGCCAAGGTCAATATGGCGGCGCCTATAGTTCGCAGCAGCTGACCGTGTAACCCTTACGTAGTATTACTTACTCTGTGGTATAGACTATTACTCATTTGTGCCAGTGCTACACGCTATTTTGTTTGATTTTGTCAGTGTTTAATGTAAATGTTGCTCGTCAGTGTTTAATGTAAATGTTGTTATATTTTAGTTAAATGTCTATAATGTGAAAAAAAGTTTCACTTTTACCGTGGTTTCATAAAACCACACAATCCTTTTTGGTATCTCCTAGAACACTAACTGTAGGTTATATGTTCGTGTGTATCTATTTAATTTTTTGAAAAATATTCAATGTCACAGACATTTGATTGAGATTTAGACACAGATGGAACACATTCGATATTTTTTGACGCCAAATTTCCCACATACGCAATGTAGCTCGCACAGGACCGAACTGACAACCTCTATGAATAACTGTGGAACTGAATACGTTCATTAAGTTTCACCTCGTTACGATTTAATAAATGTTCAGATATGTAATCGACTAAAATTAAAAATATAATTTTACTGTAAGGTTGGCAATAATACAGGCTTAGCAAACTTCATAAATTCAAATTCCACAAACAAATAATTTGTTATCTGTGCTTCTTGTCTAATGGAGCATTTACGCCATCGTTCAGATTTATTTACTATCACATTGTAGAACAATAAAAAGAGTATAATTTTTATAACATGATATTTTTCCAAATCGGTGGTGTGAATAAGAGATGTGTCATTTAACTAAGTAATTTTTTTGATATAGCCTTCATGATCTCATGACAAAAGGCCTTGCAGTACGCACAGATTTACAAATGTGTTGTTTTGATAGATAATGGATCCAAGAATGTGTAGGAAAATCAGTAGTAGTGACAGTCTTCCAGATGCCGATGATGTGGAATTTGAGGTATCAAACATCATTGCACCGCAAGAGAGCGATGAGAATTTAATGTTCGTAGGTAGCGACGAGGCTCACTCCGTGACTTGGCTCGACAATGATCAAATAGATGAATTAGATCTTAATTTAGAACAAACCAACCTCTGTTTTCATAGAGTCGATAGTGCAGATATAATATATAGAAGCAAGAAGAAAAAATGCAAAATGGTTGGGAAGTATGTTATGGGGGATGTGTTGGGCGAAGGTTCATATGGAAAAGTTAAAGAGATGTTAGATTCGGAGACACTGTGTAGAAGAGCCGTTAAAATATTAAAGAAGAGAAAATTAAGAAGAATACCAAATGGAGAACAAAATGTACAGAGAGAAATACAATTGTTGCGAATACTTAGGCACAAAAATGTGATAGAACTAGTCGATGTTATGTATAATGATGAAAAACAGAAAATGTACCTTGTCATGGAATTTTGTGTTGGTGTATTACAGGTTGGTATACATGTTCCTATTATTATTGGTACAGTCATTGAGTTAATGAATTCAGGGGTTCAATTATATGTGTAGGTATAATCATTTATTCATAGTGAAGACATTGTTCATAAAATTTGGGCCTTCATTTTGTTGTTGTACCTCCTACATTGTTGTTGACTGAACTGAAAAATGAAATCTTAACTATACTACATGATTCCTGGATAGTTACCAATCTTGTAATTTCACACCTAATGTATCTCTATATTAATTTGTTCTATTGTCATATGAAGGTTTTGTCACAATCAGCAAATCATTATTATAAATTGTCTGGGAAAACCTAGGTGATCTAGGTTTTCCCAGACAATTTATTTTATATATCTTTGAGCTTATGAATTTTAACTATAGTTTTGATATCAGGATATGCTAGAGGGAAGTCCAGGCAAGAAGTTTCCTCAACGGCAAGCTCATGACTATTTCACACAGCTGCTGGATGGCTTAGAATATCTACATGGCCAAGGAGTAGTTCACAAAGATATAAAGCCAGGAAATTTATTGTTAACATTGGATCACACACTCAAAATTACAGATTTTGGAGTTGCAGAGGTAATTTTTATAAAAGTTTCAGTTTTTTATATGATGATTTAAAATTGTATAATAGTAAGCAGTGCATACCTTGGTTTTATACACATGTACAATAATAAACTGATTTAGTAATGGCCACATTTCTGTCATATGCTATTCCATATGTTTTGGGTTTAGACTCCACAAACATGGGACATTATGATGGGTCAATCCGAATAAGGTGGCAAGAGTCTTTGGGTGTTAGAGTTACAGTGGGAAAATTTACACAAAACTGAAATTAATGTTCATTTTATGTGGGAAGATTCAAGTAGTAAGCCATCCACCTGGTGAATAAAATTTGAACATTATCTTAAACTTCGTTAGTTATGATAATAATATTGAGCAGTAATATTAATAATGTATTGCTATGACTATGTTGGCTTTGTTGTGTATTATTTGTGAACAAGGTTAAGTGAGTCACAGTATCTCGGCATCCTTGTAAGTTACTAGGTTCAGAAGGGGCTATTTCCAACCTAACCACCTAATAAATCTTATAATTTAATAATAGTATAGTAACATACTTGAAGGTTTTATTGGTTTTTTTATAAAACATACATACCATTGAGCATGTTCTTTGGTTTCACATAATTAAGTAGTCTTTTACTGTGCATGTTTTCATGAATTGTATATTTGCCATTGGATGGAGAATAGACCGATTATGTATTCACTTATATACTCATTGTTTGGAAAATATAGCAGTCAATACGTAACTAGTGAATTGAATGGGTGCCTTAAGACTTAGATTTTGGACTTCAATCTCCTGTACTGTAAAGGTACTGTACCCAAATGGTGGTAATACTATTAACATTACAACATATGAATTTGTTTCAATGTACCTTGCAGTATGCTCTGTTAGGGTAATACAGGGCTGGGCTCTCGATTCAGCCAACAGTGAGAACCTTGCACTGCTCACCATTATACCGCGATTTTTTACCGGGGTTGCGTTGTTCCTGGATTGTTGATAGAATGTATAGGGGAAAAATGATTTCTTCGCCGATCAGATACGCTGTCAGCGGAATAGGTGGTAAAGGCATACATTTTTCGCTTCATACCACCCTGTGTGGAGGGCATGGAGATGTGCTCCACTCATAGTAGACTTCTTCTGAGATGAATAAGAGTGGAATAAGTGCTACATGCGAGCTAACACTGACTGGACCGGTGACGTCGTATCAGATGGTGCCGGCGGTGCACCCGTATCAGAAAATGGTGCACGACATGTGTGAACCTTAAAGTATCTAGACTAGATGCCTCGATGAACAAATACTGTGTTTTTGTTCAGTGAGGCACATTTTTCCTGCCAAAATTTGAGGTGTTTTTTCTAGCGATGGAAGTAGCAATGCTTTTATGTTTTACAATGCAGCGATTGTGCAATAAAATTATTTGTAATGAGATAAATGAGACATATTCTTTAGTCACAGAAATAAAGGGCGATTGGATTAAGTTATTTAGTTTCGTTCTTAATGACGATTTTTATTTTCAGGCGTTAGATATGTTTTCACCTGAAGATACTTGTTACACAGGACAGGGTTCCCCAGCATTCCAACCTCCGGAAATAGCGAATGGTGCTGAACAATTCTCTGGCGTCAAAGTAGATATTTGGAGCAGTGGAGTCACATTGTAAGTGGATTAAAATAGACTTTCATTTGTACTTATAGTGTGTTACCATGCAGCATTTATTGGTAGTACATACTATTATTAAATGATATGTGAATGTGACTTCACCAATAATATCAACCAAGTTCAAGTAAAACTCGGTTGCTATAAAGCTGTATCACAGTATCTCAATTGATATCATTGAGTGAAACATGAGAATCTAGTTGAATGAATTTACACTGGTAAAATCAACCCGTTTTCAAAGTTTTACTGTAACATAATTTTCAACCTATATTGATAACACTAGAGTGATGTATCTACCCTAACATGCTGAACGTTTAATGACTGGTATTGTATTACTGATAGGTCTCTGATGCGGTATTTACAGTTTGGCAACACACGATAGCGCTGGCCGAAATTGCGGTTCCGTATAAAAGACGTACCATTTAGGTACCATAGGTACTATCAAGTATTCCGGATTTCTTTCGGTAGGGATTAGATCAAGTGAAGTGTCACGTCCCGTCTTCGGGTCCGATTACGGGATAAATGCGTAACATGTCATGGTACCTACCAATTGCCCGAAATATCACCCGGTCCGTAATTCCCGATGTACGTTGAGTAGTACGTATTACTCATATTGAGTAAAATGTACCAGCACTGTTTAAATTGAATGAAACACATACATACATATACTCACGCCTTTTTCACTCCGGGGTAGGCAGAGACAACAGCCCGCCATCTGCTTTTGTCCTTACATACTTCACGAGCTTTGTCACTGTCATTAAACCTTTCATGCAAGCCCGCCGGTTTCGAGTGCTTTTGACCTGCCTTTTTTTCAAAACCTCATTAATTTGATCAGTGTATGTCCTGCGACGTCGACCCCGGCCTAACTGTCCACTTACATTTGCCTTATATACCTACTTGGTGTGTCATTCGCTCAGTACTCATTCGTTCCAAGTGCCCAAACCACCTGAGCATAACCTTTTCAATTCTTGTAACAACATTCTCTATTAGGCCACACTATTCTCGTATATCTATATTCCTCTTCCTATCAGCCAACTTACTCCACACATACTACGCAATGACCGCATCTCCACTGTATTCACTCTAGGTGAAATCCAATCGTCATCCTGGGCTCCGCTTACTCCTTTTTGATTTGGCTTAAACAGCTTTTAAGAAAGCGACTGCCGTCTGACCTCCGAATCCCGAAAGGAAAGCTTGCACCAGAGCCTCGTCCGACAATCAGCAGGAGTACTGGCTTGTAGGTGAGATTGACTTGGCTCCGAATGTCTTAGTGGAGCACCATACACCCTGAAAGAAGGTCTTAGTGAAATCCGATCGTAATCTCGTTTAAGCCCAGTCGGCCGGGTATATAAAAATATACAATTTCGCTATGTTGGTGCCACTTGTTCGTTAGCGTAACCATTTTCAATGAAAGTTGCAAATTTGGGTAGAATTTCACTTGAATCATTCAAATGATGTGTACTTACTTACGTATGTAGCATTTGAAAGATTGCAATAACAGTTAGACAATAGAGTTTAAAATGAACGGTATTTTATTGTATTACTTGCATCCGCATGTCGCCAGCGCTATTTTATGTCCCAATTAATATGAGATGAGCGTAGTAGCCGTCTAACATCACGTATCCCAACTTTGTACTGTTACTAACACAAAAATTCAATAATACTTTGCTCCACTCGAGAAAGTAACCCAGGACCTCACGTTCGCAAGCCAATAAGCTATAACTATTCCTAAATTAAAAAAAAAATCCGGTCAAGTGCGTGTCGGACTCACGCACTGAAGGTTCGGTACCAAAACTGGATTAAGGGGCGCATTTAACGTTGCAGTAAGCTTCTAGTCTTGACAGATAGACTTAGATATATTTTTTTGTGACGTAAGTAACCGCACATTTACGGTTTTCGAATTTTTCTCTTTACTTGTGCTATAAGACTATATGATTCTAGCTCAACGACAAGTAACCCTATAGGTTTTGACAACCTTGCGATTGTCTAAATATCTTTACCTAATATAAAATTGGGAAGTGCATAGTGTAACGATCGCTTTAGTCTTTACTGTAAAATATTCCTCTAAAAACTATATGAGTATTTGACATGCATAATTCCATATAAAAATTAATTTAGCAACGATAAAAGTTAGAAATAACTGCCTCCTGTTATTTTGACGCACTAAGTTGAAATTAACAGTTTGTATGAAGTAAAATTTTATGTCATAATACGTATATCTACTCATAAATGATAAGTTGATATCCTAACCCTTTAGACTCTTGTAGGGTTAAGTTACTTCAAAGGACTGGCACTTACCTCTGAGGCTTAAAGGAAAATATTAATAATTTTGAACGGTTTTAGGAAACGCTTAGCACTTATAAGTTATAACTTATTATCTGCAATTAAATTGCATTTGTAATTTTATATTTGGGTGAAAAATAACATAGTTTTATAATAAACATTAATTATACATACACACAAAAACCTACCTTTAGGTATTATAAATCGTTATTTTTTTGCCGTTTGGTTACTCAGAAAGTTGGCTGAGATGCAAGCGTGCTACATGGTTCCGAATAAATAAAAAAACGAATGGGTTCATAATTTTTCCTTTGTCCATTGTATAAAACCTTAGTGAGACCACAATTAGAATATGCCGTTTCAATTTGGAATCCTTTCTATGCGAAATAAGAGTCTATAATTAGCACAAAAATAATCTTACGTGTCGAACTATAAATATTACCGATTAAGAGTTCCCTATGTACAGTTAGTAAAACAGTATAGCATTTTAACATTGCAATCTAGACGTCTACTTCTGGACGTCATGATGCTGTATGATAATATATGTAACAACAGACATGATTGCCTTGAAATCACCAATCAGTTGTGTTATATATTGCCTAGAACTGTTCATCGACGAACGGTGCGTGTGCCCCAATTGCGCAGGCATCCGCGCACCTTTTTTTTTTCGTGCGGAAATCCTTTCGGATACCCCCCTGCCGGTCAGCGGGGGCGGTTATGTCCGGCTTGAACCGACTAAAACCGCACGCCGTCTCGGGTCTTCAGACGCCGGGGTGTAAGGTTACCCATAGAGCATATCCCTCGCACCCCGACTGACCCTGGGCCATCTCCGGTTTCGAGATGGCCCCCTCGGGGGCATCCGCGCACCTTTTTTTTTTTTTTTTATCGTGCGGAAATCTCTTCGGATACCCCCCCGGCGGGGGCGGTTATGTCGGGCTTGCACCGACTAAAACCGCACGCCGTCTCGGGTCTTCAGACGCCGGGGTGTAAGGTTACCCATAGAGCATATCCCTCGCACCCCGACTGACCCTGGGCCATCTCCGGTTTCGAGATGGCCCCCTCGGGGGCATCCGCGCACCTATTCGTCGTCAGGTTGAAATCTATAACACACATTTTAATGAGATGACATCTTCGCATTTTCCAGCGAACAATTTAAAAGTCGTGTCATTGAGTTCTTTTCAGCTCTGAAATTAATACTACCTTATTACTTTATTAATTTCCGAGATAAGCCCATGAAAATTTGTTATGAATTTTATATTTCACATAATTTTTTGTTATTATGAGATCGTGACTACAACTTGGCTTGAGTCTTTCTTTTATATTGTAAATCCGCGAACAATAGTGTGGGTTATATGTTCACCACTTTGTTATATTACCTTTTTTTTTTTTTTTTTATCGTGCGGAAATCCCTTCGGATACCCCCCCCGCCGGCCAGCGGGGGCGGTTATGTCGGGCTTGCACCGACTAAAACCGCACGCCGTCTCGGATCTTCAGACGCCGGGGTGTAAGGTTACCCATAGAGCATATCCCTCGCACCCCGGCTGACCCTGGGCCATCTCACCACTAACAGCATCGCTCATCCTGTCTCCTCTGAAAGCAGAGGAGTACGGAGAGCGATGTGTTCCCGCCACGTTGGGTATTGGCCGACGATCAATGCCAACCCTATGAAGGGGTGAAGGGTAAGCCATTGACCGCCGCCCAGGGTGTACCGGCCGCTCCGATTCCGTTCCCCCCGGACTGCAGCGGGATCGGAATCGGAGCGACACTCGAGGAGGTTACCCAACACACACCCCACTTTGTTATATTACCTATATACCTGTTCCAAATAATGAAAATATAAAATAAAATAACATTAATACCCTATAGCTATAATAAAAACTAGGCGGGCTTGCATAAAAGGTTTAATGACAGTAGAAGAAATCCGTGAAATGTGAACAGAAGCAGATCGCGGGCTGTTCTCTGCCTACTTCAGAGGGGAAACTGTATATTTATGTAGGCAAATTCAATCCCGCATTTGCGTATTTATTTTTATTCATTCGCGAACATAGCATATAGATTTTACGAATATGTGTATTTTACGAAATGTGTTATATATCATATTGTGAAATTTGTGTATACAGGTTTTTGTTATTGCAAACACTTGTTGCGTTCATTTTATAATTCCACATAGGCGACTTCTGTTATAAGATTTTAATAAGCTTATCGTTTTTGATATTTTTGAACAGATACAATATGACAACTGGCCGGTATCCGTTCGAGGGTGACAATGTGTATAGACTGCTGGAATCTATCGGTCGAGGCGAGCCAGCCCCTCCGCCGTCCATACTTGGTCCAACGCTTGGGGCGCTACTCACACACATGCTCAAGCGAGACCCGGATCTAAGGCCCACCGTTCATGAAATCAGAAGGCACTCGTATGTATTTTTATCTGTTATTTATGTTTCAAATTTTATGCTATGCTAAGTTAGTTTCAAAAGCTTAATAGGAATTACCCATTACCATTTTGGTGCTGCTCAACTGACCGTTGCATCAAGTCTTCATCAAGTTTTTGCAAAAAGTCAGCTAACGATAATGTGGTGGGTACCGCATTATCATCAGCTAACTCTATTACATGGTCTAAGACCATGTAAGAATCTCATGCGCAACACTTAGTTTGTATTGTAGTAGATAAGTATGGCGTTATTTTTTGAAATTATAAGAAGTCCATTACTATTCAAGGTTAGTAAAAGAGTTAGCTGACGATAATGCGGTACCCACCACATTATCGTTACCTGACTTTTTTTTGTTCAAGATATTAGGTTTAACTGTAATTAGACGAATTTTCAACCGGGAGCATAAGATCGAAAAAAAAAATTTTTTTTTACGTATGTACCCGCCAACGTATGTACCCACCAACGTATGTACCCACCAACGGAGTCGCAACTAACGATCACGGAACTTCGTAATGCAGCTCTCTGAAGAGTTTTACGAGTTATCAGCTTGTAGGAAATTTTTCATGCAAATCTGTTGCGAACTACAAATTTGGATCTTTCTGTATGCAAAATACTAGATTTTGTGTTACGTATAATTTAGAAATTACATTATGCAACGGTCAACCGACTATCCAGAAACCTATATATTGGTGTCTTTATTCTGTATACAAAATTTCTTCGAATTTTATTATATCTTGACCAAAATCTTAGATACTTTGATCTGACCATAGTATAGTGCGCTGGTAATACTCTCTTAATATAAGGTAAAGTATTGTTTCAATTGGAATGTGAACGAACATCTGACTTTTGAATCTAGGCAATACCTACTGTTACACACGCCATAATTGCATGTTTCGTGCAATGTCATTGTTACTTTAATATACTTAAAATCTCTTGCTAAAAGGTTGCAACCATAAATCATGTTCTGCCCTCTGTGGCTAAAATGTAAACCAGAACAATTTTATAGGTCCTTCATTAAATTTTATTGCATTGTTATGGCTTTTAACATTCCATGTTGAACCGGCCAACGTTCTATGACTCACAGGTTATTCAAAGTTTAGAACATAGCCGGGTTCAACTATATGTTATTACCCTACAAATAGTTTTGTGTAGGTATTTGATACTTATGTTAACCAATGATATTTAATCGAAAGATGAGTTACTTTTATACTGAGCGGCATTTAGCTATCCATCCATAGATAGCGATCCATCCATTGGAGGGCGCCAATCCGTTTTTTAGTAGTTTCAGATCGTCCTCTGTTCGAAAATGACAGTTAATGGGTTTCATTAATCGATCTATGGTTTTTGACAAATCTTTTGTTGTTTATTTGTGATCTATTTTTGCAATCCTAGGATTTCGGCCGATTGAGATTGGGATAGTGATACTGATACAAACTTACGGCCGATCCCAATATCGTATCTCCAATCGAGAGATAGAATCAATCCAAGTTTGAATTTGATCTGCAGATCGATCTGTAACCTACATCTCAATAACAAAGTTAACAAACCTCAATCGAATTATGCAAAAGATTGCAGACCGATCCTTTCCCTCTCATACGTTCCATTTTATGCAGTCACCATTGTGATTGTGTTTTGAGCATTACTTAAAATTTACAGCATTAGACAACTTTGAGGCTTCAATAATAGTAATTCTTTATAATTATTAAACAATAATATTTTTTTAATCCAAAGTAATAAAGTTTCTTAAAACTTGTAGAATTTGTAAATAGAAAAATCACACGCCCGTTCCTTCAATGTTGTGAATAGAACGTTACTTCAAAAAAATTACAAGTGGACACTTGACGTTAAAAAAATTGTTTACTGGGTATCCGAAGGGATTTCCGCACGAAAAAAAAAAAAAAAGTACTTATGCAAGATAATTCAAAGCATGCAAGAAAACTTGAGTGAATCATTGGTGTTATGTACTCACCGCTTTGAGGTTACTTTTACAGATGGTGTTATCTCTATTAAAAGTAATTCTACTGCAACTTTATTAAGCCTAAATCTGAATGTGAAATCAGCTTCATTGAGGCACTGAATGTAATTAATTCGGGTGTAGCGTCTTCGTTGTGCTGGCGAAACTTCGTCATCAGTATCACTATTCCAATCTGAGAGCTGCATTATCGCTTCCAAATCGCTTTCACTATCACTTGACAATGAATTTGAAAGAAATACAGCCATTACGCCTTATAAATTTTAATTTGGCTTCCTAGAGCCGAGCAGATCAGCGTAAAAATATTCCGGTTAACGTCTCAAATCCTCAATCGGCCCAAATCCTAGGATTGCAAAAATAGATCACAAATAAACAACAAAAGATTTGTCAAAAACCATAGATCGATTAATGAAACCCATTAACTGTCATTTTCGAACAGAGGACGATCTGAAACTACTAAAAAACGGATTGGCGCCCTCCAATGGATGGATCGCATTTTTGGATTGCCGTTGCAATCCATGGTTTGTTTATTGAAACACTTTTGCATAAATTTGGACTGAAAATTCGATCAGAGATCGGTGTAAATGGATTAAGATCGCATATTGGGACCGGCCGTTAATGAAATGAATTGATTTGAATCATTGACAAACGTCAAGTGTCAACTTGTAATTTTTTTGAAGTTACGTTCTATTCACAACATTGAAGGAACGGGCGTGTGATTTTTCTATTTACAAATTCTACAAGTTTTAAGAAACTTTATTACTTTGGATTTAAAATAATATTATTGTTTAATAATTATAAAGAATTACTATTATTGAAGCCTCAAAGTTGTCTAATGCTGTAAATTTTAAGTAATGCTCTAAACACAATCACAATGGTGACTGCATAAAATGGAACGTATGAGAGGGAAAGGATCGGTCTGCAATCTTTTGCATAATTCGATTGAGGTTTGTTAATTTTGTTATTGAGATGTAGGTTACAGATCGATCTGCAGATCAAATTCAAACTTGGATTGATTCTATCTCTCGATTGGAGATACGATATTGGAATCGGCCGTAAGCCGATCAGCTATTTTGATGCCTGAGCTGTAAAACGCGGCGGGTAACTTTAGATATTAGATGACGGCGTTTAATGAACGGCCTAGGTGTCCAATTAACTGACTAGTTCAACTAAATGGCTTCAACATTTTCTGGGATTATAACTATAAATGCGATAAACAATACAGAGCGTATAAGTGTAGTGAATTGCACTTAAAGTGCCAAAATTACAACAATTGAATTTATCCTCAACAATTTCGGCTCGCTAGTGTGATGCCAATACTAATGTGCTATCACTAACTTCAGCCTATGAATAATTTATTTTTATTGACCATACGTTATCTAATATCTTTGCTAAACGCCTATTCAAGAGGTAAAAATGCCAAAGGTGAACAGAAGCATTTTAAAATTTCCGAGATTATCTTGTTTACGCATAAATATGTATTCATTTATACCGAGTGTGTTATAGGTAAACAGAAAACTGGCTTCAAGGATAATGTTAAGCCGCAAATATGCGTACCTACGTAAATATGTAATTTGAACAATATGCTTGACGTTGAAATGTGTTCTCGAAGGCTTTATGTAGTTTGAAGTATAGTTTAAGTTCCAAATTCATTGTGTTTTAATGATAATCAATGTTTCTCTTTCTGTTAATAAGTAGTTATGTAGGCTTCGACAAGTATGGTGTTCTTTTCGAAACCTACAATATACCCAAAATGATTAAGGCGAGTCCCTGAGTCCCTGAGGAAGTGTTTTTAGATTGAGATTCTTCGAAAATGGGAAGTCCCTGTATTCTGAAAATCATATATGTTATACTAGACTATTCAAACTAATACTTTCGGTTATTCGATACACGATGACTTTTACTTTCCTCGATAGAATATGCTCTCAAAGATTGGTCTAACCAAAAATGCATTCCGGTTTTATTTGAGTTGTGTTTAGATTAGAAGAATAAAAATGATACCAAAATGAAGGTCATTGATAGGAGAATGAAAAACGGTTATCAAAATTTACATAAATTCTGAATTATACCATGAAAATTCAAAATACCTACGCTTTCTACCTATATGACGCGTTCGGCGAGTCAATCAGTCCCGAGCGGAACGTGTTAGAGGCAGAACGTGTGTCAGTTTGCGGCAGATGCACAGTGAAATCGTACGATTTTTAAATGTAGGTACTTAGCGTAAATGCCACATCGTAGAGAATGTGCCAGTATATAAATCCAGTGGTAATAAGTTGAGACTCGAACTTTTGCGAATACATAGCTAGTATAAGTACACTGTTTTCTGTAGTTGTGTAATTAATTAAGTTGTTACTCATTTTATTCATTGCACAAATATTAAAACTAAGTCATGTATCGGCAGTATTAAATGTCTTATGACATTAGTCGATTCAATACAAGAATTTGTAATGATTGACATTGGTACTAATAGACGTATATCGAATGGTGGTACTAAATATTGTGAACAGTACCTACCAGCGACACAATTTAAACTAACATGAACCTTCAACACAACCTACCTCTGAATATCTATAAAATGTTTTCATTGCTGATGAAACTTTTCATGAATCCGAGCTTCAATCTCGGTTGCATCCAAAGCGTACAGTTTGGAGCCCAGGGCACGCTCTTCTATTACTCCTTTCCATAACCTGGTTCATTGTGACTTTTACGGGAGCGACTGCCGTTTCATATCTTACTTGGGCCCAGATGCTCTACGAATCGTAATGGTGCCCACGGGTATACGTAACCCATTGGTTTATGGGACCCCATAGGTGTATAGGACCCATGGGTATATGGGTTCCATTGGTTACGTTTATGTGCCATATGGGGTGGGGTGTGTGCCATATGGGTTATGTATAGGTGTATGGGGTGCCATGGGTCTATGTCACCCCATGGGTGTATGGGCCCCATAAGTGATGTATGTATATGGGGCCCCATAGGTGAATGGCGCCCCACGGGTTACATATATGTATGGGACCCCATGGCTATACGGGCCCCATACATGTGTGGGGGCCCATTATTGTATGCCCATGGGTTTAGGGGCCCCTAACCCCCATGGGTTTAGGGGCCCTATGGGAATATGGGGCTCCATCAAAATCTTGCAGCCTGGGGTCCACTCTTCTATTGCTGTTTTTCATAGTTTGGTTCATATAAGCTTTTACGAGAGCGATTGTCTGATAGCTATATCACAATATTATAATTATTATAAGCTTTATTTCATTTATGTAAGGTGCAACTAGAAGATCTGTGTAAATAACAATTGATAATGAAACAAATGAATTGATTAACAATTCTTTTAATTATTATTTTTTTCAGTTTGAATAGGGTAGGTTTTTTAAATAAACACGTTGGCGTATATGACTTTCAGGGCCAAGCCGACTTTACCTGAAAACCGATCCTCCTGCTGATTGCTCAACGAGGCTCTAGAACAGGCCTTCCTATCGGGGTTAAGGAGTCGGATGTCAGTCGCTCCCAGTAAAGCCAAATACTCCAAGAACAAAATGTTCCGTATGAAAGGTGTCACGCTGAAGATAGAACACCGCCGCGGAACGACGGGTAGGAGGAGGTTCATCCGACCCTTGTGCCAAGTGGGTAAGGGCGGGCACAGCTAAAGACGCTACGGCCAAAGCGTGAAACCTAGCTTCGTTACATGGAAAATTGACAGGCTGACCGGTCGCACAAGGGAAGTGGCCGACGTACTCTCCAGGCCGAGGTTGGCTGTGGCGTTACCGCAAAATTCAGCGGAAAGGCAGTAGATCCCGGTTAATTGAGTATAGAAGATGGTATTGTTAAGTGAGACTCTCTGGGTGAACGACCGGCTCATGGCCGTGAGGGTGCTTATGGATAGTTACTCATCTAATAAGTGCCTACGTGATATACAGGCCGGTCGTAGTGAGGCCGAAAAGATGTCGTTCTAGGAAAAACTCAGAGAAGTAGGCATTTCTAAGCATACCATTGACGCAGGAGGTTGTTATGGATGGTGACCTGAACACTCTGAATGGTCATGTGGGTGACGGGGGACTTAGGGCGGGTTCACGGTTGTTTTGAGTATGGTAGTCGCAACGCGGAGGGTGAGAACATTTTGAGAACGTGAATAGCAGGATGGACGCAAGTGTTACAAGGACACTTAATGATAGAACGACACAGTCCAGAGGGAGACTACGGCGAGGAAAGCCTTTTTTTTAAAGTGTCAGGCGCCCAAATGTCCCGAAGTTCGCGGTGCGTAGATAGCGGCAAAGCGCGCCACTAAAGACTTGTAGCCAGAGCCAGACGATACCACTTACAACCGTTAAATTACACGTTAGAATCGTCTAAGGGGCAGAAACTCACCTATAATATCCAGGGTCAAAGCAGGCCAGGGTATTTTCAAGTGTCGCTGTGTTAAAGACTTTAGGGAGAAAGAAAGAAAGTAAAGAAGAGTTTGTATGAGTGAGAGGAAGTTGGGGTGAAAGACATATGGCAAACTTCCATGTGCTGCTGTACAAGCACCTTGTGGAGCTGCAGCCACCGTATGTCCCTCCGCTCTAGTGGTTCGCCCGATAACGCCTGCAGAAGCCCGGTCAGCTTTCACGGTTTTTTTTTTCACTTTTTGGTTCCACGCGGTATGGGCATTCTAACAAACCGTAAAACCACGTGCTCCTCACCGGTGGGACCCTAAACCAATTTTTGTTTAGCTTTTTTTAGGTATTGAGTATTTAACGATTTTTAGGGTTCCGTAGTCAAATGGCAAAAAACGGAACCCTTATAGATTTGTCATGTCTGTCTGTCCGTCTGTATGTCAGAGCCACTTATTCCGAAACTATAAGAACTATGCTGTTGAAACTTGGTAAGTAGATGTATGCTGTGAACCACATTAAGATTTTCAAGAAAAAAAAACCAATAAATTTTGGGGGTTCCCCATACTTAGAACTGAAACTTTCATCAAACCCATACGTGTGAAGTATCTATGGATAGGTCTTCAAAATGATATTGAGGTTTTTAATATAAGTTTTTCTAGACTGAATAGTTTGCGCGAGAGACACTTCCAAAGTGGTAAAATGTGAGTCCCTCCTGTAACTTCTACAATAAGAGAATCATAAAACTAAAAAAAACATGATGTACATTACCATGTAAACTTCCACCGAAAATTGGTTTGAACGAGATCTAGTTAGTAGTTTTTTTTAATACGTCATAAATCGTAAACTGCAATTTACCTTTCATTCAATCAACAAAACAAAACAAACAGTATCCGTTAAAATGCGACCACCCGGCTGCAATCTAGCTACTCTAAGGTAGTGTAAATATGCAAGTCGGTAAGGCGACCACTATACTTTGTTAATATATAAGATAGCAACACAATATAAAATAACTGAATAATCACTTAAACTCAATTAGTCAAGTAAACAAACAGTAAATTCGGGTATACAACTTGTAATAAGTAACAAAACATAACTTTTAGTGCGGGCGATCGTGTAATTTTGTTTTAACGCACAGACCGTTTTATTACCACTGATTCAACGCGGGACTTCAGTGACTTTTCCCCGGTCCTGGGTTAAATCATAATTTACAAATATAGTAGGATGTCCGAAACTATTTTAAAATGGCATATATGCTAACAATTTGTTTATTATCTGTAGAAATGCTTTTATCTTTAATTGAAGTTACTGAGTCTGTCAAATGGTCTCGTACTGAAGGTGAATGACCCTATATGACTGGTGTTCGTAGAACTTTTTTATTGGTGTATGAAACGTTGAATATTAAAATCATCGTGTAATATAGGTATTTGAATTTAATACCAACCAATTTAGGACGACTAAATGGTGTTCTTTTGACTTTAATTATTAAAATAAAAAGGATTGTTTGTGAAATTATACTAGCATATTATTATTTGTGATAGATTAGAGTCATTAAGGTTGTCTTTTTCAAATATTCATATATTTCATTTCATTATAGCAATATTAAGAAAATCACCGCGCAATTTAATGTTGTTTATAGAAGCGATTAATTACTTTGTTTATTAAGTTAAAGGAACTATAGTTTTATAATATATTGATAGTATGTTATCTACCCTTGCGGTTAGTTTATTAAGTATGAGGTAATTGACACGTTTTTGCACTACTTATAATGTAATCTACATTGCAAGTAGGTAGTGCAAAAATGTACATTATAAAGTTTCAGTTGTTATCTAAAAACAATGCGATAGAGAATATAATGTATAGGTACTATAGATATCATACCCGGCACGATGTAATAAGTAAACTAAGTTATTAATGTATAAAATATTATGAAGCTACAAAATAAATTTATTTAAATTAATTTAACTATTATAGAAGTACTCAGGAATAACAGAATATAAGATTGGTATGGAGTTTTTCCAGACATTAAGTAGTGCTTAGATGATGTGTAAAAAAAGCAACATTGTTGCTGACTTATTTTAAATAAGTATTTGGTACCCGGAATGCATCGATTTCTTTAGATTTCTGCACAGGAAATGTTCAAAATATGGAATAAAAAAATCGTTAGAACTAGAAAGGATTCAAAAATTCCGACTCTGACCGCTCATGACGCGATGAATGTATTTATTACCTATGCAATAAACAACTCACATAAGATACATACCTACCTGTTAGTTACTTATTAAAACGAAATGCAATCCTCTATTTAACTCGAGTCAAGATAATGAGTAATAGTAGTTTTCAATAAAATCAATGATGATAATCTTGATTAACAGATAAGATTTTATACCTACTACTAGTAACATCGGGTTAGTTCTACCTTGGTTAAGTTTATTGTTTTGCCAAGTGACTTATATTATAAAGTCACAATATGTCCAATTTGTAATCAATAAAGGTCGTCGGTTTAATAGTATATTATGCAACTAGTGAATAAAGGACCGATTTAAAGCGAGGGCCGTAGATGAGTCACGAGCAAGTGAAGGATTCTAATGATTGAATCACGAGCGCAGCGAGTGATTCAACTGTTAGAATCCTGAACGACGCGAGTGATTCATGGCCCTCGATATAAATTCGTACTTTATTCAGGAGTTGCATACTATACTTTATACCATGACTACGAGAAAAGACATAATTTAAGCGAAAATAGAAATTTAATCAAGAAATAAGAATTGTTGCATTAATTGAAATGGACATTAAAATTAGAGCAATGACTGAAATTAAGCGTAATTTTCTTATTATTATCATTAGAGTGGTCAACTTGTGCAACAATATTTATTAATCTAATGCCAAACTCCTTGTCGCAAATATCGACCAATCAAATCTCGAGAATTTATTTGCACCAAAGAGTTTTGAATTTCGAATCTTAGCGCAAGGAGTTTGTGTAAGCATTGAAATAGAGACCGGATATATTTTTGTGTTCCAAATTCAAACACCAAAATAGTGAATAAAAACAAAACAGTGAATAAAAGGCCTTTTTATTCACTGTTTTGCGTGAATAAAATAAGCTTTTTAGAGTAGGTATGGTATAAAGGTAATTTTAATAGATTTCATTCTGTATTACCGTCAATCGGATACTTATTATTGCGATGTATGTTTATTTTCGGATGGGGAACAGTCCTATAGCCGGAACCAACCCCAACAACACTTTAACGTTACATAATATACAGCCAACGTTATTAGAAACTGTAAGTAAATGAGCGATTTTGAGCGTTATGATTTTTCAAGCTAAAGTAAAAAAAAGAAAAAATAAAAAGAAAGAAAGAAAAGAATCTAGACAAATATAATTGACGAAAATTTAATACCACGCATGTAGGTATTAGTCACAATATATCATACATGTATTAGTCACTTGCGCAAAATTACATTAAATATATACAGGATGAAAACGTTAATGTGTGTCCATTATTTCGGTATTTTGAAAGATATTGCACAACTTTACACTTAAATGAAATCTGCAATACTTAATCTATAAAATGACATAAAATAATATAATAAAAAAAAATACAATTTGTACTTTTGCAGTTCCCATACATTTATTATGGCACGGTTTATTCATTAGTCTGATAAGTAGAAACGGCAAAAAAATAAAAATTAAATGAACATTAAGAAAAGTAAAAAAGAACCATGTGTTTACAATTTGTTCTTTTGTGGTTCCTATACTAGTCTGATAAGTAGTAACGCTACCATATTTATGGTAACCCCCCCCTCCATACATTTACTATGGCACGGTTTGTTGACTTGTTTGAGACTTAGATTGAGTCTACTCTTAGCGTTTTTTAATTTTTCTACTTTTTGAGTAAACCGTGCCATGGTTGGGAACTGTAAAAGTACAATTGTGAACATATGCCGATAGACTTTTATAACTTTTTTTTATTTATTTATATCATTTTAAAAATTAAGCGATGCAGATTACATATCAGTTTAAAGTTTTACAATAGCTTTAAAAATGACGAAATAATCGGCTGGACATTTAACATTTCCACCCTATATATTATGATAAATACTGTTTGATATTTGACCTTAAATTCATAATGGAAATTCTCTGACGAAACAATACGTCATGCCACACAGCTACGATGAAATGGCGTTTTATTTTTTACTGTTTTGGATTTACTCAGTATTACCATTACTTTTACAAAACTCTATTCTTCAAACCTGGAAGCAAAAGAAGAAATCCGATTATAAGCATGCATTTTAAGAGTTTGAAAATGATTTGAACATGAAACTGATTAAAATAACTTAAGTGTAAATACGTAATACTTTATTTTCTATAAGACGTTTATTATTTCAAAAGTGTTAAAATTTACTAGTTGTTAATGAGTCCTACGCTACGCTTAATCATTGTCCCCAGCGTTAATGTCCCAGTTGCCTCCAAAGGTTTCACTTTGAAACTCAGGCTCATTTTGCCCGTTCTTCGACATCACTGGCAGTGAAACCAGTTACACGCATGTCATCTTTTACGTTGTTATTCTTAAAATACACATTTTTATGTTCATTATAGCTGGGTGCAGTCGCGGCCGCCGTTAGACTCAGGTGAACGGCTTGTGAGTCCACGCTCGCGACGTTCAGACGAGCTACACAACTCTACAGTCATCCCCTATCTCGTAGAACGACACTACCCGTCGGCGCAGGAGTATTTCACCGAGAGAGACTTAAGACACGGTCAGTATAGCATTGGGCAGCATTATTACCGGAACTGAAAATATAAAGGTTTGGGACGGATTTTTATTCACATTTTCTATAGCCTTTTTTGCAAATTTCAGATTTTATTTCAAATTGAATGTAGAGAATTACCATCAAAACGTATGTTAGAATAATATTTAGTAAAAGGTTGTTCTAAATATATCTGGAACTCTGGCTCTCTTTCTAGGCACGCGAAATCTGCTTTTACCATGGCGACGGGCCTTCTTACCATATACCCTCAAGCTGGCGCTAATAGTGGAGTGAGGTCATTCTCCAGTCCTCTTGAGCGATGAAAGATTAATGATCTAAGTAACTCGAATTCCAAAGGGATTCTCTTAGCACTTTTAGCACTAGATTTCTGTATTTCATTCGCATAATAAGTTGTATAGATTTTTTTTTCGTGCGGACATCCCCACCCGTACCTCCTCGCTGGCCAGTGGGGTAGGTTACGTCGGTCTCGAACCGACCAAAACCTCGCACCCCTGCTGACCCTGATTTTTAAGTATTATTAAGCGGACCCCGGACTTCTAGTTGTGAGCCTTGAATGTGACCGGAACTATAGCGAAGATGATGATACTAATATAAGTAACACTGTAGCAAAGGCGATAATGTTAAGAATATTATAAATATTAATTACATGTCAATAATTAATTGCAACTTTTGCCAGAATCAATGCTAAAAATGATTTTCATTTGGAACGTGCCCTCCATTTTTTTTATAGCACAGGGTTAGATATTAATTGGAATTTAAATGATACACTATAAATATGGTAGAAATATGGAGTTCCCAAAACCGATGTGTAGATAACGGACCTATTGCCCGTGTTCCACTCATTCAGGTGAACCACACCGGAGAACCGCGGGTAATAGAGCGTATTTAATTTATTAACACGTTACTCATGTGTAGCACAGCACTTACCATATTTTGATATGATTAAACGTCGTTTTTTTTTTTCAACTGTTTCATTGCCTGTAATTTAATAAACATGTTTTGTGATGATAACGTAGTTTTTAGATGTTTTTTGTTACAAGACGTAAAAACCGTTCTTAATATACAGGCGTACAAAATCATAATAATTTAAACTTTCCAGAGCCTGATGAAGTGCACATGGCCGGTCACGTGCGCGCGCGCATTTGTTCCTTGAGTTAGGTTCGTTGCATGCGAGTGATCGACTCTCCCATATACACTTGCCTACTTAGCTTTGACTCCCACCCAATCGGTTTGTTTACACGGAAACTGACAAGCCAAATGTCTGCCATAACTATATCGGGCTTATAATTTATAACCAATGTATATCCTGATGCTATATATATTACAGGCTTTATCATTACAACTAATTTATTTATACTTCAATAAATGTCTGCTAAATTTAGATATATTATGTACACATATTCTATTTTTGTGTGATCCATATTCCTTTTACTAATAAATGAAGCTATGTCTCATAATACTAAATAACAAGTCTATGTCGACGAAATATCAAGATGTCATTGTCTACACCTGAAGAAAAAGAGGGCGTCGCAAATACTACGGTTTTAATGTGTTCTACAGATGTTACTTACATATGCATACTCCACCAGTAACAGTGGACGCAGAGCATTACTATTACTTATAAAATTATTTAATTATCGGTAAAGAAATATATTCTTACCGGTGGTGTTTAGTAAGATGAGATAGACCGAGAAAGAAAGATGACAGAGATAGATAGATAGATAAAAAAGTTGGCCCACAGTCATAACTAAAATATAGACAATGAATATCCTACTAATAATATTCTACAATAATGTATGGAAATTTGCCCGATTTAATGACATTTGTGATTACTGCTCCGCTCGCCTAGGTAGTAGCGTGATGATATATAGCCTATAGCCTTCCCCGATAAATGACCAATCCAACACAAAAATATTTTATCAATTCGAATCAGTGATTCCTGAGATTAGCGCGTCCAACCAGACCCGATTTATTTGCTCATTTTTTATCAGAAATATCCGTGACTTTAGACTTCAACTACATGTTGATATTTTTACTGTATAGAAACCTAAGTGAAATGTGCTTATACTTACCAATTATTTTACTATCGTTAATCAGATATGATTTTTTAAGAATCGATTTACTTGTATATTCATAAAATCTATTTGTGTTGGTACCTCAATATTCCTAGAGGATTACTTCCGTACGATTATTCTATCAATTAGTATAATCGTATTATAATATAATGTAATACGATGCGATCCACTCTGTCGCTAATATCTACAATAATGCTGTTACGGTATTCCAGAACTGGGTGACGGTGGGTCCCGAACGCTATCGACGGCGGAGCTATCTGATGCAGATTCGAGTAGACGCAAGCGCCGTTGGCACTCGTCCTGCGGCCGCCTGCCGTCATGCCGTCTCACCTGATCTCTCCTAGAACACACATACAACACACACATATATACACCACACACTGCTGTGTTTCCGTTTGAGATAGCCTCTGCTTGGAGCGACTCAAAACCGCGCAAGCGAAGTTATACTGTATACAGATATATCGAATATCTTCTATAGTATAAGCCTATCGAGGCGATACAAAGAGTATAAATAAATTCGATTGAGAAGAAATTTAGAGAAATGATAGATATACATTGTGTAACATGGATGCGGGAAGGAACTGTCTCCTGAGATACAAGTTCATACTCACGTACTTATTTCAGGAGACAGCGACTCTGTGTACTTGTGAAATTGATGGTGTGAAATAAATTATTTTTATACGTTTAACCTTTTCTCTCACACGCAATAATGTATAACTTTCTCATTCAAGTTTTGTTACATTCTTTATCTCGTCTCGAAGGCCTTACTTTATATTAGTTATTTTTAAAGGAGATGAGATCACATTCGGGCCATATGCAAAACCGAAGACACAACTGTACCGAACTGTTTCTGCTTCAGATTTCCTTGTCACATATTAAATGGATTTATTGATTGCCATTAGGAAATTGGCTTACAATTTCATCTATTCTTGAAGGCATGGTAGGTGAGTCTGTATGCCCATATGCTGTTGGCACCATATTGTGATGATGATCTTTAAGCTCATTGTTTTACCTTCGAATACTTACGTCTCTAAAGAAAATGATACAATAACCTCAAATTTGCGAACCATAGTGACCATTTGTCTAAAGCATCCTTTCAAGCACACTCATCTCTGGTGTTTATATGGGTTAAGTATAGCTCTTGAGATACAATATGTACATGTAGCTGTAAATGAGTACCCATCTCCTTTATTCCGTACCGAATCATATTTCTCGCCCAGTATAGTAAAATTGTGTTAACAGAATCAATGTCACTACACTTTGCCAGATACTTCAAGCCTAACACTCGTCTCAAATGTTATTTTGATTTATTTTAAGTATAGTACAACTATCTATAGTAACCAAACACTCATATACTTACTTAAGTTGGACAATAATCATAATTGCATATGAGTGTGAAATAGACACGATATCTTCGAGTGCAGTTTCTATGTAGTTGTACTGTACACAGATATTTATTGTGTGATCAGCACTTAATCTGAACAAAGTTTGGCTAAGGTATACTTAATTATGTTATTTATTTGGTTTGTGTATGATTGTTACATGTAGTATAGTCTAAGAGCTAATGGCCGGCAGATTTAAGAAATTTCGACAAACTTTATACATTTTAATTTACTTTATTATATTATGTGCCAAGTCTTTTGAAAGTCTTATTATAGTACTTTTATAAAGCTGCACGTTATATATAATGTTCTTAATAATATTTGGCACCATAGTACAAATTCGTCTATGGTTCCAACATTCCGGTAGACAAAAGAAAGTTACTTCTGTTCTCGATACTCTATAGGTTCCACAGTAGGATTACCTAGTACCCTTTTTTTTTTTTTTTATCGTGCGGAAATCCCTTCGGATACCACCCCGCCGGCCAGCGGGGGCGGTTATGTCGGGCTTGCACCGACTAAAACCGCACGCCGTCTCGGGTCTTCAGACGCCGGGGTGTAAGGTTACCCATAGAGCATATCCCTCGCACCCCGGCTGACCCTGGGCCATCTCACCACTAACAGCATCGCTCATCCTGTCTCCTCTGAAAGCAGAGGAGTACGGAGAGCGATGTGTTCCCGCCACGTTGGGTATTGGCCGACGATCAATGCCAACCCTATGAAGGGGTGAAGGGGAAGCCATTGACCGCCGCCCAGGGTATACCGGCCGCTCCGATTCCGTTCCCCCCGGACTGCAGCGGGATCGGAATCGGAGCGACACTCGAGGAGGTTACCCAACACACACCCCATTACCTAGTACCCAACCCCTCCGTAGCATAAACGAGAATAAATAAAAAAATACAGAGTTTATCATAATACTCTTAGTCTATGGGCCACTGGCTCTTAGGCTAGTAATTTATGTGTAGATTTCAAATAATGTTGAAATTGAGATGTCAATAGAAATATGTAATTGAACATTGTAGTTATGTTGAATCCATTATTCAAGTATATTACGGGATATGTATGTATATGTTTCAACCATATTTCTACTGAAACCAATTACTATTATGAAAACATCAGATAACAAGGTTATGTATGTAATCTATCGGTATTACTTAAAATCTTGTGTTGTATTCTAGACGTGATAGCGTGTTTAGTTTCACAGTTAAACTAAGACCGACTTTTTTTATTTGAGAGGGAGGTAGATTGTTATTGCAAGAACTTCCTTTCGCTTTTAGCCCAAACTCTACAATGTGAGTTCTTAATAGGTCTCTAGTCTCCGTATCTGATTTTCCTTTGCCGAAACTCAACCAACAGGATCCCTATTCCAGGCTTTTTGTTAAGACGCCTGTTTGTAAGGCATTTTCCTTTCACCATTTGATACAGAGCTGTAATAGTGGGCAATAATTTCTACTGATATTATAAATTAATTTTAAACTTAATAAATCCTTCTTAAGGAACATGTCATATAGTAACCCGGCTTTTGATTTTATCGGGAACAAGAGTGATAGTCTGGCTAAGATCGGCTTGCTTGGGTTTTGTTAAGCGTTCCCTCTATCGTACAATGAACAACAACAAAAAAAATACATCGAAAAAATTTGTGAACGCGGATACACATACATCGACGTTTAAACTATGCTTACTTTTGGTCTAGATAGCGCTGTGTAGAATGTCATAGAATAGTTATTAATATTTATAATTGACCTTTATTATATACCTTTATTGAGAAGTTAGGCCAGCTGTGTTTATAGAATACTAGCTGACCCGGTAAACTTCGTTCCGCCTTAGAATCAAGTTATGTTGGTTACCTAATCAGCTGAATTAATTTCGTGAATGTTTAAAATGTTTAATTATCCTAATTGAGAGGGTCATCTCAACGCCGTAGATGGCCCTGGGTCAGCCGGGGGCGCGGGAATTGCCTTATTAGGTCACCTTACACCTCGGCATTAGATAACCCAAGACGGCGTGTGGTTTTGGTCGGTTCGAGTGCATAACCGCCCCCGCTGGCCGTGAGGATTTCCATAAAAAAAAACACAAAATGGCACATTATAGGCGGAGGCAAATCAAAAAATTAAAGATCATGTAAGTCGGTCCACGCGTTCCCGAGTTCTAAAGAGTATCACTAACTCGACTTTGTTTTATGTATATAGATTAAAACTATAGCTTCGATATTAACTGTTATATAAATGTATCAAACTGTCAGTCCATTGTACGTTAGAGCTCTACAAAACCAAGGCAATCTTAGCCAGACTCTCAATCTTCTTTTGAACATTTTTTAAATAAAAGCCAGGGTACTGGAATAGTTCGAAGTTAAAATTACTTTACTCGCATCTTTAGAGTTCCCTATGAAACAATTACCGGAATGGAGACTAAATGAAAAAAAGAATTGAATATCATTAATACAAAATAGTACCTGTTTTAATTCACTTCCCACGATGTACGAGTATACACAGTATATATATATTTAGTGTAATTAGTAGATCTCAAATTATAAAGTGGCAATATAAATAATATTTTTATAAAAAGATTGCTATAAATCAAAATTATACGTTTTGCAAAAAGGGATTACACCAAAATTTTATTTCTAGTTGTAAGAATTTCACTCTTAGTTTCGGTGTATTGCAATTCGGTGTGATATAGCACCTGTTGTTGTAATAGCCACTACACAAGCCAACAGCACTCCTTAATTCATTCATCGAGGGGAGAAAGTGATCAATTACTAACGAGGGGTGTAGTTTGAGGCTCGACGCGCAGCCAGCGGAGGGTCTCAATACACACGAGTTGAAATAGCACTTTCTTCCGAGTACATAGTGCTTTATACTACACCTACATGGAAAATAAAAAACAAAAACAAAAAAAAAACACGTTAACAATGAATTTTCGTACATTTATGTCTCCCGCATATTTCTACGGAAGTAATAACGTACATTCAGCCTTATTTTAGAAAAAGTACTAGGTTACTTTCTGAGTAGGTATAGTATAAAATAAATAGTAGTACAAAACGTTGTAAAATTTAAGACCACAATGGTGAAGCAATTGCGACGTGGCAGCGATTTCACTGAAATTAGTTTTATGGTAATGGCTCTACATGAACGCACGCGAGTTCTTTAATGGAATAAACAACTCGGATCAAGTCCAACTAAGCTGGGATCTTACGTATTACTCATTGAAACTCATAGAGTAAAACGTAATAACGCAAGTACAGTACCTTCAAGTACCTACCTTACAATTTGGTACGTCGAGAAGAAATGTCAGAATCCGGGTACGATCAGCTTGCTTCGGTATTGTAAAGCGTTTTTCTTTGTCGTACATCGGATTGACAGTTTAATATCTTCATAGAGTAGTTAAAACATTTTATGTTTCTAAAATATTAAAGCTATAGCTACTATGCTGTAGCTGTAGCTATAACTACTCTAAAATATATCAAGCTGCAGACATGCACTGGGCGATAGAGAAGACTCGAACCGAACCGAAACAAGCCCATCTTAGCCTTTCGCCTACGCCGGATAATGTAGTTAGACTTGTTCGCAGTTATTTTCACCGAAGCATTCGAGCTTAATCTGCGGCGTCGTGTTGACATCGCTTTACCAGTATGGTTGCAGTCGGTCGCAAGACTGCCTGTCGAATGTTTAGAGTATGGTCAATGTTCTTACTTTAGTTGTTAGATATGAAGTACAAGATGTGATTATCGCTCACAAATTATCAGTGTAATGTCGATGTCTATGATTGAAATTGAATTTGTTGAAGGATGATTAGAACGCGAACAAATTACTGCACGATTTGGATGATTAATAAAATTGGTAATTTGAAAGTACACAGGTTGTACACATTGCAGAATGATGTATAGGTACCTACTTCCTAAATAATCTCTTCCCCATCTCAACGCCTCTGACGGACCTCACTTTTGTATGGGCTTTGTATGAAAATGTAAATTTATGTTAGTATATAGGTAAATTTAGATTAAATCATACTTCATTCAATTAAATTTTTAAGCATTTTGTATGCTTACTTTTTTCCTAAATATTTAGATCGGAAAAAGAGAACATACGTATATGATATATCGGAGAATTTCGAATATCTGGGACGTGTCTAGGTGGCTCAGTTGGTCAGAGCATTCCCCCTGTAAGGGACTGGTCGCGGGTTCAAGTCCCGTCCTAGATGTTCTCTTTTTCGGATCTAAATATTTATTATATCATACTTTTCAGTAATAACTTTTCGATAAATGGATCGTTGTTGTTAGATGAAATATGTATATTGCCGATGTCCATTTACCAATAAATTCTGGGTCAAAATGGACAATAGGTTTAAATAATAAATATATATAATCATATAATGTTTCCGACTTCTCTGTGCGCTAAATGATTGTTTGTGCACTACTTAATATATATATATAATATATTTAGTAGTGCAATGCCTGTTATAACTCAATAGAATGCTGTTCTAGTTCATAGTTTAGGTTTAAAGCTTAATTAAGCCATATTTTAATGAGATTATTGCGCAGATGATCTCCTCTCGCCAAAGGCGTATTTTTGGTAAAGTATTTAACTATTATAGTTTTTGTCCACTTACGTTGCACTTAAATTAAAAAAGTGAGGTTCTTAAATTACTGTTAAAACTGTGTGTTTACGCTTAAATAAAAAAATCAGATGTATGTTTAGTGCCTGAACTGAAAATAACGAAAAAAAGTGAAAAAATAAAGAGAATATTAATATATTGTAAATAAAAAGTCAAAAGTAATGTGATTGGTGAGTTTGATTTACTTAACCGTATGCCTTAATTAACAAAAAGTTTGAATATAAGTTGACTGATCAGTGGAGGCAGCATTGCCTTAAAACCCGCACGGGTGTCACACTAACTATCCAAATCCGTATTCAATTTGAGGCACGCGTTCTCCAATTGCGCACGGGTTTGTTATGTTCTTCCAAGGACTGCAAGAGGGCTTACGTAAGAATGGGTCCACAGCAAATAGCTCGTTTTGGTTACAAACTTGTGGCATATCCTTCTAGGAAGCCAAGGGTACTTGCGACTGACCAAAGCAATGCAAACAAACTTCTGCCAGTTGATGGATACCAGGCTCACGAGTCGAAAGAGAAAGTAGATTTACTGGTTGATCTCATTGCGGCTAACTCCCAGATCGATAATTACAGACTGCAGCCACCACCACCTGACACTTCACTTGACTTTGCAGACCGCCTCGTCGAGTATACGACTGGGTTGGTACCTTGCAAGAGTTGATGACACTTATGAAAACAATGTTTATGCGTATGCGCGTATCAAAAGATTATAACAACTATCAGTTAAATTCTCTAGTAGGTATCTATGTAGGTAATATATTCTATGAGTATAGCCATTGCCAGTAATCGTTGAGTGGTGGTTAGGATGGTGTCATCAGCACTATTACAACAAAGTGAAGGGTTGCCGAAGATGGTCATTATTGTTTTTCTCATTGTCAGTACACAAAGTTCAAGGTGCGTTTTTTGTAGGTTAATCGAATCAAAACTTCCTGGCAACAGTTCACTGAAGTAGGTACCTACTTATGTTTTACTCAAATGAAACTGCTTTTAAAATGGAACATTTTGACGTGTTTATCCGTGGAATATCTTTCTGTTAGTTACTATACCTACAGGCAATGATCTTCTATAATATTGAACTGAGGTAGATAATAATATAGGTATGTTATGTCTGCCGCGCGGTGCAGCTGACTTTGACGCCGTCCTCCATGACCGCAGACCTGGGGGTGACTGGTGGAGCCGCCTGTCACCCTAGCAGAAGCAGGCCGGAGCGGCGGCGGCGCGTAGCCCCCCCCGGAAAAAGAGGATGGTCTTTTTCCGGGGGCAAGACGGGGACACCGAGGTTCCCAATCCTGAGGGAGCCCTCTCGAAACCGAAGAGGGCCCTGGGTCAGCTGGGGTGCGACGGAAATGTCTTATGGGCGACCTTACGCCTTGGCGTCTGAAGACCCGAAGCGGCGTGCGGTTTTAGTCGGTTCAAGTCCGACATAACCTGGGGGGGGGGGTATCCGAAAAGATTTCCGCGCGAAAAAAAAGGTATGTCTATACTAAAGCAATGTCAAAATTGTACCGCATTGTATGACAAGAGTCATAATTTGTTGGCAAGGGTCTCAGGCAATAGCCTCAGTTTAAGTGACTGTTTTTAAGCTTCAGTGGAGAATTTACGTTGAACTTTTATAAATAATAATAAAGCAGGTAGGTAATTATTATACAAGTGTTGCAAATCCCTACGTCGGGCAGTGTTATAGTTAACGGGCAATAAGCTCGCTTTCCATTATTGTGTGGAATCGAAAACATAGTAGATGTAACGTAGGTGTTAATACCTACCTAGGCCTCTGCCCTTCAGTGATATACCTACAGACTAGAGCATACGAAAAAGTACAGTAGGTATCTACCTACCTACTTAAAGTAATGAAAATTATTAGTAATAAAATGTAAAATAACGGTTGCAAATATTTATATTTTAATTACTTATCTACCCATCGATTGTCCGTGTCCTTGCATATTTGCTGTGTCCGTGTCTTCAGTATATAATATAGGTAGTAGGTACCTATACGAGCCTATACGTAACTCTAAAATGGCAATCGTTTGTGCGTCCATTCATAAATACCTCATCGCACGTGAAAGGATAAGCGACGATGCTTGCCGGTCGCTGTGGTCCCTTGAACAATCGACAAATAATATTTTTCAAGGACATACAACATGTGATATGCCCACTTCACTAAAATATTGATAATAATCGTTATGATAAAATAATGAAATACGATATTTTTAAATCTTGAAAAATCTTAAAAAAGTTGAATAAATATTCTCTGTTTTTGAAATGCGCGCTAAAATATCTTTTATCTACACTCAAATCGCAAAATTCGAATTACGAATTCAAAGACGATTCTATACATAGGAACCTACGCACTTTATAAACGCATATACATAAAATTAAAAATAAAACTTATTATAGTACCGCCAACTGTATCATAAAACTCATTATAGTATCGCTATCTTTTTTTATTCTTTAAACTAGTCTATGGTTTTAGGCTGAATATGAGAAAAAAGGCGCACGCATGCGCAGTTCGAACTGTGAAAAAAATGGTGCCCTTGTAACCTACCTACTTTGTTTAATTTCAATTTTTCCTATGAGTGAAGATAAAGTAGTGTATGAAACTGCATATAACTTAGGTATTTAAACACTCGAGATAAACAGACTCTCGTGTTTTAATACCCCTTCTTATATGAAAGTTGCATAAACTACTATTTTTAAATTGAACGCAGATAAAAGTACCGACTGACGTGACGTGCCTACCATATCTAACTTCTATTTAAAATAAAGATTTTTTTTACTGTTTAAAGTTAGTGGCAAAACAGTATGATCTTCTTGGTAAATTTATTGTATGTTATTAGTAAAGGTCTAGTTCACAGTTTTGTGTTTATAGATAAGTAAAATAATAAATTTATATTTGATTTTAGAAGTACCTAGATTATTGTTGAAAATAGATTGTTATTACAGAGTGTGAAGATAGAAGTGGGTAGACCACTTTCGTCTATGGATGCCCTTTTTCATCACGGATGGGAAGAAAGCGTCCGATTCTTATCCGTTCTGTTTTAAAAATTAAAATCTCCGTCCTGGCCCAGAAACACCTGTCTACTTACCCGAGTGTTAGCTCTGTCTGGTCCCCCGTACACCCTTATTGCTTTCTTAATCTTAACTGACTGAAATTTTACGTTTACTTTTGTTTTATTTTATAGTCTGATAGATTATGAAATGAGTTATGTTATAGTCTTTTCGCCAGTAGATTTGGCAAAAATTTACGAAAATAAAACGAAAACAAATTGTTCGAGGTCTGGGAAAGCCCGTACCGCACTTAAAATAATAGAATACTGGATTCTACTGCCCCGTAACGCACAACGCTCAATTATATCGATAAAATTATAGTGATGGGAAAGGAAAGAAACGATAAATTTCTTGAATAAAAATATTTATTTGAGCTTAGGAACTTTATTTAGGGTTTACACATTTTAAAGGAACATATTTGAATCAAAAATATTTACACTAAATTCAAACATAAAGGTATGTATAGGTATATTAATATATTCAAACCGAATAAAGTTGTATTAAGTTTGTTTATTATTATAATGAAAATATGATCAAGGCACGAACATTGAGCAATTAACTTTGGAAATGCCAACATCTTAGGAGTAAAAGAAATCTATCTTTTAGCATAGTTGAAGCAACGAGCTCGTTCCTATACATTTTTTTCTTGGACCAATAGTCGTTGATGTGAGGAAGTCTGACCATCCCCATGACCAATAATATGCCAAAAAATGCTTACATTTCTTTTCTATTAGTAGGATTTCTTTCTATTTCTATCAGGCTTTCAAATGGGAATTTGCTTTCAAATTTATGTCATTTATTATCTTTGTAGCATAAGTATTTGTTTCCAAAACCATTTTGCTGACGATATCGTCAGTTAAAAATAGCTTATAAAAGTCCACAGGAGTTGTAGTGTTTTCAGGTATGTATATATTACAATCTTGCTCACTATGTTCAATATTTGGTACGCTATCGTCTATGTCAATCCATTCGTCGCCATGGTTATTTTCATGGGATGGTGCATTACTTTCACTGTTCTGATAAATATCAATCCGGTCATCTTGAATCATATCATCAGTTATAGAGTCCTCATCAGACATGCCATTTGATGACGTCATCTATTCATCCGAAGAACAGGAAGGACTGTAATCCTTATATATCTTCATCAGAATAGTCAGTGTTATTTTCAGCAGTCGTGGTATTAATTTGATCTTGAGCAATTCGTGTATCATCTTTAGAAATTTAAATTTTTGATATCGGTAGGTATTACTTACACTGAGTTTTGATTCTTCCAGGCTTCTAGTTTGCTTTCTTTCACTTAGCGTCTTCAAAAGATCTTTCATTTAGTCTTCATTAAAAGAATGATCAAGAATTAGCATATTGCTCACAGAAATATCGCTCGGTGATCCACAATTGCTTGCACTCATGTTTAATGGCTTGTATAAAGTATCATCTGACGGTCGGTGAAGTGTTGAAAATCCTCCCCGAAAACCGTTTTCTGTTGGGTGTTACTTCTTCCACCTGTTGTCCACTTACAGAAATATCACTCGAGGATCCAATTCGGAACTTTGACAGAAATCAAGTTGCTGAAAATTTGTGTCCGCTTGTTTTAGCACAACATTATCCAAAATTGTGATCTTGGGTTTTTTCTTGTTTGAACAACTAGACAAAATCTCTTCATTAACTTGTTCAATGGTCACATCAACATTACGTAGTTCGTGATGGGTATGACTAGTACTGGGACTAGTTACAATATCGAACTCATCTGTTGCATTCTCGGATGCCGCTGAAACACCTTGCGGAAAATTGTTGAGGATGCAGGCTGTCGTTGGGATGAACTTGGAGGCGAAGGAGTTTCGTCATCCTTTTTAATATTTGACAGTTCCAACATACGTCGCGATCGCTTCATTATCCATAATTAAACACTACGTCTTGTGCTAATAACAGCATTAATGCCAATGAGCTTACCTGAACACAATAATTTATGCGAGGTTTTTTGAACCCCGTATCGTACTGGAAGGCAATTTTTGCTCTCTGGTCGTAAAGGGTTTTATAAGACCCCATATGTTTTTAAAATATCAACTGTTGCTTCCATCGACATACATGAAAACTATATATTTATCTCTCTCATAGTTATTAATTTTAGAGATACAGCTCCCGCACCTGCGGCGTGTACACCCTATTTTTTCCGTCCGCACTGAACGACAGCAGTGTACGAGGTTGAAAAAACCCCGCGTTGAAAAAAAACGCAGTGAACGTGTTAATGTTAAGTCACAATCAACGTTAAGTTTTGTAGAAGAATAAAGAATCGTTCAAATCTTTCAAAAGTGCCCTTAGATGCAAATAAATATGCATAAAGTCATTGTTCTCTCGGTTATGCGATGTTATAAAACGCTATGCTGTATCGTGGCGCCCAGGTCCTGAGGCAGGTGAAAGTCTCTGTGGACCTGAAGGCCCTCGAGATTGAGGGTGGGCTCCGGTGCAAGACGACTCGCACCGAAGCTCGCCTCCTTGAGGTCTCCGGTGCCACCAGCGGCCCCAAAGCTGACGCCCTAGCGGCCAAGCTGAGGGAGTCGCTGGACCCAACAAATGCGCAGGTTTGCGCATTTCGGGTCTGGATGATGCGGCCACGACGGAGGAGGTTATCTCCGCCTTCGTGGAGGCGGGCGGCTGCCCCCGGGATCAGGTGAGAGCTGGAGAAAGCTTCCTTAAGGCGCGGGTACAACTCCTGCAGCCCCGCGAGACAAGGTGCTTCAGGTGCCTGGCAGTGGGGCATGTGGGAGTGCAGTGCACAGCGGGAGACACACTGGGGGGACCGGTGCTTCCGCTGTAGTCAGCCCGGGCATAAGGCCAGCACCTGCGATGCTCCGCCGCGCTGCTACAAATGCGTAGCGGAGGGCAAAGCAGCGGAGCACCGGGCGGACAGCCGATCCTGCGCCGCCTCGAGGCCAAAGCCCCGTTCATCCGCAACGGGTAGTGGGGGTGCCGCTCAGGAGCGGCCACATTTCCGGCGGGATGCGGAGATGGACGTCCATTAATGGACACACCAATCCGCATCCTGCAGGTAAACATAAACCACTGCACCAGTGCTCAGGATCTTCTGTACCAGAGCATCGTGGAGTGGTCTATCAATGTGGTCGTGGTCGCTGTGCCGTACTGGGTCCACCCCGGAAGCCCGGTGGACCTGGACGGCGTAGCGACCGTTTTCGGGGGTTCCGCCGCGGACACCTCGCGCCTTGCACTCATTGCAAGGGGCAGAGGCTGTGTCGCGGCGGACTATGAGGGCTTGGCTGTCGTGGCCGTCTACTTCTCGCCAAGCCTTGACTAGTATGAGCTTGAGCTGTGGCTCGCTGAACTGGACATCGTTCTCGCTGCGTGCCGTCCTCGCCCTGTCTTGGTCCTGGGAGACTTCAACGCCTGGTCCCTGGCTTGGGGCTCCCGGGAAACCAATGCCAAGGGGCGAGTTCTGGAGGACTGGGCCAACACCCGTGGCCTAAAGGTCCTCAACCGGGGGAGTGTCGCCACCTGGGAGCGGCGGGGGCTCAGTTCGGTCGTGGATGTTGCATTCGCGACCCCTGCTCTCGCCCGCCGCGTCCAGGGTTGGTGCGTGGTGGAGGAGGAGGAGACGTCGTCCAACCATAAGTACATTCGGTTCAACGTCTCCCCTCCACCTAACCTGCCGCCAACTATAGTGAACCCCCCGGATCCACGTTGGGCGCTCAGACGCCTGGATTGGGAGGCTCTCCTGGAGGCATCCATAGTGCAGGCCTGGATTCCGTCACCGGCCAGGCCTGCCGATGTCGACGCAGAGGCGGAATGGTTCAGGAGAGCCATGTCGCATATCTGCGATGCGGCGATGCCTAGGGTTAAGTCCGGCCCGGCAAAGAAACAGGTGTACTGGTGGTCGGCGGAGATCGCACAGCTGCGAGCAGCGTGCGTGACCGCTCGCCGCCGGTACACGGTTTTGCCGGAGGCGTCGCCGCCCAGACGATGCGGCAGCTCGAGAGGCGGAGCTATACGAGGCGTACAAACGGGCCAAGAGGACCCTCCAGCTAGCTATAAAGCAGGCCAAACGGTGGGCCCGCGAAGAGCTGCTGGAGTCTCTGGAGCAGAACCCATGGGGGCGCCCTTACCTTGCGGACAGGGGCAAAATCCGCCCAAGGGCGTCCCTAATGACCCAGAGCCTCCAGCTAGAGCGGCTGGAGGGGATCCTGGGCTCCCTGTTCCCAGTGAGAGCGGAGGAGCATGTACCTCCGCGTATGGCTCCGCCTCAGGCGCCTGACGCTGATAATAGCGAGAGCGATGTGCCCGAAGTCAGGGAGAGTGAGCTAGGGGTAGCAGTGCTCCGGCTTAAAGCTCGGAAATGCACTGCCCCCGGACCCGACGGCATTCCAGGCCGAGCATGGGCCTGGCCCTTGAGGAACTAGGGCCTCGACTGGTGGCGCTCTTTAGCGCATGCCTCGAAAGGGGCCAGTTTCCAAAGGCTTGGAAGACGGGGAAACTGGGCCTACCGCGCAAGTGTCGTCGATATCACTGCCGTCGAAATGTTGTGTAGGTCAAGGTCGTCGGCCATTTTGTACCGCCCCGTTGATAATCGATGCCGGTGCGGCGTAAGAATGAACGCTGTTTTTGACAGTTAAATAGCTGCCGCCTAAAAAATTCAAATCGTCGGCGTCGCTTTGAAGTGTTATTTCATTACGGCACCTCATGAGCTGTCGTTTTGAATATTATTTTCTTTTCCGACGGTTGATTACGATGCCGATTGCACCTAACACTGGGCTACTATGGCTTTTATGGAGGCGACTGCCGACGAGTGGGTTCTGCCCTCCTATTGCACCTAACACTGGGCTACTATGGCTTTTATGGGGGCGACTGCCGACGAGTGGGTTCTGCCCTCCTATTGTACCTAACACTGGGCTACTATGGCTATTATGGGGGCGACTGGGTTCTGCCCTCCTATTGCACCTAACACTGGGTTACTATGGCTTTTATGGAGGCGACTGGGTTCTGCCCTCCTATTGTACCGAACACTGGGCTACTATGGCTTTTATGGCGGCGACTGCCGACGAGTGGGTTCTGCCCTCCTATTGGACCTAACACTGGGCTACTATGGCTTTTATGGGGGCGACTGGGTTCTGCCCTCCTATTGCAACTAACACTGGGCTACTATGGCTTTTATGGGGGCGACTGGGTTCTGCCCTCCTATTGCACCTAACACTGGGCTACTATGACTTTTATGGGGGCGACTGAGTTCTGCCCTCCTATTGCACCTAACACTGGGCTACTATGGCTTTTATGGGGGCGACTGGGTATTGCCCTCCTATTGTACCTGCGACTAACTAAAACACTTTAATCTTTACCTTACCTACTTAAACGTTTATGCTGTGTTGTTTGTTGTTTTCGTATGTTTCAGAAGGAAGGAATAAGCGAAGGAGTTGGAGGACGAAATTCCATCGTCGGCAATCGCCCCCATAAAAGCCATAGTAGCCAAGTGCTAGGTGCAATAGGAGGGCAGAACCTAGTCGCCCCCATAAAAGCCATAGTAGCCCAATGTTAGGTACAATAGGAGGGCAGAACCCACTCGTTGGCAGTCGCCCCCATAAAAGCCATAGTAGCCCAGTGTTAGGTACAATAGGAGGGCAGAACCCAGTCACCCCCATAAAAGCCATAGTAGCCCAGTGTTAGGTGCAATAGGAGGGCAGAACCCAGTTGCCCCCATAAAAGCCATAGTAGCCCAGTGTTAGGTACAATAGGAGGGCAGAACCCACTCATCGGCAGTCACCCCCATAAAAGCCATAGTAGCCCAGTGTTAGGTACAATAGGAGGGCAGAACCCAGTCGCCCCCATAAAAGCCATAGTAGCCCAGTGTTAGGTGCAAAAGGAGGGCAGAACCCAGTTGCCCCCATAAAAGCCATAGTAGCCCAGTGTTAGGTACAATAGGAGGGCAGGACCCACTCGTCGGCAGTCGCCCCCATAAAGGCCATAGTAGCCCAGTGTTAGGTACAATAGGAGGGCAGAACCCAGTCGCCCCCATAAAAGCCATAGTAGCCCAGTGTTAGTTGCAATAGGAGGGCAGAACCCACTCGTCGGCAGTCGCCCCCATAAAAGCCATAGTAGCCCAGTGTTAGGTGCAATAGGAGGGCAGAACCCAGTCGCCCCCATAAAAGCCATAGTAGCCCAGTGTTAGGTACAATAGGAGGGCAGAACCCACTCGTCGTCAGTCGCCCCCATAAAAGCCATAGTAGCCCAGTGTTAGGTGCAATAGGAGGGCAGAACCCAGTCGCCCCCATAAAAGCCATAGTAGCCCAGTGTAAGTTGCAATAGGAGGGCAGAACCCACTCGTCGGCAGTCGCCCCCATAAAAGCCATAGTAGCCCAGTGTTAGGTGCAATAGGACGGCAGAACCCACTCGTCGGCAGTCGCACCCATAAAAGTGTTAGGTGCAATCGGCATCGTAATCAACCGCGTAACGCGAAAGAGACTGCGGAGAGGGAGCGGAAGAGAACCCTGCCCCTCGAGTTTCGCAGTCTGCGGCGAGGACGCCGCAGACTCATCTACGCCCAGGACTACCGACCTCCATGATCGTGGCCTGAGGACGGCAGTTGTTTATTCATTCATTCATTCATTCATTCTGTGGATCATAGGTTAGATATAAAGGTCTTATAAGCTATGTTATGTGCGCTATATCCTACCACATGCGGTGTACAGATTAGCATATCAGTTAAAATATAATAAAAGTAAAAAATTAACATGTAAGTATCATGTCAGTACATAAATAAGGTAATTAAAATAGTGAATTCAGATATGTCATAATGTCAATTAATATTAAATATCAATCAGTTTAATAATACCATATATATAATTAAAATTTTATAGCACACTCTCTCTGGTCGTTCCCTCATGGCTGAGGATCGTGGTCATCAACAGGCGGTTTGGATTTCATTTGTATGATCAGCCTCCACCGACTTCTATCCATGGCATCCCGTACTATGGAGTAAAACTTGGAGGACGACGAGTCCTTTATCTGATCGGTCCACCTTGTTGGAGATCGGCCTCGAGCTCTTTTGCCGTCTGTGTTCCCCACAATAATCAGTTTTTCCAGACTCTCGTCGCCTCTTCGCACTATGTGGCCGAAATATGAGAGGATCCTCTGATGGCAGATTGTGGACAAGCGAGTCTTGACTTTGAGTTGTGAAAGAATTGATACGTTGGAGCGTTTGGCGGTCCAGGGTATCCTCAACATACGTCTCCAGCACCACATTTCCAAAGCATCAATCCTTTGCCTCTCACGGGCACGTATAGTCCACGTCTCGACTCCATACAGAAAAATGGGGAATACAAGCGCACGTATCAACCGCATCTTGGTGTTAATGGTTATTCCCCTCTTCTTCCATATCCCATTCAACCGAGTCATAGTGTCCTTCGTCATGGCGATTCGTCTCTTGATCTCCGGTACACAGCTCCCGTCATTGTTGACTTGAGCACCCAAATAGATGTAGTGATCCACTGTGTCCACACCCTGTACAATATTCACCGTGTCGGTCAGATGTCCAGCGCGATCCACCACCATGAGCTTCGTCTTGCTCCTGTTTACTGCGAGTCCCAATGCATTGCTTTCAGTCTCGAGTCTCTGAAACAGTTCCTGCATATCCTCCACGGTGGTGGTCAGCAGCACAGTATCATCGGCATATCTGAGATTCGATATCTTTTTACCACCTACTGGAAACCCTTTATTCCAGTTTTCAAGGGTCCTGCGAACAATATACTCCCCGTATATGTTAAAGAGTGCTGGGGACAGAATACAGCCCTGCCGCACGCCTTTTTTAACTTCGAACACATTTGAACATTCGGTGCCGATTCTGACGTAGGAGCGATTATTACAGTATAGGTGTCGAATCAGGCCGAGCAGATGTTCTGGAACTCCCATCTCGCGCAACACTAACCACAATTTTTCCCACTGTACACAGTCAAAGGCTTTTGTGTAGTCAATGAAGCACAAAATAACAGGCCGGTTGAACTCTCTACTTTTTTCTATGATTTGCCGAACATTGAGTATCTGCTCTCTTGTGCCCTTGCCTTTGACGAAACCCGCCTGTTCTTCAGGAATCTGACAACGGAGGAAGTGGCTGAGTCGTTGGTTAATAATATGCAGAAGGATTTTACTCGCATGAGAGATAAGAGCGATGGTTCTGTAATTGCTACAATCTGTAGTAGATCCTTTCTTATGAAGAGGAATAAATATTGACTCCGTCCAATCCTCAGGCCATTCTCCCGTTGTCCAAACGCAGTTGCAAATGTCCAGCAGAATCGATATGCCTTTGTGGCCCAGGTTCTTCAATAATTCTGCTGTGACCCCATCTTTACCGGGGGATTTACCACATTTGAGCACCTTGATAGCCTGTTCTACCTCCGAGCGCAGTATCACAGGTTCATCAGAAGTCCATTTGATGACTTGATTAGTAGATTCGGCGTCATTATATAGTGACTGGCAATAAAGTTTCCATCGCTCCAGTACTTGCGCCGTATCCACCAGAATGTGTTTGTTTTCATCTTCAATGGCACAGGGTTTCATGCTTCGTGTTTGTGTTAGGTCTTTGACTTTATTAAACAGATGTTTAGTTTCATGTCTGGCAGAACTTTGCTCAAGTTCTAAGCATATATTGTTTATATAGGTGTTGTAGTCCTGCCGACATCTTTTTTGAACTTCTCTACTTAACTCTGCATATCGTTTCCGCTGGTTAGTGGAGCTTATACCACTCTCTTTTAACTCCCGACGCTCCAAGATGATCCGACTAGTTGCCGGCGTGATGAACTCTTTCATGCCGGGCTTCCCAAGCACGTGATCTTTGGCTGTTTGAATAACCGTGGTCTTCAAAATATTCCACTTGGCGTTAGCTCCTGCTTCGATCTCACACACCGCGCTCGACAAACGCTCTTCCATGGCGACACTAAATCCACCTAAGTCCACTCTTCGTAAGTTGGGGACCGGTTTCAACTTGTGTATTCTCTTCAAACGTAGTCTAACAGTGGCAACTAAGAGCTGATGATCGCTACCACAGTCGGCCCCTGGGTAGGTTGTGGCATTGGTTACCGAGGATCTCCACCTAGTGCCTATCAAGATAAAATCTATTTGATTCCTATATCTGTCACCCGGAGATACCCATGTATATAGTGCATGGTGTGGTGTTTAATTTCAGAGCAATTATGCGGTCACTGACGGTTCTGTATCCGAGTACGCATTTGGAGAGTTCTGAAGGAACTATGAAGCCTACCCCTCTACTGCTTTCGTCTTCAGGTCCCGAGAAAAATACTTTATTACCAGAGTCTGAAATGAAATGACCCTGGCCTTTCCAATGAGTCTCACTCAGGCCTAAAAGGCTTACGTTTTTTCTCTGCATTTCTTTCTCTACTATGTGCAATTTCCCAGGTTGGTTCAGACCACGCACATTCCAAGTTCCAATGCGATGGGGATGTCGGATAGATTTGACTGTGTGATGGTAATCACCAGTAGCTGATTTTCCATGCGGAGCCTGGTGAGTCACTTCCACATGGCCGGTAGCATATTTCACACCACCTTTCCCGGGACGGTGGCGCCGGGAGTCAGCCGGGTCGCATAACATACTGATAACTGTATCCTGATTTTTCATAAAGATGAAGATGATGAGATGACTCTCTTGGGAATATCGTGACAGTGGTTTCCCGTTGCCTTCTGTCCCAGACTTTTTGAAGTTATTTAGACTTCAAGGCTACTGCAGCCTCTTCTGACCGGTTTCCCGGACCAGGTGTATGGTTATCCCGCCATTTACTCGGGCGCCAGAGCCTCGTCTGTTATCTAGCAGGGAGCACCACGTCAACCGATTGGTCGCCGCCGCCATCCGGCGCATGCAGGTGAGGTTGACAATAGGGTCGGATAGGTGTTGCTAGGATCCGTTCTCCCCTTACTCCCCAAGCACACAAGCATTATTAAATTTCAAATACGCAATTGAAACATTAAGCAGCTAAACAACATGTCATTACTTTTATAAATTAAAATAATTAAAAATAGTTAAAATAAAATTTACCTACATCGAACACTGTATGAACCGACCACACCACAACTAGGGCACCTTGTACTGCTGTAATGTCTTATCTGTTAGGAAATCTTTCACGGAGTAATAGCATTTTTCTGTTAACAAGTCACGGAGTTGTTTTTTAAACAGTTGTAGCTTAGATTCGGTTCTGATATACTCTGGTATACAATTGAAAATCCGCGGGGCCAGGCAGAAGACGCTCTCATGCATCAATTGCGTTTTACTAGCAACTATATGTAGTTTAGTTTGATGCCGTGCACGCGTACGATATTCAAATAAATCTGGATTATTTTTCACGAATATTGCGACCTCGAGTATGTATATACATGGAAATGTTAATAGTTTCATCGATTTGAAATATGGTAGACAGGAGTCAGGTGCATAAAAATTAAACATTGCTCTTATGCAGCATTTTTGGGCTATGAACACACGTTCGTGATCAGTGCTGTTACCCCAGAATATTACCCCATACCTGAGAGTTGAGCTAACATAGCCGTGGTAGGCTGTTATTAAGGTAGGTGTATTTGCTACCTTCCTTAATTTCTTAAGAGCATACGAGAATTGGGCCAGTTTTTTACACACATATTCTAAATGGAGTTTCCAATTTATTTTATTGTCTATATGCAACCCTAGAAATTTTGTGGTTTCTACTTCTTCAACGTCATTGTTCAGGTAATGGATTTTTAAAGATTCTGTTCTGTTAATTCTTATTTTGAAGTTCATTATTTTGGTTTTGTCAATGTTGATTGTTAGATTATTTGTCTTAAGCCAGTCCATAATTTGTACCAATGATTGATTAATGTCAGTTTCTAAATTTATTGTATTGTCATTATTAAAAAGTACTGTACTGTCATCAGCGAATAGCGTAATGTCATGTTGTGTTATTAATGGCATGTCATTTATGTATATGAGGAAGAGCAGAGGGCCCAAGATACTCCCTTGTGGAACACCGAATTTTGTAGTACCAGTCTCAGATGTACTGATTTCTTCGGTTTTTGTTAGAGGATTGACCCATTTTATTTCTGTGTACTGTTGTCTGCTCGCAAGGTACGATTTTACTAAATTGTACACATTACCTCTAACACCATATGCATACATTTTATTTAGCAGTATACTATGATCGACACGATCAAAAGCCTTTGACATGTCCATAAATAATGCTACAGCTGGTAGTCCATTGTCTATGTTATTCATTACTTTGCTTAAGAAGTTGTATATAGCTACATTTATGGATTTACACTTTCTGTACCCATACTGACATTGTGTAACAATATTTTGGTTTTCAAAAAAAGTATAAAGTCCTTTGTGTATCACCTTTTCAAATATTTTTGCGAATATAGGTATTAAAGATATCGGCCTATAGTTACTCATGTTTTTCCTATCACCTTTTTTATATATCGGTTTAATAACTGATATTTTTAGTTTGTCTGGGAAAATGCCTTGTTCTATACATAGATTTACAATATGGCTTAAGGGTTCAGATATAATATGGGCAGTATCCTTGACGATGCAAGTCAAAATGTCGTCAAAGCCAGTACTGTTCGAGTTTTTTAAATTTATTATTATTTTGTATATGTCTTCTGCAATAGTCGGTGTCAAAAAGATTGAATTAGAAGTAAATGTTATTTTGTTTGAAATACTATTAGGTGGATTAAAATTAAGATTACAGTTATTAATGTCAACATTATTTATGTCAAGAAAAAAATTATTGAATGATTTGGAGATGTCTATAGGATTATCAAATAAAATGTCATTACTTATTATTTGATTTATAGTTTCGGTCGGATATCTATATTTCGTCTCATTTATTACTTTCCAAGTCGCCTTGTTTTTGTTAGATGCAGACCTGATGTGATAATCATTTTGTGATTTTTTCGTTAACCTTATTACGGATTTGTATCTCTTTGCGTACGTTTTAAATGCATTTTTATTCGTTTGATTTTTATTGTTCCTGTACTGCCACAGGAGTTGAGTTTTACGTTTGCTGCACATTTTTATACCGCGCAACATCCATTTTGGTCTTGCTGTATTATGAATACGAATTTTTATTATTGGAAAGCATAGTTGGTACAACATAACAAAGTTTTCATGGAATTTGTTATAAGCATCATTTGCATCCATACAGCTATAGACATCATTATTGGTGAGTTGTTTTAAATATCTAACAAATATCATTCTGTTACCCTTGGAGTAGTTTCGTTTTGTTCTATACCAATATTTCAGAGCACAGGATTTTTTGACCGGAACTTCGATAATTTGCGCGTTATGATCTGATAGCGCTAGTTTTTCTCAATAGTACCCTTGCACGCTCTGACATTATGGGCTATATTGTCTAGGCAGGTCTTAGTTGCGAACCTAGTTATTTGTTTAAATTGTAATTTTAAGTTAAATGTCATCAAAAATTCTATAAATTCACTAGATAATTTATTTTGCTCCAAAATATCAATATTAAAATCTCCACAAACAACAATTTTTTTGTTAGTTAGGGATACTCTGCTCAACATTCTACACATCACTGCAAAAAAACTACTTGTAGTAGTCACCGTATAGTCAGGTGGTCTATATATACATATAACGATAATTTTATGTTCTAGTATTTCGATAGCAGAGCATTCTATAACATGCTGGATCGAGAGTTCTGATATGTCATTACGCAGTTTGTATTTCAGGTGGTTCTTTATTAATATACATGATCCTCCATGTCTACTATTCCTCATATAATAAGAAACTAGTTGGTAGTCCGGTATTGTAAGATAGACCTCATCGCCCTTGGTCATGTTGTGTTCAGTTATACATAGAATGTCAATATATATATTTTGCGTATTCAGTTTATTAATACTAACATAGAGCGCGTCAGATTTATTAATTAATCCATTAATATTTTGATGAAGGATCGTAACAACGTTATACACGAAATAAATTAGTTCTAAGGTTAGGAACATCGTCATGATCATTACTGGGTTCATTTATGCTATCATTATTATTTGCATTATTGTCTGTCAGGTCTTGTTCAAGATCTAAATTGACCTGAGTACATTTATCTACAAAAAAAATATTTTTTGTTTGTAGCATTTGCTCATAGTGTGCTACTTGAAAGTGGTAGTCTAAACATAATATTTCTTTCAATAATGACCTTGCAAGATTAATTACATAGTGTCGTTTAGTTGGTATGAATCTAGAATAATTCATATTCATATACAGTGCATTTTTAAACTTGTTACAAATAAATTTTAGCTGATAATTTAATTTAGCTTCATTTAAAAACCTATTTTTTGGTACTTCACTTATGATGACGTTCGTATTGGTGGTTGAGGTCAGCCATCGATGCAGGTTGATGTCAATATCATGAGGGTTTTTTTCACAGCAGCCTCCTATTACAATGACATAATCACTTTTCGTCAGTACACTAATCTCATTACTGGATTGTTGAAGGATCTCACCTAGTACAGTGCCAGGTTTTATGTATGATACCACTGAGTATTTTGTTCCCAGTAGATTCTGTAATATATTACGTAGCCCTCGTGCCTGTCGGTCACCGAGAATAACTTCCTTGTGCTGTGCTCCTGCTATTGCACCATCAGTATATGGGCGTTGTGTTTCCATTTTATTTACACTGGAATTAATTGGTGGTTGGAACTTGGTGTGAGCTGCATTACTGTTTTGTGTTTTTTGTAGTGTTTGTGTGTTACAACGTTCTGTTTGTATAGTGCTTAATGTGTTCATACAGACGCTTTTTGTAAGACGTAGAGGAGAATGTCGAGGAGTGTTTACCCTCATGTTTAGTATTCTAGTAGACATGGGTGTAGAAAAGTTCTTTCGCTGTGGAGTAGTGCAGCTTACTTTTTTAAGTAAGTCAATTTGTCGTTGCTGAGCCTGTATGTGCTGTTTGAGTAGTGTGTTTTCCCGGTTTAAATTCTCAATTTCAATATCAGCACTTTTCAATTGTTCCTTAATTATTTTAATTTCTTCTCTAAGTTCGTCAACAACTGATTGTTCAGTATAATATTGTGTTGCACTCTTCATGCTTATAATACTGGATTCCAAAAAAGTAGAATTTAATAATATATCTTGTGTTGCCATATGTGATAGGTTTGTGTCCGATTGAGTTCTTGTCATCTTATTTCTTACAGTTACATTCTCCATTTTCTTTGGTTTATTTTTATAATTTTTTCTATTTTTTCTGTATAAATATTATTTTTGCCAATGTAATTGTATTCGTGTTGTTTGCAGTATTTCACATATAAAACGAGTATGTTAAGCAAGATTCATCATACAAAAAGAATATTCTCTGAGAAGATTTGAAACCCCGACCATGTATAATCAACTTTGCTACCGGCAGCGCTATCCAACACGCCACGGAGTGATGTAGTTTAGTTACCAAATCAGTGCACTGCTTATGTATTTAGTATTGAGTAGTTCCATAGTATGACTCATGCTGCAAATATTTTTTGCACTTAAGTACACGAGAAGTCTGTTAGTTTGAACAGACGATGATTTTATTTTACACTTTTATTGCTATTTATTCACTTATTTGGTGCACTGGGTCACTTTATAGTTATACAGTTTTGATATAAATTGGTATATTGGTCGGGTTATTTCAATCGCAAATTTCTTAGGTGTTTGTTTCACAATTCACTAGATAACATTGTCACTAAATTATTACATAGTTTTTAACATTTTTATATAGCCGGTACACTTTTATTTGCTGTTTTTATATTTATTTGAAATAAATAACACGGACTCGATGTGAACGTGACAGCGAGCGCCATCTAATCTCCTTCTCCATTCTCCTTACAGAAGCAGGCCGTGGCGGAGGCGTGTCGTGTGTGCCTTACACACGCCTGCCAACTCACCGAAGCGGGATAGAACCCAACCCTACCAGGCGAGGCCGCGGTGGCGGCCAAAGTCCGCCGGCAATCCTGGGGTTATCCTTTCGAGGGCTTACCCGGGGTGCCCGGCAACGGACACTTGGGGAGGACACCGTGCGGTTTTAGTCGATACACGACATAACCACCCCCGCTGTCCGGCGGGGGGGTATCCGAAGGGATTTCCGCTGGTAAAAAAAAAAATGCAGTATCGTAGGGCATGCAATTGTAAAAAATACCTATAAGCCCAAGAGGACCTCTTAAATCACCGATATCTCGAATTTTCTTCTCGCCCAACTGAGGCGGGAAGAAAATTCTTAAGGTCAGTTTATTCACAGGTGTCTCTCTTATACGGGGTGTGTGTTGGGTAACCTCCTCGAGTGTCGTTCCGATTCCGATCCCGCTGCAGTCCGGATTACACCTTCACCGGGACGGCCTCCTCCAGCGACGAGGCGACCATGAGGGCTGAGGGGTGGGCAACCCAGCCGGGCCCCCTCGGCAACTGGGAGGGCCGCGGAAAAATCGCCGCCGAGGCCTTCCACCTCGGCGGTGACGGAACTGAGCGGGAGGACGCGGTCTCTTTTGGAGAGACTCCAGAAGGTGACCGCGTCATTCCGGGGGTCCCCAAACCCTGAGCAGGAGGCGATGTTGCGCATTGTGCTCGACATCGCCTTCGAGAATGAGGGCCTGGCGGCGCAGCTGGCCGAGTCTCGTCGGGAGACGGCTCGACTAGCTGCAGCCGTCGAGGAGCTCAAGAGGGGTATGGCGAGCCCGGTTCAGCCGGCGCAGCGGGCGCAACCGGCGGAGCCGGCGCGCGTGACTCGCTCGTTGGCGAGGCAGTCGACGCAGCCAGAGCAGCCGGTGCGACCGGTGCAGCAGCCGGCACAGTCGGTGCGGCCGGCGCAGCCGAGGGTACCGCCGGCGGAGTCTTGGCTCCCCTATATGGAGGCGCTGGAAGAGCGGATGATGTGTCGGATGGAGGCCCTAATGGACTCCATCCGCCGTCCGCCTCTGGTGCCACTGGCGGCCGGCTACGCGGCTGTAGCCCAGAGGGGCCCCACCCCCCCGGCTGCGGGTGCGAGTGCGACCCTGCCGGGGCCGGCTCCTCAGCCCCCTCCCGCTCAGGGTAAGGGAAAGGGCAAAGGCAAGGGGAAGGGCAAGGGGAAGACGTCCCCAGCCTTGGCCCCAGCCTCACCCTCAGCCGTGGTTCCGGCTACCTCCACCCCATTGGAAGGGGGCTGGGAGGTGGCTGGAGTCAATAAAAGCAGGCGGAAGGCCGCCAAGAAGGCCAGGAGGGCCGCGGCCGCCGCGAAAGCAGCACCGGGGAAGCTCGGTGCCCCCCGCACTACGGCCGTCGTCGTCACCCTGACGGCGGAGGCAGCGGGGAGAGGCATGGGGTATGCCGAGGTGTTGGCCAAGGTGAAGGCCAACGTAGACCTGAAGGCCCTCGAGATCCCGGGCGTCCGGTGCAAGAGCACACGGACAGGAGCCCGGCTTCTCGAGGTCCCTGGTGCCGCCAGTGGCCCCAAGGCCGACGTCCTAGCGGCTCGGCTTAGGGAGTCGCTGGATGCAGACGACGTCCGGGTGTCCAGGCCCATTAAATGCGCAGAAGTGCGCATTACGGGCCTGGACGACTCCGTCACGGTAGAAGAGCTCAGGCTCGCCGTGGCGGAGGCCGGGGACTGCTCCCCGGACACAGTGAAGGCCGGAGCTATTCGCTTCGGCCACGGTGGACAGGGGGCAGCAGTTGTCGGCTGCCCTATCGCGGCGGCCCAAAAGGTCGCTGACGGGTGGAGCCTCCTGGTAGGAGACTTCCTGACGGCGCAGGCACGGCTCCTGCTGGCCCGACCAGCCAGGTGCTTCAGGTGCCTGTCGGTGGGCCATGTAGGGGTGCACTGCACGGCGGAAGTGACGGCGGGTGACCGTTGCTTCCGCTGTGGCCAACCCGATCACAAGGCCGGCACGTGCGACGCTCCGCTGCACTGTTTTAGGTGTGCAGCGGGAGGCAAGCCGGCCGACCACAGGGTTGGCAGCAAGGCCAGCGCCGGAGGGGAGCCGAAACCAGGAGGCCAGCCTTCCGCCCCTAGTTCGCAGCGGGATGCGGAGATGGCGGTTCCATAATGGATCCTCAACTCCGCATCCTGCAGGCGAACTGGTGGACTGGGCTGCACGACTCGGCCTAGTCCTCCTAAATCGGGGAGCCGTGGACAAGTTCGTGACCTCGAGGGGTAGCTCCATCGTGGACCTATCGTTCGCGAGCCCCTCGTTGGCGCGACGTGTTCAGGGCTGGCGCGTCGTTTTGGGGGAGGACACAAGTTTGGATTACCGATACATTCGGTTTGACGTGTCCCCCCCTGCGAGCGACGCGCCGGCTGTACCGGCTCCACCCGAGCCACGTTGGGCGCTTAAGCGACTTGATCGGGAGCTCCTCCTGGAAGCCGCCATCGTACAGGCCTGGGCCCCTGCGCCGGACAGGTCTGTCAGCATAGACGATGAGGCGGAGTGGTTCCGGGAGGCCATGACCCGTGTCTGTGACGCGGCGATGCCAAGGGCTCCGCCCTATAATCCGAGAGGTCAGGTCTACTGGTGGTCGTCGGAGAACCCGCGCAGCTCAGACGGGCCTGGGTGATCACGCACCGCTGGTGGGCCCGATTCCGTAGGAGGCCCGAGAGGCGGAGTTGTACGAGGGATACAGGGAGGCCAGAGGAGCCCTCCGAGCGGAGATAAGGCGGGCCAAACAGGCCACCTTCCGCGAGCTGCTAGAGACGCTGGAGCGGGACCCTTGGGGGCGGCCCTACCGGATGGTGAGGGGCAAGCTGCGCCCCAAGTCCCCGCCGTTAACCCGGTGTCTCCAGCCGGATCTGCTCGGAGGAGTTGTTGGCTCCCTGTTCCCAGCGCGGGCGGTGGAGCATGTTCCACCGCAGATGACTCCGCCTCGGTTGCCCATGGCGCCCGACGTGGAAGACGATGACGTGCCCGAGGTCACTTGGGTAGAACTAGAGCTGGCGGTGAGAAGGCTAAGAGCCAAACACACCGCCCCGGGATCCGATGGCATTCCAGGCCGAGCGTGGGTCCTAGCTCTAGTCGACGACGCTCTCGAGCCCCGACTGAGAGGGCTTCTCAGCGCATGTTTATAGCGGGGCCAGTTTCAGAAATTGTGGCAGACGGGGAAACTGGTCCTCATCCGAAAGGAGGGGCGCCCGGCGGACTCGCCGTCCGCCTACCGGCCCATAGTGTTGCTCGACGAGGTGTGCAAGCTCTTTGAAAGAGTAATTGCGAAGCGCCTCGTCGAGCACCTCTCAAGAGTGGGGCCGGACCTGGCGGATGGCCAATATAGCTTCCGCCAGAGGCGCTCCACCGTGGATGCCATCATGCGCGTGGGGGCTCTGGCGGAGGATACAGTAGCCCGGGGTGAGGTGATGCTGGCTGTGTCCCTGGACATCGCCAACGCGTTCAACACCTTGCCCTGGAGTTGCATTAGGGAGGCGCTCGTGTATGTCGAAGTGCCTCTCTACCTCCGCCGCATAGTCGGGGCGTATTTGACGGAGAGAGCCGTCATCTACCCAACCGTGACCGGTCTCGGTCGGCGTGAAATGTCGTGCGGTATTCCACAGGAATCGGTCCTGGGGCCGCTCCTGTGGAACATCGGATACGACTGGGTGCTTCGCGGTGAGCTCGTAGGCGGTGCTGCCGTCACGTGCTACGCGGACGACACGCTCGTGACGGCGTGCGGGGCGACGTACCGCGAAGCGACCCTGAAGGCCACAACCGCGGTTGCCTAAGTCGTTGAGCGGATCCGGCGGCTGGGTCTCGAGGTGGCTCTGCATAAAACCGAGGCCCTGTTCTTTCATGGGCCTCGGAGCAAGCTACCCGAGGGATCCAGTCTCATCGTGGGAGGAAATCGCATCGGCATCAAGCCCCAAATGAAATATTTGGGGCTCGTACTCGACGGCCGATGGGACTTCGGAGAGCACATCCGAAGTCTGGCCCCCAAATTGAAGGGCACAGCTCTCGCTCTGGCTCGGCTGTTGCCCAACATGAGGGGGCCCGATCATTCCTGCAGGAGACTCTACGCGGGGATCGTGCGGTCCATGGCCCTGTATGGGTGCCCAATATGGGCGGAGGCCCTGAGGACCAGAACTGTGCCGATGCTGCGCGCTCCCCAGCGAGTTATGGCCATCAGGGTTATCCGCGGGTACCGCACGATCTCCTTCGAGGCGGCGAGTCTCCTTGCCGGAACTCCGCCATGGGACCTGGAGGCGAGAGCCCTTTCGCAACTGTACCAGTGGCGAAAGGAGGCGTGGGAGCAGGGACTGAACCCCGAGCATCGAGAAATCGAGGCCTTGCAGTCCCAGCTCCGCCAGGCCATCGTGGTGGAGTGGAAGGAACGACTTGGACGACCAAGCGCAGGGCACGCCGCAATAGCGGTGGTAAGGCCCATCATGGAGGATTGGCTAGAGAGGCGACACGGAAGCCTCTCGTACCGACTGACGCAGGTGATCTCCGGGAAGGGGTGCTTCGGGGACCACCTGCATCGGATCAGGAAGGAGCCAACGCCTGAGTATCATCACTGCGATGCGAGCGAGGAATCAGGGCTGCACACGCTGGCGGACTGCCCGGCGTGGGAGGCGCCGAGGCGTGACCTCGTGGCAGCCATCGGGGTGGGAGTCCTCTCGCTCGGCAGCATGATTGCGGCAATGGTGCGGAGCGCGAGCGCGTGGGCCGCCGCCACCTCCTTCGGCGAGCATGTAATGCTCGCGAAGGAGAGGGCGGAGCGCGCCCGGGAGAGATTTAGAACTCTCCCGGCCCGCCGAGCCCGCAACTTGCTCGCCGCGCGTCGCAGGCGACTCAGGCGCCGGAGGTCGCTTAACGACCTCCGTCCTCCATGAGCGCAGGCCTGGGGGTGACAGGTGAGGCCGCCTATCACCCCAGCAGAAGCAGGCCGGGACGGTGGGGCGACTAGCGCCCCTCCCCCAAACCGGGGCAGGACGGGGACACCGTGGTTCCCAAACCCGAGGGGGCTATCTCGAAACCGGAGATGGCCCAGGGTCAGTCGGGGTGCGAGGGATATGCTCTATGGGCAACCTTACACCCCGGCGTCTGTAGACACGAGACGGCGTGCGGTTTTAGTCGGTTCAAGCCCGACATAACCGCCACCGCTGGCACGCGGGGGGGTATCCGAAGGGATTTCCGCACGATAAAAAAAAAAGGTGTCTCTCTTATAAGGCTTGTTTATAACTTGTTTCATTTCCTAAGAGTTGTGCAAAGTTAACAGAAATGTCATAATATACTCGCTTTTACTTATGGCTACATCTACTTATATTCAATATATATATATTGTATATTTAACTTGTACCTTTAACCCAATTGTATATATGTGTATATTCAATATATCCAAAAATAGATTTAAAAATAAAATATTTAGTACCTTTCGAGCCTCCAATAATAACAATATAGTCACCACCAAATTAAAGTAGCCTACCCAGTAGTACCTACTCAGTATAATAAGTAAATAGTGGTAGGTATGTAATTCATTTTACTTATTTCTGCTAAACTCAGTCTGTATGATATGTTATTTTGTCTATTTAATTCTCTGTTCTAATATAGGTTTTTTTTTTCTTTTCTTCAATGTTATAATATTACGCATGCTGGTTATCCGTAATTGGCAAATGTATCAGCCACATTACTCGCTAAACATGTATTATATACCAATTTGTAATGCATTTGCTGTGGATAAACCTATTAAATAAATAAATAAATAAATAAATATGTAAAATTGATAGGTATAGGATATACCTACTTAGATCCTTAGATAGCGAGATATAAAATATGTATATCTCTTAGGTATGTCTAAAGGTTTTATCAAACACAGTCCACTAGTTTTTGTGTGATATTCGTATTGACTGATATTAGCATTTTTTTAATAGCAGATAATATTTGTAGAAAATATCTGTACTGTGTTATTTTACCTTTTTTTTTTTTTTTTATCGTGCGGAAATCCCTTCGGATACCCCCCCGCGTGCCAGCGGGGGCGGTTATGTCGGGCTTGAACCGACTAAAACCGCACGCCATCTCGGGTCTACAGACGCCGGGGTGTAAGGTTGCCCATAGAGCATATCCCTCGCACCCCGACTGACCCTGGGCCATCTCCGGTTTCGAGATGGCCCCCTCGGGTTTGGGAACCACGGTGTCCCCGTCTTGCCCCGCTTTGGGGGAGGGGCGCTAGTCGCCCCACCGTCCCGGCCTGCTTCTGCTGGGGTGACAGGTGGCCTCACCCGCCACCCCCAGGCCTGCGCTCATGGAGGACGGAGGTCGTTAAGCGACCTCCGGCGCCTGAGTTGCCTGCGACGCGCGGCGAGCAAGTTGCGGGCTCGGCGGACCGGGAGAGTTCTAAGTCTCTCCCGGGCGCGCTCCGCCACCTCCTTCGCGAGCATTACATGCTCGCAGAAGGAGGCGGCGGCGGCCCACGCGCTCGCGCTCCGCACCATTGCCGCAATCATGCTGCCGAGCGAGAGGACTCCCACTCCGATGGCTGCCACGAGGTCACGCCTCGGCGCCTCCCACGCCGGGCAGTCCGCCAGCGTGTGCAGCCCTGAGTCCTCGCTCGCGTCGCAGTGATGACACTCAGGCGTTGGCTCCTTCCTGATCCGATGCAGGTGGTCCCCGAAGCACCCCTTCACTGAGATCACCTGCGTCAGTCGGTAGGAGAGGCTTCCGTGTCGCCTCTCCAGCCAATCCTCCATGATGGGCCTTACCGCCGCTATTGCGGAGTGCCCTGCGCTTGGTTGCCCAAGTCGTTCCTTCCACTCCACCACGATGGCCTGGCGGAGCTGGGACTGCACGGCCTCGATTTCTCGAGGCTCGGGGTTCCATCCCTGCTCCCGCGCCTCCTTTCGCCACTGGTACAGTTGCGAAAGGGCTCTCGCTTCCAGGTCCCATGGCGGAGTTCCGGCAAGGAGACTCGCCGCCTCGAAGGAAGGTTGATTCACGCTACACTTTATCGCAACCGAATCGGCGCGGTGCGCGGCGGCGGTGCTGGATAACAATACCCACCAACATTTCGGCGCGGCGCCCCGATAGCGGATACTCTTTTTCTTTTTCGTGCGGAAATTCCCCTCTTCTTACCCCTCCCGGCCAGCGGGAGTGGTTATGTCGGATACGAACCGACTAAAACTGCGTGCCGTCTCGGGTCAGCCCTTCAGAGGGTAAGGTGGCACAAGGCATTTCCCTCGCACCCCGGCCGACCCAGGGCCATCTACGGTTTTGAGGTTGCCCTCTCGGGCTCCGAGATGAAAACCTCTCTAAGGACTCAACGCTGAGATGATGATGATATTCGACGCCCGTGTCGGTGTGCCTCAGCCGGGCACGGTCCGGTCGCAACACTGTAGCTTTAAGTATGTTACTACCGTGGCATTATAAGAGCTTTGTCATAAGTTAAAGTCAATTGTCGAATCATAGTCTTGATAAACCAAATATATAATGTACCTAAATGTGCTCTTAATCGATCAAGTTTCTAGTTTCTAAAGGTACAGGATCACAAAGATTCAAATACATAATATATAATATAAAATAAGAGAGCGAAGGTAGAAGGCATTTCTGCAAAACAAATTATAATAGTGCATAGAAAATATTCTACTCTAAAATATATTTTTTTACAACACATCACACAGCACCCAAAGTAACCATAGCTAAATAACTTGTAATATGCGTTTGAGAAAGCGGATACACATACATTTTCTTTTAGAAATATATACTTAAGTATATACAGACCAATGCAAATAGACAGTTTCATGCACTAAGCAGGAATGCAACCCGTAGCATCATCATTGCATCCGTGGCGGTTACCTCGGAGCCTGGGTTCACATTTTTATTTTGGTTTATGTTAACTATTACGGGAGCGAATGCCGTCTGATCTCCCACTTTGGAAGGAAAGTCTCATCTCTCGATCAGCAGCTGTACCAGCTAAGCTACAGGTAATGCTAAGCTAATGTATTATGCCCCGTATATACCCATTTCTAATACAATGATTATGTAATGCGTCTAATATATTGCGTCTAATGTATTGAGAATGAATTTTACCAAGCATGTAGATTAACATCAATGTAAACAAGATTCTGGGATAAGTTTAACATTGACACTATTTTTACTTCACATTTAAAGGCGATAATCATTTGCGTTGTTGACCTTCTGTCTGTGTAATAAACACGGGAAAATACGAGTACATTCAGAAACAATTTGAAAGAATAACAGAACAGTCTCATAGTCTCATTTCAGACCTTGTCCTTAATACAGTAATTGTATTCATTTAGACTTGTAATACCGCTGAAATAATATTAAGTTATGTTTTTTTACGTCAGTGAAGATGGCCGTCAATGGTTACATAATGATTTGTTAATAACTGTCACGAACTGTCTCTAAGCTAGGTATAGGCACCCTCAGTATAGAAGAATTAGGCAGATTTCATAAATTCTCTATGAAGAATGTTATGGCGAATTTTCTTCAGGAAAATGTCTGTCGGCATCGAAGCAACCGTCATTCACGAGATTTTTATGACCTGCTGCTAGGGCGTGCCTAAAGCTTTTTAATGAATGAGTATTTTATTTACCGGATGATTTTCGATTTTAAATTCCAATTTGTTATTTTAAATATTATATTCATAAGGTTTTAATGCATGGAAATTTTAGCTCAACCACTCGCTGCCTCTTCGGTGAGGTGATACGATGGGCGTAGACCCTACAGTTAAAAAAATATATGTAGATAAATTAAAAGACCGGTAAGATTACAAATTACAACAGAACTGGACTCTTACAAATGTTAAGTGTCCAATGAATAACTCCACTCGTATCAAATAACTGTTCTATTGATTTATTTCATCAATATGATTATGCGAATGATATTTGATAAATGTACTTACGTGTAGAACTCGATTATCGAACTTCTATAATGATTAATTCTAATGTTTAACATTATAGCTACACTGTTCAATAAATATAGTAAAGCTTTTGGTACCTTATGGATTGTGTCATTTTCCAAACTAGGTATCTATTCCCCCGTTATTTTGTCTGAGGTCAAATAAATGCCAACGGCAAGGTATGCGGATCCTCGCGATATTAAGAAACTGAATTGATGGTATATGCCTTTTAAGGGTTTTCTTCATTGAAAATTATTAGATAAAAAAGAAAATGATTAGTGACCGGTCCGCGAAAATAGTATCCCACCAAAAACGTACCTGTTAAAAAGGGGGCCAAGTTCCTATCGGCTATTTGTTCGCCTAAAAAAGGGTTGAAATCAAATCCAATGCCAAGTTTAGATGCACTTTAAAATCGATCATAATCATCTTCATCAACAGCCTGATCCACTGGTAAACATTTGCTATTCCCAAGACTCACCATCACACCCAGTCCTCCGCCTTCCGCAGCCAGCCACTACCCGCCACCGTATTCACGTCAACGGTTCATCTGGCCGAAATTCACTTTGCCATACACCCAACTTAAAATATGCAATAGTTGTGAAAATACGTAGGGACTTGCTCAAAAATATCTTAAATTATATTACTTCTAAATTTGAACTTGGTAGATTTAAATCGGAAAAAGAGAACATCTAGAACGGGACTTGAACCCGCGACCAGCCCCTTACAGGGGGAATGCTTTGACCAGCTGAGCTATCTAGACGCGTCCCAGATATTCGAAATTCTCCGATATATTATATACATCTTAAGGCGACGAGACGTTTTAGATGTTCTCTTTTTCCGATCTAAATCTTTATAAAAAGGTAAGCATACAAAATGCTTAAAAATTTAATTAGAATTGAACTTGGTAGGTTAATTTAATTTATAAATAATAAATTTAATTATACAATTAATCAAGTGTGACGTACAGCACGAAAACCTGCCAAGTTCAAATTTAGAAGTATTATAATTTTTGCAAAGTGAATTTCCGCCAGATGGACCGTTGACGTGAATACGGTGGCGGGTAGTGGCTGGATGCGGGAGTCGGAGGACTGGGTGTGGTGGCGAATATTGGGAATGGCAAATGGATGTGCAAACCGGTAGATGGCAATAGGCTCGCCCCCTATTACATTGGGACCTTAACATAACTGGCGAATCGTGGGTGTATAATACACCTCTGCCTACCCCTTCAAGGATATAGGCGTGAAGTTATGTTATGTTATGATATGTTCAACCCATTTTTTAGGCGAACAATTAGCCGATAGGAACTTGGCTCCCTTTTTAACAAGTATGTTTTTGGTGGGATTTCAATATGTTTTTTCAAGAAATCGTACTTATTTTTTCTTTTTGTGCCACGTCCGCGCCCATTGTTAACCTTAGAAGTCATTTCGCGTTTCAGAGCAACTTTTTTTGTAGGAAAATCATCTGAAATTTGAGCTCGAGCTAAATTGGGCCGCAGAGCCCACTCCCGGTTTGGAACTTTTTTGACCCTACGTTTTTATACGATAATTTGGGTAAATCAGGTCGAAACAGTTCCCTTAGCCTATTATACTCAACAATAGCGCTTTCTTGCGCCTTGAATTGACTTGGGTCACAAGCTCATGAGTACCCCATTACTGTTGTATACTTCAATTTTTATAGGGTACAAAACACCCGCTGCCCTCAGTTCACAAGAGGATCCATACGTCGAATATTTCGCCATAGCAGCGCGATATTCGTTTGAAGAAGTATACACATCACCGTGCTCATTGCAAGTCCAGGCACTGTAATCCGCCCGATTTTGCACAACGTAGTTAACGATATTTGCCCGCACCTCGTTTGCGCGCTGTGAATCTATACAGCCGTACAATGCATACCATCTGGTGGCATAGGAATTACCCTATGTGGTATATCTCTTCCAACCACCGAAAGATGTACAATTTCCATCGTTGGTAAATAAATAGTAGAATAGAAATAGTGAATTTGTGCTTTCAACATAAACAAGTAACCAATCAATAAGCAATATGAAATAATCCTGTAGCAAGCCACATTAGTCAAACTATCAACCGAAATCGTATATGACAGAAAACCAACAAATTAAGCAATATCAAAATTAATCCTTTAGCAAGTCAAATCAGTGATACATTCAATCGTAAGCGTAACCGTATAAGATATCAAAACGTAAGTGTAGAAAGAAATGACCATCGATTTCTTATCGACTTTCATATATACTGCAGACGAAACAAAACAATATCGCGATTCAATTATACCGCTAGCGCCATCGTATTCTTATTGTATCACTGGTTCATAATTATTTGTATTAAAAATTCGATATTAGATTAAGCCAACTCACGCTTGTCCGATTTCTGAATTTTTTAATGGCATATTTTATACGGGATCCTGCCGTTTGGCAAAATACGTTTCGTCAAATTTCACTTCCCAAAAAACTTATCGCATAGTTTCATTTCCCAAAAGAATCTTTAGCAAATTTATATTTCGCATTTTGATCACTTCGTCAAATAATTATTTGGCAACTTTTTACTTGCTCAATTTTTATTAAGTCAAATATACATTAGGCAAATGCTTTAAAAATTATATTCCAATAGTAAGTTCGTTCAAAAAGCATGTCTCATTAATAATTGATTATAAATAAAGTAAAATACATTAATTTCATATAAGTTACGTAGGCTAGATTGGAACTGCCAGAAAAGTGGGTTAGGTTAGGTTAGAACTGTGGCCCCAACAGAGCGCGAGCCGAGCAAGCGAAGCGAGCGTACCCCGGCAGCGGCCGCCGAAGCGCTGGAATTGATTTGTATAATAGCAATATAATTATTATAGAAGTTCTTACCTGTAAATTATTTGGCCAAGGTGAAAGAAACACCCATGCAGCAGTGTTTTTTTTTGCCATGTAAGTTGCCAGCCATGCAAGGGAAAAGTATGTTATGCCAAACCATATTTGACTACCTAATACTTGCTAAAATGAAACTTTGCCATGTAATTATATGTTAAACAATAAATTGCCAAAAATACTATTCATTATCATCATCATCAACCTATTCTAGTCCACTGCTGGACATAGGTCTCCCCTAATGAGCGCCATAGCGCCTTGTCTTCAGCTAAAAATAGTATTGCTAACTGTAAAATTGCGAAAAGTTGTTTTGCCAAATGAAAATTTGGGAAACACACTTTGGCATGTGACACTTTGGGGAACGTTTTTTGCCAAATATTAGTAAACCATTTTATTCTACCTCCCCCTCTCCTCCCCCCTCCTCTTCGTATTCTCATTGTATCACTGGTTCATAAATATTTTTATTAAAAATTCGATATTAGATTGAGGCAACTCACGCTTGACCGATTTCTTAAATTTCTAATTTTTTTGTTATTCCACATATACCTAACACACGACCTGTGTGCAGAATTTCATAACGCTAGGACAATGGAAGTGGCCTAAAGGTTTTGATTACCGGTCAGTGAGTGAGTCAGTCAATGCCAAAATTAGCTATATTCACACGGTCATATTTCAGGATCTACTGAAGCTATTTGTATGAAATTTGGAACACTGCTTTAGTACTAGTATATGATTACGTAGGTACAATTATGTCTCTGTACTTGCAATAGGCACTGAGCTACAGGGGGATCAAAAGTGGGTCGAAACGGTTCGTGTAAATAGTGCACGGCATGCGCGCGGTCTGTTGCTGGACTTGGCCTGCGCACTACCGTGCGCTTAGATCTTGGATTACATTTTATATTCATCTATTTCATTGCAATTGTTGTTTTGCAAAAAGGCAGACATCGCTGATAACTTCCTGCTAGATAAAAGTGTTTTTCACAGATTAAATTTATATTAGAATGACAATAGCTGTATAAGTAGACGGCGGCGTGGAAAATAATCGTCGTTTCTATATTTTGCTACACGGAGGGCAGGTAGGTATATCATCATAAATATATAGTTTTTTAGCAGCTAGATACTACTAAATACTTCAGGGTTTCTGTTTCCTAGGTGATATCTAAGTTCTGATTCACTTTAACAACTTCACTTTGCCTTTGTTGAAAATCGATACAAATGAACATCTTTATTAAACAAGTAATTTAAAGATTCGTCTAAGATCCATATGAATACAAAAGCTTAAATGAAAACATTTGTGTTAGATATAAACAAATGAATATGCTTTTACGCGTACATACCAAAATGTTCTCTATATTTTAGTTCTTAAAAATGTTTTAAATTTTACAAGTCACAGACAATTAACATAGACAATGTGTTACAACTAGGGTAACATGACCCAATGTTGGTACCGCCTCCAACTTATTGGCACTCTAATGTTATCAGTAAAAAATAAGGATCTAGTTCAACAAACGGTGTTTCTACAAAAAAAAAAACGAATCTGTGGTTAACTAATTTTATAAATTGGCAGCAATCAACTGTCAGTAAAATTACTCAGCTGCCAAACTTTCAAATTTCTTTCACGTCGTAACAGATTTTGTGTATTGTTACCAATTACTTAAGATTTTATTAAGGTGACTGCCACACTGTTTTAGCTGTTGTCGTGTTAATTTATGAAGGCTACACATGATTATTAATGTTTTTTGGGTTATGAATAGTTTACACACGTATTTTTGTCCTCGTATTCGCAATGATTAAAAAATGATTTGAATTTACCGCCCTGACAATAACTGGTATGCGATTCCAACATAATTCTTATTTATTGGCACTCTGACAATAAATGGGGTTGTATGACAAATATTTTTTTGCAATTGGAACCTTATTTTAATCAGCTTTTATAAGTTTTTAACAGCAATACAAAAAAATCATCGTATTTTCTACAAGATTTCCAAATGTTGGCCCCATGCCAATAGTTGAAATTTAATTACTGGCAGTAATGCCAATAATTGGTAAAAGCATGTCAATAATTGGTTTTAGGTGTCCCAGATGAAGGTAAAAAACCTAATAAGAAACCAGATAAAAAAAGAAGTTAAGTAGGAGTACAAAAACGGAGAAAATATACTGAAGAAAGTGTGCAAAAAGCTCTTCAAGCTATTCGAAATGAAATTTGAAAACTTTCGTTTTCAAACACTGCGGTATGGATGACGAGAAGACTCGACGTAGTTTCCCAAATGCCGCCCAGCCTAGCTGGATCCTCCTCTTGGCCTCCTTCTCAAAATTGTTTTTACCTAACTGCACAATCTACCCGAGGTAAGTGTACTCAGTAACAATTTCAAGAAGGTGGCCATCCACGACGACCGGGCCCGGATCAGTGTGGCCATTGATCATGACTTTGGTTTTATCCAAATTCATGCCAAGACCAATGCGTCGCGAGGCTGAAGCTAGGCCGTCCAGCATCCGGGTTAGCTCCTCTAGCGACTCCGCCATTAAGACTATGTCATCAGCGAATCGCAGGTGTGAGATGTAGTCGCCGTTTATATTTATGACCTTACCTTTTCAGTCCAGTGTCCATATCTTCCAATGCGCTCGTGAACAGTTTCGGGGATATGACATCCCCCCTGTCTCACTCCTCTGCGCAATTGGATGGGTTTAGACTGCTGACCCTGTAGTTGGACACTCATAGTGGCGGCTTCGTAAGGGCATCTCAGAACCTCGACATAACGATAATCTACTTGGCATCGCTGTAATGATTCCAGAACAGCCCAAGTTTCGACGAAGTCAAATGTCTTTTCATAGTCCACAAAAGCGAGACACAGGGGCTGATTATACTCTTCGGACTTCTGTATAATCAGCCTCACTGTGTAAATGTGGTCTATGGTGCCATATCCTTCGCGGAACCCAGCATGTTCCGGTGGCTGAAACTCGTCGAGCCTCCTGGCGAGACTATTCATGACCACTCGTGAATCCAGCTTATAGACGTGGCTCAGGAGTGCGATGGGTCTGTAGTTTTTCAGAAGGGTCTTATCACCCTTCTTAAAAAAGAGAACAACCAAACGCCCGCTCCACGCCTTAGGAGTTCTCCCACTGTGAAGGACGGCATTGAAGAGTTTCTGTAGCTCCTGTATGACAGGAGCTCCTCCTGCCGTCAGAAGCTTAGAAGTAATTCCGTCCTCACCGGGGGCTTTTCCATTTTTAAGCTGCCTAAGAGCTAACACGATCTCGTCTTGACTGATATCAGACAGTTCGTCGGTATAGTGGCGTGTCAGGGTGGTTCTGAAGTCATAGTCGTCTCGTCGAGGACGGGGAGCATGTGCAGTGTATAGCTGATTGATGTTTAACGTTGATTAACTTAAGACTGAAATAATATTATGTTACCAAAATGTTGATAGATTACCCCTTGTACCTTTTTTTTTTTTATCGTGCGGAAATCCCTTCGGATACCCCCCCGCGTGCCAGCGGGGGCGGTTATGTCGGGCTTGAACCGACTAAAACCGTGCGCCGTCTCGGGTCTACAGATGCCGGGGTGTAAGGTTGCCCATAGAGCATATCCCTCGCACCCCAACTGACCCTGGGCCATCTCCGGTTTCGAGATGGCCCCCTCGGGTTTGGGAACCACGGTGTCCCCGTCTTGCCCCGGTTTGGGGGAGGGGCGCTAGTCGCCCCACCGTCCCGGCCTGCTTCTGCTGGGGTGACAGGTGGCCTCACCCGCCACCGCCAGGCCTGCGCTCATGGAGGACGGAGGTCGTTAAGCGACCTCCGGCGCCTGAGTCACCTGCGACGCGCGGCGAGCAAGTTGCGGGCTCGGCGGTCCGGGAGAGTTCTAAGTCTCTCCCGGGCGCGCTCCGCCATCTCCTTCGCGAGCATTACATGCTCGCAGAAGGAGGTGGCGGCGGCCCACGCGCTCGCGCTCCGCGCCATTGCCGCAATCATACTGCCGAGCGAGAGGACTCCCACCCCGATGGCTGCCACGAGGTCACGCCTCGGCGCCTCCCTACCCCTTGTACCTAAGAAATGTACCAAATTGCAATTTTTATGTAGGTAGGTAGCTACCTAAATAAAATATAATTTAGAGAGCACTAGTTTTATTTCGCGTACACAATATGTAGATATCCAGGGTTTCACAACATCTAGACGTCCTAGAAGATTTTTAAGTACTAAATGCCAATAATAGAGTAATTAGTGCATATTATTGGCACTGGGGTGCCAGTAGTTGGTCCAACACATGCCAATAATATGTCAAAAGATGCCAGTAAATGGTATTAGGGTGTATTTGAAGAAAACGTGTGTAATGCTTTATTTCTCATTTCAATATTCAAAAAAGGTAGTCAAATATGATCGCCACATTATAGCGAATTATTTCACCGTATAGTATAAACCTCTCTACCCAGATATTATTAATTTGAGTCAGGTTAAGGTACAGTATTGCTTAAAGTGCCAATAATTGGGTAGTTTACCGTATATCTAAGACATGAGCTTATGCGTAATATACCTTCACTAATTACGCACATATAGGTTCATATCTAGAATTAACCCCATTTCGTATAGTTGTGAATGTTCAGCGGGGTTTTGTACATTAATTGATCAGTGATGTAATAATATGAACCTACAATACCTATGTGTATTGAAATTCATAGATCAAATAAGAACCTTTCTGATTCAGTTGTGGTCCTTGAAAATATTCTTGTGATGTCATTGCATAGATCATTACTTCTTTAAAGAACTCGTAATATCGACAATCTGACAGTTCAAAAGGCTGTGAGAAAATCAGTACATCCGCATGCATCCATAACGTCCGAATAAAATGGTTTCGTTATATTGTTCCTCACTATAGTTCATCACAATACTAGTCTCGCACGGTTAAATTTATGGGGTCAAAATCACAGATAAATGATGCTCAATAGGTGAGGTGGCCGGGCGCAGTGAAAGTGCTCTCGCAATTCTATTGTGACGCTGATTGATTTGCGAGATAGGTATATGATAAGTTACCGTATCAGAGCCACGCTATTGTTCTTCTGATTTCAGTAATTAAATTTCATAACATAACAGTTCATGAGGTCTTTCAAATTCTTACAGATACTGCAAATTCGAACCCTGATGAATCTTTTCACATAACTATTGTCAGCTATAACACTTCGTCTGAAATGGGTAGAAAGTTAATGAACAATAGTGTGAAAGGGTTCAACGCTAAAAGTGCATAATAATGTAAGTATCATGATTTCTGCTGACCTCACTAGTTAGAATTCCTAGTTAATGACACTTAATTGGGATTACCTGTAATGTAAGAAATAAATAAATAATGTATTTGGAGTGGAATGTAGGAAAATCTGCCCTTCATGCAAGTAAAGCACATACTAGTAAGTAAAAGTAAAAAGTTCGATGCTTTTCGAAGTTATGTGTGTATTTATCGCAGGTTTATAAGTGCCCGGTTAATGGCAATAGGCTCGCCATTGGGACCTAAACATAAACTGGCGAAATGTGGGTGCTAGCACCTCTGCCTACCCCTTCGGGGATATAGGCGTGAGATCCGATTCTCAGCACTCCATGGATTCACCGTGCGGTCGCCGGGTCCATAGCGTGGTACAGATAGGAACACCATGACGGCGACTGGGACTTGCGACCCAGATGTAGGTTTAGGGTGGCCACCTTGTGATGCATCAGCACTCACCTCCACCGTCAGTAGTGTTCCCCCCCCTACCTATCCAAATTTGGTAAGATCCTAACAATGCCGCTTTTGATATACGTTTTAATAAAGAGCTTACTGAAGCTCTTGGCAAGCCGAGGTCTTTAAGTAAGTTGTACAGGGATTTAGCTGGAATTCCCCTTGCTCCTACTTCTACGGCATAGAGTTTAACCACGTAGCCGTTTTTGGTTAACTCGTTAGTCAAATCAAAGTATTTGTTTGTCTTTATAGCGTGGTCTTTAGGTATATTAGTTTCCCACGGTACTGTGAGTTCTACAAGCACTGCACGCATATGCGATCGTGAAAAAAGAAATATGTCGGGTCTGGATGATGAGGCACAGACATCCTCCGGTATCCTATAGTGCTTCTCATACGTGTCTAGGAGTATTGTCCAGTCAACGGCAGCTATCAAAATTGAATATGGTTTCTGAGGTGATTTCTTTGAGCAGCCTTCCTTTACAAACGCAATGCCATTTCTTTGGTTTGTGGTTAATCCTTTTTTCGCTCTAGCTACCGCCAAACTTACAGCCTCACGTATGATTTCTAATACCTTATCATGACGGCGCGAGTAATGACCCCGGTCTAATAGCGTTTTACAACCCACTAGTAGGTGCCTAGCCGTACCAGTTGCTTCACCACATGAGTTACATGTTTTATCTGTGGCTTTTCCCCATCTGACCAGATTGCTTTGGTCGGGGAGGGTGAACTGGAATGCATTTAGGTAAAATTTAAGTAAGGCCGGTGACCAGTCGTATATTATGGTACGCCAATTTTTTTTTTTTTTTTTATTTATTTATTGAGATTTAATTTTTTTAAGGCTATGGGAATACAAAATTCACCTAGGGTCAACCATTCGTTTTGCATTTCTAGGTTCATTGCGTGCACCTTATAGGTGTTGTTTTCGTCTGCTTGAAGAAAAGATTTTGTTATTTCTTTATCTGTTTGTCTCTGAATATTATCTAGACCTACTCTACCAGTCTGCGAGCCTATCATGAATCTTTTATGGAACTGGAGGCGTGATTCGAGCTCCGATGCATTTTTATCTTTTGGAAGGACTTTTACTATTTCGTCTTTAGATTCCGATAAGACGTGCATTTTAGTTACTCTTAGGTGTTTATAGAGTTCTGGCTTCTTAAGCGTCATTCCAAAATTATTCGCGGATCTATATAGTGCCGACGGGTCGGCCGACTGAGCTAGCCCTAGCCACGACTTCAGTGTCTTCGTGACACTCGCATCTAGTTTTTTGAGGAGGCTCTGGTTTATATCATATATAAGAAACGGCCAGTTAAGACACGAGGTTAAATAATTGTCATAGATCCAAGCTTTTTTAACATTACTTATTGGTTGTTGGTCTTGTACCCCCCCCCCCCCTTTCTAAACTCCTAAACCCCTTTTCTAAACTCTTTTTCCCACTCCTACTACTCCTATTACTACTCCGAAACCAACTCATTCACTCAATCCTTTTTACATTACCTACCCTAGATAACTACCTATATCTACCACTCATTCACTCCTCTCTTACGGCTATCCCAATTCCTATTCCACCTACTTGTTGTCATGTATGATTCATTCAAATAACTCACCAACCTACTTAAACTCACTGAATAATTGTACTTATTTCTAATAAACTTGGCCTGTGATCAATCTAGTGGTTAAAAGGAACCCTTATCATGATACCTAGTATCCCTAGTTCTATAAAGGTGAAGAATGCTGACTCTTATCTCAAACCTACGATAACCTAATTCCAACTATAAGTAATCGCAAATCCCAATTAATTTACCCTTCCACATTAAACTTTAAACCTATTTTGTTCGAAACGTCATCATTTAAATTCATCAATATCCTTTCCTTACAACCTACCTTCCAACCTAACCAATACGTACCTATTTCATTTTTATCTAATTCACACAGCTTCTAATGACACTATATTAAACCATGAAATAACCAAATAAGTCTTCCTAAAACCTCTAGTCATTGGTAGTTCAAAAACTTACATTACGTGAACGAACATAAGTACTTCCTTAAATAATCAACAAAAGTCTCATTCAAGTATCCCATAATTAGAACCTATTCCTTCCATATTTATTAACAATCCTCCAAATTCCATTATACCTACACAAATTCCTTCCGGATTAACCTAATGTCCTTGGTGACCTTGACGGGAGCGGATGAAAACAACCTACACTAATTCATTCGGCCCAACCTAACATGCATCAACCGAAGTCCTTCCCCCGTATTCTCCGTAGTATCCCCTTGTGGCTTTTATGAGAGCGGATGAAAACAACCTATACTAATTCATTCTCCTCAACCTAACATGTAACCAATAAACTCCTTCCTCCATAATCTCCGTAATACCCTTTAGTGACTTTTATGGGAGCGGATGAAAACAACCTAAACTAATTCATTCGCCTCAACCTAACATGTAACCAACGAACTCCTTCCTCCATAATCTCTGTAATATCTTTTAGTGACTTTTATGGGAGCGGATGGAAATAACCTATGCTAGAAAATATCTATTAGGAACTGAAGCATTCCGGACATTTACCTCGTTTATTTAGATACCTATAACTATTTGCAACTACATAGGTACCTGCAGTTCACCGCTTTAATCATTCACTGCTTCTCTCGTATCGATTTTATTAAGTATAGCAATATCAGTTGAATTAGAACCTACTAATTCCTCTTCCTATAATGCTTACTACTTTAAACTAGTACTTTGAACGACAAGAACATGTAGATTATATCTAGACGTTTTTAATAACTTCATTTAGACTACTTCTTTATTGATTAGAACTTACTAATTCTTATTCCTATAATGCCTACTCCCTTAAACTAGTACTTTGAACAACAAGAATTTATAGGTTATATCTAGATGTTTTTAATAACTTCATTTGAATTACTACTTTATTGACGCTCACTTTCCCAAACAAAGGTACCTGCTTATTCTGAGGTTTCCTCCCCAAGGTGTTTGCTCACTATTACTTTCCTTTACAAAAGTACCTAGTTAGGTATTTCCCCCCCCCGAGGTGGTGACCCCTAAACAATAGTACTTAGTTATATTGGATTTTCCCCCCGAGGTGGTGACCCCTATACAATAGTACCTAGTTATATTGGATTTTCCCCCCCGAGGTGGTGGCCCCATATCACGCCAGCCACAGTAGGACCCTTCCACTTGTATTGTGTATAGGTATATCATGGTCCTTCCTATGTCTAAATAGGCATTAGAAGATTTTCATACATCTTCCCCCTATTATACCGAGACATCCGGTAAATATAATTCCCCATACTCTATTCAGAGTAAACATGAACCTGACAGAAGAACATACAAATCTTACTGCCATAATGTTTTGATTATAATAGTTTCCGTAGTAACTTACAGCACCACGCTTAAGCTGCTTCAAATATTGTTCACGAATAACATGTATTTTGGTGTGATACTTCACTTGTTTTTAAAATGTAAGACGATAAATTGAGTCAGTACTCAGCTTGGATATTAACACAAACTGTTTTATTATGAAACTAACAAAGGAGTATTCTTTTCCTACTGCTAACTATTATAGCAAACTACAGCGTCCCTCGCTCAAGCCGCTTTAAATACTATTCACGAATAACATGGATTCTGGTGTGATACTTCACTTGTTTTTAGAATGTTAAACGATAAATTGAATCTGTACACAGCTCGGACTCTAACATATATTGTGTAATCTTATAAAAGGTGCTAGTAACCAATTCACTTCAGAATAATGTGGTTTCAAAGGTTTATTGTAAAGTATAATACACTCTCAGATCACATAAACGAATTGGTATAACTGACCCATGATATAGGGTTTTAGTATACAGGAATTACACTCCCAGGGTTCTAGATTCGAGCAGTATCCACTTGGATAAGGTTCCCAACTACCGTGAGATGGCTCTTTGAACCCTGATTCGAACACATGCAAAGAGAGATAATCACTGAATTCAAATATAAAAATCACTCTTGGTCAATCAGTTATTAGCAGATATCGTAGGTGTTATTACCCAAGTTTTAGTGTAATTAATATTTAGTCTTGGGTGTGGTTACTTTTGATTATATATAACCCGGCTTTGTACACAATCAACACTTCTTAAAAGAATCACTAAAATTTCACTGTAGATCTCACTTCCACCATTTTTACACACTGTATCACCACTCTTACGTGAACTACAGCAGTAGTAGCCTACCTATATACCATCGAATAGTTCATATGGCTCTTTTGAACCGACTAAAACCGCACGATCAACCGATATAGAATATGATATTAATAATGGTAATTTACCTACATACCATCGAATAGTTCATATGGCTCTTTTGAACCGACTAAAACCGCACGATCAACCGATATAGAATATGATATTAATAATGGTAATTTACCTACATACCATCGAATAGTTCATATGGCTCTTTTGAACCGACTAAAACCGCACAATCAATCGATATAGAATATGATATTAATAATGGTAGTTTACCTACATACCATCGAATAGTTCATATGGCTCTTTTGAACCGACTAAAACCGCACAATCAATCGATATGGAATATGATATTAATAAATTTTACTAAGCAGACTGAAATAGACTAGGTTTCCTACATTCGTTGCGATGTCTAAGATTTTCACTAAACAAATGAGTGTACCTACCTATCTACCTACAGAATCTAATCCCTGTATTTACCTTTCAAAACCCATTGTATTTTACTTAATCGTGTGGTGAGTTGTGTTTTCCTTCTAGCTAACTTTGGGGGCAAGTTCGTGAAACTTGACTTTGTGTAATCCCTACCACGGTGTGATTGCCTCAGTTCACGAGCCGAAGCTCAGGGATGTGAACTGAAACCCTGACGAGATTATAGTTAGTGTATATATAAATAAATACATAAGACTGAACTGTGAGCTCCGTAAGTTCTGATCCTGGCCCGAATTGGACGGCTCCACTTCGACGGTGCCTACCTATCACAGAACGAACAGTCACCCACATCCAGGAAGCTTATCCGATCCTGTTTCCAGGGAAAATCAGATTGCCGCTCGCTTCAAAAGTTATCGGCTACTAGCGAAATATAGAGGAATATGGAGTCGTTATCACCGTTAGGTATCCCTCCATAACCAAAGCACATCGCCTTGGGTTTCCTACGGGAATACTAGCTAAGTACGCCACAGCCCTAATTCCTACTTCTAACATAATAAAAATGATAAAACGACAGCGTTTGCTTTACGTGTGCACCGCCAGGCTCAACGGTACAAGGCAGAGATCAATTCACATGTGTATGCGTGTATTAATCCAGCCCAATGTAAGGTGTCTTCATTCACGTAAAGGTCCTATCCTATGTCGATCGCGTCCCAAAATGTAATTTACCTTTTACTAATTATTATTCAAATATACTACTCCCAACAATCCCATTCTAAACAACCAAACATGAACCAAATTCAATTTCACAAAATGGCGATCCCTCCAATTCAAATAACTATATGTTAACCACTATTTCTGCGAATTATTACTTCCCAAATCAAAACATCCCCTTAAAACAAGAAAACGCGCGAACCCCAACACATATATCACGACTAAGTCCCACTAAATGCTCTAAAAAACAGTCTCACCAGAAATGTACGACGTCTCCACTACCCCTGACGAGTTCCCCAACAAAAGTGAAAGAGTTATTGGCGCCTTCGTATTTCTCCCCCGCCAACCGCGCTCCACTCGTGTCTCTATCCAATCAAAAACTTCCCCGTAATGCCAACCGCACAATTCAAACCCCCCCAAATATCACAAATTCCTATCTTTTTCAACGCCCATGTATACTTTTAAGCATTGAATCCTCTTCACTAAAACTTTCAACAATGAATTTCAACAATTACGCATGACATTCCCAAGTAATTCCTCGTATATCTTATTAAAACTTTTGTCCGCCAAAGCCTAATTAGTTCCTAAATCACCCACACGGAGGCGTTGCAGTTCCCTTCTTTTCAAAGTACAAAATCTACCTTCCGGCATTTCCGCGTTTCAAATATTACTATCTCATCATTAGAATGTATTACTTACATACATTCCATATAACTATTTGTGATATTATTTAAGTGATTGCTTTTACTTAGATTTTATTGATTAATCTTCATATTGAATTTTCTCTAAATAAACAATACCTAAACAGTCGTCTTAAACCAAATAATTGCCATGCGGCATTATACAGATAATCAAATTTTTACTATAATCGATTCATTTATAAATATTATTTTTCCCACAACGATTAATATATATATATATTTATAAATACATTTTCATATACATTTACGTATATTCACAACTATAATTTACCATTTTATACACTATTTTTAATTAGTTTCTTGTAATTACTTTTTTATTTTATTTTTTTTTCTCGACTGATAATTTTTTCATATAGTTTACTGCCACCTATGTCAAAACTGCTCAACTAATTCAATCCTTTTTCCGTTCAATCGAATTAAGACTTTCGCATCATTGGCCACTAGATGACTCCCTAATATAAATCGTACCGTTATATAATTTATTTATCTTTTTCATTGCTCCGGTAGCTCGTTACAATCCGACCCCTTGAATCTCAACGCAGGTACAATACTAACCCTATTGTCCGTAGTGATGATTCACCCTTACTAAAAGAATGCTAAATAAATAAATTCTTCGAATATGCTAGCTATCTACGTCACACTTTATTGGTCAATACTCCAGTTACAATTCAACAACTGCACATTATCTGTAGTGTGTTATTTTCAACCAACGTCTAAAACAAATGGCTAGTCAATCCCGGAGTCAAGCTTTCCGGCTAAGTCCCCACACAAAACCATGTCCGAAATCCGACCCTGACAAATTTCAGCGGGAAAAGTCTGATTGTGAGACAGACTCCAATGCTATCATTAAGAAATAATGTTTTGATTCGGAACCAATCTTACGTTCATCCCTCAATCCATTACCCCCTTCCCCATAAAAATAAGTCAAACTCCAATGGCTGACAGACATAATCAGTACGAACGACTTCACCCCACCTGATCCAAATTGACCAGACATTCGCCCAAATATTGGAGTGTGTATAGTGTGATTCGTCGTATCCTGGTTGTTTAGTAGTGCATTCATGGAGGCCCTTAAATGGTGTGCTTAGACAATTGATTCATTCGGAATCAAATTTTGTCTTTACCCTAACGCCTAGCATTACCTCCATAAACCCATTTTGTAGTGCATGCAAGTAATTGAATTGCAATCTGTCCTCACAATATCACTCCCCCCTTTTACTTTCTACATAATGCTAGTTGGGATGGCCCTCCATTCTGATTTTAAATTCATTCACTTTGTCATTTCATACTAATCTAGCTTTCTTTCCTCTATTGTTTTTTTTTTATTTTAATCATTCTAACAGAACCAACTTTCACGGTTCATCATTCTACCAACCAAACAGCATTATAAAATTTCCCCGAGGTGACCACTAGATCTTAATAATTCTGAATGTTCATTCCCTATTCCCTGCCTACTATATATTCTAAAGAGAGGCCTTAGAATATCTCCCTCATTTATTTATATGGAAAGTAAATAAACATATTTTTTATTTATCTAGGTAAAGCTACCCTGTTCCCCAGGAAAGAGCAGACACTGACAGAAAAGGTTTAATTAATTTTTTAATTAATTATTCGTATTCTAATATTTAGAATTCGCGTCAAACATAGTAACACAGCACAACAGTGGTGCCATCTCCCAGCCCTTCAGGTACTAGAAACGCTCCTTTGAATTTTTTTATTTTTTATTACTCCATCTACTCAAACAGTTGTGAACTACTCCTTACAACACTACGTGTATAATACTTCATTGAATAGTTCGTTTCGTTACAATTGCGACCCCCCAATTTCTATTTTCTTATGACCGTAGCCCATATTCTGCTAATTATAATACTGAACAATAAAAGACAACCTAATTTAAAACTCACACTCTCTGAACTACATGTCGAAGTGAAGATACTTTTTTACCCACAGATGTTTTTTGTTGTATATTATTCCGTTTAGTTAGAGTCCAGTCACCCCACACATTAAAATGTTTGTGTAGTTTAACCATATCAAGGTAAATCACTTCTCAATCTCGATACCAAGTTTGTTAGTAATCCCACAACACAAAACTATCTCTTCAAACCAGGACATGACAATTTAAAGCAGGGAAAAACTTGGTTGTGAGGCCAGCTCCGTCCTAGTGACTCCGAATAAAGATTTGTGGAGTGAACCAATCTTACGTTCGTCCACATCTAATTACCCAGTCCCTCATTAATAAAGTCATTCCTATATGGCCGTCAACCATAGAAAAGTGCGAGCGGTTTCACCCCACAAGGCTCGAGACTTCAAAATCATTTGCCCCGAAAATGGCGCATGTATAGTGTGCGTCGTTATAACCTGGTGGTGTAGTTGAGGAAATATGAAGGTACATTAACGTCATGCTTAGACCTCGGATTCATCAATCTCGAGCCCATCTATTAACCTAACTCTTAGCAGCCCTTCATAAATCCGATTGTAGTGCATGCAGAATGACTAGACTATAACCATGCTTCGCGATTCTACTCCCCCCTTAGTGCTGGTTGGGAAGGCCCTTCACACTGAATTTAAACAAATACTCATTCAACATACAACCTTTCCTTAACGTGAATAATCCTATCGCTCTAACATAGCCGACTTCCATGGCCGTTCATACTACCAACCAAAATCAGCACTTGATACAAACGAATGGTTATTGTTTCGTAATTTAAGGAATGTCCCCAGCTTTCATAAGGAAAGGCGGACTTCAGTATATTGTTCCCTATTGCACACAACGTGTGATAAATTGATAAATTTTAACTAAATCTTAAAGTCGAACTATAACGAACCTTACTACCTTTTTTTTTTTGGTAATCTATTTAATAAATTTATTTAACTTCTTTTTTTATACATCTCTCTCCAACACAAATCTCTTACTTCTCATTATAAAACTCTCCCCCTTAGAATACAAAACTTTATCCATTGATCTAATTTTGATAATGTATCCACCCAACCTCTATGGTTAGCACCATTGTAGGTCCCAAACAATCTTTCCAATTCCCTATTAACCCATTCTACAGTGTAAGGTCGAGGATTCCTAACCGAAGTATAGACTAGTTTAATCCCTAAAGTTTTCATTCCTTCTTTCCAAACTCGACTAGTAGGTAGTGAATTGTGTCCCATTGTCTGTCATAGCTTTTGTCAATACCTAATCCGTATTTAATTTCCTCACTACACTATTCCAATCCTAAAAGTTTTAACATTTATGTTAAGAAAGACACAACCAATCTATATAACACAAACCCGCTATCTCCACAGTGCCCTGCATAAACGACTAGATGATGACTAGACTTCTTGTTGCTAACAATAACACGTTCGATACCTTTTCACTCCAATCAAGGTTTAACCTAATTATTACATAATATATAATTAACATGGATTGTAAACACAAATCAATGACAACTCTAAAAACCGGGAAAAGAATACACTGTCAAGATAAACTTGTCAGAACGCGTAAACACTTTTTTTCCGTTGACAAACGCGCGCTTGTCACCGCTGTTCCGACGACAACAAATCGAATATGCAATAATCTCTAACATTAGTGACAACGGACACGAAACTTCAATAACCCCTCTCAACCTAAATCTTATGTTGTTATATTTCCTAATCTCAGCAATACTTAATCCTACCCTATCTATCACTTGAAATAGATAAAAAATTAACTCGCGACCCCCCATCCCCTAAAATAAAGAACATATCTAACCCTCTCTATACACAAACACATACTTGCACGAATACACATACATATCAGAGGTGAGTCGATCCGAACCATAATAGTTACAAAAACTATAACCTAGCTTTACCTACATTGTCTACGATTCGCGGACCGACCGATGTGTCGCACTCAACAACTACCTATACTATACGAACTTTACCGAGCGCGACCGACGACACACGAATTTTTACGAATTAATTACTAAGCTCGCGTCGACGCGTTGTTTAATTTTTGAATGATTTTGTCCCTGTTGCACTTGCATTTTGGCGATGCGTAAGACCTTGACACCCATCTCAGGCCTCATTTACGAATTAATATTATTTATTTACTTTCTCAAGGTTCGCTCAGTTTTGTTTACAGTGAATTTCATAGTTCGCGCTTGATTTGTAATTATTTTCCTATAGTTCCACAGTTTGTTTATATAAACCTATAGTAAATACCAATTTACATTTCATACAATTTTGCTCAGTCAGTGACATAGAGAAAATTAAAGTATTGTTTAAATAAATATAGATACATAGGTACATACATATACACATGCCCACGCATAGCTACACATTCACGCACACAACTATACCCTTACAAGATGTTTATTATCAATTTCAAGATTCCGACCCCTATTTGTTAATAATCCTAAACTCCTAAGTAACTGTATTTTAGGCTGAACAATAACATCCAGTGCAACATTCTTACCTTTTACCTATATTTTACGGCAACAAATTGTGCAGTACCTGAATACCGCAACTTTATTAATAACTATTTTCAATTAAACATTCAAGAACTGATTATTTGACTAATCGATAATTTATTGATTAAATGTAAATCCTCCCCAATTTCCTAGCTACAACACGACTCAACAACCCTAATATTAATATTATTATTTTTATTATTATTATTACTTTACATTTTGCTAAACTTTAATTATTTATTCTATATACTACTATGACTATGTTACCTAATTCACAGCAATGAACCAAACATGATTACGGCATACCAAATCCTGGTCACGGCACCAAATTGTACCCCCCCCTTTGTAACTCCTAAACCCCTTTTCTAAACTCTTTTTCCCACTCCTACTACTCCTATTACTACTCCGAAACCAACTCATTCACTCAATCCTTTTTACATTACCTACCCTAGATAACTACCTATATCTACCACTCATTCACTCCTCTCTTACGGCTATCCCAATTCCTATTCCACCTACTTGTTGTCATGTATGATTCATTCAAATAACTCACCAACCTACTTAAACTCACTGAATAATTGTACTTATTTCTAATAAACTTGGCCTGTGATCAATCTAGTGGTTAAAAGGAACCCTTATCATGATACCTAGTATCCCTAGTTCTATAAAGGTGAAGAATGCTGACTCTTATCTCAAACCTACGATAACCTAATTCCAACTATAAGTAATCGCAAATCCCAATTAATTTACCCTTCCACATTAAACTTTAAACCTATTTTGTTCGAAACGTCATCATTTAAATTCATCAATATCCTTTCCTTACAACCTACCTTCCAACCTAACCAATACGTACCTATTTCATTTTTATCTAATTCACACAGCTTCTAATGACACTATATTAAACCATGAAATAACCAAATAAGTCTTCCTAAAACCTCTAGTCATTGGTAGTTCAAAAACTTACATTACGTGAACGAACATAAGTACTTCCTTAAATAATCAACAAAAGTCTCATTCAAGTATCCCATAATTAGAACCTATTCCTTCCATATTTATTAACAATCCTCCAAATTCCATTATACCTACACAAATTCCTTCCGGATTAACCTAATGTCCTTGGTGACCTTGACGGGAGCGGATGAAAACAACCTACACTAATTCATTCGGCCCAACCTAACATGCATCAACCGAAGTCCTTCCCCCGTATTCTCCGTAGTATCCCCTTGTGGCTTTTATGAGAGCGGATGAAAACAACCTATACTAATTCATTCTCCTCAACCTAACATGTAACCAATAAACTCCTTCCTCCATAATCTCCGTAATACCCTTTAGTGACTTTTATGGGAGCGGATGAAAACAACCTAAACTAATTCATTCGCCTCAACCTAACATGTAACCAACGAACTCCTTCCTCCATAATCTCTGTAATATCTTTTAGTGACTTTTATGGGAGCGGATGGAAATAACCTATGCTAGAAAATATCTATTAGGAACTGAAGCATTCCGGACATTTACCTCGTTTATTTAGATACCTATAACTATTTGCAACTACATAGGTACCTGCAGTTCACCGCTTTAATCATTCACTGCTTCTCTCGTATCGATTTTATTAAGTATAGCAATATCAGTTGAATTAGAACCTACTAATTCCTCTTCCTATAATGCTTACTACTTTAAACTAGTACTTTGAACGACAAGAACATGTAGATTATATCTAGACGTTTTTAATAACTTCATTTAGACTACTTCTTTATTGATTAGAACTTACTAATTCTTATTCCTATAATGCCTACTCCCTTAAACTAGTACTTTGAACAACAAGAATTTATAGGTTATATCTAGATGTTTTTAATAACTTCATTTGAATTACTACTTTATTGACGCTCACTTTCCCAAACAAAGGTACCTGCTTATTCTGAGGTTTCCTCCCCAAGGTGTTTGCTCACTATTACTTTCCTTTACAAAAGTACCTAGTTAGGTATTTCCCCCCCCCGAGGTGGTGACCCCTAAACAATAGTACTTAGTTATATTGGATTTTCCCCCCGAGGTGGTGACCCCTATACAATAGTACCTAGTTATATTGGATTTTCCCCCCCGAGGTGGTGGCCCCATATCACGCCAGCCACAGTAGGACCCTTCCACTTGTATTGTGTATAGGTATATCATGGTCCTTCCTATGTCTAAATAGGCATTAGAAGATTTTCATACATCTTCCCCCTATTATACCGAGACATCCGGTAAATATAATTCCCCATACTCTATTCAGAGTAAACATGAACCTGACAGAAGAACATACAAATCTTACTGCCATAATGTTTTGATTATAATAGTTTCCGTAGTAACTTACAGCACCACGCTTAAGCTGCTTCAAATATTGTTCACGAATAACATGTATTTTGGTGTGATACTTCACTTGTTTTTAAAATGTAAGACGATAAATTGAGTCAGTACTCAGCTTGGATATTAACACAAACTGTTTTATTATGAAACTAACAAAGGAGTATTCTTTTCCTACTGCTAACTATTATAGCAAACTACAGCGTCCCTCGCTCAAGCCGCTTTAAATACTATTCACGAATAACATGGATTCTGGTGTGATACTTCACTTGTTTTTAGAATGTTAAACGATAAATTGAATCTGTACACAGCTCGGACTCTAACATATATTGTGTAATCTTATAAAAGGTGCTAGTAACCAATTCACTTCAGAATAATGTGGTTTCAAAGGTTTATTGTAAAGTATAATACACTCTCAGATCACATAAACGAATTGGTATAACTGACCCATGATATAGGGTTTTAGTATACAGGAATTACACTCCCAGGGTTCTAGATTCGAGCAGTATCCACTTGGATAAGGTTCCCAACTACCGTGAGATGGCTCTTTGAACCCTGATTCGAACACATGCAAAGAGAGATAATCACTGAATTCAAATATAAAAATCACTCTTGGTCAATCAGTTATTAGCAGATATCGTAGGTGTTATTACCCAAGTTTTAGTGTAATTAATATTTAGTCTTGGGTGTGGTTACTTTTGATTATATATAACCCGGCTTTGTACACAATCAACACTTCTTAAAAGAATCACTAAAATTTCACTGTAGATCTCACTTCCACCATTTTTACACACTGTATCACCACTCTTACGTGAACTACAGCAGTAGTAGCCTACCTATATACCATCGAATAGTTCATATGGCTCTTTTGAACCGACTAAAACCGCACGATCAACCGATATAGAATATGATATTAATAATGGTAATTTACCTACATACCATCGAATAGTTCATATGGCTCTTTTGAACCGACTAAAACCGCACGATCAACCGATATAGAATATGATATTAATAATGGTAATTTACCTACATACCATCGAATAGTTCATATGGCTCTTTTGAACCGACTAAAACCGCACAATCAATCGATATAGAATATGATATTAATAATGGTAGTTTACCTACATACCATCGAATAGTTCATATGGCTCTTTTGAACCGACTAAAACCGCACAATCAATCGATATGGAATATGATATTAATAAATTTTACTAAGCAGACTGAAATAGACTAGGTTTCCTACATTCGTTGCGATGCCTAAGATTTTCACTAAACAAATGAGTGTACCTACCTATCTACCTACAGAATCTAATCCCTGTATTTACCTTTCAAAACCCATTGTATTTTACTTAATCGTGTGGTGAGTTGTGTTTTCCTTCTAGCTAACTTTGGGGGCAAGTTCGTGAAACTTGACTTTGTGTAATCCCTACCACGGTGTGATTGCCTCAGTTCACGAGCCGAAGCTCAGGGATGTGAACTGAAACCCTGACGAGATTATAGTTAGTGTATATATAAATAAATACATAAGACTGAACTGTGAGCTCCGTAAGTTCTGATCCTGGCCCGAATTGGACGGCTCCACTTCGACGGTGCCTACCTATCACAGAACGAACAGTCACCCACATCCAGGAAGCTTATCCGATCCTGTTTCCAGGGAAAATCAGATTGCCGCTCGCTTCAAAAGTTATCGGCTACTAGCGAAATATAGAGGAATATGGAGTCGTTATCACCGTTAGGTATCCCTCCATAACCAAAGCACATCGCCTTGGGTTTCCTACGGGAATACTAGCTAAGTACGCCACAGCCCTAATTCCTACTTCTAACATAATAAAAATGATAAAACGACAGCGTTTGCTTTACGTGTGCACCGCCAGGCTCAACGGTACAAGGCAGAGATCAATTCACATGTGTATGCGTGTATTAATCCAGCCCAATGTAAGGTGTCTTCATTCACGTAAAGGTCCTATCCTATGTCGATCGCGTCCCAAAATGTAATTTACCTTTTACTAATTATTATTCAAATATACTACTCCCAACAATCCCATTCTAAACAACCAAACATGAACCAAATTCAATTTCACAAAATGGCGATCCCTCCAATTCAAATAACTATATGTTAACCACTATTTCTGCGAATTATTACTTCCCAAATCAAAACATCCCCTTAAAACAAGAAAACGCGCGAACCCCAACACATATATCACGACTAAGTCCCACTAAATGCTCTAAAAAACAGTCTCACCAGAAATGTACGACGTCTCCACTACCCCTGACGAGTTCCCCAACAAAAGTGAAAGAGTTATTGGCGCCTTCGTATTTCTCCCCCGCCAACCCCGCTCCACTCGTGTCTCTATCCAATCAAAAACTTCCCCGTAATGCCAACCGCACAATTCAAACCCCCCCAAATATCACAAATTCCTATCTTTTTCAACGCCCATGTATACTTTTAAGCATTGAATCCTCTTCACTAAAACTTTCAACAATGAATTTCAACAATTACGCATGACATTCCCAAGTAATTCCTCGTATATCTTATTAAAACTTTTGTCCGCCAAAGCCTAATTAGTTCCTAAATCACCCACACGGAGGCGTTGCAGTTCCCTTCTTTTCAAAGTACAAAATCTACCTTCCGGCATTTCCGCGTTTCAAATATTACTATCTCATCATTAGAATGTATTACTTACATACATTCCATATAACTATTTGTGATATTATTTAAGTGATTGCTTTTACTTAGATTTTATTGATTAATCTTCATATTGAATTTTCTCTAAATAAACAATACCTAAACAGTCGTCTTAAACCAAATAATTGCCATGCGGCATTATACAGATAATCAAATTTTTACTATAATCGATTCATTTATAAATATTATTTTTCCCACAACGATTAATATATATATATATTTATAAATACATTTTCATATACATTTACGTATATTCACAACTATAATTTACCATTTTATACACTATTTTTAATTAGTTTCTTGTAATTACTTTTTTATTTTATTTTTTTTTCTCGACTGATAATTTTTTCATATAGTTTACTGCCACCTATGTCAAAACTGCTCAACTAATTCAATCCTTTTTCCGTTCAATCGAATTAAGACTTTCGCATCATTGGCCACTAGATGACTCCCTAATATAAATCGTACCGTTATATAATTTATTTATCTTTTTCATTGCTCCGGTAGCTCGTTACAGTCTACCTTTTTTAAATCGATAATGAAACTATCAATTAATTCGTCCAAAGCTGGAGTGCAACCTCTGTTGTCAATCTTTCTTCCGAGGAATTTAAAAGGCACGGTTTCAGATATAGTTGAAACGTTTTCCCCGCCTATACTAAGCCCTGGGTCATATGAAGTATACCTGGTACCCCGCCTACCCAGACATAGACAGTAGCATTTGCTAGGTTTTGCTCTCATTCCATCTGTCCATGTACAGAAATCGTCTACTCTACGCAGTAGGTCCTGGCACTGCTTTGGGTTACGAGTCAGTATTGCCAAATCGTCCGCGAATGCGAGGATAGACTCCGTATATTTACCGTTTAGCTGAAACCGATAGCCCCACTTCTTGTCGTGTGTGGAAATGTTGTCTATTAAAATATTTATTACTATATTGAAAACTATAGGTGATAAACAGCAACCTTGGAACAAACCCACATTATAATTTAAAGGTTGCGTGTATCCATCTTTGGTATTAATCACAAACTTTAATTTACCATAATAAGAGGATATTATTTCCCAAATGATGGACGGAAAGTGATACCATTTTAATGCAAACAACATAAGCTCGTGTTGTACTGAGCCAAAAGCGTTTTCTAGGTCTATCCAACAAACTGTTATTTGCTTTTCATTTGATCTGGCATCTTTTAAACTTTCCGCCAGTAAAGAATTGTGTTCCAGACATCCTGAAATTCCGGGTAGGAACCCTTTTTGGTGGTTTGGTCTGAAATAGTTAATAATGATCATGAAATTTGTCATTTTAAATTGAAGCCATGAGAAGAAAATTTTAGAAATTGTATTGGTTAATGCTATTGGTCTAGCGTCTTTTGGACTAGTTACTATTTCTTTCTTTGGAATGAGCACAAAATTAGCCTTGCCGAAGGCCGCTGGGACTTCTTTACTCGACCAGATCCTATTGAATATGCTTAGAAGATGTTTACGTACCGATGGGCATTTTTTATAGATAATGTAAGGTATGCCATCAGGCCCTGGGGCGGTTTTTGTTGGTTTCTTTTTGATTTGGTGTTCTATTTCGTCTAAGCTAGGTGGATTACAGTCAAATGTGAAATGAAGGCCTAATGGTTTTTGCGCGTTTAGTTTACTGTATTGTTTTTCGTATTTAGGCACCTCATAATTACTTTTATAGTAGCTATGGATCTGATCGTTACTTAGCAGTAGCCTATCTTGCTTTCTGTCGCTAAAAATATTCCTCGAGTACTTAAACGGGTCCTTATCGAACTCTACTTCATGTTTTGCTCTATTAAAATTATTGTTTTCATTTATTATTTGAACAGAAATTCCTTGAATTAATTTCAGTATGGACCTTAAAGCTCTGGCCAGTTGATGACTAAGTTGATTATCGCCCATAGCTTTAGCAAACCGTAGTCGTTTGATAAGGTCCCGCTTTTTCTTTCTCATTTTAATTTTGAACGCGTTTTCTCGGTTTTTTCGCGCGTAAGGTAATGATGGTGGGTAATGCTCATGTAGGTATGAGTAAATGCTAACCTGGAAAGATTCTACCTGACTGTTTAAATCCTGCTTTGTTCCGGGATGCTCTAACAGGATGGCTAAGTTTTGGTCGTGGGCTTTCCAGGTGGTCGACTTTAAAGAGGGAATGCTAAGACGGGCCCGGATGTTTATGGGCTCCTGGTTTGTGTCACACTCTGGCTCACCTTGGGATATATGAGGGTCAACTCTATCCGTGGCAATAGTTGAAGAACTTACAGACGGCTGTCTTGCTCCAACACCATCGTGTGATTTTAAGTGCTTCAGAAACCAGGCTCTCTTCTTGTATACTTTCCCGCACGTTGCACATGTTAAGTCCGTATTCTCGCCATTGTCGTTTGTTATGTTATGTTATAAGTAAATAGGTACCTGTCTATTAGGAACTTGCTTTTGAGATTTTCTAGAGGGGGATTCCGTCAGTTGCTTTTAGTTGATGCAGTTTTTGCAAATATGGATGTATCCAACGAACACAAATTTACGCTTGGAGCGCAATTATACGTGCGAACCGGACACGTCCTCCTAAAACGCATGTAGCTGCAACCGGACATAGTGGAATTGTACATATTTCGTTAGCAATACCATCATAAATGATTTGAATAGTATTTTCATTCATAAATCAGTGCATAAGCGGTCGTAGATTCAAATAAACGCTCTATGTATTCTCATTATCAAAATAGTAATGTTTGATTATGTTGTTAGTTAACTTTTAGAAACGTTGGTAGGACGACATCGACTCCTTTGAACGAGATTGGTATGATAAAGTTAAAGATCGAGAGACATGGTAAGATTTGGGAGAGTTCTTTGGAGAACAGTGGTATAAAACAGGCTAGAATTTTTGTTTCCCGGTTCGCGTTCAACTTAATATCTCCATGCGTTCCTGAGAAATAGGTCTTGACAAACAGAAAGTCAGACAACCACGTGATCCATAAGGGTTACGTTTATTCCATTTAAGGTAGGTACGAAACGTAACTTGGCGGAGTGCCCGGTGTGGGAGGCGCCAAGTAGTGACCTCTGGGCAGCCATCGGGGTGGGAGTCCTCTCGCTCGGCAGCATGATTGCGGCAATGGTGCGGAGCGCGAGTGGATGGGCTGCCGCGACCTCCTTCTGCGAGCATGTAATGCTCGCGAAGGAGATAGGTACTTTCGACCTAGACCCGCTCAATTTGATAGTATCCATAAAGTAACTTGTAGGTAAGTAGACGAAGGGTTAGTTTTAGTTACCCCTTACATGGATATGCCGTGAGATACCATTGAGAAGGCCGTTCCCTACAATTTATTACAAACATTATTAGGTAGGATTATATAGAACTTACAAAGGCTACGTAAATGAAAAAGTAAACGTATTTATGTGTACCTAAGTAGGTACATAAAAATAAATTCCTGTTTTCCTCGGTCACGCCGCAACTTGAAAACGACTTTACTGAGTTCATTAATCTTCTTTTGAGAATTTCATTTTTATACCGCCTTTATAACTATGACAATTATTCTCGGGTCTTGAAACGCCGGAGTGTAAGGTTGCCCATAGAGCATATCCCTCGCACCCCGACTGACCCTGGGCCATTTCCGGTTTCGAGATGGCCCCCTCGGGTTTGGGAACCACGGTGTCCCCATCTTGCCCCGGTTTGGGGGAGGGGCGCTAGTCACCCCACCGTCCCAGACTACTTCTGCTGGGGTGACAGGCGACCTCACCTACCACCCCCAGGCCTGCGCTCATGGAGGACGGAGGTCGTTAAGCGACCACCGGCACCTGAGTCGCCTGCGACGCGCCGCGAGCATGTTGCGGGCTCGGCGGGCCGGGAGAGTTCTAAACCTTGCCCGGGCGCGCTCCGCTATCTCCGTCGCGAGCATTATATGCTCGCAGAAGGAAGTGGTGGCGGTCCACGCGCTCCACACGAGCCAGAGGACTCCCACCCCGATGGTTGCCACGAGGTCACGCCTCGGCGCCTCCCACGCCGGGCAGTCCGCCAGCGTGTGCAGCCCCGAGTCTTCGCTAGCTTCGCAGTGATGGCACTCAGGCGATGGCTCCTTCCTGATCCAATGCACCTGCGTCAGTTGGTACGAGAGGCTTCCGTGTCTCCTCTTTAGCCAATCCTCCATGATGGGCTTTACCGCCGCTATTGCAGCGTGCCCTGCGCTTGGTCGCCCAAGTCGTTCCTTCCACTCCATCACGATCGCCTGGCGGAGCTGGGACTGCACGGTCTCGATTTCTCGAGGCTCAGGGTTCCGTCCCTGCTCCAGCGCCTCCTTTCGCCACTGGTACAGTTGCGAAAGGGCTCCTGCCTCCAGGTCCCATGGCGGAGTTCTGACAAGGAGACTCGCCGCCTGTACGCGCAGATGACCCTGATGGCCATCACCCGCTGCGGAGCGCGCAGCATCCGCACACTTCTGCCCTTCAGGGCCTCCGCCCATATTGGGCACCCATACAGGGCAATGGACCGCACGATCCCCGCGTAGTCTCCTGCAGGAGTCATCGGGCCCCCTCATGGGCACCAGCCGCGCCTGAGCGAGAGCTGTGCCCTTCAGTTTTGGGGCCAAACTTCGGATGTGCTCTCCGAAGTCCCATCGGCCGTCGAGCACGAGCCCCAAATATTTCATTTTGGGCTTGATGCCGATGCGATTTCCTCCCACGATGAGACTCGATCCCTCGGGTGGCTTGCTCCGAGGCCCATGAAAGAATAGGGCCTCGGTTTTATGCAGAGCCACCTCGAGACCCAGCCGCCGGATCCGCTCCACGACTTGGGCAACCGCGGTCGTGGCCTTCAGGGTCACTTCGCGGTACGTCGCCCCGCACGGCGTCACGAGCGTGTCGTCCGCGTAGCACGTTACGGCGGGACCGCCTACGAGCTCACCGCGAAGCACCCAGTCGTATCCGATGTTCCACAGGAGTGGCCCCAGGACCGATCCCTGTGGAACACCGCACGACATTTCACGCTGACCGAGACCGGTCACGGTTGGGTAGGCTACGCGGCGAAGGTAGAGAGGCACTTCGTGATACACGAGCGCCACCCTAATGCAACTCCAGGGCAAGGTGTTGAACGCGTTGGCGATGTCCAGGGACACCGCCAACATCATCTCACCCCGGGCTACTGCATTCTCCGTCAGAGCCCTCACGCGCATGATGGCATCCACGGTGGAGCGCCTCTGGCGGAAGCCATATTGGCCATCCGCCAGGTCCGGCCCCACTCTTGAGAGGTGCTCGAAGAGGCGCTTCGCAATAACTCTTTCAAAGAGTTTGTAGACATCCTCAAGCAACACTATGGGCCGGTAGGCGGACGGCGAGTCCCTTTGGATGAGGACCAGTTTCCCCGTCTTCCACAATTTTGCAAACTGGCCCCGCTCCAAACATGCCCTGAGAAGCCCTCTCAGTCGGGGCTCGAGAGCGTCGTCGACTAGAACTAGGACCCACGCTCGGCCTGGAATGACGTCGGGTCCCGGGGCGGTGTGTTTGGCTCTGAGCCTTCTCACCGCCAGCTCTAGTTGTAACCCAAGTGACCTCGGGCACGTCATCGTCATACACGTCGGACGCCATGGGCGACCGAGGCGGAGTCATCTGTGGTGGAACATGTTCTACCGCCCGCGCTGGGAACAACTCCTCCGAGCAGCTCCGGCTGGAGACACCGGGTTAACGGCGGGGCCTTGGGTCCCCACGGGTCCCGCTCCAGCGTCTCCAGCAACTCGCGGAAGGAGGCCTGTTTGTTCCGCCTTATCTCCGCTCGGAGGGCTCCTCTGGCCTTCCTGTATCCCACGTACAACTCTGCCTCTCAGGCCTCCGCATCTGCGGGGCGGCGACGTTTCCTACGGAATCGGGCCCACAGGCGATGCGTGATCACGCAGGCCCGTCTGAGCCGCGCGATCTCCAACGACCACCAGTAGACCTAACCCCTCGGATTATAGGGCGAAGCCCTAGGCATCACCGCGTCACAGACAATGGTCATGGCCTCCCGGAACCACTCCGCCTAATTTTCTATGCTGACAGGCCTGTCCGGCGCAGGGGCCCAGGCCTGTACGATGGCGGCTTCCAGGAGGAGCTTCCGATCTGGTCGCTTAAGCGCCCAACGTGGCTCGGGTGGAGCCGGTTCGGCCGGCGCGTCGCTCGCGGGGAGGGAGAGACGTCAAACCAAATACATCGGTGATCCCAACTTGTCTCTCAGCCGAGTAGGGCCTTGAGCGGGAGCCGCGCGAGAGGGCAGCCATTCCCCTCAGCTCCGACGGCGGCACGAATGCCCGTCAGATAATATGATATTGAAAAGAATGATATTAGAAACCTCAATATCATTTTTTAAGACCTATCCATAGATGTACACGTATGGGTTTGATGAAAAACATATTTTTGAGTTCAGTTCTAAGTATGGGGAACCCCCAAAAATGTATTGTCTTTTTTCTCTTTTTGTGTGAAAATCTTAATGCGGTTCACAGAATACATCTACTTACCAAGTTTCAACAGCATAGTTCTTATACTTTTGGATAAAAGTGGCTGTGACATACGGACGAACAGCCAGACATGACGAATCTATAAGGGTTCCGTTTTTTGCCATTTGCCAATGGAACCCTAAATATGACAACGAAAACATCTCTCTCGGTTTTTTGACTGCTTAAACTTAAAAAACAACATCAACCTAATTTTAGGTCATATAAATTGAATTTCATGATAAATTAAGTATGAAAATATTCGTTTGAAAGAAGAAGTACGGTGAAATGAAATATCCATTTTATTGATTAACATGATTTGCAATAACCCAATGAAATTAGTTCCACACATAAAACGTCATTCGATTTCAATATAGCACCAAAACTGGTTTCTGTTAATTAAATAGGAATGTATGTCTATTATATAACTATTTTCCCACTCAAATTTTAATTTATTCATCGGATGCTGTAACAATTTATTCACACTCCCCTCTTAGTTCGACCACGTAACCTTAATTATTCTAACTGATGTGATATATGAATAAAATTAAAATGTTAATCCCATAAAACCTCCTAGGTCTAGGTATTGCCTAATAAATTATTTGTTTATAGTCAATCAAAGCATTCAATTATGGTCAATGGTACACAAATAAATACGTACTGTTTATGGTCAGGCCTTTTGGCATAATCAATTTTGTTTAGAGGATGGTTCGATGACCGTAATTGGCAGTGACCAAATTTTGAATCTACAATACCATTGCATAAATACTACCTACTTGTTTCCTGAAGCGTGTTTGATTTTACGTGGGAACTGTTATTTTGTTTACATATTCGGTCGAGTAATATCTACTCCAAACTCGACAGTTTTATAAAGTAATTAAAGCATTTACACTTATATAATAATACATATTAAGTTAGATATCAGTTGATCCAACTGATCCGTCAATCTAGAGAGGAAAGCCTCTAAGCCGACTTATGTTACATAATATTTTGTGTTATTTTTGTCTTTGCACTAATTTCGTCGTTTCGGTTGCTTTTCAGCGGCTTGGTCACGAGGATTTGATAGAATCAGTTACAATTACTTTTATTTCGAATTATAAACATACAAAAAATATTTAATTTCATGTACACTGCTAACCGAACATATTTTACCAAAATAATTGACTATATATTTGACGTAGTCTCAATTACAAACGTCTATCATTAGTGAACGATTCTCACGCTTTATATTACCTACTACTTTCAGTCTCATACTGATTCACATTACGTTGCATCGATAAAAATGTCGGCCTCAATCCTTGGTATACAAACAAGCAATGAATATTGCGACATGTTAAATTGAACGCATTACCAACATGATGCGCTGAACTTCGTTTGACATTTGATACTCAAATTCCATTTTTGATCTATTGACCTCTGTCGAATACGACGGCTGAGATTTTTTATATATTATTATAAGTATATATTTTGAACCCCCGGTGCACCCCTTTCATCCTTATATGCCCGTAATTTATTAGTTTTCATATAATGTATGGGGATCTGCCGGATTTGTTGACATATTATATGATAACTGACCGCTCCCTTGAGTCACGCTACTCGTTAAGATATATGGCCTATGACACTCACAAATAATGTGGCTTTCTATTAGATCCAAAGATTACGCCCTACAACCTCACAAACTCACAAATTTTACTTTTTTATGATATTAGTATAAGTGTACAATATTTTCTGAGTTATGCCAAATATATTTGATTATCTAAAATTCAAGGTTTGTTTGTTTGTTCATAGTTTGTGCGCTGTTGTAGGTACTTTTCATCCGGTTGTGACAAAACATTGTCATCTATTTACTTGATCGTAAAATCAAGATCTCAAATCTGTATCGTATCTTCGATATCTCCGCCTGGTGGAAAGATCATACTTTTCAATTGTCCTGTTCAAATACTCATCCTGCTCACCTAGGGGTATAAAAATAACTCACGATCTATTCTCAGACCTACCAAAAATAGAGTTCGATAGTAAACACTGTGACACGAGATTTTTATATTAGATTCAATTTTAGATTAATTTATTATTTTCTTCGTTTTATTCGTCTTCCACTTTGAAGGTGGTGGCGATTAATACCTACCTCTGGTTGATGCAAGCGTTAGAGGCCACGATTTATTACCAATTTGTGACTTACCTTCAGATGAGACATATGAATGCATGGTACTTCATTAATATAAAAAATAATACGAAACACTAGACGTTTATATGCCATTTATCTATTGCCAATTAATTACACATAACTCATATTGACATTTAGCCACATTGAAGCAACAAGATCACATGGATGATGCTGATCTATAATTATTTTTAAATTAATTTTTAACCAAGACTAAGGTTAATTATCTTGAAAGATTTATCACTTTTACGTTCTCATGCTGAGTGCCGTATCTACACGCCTTTCATCTGCAGGGGAGGCTAAGAAAACGAGGCATTTCATTTAGCGCACCAAAAATATTCCATATATAGGTACATAGTCGATAGGGGTGTGTGTTGGGTAACCTCCTCGAGTGTCGCTCCGATTCCGATCCCGCTGCAGTCCGGGGGGAACGGAATCGGAGCGGCCGGTACACCCTGGGCGGCGGTCAATGGCTTCCCCTTCACCCCTTCATAGGGTTAGCATTGATCGTCGGCCAATACCCAACGTGGCGGGAACACATCGCTCTCCGTACTCCTCTGCTTTCAGAGGAGACAGGATGAGCGATGCTGTTAGTGGTGAGATGGCCCAGGGTCAGCCGGGGTGGGAGGGATATGCTCTATGGGTAACCTTACACCCCGGCGTCTGAAGACCCGAGACGGCGTGCGGTTTTAGTCGGTGCAAGCCCGACATAACCGCCCCCGCTGGCCGGCGGGGGGGTATCCGAAGGGATTTCCGCACGATAAAAAAAAAAAAAAAGTTACATAGTCGATAGTTTTTGTATGTTTTGAATTGGTACTATTCACATTGATGCTCTAAACAGCATGCCATGCATGAAAACTCATATAAAACTTGGCTTACAGGAACGGCGAAAGACTCTCACTCAGTTTAGTTCACATCAGTTTCTGGGTTCTTTAGCCGTTTTCCCGGCCGTCAAAATAAGGACCACCATTTTAGAAATAACAGCATTTATACTAGTGATCTTTATTTTCCGACTACAACTTAGGTTGCTATCAGGCGAGGGTGCAGTCAAATGACGGATACAAAAAAAACGCCAACGTCATTGTTGTATGTTGTACTGTGCCTATCCGTTTATTTCGAGAATATTCATCACATCATTTTCAAAGTGGATGGGACCTATGCTTACTCACAGTTAAATAAGGCCAAGGCTCCTTATTCAAAATACCTACTATCCACTTGAGGACTCTATTACCATAAGTACAGCGCCTAGCTACCAACTCGTCTCAGGTTGTTAGAAAACTTGACATACATTGCATATTCGTCAAACCAGTAATATTGTGATGAGCACTAGCAGTCGCGTCCATGAATAAGCAATAACTGATATAAACATTTGCCTTTTACTAATGCGAGTAATACGGAAACAATTTTGTTCAATAAGTATGCTCGATTACTAGGTTTCGTAAGAGTATGTAGAATAATGTATTATATTATAATATAATACATTATTCTTATATTATACATTATTATAATACATTATTAATATATTATATTACAGATGGATGGGCATTATATTAATTTCAATTATGTAAGTTATTTATAAGGTACCTTACTTAAAGTTACATTCATAGATGGACTTATCAAATAATACCAGCCTGGGCGTTGTCAATCCGTAGACAGTCGTTCGATCGTACTTCATTGCTTTAAATCGCTGTAACACTAGGAAATTGAAAAGATAAGTAGTAAGTAGCGTAGTTTAAAAATAATAAATATGGCACCATATCAGCGTCGAAATCAAGAGTGGGTACGATACCTAAAATTCCAATATCGATCGATCGGAATTAAGATCAAAGAGTAAGGTTGCTGTTCCTTAATAAAGTCAAAATATTCGAGGGCATTATGGTACTAATTTTATTGTAATAAGGAAGACACCCATATTAAAAGATATAAAGGTTAGTGTGGTGTGGAAGTTGTTATAAAATAATTAATTTGTTAATTATCCAAATAGTTTTCAACTAATGTAATTTATGTAAAACGAGCAGTGATGACCTATGAATTTCTTGAGAAGTTGTGTTGTGGATTTATGAGTCAATATTATATGACACACTGAACATACGTGGGACACTTCATCTCTTATTGTAAGCAGCCTAAGCAGTATCCGAGATGTATGTAAGCATGTAAAAGTTTCAACCATTAAATTATGTGAGTTGCACAAAACACAGAATTTACCAATAATATACAAATTAACTGTATAATATTAGGACGTGAACGACGATTATTACAATTATTTCTTATTGTTCTGAAGAAACCTTTTATTATGAAACTATTAAACATTGTGACATGCGAAAATATCGATTTGTAATACGCTCTCTACATGTGCGGGTATTTAATGTTAACTTTTGTATTGATCTTGCAAAATTAAACATTGCCTTGACGTAGTTTAGTCACCAACAAAGGATATATTATTATGTGAATATGATGTATGAATGATAAAGATATTTGTACTTGATAACTAAGGAAATTTAATTACGTTGCGTGATTTGCGTGGCGTGCGACGCACAGTGGAGTAGGGATAAGGTTGCCAATTAACTAAATTTTATATATGATATATCTAATGTAGTATTACAAACAAAAAAAGTGGGCCGATATTGTCTAGAAGAATTCTTTGAATTGAAAAGCTGTTTCCAAGTTGACAACCTTATCGATAGGTCAAACGTAGGTTGCGATGCGCCTTGGCAACTGCCGTGCTTGACACTCACGGAAGAAGGCGACACCGTGACTCTGAAGGTACTGGGGAGGGGTCGAGCCTCGTGATATACCGGAGGTGAAAGCGCCAGTTATCTAACCTCTCCTTAAGGGCTTTGTGGGAATGGTACTTACTTAAATTTATAGGGCCCTATGTGTGAGTTGACCTTTTTGTTTACTTAAGCAGAAATAATAGGTACTGTTATTTTAGCACATGTTTCTCACAATCTCTTCTATATTGATGGCTAGTAGGGTGCTTTGTTTAATAAATGTCAGGTTGGCTTAGCAAAAAATTACAACATACTTAAAAAGTCTTTGTATAGGTGCTTAAAGTTTTGTAATAAACTTGTAAACTGCCTTATAACACGTTATAATGTTAACTGTGATGTATCATACATTGCTTAATTGACTCGTGAGTAATTACAGGATAATTAATGTTTGTATTTTAGATTTTTTCTTTAAATACAAATAGTAAAATGTGGGTACACATTAGCCATTTAAGTTCATAACAAATACTTATTTTTTTAACACACCAGTTATAGCTTAAACTCTCTATATTTACTTTTCAAGAGGCAAATAGAACTCTGTCAGCTTTTATATTTAGAGTAAAATAGACTTTGTTAATATTTGTACCTTTTTTTTTTTTTTTTTATCGTGCGGAAATCCCTTCGGATACCCCCCCGCCGGCCAGCGGGGGCGGTTATGTCGGGCTTGCACCGACTAAAACCGCACGCCGTCTCGGGTCTTCAGACGCCGGGGTGTAAGGTTACCCATAGAGCATATCCCTCGCACCCCGGCTGACCCTGGGCCATCTCACCACTAACAGCATCGCTCATCCTGTCTCCTCTGAAAGCAGAGGAGTACGGAGAGCGATGTGTTCCCGCCACGTTGGGTATTGGCCGACGATCAATGCCAACCCGCCGGAAACCATTGACCGCCGCCCAGGGTGTACCGGCCGCTCCGATTCCGTTCCCCCCGGACTGCAGCGGGATCGGAATCGGAGCGACACTCGAGGAGGTTACCCAACACACACCCCCGTTAATATTTGTACCTAACTGGGTGGGTGCTGGCTACATAACTAGCATTCTAGTAAACCCTCTAACTTAGCTTAGGTGAGAGTTCATGTGTAAGCGGGTGATGTACATTTTTTTGGCCTGAACAAAAAAAAAACAAAAGGTGATAGTTCACGTCGGTAGAGTAAGTACCGGCTAGGATTCGCTTTAACCGTTACATAATTGAAACGCTTAGAAGTTTGACGCATCCTTGTGTATCAGAGAATTTCTAATAATATTCTTGTTAGCATTATTGGAACTTAAAAAGTACCACCTGCAAGAAGGGGGAGGAAAAATAAAGAGGCAGATAAAAAGAACGGTGCAACTGGGGATCGAATTCGAGACCTCGTCTTAACGGACTGCTGAGACGAGGTCTCGAGTTCGATCCCCAGTCGCCCCGGGCACACACCTCTGACTTTCCGGAGTTATGTGTGCATTAATAAATGTTAATTATCGCTCGCTTAATAACGTACCCGGTAGATGGCAATAGGCTAGCCCCCTATTACCTCTGCCTAGCCCTTCGGGGATACAGGCGTGAAGTTATGTTTATGTGTTATGTTATGTTTTATAAAAAGAAAGTATTCCTACCTTTCGTTTTGATATACTCCAACTCCTCCACTACTTTAAAAAAGTGAAATGGCGAGGAGATGTAGTGCTCTCACTGGTATTCTGTATGATGCGAGAATGCCTGTGGAAACTAAAGAGCGGTTAGTACTACGATGTTATTGTATGTATTCGTAGTTACAGACAATTTACAAGAGAGTCGCCTAAACGGACAATATTGATAACCAGACTACCCCGGATAAATATACAGGCATTGTGTAACGAAGAGATTCGACCCTAAATTATGGACAATTATGGCAAAGAAAAAGAATAGAGTATACGGCTAAGCGTAGTATTTCCCCATATTTCCCTAGCTGATTAGTGCTGGGAAAAGCATGACTTTATAACTGTAGAATTTATCACACCTTTACCGTGAAGTATTTATTGACAAGCCGTAAAATAAAAATACATAAGTTGCTTTCTAATACGCGGTTAGCATATCAGCGTATAAACACTCAGTTTATTACAAGGCTTGTCTTATTCTGCACCATGGACAATTATTTCTATACCAGACGACAGCTATGTCGCGCTCTAACTGTTACATACGTTCACACACAGAAATGTGTGAACATTTCTGCATCTCTTACAATTATTTGTTTTATTATCGCGGTATAGTTTAACGTTGAAGTATAATATTGGTAGGATATTCTGTTTAGGTAATAAATTAATATATTTTAAGTTAAAATATTGTCAAACGGCTATATTACTGTTTGCATCTATGGTAACCACTAGTCTTTTCATGACAATAACCTTAGATCGATACATCGGTAATCAACATTATAAATTTATCTGTGGAACAGGTCTATATTAACGATATTAGAAGAGAAAATTCTGTATCAAAAAGGTACTATAACTTATTCTGTGGTATTACGGAATACAAAAAGTTGTATTTGTAATAGCAAGTCAATCAATCAATCATACTCTAATTAGCTTTCTGAAGTGATCATAATATTGACATCAGTGAATAGATCTATAATCAACAGATGTAATCAATACTAATCATCATTAATTGTTCATAGTCTGGCTGTCTGTTGTTTGTTTGAGTAACCCACGCTGCTGACCAGATAATTGAGGCATATGGAACATCGAAATACAAGATAATATAATTTACTTAAGTGTCTATTATTGTGATATTAGATAGTTATAATATCGTGCAAGATCGTGTGATTAGATTAAGTTATTGTATTTGTTAAGAAATCACAATTAAAGTCCGCTGAGTTTCTGGCGAAGTCTTCTTAGGACGGGGTCGTACTCGGATTTCACCAGCAGACGGGTGAACTGGTGCATAGTGGTCAGTTTATGAAACACACCTAAGTTCTTTAATTCTTTCATTTCTTGGACGATTTGTAAGTGCCGTTTATCCGGTCATGCATAATAAACAATTCTCGACTTTGACATCTTACGAATATTTTTAATTTGCTATGGAAACTATAACAGCTTTGTTTATATACAATTTATCAGTGGTCGTTGTGGTGTGCTTACTATTTTCAGAAAATATTCGTCATCATCTTAACGTTGTGTCCCGATTGCATCCGAAGTTACACCGCCAAGCTCAGAGTCCACTTTCCTGCTTTTTCTTCTCCACTTCACTCTATCTTGGGCTACCGTGGATGGTAGTGATATCATTTTCAGAAAATATTGTACATATGAAATGGCTGTTTGGGTCCTCACCAAAAGCTTCGTTGCCCAAGCCATAATTACCTGAAAGACGACACATGCACACCTGCTGATTGATGGACGAGGCTCTGGCGTGGGCTTTCCTCCAGGGTTGGGAGGTCATGCGTTATTTATTCGTCAGTTTCAATTTATGTTCTATCTTGTTCATGTCAAATAAGACAGAAAAGGCTTACATACCTTAGTTGAAGTACACTTAAGACATCGATCCATAAACGATGGAAATATCGATGAAAAAAAAAAATATACGAACCGAGCCGGTAAGATAGAACCTCCTCCTTTTTGAAGTCGGTCAATAATAATAAACTCACAATAACGAAAGCGTTGAATGAGAATGTTCAAATGACGAGTAAGTATATCTACTTATTATAATATAAATTTATGTATGGTATAAAATATGGTGTGTTATGAAATTTGCAGCACCGAGCTGTAACTTTAAGGCACAGCATTAACAGCAGAAAAAAGATCATAGAATTGAACTGACCATGCTATTTGGTAACATTATAAACTTCAAAATTTGAGTTGAAAATCCAAAAAAATTGTCCACTCTCTAAACTTCACACCCGCAGTCAATAAGTATAACGAACTGAAAATTTATTAATGCTGTGGGATACAGGCGACTTACAATTAGAATGTTCATCTCTGTCTCCGATGTGGCGTTTTATAACACTACGCGTCGTGGTGAACGATTTGATGCAATGAAAGCATTGCCCTGTAGAAGTGTTGAGCTATAGATCAGGAGGAGCTACTCACAAAGTCCTAACTGTAAATATTATTTACATGCTTAAAATACTAAAAAAAAATTATATTATTACTACTAATATTTTATGTTCAGAATCGTGCATTTAACATAAAGTATTTTTTTTTAATATCACCATTTTACAGACACAACCCATTTACAATTTAATAATAGTATAGATGACCGCGGTTCAGCCCTCGTGAAGTAGTTTCCGGTTCCGTGACCTACTGGAACCAATTCTCGGGATAAACGTAGACTATGTGACCACTGACCACCCGCGCTAAAATCTATCTTTGTGCTGAATTTCATCCCGGTGCGTTGAGCCGTTTTTGCGTCAAAAAGAAAGAAACATCCACCCATCTGTCATCCTCACAAACTTTCACGCTTATATTACTAGCCGGAAATAAGTTCCTGAAATAAAAATATTTGTACGGATTCTCTTGCGATTTATTTGATGTTACTTCATTGTTTACACTGAAACCGACGCGACGTTCCAGTTGCTTTTCAGCAGCCATGGTCACTGGGCAGACTGAAGATGGTCGTTGTCTTATAGTTTGAAGTGTAAGTTATCTCAAAGTACCCTAACTATGTAGAATTGTTGGTGTTACTGTTTACGCAGAGCTGACAGTGTCATGAAGACTTGTTGTATTTAGTTTTTTTTGTTAAAATAATTAGATGAATGACTGGGTCTCAAGCCAGTGGCACATTCCAACCATCTTCTCTATTAAAATTAGGATGTTTCTTTAATTTCACTAGCTTCATGGATCAACCTAGGTTGGAATTCATTTATTTTCGAAAGTATCTGTGGTTCATCAAGTCTTAAGTAATGCTTGGTCCTCTGTTTTACGTGCTCACATACAGCTATGTGTTCTTTGACGCGAGTGCCAATGCTTCGCTTGGTTTGACCAATAATTGTAAATAATAATATAACAACAAATAAATATTGATAGAATATGTTAACAATAGTTTTATTCCAATGTATATTCGCATAAACTTCCGCCAATACCAATAAGTTCCTTCTTATACAGTAATCTGTAGATAATTATAATGTCTATGATTCTAGTAGAGAATGGTTCACCAGTGCATGAAAAATAGAGAAACGAGCGGATATCATAGAAAGGATGGGAAGTTATTATGAGAAAAGATGAAAGTAATGTTGTTAAAATTTAGAGGTTGGCCCAAGAAAAGGTGGATGGAATCCGTGAATATGGCAAGGAAGGGAGTGGCTGAAAAGATGACAGACAATATCCTGGAGAATATTATCTGGTACAGTTCCTAGTAGATAGACCAGGTGGTCTAATGAGTTTAGAAACGGTGTACCTTCCTGGCCTATCGCCGAAACTATACAGTGTTCCCTATATTAGTCACACGGATGCACGGAGAACCCTTTATTTTAATTCTACCTCAGCCAATAATATACAATAGTGGTGAAATATGTACTCTCCTTATCTATGTATATTATATTTATGTATTTGCCACCACTAAACCGTGACGTGCGTGCATCATTTCATCGCATTTACGCCCGCAATATGTTTTTCCTTCCCATTACCGACACGATACATACTCATTTTTCAACCTCAAGCACTTACACTATTTAGAGTTACGATATTAGTAGGTAAGTAATTACAGTTTTTTCTCTATAATGCTGGTTACCGAATCTCGTATGTGCAAGCTCTACATCTGTGCATAGAAATTATTAGCAGATATGTAGAACTTCAATTTGGAAATACGCTTATATCAATTTTTTAATACTGGCGATTATCTCCTTAAAAATTCTAAAACCGATATAATTGCAATAACCATATTATTATTCTGTTGATTTCAGCTCTTACCTAAGTCTTTTAGTATGTAGCCTATAGCCCCAAATTATTATTCCAAAAGAAACACGTCTTTAGTTCTTTTGTTGACCTCTTTTTTGTTAGCTTAGCGTTATCGATACCAAATATTAATTTTTTATAGTTAAGATATAAGAAAACACTTATGTTATCATAAATCGATATAAATATAACTTAAACGTGTTAATGGGGACCAGGATATACTCAAGAACGTAAGGACCGATTTTCATGACCTTTGATTTTTTTAATTTGTGTCCACTTATACTGTGCCATTCTGTGGTTCTTTTTTTTAGAAAATCGCCATGGTTAAAACCCGCCCCCCGTTGGCAAGTGGGGGTGGTTATGTCGGACTCGTACCGACCAAAAGCTGACGCCTTCTCTGGCCTTTAATGCCGGGGTGTAAGAAGACATTCACGAAATAAATTCAGTTCATAAGATAACCAACATAACTTGATTAGAATCAAGTTATGTTGGCAGAATGAATTTGGCGGGTTAACTAATTAATTATAACACACATACTGCACAACATTGTCAGCACAATCCATGTCCTTGGTGATGCAAATAGACATTAAAGCAAGATCGGCTGCACTGGGGTCAGTGACGAATCTTTCTAAAGTCTATATTTTACGCAGTAACATTCGCATTAATTTTATAAATCCTATAGGTTATGGAACATAGGAAGGCATGTAGGTATAGATAATAGTTGAGAAATCTTAAAGGCAGTTCTTTGTGAATGTTGACATGCCATAATAATTATGAGTTTCCATTAGACGTTTATCAATTAGGTACTATCTGAATGTAGGTTTCTTTAAAATCTTCCAAACGTTTTGAAATGTATCCTTACATGCATTATGTTTATATATTGATTAGCATGCTTGGCTTACATGAATAAATCAGTTTGTTATATGTCAATAGTTTCTAAATAATGAATGCGAATTGTATTCGTGCATGTTTACACTACAGCCTATCTTTTAGATGCATACATTGGAGTGCCAAAATTATGAAATCAAATTATTTAAAGCGTGTTGTAAGAACAGAGTTATCCACGACCTTCGGCAGCCGTGAGAAGCATCGCTCGGTCCGCGTGTGACTCCACATTGTTTCTCGTTAAATAATCGACAACAACTTGGCTCATGTTGCAACTTACACGAATAATCATAGCCACTGCTAGTCGCGTGCGTCAATATATCGTAAATTATAATTATAAAGCTTTACGAGACTTGTCACACGGAAGCTTCTGAAGAGGTTCTGAATATAGTGGAATGATCGGAATGGCGTTATCTTTTTATTTTGTTACGTGAATCAAAAAAAAATTGGCACTCATTTTTATGTTATAGTATAGTTATAGTATAGTTATAGTATAGGTATAGTTAAAGTTGAGTTGGAATATGATATAAGTTAAAGTTGATATGAAGAAGGAATGCAGAAGTTAATGCGTTAATTCGGTAGGACGCCGCAGACTTGTCTACGCCCGGGACTACCAACCTTCATGGTCGGGGCCTGGACTGCCGTTGGCCGGCTAGCCGTCCTTACAGAAGCAGGCCAAGTCGGAGGCGTGTCGTGTGTGTCCTGTCCTACACACACCTGTCAACTCACCGACGCGGGATCAAATCCGACCCCAAAGGCGAGGCCGCAATAGCGGCCGAAGTCCGACGGGAATCCCTGGGATTATCCTTTCGAGGGTGTACCTGGGGTACCAGGCAATGGGCGCTTGGCAGGGACACCGTGTGGTTTAATCGGTTCGATTCTGACATACCCACCTCATCGCTGGCCCCGGTCGGGTGAAGCCCGTGGGGGATTCCACACGTAAAAAAATGCAGAGAGTTAATATTTTTATATAATTTGCATAAGAAATACATAAAAATTAATTTCACAAAAGTATATTACACACACTACCATGCGTTTGATACTCACACATATATACTTACATCAAATTATTGTATTTTTTATTGTTTACGTTCATATTGCCAATGTCAAATGTATAATGTCATAGCTGACGTATAGAGCAAAATTAAAAAAAAAACAGTGCAATAATGGTTAACGCCTTGATAAAAGAAGCTCATTAATAATGTTTAAACTAAAAAAAGGATTACGGGTGAATTATGAATACCCCGCGGGTCACTAGTGATATTTAAATGCTTGAAATTATCAGGAATTCCATAACAACGAATGTACTGATACTGTTGCAATTATCGTTGTAGCTAAATTAAAATTGAATCAGTTATTTATCTTGTCCCGTAATTGTGGGAATGCACTGAGAATAAAGAACGGAACGAAAGTGAGATCGCTGTCGTTTCTCTGAGACTGACTGAACCTCCGGGGTGTAATCATTGATGCTCTATTTACATTCTATTAGATGTTGTTCAACAATTTTTCAAATCATCATTGTGGCAATGACATAACATTTCTTGAAAGACAATAATATTGTAATTTCTGTCGCACATTGGTTCCAGTATCATTAGTGCTTTGTGGTATTAGGTACTGGGTGTCCATACACCTTGGGACCAAGCTAACCTCACCTGCAAGTCGGCATACACCAGCTGATTGACGGACGAGGCTCTGTCGCAGTCTTTTCTCTCGAGGTTAAGAAGTCCGCATCCATAGGGAGGAGAAGGAGTAAGCGTATCCTGGGCTCCGAAGTGAAAACCTTGGTTGCAATCGGGAACCAAGCTAAGACAGTGAGGGTGTGGTGTCAGGAACTTATGCTAAGATTAACGCTGAACTATGCTACACAGTAAAGTAGGTACTAGTCTCAGAAGTGGTTTTAATATTTGCATGGTTCTTATTATGTGATGGGAACCGACTGTATCTCGATAACCTAACGATTCGATCATGTATGATTTTAAATTGACTTTGCACTAAGAATTTTGTGAAAAGCCAACCTATTGGGAAGCCGGACAACAAGTGCTTTTATGATTGCTTAGAAAATACCTACGTATATGTAATTGTACCCTATCTTCGCAATAAGATAAAAATATCTGTCTATTAAGTAGAGATTTCGCGTTTGGTAACCTTTTATCATGTGTTAGTTCTCTAAGTTGAGTGAGCAAAATCAAATCATCAATAATAAAATTTAAAATAAAATTAATTTATTTGATGCTTCTGGCTGCTGTAAAGCAGTCGTGGCCGTCGTTTAAACAATAAAATAACATTTAACAAATCACGATAGAATAATGTTAATATTATACAAATTTTATTTCAGTGTGTAATATCCACATAAATTTTCGACAATATGTAATATGTATAAAATTTTATATGTATATCCGTTTGACTGCAGCGAATTTATGACACTTTCCGCGCTTATATAGGCACCTTGTAAAAATAAGCGCATCTACTTAACATTTAATTATATAAATTATTTCGGATAATTTATTATATAAATTATCGGAAATGCGGAATACTTTAACTACATTTATAATAGATAGACTAGAGGGCTTATATTTATAACAACATCCTGTACGATTACAATCATGCCGCCGTACCTAATTCCGTGTTAAGGTCAGATATACAATGAGGATGCTTCTTCAACGATAACTTCCCAATGATCGTTAAATTGTTCGTTTATTTAAAATCGTTACTGACTCATACCAATTTAGAACACTAAAATAAAAGGAATGCTTTTCAAGGATATGATGTCATGGTAAAACAAATAAATTTTAGATTTTTATTGGTAATTTGAATTATATCTCCTATTTAATCTTGAACGGTCTGGCAAATATTATATAACTATCTTAACACGTCCATTCCCATTCACGCGATATCACGTGATGTGGTGCGTTTCCAACAGGCCGTTTTCGCGATATCTCGTGGCCACTGGGGATAAGTTTCTATAGTAGCGGCGAGTGGCCAACGAAAGCATTTCGTTGGCAAATGGGGAAGGGATTAAACTCTCGTGGAGTAGGGTTGGCCTTGAGCTAGCGTCTATTGTTGTTGCTAGCATGGACATTTTTTCTAAATTGGACAGATTTGTTTACTTCACTACATAGTATAAAACAAAGTCGCTTTCCGCTATCTGTCTGTCTCTAATCTATGCTTAGATCTTTAAAACTACGCAACGGATTTTGATGCGGTTTTTTAATAGATAGAGTGATTCAAGAGGAAGGTTTATATGTATAATGCATGCATGATATAGTAGAGAAACGCTGATAATTTTAGAATTTTCTTGACGACTTAAATAAAATCATTTTTTTTTGCGCTTACTTTGCAAACGCTGGCTGAACCCTACGAGATAGATCAAAATAAATTAATACAGCATTATACACCTTAAAAAGGTCGACAAAAAGTCCGCGATCGTATATGTCTATCTCTAAGGGATAACTCACAATAACCATCTTCATCCTTCACTTTTTACGAAAAATAATGGCGTATTTATATTTGATATGGCCCTATACAGCTTGTAATTGAAATGAAAATTTTCGATGATATTGAGATTTAAAATGCAGGGACATAGCGGTTGCGGCGGAACATTTAGTAAACAGCCATGGGTTTTTTGTTACGCATTCTATAGAAATGCAACATGAATGTGCAAGCTTCATAAAAAAGGGACAAATCCTCTGGTGGTTGGTTTTGACTTCACGAGGCGGACGGTATGGACTTCGCGGCCTGAGACTTTCGCGGTATTTTAATATTGTCAACTATTATAGTTGTTTTATGTATCTATTATATGTATTGTTATCCCAGGCTGAGTAATAAAATAAATAGCCAGAGTACATGTGTATTGTTTAATGTTAAATTAACCTGGTAGGTATTATTGAAAATATGAAACATTCAGCCCGCGATTCTGTAGTACTAGTAATTGTAAACTCTATCATTTCAACTCTCGAAGGTTGCCATAGTAACCATTGTTATTGTCTGACGAAATGATACTCTTTTCGTTGCGGTCTTCAAAGCCATCGGTATTTAAAATATTTGGTTTCTCAAACTTTACCCGTGCAAATCCTGGACATATCAGCCAGTTCCTACTATAGTAAAATGTAGGCTTAAAAGAAGTCAAACACACTTTCACATTTATAATATTGGTAGATAAACAAAAGATACATAGATAGGTATGTTATTTGAATAGATATTGTGGATTGTATGCTTAGATTCTTATTGTATGTATGTAATTAAATAATCATAGTGATTGGGACCAATATGAACAGTGTGTATGAACGAAAAAATTCTCACGGTCGCTGTTGATGGCTCATCGATGAGGGGTCTGTGCATCTTTGCCCTCTGCCGGTTATTCAAGGTGACAATGAAGCTAGCAGTTACAAAAAATAGGAAGGTAGGTATATACCTAATGTACTTGTAATCATTATGAAAGACAAAATATTAGTTCAAAGTAAACAAAACAAAAACAGTTTTTATGAGCTTAGTATTCTGTCCATTCTCGTCACACCACACAACCATCTCAAGTTGCATGTACATGCAACTTGAAAGCGACGGAATAAAGATAATTATCTTACCTAATGTACCAAATTATCATAATTTTCAACCACTTTTATTTTACTACCTATATTTTTATCTAAATTTAAAAAAAAATAGTAGGATAGTAATAACTCCAAATTTCTGAAACTAGCTATTGTTTCAGGATTAATTGAGTGTTAACGTACAATTGTAATAAGGTATGTAGGTACAGGGGTGTGTGTTGGGTAACCTCCTCGAGTGTCGCTCCGATTCCGATCCCGCTGCAGTCCGGGGGGAACGGAATCGGAGCGGCCGGTACACCCTGGGCGGCGGTCAATGGCTTCCCCTTCACCCCTTCATAGGGTTGGCATTGATCGTCGGCCAATACCCAACGTGGCGGGAACACATCGCTCTCCGTACTCCTCTGCTTTCAGAGGAGGCAGGATGAGCGATGCTGTTAGTGGTGAGATGGCCCAGGGTCAGCCGGGGTGCGAGGGATATGCTCTATGGGTAACCTTACACCCCGGCGTCTGAAGACCCGAGACGGCGTGCGGTTTTAGTCGGTGCAAGCCCGACATAACCGCCCCCGCTGGCCGGCAGGGGGGTATCCGAAGGGATTTCCGCACGATAAAAAAAAAAAAAAAAAAAGGTATGTAGGTACAAGATATGATTGAATGCTTTGCTTTACAGTTTTCAAATGTGATTTAGGCTACTTCATTGGTACATTTAGCTAAACATGTTTATTACATTATTTTACTAGTAAGCAATGTGATGTAATTTGGTTTAAGGTATCATCTTATTAGTACCTACTCTTTCCTCTTTAAATGAAAGCTTCTGATCATCTGATCTAATACACGTTGACTAAATTTAGTCCATGTCTATTACCACCACTCAATCAACCTGTAATTAGTTTCGGTAGTTAGACGCCAGCTTACAAAATATTGTCATAAATTATGTCAGACTGGCACTTAACCTCTTTAATCACAAGTAAAAAACATATATTTCAGGTAAGCACCTATCCAGATGGCCGTAAATTGTTAAGCACTAACAATAATCGTTATTTTCTAGTACAGAATCGAGTGAGATTAAATCTATTAGCTACAAAATGTCTTACGACTACCGTTAGGTACCATTGTTCTATAACTTTACAGTGTGATGATCACTACGTAGCCAAAAGCTTCCTCAAGGTGTTTGTAACATTTTCATATACATATAAGTGAGTGCAATAGATACTGTATAGATACTGCGCAGTACAGAAAGTACTGCGCAGGAATCTTTATTATAGTGATCTACGCTCAATTCCTGAAGAGTCTAGACGTGCAATACTCGATTAGAAACAGTTTAAACTGTGAAAATGTAACCACAGTTAGCGACTTGTTGCAAAATAAATGAGTTTTTTACACAAGCGCCAGCATATTCATTCTGAACAATGCACGCCATGGGAAATCTTTTGAGACAATGATATTTTGTCGCAGCTTTTAATCTAAATTGTAATTATGAAACCATGTGTTTTATTTATTATTAGCAGACAATCTTCAAAATATTTTATCTTGACGCCAATCAAATATCTAAAGTTAAAGAGATAAATATCTGCATTCAAAAATATTTAGGTATAATAATATTATTTAATAATTATTACGCTTATGACACTATAGAGCACACACTTGACCATCTTTGCATCGAAAGCTCTAAGGACAAAAGCGGTTTCCCCACTGTAAGCGCATCTTTGGAGATTTGGAGAACATTCAACTTAGAAACTAATGACGATAATGTTTCGTAAGAGATGCTAAAGAAAAACAATAGATCATCAAATATGCCTCAACAGGTTGCTTCAGTTCGATGTGGTTCGTTTGTTATATAGTGGGCAGTCTGCGATCCTCGGTCATACACCGTGAAGAACATTCAGTTCATGGCCACTAACAGATCAGCCCCTATTCGCAATCATCATATCGAGAGTTCGCGTACGTGAGTGAGGGGAGACTCGCTTCCACGAGCAACTACGATGCAGTTGCAAAATAATTGGATTTTGCAAATACTATAAAACCTGTACTTATGCAGATTAAATGAAAGTAACGATTTGGATTCCGTGAAATTATATTACATAATATGACTACCGGTAACATTATATAGCAATTAAGTTGCTCCTAGTAAACCTGAAATTAATAGACTAAAATATGTTGAAAGATCTACCTAGTGTTTTTGGAATCGTTTCAGTTATATGTGTTCACCACAGATGACGTCCGTATGTATCTGAACAATAATGCTTAGTTAGGAGACGGTGCTTCTTCGGGTTAATAGATAGTGACCGCACGTTATCCTGCAGGCTAACGCTGAGAAAACTATTGTAAAGTGGTGAGTACGGCACTAATAGGCGTTTTAGTGTCTTAAGAGTCATACTTAGATCACACAATATAGCGGGTCCCGTGACGCGCATAAACAATTAAAGTAGTTAGTAGGTGCCTGCACCCTTCCTGTTGAATGAAAACGGTTACTCCAGTGTCCAGTGGCTAAGCCATATATATTCTGATAAATATTAATTCATATTAATTCAATATTAATTCTGATAATTAATGATAAATATTCTACGACATTCTATACAGCGCTTTAACAACTAAGGATGAGTTCTTGAATGCAGGTAATTATATTATACGTTTCATTATACGTTTTTTTTCGTAAATACATATATATTATACATAGAAGCAGACCAATGCAAATAGATATATTCATGCATACAAATATTTGCACTAAGCGGGAATCGAACCCGCGCCACCTATCGCAGCAGTCGAATGCACTACCGCTACGCCACAGAAGCGCTCATGGCCTATATATTTTAGGTGTTTGACAGCCGGTATACTGGAGGGATATTTTACTTTCTAAAACATAAACAAAATTGACATTAGCTTTGAGGTCGGTTATCGTTTATTGATTATCACTTCACGAATCACGAACAAACAGACAAATAGATAAACAGACAAACAGGCAAGAATTCCAAAAAATATTTTTGTGTTCAGAATCGTTCATTAACAAAACCCAAGTTTTTTTTAAAATATCTCCAATGAACAAACACAACTAATTTACAAGTTTATAATAGCATAGAAGAAATGATACTGAATGAAATACCACCAAGAAACAAACAAAATGTCGCAATGTGTATTGTGTATGCAGCACGCGACTTCGCGTTTTTATAATACCTATTACCCAAAATACATTGTTTCACAAGCTCTCAGCTTTTAGCTAAAATTAGATTTGACCTGTGACACGACTCGGCTGGATAACCTTCCGCCAAAAACAGGGAAGGCTCAAATCTTTTATTATTCTTAATATATCTATATAACCTTAAGGATTTTTTAGTTTCAGTATTTTTTACTTTTTTCCAGACTACGGCGCGCATACGTAGTATGGTTGTGTGTTTAGCTATCTATGTAATCTATTAACTATTTACGTATGTTCCACTGTACCTCCTAAGGTACTGAACTGATTGTAATAATTGAGGTGTCAATCGACTCAGTATCATGCACTGGGTGCAACAGGCTACATTTTATACGAATAACATCAATGAGTGATACAAGATAGAGAGAGAGTAGCCAAGTATAACATAAAAGCCATAGTAGCCCAGTGTTAGGTGCAATAGGAGGGCAGAACCCAGTCGCCCTCATAAAAGCCATAGTAGCCCAGTGTTAGGTACAATAGGAGGGCAGAACCCACTCGTCGGCAGTCGCCCCCATAAAAGCCATAGTAGCCCAGTGTTAGGTACAATAGGAGGGCAGAACCCAGTTGCCCCCATAAAAGCCATAGTAGCCCAGTGTTAGGTGCAATAGGAGGGCAGAACCCACTCGTCGGCAGTCGCCCCCATAAAAGCCATAGTAGCCCAGTGTTAGGTGCAATAGGAGGGCAGAACCCAGTCGCCCACATAAAAACCATAGTAGCCCATTGTTAGGTACAATAGGAGGGCAGAACCCTGTCGTCGGCAGTCGCCCCCATAAAAGCCATAGTAGCCCAGTGTTAGGTACAATAGGAGGGCAGAACCCACTCGTCGGCAGTCGCTCCCATAAAAGCCATAGTAGCCCAGTGTTGAGGGCAGAACCCAGTCGGCCCCATAAAAGCCATAGTAGCCCAGTGTTAGGTGCAATAGGAGGGCAGAACCCACTCGTCGGCAGTCGCCCCCATAAAAGCCATAGTAGCCCAGTGTTAGGTGCAATAGGACGGCAGAACCCACTCGTCGGCAGTCGCACCCATAAAAGCCATAGTAGCCCAGTGTAAGGTGCAATCGGAATCGTAATCAACCGTCGGAAAAGAAAATAATATTCAAAACGACAGCTCATGAGGTGCCGTAATGAAATGACACTTCAAAGCGACGCCGTCGATTTGAATTTTTTTAGGCGGCAGCTGTCAAAAACAGCGTTTCATTCATTCTTACGCCGTGCCGGCATCGATTTATCAATGGGGCGGTACAAAATGGCCGTCGACCTTGACCAACGCAACATTTCGACGGCTGTGATATCGACGATACTTGGGCGGTAGGCTCACATTGACAAACGTGATTGATTTACGCGTAGGTCAACAATCGTGAATTTTTTTTAATATTTTTTTTTTATATTTAGGACACGTCAATTTGACTTCACCTCGCCTGATGGTAAGCTGAAGGTAAAGTCTCAGGAAAGAGGGTCACCATTACATACACGTACCATGTTAACAATGGTGGCACTCATCTTGACGGCCTCATCAAAAGAGGATTGTCGTCGCAGCAACGCGTGACACTCACCGGTCCCACTAGTGCTGCGACCACAATCCCCCTGCCCGGCTATGCACTTGCTGACCCCTGAACGCTATCAAACCGAAATTGGATTACTATGGAGGGTTTTTCCCAATCGTGCACGGTGGTACCCATCCGGCCGAATTTTGTGACAAATTTGTGTCAACCACCAGTTGTCATCAAATTTCTACCATTAAATTAAATAGGTAATCGGAATTAACTATTCAATTTCAATAAGTATGGCAAGCATTCACCAGCTCGCGTATAAGTTCATATTAGGGGGCGTCCTATATGTAATGTACTGATTTATCTACCCATCTAAGACACGCTATAGTTCCACGATAGGAAGTATGCGTGTGAACGGAAGGAAATTAACTTGTTCTGCTAGAGTAAATAATATGAACTACTGAACGATAACTCATTTGGAGTGGAACATTATAAGTTGTATAATAACATTATTACACGTGTAACTGTTCGTGTAAGTAATTGAGGGTTAATTGTTCCATTTAAAATAATGATGATACAAAAAGTCTTGATCGTTATAAATCATATTATTTGTCTGAAATCATTATATTATACTGCTTCCGTAGCCTCTGTGTTTTTGATTAAATTTAAATGTTTACCTAACCTGTCGGGCGGGGCGGATCCACCCGATGGAATGAGTTGAGAATAGGGTTGGAGAACCCCTATTCTCAACACCTGTCCGGTGTAGAGTCTGGCTAAGGCCTGGGAGGAGCGCAGGTCGCGAAGATCCCCAGAGCCAAGCTAGTGGTTACCTTCACGTGGTGCCGCCTGTTATTGGTCTGGTTCCCTAAGAAACAGACGCAACAAAAAATCGCAGCTATAAATTTCCCCCATCCAATATCCCATCCTTTATGTCGACTTATCGGTGCGCGGGACTGGCAGCCACACTCGATCACGGGTGGGGCTGCGAGGCCTGCGTGCCGGGACGTCGACATATTCCTACCCTATCCAGCAAAACCGGCAGCCCCGGAAAATTCTATAGCGCAATGGAAAAAAAACAGTATGACATACCCCAGGGGGGTACCGGCGAAGCCGGAGAATCAGGCAGTCCCTCGTATTCTGGGGGGGACACCCGTGCGCCATCTAATCTCGATACCAAGAAACCCCGTGGTCAGGTGGTACGTCCCGGTAGGTCTCTATCAGAGACTCTCGGGGACGACCTGACCCAAATGAGCATTGCAGAGAGCAATGTTCAAAGTAATGTTCAGTTCAAGGAGTCAATAACCAAGTCTATGTACAAAAGCTTAAAGGCTCGCAGGAAAAAACAGGTTGAGCTATCGAACCAGGTCAAACCCCGGGGCTCGTCAGCCGCAGTGGCAACGACTGTGCCTCAGGGAGGGGCCGGTTCGAAACCTCAAAAAGTAAAACGTCAGAGCACCGATCCTGACGAGAAGACCCAGCAACGTCCACCAAAACGACCCAAGACCGCAAAGAACGACGGAACACAAAGACCCAAAGCGGGTCAGAGTGATCTCTCGGTCATCATCCAGCGGGAGGACGGGGTGGCGATGGACGAAGCAACCGCGGCTGAGATCAGGACAAGACTGACAGACAAGATCCTCAAGACCTTACAGGAGGAAGCCGATGAACGCGGCCGTAACGTGGCATTCGATGCCTCGGGTTTGGTGGCAGAGGGATATTTCCTTGTGACACCAACCACCGAGGAGGCGATGACCTGGTTATTAAACTGCGACTTCGGAGACCAGGATGGAGTACCCCTGAGACCCAGGAAGCTCGACAAATACAGGATGTCGATCTGGATCCCAGGTAGCACCGAGAAGATACCTGTAGACGCAATGTACTTTTTGCGAAGGCAAAACGTCTACAGGGAAGAGCTGCGGTTCCCTGAGTGGTCCCTCATTCGCAGGGAAATACTCCCCCTGGGAGTACGACTTGTGATGGGGGTCCCTCAGGAAGTCGCAACGCAGGAAACCATCTGGCTCCATTACCAGGCTACCAGGGTCCACGCCAGGCTTCTGGGCAAAGCACCTGCATCTGCCGAACCAGAAGCCAGATGTATCTGCAAAGACGTCTGTCCAAAGCACCCCACAACAAAGTCACTGGGAGCGGTGCCGGCCGACAACCCCACCGCAGGGAGTGGATTAAGCCGACCGAGCACAACACCCAACAGCACACAACAGGCACGAAATACGGAGGGGCCAAAGCCCGAAGGCGGGGGAGACGGATCGCAAGCGGGCACCTCACAGAAAGAGGTCCCCACTGAATGTCGTAGGCCCCACCGACAGGCTAGCCCCGTACACCTCACCACCACACCCCCCCCCCCCTACGACGCGGAAGGACCTGACACCCCCACCAAGTGTAGCATCGCTACAACCACATTGGAAAGGAGTGCAGTCTCTCAACGCGAAGACCAAAAAGGGAGGGAGCAATAACACACACACGCAGACATACATCAACACAAACAAATGAACGCACCCAGAAACACACCACAAAAACACACACAAAAAATAAGAATAGTCCAAGTAAATCTCCAGCACTGCCACGATGCCATGAATGAGCTGTGCAAATATGTGGTGGAAAAGAAAATCGATATCGCTCTGCTGCAAGAACCACACGTCTTTAACGGACGCGTGACTGGGCTGGGCTCTCTTGGAGGAGACATCTTCTATCACGCTGATGGTGAGTCAAAACCAAGGGCATGCATCTACGCCAGCAGCAGAGTGAGATCGTTAGAACTAATAAAGGCAGATTGTTACAGTGACCTCGCTAGTATTGCAGTGACAGTACAAGCGGAAGCAGGAAATAAAGTAAGAGTGCTCTTTGTCTCTGTGTACCTACCCAGCGAAAGGGACTTCGAGCCACCATCCCAGGAAATGGAGGAAATAACAAGAAAATACCAAGGTAAGAACATTCCTATTATTCTAGGTTGTGATGCCAACGCCCACCATGTGGTATGGGGCAGCACAGACTGCAATAAAAAGGGGGACTTACTCCTGGATTTCATTAGTACCACAGGAATGGAGATTCTAAACGTGGGCAACACGCCTAAGTTTGTCACCAAATCTAGAAGAGAAGTGCTGGATATTACAATCGCTACGAACAGTATAAGCCAGTACATCAAGGACTGGAAAATAGACGAAAGTGACTCAATGTCGGATCACCGAAGAATCACCTTCAGTCGAGAGACCAAGATAGACAAGATTATGATAAGAAATGCGAGGAAGACCAACTGGGCTACATACGAACATCATATAAAGAAATGGAACCCGGGAGGTGAAACCGTATTAATAGATAAAAAAGAAATAGAAGAAGAAGCTAATAGACTGGACGAAGCTCTTAGGGAAGCATACCACAAGGCATGCCCACTCAAGGAGATAAAACCAGGCAAAGGGCAACCCTGGTGGACTAAAGCACTCTCAAACACGCTCTGAAGAAGGACGATGATGAGAGCTGGCGCGCGTACAGAGATGAAAGAAATATTTACAAGAAAGAATGTAGAAAGGAGAACAGAACAAGTTGGAAGGCGTTCTGCACAGGAGTTGAAAAACAAGCTGACGCGGCACGACTTGTGAAAACATTCTCTAAAGTTAACACATGTAAACTAGGAAGTATCAAGAAAGGGAAAGAGTTACTAACGGACCCCAAGAGGATACTTGAGGTCATGCTGTAAACACACTTCCCAGAATGCGAAGAGTATGAGGATGATAACACGCCGATAGACTCAAACCCCATAGAGGACTCACAGTCGAAGGCCCTTATTACAGAAGAACATTTACAGTGGAGTATACGATCATTCCAGCCATACAAGGCGGCTGGACCGGGCAAAATCTTCCCTAAAATGTTACAAGTAGCCAGCAAGTACATAAGCAAAGATATGCTGGCTCTCTACAACAGTAGTATCAGAGCTGGATATATCCCAAGAAAATGGAAAGAGGTAAGAGCAGTGTTCATCCCGAAACCTGAGAAGACATCATATCAAGAGGCCAAATCCTTCAGGTGCATTAGCCTCTCCTCATTCCTTATTAAGACATTAGAAAAAATCCTGGACAGATTAATAAGAGAACAAATAAACAAGAATGGATCTCAACTCCACCAAAATCAACATGCTTATATGGAGGGCAAGTCCACCGAAACGGCCCTCCATAATCTGGTGACAAGAGTGCAGAGATCAATAGACAACACAGAATATGCACTGGGCTGCTTCTTTGATGTAGAGGGCGCTTTTGACAGAGCCACCCCAGATTCGATAGAGGCCGCATTAGATCGCGAAGGAATCGACAAAGACATATCAGAATGGGTGAAAGCTATGCTAAGACACCGACTGATAAAAGCAGAGATTGCAGGAACAACACACACGGTGATAGCGAGAAGAGGCTTCCCACAAGGAGGATGTCTATCGCCACTACTGTGGTGCCTGTTAATAGACGAACTAGTAAACAAGATTAACAGGATGCATATATACACACAAGTGTACTCGAACGATGGAGTGCTCCTGATCACAGGCAAAGTTCTCAGCGTCATGTGCGACATCATGAACAGAGGCATAAAACAAACACTAGTATGGTGCAGGAGCAAAGGTCTTAACCTCAACCCTGATAAAATCAAGATAGTATTGTTCACCAATAAAAGAAAAATAGGAAGAACTGCGCCAGTGCGCCTGGATAACCAAGCCTTGGAAACTGTCAAGGAAGTAAAATATCTAGGGGTAACACTGGATAGCAAGCTCACCTTTAAGACTCACATCAGCAACACATGCCTAAAAGCCAAAATGACTATGATGCAGTGCAAAAGCGCAATAGGAAGAACGTGGGGGATGAAACCAGCGATAGTGCAATTATCCTGCCAAGAATCCTACATGGTGCCCTTGTATGGTGGCATAAAACTGCCATTGGGAGAAATAAAGCCGAACTAGACAAAGTACAAAGGTTAGCAGCTCTGATGACCACGGGCGCGATGAGGACAACCCCCACAGCCTCGAAATCATATTGGGGCTTAATCCCTTGGACTTAGAAATAAAAAGAAAAGCAACCGAACAATGGTTCAAACTCAGGAGCACTGGCCAATGGACCGGAACTATTATGGACAAAGGCCATGCCAGTATCAGTAAGAATTACGAAGAGAGGCTGTCGATGATCCTCTCTAACAATGACTTGATCAGGAAGGAGAGAATCTTCGACAAGAAGTACAGAGTACATATAGGACCAAGAGACGACTGGAGGACAGATGCCGGTGGCACGGTCTGCTACACAGACGGCTCAAGAAAGGAAACAAAGCTATCAGGATCTGGAACACACAGTAAGTGCGAAGACGGATCTGAGATAAATAGATCAATATCCTTAGGCAGATACGCAAGTGTCTTTCAAGCTGAAGTATACGCCATAAAGGAATGTGCTGAGCTGGTCGAACACCTGAACAATATCAACAGGGTGACCATCTACAGTGACAGCCAGGCGGCGCTGAAGGCACTAAGCAAAGCGGAAACGACCTCAGCAATCGTAAAGGAATGTAACGAGTCACTAGAGAAACTGGCCAGAAAAGTCGACTCAACAGTCGCCTGGGTGCCCGGACATGAGGGCAACATGGCCAACGAGACAGCTGATAAACTGGCCAGAGACGGCGCCGATAAAACCTTGGTGGGGCCAGAGCCCTGGCTCCCAATATCGCACAAAATCACCAAGGGAGTAATTAGCTGCAGTATTACAGCAGACACTAACCGACGATGGAGATCATCGACAGGCATGAGACAGTCGAAGATCTTTATCAAGGGCATTGACAAGAAAAAGACAAGCCAACTGACCAAACTCTCAAGAGGGAACATGAGGCTAGTCATTGAAGTAATAACAGGACACTGCCGACTGAACAGACACCTGACAGTGATCGGAGTTAAGACGTGTCCGGAGTGCATGGAGACAGAAGAAACCAGTTTCCACCTGCTGGCTGAATGTCCCATGTACTCACTAATTAGATGGGAACTTTTGGGATCGGACACACTGGACACGGAGGAGTTGAAGGATCTGAGGGTGGGACAGATCGTAAGATTCTGCAAGGACACAAAAAGGTTTGTAGGGGCGCCGTGAATGCTGGAATAATCACGCTCTCCCTAACGGGAGGGCAGGGGAAATGGATGAAGTGGCCCACAAGCTTCGTGGGTGGATCGTCCGTCCGGTTTCCGGTGTCCCCAATTGTAATAATAAAAAAAAAATGTTTACCTAGAGTACAATAAAGTGTATTATAAAATACATTTCTTTTATGTATAATATAATACACTGGATGCGTGCAGCTGCTGGATGCGGCAAGCTGAAGACAGGGCGCTATGGCGCTCATTACGGGAGACCTATGTCCAGCAGTGGACTAGAATAGGTTGATGAAGATGAATACACTTAAATCGGACGCCCTCAGTCAGATGGACTGATGACCTGAAGAAGTAGAATAGACTAATTCTACTAGGTAAGGATAGATTGGATGCAGAAGGCGGAGGATCAGGTGTTAGGGCGGCTATTGGAAGGGGCCAGCGTCCAACAGTAGACGTGCTTTTTTTTACTTTAATATTACCAATAGGTACTTGAAGCGGGTGTCGATATCCATTGGATTATAGACACCTGCAAATCAATTAAGAGAAACAGTAGGAGAGCGGACCTAGAACTCCGAAGCGTTTTCATAATGATGATACTAAAAATTTACTTATAACTACAGTGGCTGAATTGTTAAATCTTTATGTTCTTTATTATAATCAACCTTTTTAGGGTTCCGTTGCCAAATGGCAAAAAACGGAACCCTTATAGATTCGTCATGTCTGTCTGTCTGTCCGTCCGTATGTGTATGCCACTTTTTTCTTAAACCATAAGATCTATGCTGTTAAAACTTGGTACGTAGATGTATTCTGTGAACCGCATTAAGAATTTCATACAAAAATAGAAAACAAACAATAAATTTTGGGGGTCCCCATACTTAGAACTGAAACAAAAAATTTTTTTTTTCATCAAACCCATACATGTGTGGTATCTATATATAGGTCTTCAAAAATGATATTGAGGTTTGTAATATCATTTTTTTCTAAACTGAATAATTTGCGCGAGAGACACTTCCAAAGTGGTAAAATGTGTCCCCCCCCCTGTAACTTCTAAAATAGGAGAATGATAAAACTAAAAAAAAATATATGATGTGGGTACATTACCATGTAAACTTCCAACGATAATTGGTTTGAACGAGATCTAGTAAGTAGTTTTTTTTTAATACGTCATAAATCGTAAACTGCAATTTACCTTTTATTCATTCAAGTCAAACATAAAAATATAAAATAAAAATATTATTATGTTACTTGCTGCTACGGAACCCTTAATGGGCGAGTCCGACTCGCACTTGGCCGCTTTTTGTAGTATAGATTTACTTCTGGCTTGGTCTTAATCGTATATATCTTAGTACGTGCATGTTGCATTGACATAATGATTGACATCTTAATAAGAAGCTGCTATAACCGGTCACCAGAAGCCCACATCATATAGTAGCCTTTAGCAGTCGCAAATTATGGACACAAGTGATTATACAATTATCTTATCATACTTGAGATATTCGTAAGTCACGATATTAGTCATCATGGTGTAATTCTAGATAACGGTAACGGTAAAGAACTGTCAGCATGGTTTGAAGTGATTGGTCAATCAACATTGTAAGGCCATAAAGGTCGCTTATCTTACGACCGCACTCAATTAGTACCGCCCCTTGTGGTTGAAATATCTACATGATGAAAGATATATATGAGATATTTTTCAGCATCATCATACGAGCGCCCATCTTAGTTTCATCCAAAGCTTGCACTTTGGAGTCCAGGGTCCGCTCTTCTACTCCTAATTTAGATTTAGATACTCTTTATTGCACACCAAACATAGAATACATACGATGGATACATACATGTTAGATAGGTGTACAATGGGCGGTCTTATCGCGGTCTGCGATCTCTTCCAGACAACCAGTCCTAATTTTGCTTTTAAGGGAGTGACCGTCTGACCCCCAATCCCTCTGCCATTAAGCCCGCCTTTGTACAATTATATTGTTATACAGAAAGTTTAAATAAATAAAATAAAAGCCTGCTCCAGAGCCTTGTCCATCAATCAGATTTTCGTGGCCCAAGCCAACCTCACATAAAAGCCGGTACACCTACTGATTGATGGATGAGGCCCTGGCCCAGACCTTCCTCTCGTGGTGGTGGGGTGAGACGACAGTCGTTCTCAAACCAAAGTAAACCAAATTATGCAAAGAAGGGAAGAGCGGACCTCGACCTCCAAAATGCAAGCTTTCGATGCTCCCGTAATTTGCACTCGGATGAAGAACCGATTTCATATTAGGACGTAGAACCGATTAAAGGGACAGCCCCGAACAAAACAAGATATATGGTCACGTTATTCTAAACGTAAATATTATTGTATGCAAAGACTTTTGGAATATAATCACTTGAAGCGGAATAAGACAGCCTTGCTTTATAAATTTATAATGATGCGTGAGAAGATATCACACATAAAAGGATAGAACCATTTGTAACTAGACAAACAGGATTCTACTTTGTGATTACAGAGATATTTATTAAATGTTACGAGGTCGAAACTTTTAACATGATTTACCTACCTCTTATGGTAAATCTTTGGAATCAAAATGTAGTTTTGACCTCAATTATTTTAATCTTCATTCTTATAATATTTCGTATTTTAAAGACCATCAAAATAAGCTTATACAGCGTAAAATGTAATCAAAAGGAAGGAAAAATTAAAGAAGCAGGATAAAATAATTAAAATTGTAGCAGCTCTTGCCATGACTCTGAGACATGATTTACTTTTTACACACCTACATAACCTTAACTGGTTTCATCAACAGTCACATCTAAAATTAAACAGTTATCAAAAGTATAATATGGTAGAAAGACCCTATATATATACATGGATTTAGAAAAGAAAGTAGGTATTTGTAAGAGTTACATTCACATGGCATTGCAATTTAACACTCGAGTAACGATGCCTCGTTTTAACGACTACGTGGACATTTGTGGTTTGTCGGTATTACATTCCGGGATCATAAGTATCATAAAGTCGTCAGGGTAAGCATTCGACCTAATATGTTAGGTGAAAAAACTCTTTTGTTTTTACTTTTTTTGTGATAAAAATACCTAGGCCCATGAATTATAAAAATATTTTTTAACTACAATTATAGTTGACGCTTTTCTAATAAAATCAACGCTTTTTAATTTATCTATTGAGATACAACTAATTTTAGCGGATTTCGCCGCAATTTATTATAGCGGCGATAGCCCAGTGGCGTACGTAACGTACTGCTAAGACGAGGTCTCGAGTTCGATCCCCAGTCGCCCCGGGCACACACTGCTGACTTTTCTTAGTTATGTGTGCATTAATAAATGTTAATTATCGCTCGCTTAATAATGTGTCCGGTAGATGGCAATAGGCTCGCCCCCTATTACATTGGGACCTTAACATTACTGGCGAATCGTGGGTGTGTAATACACCTCTGCCTATCCCTTCGGGGATACAGGCGTGAAGTTATGTTATGTTATGTTAAAATTAATAAATTATATTATATCCATTAAAATTAGTTTTATTCCAATGCATAATATTCGCATAAACTTTCAGCAATCAAATGTTATCTACTATATTAATAACAAGTTCAAAATACTTTCCAGATACATATCTCTGGGTAAAGTTTCAAACAATTTTACACTCAGAAAGTCGAAAGTAGGTACTGGTCATTATAGTAAATTCAATTAAAAGTCTGCACCTGGAACATTCAGGGGCGGGTTATTTTTAGATTAATTACAATTGTGACTTACTTTTGTATTTGTAAAAGCTTACTTTATAATAAAAATTTGTTTTTTAAAAATTCTACGATTTATACGTTTTATATCTTTTTGAGACTGATATGCTGTCTACATACAGATAATCGTTGTCGACTGCATATTAATGCTAGGAATTTAAAGTCTAAGTCGAGGAATATAAAAAAATAGTAGTCTACATAGTTGTATTGTTGCCGTGCTGACTTGCAGGTGAGGGTGGCTTATGTCCCAAATATCGTATTCTATCCCATACAACCATCTATTTTATAGGTGATTTTGGTGTTATTGAGTTCCGTCAAAGTTCCATGTACAGTTTGACGGTGTCTCTGCCTACTCTAGAGGGAAACAGTGTGAGTAGGTATATATAAATATGTATGAAGCTTCGTGGTTATGATGCCAATTGAATTTGTGATTCCGGACATGCGTATGTAAATTTTTGTAAATCTTACTTAATGTAATTGCATATTTATTGCATATGGTATATTTACATACTGGTATATTTAAATTATTAGTAATAACTTTCACTTCGAAACACCAGAGTAGTCATTAGAATGGTTTCGCACACTAAGCACTCCTTTTAATTTTTATATATTATGAAAAACCCTATAGTACTACCCTATGACGGCTATGACCTTCTTCATAATAATTGAAAAATCATGTGGAAAATCATTCCTTATTCTGAGAATCCCCGAAACAAAAATATTTTACTTCTAGTATTTTGGTTCTGGTTTTAAGCTATGAACATCATGTTTTAAGTTATTAATATCTGGGACGTGTCTAGGTAGCTCAGTTGGTCAGAGCATGTCCCCAGTAAGGGACTGGTCGCGGGTTCAAGTCCCTTCCTAGATGTTCTCTTTTTCGATCTAAATCTATACATTATGTCGGTAATGAGCAGTGCTATGATGCTTGTTATATTGGTTCTATAAAGCGGATATTAGTTTATTCTACCTTGTTTACCCAATATATATGGTAACTGTGACCGAGTAATTGCCGAACAACGATTAATTTTGGAGCCACTCTTCGCTCCATACATAGTATAAATTAGTTAACGCTCAATTAAAAACCCTCAAGGTCCTGTCTTGGAAACACGATTTTCGGAAGTACATCAGTTATATCCACTTCCGAATATCAATTAATAATATTTTATTAAATAAAAGAATCTTAACGCGGATAGCAAAATTATGAATTCAAAAGCATCATATATTTTCTTGTACCTATTGAGAAAACATAACAACAGTTATGACACGTCTTTGAATTAGTTCCTATCAATGGGCGAGATATTGTATTTCTTATCGTCCGTTCGTGCGTACTGTGCGTTTGTTGCCAAAACAAATGATCGCTCTGAATACTTTTTACTCAACGTTAAGTTTAGTTTTAAATGATGCAACCTCATTTCCCGTTGGTCTTAAGTCAATCTCTGGCTGACAACGTATAGAAAATAACTTAAATAATAAAATAATTCCAGGTAATTCTAATGGTTTTATCATCTACGAATTCTATCAAAATGGTGAAAGTTTAAAAAAATCACCCATTTAACAGGTCAGAGGAGCGGTGATAGCTTGTGTTTAAGGTTCAAAAGAAGAAACATGTATAAATGCGGTTTTCTAATGTAAAGACTTAAATATTAGTATAAGAACAATAAAAAAACCGGCCAAGTGCGAGTCGGACTCGCCCATGAAGGGTTCCGTAGCTGCAAGTAAATTTTTTATATGTGATTTGATTGAATTACGATTTATGACTTATTAAAAAAAAACTACGTACTAGATCTCGTTCAAACCAATTTTCGGTGGAAGTTTTAATTTTTTTTGTTTTATCATTCTCTTATTCTAGAAGTTACAGGGGGAGGGGGACACACATTTTACCAGAAAAATTTTTTTTAGAAAAATATTATATAAGACACCTCAATATCATTTTTGAAGACCTGTAGATAAATAGACACGTCAGGGTTTACTGAAAAAAAAAATGTTTTTTTTCATATTTTTGTGTGAAAATCTTAATGCGGTTCACAGAATACATCTACTTACCAAGTTTCAAGCATAGTTCTTATAGTTTCGGAAATAGTGGCTGTGACATACGGACGGACAGACAGACAGACATGACGAATCTATAAGGGTTCCGTTTTTAGCCATTTGGCTACGGAACCTTAAAAAGTACATCGATGACTTCATTTTACGGAGTGTCGAATTTTAACAAATAAAAAGGGATTGGATTTCGTCCATAGTTTGTATTTGTATATTTTGGATACTTTTTAGGGTTCCGCAACTAAAGAGTGAAACGGAACTCTATTACTAAGACTCCGCTGTCCATACGTCTGTCTGTCTGTTTGTGAGTACGTCTGTCACCAGGCTGTACCTCATGAAGCGTGATAGTTAGACTTTTGAATTGTTCATAGAGGATGTATTTTTGTAACAACGAATACTTAAAAATAGCATACAATAAATATTTAAGGGGGCTCATATAGAACAAACGTGATTTGTTTCGCAAACTTTTGCTCGAGATTGATAACGGTGACAGGTAGACGCTTGGAATATTCACAGATTATTTAGTTACATAATCACTTTAACAATAAGTAATTAAAATAAAACCCAAACAAATATTTATGAGGGGCTCTCAACAAAAAAACGTGATTTTGCTCGTTTTTGCCCGATATTGATAAGGGTCAAGGGTAACAGATAGATAATGGTACGGAACCCTTCGTGCCCGAGTCCAACTTGCACATGGCCGTTTTTTTTATTTGGATGTACTGTCAATCACACACAGCTGCAGCGATATATCAAACATAATCACGAACTTAGTCTTCGAATGTTTACTATTAAATACAGGCCTCCTTCCCCAAAAACAACAAGTACGAGTTCTTTTGTCGTCTATGTATAATATTAGGTCGTTACATATGAAATTGCCGTTTTTCTTGAAGAAATTGGAGGAAACCCAATTTTCAGTACTAACATTTTTGCATTTTTTTAGGAATGATAAATCCAAATTTTATGATTTTTTTTGTGTATGAATGAGACAACATTAAGCTAACAAACAGCAACTTTTATTACATTTTTGCAAAGTGACACCTGTTAAGTAATACGAAATTTATCATCAAAATGGATAGCATTTAGAAAGTACTGTTTTTGAAGATCGAATTAAATGATCAAGCGACCAATAAAAACAAAATCAACTTTCAAACAAAATATAAATAATAGAAATAACTATTAAATTACAAGAATAATGAACTCATGAATTTGTAAGAAAAATTCGACAATTTCATAGGTAAAGACCTATTATATATATGTATACCTATTATATATATACCTATTATATTATATATATGTATATATATATATATATATATACATATATATTTATCTATATAATAATAGATAATATTAACTGTCTTTGCTGTTTCTGAAGGACTACACAATAGCCTTGTATTTAATTACAAACACCCATTCCATTCACAAAACAACTCGATAAATTGTTGCATTTAGTGACATCTAATGCCTAGCCCTTACGACTGATATTTGAAGGCATCTTTATGAGATATTTATGTAAAGCTTAGTGTATACTAGTGGTCCTATGGGTGGTTGAAATTCAACCGTAATTCATTTAACATTTTAAGTTTAAACATTATTATCTTAGCTTTTGATTTGGCACGTCGTAGTCGCCGTCAAGAAGAAGTGTTCAGCTAAGATTGCCTTGCTTTGCTTTGCAGACTGTCACACACACATTTTGACCAAGTTGTAGGGTTTATAGAGATCTTAAGACTAGAATTAACAAAGAACTATATACGCTATGATGAGAGTAAGAGAGTATTATATTAGGGCGTGTTGAGTTAGGAGCTTGGCTCTCTTGGCACCGCCCTAGTGAGGTCACGGGTCGATGGGACGGGGTTTGCCCTCTACTCGCAGTACAGCCCCGCGCAAAGAGATGATGTTTCGATATGCCTGGACAATGCCCAATCGAGGACAGGCCCGCAGGCCAACGCATGGGTAAGCTGTCGATGAGTGCGTTGTATTTCTGACGGTTCATTCAATTAGCGTGTATCTTCCTATTTCAGAGAATCACACACATCACGATGAGGAGCAATACAAAATACCAAACTAAAGAAAGTAATTAGAAATAATCGCATTTTATGTTTTAATTTCTACCCAAAATTTAATATCTTAGTTAAAAGGTCACTAGAATTTGGAGAAATTCTTATTTGTTCTTATACGTTGATGAATAAAACCACCACACAAAGTCTGTTCATTGTTTTTATTGTTAACATTGTGTATTAATTAATAATAAATTCGGCATTGTTCATAAGGATGTTACGATGCCAAAGGTAGCATACTAACAATGGCAGAGAACGGCTCATCGGAACCTTGCTCGGACTCATGCGCGGCACGACGAAGCGCCGGATGCTGCGATTAATAATTCCTTACAACGTGATTAATTATGGCCGCGTAATTACGTGTTCCGACTGTGTGGGCGTGAGAATGTTAGTATTGCACTACATACGTGATAAACTCTTTTTATCAATAGCTATAATTACTTCATTATCTAGTCTAGAATGTTTATTAGACTAAATAATGTTCTAGAGTGATTTTCGTAATTACAAAAACACGCTTGTAGTCAAGTTTAGCAGATACTCTACGTGGCGGAGTTCTTTCGAATACACATGTTGTGTGGACGACTATGTTTATTAATATAATTTTTATTATTGAGCGCTTCAGTAGATTTATTTTGATAAGTTTGAATTAAAATTGTTGGTCTATTTGGTGTTTGGTAATTATTTTGGGCCATTGCGGGCATCAAAAGCGGACAAATATACAATATATGTATTTAGAAAACGATTTTTCAATTAAATAATTTCTAGAACCTTTGTCATGAATTAAAACAATGAAAATATAATATTCTTGAATTGTTGACTGGCATAGTGAAACTTTTAAATGTGCTTAAAATACAAATCATGTGTCTTCAATTATATACTGTACATATTCTGGTGACTATTAACCCTCGACCCGTCGCGTGGGCTCTTTTTAAAGCCCAGCTCTTATAAAAATCCAAAATAATTTATTTTAAAACACCACTAGTCTCTAACTTCGTGTAGCATCCTAAAAATATACCTAAATTATGCTCACATCGGTAAGACTTAGCTCGTGCGCTCACACCGTTATGTGTACCATGTATTTCAGTGCAACTAAAGAAATACTAGCGCCAAATTAGAGAAAAGAGAAGATATATGCGTTATTCATTTGTTTTTGTTTAATCCTATTTCATTTTACATTATGTGCGTTGTGTTAATCACGAGGACATATGAAAATGAGAGAAATGGCTAATATTAAAACATAATAATATTAAGCTAACCATCTTTCGAAGAGAAAACAAAATCTAACTTTTTTTAAAGTATTGTAAATAAACAAATAATTATAGAATATCTCATTGAGCTGAGCGAAGCGAAGCTCTTATACGTGGCTGAGCCGTTTGGTCGAGACTGTACTCCTCCGGAACCACAATACCGATCTTGACCAAATTTGCCATGGTGATAGTGTTTAGAGGGGTCAACTGTTCAAATACAATGTACCATTGAGGAATAATCATCGAAAAACAGTTTCACGAGCGCGCGGCCTTAGTTATGCGCGCGACCGTAGTAAGATGCCTTATTTTTCAAGTAAGAGTCCTGCTCGCTCAGCTCAATTTATTTCAGTCGCACCCTGCACTGAATTCCTAGTTTAATTATATTATGGAAATATATTACCTAAATGTTCCGTTAAAATTTATTCGTAGAATATAAATGGTAGAATACGAATTCCCTGCGGTTTATATTTGGGGTCCCTAAGGCCCTACGCGACGACTTGCGTTACAAAATAGGCGTAACAGGTCGAGTGTAAAGTTCACTGTAAGCACCAATTATATTATTTTTGTCACAAAATTACTGTCATCTGACCTTTATGTAGTTACACCAATTATGAGGATGTCGGCTGGTATGATCCGGGAGAAGTTCAGGCCAGTAAATAGATAGATCTATGAAATTAGACAGGTGTGTGCAAGATAACAAAGCTTTCAGTAAATTATAATTATAAATTAATTACTGTACAAGTAAGGCCATTTACCTATTCACTTCAAACAATATGGCGTAGTAATGAGAAGACCAAAGATTGATTACTTGATAGAGGCGGTTGTTTGCTGACGACTCGACACTGACTGACACTGACCTACATTACTGGCGTCTCTAAAATTTAAAATTGGTGACGACATTTTAGACAACTCCCGCACAAAGGATTCTGCGTAACAAATTTTTAAAGGATAGAAATAGAGTAATAACCACATTAAGAACAATTTATCAACAAGTCTCGAGTGACTTACACTGCTATGGTAATTGAAATAGCTATAAATTGATTTGATTTGATAAAGTTCAAGAAAAGGGACAACTGTTTCCTACTATTTTTAATGTTTTGTTTATAAAAAACTGTAGTCACCCTTAATTCTCATCAATCATCTACCATCAATTAGGCTTCTCCCAATGTGCGCCATACCTCCCGATCCTCCGCCTTCCGTTCTTTGTCGCATGACCTCATTGCGAATTTTATTTTTCAAATAAATCCAAGCACAGCATGGCCGTCTGGCCGAAATTCACTTTACCATAGACCCAACTCAAAATATCGTATAGTTGTGAAAATACGTAGAATATCTAAAATTATAATACTTCTAAATTTGAACTTGGCAGGTTTTCGTGCTATACGTAACACTTGATTAATTGTATAATTAAATTTATTATTTATATAAATAAATTAACCTTTTTCACAACTATACCATATTTTGAGTTGGGTCTATGGTAAAGTGAATTTCGAAAAGATGGACCGTTGACGTCAATACGGTGGCGGGTAGTGGCTGGATGCGGAAGGCGGAGGACTGGGTGTGGTGGCGCGTCTTGGGAATGGCAAATGTTTACCAGTGGATCAGGCTGTTGATGAAGATGATTATGATCGATTTTAAAGTGCATCTAAACTTGGCATTGGATTGGATTTCAACCCTTTTTTAGGCGAACAATTAGCCGATAGGAACTTGGCCCCCTTTTTAACAGGTATGTTTTTGGTGGGATTTCAATACTTTTTTTCAAGAAATCGTACCTATTTATTTCTTTTTATGCCACGCCCGAAACGTAAGCGTAGAAAGAAATGAACATCGATTTTTTATCGACTTTTGTGAATATTCACAGGGTCATATTTCAGGATCTACTGAAGCTATATGTATGAAATTTGGCATGCTGCTTTAGTACTAGTATATGATTACGTAGGTACAATTTAATCTCTGTACTTACTTACAACAGGCACTGAGCTACAGGGGGTTCAAAAGTGGGTCGAAACGGTTCGTGTAAATAGTGCACAGCATGAGCGCGGCCAGTTGCTGGAACTTGGCCTGCACACTCCCGGGCGCTTAGATGTTGCAAAAATCTAGCATATTGTTTCTTCGCAATAACAAAATATTAAAACAAAATTTTAGATGCCATTTTTTGGGTCCCAAAAAGATCTTCTAGGCCTAAGTCAACCTCACTTGCAAACCGGTACACGCGCTGATTGACGGACGAGGCTCTGGCTCAGGCTTTCTGCTCGGGATTGGGAGGTCAGACGGCAGTCATGCCTATAGAAGCCGTATAAATCAATCAAGAGGAGGAGAAGGAGTAAACGAACCCTAGGTTCCCGAAACGAGGGAAATACAACTGGGAACAACGCTAAGATGATGATGTTTTTGAAATGTACTGTGACGTAATGTACCGCTTAAATTCGAGCCCACAACCTCTTCATCGCAAATCTTATATATTAACCACTAAGTGACCACCGCTTAAATTTTAAGACCTTACGTTTTTTTACAAGGAAATAAGTTTAAAATAATTATTGTTACGGCTTTGAACCTTACATATTTATAATAGCAGTTTTAAAATAGATACGAAACAATGGTTTAGTTTCCACATAAATATACCCTTTGAGGCATTCGTCGGGTCGGAATGTGAGCATCCTCAAAGCTAAAGGTCATACCGAGGTCGACTGGTGTAATGAAGATACTGCAACATACCTTATACAATAAGAACGTTACATTTTGTGGAAGGTAAACCACTGAATTTTCTTCATAGACATAGTTTAAGTAGTTTTTATGCGTGCGATATCTTTATATACCTACATATAAATATACATCTTCTGTATAATATACGTACTTGCTGTACGTGTGTAGTCATAGACCTATTAAAAACTAAGTTTGATGCAATTTCGTGTGTGTGTATGTTCAGATTCATAATTGAACCCAGTAGGTGGCGCTACAACCGGGTTCTAGAATTTAGGTATTCAATTATTTATTTGACGTTTTTTTCCTCAAAGATAGGTAACATCTTTTAGATTCACTACGCTATAATAATAAATATTCTACGACATTCTACACAGCGTTTTCTAGTCCCAAAGTAAGCATAGTTTAACTAGCTTGTGTCATGGGTTCCAGAATACGGATAAACGTACTTATATACTTTATTTTGTAAATACATACATATTATACATAGAAACACCCAGGAAATGCAAATAGACATATTCATGCATACAATTATTTGCACTGAGCTATGTAGGCAAGGATAGAACTTCAACATCTTTTTCTCCTCCTTTGTCAATTAATATCCTTTTTTTTATTTATATAGATGCGAAAACAATGAAAACAAAATGGGAACCATTATTTGCTTACCTTAGTGACTCATGTTAGTCTCGAAATTTCAATTGTTTGAAAATTAGTCATCGCATCTAGACCCATGGGTGAACACTACTAACAATAAAAGTTATGTATTTTATATGTACAGCAATAAATCAATAAGAAGGTAAAATCATTGTAGTGCGTATGTAGGTGGAGTTTCCGTTAAGATTTATTGCTAAGTAATGGTGTAGCGATATCAGAGTTGTTAAACATTGGCATCTCACACTGGTAGTTCAAGCTCGAATCAGACTTTTCGATGCCATGTGCGTTGGAAAAACGTTGAGAGAGTTCTTTACTTTATTTTTGAAAGGTTGTGAAATCTATCAGTCTGCACTAGGCCTAACCCTTGTTATTCTGAACGAAGGTGCAATAGTCGTACAGTTTACAAAACAGGATGTTACACTCATACACACGCGCACGTTTAGTAGGTACCTACTTATTAAAATATCAATAGAAAGCTTTTGAACTCTTTATAAAAGTATTCTTCAGGTAGATCAGATATTCAGTCTTAGACGTATATTTTTTGCCAGTTACAAAGGTTATTTAAATGGGAAGGTAGGTTTACACATCAATATGATTATCCAGCTTCAATCGCCTTAACTTATAAGGATAATACAAAATAGCTAAAATATCTAGGAGTGATTGCAACCATTTAAACTAATCTGCATGACAGGTACTGAGTTCTACCTCTTACTTGATCATTTACAAACCGTAACGGCCTCGAAAATTATACAAATGAAGGATAAAACATTCGCTGTAAACATGGCATGTTGATTGATTTAGAACTGTAACATTCGTAAACACGTGGGAAATAATGTGTCTGTCAAGGTAGCTATGGAATTCAGGATTTGTTATATAATTGAATTACACATTTCACTGAATAAATTTCATTGAGTAAAACTTCAGAACCTAGTTTTGCTCTCAGCATGTCGCAGCTGGCAGTTTTGCTATCATAAGTAAAGTTAAGCTTTGTTTTTATAAATGTCAAAACCATAGGGTGAACACAGGTGCGGACGCTACCTAGTAGAACATGAAATAATGGTTGCAAAGAATCCCGTTTTTGGATATATTTGGACGCTAACTATTGCCCGCCGTTCCAGCAACGCACAGGTAACTTTTAACAGGGGGGGGGGAGGGAGACCGCGTGTGACCCCAGCAGAAGCAGGCCCGGACAGCGTGGCGACTAGCGCCCCCCCTTTTCCTGGGCAAGACGGGGACACCGTAGTTCCCAAACCCGAGGGCCCATCTCGAAACCGGAGATGGCCCAGGGTCAGTAGGGGTGCGAGGGAACTGCCTTAGGGCCACCTTACACCCCGACGACCTCAAGCCTGACATACCCTTCTCCGCTGCCCGGCGGGGGGTAACCGAGGGGATTTCCGCACGAAAAAAAAGGTACCTTTCACCGGGCCAACGAGTCAATTTCATGAATTTAAGGTTAGGTAACGATACCTTTTTTTTTTTTTTTTTTTTTTTTTATCGTGCGGAAATCCCTTCGGATACCCCCCCGCCGGCCAGCGGGGGCGGTTATGTCGGGCTTGCACCGACTAAAACCGCACGCCGTCTCGGGTTTTCAGACGCCGGGGTGTAAGGTTACCCAGAGAGCATATCCCTCGCACCCCGGCTGACCCTGGGCCATCTCACCACTAACAGCATCGCTCATCCTGTCTCCTCTGAAAGCAGAGGAGTACGGAGAGCGATGTTTTCCCGCCACGTTGGGTAATGGCCGACGATCAATGCCAACCCTATGAAGGGGTGAAGGGGAAGCCATCCCAAGTAGCACAGATAGCTGTATAACTACTCACTTTTAGACTTATTTGAAACTCTGTGCGCATTAAGACGCTTCTAAGAGGACACTGGTGATGCTACAGCTGCATAATAGCGGTCAGTGATATTTAAACAGCTTTAGCTAATTAAAAGCTGTATTAAGGCTAATTAAGATCGACAAAACCACCATGAATACGCTAAGAGTGCTATAAAGGTATGTTTTTAATGACTCTATTCAGCTTCTAACCTTTTCTAATGCCTAAACCGTAGTAAGGCCTGTTTAGTGCATAAAATTACGCCAAATGCTGTTTAAGAAGATATTTGTGAACTCCTAGTACACTGACTTATTAAAGGGGCACGTGTGAACTATTTTGAAGTGAATAGCTGTATAATGGACGATAATGTGGCCCATATTACAGCTTATAGGTACCTGAATATGTCTACCGCTAAACAGCCTTTATACTGCAATTGATAGTTTCTGCATAGCGGCTATTGAAACATTCACTAGATGCCTCGCAGCTGCTTATAGACTCACTAGTGTATAGAATTAACGGCTTCTACTTTATAATGGTTCACAAGTCAGTATAATAACTGTTTAATTGTTCACATCATGGCTAAAGGTAGAACTTGTGAACAATTAAAAGTAAAGAAAACAGCTTATAGCTGTATACAGTTCACATGTCTAATATTATTCAGTTTTTTGTAGAATAACAGCGCACTAGTGAACTATTAGACAACCTGTTGTAGAATATAAGAGTTTTAACTATTCACGTTACTGTTTAACAAAAATCCACCATTTTATTTTATAACCTAAACATATTCTGATTGATTTTTCAACCTTTGCGATGTTTTGTGCAAGAAATAAAATGTATTGCATTAGTTTTTACTTCCTAATATCATAATAATAACTGTTTATCTTATAATTCTTTTCAAACCACTACAAATTATTTAGTCATAGTTTACATCACAGCTTATTTAAATCACAAAACTAATTAAAAACAAAATATTTTCATGGCGCACTAAAATTTTCTTAGATAATATATATGTATAATGTCAGTAAAATTAAATTTCCAATCATTTTTCCTGTAATAATATGTAAAACAATGTAACCAGGGAATATGAATATTATCCACCATGTATCGTTTCCAATTCACTTCACGTAACATAAATGCATATGTCCATCAAGGCAGCTAAGAGGATTGATTATTAAACCCAGTTTGCTGTTCACTTAATTTTACACAGGCCGCAATTAGCGTTTCGAGGTTTACAATATGTATTAGAGCATACATAATGACATATTTTCTGAATAAAGAGTAACTTGTGATCTCATAATCAGTCGGATTTCAGCGCAAAGTACTGTCGATACCCTTTATAACACTGTAACATTTCTGCTACACAGCTCTTAAGCAGCTATGTGAACTTGAGGCTGAATAATTTGTGCTGTTACCCTTTATAACACTGTTAAGTTGCTGCTACACAGCTCTTAAGCAGCTATGTGAACCCAAGGCTGAATAATTTGTGCCCATTTAAGAGTTATAAGAGCTGTATAAGGTCGTATACAGACTTAATGCAGCTTCCTTATTCGGCTTTAAGCGTTTTGGAAATCTGTTATTCGGCTATTAAGCAGCCTCGTGTGCTGCTTGGGATTGACCGCCGCCCAGGGTGTACCGGCCGCTCCGATTCCGTTCCCCCCGGACTGCAGCGGGATCGGAATCGGAGCGACACTCGAGGAGGTTACCCAACACACACCCCTAGGTAACGATACCTGAATTTCTAATTACAGATGACTGTCTCACACTAAATCCATTACCTACTTCTTTATTTTGCTACCCTTGCTCGCCACCAAGTCTGTGATCATCATGCTGGAGGCTGGATGGCTACGGATGTAGAATTTACTATTATAGATTTTCTTCTTCATCCGAGTGCCAATCCCTATTGAGTTTGATTTGATTGGTTCGCCCGTCAGTTAGTATGTGTACTTTTTTTTTTTTTTTTTTTTTTTCGTGCGGAAATCCCCTCGTTTACCGGCCAGCGGGGGCGGTTATGTCGGGCTTGAACCGACTAAAACCGCACGCCGTCTCGGGTCTGCAGACGCCGTGGTGTAAGGTTGCCCATAGAGCATATCCCTCGCTGTACCTATTAGCTTACAGGTAAGGTTGGCTTGGCTTGGACCTTTAAGATCTTTGGTGCACCCCACACACCCATTTACTATTACAGTGAACAAGTAACAAACAAGTCATTGTCATACGTTACAAGTACTTTTCAAGTTTGAACGATTGTTATCCTGTAATAAGATAGTTGTGAGTATACTTTGTTAGACGTTTAAGTATCCCGCTATCTCTGTGACCTCGGGTTGCCGGGGTTGCCGTCCGTCAGTGATTGTGTACCGCGGATGTACGCGATGACCCCTGGCAGCGCCCGCGGCAGTCTGATGCAACGAACCATATCGTTAGAGGGCCCCACTTGGTTACACACTCGCGGTAAGGCGAATAAAACAAGAGATAATATCGTAATGTACAATACAATACATATACTTGTAATTTTATTTAGGTGCTAGTAGCTGCACACCGTGGTTTAAAGTAATTTTAAAAGTAAATATAATATACGTAAAATCTTTGATTATGATAAAACATTTCAAGGTGCTAACTTTCAAGATGATCGCTCTAACAGTTTTGAATTTTATCAATCTCATATACCTAAAAGGTATCGATTTCCCGAGGGGGATGGCGAGCTCGGCTCAAACGGCGCAGCGGGCGCAACCGGCGGAGCCGGCGCGCGTGACTCGCTCGTCCGCGAGTCGGTCAGCGCAGCCTGCGCTGTCGGCGCGGCCGGAGCGGCCGGTGCAACCGGTCCAGCAGCCGGCACAGTCGGTGCGGCCGGCGCAGCCGAGGGCACCGCCGGTGGAGTCCTGGCTGCCCTATATGGAGGCGCTGGAGGAGAGGATGATGTGTCGGATGGAGGCCCTAATGGACTCCATCCGCCGTCCGCCTCTGGCGCCACCAGCGGCCGTCGACGCGGCTGTAGCCCAGAAGGGCCCCCCGCACTACGGCCGTCGTCGTCACCCTGACGGCGGAGGCAGCGGGGAGAGGCATGGGGTATGCCGAGGTGTTGGCCAAGGTGAAGGCCAACGTCGACCTCAAGGCCCTCGAGATCCCGGGCGTCCGGTGCAAGAGCACACGGACAGGAGCCCGACTTCTCGAGGTCCCTGGCGCCGCCAGTGGCCCCAAGGCCGACGCCCTAGCGGCTCGGCTGAGGGAGTCGCTGGACGCAGCCGACGTCCGGGTGTCCAGGCCCATTAAATGCGCAGAAGTGCGCATTACGGGCCTGGACGACTCCGTCACGGCAGAAGAGCTCAGGCTCGCCGTGGCGGAGGCCGGGGACTGCTCCCCGGACACAATTAAGGCCGGAGCTATACACTTCGGCCGCTGTGGACAGGGGGCAGCAGTTGTCGGCTGCCCTATCGCGGCGGCCCAAAAGGTCGCAGACGGGCGGAGCCTCCTGGTGGGAGGCTTCCTGAGGGCGCAGGCACGGCTCCTGCAGGCCCGACCGGCCAGGTGCTTCAGGTGCCTATCGGTGGGCCATGTGGGGGTGCACTGCACGGCGGAGGTAACGGCGGGTGACCGTTCCTCCGCTGTGGCCAGCCCGGTCATAAGGCCGGCACGTGTAGCGCCCCGTTGCACTGTTTCAGATGTGCAGCGGGGGGCAAGCCGGCTGACCATAGGGTTGGCAGCAAGGCCTGCGCCGGAGGGGAGCCGAAGCCGGGAGGCCGGCCTTCCGCCCCTAGTTCGCAGCGGGATCCGGAGAGGTGGGTCCCATAATGGATCCTCAACTCCGCATCCTGCAGGCGAACGTGGGCCACGGTGCCTATGCTCAGGGTCTTCTGCTCCAGAGCATGGTACAGTGGGCCATAAATGTCGCCGCTGTCGCCGACCCATACACCCACCGTTTCCTCGGGCCGGCCTGGGAAACCGCGCTGGATGGGTCGGCGGCACTGGTGCACAACCCTGCCGCCGGCAGCCCCCCTCTTGCCGTCGTTGCAAGGGGACCCGGCTGCGAGGCGGCGGCGGTTGGTGACATAGCGGTCGTGGCCGCTTATATCACGCCGACCCGATATCAAGCTGCATATGAGCAATGGCTCCGTCAGTTGGCCGTCGTCGTCAATGCTTGCCAGCCCCGTCCGGTCCTTGTGCTTGGGGACTTCAACGCCTGGTCGTATGCCTGGGGTTCCCGACACGAAAGGGGCGCGACGGGGCATAGAGGCAGAGCACTGGTGGACTGGGCCGCACGACTCGGCCTAGTCCTCCTAAATCGGAGAGCCGTGGACACGTTCGTGACCTCGAGGGGTAGCTCCATCGTGGACCTATCGTTCGCGAGCCCCTCGTTGGCGCGACGTGTTCAGGGCTGGCGCGTCGTTTTGGGGGAGGACACAAGTTCGGATCACCGATACATTCAGTTTGACGTGTCCCCCCCTGCGAGCGACGCGCCGGCTGCACCGGCTCCACCCGAGCCACGTTGGGCGCTTAAGCGACTTGATCGGGAGCTCCTCCTGGAAGCCGCCATCGTATAGGCCTGGGCCCCTGCGCCGGACAGGCCTGTCAGCATAGACGATGAGGCGGAGTGGTTCCGGGAGGCCATGACCCGTGTCTGTGACGCGGCGATGCCTAGGGCTCTGCCCTATAATCCGAGGGGTCAGGTCTACTGGTGGTCGTCGGAGATCGCGCAGCTCGTGGGCCCGATTCCGTAGGAGGCGTCGCCGCCCCGCAGATGCGGAGGCCCGAGAGGCGGAGTTGTCCGAGGGATACAGGGAGGCCAGACGAGCCCTCCGAGCGGAGATAAGGCGTTCCAAACAGGACGCCTTCCGCGAGCTGCTAGAGACGCTGGAGCGGGACCCTTGGGGGCGGCCCTACCGGATGGTGAGGGGCAAGCTGCGCCCCAAGGCCCCGCCGTTAACCCGGTGTCTCCAGCCGGATCTGCTCGGAGGAGTGGTTGGCTCCCTGTTCCCAGCGCGGGCGGTGGAACATGTTCCACCGCAGATGACTCCGCCTCGGTTGCCCATGGCGCCCGACGTGGAAGACAACGACGTGCCCGAGGTCACTTGGGTAGAACTAGAGCTGGCGGTGAGAAGGCTAAGAGCCAATCACACCGCCCCGGGACCCGAGGGCATTCCAGGCCGAGTGTGGGTCCTAGCTCTAGTCGACGACGCTCTCGAGCCCCGACTGAGAGGGCTTCTCAGCACATGTTTGAAGCGGGGCCAGTTTCCGAAATTGTGGAAGACGGGGAAACTGGTCCTCATCCGAAAGGAGGGGCGCCCGGTGGACTCGCCGTCCGCCTACCGGCCCATAGTGTTGCTCGACGAGGTGTGCAAGCTCTTTGAAAGAGTAATTGCGAAGCGCCTCGTCGAGCACCTCTCAAGAGTGGGGCCGGACCTGGCGGATGGCCAATATGGCTTCCGCCAGAGGCGCTCCACCGTGGATGCCATCATGCGCGTGAGGGCTCTGGCGGAGGATGCAGTAGCCCGGGGTGAGGTGATGTTGGAGGTGTCCCTGGACATAGTCGAAACCGAACCCAGTCATTCCCACTGGCGAAATACAACCCTAGTATTGCTTATTGATTGTATGAGTCAGGAACCTAAACTAGAGTGCTATGGACTCCTCGCTCTCCCTCTTGAAAATAGTGATACATTGCTAATTGTGCAAAAAAGAATTGTCCTGTAGATAGTAAAACTTTAAAATCTAATGATATACGGTCGAATTTCGACCACACAACGGTCCATTAGTATAATATAGATGTTTTTAGAATCTGGATATTTGATATAAAGGTAATACAATGCATTATTTATTGTGGGTTTAAAGGTAAATAGCTCAGTGTTTACCACACCTTGAGTATGTAAATTGGAAGAGCTCATCAGATCACTTGCCACACTAGAGGTGGTAAAATATTGTCAACGAAAGTGACAACGTAACGCAGATACATAGTTTCTAGAGTGTTAGTGACCTCAGTACCCGCAATTATACCTAATAAGTATTGTGTAGAGCCATACTAAAGATAAGAACAGTATTGGACGCTGAAACGAATTTATGTCTATCTCCGGCGTGAAAAAACGTCTCACCTTGTTCCATTCCAAATTCAGTCCATGGTTTCAATTCAAAATTTCTGATGCATGATATGATGACTTTGTACATTATATAAATTGGATGTAATGTATGATATGTACAACAATCGGAGAAGGTAAATCGTAAATGTAGGAATTGGCGTGTTTACGTGAAGAGTACTCGTATATGTAAGCGGAAATTTTAAGATTGTAGGCGGATGTTTCTGCTTACGTGCTAACAACCAATGGTAATTAAATAATTCATTCATTACACTACAAAATTTCTATTACAGAGAATGAACTTATGTATGAAATACAATGATTGTATTTTTATGTACCAAGTTGTATTTAGTTTTGAATGGATAAGTCAGCTGCAAGTCGCTTTAGATCGTAGTTAGTCAAAGTCTGGCGCAGGCTTTCCTCTCGGAGTTGAGGGGTCAGTAGGCAATCGCTCCCGTAAAAGCAAAAATGAACCAAATTATAGAAAGGAGGAGTATGAGAGTGGATTCCGGATTCCAAACTGCAATATTTAAATGCACTCGGGATTGGCACTCGGGTGAAGAAGAGTAGATATTTTGTAAAAACTTGCCCATATTATATAATTCTACAATACAGTAAAACCGTATTGCACAGTTAATAATGCTGAATTTAAAATAGTGTCGAATGAGAAGTAGTTACCGCGAGTGCGTGCGCAAGGTGAACCCCGCAGTCCAGCGCGCTCATCTTGCGAATTAATTGAGCAGGCCGCATTCTACGCACGTTTCGAAACGTCGCGTTTAGCGTAATAGTTCCCTTTAGATCTCGTAATAGCTCACCGTTTTATGTTGTATACTCTTTAAAATTGTCGGCTCGTTTGATACTCTTGGAAATTATTAAGCCACAGACTTACTTCGCGTATTGTCATGGCTTAAAAGTAGCAAGCACATCTTTCTCTAGGTTGTTGGTGGGTTTGATTACGGTCTGGCACAAAATGGTGGTGTAAACTCTATTTTAAATGAATATTAAAATAATTTATTCTTCAATATTTTGTTAGCTTTCAACACGTTTAACTTGGCTAAAAGTGTTAAAAGCTATCTGTGGTGCTTCTTGGATAACGGAAGCAGCGACGCTTCTCTTGCTTTCCGCGTTGTTGTCAATTATTGGGAGAGGCAACAAAGATAGCCTGTCATAGGCGGAGAGCTATGACAGGCTATTTCCACCAATCTGCTCTGAATTAATGATGCAAAGAAACTTGAAAATTAAAAAAAAACACCCCAATATGGCGCTTACAAATTCATTCAAAAATTGCGTATTTATTCTAGTACAGACCATTGCTTCTTCGAGGCTGTAAAGATAAACTCTTTAAAACTGTTACTGTAATTATCTACCACATTAGACACCAAAATATAATACAACTATCTGTATACTACACAAATAGAATGAGAATCGAACTCATAACAGTCGATACGGTTTCAGTTGACAAGGTATTGACTTACATAATTGTGCCAATCGTGCGATTATCAAACTAAACAGTAGATTGGATAGATTGGTTAGAGAACCTGAAGACAGGATTCAACCTCACAATAATCTCCATATCGATGTGATTAAATAACAGTTTCTTATAAAGCTACAGTATCTGAGTACATAAGCGAATATTATATCTTATCTTGTATCTATGTCTTTTATTATATTATGCATTAATTTTAAAAACCACACACCTGCCTAATGAGCTTCAAATTTAATCTAGTAGGTAATTAACGTTAAAAGCCATGCCGTCAATTTATCAGACATATATTTTAGCTAATCCAGAAAATATGGAAATAAATATATACACATTATACGATCTGGTTGGGTGAAGTCATTTTGACGAGTTCTATGTATAAAAACAATGGAATAATGTGTCAAAAGACAGGCTGACCCATGAACTGAGAGCATTAAGGACTAGAATAATAAAAATATTGAACTTCGATTACATTTTTGAGTCAGAATCACAGAGTTCAGCAACACACTATGCGATAATGACTTCGCAGCAGAAGTTATATAATTGCAATAAAATTGTGAAAGAATACTTAATCATTGTTCCAAACCATTCACTTAGTTGAATCTGATAGGTGATGTCATGAATAATTGTTAATTCAATTGAAGCAGGGATTCTACTGATTAGAGTAATAGACAGGTTGTAGGGTTTATGCAAGAATGGATAATGTAAACATTTTACTTAATTTGAGGGATTTCATATAAAAGACTTCAACGCGCTTTAAGGAATACGACAATGCCAGAAAAAATATTGTAGAAGAGTTTATTTCATATTTTGCACTATTCATACTTCTATGAATGTTACTGAATTGGCTTGACTTGAAATAAAAAACAAAGTGTCTTTCTGGGTGTTAAACCCAAAATGCGTTGAAGTTAAAGATCCAGCTCACCAGTAGTACTGTCGGCTGGATCTTTAATTTCAATTTGTTTAGTAATTCGATTAATTTTTATAAATAAAAGTATTAAATTATTATCATTTGTTATTTAATGTATATACAAATATAATTTAATAAATACCTTAGGTGACACCATTTATTTCAGCAAATTTCAAACTTTTGTCACTTTATACAGGGAAACTAGATTTTTTCGTACGGCACCTTACTCAAAGAATTCCATAACGTGCACACGTAAGCTAAAGCAGGCTTAAAGTTACATAATGCTATAATTATTATATTGCCTTTTGCGAAAGATTACATGTTAGTGGTCGTTAAATAACTGATTACAGATGAAACTTCTAGTTTAGAAATTGAAAGTCGACAGCTGATTCCCCACAATACGTGTTAGCATTCATAGGTGCGACTCATTATGGTATCCAATGGGTAATCATCATCACCATCTTAACGTTGTTCTCGGTTGCATCCAAAGCTTTCATTTCAGAATCCGGGGTCCGTTTGCAAGGAGTAAGTCCTATGTCTGACCTCCTAATCCCGGATGGGCGAATACCCAATGGCGGAAAGTCGGCACCAGCGCCTTCTGTCAATCAGCACGTGTACCTACTGGCTTAGTGAGATTGGATCCGGTTTATAAGAGTTTTTTAACTCTAATCTTCGTACTTTATACACAATATAATAATAATAATCATTTATTTCAAGCACAATGGCTCATACATAAATACCTTACAGACTAACATACATATAATTTTATTTTGCCCTCTGCCAATCAATTATAGGATACTGTATTGTTGCCTGGGGTGGAGCGTATAAGACACTTTTCCTTAGAGTCGAGAGAGCACAAAGAGCTGTACGGTTATGATGAGAGAGCCATATAAGTACCAAACATCTAAGCTTTACACCGATGCCAAAGTGCTTACAGTTCGGCAGCTCTTTGTGCTCCAATGTACTGACATATTAGTAGCCCACAAATTATATTTTTAAATACATTCTATAAAAAAACAAAAATAAATATATTTTAAAAATACAAAAAATAGAGGCCCACCGGCGTCGGGTACAGGGACCAAGCTACCGGTGGTTAGGGCTCTAGAGAGAGGAATCTCCTCACAATACGGGCCGTGTCGGGGAACACTGCCTTCTGCATCAAGCCCTTGACCCAACTGCCTTACGCGAGCCTCTGGAGATGTTGTTCGAGGCTCTTGGCAATCAGTCCGTGAACCGATACAACTATCGGAACAATAATCGCCGAATCCACACTCCACATGTCGACAACCTCGTGAGCCAAATCCAAATATTTTATTGTTTTTTCTTTTTCGGCTTTCACAAGATTCTCGTCATGTGGACCGATCTATCAACACAATATCAGGTTTATTAGCAACAATAGTCTTATCAGTTATGATAGATCGATCCCAATACAACGTGATGTACATTTTGAGAACTGCGTCGGGCACATACCTATAGTACGGTACCTCTGATTCCACAAGGTTGTACTTTAGAGCAAGCTATTGATGAACAATCCTGGCTACTTGGTTATGTCTATGCAAATACACGCCGTTGGCAAGACGAGAACAACCAGAAATTATATGTTTAAATTATTAATATTATTATTAATTATAAAATTCGTATAACTAATTCACACGAAATGACGGCGTCGTGTTGCGCTGCGTGGTGTCCCGTAGCTGCCCTCGAAATCGGCGGTACATGATACCCTTTGGCCAAAACTCTTCTTTAAGGAAGTTCACGAGGTGATGTGTCGGAACCCGTACCACGAACGACTTGAAATTGGTGCTGTTGCGGGACTCTAGCCGCTCGACCCTCAAAGTCCAGTTGGTTTTCGTCCTGATGTACTGTACCACATCATCAACTGTCGTGGATTGGTGTAATCGGGACACGTACAGCTGCGTCGAAGGTTTTGCAGGACGCAGCAACATATTGGGTCCTGCTAACGCAGTACCGCATAGATTACGACAAGGAGGCTTCTTTCTCTTCTTCTTCTCTACCTTTATGTAGCCATAATTGTCACACGAGTCCTTGTATGTATGTGTATATAACCTATGTTCATGCCTTTCAAATCGTGAAATAGTTTAGCCAATAACGGCAGTGGTTACAAAGATTACCCCAGACATATAAACAAACTCATAAAATGCAGTCTCTCTCTTTATAATATTAGCATAGACTTATAATATTAGTTTGAATAATATTTTGGGTTGAACCCGCAACCTCTCCCCCTGGCTACACACATGCTATACAAGCACTATAGGAGTTCCATCTTCTGTAGGAAGTAATTCCGTAGTTGGACGGCTCCAAATACGAATGGTAAATTTCGTTACACCTTACATCCTACAAAATTGAATTTATACAGTCAGCGCCAATAGTTCAACGTTCCAATTTTTTATGTATAGCACGTCAATATGATTAATTTTTTTTGCCGTTGTCCCTGACTCGTACCACACGAGGGAAATGCTGAACCTTACACCCCGGTGTCTAAAGACCCGAAACGGCGTGCGGTTTTAGTCGGTTCGCAACATAAACACCCCGCTGGCCGACGCGAGGGGGGGGGTGTCCATTATAAAAAAAGGGTAGGCTAAAGGGGAAGTCTCAGGAATGAGGGTCACCATTGCATAATTAGACAATGATAGCTCTCAGTTTGACGGCCACATCAGTTGTTTTTTCACGCTCCTCTTAAAGAACTCGGGATTGTAGGAAAAAGGAAACCCATTTGACGGTGAAGAATTCCGAATCTTCATGGTGCTGCAAAAAAAAAAGGTGCAGAAGCACTTGGTCGTGGATATAACTTCATCTCTAAAACATTTCATCAAATAATAAATGAAACATGACAATTTTATTATTAACCTTATCCAACGAAGAATACAAAAAAACTCAAATCAATCATATTATTCATTAATGTATTTGAATGTAAAGATCGTTTGCAAATTTGCTCAGTAACTTTGATTGTTGACTGTACAAACGGAGCTCTTGAAACCTATGATCGTTTCACTAAAGTACAAACTAGTACTAAGTGTATGGAAAGGTAATACAGGTCAGATGCTCACTAGCTTGCGACATTACCGGAGACACGATTGCGTCCTTAAACGATGTCTCTTATTAAACCCGTTTGTGGCAACACATTTTCTATGTATTAATCTCAGAACGAATAACGAACGAAGTTATTTGTTATGTAAATGGGTTATAGAGACGCGCTTTTATGGTGTTTATTAATTAATCCTTAATAATTAAAAGGTTAATTATGTTACGTAAAAATGCATCACATGCATAAGTTTAGACAGATTTTAGGTTGAAACTTAATTACGATTGCGTATGTCTTCTTTCAAATAAATAAAAAATCTAAATTGAATATTAAAAAGGTAAAGCCTGTAAGAAAATAATCTGACAATCAAAACTCAAAACCACTCTTCTGATAACAATGGTTATATACAAATTGTAAGCAAGCAGGATACTACAGCTAATATATTAAACATGAAGGACAGACATCATGAACCTACTAGAACACTTTTAACCGAAATCACTAGTATTCCTGTTAACTCTTTTAGCTAAATTGCTTGTGATAGGAATGGGTTTTCGTAGTGCTCCGCAAAATGATGACGTCCAGACACACACGGACATCGCCTAATTGAAAGATGAAAAGCTGAAGGTACCCTATCAGATTGCAGGCACACGATAGAGGTCATGATAGTCATATAGCCGTGTGGCATACCACGTGGGTATGCTTCAGTAAATGTTGATGGCAGCACTGTATTTTTAGTGTCAAGTAAAAAAACATTCCTATCCTTTAGTCGCCTTGTACTAAATCCACGAGACGAGATGGGATAGCTCTTATATTCTACTTCCTGGGAACTACGTGACTCTTTCTATTCTACTACACCTCTATAATATTAAATATTAGGTAAGAATGTATATATACTATTTAGTATGTAAATCATACGTCAACTCAGAAGAATTTATTGTTTGACATATATCCTATCATACCGTGGTTTCGTTAGAGTAACATAATACCAGCACGAAGTAACCGACTTACCTTTTCACGTGGAAAATGAGTTCATCAGTGTCAATTTGACTAATATCACACAATGGATATCGAAGCTAGAGTTACCAGTAGAGACGATATACCGGCGACACGAAATTTAGAGAAACGAGACACGAACACGTAACAAGAGACAACATAAATTCGCGATGCAGACTAGTCCCACTTAATCAAAACCGTAAGTTTGAAGTAGCAATGAATGTTACAAAGAATAGGACATTCGCGTTTTAACCTTTTTAACGGATGGAGCCTTATTCCATGGCAGAAATTCGGTTACCTATCTTAATCCCGAATTTTAATATTCCGAATATCATAATCCCGAAAACGTTTGGCCATATTTTCATAATCCCGTTTTTTTCAAATTCCGAAGTTTTATTTGCCATATAATCGCAACTCCGAATTTCATTTGCCCATTTATTCATTTTTACGACGTTTTATAATCCAGACGAACGAGTTCCAGTCACACGAAATCTAAATGCACAAAATCCAGATGACCGTAATCCATATGCACGAAAGTCGAATTTTTAAAACACAAATTTTTGAAATGCAGTTAATTGCTATCCAGACAAACAATATCCAGATTTTTAAAACCATGATTTTTTAAATTAAAATAAACGATATCCACAAAAACTAAATCCTTTTATTTATATATTTTATATATTTATAGATATGTTGTTTCAAGAAAATATTTTTTTATATTACCTATACTTGAATTATGTTGATTAATAAATGATTAAACGACACAGATTTTTTATTCACAATTAAACCTAAAACTAAACCTCATATGGCGTCTACTAACTAAGCTCGACGACTTCTGGGTGGTTTAAAAAAAACCACGAAGACTAAAGCGGGAGCTCCGCTTCGATTCGCTCCCGTCTTAGTCTTCTAACCTAACCTATCCGAGTCGGATTGCACTGAGTCGGGGTGTTAACGATAATTAATTTCGACCTATGGTATGGTATGGTTTCGCGAGCTGGTATCCGCAACTCCACGACAAGGCGCGGTTTTTGCGTGAGGGTGGGCATTTCACTCGATCCACCCCAACTCATTGAAGAACGCCAGCAGGCTATTCACGCTGCTGGCAATCTCCCGGAGCGTACCTGTATTTCCGAAGTACTTTACCCTGTATGTGGCGGTTGCAGGGCAGTGTAGGAGCACGTGTGCCGCTGTTTCTTCCTCTCTCATGCAGGCTCTGCAGAGATGGCTGTCGGTGATTCCTAAAATAAAAAGGTGTTTATTGAAGGAGCCGTGCCCCGTGATGGCAGCTGTGGCCGTGCGCAGTTGCCGTTTGGTCAGTTGTCGAAGACGCCTGGTCAGTCTATTTTCAAGCACGGGGAGTGCTTCCCTCGCCTGTCTGCAAACTTCCAGATTTGTCCAATAGCTGTTGTGTTGATCTCTCGTTCGTTTGTTTACTATAGTTCGTAGGTATGCAAAGGGGATCGGTATTATGGGCTCAGGTCCCATTACCACCATGTCAGATCCTCTCCTGGCAAGCTCATCTGCTGCATCATTGCCGCGCGAGCCGCTGTGGCCCTTAATCCATTGCAACGTTATGTTGTTGGAATGGCCTATTTGGTTCAGTTTACGATGGCACTCCAAAATTAGTCCCGAGTTTATAGTGTGGCTGTTTAAAGCTTGCAGCACGGCCATGCTGTCGGAGAGTATGCGTATTGAGTGGCCTTCCACTCTCCTGGCCATTACCGCTGAAGCTGCCAGGGTAATCCCCATGCATTCAGCTTGAAATACTGTGTTATGGGTCCCCAGCCGTGTTGAAATGGATACATTAAGGTCCTCCGAGAAAACGCCGGCCCCGGTGCCTGTTCCAGTTTTTGATCCATCTGTGAAAATGCGTAATTCCGTTGGGCATAAAGCCTCACAGCGGTGGTCCTCATGAAGTTGGATCTTGTATTTTTTGTCGAAAACGTATTGTTTGGGTACACGATCATTCATTGCTCCTATCACGGGTATCTCCTTTATGAGATCTGTGAGCAGTGAGATGTGTCGTGTGTTTCTCTCGCTCCATAGGTTGAGTGCCCTCAGGCGTATAGCCGCAGCTGTTGCTTCTTGGCGGATGAACAGATCCAAGGGTGGGAGTCCGAGCATGGCTTCCATTGCCGCGGTGGGGGTAGATTTCATGCATCCAGTGGTTGCCATGCAGGCTAGTCTTTGGGTCCGTTGTAGTTTAGCCGCTATTGTGCTGTTTTCGGTCCTTGGCCACCAGACGATAGCGCCATACGCTATCATGGGGCGGATTACTGTTTCGTAAAGCCACAGGATGATTTTCGGTGATAGCCCCCATTTTTTACCAATCATTCTTCTGCACTGCCAGAAGGTAATGCCGGCCTTTTGTAATTTATTGTCTAGGTGGCTACTCCATTTTAACTTGCTGTCAAGAATAACGCCAAGGTATTTTACCTCTTTTGACAGTTGGAGTTCCGTGTCAAAGAGTTTGGGTAATCGGTATTCGCCTAATACCCTTTTGTTCGTAAACATTACTAACTCGGTTTTGTTCGGATTCACCGATAGTTCGAATTCCCTGCACCATTTTTCTACGATGCGTAAGGCTTGTTGGGTTAGGTTACAGACCGTTCCCGCTACCTTCCCTGAGATAAAGATTGTTAGGTCGTCGGCGTAGCCTATTGTGTAGTCGCGGTTTTTGTTCAGCCTTGTGATTAGGTCATCTATCACTAAATTCCACAGAAGGGGAGAGATAACTCCACCCTGCGGGCAGCCTTTGGCTATCAGAGCTGTCTGATCTTCTTCCCCAAGGCGAACTACTCTTTTGCTGAGCATGTTTGTTATCCAGTCTGTTAGTACCGGTTCCGCTCCATGTTTTGACAGGGCGGCCTTAATACTGGTGAAGCTGGTTTTGTCGAAAGCTCCTACGATGTCAATGAACGTTCCTAGGCAGAAGCCTTTTTGTTCGATCGCTTCCTCTATCCGGCTGACTACCAGATGGAGGGCTGATTCCGTAGACTTACCGGAGCTGTATGCGTGCTGGTTTGCATGTAGGGGTAGCTGTTTTAGTGCACCATCTCTCAGCTCCCTCTCGCATAGGCGTTCCATGGTCTTTAGCATGAAGGAGGTGAGACTGATTGGTCGATGTGCTTTGGGATTTGTGTAGTCACCCTTTCCTGGCTTCGGGATGAAAATTACTCCTACTTCCCGCCATCCTTTTGGAACGTATCTGTGTGCCAGACAGGCTTTAAAGATACGCTCCAGTCTGCTTGCGACTAGTTTGTCGCCCCACTGTAGCATAGCAGGGATGATTCGGTCGGGGCCAGCTGCCTTATAAGGGTAAAAACTACTGATGGCCCACTGGACTTTTTCCAGTGTGACCACTTTGTTTGCGTACTGCCAGTCTCGGGCAGTAGGTGTTATGGTTTCATCGTGCCAGTTGATTGTCGTCGTGAAGACGCATCCAGGGAAGTGGGTTTCGATGAGTACGCGTATAGACTCTTCTGGCGATGTTGTGACTGTATTATCCTGTTTTTTAAGGGCGGTCAGTGCCATCGGTTTTGTCTGCGCTAGGACTTTCCTTACCCTGTTTGCTTGTTGGCATGATTCTATGTTCCCACAGAATTTTCGCCATCCCTGTTTGCTTCGGTATCTAATACATTTTTTGTAGCTGGATTTGGCTGAACGATAGGCGTCCCAGTCTTCATCTGCACAAGTATTCATAGCCCTGTTGAAAGCCCTTCTAACCTTCCTTCGCTTGCGCTCTAGCTCTGGGCCCCACCATGGCTGTTTGCCTGGGGTTTTGGGAGGTAGGGTTTCTGGGCATACTATGTGGTAGCTGTCTATTATAGATTTGGTTAGGTGGTTTACCTGTTCCTCAATCTGTATGATGTTGTCGAGAGTCAGTGGTGAGCGCTGTTGAGCAAGTCTATTTCCCAGATGCTGCTCAAATTTCACCTTGTCGGTTTTCCTCGGGTTGCGTTTTGGCAGAGTTTGTAGTGTCCCCGCCTGTAGATCGAAGCGAATCCACCTGTGGTCTGAGCAGGAGGCCTCCTTGGAGACGCGCCAGCCCATGATGGCTTCCGCTGCGTTTTCAGTAGCTAGTGTTAAATCAATAATCGTACGGCTCTTTTTGGTGACGAAGGTCGGTTCAGAGCCGGTGTTTAGTAAGGTAAGGTTAGTAGTGAAAAGATATTTAACAAGGGACTTACCTCTGTCGTTTTGAGTGCTCATGCCCCATAGCGGATGATGAGCATTGGTGTCGGCCCCAATTATGACCTCCACCCTTTCCCTTTCGCAGTGGTCCACCAGCCGGGAGAGGTCTTGCGGGGGCAGCTCCTCCTTTTCGGGCATGTAGGCTGAGGCGAGGATGACCACCTTGTCCTCGACGTCCAGCTGTGTGTGCAGCCTTATGGCAGTGAGGTCTCTGCAACATAACCCTGTGAGGACCTGTGTTTTTAGGTTTTTCGTGACATATATACACGATCTGGGGAGATCATGTTCGCCTGTCACAATAAGCTTACCTCCTAAGCTGGAGAGCCCCTGGATGTGGCCTCCTCTGATCCAAGGCTCTTGGATCAGAGCAATTGCCGTTTGTTGAACCTCCAGCCATTTACGCAACTGAGCCGTCCCATCCCGGCTGTGCTGGAGGTTCACTTGGAGGACACTAATCTTCGACGAAGGGGACGCCATCACTGGTCGTTTCCTCTTCGTCCCCCCCAAGTTTTAGCTCCGCGAAAAGGTCGCCCGGTTCGAGGTCGTCCCCCAGGAGGCCAGAGATTGAGGCCAGAACGTCCTCCGCCTCTTCTGCCTCCATGGGTGCGCCTTCCTGTACGACACTGGCGGGGGCTGTTGGTGGTGCTGTTGCAGGCACCTCCCCGCCAGTTTCGGCAGCGTTTGGGAGAGGATGGGACTCCTCTCTCGCAGGTAGCTGCTTGAGCTCCTGTTTGATGGTGGCCGTGGATGGGTCCCATCCCAGAGACGTCGGCATACCTGCCAGACCGACCCTGGAATTTGACGTACACCGTCCCCACTCCAAAAGCGAGACGGCGTCCGGCCTTCATAAGGGTCGGTACTTGGTCCTCTGGGACTCCGACCACCAGGAACCACGCGGCGTTTTGTTTCGTCGCGTTTAGCAAGGTCCACTTTGCGACCTCCACCTCGGGGTTCTGGAAGGACAGAACTCGCCCAATTTCGCGAGCGTCTTCCAGAAGCCCTTGTGGATCAGGGACCAGTAAGCCACAACGTGCCCGCTGAGGGATCTCAGTCTGGCGCTTCACGACCAACTGGACGTTGGGCGTGAGCACCATATCGCTTACGGCACGTTGTAGCCATGTGCGTGTGTGTTCATCCGCACACCACAGTTTCAGGACCCCCTCAGCATAGAACGGTTTGGCTCTAAACTTCGGAGGCTGAGTTTGTTTCCGAGCCAGGGCATCACCGAAAATACGAGTTTGTATCTCGGTGAGTACCTGCTCGGATACGTCCTTGCCGATACGCCCCGTGCGCGCGCATGTAATTGCGACGTCAAGAGGCGTACTCGCAGCTTGGGCGTAGGTTGGCCTGGCGACCTTTTTGGTTTGGTCCAGCCTCTGCCTTTTGTACTCCCCGCGAGGCGAAATCGTCTCGTTGAGAGCACGTTTGGCAGAGGACTGACCGTTCCCATTCGGTCGCTGTTTAGCCCCCTTCGCTTCGCCACTGGTAGGCGGAATATTCCGTCCACCAGCGGCGAAGCTAAGGGTACCGATGGCCTCTGTTTTCGTTTCCGAGACAGAGGGTTGTGAGGAAGAAAGCAGAGGCTTGGCCGCGGTCGCCGCCATACGCCTCTCCTTCTTCGTTTTTCGGACCTTCCGTTTCTTTGGCTTGACTGGTTCGGCAACTGCCTTGCCATCCACGCCAATCGGTTGGGTGCGTGCCCTGGTCCTGTTTACCCCCTTTCTCTTAGGCAGTTGCCAGCCTTCCGAGAAAGCGTCCTCCGGTTGGCAGGAAGCTACCGGACTGACGCTACGGGGGCCTTCCCCGGGGGGAGGTTTGTGAGACAAAGGGGTTTCCCCCTTATGTGTGTGATTACCTTCGCGGGTACCCGTAGATGGAACCACTGAGCTTCCCGTGAAGGTTGTTTCGGTGCCCGCACTGGTACCCGTAGATGAAACCACTGAGCTTCCAGTTTGGGCTGAGGTTGTGAGTCTCTGTTTTGTGTGTTTGCCTCCACCGGTACCTGCAGCCGAGGCCACTGAGCTTCCGGTTTTGGCCAAGTGTGCGCTGAGGGCGCGTGTGGTGCTTTCGCCCTCCCTGGTACCCGTAGTTTTAACCACTGAGCTGCCAGTTTGGGCGGTGTGGTGAGTAATGTGGGTGCCTTTCCCGGTGCCTGCAGCCGGGGCCGCTGAGCTGCCGGTTCGGGCCAAGTGTGCGCTGAAGGCGCGTGTTCCGTCATTCCCTTGACTGGTACCCGCAGTCTGGACCACTGAGCTGCCAGTCTTGGGATTTGTGGTGTTAGGTTTTTTATTGGTAGTTGGCGGCCTATCCATGTTATTGTTAAATTTTAATTTCGTCCCTTTGGCTTCCCACCCTCCACGGAGCCCGCAACTGGGAGTGCCTTACTCGACTTAATTCGAGGGGCACTAGGACTACCAAAGAGATATAGGAGTGCAAGGCTGGTTTACAGTGCGACATCGGGGGCTCGATCGGGTTGGCGCTGGGGGCATGAAATGGCCTACCCACAGCGGCTGGTCAACCCTCACTTACCCCGTCAGCATGACCATTACCCACCACGATAGTCGTCCAAAGACGGTTATCGTGGACCCTACACTCCTCGCCAGTGGCCCACTAATGGGACACCTTGACCTAATTTCCCCAACCATGGCTAGTGTTTGGGGCTACCGTTTAGCCTGAAATCCAGGCCAAAGAGGGCGTGTTGCCTCGCGGACGCATAACCGCCAGCGACGTTTGGCTCAGCCCTCCAGGATCCCTTCATCCCTGCGTACGACGCTCAACTGCGCAGGTCCATGACGCAGGTGACTGCCCAGTCACAGGGGTTATTTTTGTTTCAAGGTTTTCTTCCCCTAGCCAGATGGTCCGGTTATGGCGTCGGAGATTCGCCCTCGTGCATCATATTTAACTACTACAGTTCCGAGGTAGGTGGAATGAGCGAGGCTCGTTATAAACCATAGCATTGCCCGGAGGAGACGACCCGCCCGGATGTATCCAAGCGAGCCCGCACCCAGGCCGCGGCGGCAGCCTGGGAGCGGCGGGGACGTATATGAAGCACTTGCCGTAGCGCGCCGAACAGCCTAGCTTCGCTCACCTAGGCGTACGCTATTGTCGTCTTAGCATTTATGTTAAAGGTAAATTCCCTGGCAGAAGTCACCCCACTAAGGACTAAACACCGACCCCCCCCCCCCAATTTCGACCTAACAATATTACGTATTATTTTCATAATTATATCAAATTTTGATTATGTCAAGAGTCAAATATTTAAAAGAAATTTCTAAATTAATGTAAATGTCTAAATTACTTACTGTACCTAATAAAGAATCGTATAAATTTACTGAGTTTTACTATACCTGTATATAGTTTAGCTGGAACACGGTTGTATGGGAACCAAATAAAAAGATTATGAAAATTTGGTAATAGTTTAATTAGAAAATGGTACGATGGGAAACAAAAAAAAATATTCTGAGAATCTGGTATAACTATATTTGGATTATGAAAATATGGGAAACAAAAAAATACTATTTGAAAATTTGGTTTTAGTGCACCTGGAAATTGATTCATCTGGGAAATTAAAAACGGAATTATAGAAAGTTGTCATTCATTACATCTGTCTTCTAAAAGTTCTATCAATCGTTTTCGGGGTTTTAAGATTCGGGTAATAGGAATTCGATATTTCAATAGGTTACCCAGAAATTCACCACCGAGCATGTACTACGAGGAATATTTTTACAATAGTTCCGGATATCTTTTGAACCTAAACTATATAGGCATGTTGCATACTTGCTCTGAAATTCATTGAGTAATTATTACCTACCTGTGTTTAAGTTAGTAGATAAGAAGTCGGCCTTACGATCGAGAGGTCCTAGGTTCGCAACCTAACCATTACACTACCTCCATGACCCCATTCCAAACACAAGTAATTTAACTTAGCTGGAGTGGTTAACGGGACTACTAGTAGGTAATTTCGGTTACTATTTACTGTATAAAATTATGAAACTTAAGTATAATGGTTTTTGTTTCTTTATACACCAGTAAATCATCAATAGGGTAGGCAGAGGTGTGTTAAATTGGTGATATCGCTATGACGTTTTAATCTATCGGGGTTGATCCCAGTAGATTGATTAGGTCACAGAATTCGGTTAGGAGACAACATGTGGCTGTTGGCAGTTGTACGCTTTAATCAGATGTTATATGGTCGTAATCGCACAATTTTGTTTTTGACTGGGCCAGTTATACCTCTGAATAACTAGTTGGAGTGAAGTGGACCACTGAGAACAAACTGAGATTTCTTATCGTGCTGTTTGTATGTAACTTACTTCTCAGTATTTTCCTTCTCAGTTTTTGCGAGTATATGTTAAATTAACAAAAGAAAGTGATTGTAAAAAGTCTCCAAAAAGTATAACAAGAATATTTTAGTCGAGTTGAAAAGATTTCTCTGTCTAATGTTATGAATATGCAAAAAATATACATTAACTACGTGCCCCTCGTGTTTGCCTCAGTTTATCTTTAACACGAAGTTGAAGATAGCCTGACAAGATACCACTAAAATCGAGATATGAATCAGCAACTTTACAACTTACCTGTACAATTATAATGTCCCAGGAAACATGTTTTCACCAAAAAAATACTCAACTGCTTATGTAAATTAATTTCATGTTGCTATAGATTATAGTACTTATTACCTTCATTTTATAAAACAATGCATAATTATTGTTGACATAATGTACGAAAAGTGTTAATTTGTCTACAAACATGATGGTGACCTCACGTCCGCGTGGTTCCTGGTGGAGTAGAAGAATAAAAGGGTAGCCTATTTGTCCCGCGTATGGGACCACCAAGATTTTCGACAATCTCACCTGCTGATCGATAGACGAGGCTCTGGCGCAGGATTGCCTCTGGGAGTTGGCGGGTCACACGGCAGTTGCTTTGCATAATTTGGTTAAATTGACTTTACAGTCAATTAAACCAAATTATGGAAAGAAGGAATAGGAAAGCGACCTCCGGGCTCCATTAGTGCAAGATTTGGATGCAACCAGGATTGGTATTCGGATGAAGAACGGTATAATATATGATAGTGGTACCTTTTTTTTAGCGGGTGTACACCCCCACGGGCTTCACCCCAACGGTGCTGACGGTGGGCGTGTCGGAATCGGTCTGACTAAAACCACACGGTGTCCTTCCCAAGTGTCCATTGCCGGGCACCCCGAGTAAGCTCTCGAAAGGATAACTTTGGCCGCCACCGCGGCCTCGCCTGGTGGGGTCGGGTTTTATCCCGCGTCGGTGAGTTGGCAGGCGTATGTAGGACACACACGACACGCTTTCGCCACGGCCTGCTTCTGTAAGGATGGCGAGTCGGCCAACTGCCGTCCTCAGGCCCCGATCATGGAGGTCGGTAGTCCCGAGCGTATATGAGTCTGCGGCGTCCTCGCCGCAGACTGCGGAACTCGGGGGCAAGGTTCTCTCCCGCTCCCTCTCTGCCGTCTCTTTCGCGCGCATTTCCTGCGGTGGCGTGCCACTTGACCCCACGGAGACCATGGCCCTCACCATGGTCTCCAACAAGAGAACGTCCACGACCAGGACCACAACAAGATCCCGGCGTTGACTCGCCCACGCAGGGTACTCCACCAACGTATGGAGCGCCGTGTCTTCGCCAGGATACTCGCGTGCTGGCACTGCGGCGTTGTCTCACGGTGGATGCGCCATTGACACTTACCGAAGCACCCGTGTCCGGTAAATATCTGGCATATCCGGTAGGAGAGGTCACCGTGGTGCCTCTCCCACCACTCTCTCATAATCGTACTCACCGCCGCAATGATGGATTCCCCCCACCTTGGATGCTCAAGTCGCACCCTCCATGTCTTCATTCGTTCCCGGTGGAGCTGGGACCACTGAGCCCTGATTTCTCGGGGCTCCGGCCTATGGCCCCGCTCCAGCGCCTCCTTGCGCCACTGTTACAGCAACGCAAGGGCTCTCGCTTTCAGGTCCCATGGAGGGGTCCCGGCTAGGAGACATACATCTAAAGTGTAGTATGTATCTTCGTAGAATGTTACTTCTTTTCACAAGCTTGTACTTAACTCACCTTGTTAGTTACTATGGGTCAAAACTTGAGTCTGAATTGTAAGCCAAGCCCAACTAATTGAACATGCTTGGTCTGGATGACCATTGACCATGCATAGTTTGCTAGTTGACATCATTCTCTTGTCGGTTAAAGCTGTCAAAAAAAGTGGCAGGGTACCTAAGGATGTGATCTTTCGTTAAAGAGATCACACGTGTACGCAAACGCAGACAAGAAGTTATTTCGGTTTGCTACATCCATTGTGCTGATTATTGTCATAATTCAGATGAACGAACGCAAGACAATACACCGTATTTGTTGGACAACATGGCGACAAACTACCATCTCTTATTGCGTACTCACATAAGGTTTATTATTAAACATTGAGTTAACTCTAACAGGGACACAGAAAGCGCAAGTAGTGATAAATGAGTAATGATCGTGACCGACCCGGTGTTTTAGTTGAAAGTTGACCTCACATAATCTTTATATAATATTGTTCTAAGCCGGACATCACATTGCTATTTTTGACCAGAAAAAAAGAAGAGAATTCATTGCTGGTTACAATACGTCATTGCATCTATAATTAATTTTATAATTTAATTAATCTAACTTATTGATTAATTTCGACATATTAAAATGAAAAAATGGCGATAAGAATATAAGACCAGTCTTTTCATGTAATGCTGTACCTTTTTTTTTTTTTTTTTTATCGTGCGGAAATCCCTTCGGATACCCCCCCGCCGGCCAGCGGGGGCGGTTATGTCGGGCTTGCACCGACTAAAACCGCACGCCGTCTCGGGTCTTCAGACGCCGGGGTGTAAGGTTACCCATAGAGCATATCCCTCGCACCCCGGCTGACCCTGGGCCATCTCACCACTAACAGCATCGCTCATCCTGTCTCCTCTGAAAGCAGATGAGTACGGAGAGCGATGTGTTCCCGCCACGTTGGGTATTGGCCGACGATCAATGCCAACCCTATGAAGGGGTGAAGGGGAAGCCATTGACCGCCGCCCAGGGTGTACCGGCCGCTCCGATTCCGTTCCCCCCGGACTGCAGCGGGATCGGAATCGGAGCGACACTCGAGGAGGTTACCCAACACATACCCCTGTAATGCTGTACCTACAAATAAAAGTAAAGAAAGGTAAAATATCAATAATCAAATAAGTTTAAGAATACGGCGGGGTTCATTAAGAGAGCCATGAAAGTAAAAAAATGCTTAAACGGTAGCTAAGCTTCTCTGCTATATTATATTAATACAATATTTGTAATACACCTCTACCTACCCCTTCAGGGATACAGGCGTGAAGTTAAGTTATGTTATGTTATTAATATTTGGGTACTATTTAAGTTACTATTTAAAGTAATTGCAAAAGTAAAGAAAATAAGAAAGAAAGAAAAATCGCTTTTTTTAGTGCTACAACACATCATGGTGACAGGCAAAATTAAAGTACTTAGGTCTAAGTATATTCTGCGTTGTACGGTTGATTTTATAAAAGATGCTTCGGAATTATACACATTATTATGAATGCTCGAAGAATTTCAGTCGCAGAGACATTTTTGGTCACATAATGCACAGAGTACACACACTCCGTCAGTGTTATCTTTAAATCTTAAAAGTACTTCTTCCGTGTGGGAATTGACCCCACAGCACTTAGCGCCTACACAATAGCAAGGTGACCCTTAATCCATTGCGTCACTCAAGCAGCATTTTCTATCATTGCATTGTATATACAAGTGCGTAATGATCGGTTAAAAATCGAGCATTCGTGCAGTCAGTACGGGGAACGAGCTGCTCGTACAGTATCCGGCTTTTCATTTGGCACCTCGCCGGGAAGAAAGGTGAAAGTCCAGCTAAGATTGGATAACTTCGGTTTTCTACGGGAATCAAACGGTCAGTCCGATGTTTGATAGAGAAAACGCTCTATAAAACCGAAACTAGCCGATCTTAGCCGAATTCCCACTCTTCTTTCCGACGAAATAAAAAATAGCCAAATTAAAAACACAAAGATGTCATTCTCAGATTTCAAACCATAGAGTAATTAAAATCAAATTAATAAAGTGGTCAATGAATATACCTACTACTAAACTCCTAGCATCTACGAATACACTCGTTTGACTTTTAAAATGCACCGCTTCTTTTGTTTGTTAAATGATTCAGTTATTATTTAAATTATTTAATTAAAACCTAAGAAATGCTAAACTTGGAGTTTAAAAATATTTTTTTTGATGATTTTGATGTTGTACTTTTTTGTCTTCTTGCTATATTAAAAAGTTTAACTGTCTAACACATAACAAAACAAGATAACGAAACAATTGAAATAAATCTATTACTTGTACCTTTCCACTATAATATTTAATAAATTACACCTGACCGGTTTCGCTTTGCGGCATTCTCAAAGGTTTTTTATATTTATTTACACGTTACAGTACCTAGTGACTGTAACGTGTAACTAAATATAAAAAGCATATATGTGTAGCAAGTTCCACCAAGTGCCATTAATCAACAGTATAAATAGTAATGAAAGAACGCTAAATATGAAGTTCAAAACATTTTATTTCCAATATTCATCAGTTATATTATACAGTTTAACGGTGTATACAAATAACAAAATAGGAAGCGATAAGGCTAACACTGAAGTGAATTTTCTCGTAAAATTACGACAAACGACACCTAATCTTTTAACAATGGAGTGTTAAAAGATGCATTTATGTTGTGAAAGCTGCGTTGGTGTTTGTTGAATAGAACAGTGAGATAAAATTCGATGCTTCCGTATTTTATATCCTTATATGTTTAGTAATTGTGTTATGTTCATGCAGTTATTATGTTGTTTGTAAGTAATCGTATTAAATCTGAATGATTTAAATGATTGAAGTCATTATTGATACAGGTGTAGGCAGAGGTGTTTTCAAATTATGCATGAATTTCATGCGCCATTGAAGTAGGTCAAAACGTAATGTATCAAAAATGAAACCGCGGAATATAGCTACTTTGATACACATTTTAGTAAGCATTGAAATTTAGTATTGAAGGAGTTAACAATAAAATTATTACTATTATTATATTGTCGGAAGTTTACGCGAATATCACACATTGAAATAAATCTATTTTTAACGGATTCTATCGCGATCTCCCCTGTGACCATGGCTGCTGAAAATCAACCGAAACGTCGGGATCAACGTAAAATATAAAATAACATCAAATAAATCGCGATAGAATCCGTTAAAAATAGATTTATTTCAATAAAATTATTATAAAAAAATCTTTTTTTTAATGATGTAATAACATACCAGTGTCTACGAAGTTTCCGAAATAAAATCATAACACTTAAGAATGAGTCACTATTTCCGGTCCTCTGGCCGTTTTTTTCATCTTGGTAGGAGGCACAGAACTTATTTGCATACCTTATCTGTTACTTGACCTATATGAGGACTGAATCAGCGTCTGTCAAAAAGTCTCGCATCGGATGACGATAAGCTCATGGAAAATTATGGCATCCGTTTTTTCCATAGTCACACACAAGCCTAGTGCGTTGATTCTTCCGACCACATATATATGACACACACGGTAGTCAGGTTTGTCATCTTATCGACCTTTTCCCTCGGGTCCAATGTGTCATCAGCATACTAGACGGACAGTCCGGGAGTAAAGAATTCATGGGACTGTCCTCGCAAAACTCCTAATCGTTAAATAAAGTTGGAAAATCAACATTTGGAATTTTCTCTAGTACTTTGTAATTTCAATGCAATTTTCTTTTATAGCTCATCTTCTTTTAATAATATATGATCTTATTAGAATTCTATAAAAGTTTCGTCAGTAATCGATATATACAGTGCGTTGCGTCGCCTTGTTGTGTGCCTATAGCGTCACGTGATCGCATCACCAACCATGAGAACGGTTCTGATTCTCGTTTCAAAGAGTACTTGGTGAACCTCACAATATGACAAATAAATTTAATTTATTTACTCGAGATTACATAAGAGTGTAATAATGTTTTGTTAATATCAAATATAATTAATTAAAGAATAATACCCGTGAGATTTGGGTGTCTCAAATAACGGAAACGGAAAAATGGATGTGGTTTGTTTAAATCATAATAGGTAATATAAAAGGTGTGTGTTATATTTAAAAAAATCTAGGTAAACAGATATAATGCGCCCAGAGAGATAGTCACGGTTGTTAATCATTTTCGAATGTCTGCGAAACTTCGTAATTATTAGAAGAATGACCTTAAACCTTTTTATAGAAGACAAGTCAAGTACTGTGTATAATTTAGGGTCGTAGTTTAGGGTAAGGCACAAGGTTTGGGCTCAGGTTATTGACCGCACCGGTCCTACACCGCGCTGTGTCCACATAGATGGCATGTGCGTTGCTCCCCGAGCTTTATCACCTGAAAATGGAGAATCAAGTACATAGGGGTAGTAGGTCTACTATTGGTGGTGAAATGCCGTTCGTCAAACCATCACGACCCAGGGCCGTCCTAGCTGGAGGTTTTACTTACCACGCTTGAGGTTTGTCTGTCATGGATGTGACAGCACTACACATTCGTTGCAGTCGTGGAAGTCTATGTCTGACTACCGGTCAAACACCTTTAATGGTTTTTAGGATTGATGTCCATATTTTTTAGCGACATTTGTTTCACCGCAGCCTCGACAAAAACAATATCTTCCAGAAGGAGGTGGCACAACATGCCACCCTGAGTGGTTGTGCGTGTGAATGGGATGGGATTTCTCCTCCACTCTTCTTCACTCAATATTCCCACGTATGATTGATATTCATGTGTATCCGGATATCACCCTGGTTAAAGACCAGTATGTCATCTCCCGAGGTCCTCGATGAAGGTCTTTTTGATGTCATACCAAAGTAGCACCGACTGTAAATAACTATCAAACGTAGATCTATGATCTACGTTTGATTTGTTGTCTTAGCGTGGTAAGAGCTCCATATAATCGTCATTTCCTTTTTACAAGCTTTTATTTAACTTGCACTGTTCGTATGTATGTTGTTTGTAAAATTTGCAAACTATTTTTTGACCATTTGTTGACATCCTATTGAACGAAAATTTTGCATTCAGTTTTAGTTGTGATGACAATGCAATAATATGGAGCAGGTCTGTTGATGGAGTAGGAAGGTGGTCACAGGAACTTCTAAGCTAAACAACATAAACCTATCGAGTTCGGACCCATTTGTTTTGTCTTGGCTAACACTGGTATTATATTATGGTATTCAGGGTCTGAAGATGGAGTAGGAAGGTGGAAATAGGAACTCCTAAACTAAACCAGATAAACTTATCGAGTTTAGGCTCATTTGTTTAGCTTTGGCGAACTCTTTGTTGTTACATGGTATTGAGGGTCAGTCTCAAGTTACATAATATTACTAAAACTAAAAAGTTGAAAATAAAATAATTAGTAATAAAAAAACCTGATTTAAAACAAGCTTCTATTCAAAAATCTAGTCGCACTAAAACGAAAATAAGAATTTTATGCTCTAGCTGCACTGATTTGAAGTGCTTGTATTGCGCAAGTTATTTCTCTGGTATTGGCGCTACAAGCTTTTTTTTCAAAAAGTTTTATTTTATTTTTTGGCTAGATTTAAAAAGTTTAGGTTGAATTTTTGAAAATTTAACGTGAAAGAAGTTTAGTAGAAGTGGGGAAGGCTAAATTGCCCGGAAGTAAGTCTATGTGTGTCACACGAACCATAAATTTTTGCATTAATTTCTCGTTATCTATTTCTGTATGAAAGAAGGACAAACTATTAAATTCTTTAATATAGTTACACTTAAAGATAGCTTGTAGTTTTTAATTACCTCCGTATGCTTGAAGAAGACCCATGTTAAGTGTTAGGTTGCGTTAAGTTTAAACATCATGGTAGGTGCAATGAGAACTTTTAGCAGACCGAGGACCGTATGAAGCAAGAGGTACTTCATGGGAATCTTTCACGACTGAGCACTGAGCACTCGCCCGGCACTCGTGCTAATGTAGAATGTTTATTGTGCGCGTGCTGTAACTGACGCAACGTATTTTATTTTTAATGAGATAAATATTGTGAATTAGAAACAGCGTTGAAGTAATAATCAGAAGTGGTTATTGACAAAATACTACTTAGTATAATTTGCAAAGTATGTAAGTGCGGCTGCTGTGTGCGATCTCAAGATGGATAAAATCTTATTGCTTATTTCTGCTAGGTATTTACGAGCTCTATTTTTTGGCTCCATGTGCCTTGCATTCTACTTGACATTGTCCATACTCAAGGGCACGGTTGGAAAATGTCCGGTAGTTTATAAGGACCGAAGGGAACACTGTGGTGTGTTTTATTTAGCGTGGGATACAATACACCCCGCTGGGGTTGTTATATAGGTAGGTTATATAAAATAATTGGTAATTGCATCACCTTGTATCTGCGCGATAGGTATAGTAGGTACAATCGTGCATTACGAAATTGTAAATAATGCGTCATCGTTATCAATATATTTTTATTCATATTATACTATTTCACAATTCCTATCCGCCATATCCGCCATTCTATCAATATCATTTGTAATAAACACTTGGGTAGACCCAGGAGTTTATTACCCGTCATATGAACTATTAAGGATGTGTGGTAAAAAGCCACACATACCCAAACATACATATTCAATTTTATACAGAAGGAGAATATCATAAGACATTATAAGATATCCTATTCCGACTTGTAGTAGTTAAAATACGTTACTTGATATGGTGGCACTCATAAAATCCTAAGAAGTCATATCAAAACGAGGAGAAGTAGTAAGCGGAACCCGAGCTACGAGGGCCCTCGGATGCAACCGGCAACAACGCATTATGATGATTTGCTTAGTGTTAGCATGTGGAGTGACACTTCTAGTGTAGTAAACGTGGATGCTTAAAGCACCGTTAATAGCTAACTATCAGTTGGACCAATTATCTAATTGTCTACCATTGAGAGCTTAGTAGTCTAGAAAAGTCGACTAAGGGTCCTACCAACCCTAAGAAGAAAGCTGCGCCAGAACCTCGTCCTCAAGGATGATGGTAGGGACCTGTATAATATAGGTCCGTAATTTTACTTCGAGAGTTATATGTTCGATGAATGGAAAGTCGACAGAACGTTTGATCGAATATTGCTATTTCGAATGAACCGTTTATCGCCAAACGCAACTTCGACTGAACGTTTTATCGAATATTTATCAATCGATGGACTGATGTCCGAAAATTAGTAAAGTGGGTTAGGTTAGGTTAGCACTGTGACCCCAACAGAGCGCAAGCCGAGCGAGCGGAGCGAGCGTGCCGCGGTAGCGGCCGCCTAAGCGCTGGAATCAGTAGTCCGGAAAGTTTATGGCAAGAAGTCATGTCTAAATCTCATTCGAAACAGCAATCCATCGATTAATAAATATTCGATAAAACGTTCAGTCGAAGTTGCGTTTGGCGATAAACGGTTCATTCGAAATAGCAATATTCGATCAAACGTTCTGTCGACTTTCCATTTATCGAACATATAACTCTCGAAGTTTAGTTACGGACCCGTATAATATAATGTTCTTATGTAAAAATGTCTTTTTAAATATATACATAGTAAACTCCCATCCTTGTGTTTATCTTGCATACTTATTGTGTTCTTCAATTACACCTCCATAAATAAAATACGACGGTAATCTTTCAACTCAATGGCAACTGAGTCATCAAATAACAATATAATTAGTTATTTAATTCATTAATTGCATGTAGTTAATCCAACAAACAGTGGGCTGTGAGGAATTACATGTAGGCACAGTCATTACGGTGTCCCACGCTGCACGCCTTCTCTGATTTGTATCTAAACTTATTTGTGTACATTGCAGACGAAGGATATCTAAACAATAGGATGTTTTCAAAATGTTTTTGTACCTGCTGCTTAATAAGAACTGTAACTGACTACAGAACGATGCAGTCTCAGAATTTAAAATAAGAATGTTGGATTTAAAGTGCAGTCTTAATTTAACATTTGTTTCCTACTCGTAAGTACCTTTTTTTTTTTTTTTTTTTTTTTATCGTGCGGAAATCCCTTCGGATACCCCCCCGCCGGCCAGCGGGGGCGGTTATGTCGGGCTTGCACCGACTAAAACCGCACGCCGTCTCGGGTCTTCAGACGCCGGGGTGTAAGGTTACCCATAGAGCATATCCCTCGCACCTCGACTGGCCCTGGGCCATCTCACCACTAACAGCATCGCTCATCCTGTCTCCTCTGAAAGCAGAGGAGTACGGAGAGCGATGTGTTCCCGCCACGTTGGGTATTGGCCGACGATCAATGCCAACCCTATGAAGGGGTGAAGGGGAAGCCATTGACCGCCGCCCAGGGTGTACCGGCCGCTCCGATTCCGTTCCCCCCGGACTGCAGCGGGATCGGAATCGGAGCGACACTCGAGGAGGTTACCCAACACACACCCCTACTCGTAAGTACCTTCTTGTCAAAGATTGTTGTAGGAACTTATATTTCCAATACCGAAAACTAATAAATGGTTTTAAGATAAACGATAGAGAAGTTAGAGAAACGTTGAAACTTTTTTTTTTTTTTTTTTCCATTGAAGAAATTCAAATAAAATATTTAGATTTACAGAAAACTTTTATGAATGTAGGTAGGTATGTATTGAGTTCTAACAGAAATACCAACTCAAAAGCTTGATAACAAAGTCAATCTTGGTAATCTATAAGGTAGGTTATGTTTTGGGCCCAAATTCGCAAGAATCGCAACGTATATAATTAACTATATAATTTACTATTCATGTTATAATGTTATTAACTGACGAAAAAAACGGAGGAGGTTCTCAAGTCGACACAAAAAATTAACCCAGGTTCGAACTCATTCGTTTTTGAAACTTTCAGTAATCAATTTACTCTTTGAAATTGATCATTGCATTGTACAAAATATAATTAGATACAAAAAAAATCTATTCAATGAAGTAAGTATTCATTTTCATGTTGAGGGGAATCCCATACCCCGTAAAAGACCCATGAGGGATAGTTTATAAACCGTTCCGTTCAATAGGGTCTCGGTGGCAGGACCGCTGGGGTTCGTGGTCACTTCCTTCCTAATTAGGTATGTAGCGTGTGTCATGGTTTTACTCTAGATTTAGATCGAGACAGAGAACATCCAGGACGGGGCTTGAACCCGCGATCTATCCCTTACAGGGGAATGCTCTGACCGGTTCGATTCCAAGGTAGCCACTTCACCATTAACCCTAGTGGGAGTCTCCACACGTAAAGGTAACGAATGAAGTGTCTCATTAAAAGGTCAGTTATAAAGTGGTACTAGTGAAAGGAAACTTTTCGAGTGATTCTAAAGAAGTTTTTTGACCTAATTCTGTCAATCAACTTGAAATGGCTTATTAGATCTGTTGGCACCCAACGAGATGGGTTTATGTGTATTCAATCCGACAGCTTTAATATAAAACTAACTTATGTATGTACCAGTAGCGAAAGATAAACACTTCAGGAAGGGAAATTGATAAGATTTAGAATCTGTTCTTAATCTTCCTTAATTCCTGTGTTTCGGGTTTCGGAACACTAAAATTTTTACTACTAATCTATTAATAAAACTGTAAGTTTCTGACTACTAAAACTGGGAATAATATGCTTCATAATAACTTAAAATTATTCGTCCTTCTAGACTTTAGAGGGATGTCTTTTTTGCTGCGATTTCCCTACTTAACACGTAAGAAGAAACTTTCTTCTCCACTGATTATAGGTTCGCCTAACAATATTGCTATTTTAAAGAATAATGGATTAATTTTCGAATTCATAAATAATATTTCAACATTATATTTCAATAAAATAATTTATGAGAGCGATGATGTTATAGCTTAATGATTTAGACAACGTCCTCACAATGGAGATATATGGTTGGGGGTTCTAAATATACCCACGACATTGCTGATGTAAATCCACTAATGATTTAGTTGAAGGTCTTATGAACAATGCAAGTACTTAATGTCGGATTTGCGAAAATACTAATCAATTATCAATTAACTACTATTTAGTTTATTTTCAAACTGCGTACTAACACATTCTACAATCTTCCTGAGATCTGCTAACACAAAGTTTTTTTTGTAGTTAAAGTTAAACAGAAGATGGACTGGATATACTTGATATTTTCGGAAGTTTATGCGAATGTCACACATTGAAATAAAACTATTTTTAACGGATTCTATCGCGACTTATTTCATGTTATTTTTTATTTTACATTGATCCCGACGTTTCGGTTGCTTTTCAGCAGCCATGGTCACGGGGAGACTAAAGATGGTTTTTGTCTTGTAGTTTGAAGTGAAAGTTATCTCAAAGTACCCGAACTATGTTGAATTGTTGGTGTTACTATTTACGCAGAATGAACTCACAGTGCCATGAAGTATTGTTATATTTTGATTTTTCTTGGAATGAATTAAGTGAATTACTGGGTCCCAAGCTGGTGGTATATTCCAACCATCTTCTCCATTAAAATTCCATTAAATTTTAAAATTTCAATAGCTTCGCGGAGCATTCTAGGTAGGAATCGATTTTCTTTGGCGAGTATCTGTAGTTTATCAAATCTTAAGTAATGTTTGCTCCCCTGTAGTGTGATGTTGTTATTTTACTGCACATTGGGACAGATTTAGGTCCAGCAGTGGACTATAATAGGCTAATTGGTGAATGAGCCAATCCCGCGTATATCTAATTTTTTTTTCAAGTCTAACTGACATCAGGTGGATAACCTTGAATTACGGAGTCGACGGGAAATGCTACTGCTGCATGGTGTACCAGAGTGGGAGGCTGAAGACACAGCACAAACTGTGGTGAGTGCCATCAAAGACCATCTTAAATTTGGTGATCTTTCAGTGGTTGACATCAGACGTTGCCACAGAATGGGCCGACCGTTGGGTGCTGGTAAGTCTAGGTCCATTTTAGTCAAATTCCAACATATGGCTGTGCGGGATAAGATTTGGTTTACTAAAGCCAAACTCAAAGGCTCTGGCATTACATTATCCGAGTTCGTAACTAGTACCAGACATGAAGTCTTTATGGCAGCACGTGAGCGTTTTGGTATCTCGAGGTGTTGGACACGGAAAGGTCATGTCTACGTTCTTGGCACTGACGGCGCACGGCACCGAGTGGCTACCCTGGGTGAGCTAAACCAGCTAAATTTAAGGTCACAAAAACCTCCTGCTGAGAAAATTCCAATATCTTCCAAGCCCAGGCGAGCTGCGAAGAAGTAACATTTTCGTTTGTACTGTCTGATATTTATCTTTTGCATCATATTATTATTTTCCATAGCTGTCACTCTACCCGAATTATTATACTACATATTTACCACCGTCACATATGATAAGAATTTAAGATCAATAATTTTAATTCAACTTTTCTGAATAACCTGCTACCTACTTAGAAATTGTAAATGTCAATCTGACCTGACATAATAATGTAAACAAATCATAAGCGCTGCGTTCCAACTCCCATACCTTTAAACTATTATTCTCAACATGTAGTTTACGAAGTTAGTTTTCATTTGTGTACGGTTTGCCTTTTTAATTTTGTATATTAAGTACCATGTAGTATAAATAAGTTTGTCGAATTTGAAAGTGATGTAGTTCTAGTGTGACTTTTTAGTTTCTGTATTTAGATATTTTTACCCTGATAAATGTGAATTAGTATTTGAGGTAACATGCAGCTGGTGGATGGATAGAAGTAATAATAAAACAATAACATACAGTAAGTTATAGGTTGGTTGGTTGGACAAGCATCTACGATACCAGCGACGATGAAAGATTTGTAACAGCCAGTAGTTATGATAGCTTTACGAGTAAGCCTTCACTGGCTGCAACTATTGAAGCCCAATTTACTGACGTACCCAAGAATTTTAATGTAGTCCATATAAATGCACAGAGTACCTACTCCGGCCCATTTCCCGGATATGCTGACTAGTTTTGACTGAAAAATATCCATGCTATTCTTATTTCTGAATCTTTCCTCAAGCCTTGTCTACCTACAATTTCTTACTCACTGCCTGATTTCAATTTAATTAGAAACGATCGCATTGGTGCTGCTTGTGAAGGTGTTGCTATTTACCTACGTAATAATATTCCTTTCCATATTATAGATTCATCTCCACAGCCACCACCATCAAACGCCGGTGAGCACCTCTTCCTAGAGGTAGAACTCTTTCACACCAAATTATTACTGGGTGTCTATTATTGTCCCTCATCTAGAATAATTTTTTTCTCCTCGTTTGAAAACCTATTGGAACGCTACTGTCCCAGTTACAGTCATACTATCATTATGGGAGATTTTAACACGTGCCTTATAAAACAAGACTCTCGCTCTTCATCTTTCCTCAGTACTGTTCAATCTTGTAATTTGTCCGTTCTACCTTCCAATACTACGCATCACTTTCCGGATTGCGCCCCTTCTCTTCTAGATCTTATTCTTGTTTCTTCGACTAATCTAGTCGCTAAGCACGGCCAGTGCTCAGCTGATGCATTTTCTTACCACGATTTACTTTTTCTGTCATATAAACTTCGCCCTCCTATACCGAAACGTAAAATTCTTATGCAACGCAATTTTAGTAGTATGGATCTTAATAAATTTCGTGAGGATGCCAATGAAATCGATTGGAGTTCACTACTACAAGCCGAGTCTGTTAATGACAAAGTCAGTATACTCAATGGGAAACTTATTGAACTATACGACAGGCATGCGCCTGTGCGTGCAGTGAGAGTTAGGCACTTACCTTCACCTTGGCTCATAGCCGAGATAAAAGGTATGTTGTCAAAAAAAGCAACCGCCAAATGTAGGTTTAAGACTCGGCCTACTCCTAATAACCGCGAAAAATATATTACAATTCGAAATCTCTGCAGTAAGGTGTGTAGAAAAGCACAACGCCAATATATTCATAACTCGGTTGAGAATGCAGACCCAGCAAAAGTTTGGAAATTCCTCAGAATACTGGGTGTTGGAAAGTCACGTCAGGTTTCTATTCCCAAAAAAAAATATATCGATTTCCTTAATCAACATTTCTCATCGTCGTCTAAATGTGATCGGACTCACAAAGACAATACTTTGCAATATCTTTCATCGCTTCCAATACCTGACTACTCACCGTTCTTGTTTAATCAACTAACTGCTTGTGGTGTTAAAGAGTGTATAATGTCAGTAAGCTCCAATGCGGTTGGCAGTGACTGTGTAAGCCGGAACATGGTACAACCTATCCTGGAACAAATACTACCCATAATTTGCCATGTACTAAACCATTCCCTTTCTTGCAGCATGTTTCCAGATGTTTGGAAAGAGGCACAAATCATTCCTTTGCCTAAAAAATCTAATCCTTTGTCCCTTTCCGAGTTTCGACCCATTTCCATCTTACCTTTTCTATCAAAAGTCCTAGAACGCTTAGTTTACAATCAATTAGCTTCATACCTTACAAGGAACAATCTCCTGAATTCACTCCAGTCAGGATTCCATCCTGGACACAGCACGGCCAGCACATTGATCAAGGTTACTGACCAGATCAGGCTAGGCATGGAGAAGGGAAATCTTACGGTACTCTCCTTACTTGATTTCAGCAATGCGTTTAATACTGTAGATTTTCATATCCTGCTTGGCATACTGAGCTCTATTAACATATCTCCAACAGTGATTGATTGGTTTCATAGTTACCTGTTTGGGCGCCGGCAGCGTGTACGTGTTGAAGATTCCTTTTCCACCTGGCGTAATACATCTGTCGGTGTGCCACAGGGTGGCGTGCTATCTCCTTTGCTTTTCACAATTTTTATAAATTCCATCTCTAAGTCATTACATTGTTCCTACCACCTTTATGCAGACGATCTTCAAATATATACACAGGCTCCTTTACAGGAATTGTCGACAGCCTTTAATGCTATCAATACCGATTTGACGAGGATATGCACTTGGAGCAAGCGGTATGGGCTGGAAGTGAACCCCTCTAAGACTCAGCTAATAGTTATTGGTAGCTCCAGAATGTTGCCTCAAGTTAATTGGTCACAGTTACCAGATATCGTTTTAATGGTATTCCACTGGAAATATGCCAAAGTGTGAAGAACTTAGGGATATTCATCGACAGCACACTATCGTGGGGTCCTTAAAACCGTGAAGTTAGTCGCCAATTGTTTGCATCAGCAGGGTCTATGCGCAGACTGCGTAACTTTCTACCAACGACCACTAAAATTGCACTTGCAGAATCTCTCCTTCTTCCTCTTCTTGACTTTGCCGATGTCAGCTATCTCGACGTCACCGAGGAGCAACTCGATAAGCTTGAGCGCCTTCAAAACTTTTGCATTAGATTTATATTTGGTCTACGCAAATATGATCACGTATCAGAGTTTCGCATATTGCTCAAGTGGCTCCCAATTCGACTTCGACGGAATGCTCATATTCTTGCCATGCTTTATAGTATTCTCTTTAATCCCAATTCTCCCTGTTATTTAAAAGAACGTTTCGTGTTCCTCAATGACACACATTTAAAATCATTGAGGTCGTCAGAATCATTGGTATTGGCAGTACCTAGGCATTCTACGATTTTTTATGATAAATCGTTCACTGTACAGGCGGTACGGTTATGGAATGCACTGCCATTATCGATTAGACGGGCACAATCACTGGCCATCTTCAAAACGATGGTGAAAGAGCACTACCTGGGTCTATAGTCTCCCCGATTCCTTTTTTTTGCGCTATGTGCTGTCTAACTTTCGTACGAGATATAAAAATAATTTATGTGTAGGTTTAGTATATATATTTAGTATATATATATAAATTTTGTATGTATATATGAATAATTTATATTACCTACAATTATGTTCGATTATATATGTCTGTTTATGTATCATTGTATGCTTATTTTTAGGTATACAATGATACATAAACAGACATATATAATCGAACATAATTGTAGGTATATGTACCTACGGGTATATGTACCTACGGGTATAAGTAAGGTATATGTACCTTATTTTTAGGTATATGTACCTACGGGACCCTTGGGGGCGGCCCTACCGGATGGTGAGGGGCAAGCTGCGCCCCAAGGCCCCGCCGTTAACCCGGTGTCTCCAGCCGGATCTGCTCGGAGGAGTTGTTGGCTCCCTGTTCCCAGCGCGGGCGGTGGAACATGTTCCACCGCAGATGACTCCGCCTCGGTTGCGCATGGCGCCCGACGTGGAAGACGACGACGTGCCCGAGGTCACTTGGGTAGAACTAGAGCTGGCGGTGAGAAGGCTGAGAGCCAAACACACCGCCCCGGGACCCGACGGCATTCCAGGCCGAGCGTGGGTCCTAGCTCTAGTCGACGACGCTCTCGAGCCCCGACTGAGAGGGCTTCTCAGCGCATGTTTGGAGCGGGGCCAGTTTCCGAAATTGTGGAAGACGGGGAAACTGGTCCTCATCCGAAAGGAGGGGCGCCCGGCGGACTCGCCGTCCGCCTACCGGCCCATAGTGTTGCTCGACGAGGTGTGCAAGCTCTTTGAAAGAGTAATTGCGAAGCGCCTCGACGAGCACCTCTCAAGAGTGGGGCCGGACCTGGCGGATGGCCAATATAGCTTCCGCCAAAGGCGCTCCACCGTGGATGCCATCATGCGCGTGAGGGCTCTGGCGGAGGATGCAGTAGCCCGGGGTGAGGTGATGTTGGCGGTGTCCCTGGACATCGCCAACGCGTTCAACACCTTGCCCTGGAGTTGCATTAGGGAGGCGCTCGTGTATCACGAAGTGCCTCTCTACCTCCGCCGCATAGTCGGGGCGTATTTGACGGAGAGAGCCGTCATCTACCCAACCGTGACCGGTCTCGGTCGGCGTGAAATGTCGTGCGGTGTTCCACAGGGATCGGTCCTGGGGCCGCTCCTGTGGAACATCGGATACGACTGGGTGCTTCGCGGTGAGCTCGTAGGCGGTGCCGCCGTCACGTGCTACGCGGACGACACGCTCGTGACGGCGTGCGGGGCGACGTACCGCGAAGCGACCCGAAAGGCCACGACCGCGGTTGCCCAAGTCGTTAGGCGGATCCGGCGGCTGGGTCTCGAGGTGGCCCTGCATAAAACCGAGGCCCTGTTCTTCCATGGGCCTCGGAGCAGGCCACCCGAGGGATCCAGTCTCATCGTGGGAGGAAATCGCATCGGCATCAAGCCCCAAATGAAAATTTGGGGCTCGTGCTCGACGGCCGATGGGACTTCGGAGAGCACATCCGAAGTCTGGCCCCCAAATTGAAGGGCACAGCTCTTGCTCTGGCTCGGCTGTTGCCCAACATGAGGGGGCCCGATGACTCCTGCAGGAGACTTTACGCGGGGATCGTGCGGTCAATGGCCCTGTATGGGTGCCCAATATGGGCGGAGGCCCTGAGGACCAGAACTGTGCGGATGCTGCGCGCTCCGCAGCGAGTTCTGGCCATCAGGGTCATCCGAGGGTACCGCACGATCTCCTTCGAGGCGGCGAGTCTCCTTGCCGGAACTCTGCCATGGGACCTGGAAGCGAGAGCCCTTTCGCAACTGTACCAGTGGCGAAAGGAGGCGCGGGAGCAGGGATGGAACCCCGAGCCTCGAGAAATCGAGGCCGTGCAGTCCCAGCTCCGCCAGGCCATCGTGGTGGAGTGGAAGGAACGACTTGGGCAACCAAGCGCAGGGCACGCCGCAATAGCGGCGGTAAGGCCCATCATGGAGGATTGGCTGGAGAGGCGACACGGAAGCCTCTCCTACCGACTGACGCAGGTGATCTCAGGGAAGGGGTGCTTCGGGGACCACCTGCATCGGATAACGAAGGAGCCAACGCCTGAGTGTCATCACTGCGACGCGAGCGAGGACTCAGGGCTGCACACGCTGGCGGACTGCCCGGCGTGGGAGGCGCCGAGGCGTGACCTCGTGGCAGCCATCGGGGTGGGAGTCCTCTCGCTCGGCAGCATGATTGCGGCAATGGTGCGGAGCGCGAGCGCGTGGGCCGCCGCCGCCTCCTTCTGCGAGCATGTAATGCTCGCGAAGGAGGTGGCGGAGCGCGCCCGGGAGAGACTTAGAACTCTCCCGGTCCGCCGAGCCCGCAACTTGCTCGCCGCGCGTCGCAGGCAACTCAGGCGCCGGAGGTCGCTTAACGACCTCCGTCCTCCATGAGCGCAGGCCTGGGGGTGGCGGGTGAGGCCACCTCTCACCCCAGCAGAAGCAGGCCGGGACGGTGGGGCGACTAGCGCCCCTCCCCTAAACCGGGGCAAGACGGGGACACCGTGGTTCCCAAACCCGAGGGGGCCATCTCGAAACCGGAGATGGCCCAGGGTCAGTCGGGGTGCGAGGGATATGCTCTATGGGCAACCTTAGACCCCGGCGTCTGTAGACCCGAGACGGCGTGCGGTTTTAGTCGGTTCAAGCCCGACATAACCGCCCCCGCTGGCACGCGGGGGGGTATCCGAAGGGATTTCCGCACGATAAAAAAAATAAAATAAAAAGGTATATGTACCTAGTACATTGCAATCATATGTGTTTTTAATCTAGTCTGTTACATTATATGACTACGTTACTCCTCTATCTTTTCCTATTACACCAATAACTACCCAATATACGATTTAGCTCATTTAAAATTATGTCCATCCAAAGGTTGCCTGTAAGATATTGCTTTTAGCGATAAGGCCGCCATTTGTACATTTATTGTTTAAGTTACCATATATGTATATTCTGATTGGTGTACAATAAAGTTTATATCTATCTATCTATCTAACTGACTCAGTACTAAGCGAAATTATACACACTGCTTAAAATTACTCAGATATGGAGTCGCTTCTAAATCTTTGAGGTCTAATTCAATCTCACCTGCAAGTTGGTACATCTGTTGATGTACGGAAAAGTCTTTGGCGCCGGCTCTTCTCTCGCTGTTATTAGGTCAGACAGCAGTCGCTCCCACAAAAGCCAAGATAAAGTAATCCATAAGGAGAGGCAACGTAAGAGAGTGATACCCGGATTCCAAAGTGTAAGCTTAAGGCTCAACCGGCATTGGCTCTCGAATGATGATGATAACCCATGATAACCACATGCTCATAACTGTTAAATATGGTTCAGCAACTTTCAACCATTAGGTATATAAGTGGTGATGGGGGTGTGTGTTGGGTAACCTCCTCGAGTGTCGCTCCGATTCCGATCCCGCTGCAGTCTGGGGGGAACGGAATCGGAGCGGCCGGTACACCCTGGGCGGCGGTCAATGGCTTCCCCTTCACCCCTTCATAGGGTTGGCATTGATCGTCGGCCAATACCCAACGTGGCGGGAACACATCGCTCTCCGTACTCCTCTGCTTTCAGAGGAGACAGGATGAGCGATGCTGTTAGTGGTGAGATGGCCCAGGGTCAGCCGGGGTGCGAGGGATATGCTCTATGGGTAACCTTACACCCCGGCGTCTGAAGACCCGAGACGGCGTGCGGTTTTAGTCCGTGCAAGCCCGACATAACCGACCCCGCTGGCCGGCGGGGGGGTATCCGAAGGGATTTCCGCACGATAAAAAAAAAAAAAAAAGGTATATAAGTGATGCTTTCTTACAGATGCCATTACGAAGAGTATAACTACATATGTAAGTACATCGCTGTGTATTGCATTATTATAGTTATTTACATAATATCAAGTTACGTTATGTATTAGTGCGTCCGCGCATGTAATCGTTTATACATAATGCTTTTACCATGGATACAGCAATCACATGACAGATAATATCCACTTAGTCTTATCAAAGCAGTAACAAAAAATATTTTTAAAAGACATCACCTACTGATAACCTTTTAAGTAAATACTTATAGAGTAGTAAAAACCTATTCAGTAAAGACTTATTTGTTACTGTTGTCCGCGGCACCACCCGCCTATAATTCTGATCCCGTTACCGCAACCCACGGGAACCTATTTCAGACTTTAATCTATCTATTGACTTTAATCTATCTATCTACCTAAATTATTTTCTAATTGTACGGGAGCAAAGCTTTTTACAAAAGCCTAAATTATGTCCAAACAGAACGAAATTTATATTTTTTAGATAATACAGGCTGGATTACGTGATATTTACAAAAATACACATAAATAAACTTGATGGCCAGCACATGTTGAGGTGCCATTTAACTGTCCAATAGTTAAATTAAGTTAAGTTAAGCTTAATACCTAGGTACTTTATGGATTCTGATGTTCATGAGTATGATGTAATGCAATAAAATATTTTGACTCATGAGTAGGCAAAACAATATTTCGTTGAGATAATCATTGTTCATCATGTCTGATAAATTACGTGAATGTTTTTACTGTTGTGCCCAGAGTTGAGTTGTGAATGAGACAAGTTACACAATGTAAACAAGTTTGTAGTAGGTGCAATAGTTTCGAATACATAATTTACATTATTATCTTATATGTGGTTGTTGTTAAACAAAATGAAGTAACATTACATGTCGGGGCGGCGTAGCGTTGCGCGCCCCCCCTTTTTCCGGGGGCAAGACGGCGACACCGTAGTTCCCAAACCCACCTCAAAATCGGAGATGACCCTCCAGTCTAAGAGCGAGGGGAATGCATTAACCGTTAGCTTCGTTTGCTTTAAAATAAAATTACTAGAACTATGACAAAATTACTTACAGTGATATAAAAAAAACATTGGCAACACTTGATACGTCGCTGACTTAAGTTGACATAATTATGGTCCATGACAATTTATTATGACCATTGAACATACGCTAGACAGCTCAACATCATATAATAATACCGCTCCCAACATAACATAACACAAACGTCAAATGCTCTCTGTAACCGGAAAATCACCGTAAGTGTCAATGAATCGCTGAATTGTTATACGGTTTAATTCTAGGCTGCGGATTGTGCAGTGATCATCAGCGGGCGGGCGGCGAGCTTTCGGATCTCCCCTCTTTACAAGACGGGCGGGCGGCGCGAGCGCATCCAACCGCCAGTCCTTTCGCGACGCACCTCGCGACAACATGTCCCCTGTGTGGATCTTGCTAACATTGCTCCCCATCTTGGGTAAGTCGACCGACAGCGGCGTGTGACCCATAGCCGCACCACCTGTTTCTACGCTGCATTCTATTGTGACAATATTGGAAGTGACCGGAATATGTTTAACGTGCATTTTTTATTGTTGTAAGGTGCCAAACAAGGTAACATTACATGTTAAAAAAACAGTTTTGTGTGTTTTGTTGCGATTGAGTATTGAGGAAGTATTGGTGTTAGTGCAGCATGGTTGCAATGCACGTGCTCTGTGAAAGTATTATACGTAATATTAGTGCCTAAATAAAATACAGGAGGACCGGGCAATAACAATTTCATTTGTTTTCTTAAAAAAAAAAACTTTAAATTATGTTAAACACATTTCATTTCAACAAATTTAGTCCGTTTATTTTAATTGAAGTAATCTTCATATGTCCTTAAAAGTATAAATCTTTTTATTGTTATTTTCATTGGTATTCAAAGAGTGAATTCCTCTATTTTCACTGATATTAGAACACTCGTTTGAAATGATTTTGTTTACCTATCACAATATATTTTACATATAATGATGTAATACCTATCTAGCCCATAGAAGTGTATTTTGCGTATGGTCAAGATGCGCGAACTCCTTGTATGATGCCGGTATGAGCGTAATGCACAGGCATCGTTGCGCAACCGATGCACTTTCCTTTCGCTCGACGCAGCGTCGTCGTCGGCGGCGCCCGCGCAACCGATCGCGCATCACGACGATAATCGATTCCCCGGATTTCGCATAAGTGATTTTCCCACGCTCCGTTCTCCGTACGAACTAGGGCGGCGTGACGGCCGCCAGCGAACGGATGGGTAACCTCAAGGTTCATATGTTTGAGCACTTACTTGAGGTGATTCGTGACTGGTAAATATTTATAACAAAACGTGAACGGCATCTGACCTAAATAGGTCATCTTTACGGTAAACTCGGTATTATACGACCTACTTGGGTCAAAACGCTATGGTAACGGCACGGAAAGGCTTCGATATTTAAGAAATACTGTGGTTAAAGGTGTCTGTGGCACAGCAAGAATGTAGGTTGACCGGCCGCCAAGTGTATTAGGCAATTACCAGTCTAGTCTGTGGTTAATGTAGTCATTTGTGTGTGATATTTAATCCCCTTTTTCACCGACTGCGAAACCAAATACAGTCGCTATTAGGGCAATATTAAGTACCGATGCTGGAGTACTAAATGACGATAATTTTTAAAAATATTTGCAGTCTTGGAATAACAGTCATAATTATGTGTTCTTTTTCGCACGTTCGGTATAAATCACTATGAAAAGGAAACACAAATAGATTGCCATCTTAGTCGTTTAATAGGGTATTTCGTACTTCTTACTTTGAAAATGACAGATTTCTATACTACCGTTCATTCTTTAGGAAAACTCTTCTTATGGCTAAAATTTCCAGAAACCCCTTCTAAATTGAATGCTTACAATATAAAAGGCATCCACTGTAAAAACCACAAAGTTCGTAGCCCCAGTGATGTAGGCTCTGCGTTGATGAATCAGTCAGGTCAAGTAATTATCAATTATTATCTACTAGCTGTTGCCCATCGGAAGCTATTCCAGGGATAAAAAGTAGCCTATGTTTTATTCCAGACTAAAATCTATCCCAGAGGCATACATAATACATTTCAACTGAGGAAGAGAGATGGAACTATACACCGTGTAGGTATAGGTCTCTCTCATCTCTTTTCGTCAGATGAACTGCATTGCTTTTGAATTGCTAGAAAAGCGTCATAGGCCCTGTACTAAATTTCAGCCAGATCTGTTCAGCCGTAAGAGCGGTATTGAAGAACAAACATTGAAACATCTTCACATACTTTCATATTAGTAGGAGTAGGATATAATAGATAAGGTTGCTTAGTTCATTTCCCGTTCGATATTTTTATAATGAATTTTGAAATTATTACATAGCGGCTTTGGCTTGAGCGGCTCAAAATTTCAATATAGACCTTCTTCGCACTAACTGCAACATAGAATAATCTTGTAACTATATGAACCTATAGGCCTTTGATGCCACGTAACACAGTAATTCTATGAAAAACGCGTAACATCTAAGCGTGAGAAAAATAACATTTTACGTAGTGTCGGTACAAATGTAAATATGCAATACTGCTACGTCTAAACAAATAAATGTATAGACATTTATTTGTTTAGACGTAGCAGTATTGCATATTTACATTGAATATAATGAGATCATTCTTACGAATAACGTATGTAGCTGACTCATCATAACAATGCTCTACATCACTTGATTACTGCATAAGTATATTAGGAGTTAGTATTTGATTACTTTTGAATATAAAGTAGCTAGTATGAAATGCAAAGTACTCCCTACTTTTTCTTTTCCGATTTCCACTTTTCCTTTCCTCAGGCCTCCATGACCTTCACCTTCAGTGAGAGTGTGGTACTTTCCCGGTCGAGCCGATCTATCTGTACTGGGAATAGTACTATCTCTTACAGATCTAGCCACTGTAGAAATTCGATTTCGAAAAAACGCGAGATATTACGCGTGTAGCTGACCATAGTCAGATATATTTTACCACCGGGTACTAGTATTGCCGAAAGTTTACTCAAATATTAATCATTGAGATTAAAACTAATTTGCCCAGTGTTTCTGTGACCATGGCCGCTGAAAAGCAACCGAAAATATTTAATTAAATACCGAAACAAACCAAAACTGATATGAAAATAACACAAAATAATTCGCGAAAAAACCGTTAAATTACTTTTATTTCAATGACCGAGGGTGAATACTGGATATTTATCTTTTCATCTTGTTAAGATCAAGTCATAATTGAGCCCATACCTTAATATCCAATATCGCTACCGTGAACCGTAATATTGGTTCTAGAATGCGGATAAACATACTTGTTATTTGATTTTTGTAAAGACCCATTCAGCGGAGCGTGAATCGAACCTGCAACGTCTTACCTAATAGTTGAACGCTCTACATCCACGCCACATAGATCTTTGTGCTTGTTACATTTATTGCCCGTGATCCACTTGCGTAGTCCACCTAGGTGAACCATGGGCAATTATTTTCCTCATGGTCCACCTGGTTGGAGTGTAGCAGTTAACAGAATAACAATATGATTACTAGTTAGCGTTACAAATTGTTCTATGTTTGCCTTAATCATGTAATGACCTCATAATTATGACTTTACGCGTAAATAATTATGGATTTTAAGACATTCAAACGCTCTGGTTCCTCCTAGAAAGGGACTGGTCACGGCTGCAATTCTTGACCTAGATATTGACATTTTTTTTTTTTATATAAGAATATTGACATTTTCGGACTTCAATTCGTTTCTTTGTCGCATCAAGATTGGGAATTCTTTACTAGCACACGTGTTTCCTTCCCGGGTCCTTTGTAATATTATCAGTGTTTTTAATGTTGACTAGATTATCAAACAATAATTAATATAAATATAATTGCTAACTAAAGAAATGTAAGATCCTAAAAAAGAAATAATAGGTTATAGACGTGTCCATTAAAAAAAATCTGTTAAATACTGCATTAAATATCTATGCTTTTCGTTGCATTGTTGTTACGTAAAAGGAAGGTATCTCTGATTAGTATTTGACGCTCTGACATTCACGATGTTTTAAACATGTGCATCTTACTATTATTATAAATGCGAAATACACATAGGTGGATGGATGGATGGATAGATAAATGGATGGATGGATAATTGGAAGTCTGGATTTTTGTAGTAACTTGCTTGAGTATAATCACTCCACAACCACTAAACGGACCTAGATGAAACTTGGCACAGAGATAGATTGTCTGAAATAGTGCATAGGCTATATTTTAATCCCGGGAATAATAGGTTACTGTGTGTCGTGGGAACGGCATCGGTAATTTAAGCGTGTACAGTAAAGTACTATAATCGTAATGGGCTTACTCTCAGGCTAGTGTTGAGTTTTGAAGTTATTCTCTTTTATTATGGGTATGAGCACCGATAAAATACCATTTTTTATAATATTAGGCTGTGTAGGCACACGTTCGATCAGTATTATTCACGGGTAAGATGTGATAATTACTCTGTGGATGTGATGCAGTCTCTATTGACGAAACTACTTTCACAAGATGTTATATTAGGTCTATTGACTATATTTTGCAAAGGTACAGGTTTTACAATGAACATTATAAAACCATATTAATGAATAAACATTTTGTATTCTATATATGAATATTCCACACAGCGCTATCTAAACCCAAAGTAAGCATAGCTTAACTTGCTTGAATTATCGAATGCGGATAAGCATACATGTTTTTTTTTTGTAAGTTCATACATAATATGTAATATCTACAGGGTGGAAACTTTCTACCTTTTTGTTTTTTTTTTGTGCGGAAATTCCTTCGGATACCCCCCCACCGGCCAGCGGGAACGGTTATGTGTGGCTTGAATCGACTAAAAACGCATGCCGTCTCTACAGGCGCCGGAGTGTAAGGTTACCCATAAGGCATATCCTTCGCACCCCGACTGACCCTTGGACCATCTCCGGTTTTGAGATGGCCCCCTCGGGTTTGGGAACCACGGTGTCCCCGTCTTGCCCCGGTTTGGGGGAGGGGCGCTAGGCGCCCCACCGTCCCGGCTTGCATCCGGCTGCGCTCATGGAGGACGGAGGTCGTTAAGCGACCTCCGGCGCCTGAGTTGCCTGCGACGCACGGTGAGCATGTTGCGGGCTCGGCGGGCCAGGAGAGTTCTAAACCTCTCCCAGGCGCGCTCCGCCATCTCCTTCGCGAGCATTACATGTTCACAGAAGGAGGTGGCGGCGGCCCACGCGCTCGCGCTCCGCACCATTGCCGCAATCATGCTGCCGAGCGAGAGGACTCCCACCCCGATGGCTGCCACGAGTTCACGCCTCGGCGCCTTCCACGCCGGGCAGTCTGCCAGCGTGGGCAGCCCCGCATCCTCCTTCCTGATCCGATGCAGATGGTCCCCGAAGCTCCCCTTCCCAGAGATCACCTGCGTCAGTCCGTACGAGAGGCTTCCGTGTCCCCACTTCAACCAATCCTCCATGATGGGCCCTACCACCGCTATCGCGGCGTGCTTTGCGCTTGGTCGCCCAAGTCGTTTCTTCCACTCCACCACGATGGCCTGGTGGAGCTGCGACTGCACGGCCTCGATTTCTCGAGGCTCGGGGTTCCGTCCCTGCTCCCGCGCCTCCTTTCGCCACTGGTACAGTTGCGAAAGGGCTCTCGCCTCCAGGTGACACAATTGTGAGCACATGAAGTTTATTTGAAACTTATTAAGTTTAATTTAATTTATTTAGCGTTTCTACTTATCAGGCTAGTGAAAAACCGTGCCATAGTAAATATATAGGAACCGCAAAAGTACAAATTGTGAACATATCAAAATTTAATTTTTAAACTTTTTAATGTTTATTTTACTTTAATTTGTAACGTTTCTACTTATCAGTAATAAATAAAATAAAGTAAATAACCCGTGCCATAATAAATGTATGGGAACTGCAAAAGTACAAATTGTGACACATGTCGATATTTTCTTTTTGACTTTTTCTTTAATATCATTTTATAGAATGTGATGCAGATTAGGACGAAATAATCGGCTCGACACACTGTTCCACTCTGTATATGGTAAATAATATTTGCATAAAGCGGGAATCGAACCTGCGATCCGTGGTAGAGCGTTCGCTGTAATGTAAAAGTAAATTATAAGGACATTAATTAAAATATATAAAAACAAATACAAGTTCAAGTATTCTGTAGTTCAATAAGGGTCCAAGCTTTAACGAGTCCACATGTTTTGTTGAGCTAAGCGAGCGAAGCTCTTATACCCGGCATAGCCGTTTGTTGGTGGCTAAACTCCTCTGTAACCACTCGCGCGCTCTTGACCAAATTTACCACGGTGATAGTGTGGACACTGAGGAGTGTTTTGAAGCGAGATAGTTCATGTCCGATGTACCATTAAGGAATAATCACCGGAAAACAGTTTTACGAGCGCGCGACCGTAGTAAGATGTCTTATTTTCAAGTAAGAGTCCTGCTCGCTCAGCTCAATTTATTTCAGTCGCACCCTGCACTGAATTCCTATATATAATTTATAATGACAATAAATGATATGCAAATATAATGACCGGCAAACATCGCTCGCAAAAAAACGGTTTTTGGCTTTGATGGTAGTGCGGGGCGCGACGTCGGAGGCGCGCCAATTAACCAATTATAGATTACATCAAACCAATCACGGGCTCGCGTCATTGATTGATTAGTCTTTTACTGGTGGTAGAAATTTTATGACAAAAATTTGTCACAAAATTCGGTTGGATAGGTACCACCCTGCACGCCGGTACACCCTGGGCGGCGGTCAATGGCTTCCCCTTCACCCCTTCATAGGGTTGGCATTGATCGTCGGCCAATACCCAACGTGGCGGGAACACATCGCTCTCCGTACTCCTCTGCTTTCAGAGGAGACAGGATGAGCGATGCTGTTAGTGGTGAGATGGCCCAGGGTCAGCCGGGGTGCGAGGGATATGCTCTATGGGTAACCTTACGCCCCGGCGTCTGAAGACCCGAGACGGCGTGCGGTTTTAGTCGGTGCAAGCCCGACATAACCGCCCCCGCTGCCCGGCGGGGGGGTATCCGAAGGGATTTCCGCACGATAAAAAAAAAAAAAAAAAAAAAAAAAAAAAGGTACCACCCTGCACGATTGCGAAAAACCCTCCATAATAATCCAATTTCGGTTTGATTGCGTTCAGGGGTCAGCAAGTGCATAGCCGGGCAGGGGGAATGTGGTCGCAGCACTAGTGGGACCGGTGTGTGTCACGCGGTGCTGCGACGACAATCCTCTTCTCATGAAGCCGTCAAGCTGAGTGCCACCATTGTTAACATGGTACGTGTATGTATTGGTGACCCTCTTTCCTGAGACTTTACCTTCAGCTTACCATCAGGCGAGGTGAAGTCAAATTGACGTGTCCTAAATATATAAAAAAAAGTCCTTTTATTGGATTTTTGGTTCGTTCGTATAGTGTACATGCGCGAACCTTCCCAGCTACGCTGAATTTGGTTCAAAATGTTTGCTGGTATCTATAAGTTGGAAATAAGATTTTAGTTGAGGACTGTACATTGTAAAAGCCTACAAAATAAATCTATACTAATATTATAAAGAGCAAAAATTTTATTGTTTGTTTGCATTAAATAGGCTCTGAAACCACTGGATCTATTTTAAAAATTCTGTCACCATTAGAATGCCACATTATCTTTGAGTAACATAGGCTACTATTTATCCCGATATTCCCACGGGATTAGGACTTCGCGGGTGAAACCGCGCGGCGATGCTAGTGTACAATAAAGTTATATGCCTGTGTTGCGTGTGATTGTGACATTCGGCAGACTCTTGAAAGATATAATTATTCAAATCAATTTCACGGTAATTCTATAAACGGCCTATGTCAGTTTATCCGAGTTAAAACTAATAGCAGTTTTGTAATTGAACGTGTTTTCGTTCATATTTATTGAGGTTGAGAGAGCATGTTTGCTATAATAAAATTAGGTCATATACACAATATGTGTGATGGATTGAATAGCAAATTATGTAAAATGTTGATTGGGCTGGAGGTAGATGGTGTATTACGTTGCGTAGCTGTAGATCTTTCGACTGCTAAGACAAAGGTCGCGGGTTCGACTTCTGCTCAGTGTTAATATTTGTATGCATGAGTATGTCTATTTGCATTGATCTGGGTGCTACTACGTACGTATGTATTTACAAAAGAAAATTTATCTAAGTATGTTTATCCACATTCTAGAATCCATTGTACAAGCTAGTTTAGTTACTCTTCCTTTGGGTCTAGACATGAAGCGTATAACGCTGTGTGTGAAAGATAACGCTGTATAGAATAATCCTTGAAAGACTATATTAACCACAATAATGCTAACTATAATTAATGTTATTATTACAAATGCGAAAGTGAGTTTTTTTTTTGTTTGTTTACATGTTATGTTACGTGCACGTGTAATTAATATACTAAGGGCCTCGTTCACCATCTCTGATTAAAGTTTCAAGTAAGCTAATCGTAACTTAAAGGCCCGGTAACTGAATATTCGCATTTCACAATGTCTGAGTAACACTACTCAATGGTTAAACTGACGACTAACTTACTCACTACTCTTTCTGCTGATTAGTGACTTTAACTGACGAGTAAGAGATCACAACATCATTTGACATATACGAGATCTGTCATTCTGTAGTTAACATTGTTTGTAACGAGTATGTTAACAACATATATTTGTGAAAACAAACAAAATAATGGATTTGTACGAGGTAATTGATCAGCAATTAGATGAATTAGATGTAGAACATTCTACGATGCGACGATTACCGAGAATTCGTGTGTTTAAATTTCGTGTAGATTTTTTGTTTACCTAGATGATTTGAATTGACTTGACTTGAACTGATTTTTAGGCTAGATTTCGTTTATTAAAGCACGTTGTGAACATTTTAGACAACATTTTACCTCCAGATATGGCATTGAATTAATTTTGAATGCTTAACTACGCAGCTTCTTTATTCTTCCATGTAGAAGCATCGCTCTTTTTATTTTCTATCACGTTTTGATATTTCAAAATAAGAGAGGCTAAAATGTCCCTCTCTTGTGAAGTAAAGTTGGCACTCCTTTCCCGTTTAACGTTGTCCATTTTATTAAATTACAACGAAATTCTTGATAAGCTAATAACACGTGACGTGAATTAACTTCTTTGTTTGTGTTTGACTTAACAAGAAAATGAAAATAATGACGTAGAATTGTCATTTGTTGTAGAGGTGTCATTCACTTAACTCCTAAGTTGTTACTCAAAGGATCGGTTTCGTTTGTGAAACTGGCGAAAGATACTTAGAACCTTTAATTACCAGTTATCGTTAATTACGAAGTTACTAATCAACACTTTACTTGCGGATGGTGAACGAGGCCCTAAGTATGACTGAAAACAGGACGTAGCCCTACGCTACACTTGAGGGAGATGCCGTCCAGGATCTACCGCGTTGACAGCTAATATTAGTAGTTTCGTCATGTTTCTATGCAAATGTCAAGATGTCATGTACCTATGTTTAGCAAACTTACTTTTTGAATATTAGAAATTAAAAATCATTATTCCACCCATGTAAGCGAATTCTCTACTCAATCATTATTTACACAACTTACATTTAATAAACTTACAATTGTGTACAATATTGGTGTACATATTGATCTTAGTGGCAAACTAGTATTTTAAGTTTTTGTTGTATAAATTTCGGATACTTTGTAGTTTGATTGCGCTAACACTTGCAAAAAATACTAGTTTGCCACTAAGATCAATAGTATATTGAAAAGTTACATTTGGGGTTGCGTTTTTTAGAGGACGCAATTTTATTTTTTTGATGTGTAGGGGGGGTCAGTGTACAGCTAAAACCAAGTTTGTGGGGTCACCACCCTTGTCCCACGGCCGCCATCTTGAAAATAGGGGTTGAAATGGTTTTTACGATATATCTCTTAAACTATTTATGTGATAAAAAAAAATTGTTATCATTTTTTGTTGCAAATTAAATTCTCTACAACTTTGGTCCAGTAACTTTTTGTCGTAGAACTATAAATAAAAAATCTAGTGGGGCGGAAATCACACAGTGATTGTCAAACTTCAGGCCAAACTTATTTTTAGGGACAATTTGTATGGTAGGTACCCGAAACCTTGAACGTACAAACCCCAAAATCTAATCAGTTCTTCCCATTAACCAAACAAGATGATTGACGAAATAATTTTTTAAATCGGATAAGTGGTTCTTGAGTTATTACGTAAACAGACATCCAGACATCCAGACCAACAGACAGACCGATACAAAAATTTTTTTGCTTAATTAGACTTAGAATCATGTGAAACGTCGAGAAAAGTGATAAAAAGTGGGTGTGAGATTTTAATTATTTTTTTTGCGTGATTTTAAGACTTCGCCTGTCCACCTGGTTGGTGGCCCGAAGTAATTTATAAGTGAAAATGTTCAGAAAGGTTTTTTACAACAGCCTAAGATACAAGCAATTCGCCAAGGCAGTGACAAAAAGTACATTTAACTTATCTTCACTTCCTCCAACACAAGACACAGCTCACTATCATACTTTTCGAGTCTACCATCATCTATCAGGTCCAGTCGTGGCTTGTTAATAATAATGATCCTGAAGACTGGGGCTGGAAAAAAAATTGGAAAATTATTGATGCCAGTACAGAGCTCTAAACCTCCAGCACCCCCTGAGCTTCTAAAATTGATCTTTTGCAAATGCAAAGGAAACTGTGGAGCGATGTGTGGATGTCGAAAAGCAGGGCTGAAATGTTCTTACATTGTGCGTCCATTGTTCTGGAGAGACTTGCAGCAACGTAATGGGGCTCTCAGAATTAATAAATGAAAATGACTTTGATGATGAACCGCCGACATTTATACCCCTTCCTTCTCCAGTTCTCCCACTGATATTTATTTCAGAAAGCCGATCAGATTCTGAACCGCAGCCTGGTCCATCGAAAAGACTGAGGACGGTTCAAATTTAGAAAATCACCGTGAATTATGCCTATTGGGGATATCACGAAATAAAACGCGCCTCCAGACTCTACCTCGTGGGTGGTGGGGAAAAGAGTCAATAATTAATTATTAATAATATTGCAAAATTAATAATAAAAAAATATATATATAAATATATATAAAGTAAAATAAAAAAACAAAAGTTACTGGATCAAAGTTCTAGAGAATTAAATTTGCAACCAAAAATGTAAAAAAAATTTTTATCAGATAAATAGTTTAAGAGATATATCGTAAAAACCATTTCAACCCCTATTTTCAAGATGGCGGCCGTGGGACAAGGGTGGCGACCCCACAAACTTGGTTCTAGCTTTACACTGACCCCCCCTCCTACACCTAAAAAAATTAAAATTGCGTCCTCTAAAAACGCAAGGTAAGGCCTAAAAAATGTAACATTTCAATGGACTACAATATATACACTAATATTGTACACAACTGTCAGTTTATCAATTACGAAAGATATTCTGAACTCTATGTTTATTATTTATTAGTATTAGTTTGTGTGATTTTACGCCCATATAGGCGTAAGAGTTAAAAAAACTGCATTTTAATTAAAAAAAAAATTGTCGTAGAAGATATGGCGAGTATATTTCAAAATAATCTTTATATAGTTACGTTAGCGTTTTTTCTGAAACCAAGAGGTTACCTTTGAAAGAATTTGTGCGTATTTTTAAAAATGTGGACAGTAGATTCACTTCTATGGACAACATTAATATTAATTTGTTATAGTATCGCACTTACGTCTTTATTCTAAAATATCTAAATTAGTATGTGATTGTACAGTTACATATGATTACACTTACATAATGCTATAAGGTGACCTTTCTTAGAGGATGCTATGGCACCTAACGCTGAGCCACGTTACGCAAGCGAGCCCGCGATCTTATCGCTCTACTGTCCCTCCTACGGCTTACCACATAGACACACGCAACTCACTCATAGGAACCATGTGTGTTTGTTTGTATATATGAATACGGACAATGCATAAATATGTAGGGTTATGTTAGGTTTTTTGTAATAAACACTAAAAATATACAGATCATGAATCGTCTTAAAGACTGCATCGAGATTTCGAAGGGTAGAAATAATTCCAATTTTATCTTGAACTATTAAGTTTTGACGACTTATTCAAAAAGGTGGCTACGTACCTGAAGGACTTACAAATTTGGAGCTCATCTACAAAGTTGACCCTTTGGACCTCCTTGTACTGCTATTAAGCTATTCAAATACTTAGAGATATTGTATATATATTAAATAAATATTAAATAAATATTCTACGACATTTTACACAGCGCATTCTCCACCCAAAGTAAGCATAGTTTAACTAGCTTGTGTTATGGGTTCCAGACTGCGGATAAACATACTTAAATACTTTTTTTTTGTAAATACATACATATTATACATAGAAACACCCAGACCAATGCAAATAGACATATTCATGTATACAAATATTTGCACTGAGCGGGAATCGAACCCGCGCCCCCTGACGTAGTAGTCGAATGCACTACCGCTACGCCACAGAGGATTTTTTTCTTATTCTATTAAAAATGTCAAAAAAGTGATTCACAAAGTAAAATATACATTCCGATCTAAATCTTTATAAAAAAGTAAGCACACAAAATGCTTAAAAATTAATTGAATAAAATATTCATTAGTAAAGAATACATTGAATTGCATTCTTATCAGTTTTTTATAAACATCATCTATACTAGGTATCTCACTCAAGATTGAAAAACCATCAGGTAGGATTCAATATATTATATGCACTTTTCTTTTACCAATTAACAGAACTTCCCGCTGAGGAATAATTCCTGTAGAGTTCCCAAGGTTATCATGACATTGCAAACATGTTTCTTTGGTGAGTTCTGGCTCAGATTTAAGCCTCATTAATCAAAACACTCAAAAATTGCATAATGTGTAGAGATGACATCAATTTCATGGTATTATGTATATAATAGCCTTTTTAGGTATTTTCACGCAATCGATGTGGGTGTAGTTTAACTTGGAACTAAACAAACGTAAAATTGTGTCATTTACTTTTTTTTTATTGTGCGGAAATCCCTTCGGATACCCCCGTGCCGGCCAGCGAGGGCGGTTATGTCGGGCTTGAACCGACTAAAACCACACGCCGTCTCGGGTCAGACGCCGGGGTGTAAGGTTACCCATAGAGCATATCCCTCGCACTCCGACTGACCCTGGACCATTCGCAGTACTGATAACAACAGAGGGGTACCTGGAGCGAGAGCGGGCCTTACAGGCCCGCCATACCCCGACCCCCTCGTGCAATGGGGTCAGCTGGCCTTGAAAAGGGCCGGTTGGTCCGACTCTTGGCCGTTGACGTTGACGCCAGCTACTCCAGAGGAGCAATCAATGATGCGTCATCGCCCACGTTGCCCAGGGTGCACCAAACTTGGAGGTGATCCAACCAGTCGCACCCCTGTGTCATGTACCTTTTTTTTTTTTCGTGCGGAAATCCCTTCGGATACCCCCCGCTAGCCAGCGGGGGCGGTTATGTCGGGCTTGAACCGACTAAAACCGCACGCCGTCTCGGGTCTGCGGACGCCGGGGTGTAAGGTTGCCCATAGAGCATATCCCTCGCACCCCGACTGACCCTGGGTCATCTCCATCTCTGTGTCATGTACCTTTTTTTTTTTTTTTTTTTCGTGCGGAAATCCCCTCGGATACCCCCCCGCCGGCCAGCGGGGGCGGTTATGTACCTATCTGATAAACATCCCAAGTGGTTTCCTTGTGTTGTAAGTGTGTACAACCGGTAACCATTCGGGCTATGTTATTTACTATATAAATAATAACACCACATGTATGTATGCTTGCCTGTTTTCTTATGATAATTCAAGTTTAAGACAAAAGAGCCAAGCTAAATATTATGTGTAGGTATAATATTTACATATTTATTTATTCATTTGCAGTAGGTCTGCAGGAGATTCTGGAAGTCAATATTTCCAACGGTCACGTAGCTATAGAATACATATATCTATATATATATATATCTGGGACCGATGCGAAAATTCCATTAAACTTATTCAATAGGTGTTCCAACAGTGATTCACAATGATGATTATTTGACATCCTGATAATTATGTCAGTAAAGTAGCAGTAAAATAGGGGGTAAAAATGAAGCAATAAGAACGATGCTATTTCATCGATTGCTAACAATCTAACCTTTTCTTTCTAATCGTCTGTCCATTCATTGATAAAATATTCCGCATACCACGTATCTTTCGTAACAAAAATAAATATTTTGATTCGATTCACTCACACGTCATTTGCTTTGATTGGTTTGAAATTGTCACAATCGCAGTGTGATAGACAAAGTATTTTTATATTGCAATATTGTTTAATTTAGTAACAGTCTGAAACGCAAATCGTGGTAAGTCTCAAGAATCGCTACAGCGCATGTCTCGATAGGTGTAATTACAAATATTGTTACTGTTGCCCTGTGTTGTGTGGGGGACAGTGTGAGATTTTGAATTACCAAGTATAGTGATTACTAGATTATAGCAGATACAACATTATTATTTTGTTTCAACATTGAATCGTGTGATTTTGAAATAATGAATTTAACAGGAAACTGACTAGATCTAGATATTGATGTATTTGGTATATTTCCAAGTTTTCAACATTCCTTTGTATTTATTACTTGTTGATAATCATTTAGTAAACTCTATACTATGAAGAGCGCTAGCGGTAATATAAACCTATATAGAGAGCTGAGTCATTCTACCCAATATTGATATACATATTTATATATATTACATTCTTGGTCATAGTTACGTACAAATCAATCCTAAAGGTTAACTATTACCTAATGCGTAGATCTCTTAACTTGAATTCGGTTTACTGGGTTATTTCTTGTGTTAGAAAATAGATTTAAAGTAACTATCAATAGCACATTATTATTGTTACTGCATATAGGTACAGTCAGCCACAAAAATTTCATTACTTCACTACGAAATATAAAATTTGAAAATGATCATTCACTTTTGACACTGACTGTACGAATGTACGTCTAAAGACGATTCACTAAAATAAATATTTACACTAGTACCTGCTATTTGCGCTTAAATTTTTAATAGTATTTATAACTGCATATCATGAAATTGGCATTATATCATCCAGCATCTTTGGTATCGAAATGTTTTAGAATATTTAGACACAGAAGTCGGACGTCGCTTAACGACCTCCGTCCTCCATGGACGCAGGCCATGGGGGTGACAGGTGGAGCCGGCTGTCACCTTAGCAGAATCAGGGCGACGCGGCCGGCGGCGCGTAGCGCGTCCCCCCTTTTTTTCGCGAGCAAGACGAGGACACCTTGGTTCCCAAACACTAATGGGCCATCTTGAAACTGGAGATGGCCCTGGATCAGTCGGGATGCGAAGGAAATGATTATTTCCTAACCATAGGAAAACGGAAAAAGATTGCTTGTTGTTGATATGCCGTATATATAATCATGGTATCACTTGTAGCGGAACGGAGTGTTACACAGCATAGGCTTGGAAATTTAATATACTTTTATGTAGCGGATGCTACTTTATCTGAACATGATAGTTCATAAGATAATGCTACGATCATTATAACTTTAAACTGAAAGTTTTGACTCAGATTAGAAATTTATTCACATCGTTTCTCGTAATAGTCATCTTGTTTTATATGACGTAGTGGTCTTAAATATGCATAGCAGTATACAAGTAGTATCATAGTATATACCTACTTAATATGAAAACGCTGTAAATACTAGCAGGAATTGTATGTTTTTGTAGGTACTCAGTATTGCGATTGAAAACATGTGTATCGTATAGTTTTTGAAATTCGGCTCTTTTTACCTAACTACGCCTAGCCTCTCAGGTCATGCAGTAGTACGATCATTATAGGTACTCAGTTTCTGTTTTCACTTTAATAATTTGGTTGAAATGTTTTTAAATGACAGTGTATTCATGTAGACACAAAGTAAAAACAAAATATAAACTTCGTCTAGGCACTGTTTACTCCAAGTTTCGTATTTATATTTTGTACAATGGACACCTTGGACGATGAGAAATACCCTATCATGCCATCAAACTTGGCCCAAAGTCAAAGGATTGTGAACGTGGCCATTACTTACTATCAACGAAGAATCAGCTAAAATAAGCAGCTGTATTTTTTTAATTATTACTTATTCGTAATTTTATTGTGTCCAAGATAGTTGAGACGGGAATTAGTGAAGCGGTCTGTGGTTAGATTTCAAAAACCGCACACCATATTCACGACTGTGGGGTAATTTAAAACAAACGAGGAAATAATGGTCATTTATAAAATAATTCAAATTATTAACCGTACGATTTTAAAATTTCCTTATGTAACAAAATGCAAGCGAAACTCAAACATATCAAACTTTTTCGTAACGACTACGTCAACTGCTGTAATTATAAAGCGCAGTTGTTTGAAGAGGCAACGATAATTATGTATTAAAGCGTGGGTGTTATTACACTTACAAAAACGATGAGAATGATGAAAAAAAATTATTTGGCAGTGCTTGTTTGATATTGATGCCGTGCTTTAGAGAGCATTTTACTTTACACTGTATTTTAAATTTATTAATTAATTTAAAATAGTATTCCGATAATATCTGGGACGTGTCTAGGTAGCTCAATTAGTGAGAGCATTCCTCCTGTAAGGGACTGGTCGCGGGTTGAAGTCCCGTCCTAAATGTTCTCTTTTTCCGATCTAAATCTATAGGAAAAGTAAGCATTAGTATACTTAAAAATTCCATTGAATTAATTAATTAAATTAAAAACTACTTTAACGGCCAAAGTTTGAATGGATGGATGGATGTTTGTTACTTAATCAAGCTAAAACGACTGAGTGGATGAAATTTGGCACAGAGATAGATTGTGTCTGTAATAGTACATAGGCTACTTTTTATGCTGTTAATAGGTTCCTAGGGGTCATGGTTATGAGGGGCGGGCGGTGTTATGGGATGCTCGTAAATACGTTTGAGAACCAGTATCAGGACCTTTTGTAACTCTCACTACTGACAGTGATTGTATATGTTTTCTGAGACTCATAAAACATTATTATTATTTTAGTAATTCACCAGTGCGTGGCCGTGGGCAACAGCTAGGATAAATGAATAATAAAAATATAATTCAAAAATACTATCGAATTAATTTTGAAAACCATAACTGTAGTGAAATAAGAAGTATTAAGTAAATCTTCAATTAAATTATCATGTGGTCCATAAGCAATTGGGCTATGTTGAATGTTTCTGTTCGAATAAATGCTACTCAATATGTGCGCTAAATGGTATGGTACCGGGGAAATGGTACAGAGGAAAGGGTAGAGGGTAAATTATATTTGGGTATGCAAATGTTAGAATAGAATAAAATATTAATAATAATATATTATCTATAATATAATATCTTTAAATAAACTTAATTGTACTCCAATCAAAATATGCATAAGTGGATAACATAATTAACATATACACAAATGGCGGCCTTATCGCTAAGAGCAACTTCTTACAGGCAATTTTAATGTTAAAATAAGATCATAACAATCTAAAATTAAGATCACATACATAATTAAGATTACAATAGGTACATAATTAGACTCACAATGTCATAATGTTTGCAGTCAAGGTCATCTATACACGTTATTATCGCAGAACACTATGCATTCTGTGTTATGATTATGTTGTCCTTCAAGTATTCCTTAACACTAGATAAGTGATGTATTTTTCGTTTTGGTGTATTCTATTTTACATATTTACTGGTAATCTAATAAACTCGTACATTCTAGAGGTGATGTCATATTGTGTTATACATTTATTGTTCAGAACCAATTACTTAAATTGCATTTCACACTTTTCATTTATATTAATACCTACCTGTAGTTAGTAATTGAAATTATATGATGATCTAATAATAAACATACAAAAGTTATGGGTGTAGTACCTAATGTTTTACTCGTAGCTAGGCCATAGAGCAGAATATGTTTCTATTGAGAAGTATCATTTTAACTTGAACAGTTTTAATTTTATGTTGGTGTCAACTGCAACTTAGTAAATAGATACATTTTCTCTCTTCTTTTCCTTTATTATCGACTATTAATAACGCAGCAGTGTTTAGAATATATTTGTGCAAATAGTTGTACGTGTTAATATTCATTTTATAACACACAGCGGGAGCCGAGCGATTCAACTGTAAAGGAAGCATCCTAGGCGCCTACTATGCGGATGCTAAGTCCGGCTGCAAGGCATTCCATGTGTGCGTACGTGTAGCAGGGGGTGGCGTTCGAGACTTCAGGTTCTTCTGCCCACCCGGCACTTTGTTCCACCAAGAGGCACAGACATGCACAGACTGGGGGGATGACGACCCGTTGGCCTGTCCCGCAGATATCTACGACGGTCAGTTTGATCTGTACAAGATCGGATCCGGTGAGCCCGCTTTGCTACTAACCAAACACTCTCAAATATATTATAATTGATGAAGTTGGTTCAGTTTCAGGGATTCGATCCCCACAACAAAATAATTCACAGTGTCACCTAATGGTTATTTTTTGAAGGGGTTTACATGATTAATCCTATTGTTTTATTAATTTAAATAATTGACAGTGATGGATGTCTATGATAGAAAATTGTAATCTTTTCTACTATCAATGACTCGAACGATTACGTGGAATAAAAGGTTCAAGAATTCGTATCCTTCCTAGAGGTACCTTAAGTTTAAGTATTTGTGAGTGTTGCTATCAAGTAGCGTAAGCTGTAGATATAATTTGCACTTGTGATTAAAAAATGCTTAGAAATTCGATTTTCCCATATAGATTTTTATGTTGCAGTCGGTATCCAAACTTAGATATTATGCATTTGTGCGTAAAACCGTTACAAGAATTACGATTAATTATAGCTCATGGGATGTAGGTGTATATTTTAAACATTGGGTTCTAATAAGATTTTATCATTACTGTTTGTATCGTCATATTTTGAAAATCTTTAATTTATTTCAAAGGCTGTCCTTATAAACTCCTAAATAAACTCAACATGCACAGAATGCACCCTTTGCACAGTAAACTGCATACAAATTGTAGTGCGCTCTTCTTTAAAAAAAAAAGCGTATTTATTGCACCTCTGCCTAAAATTTAATTCACATCGAGAGTCGTAGTAGCATTGTGATGACTACGTTCGCGTTTGACATAAAAGTAAAAAAAATAAAGTTAACGAGTAAATTGTGGTACTGAAAGTGCGTAAGCACTATATATATTCTCTGCTGAAAGTGATCACCGCTTGTACTTTTGATGTGAATTGAGTATACTTGTGTTGGATGTAAAGTAGGTATTTCAGAAACAGGTAGTTAGTTTTAGTGTTACGTTTAAAGAATTTTGGATTGGACTGCAGATAATTTGTTGTGTGTATAGGTATAAATAAGCTAAAGGGTACTCAGTTTTAATAAGATTTGTAATTAGTATTTGTTTAATGTGTTAGAATTTTTTAAAATTCTTTGGCAGTAATAGGGAAACACAAGGTTGAAGTGAAGTCGCTATTGAAGATAATTGTTGGTAACATAAAAATTAACAAAATATAATCATGTCAATGTAATCTTCCATTCTTATGATGAGAAATGAGTACATTAAAACTTTCAATAGATAAATGTAGAATTTGAAATCATTTGATTGCCAGGCGTATGCCTTCGTAGCCGAGCTAAGGTCGCTTTGAATTAATAGTAAATTCGAAAATCATAAAATTGTAGTGCGCTTTACCCAAATGAGCTTGCAACTTTACCTATGAGTTTTGAAAGGTACTTGTGTTCTAAAGGGATTGGCTAGTTAAAGCTTTATTATTTATGTTTTAAAATGTATGAAGGTCATAATAACGAATTGTTTTTCTATGACAGGATTCGACACCAAGAAATTGTCTTATGTAAATCGTGAGGAGGAAGCTGAATTCGGTCTCCAGAGAGCGGAGACCGGTGATCGTCGCTTAAGTCAGAACAATGTCGCATCCAACCGACTGGACTCTGACTTGCGTGCTGCACATTCTTCAGATTTCTTCAGCGGACAGCGCGACCGTGGTCGTGATGAAGCCACATCTGCATCGTCACCTTCAACCCCCTCATCTTCTTCCCAAATATACCCAAGACAGCATTACAGAAGACCCACCACTACGCGAACTTTTCCAACCACTCAGAATACAACTTCCGTCCCCTCTCCTTCCGCTCAACCTCCTAACCGACCGCATAGTGATGGAGGCTCAAAACGTAAGCTTGTAAGAAAACGTCCTATTTATGTGTCTACAAAAGCACCCATAACTACAATCGCACCTGTTTCAACGCCGCAGCAGAATTACCCCGAGCTACGGCAGCAAACACAACAAAGCTATAGTACACAGGAAACTTATAATCCACAGCAAAATTACAATCCACAGAAAAATTATAACATTCAGTCTAACTTCAACCAACGCATTCCCTCTCAGAATAAGCAATCTTACACGACAACTCCCAATGTGCCACCACAATATCAAGAATACAAAGACGAATATGTAGAAGTTAGTCGTGTGACTCCGAAACAGCGATACTTCCAGAAAAGCACGTCCTCGACACCCTTGCCACACACGATGGATACACAGAGGTATAATAAAAATGATGGCTTGGTAGAGATATACAACTATGAAGCACAGTCTACTCCAGGGATAAACACCCAAAAAGAGAATCGACCCTTCAAAGTTAGGAATAGTTTTAATGTAGCAGATGTCCCAAGGGACCCCGAATACACGCGAGGTAAAAATTTAAATTTAAATAAAGTCAGAGACCTTCCCACAACGACCGATTACAATATTCCCACAAGAGGTTTATCCCCTACCACAGTGATATATAGAAATAACTATAATAGCGTCTCCTATGAACCGGAAAAGAACAACTTTGTACCTTACTCGAAGCAAAACAATTTTAATAATTATCCTACAACCACTACTGCCCCGGTTACGACGAAATATACGACTACCCGTCCCAATCCTCCACCTAATCTTAATACTGTAGCATATAACACTAACATTGGCTTCAATGCTCAAACTAACAATTATCCTGAGAGCGACGAGGATGACGGCCAATATCACCCACCCGAAGGTGAAGACGATGGATTATACAAACCAGAAATATACGACCCAGAACTGTTATCGGGAGCTCACTCGCTGAATATAGCTGCTAGCGGTAACAGACTTCAAGAAGATCGTAAAACGTATTCTAAGACGAAAGCTTCTTTAAAACCTGTAGCGCAGACCGCAGCACCGAGGCCATTCAAACCTGCCCCTACTCCAAGTACACCACAGACAACTAAAGCACCGGAGACAATTTACACCACAACTCCTCAGTCACAAACTGTATACACTCAACGCACTTTCGACTACTTCCAAACGTACACTACGACGTCCCGACCAGCAGACTATGTAGGATTAGGACAGACTTTCGCACCTACTAACGAACTGCCCACCAGAGCGGCAACTACAGTCGTGCCAAAAGTGCCAGAAACGCGACCACCTCGCCCATCAACCCGTGCACTTGCACCGTCAACACCGCCAACGAAACCTCCGAGTCGACCACCTCATTTCGTACAACCTGTTAATAAAAGGGAAGATAATAGTTACGACTACGCGTATTACGACTCAGATTCAGGGTTTTCAGAATATGATCAAATAGAAGAATTTGGAAAAACAAATAATAAAATGAGATCATAACTTTTAAATAACAATTTTAAACCACTGCCATTAAATTAGTCGCCTCTTTAGAGCAGTAACTAGATGAAACTAGCCGTTGCAATATTGTTATGTAACAATATTGCAAAGGCTATGGCTACAAAGATACTTTCGTTTAGTTTTAAATATTTAAAAAATAGATATTAAATTTTAATGATTTATATATGATATCTGAAAGGAAATGAGAAAGAGTGAAACTTATTATATAAAATAGCAAATACGACCGTCGAAGTACATATAATGTAAATAAACTTGATGATATTTATTTTTATGTAGTTAACTACTTACTATTTTGTTACAAACAATGAATAACCATTATACAAATGTACCTTATTAAATCTAAAGAGGCTTACCTGTAGTTACCCTAAATTATTTGTGATATTATTATTGATGTTTGTATTGGTATAAGTCATTTTGTTACTGTGTGAGTATTTACAAACTACCCAAAATGAATTGAGGCAAATTGAAGTTGTACTAACGCTTGCCGACATGAGTGTTTCACGATATGGATTTATATTCTATCTAGGTTCAATAGAAAGTAAGTTAAGGCGATAGATTGTAAAATATTTCATTGTAAATAAAGTTTTCTTAATAAAGAATAGCTTGTGCAATTTGTGTCACTTCGCATAGCACGTGAGAACCAGTGAACAATTTAGACGTTTAGTCGAACACCGCACATATGCAGACAAACAATAGAACACTTTCAACACTATGGTGTGACGATAGCTGGTAGATAATGATCTGCATACCGATGCTAAGTTACATTGCAATATACCAACAAAAGGGTTACAATAGCTGAAAGGATAGAATTCGTAGTGTTCCTTTCTGCCGGTGTATATTCACATTATTAATGAACCTTTTTTTTTTTTTTTTTTTTATCGTGCGGAAATCCCTTCGGATACCCCCCCGCGTGCCAGCGGGGGCGGTTATGTCGGGCTTGAACCGACTAAAACCGCACGCCGTCTCGGGTCTACAGACGCCGGGGTGTAAGGTTGCCCATAGAGCATATCCCTCGCACCCCGACTGACCCTGGGCCATCTCCGGTTTCGAGATGGCCCCCTCGGGTTTGGGAACCACGGTGTCCCCGTCTTGCCCCGGTTTGGGGGAGGGGCGCTAGTCGCCCCACCGTCCCGGCCTGCTTCTGCTGGGGTGACAGGTGGCCTCACCCGCCACCCCCAGGCCTGCGCTCATGGAGGACGGAGGTCGTTAAGCGACCTCCGGCGCCTGAGTTGCCTGCGACGCGCGGCGAGCAAGTTGCGGGCTCGGCGGACCGGGAGAGTTCTAAGTCTCTCCCGGGCGCGCTCCGCCACCTCCTTCGCGAGCATTACATGCTCGCAGAAGGAGGCCGCCGCGGCCCACGCACATTATTAATGTACCTATCGGTAAAATTTTTAGCATACCAGTAATCTAAAAGTTGTTTGTTGAAAATCAATAAGTATCTTGAGATACGAAAGTTTACACATTGCAAAATGGTAATAATGTTCGAGATTCGCGTTATTTAATAATAAAAAATAAATTCGGTGTAAATAACTGAAGCATGTTTCAAGTATCAGTAGATTTCTTGTTATGTTTATTGCCATCTTTAAGCGTGTAGCTCACTCACACAATAAACTTTTACCGGTACCTACTGTGCACAGTGCTGCAGTACTAAAACTTTGTGGGTATACTCCAAAATCTTGCAAAAGATTGCCGTGTCAGTATTTGCAAACATACAAGATACTTAGTTATAGAATCAATTAGAATAATTCGAACATGTACATCGTTATTTATCTCAATTTTACCCATCTGCGGTGAGTCCGAAAAAAGGAGAGCAATTATGTGAATTTTACTTCAGCACTTTAGTTACAACATAATTATCGATTTTTATTCTTTTAGGCGGCGTAATGGTTTATTCGCAACGGCCATCGCTAAAACAGCTACCCCGTGGTCCGTGGTCGTGGTGGTCGTGATGGGCCAATATTCCTCCTTCCTTTGGGATGGAACATCAGGTCTACAATTCCCAAAAGAGCTGCGCCAAGTTCGGTAATACTTACAATATAAGTGGAGGGTACTGTTCGCCTCAATCATCATCCGAGGCCGAGGACAGAATAGACGTCGTACAGGGTGGGGCCCTAGGGGCAGTTAAGAATAAATGTAAAATTTTCTCCCAACGGCCACCAGGAGAGGCAGATTAGTGGTGGCCGTTAGGAATAAACCCTCGTAATTCACATAATTCCGTCTCGGACCAAATGGTTCGGCAACTGCTGTCTTTGACATGCCACAAAAGCTTGGTAGGTATCCTCTACCTACACACGTATTTTCGTTTTTATATAACCCTGTGTCCTTTAAGCGAGGCTGTAAACGAAGCTGTTAAGCTGAATGCCACCATTGTATCATTAGTGGCACCTATAATGGTCACCTTCATTCCTTGAGGTTACCATCAGGCGAAGTGAAATCATATTGACGTACACTACATAAGAATATGAACGGGGATCATTGAACTATGATTGACATTGAATTATAACTAATGACTTCTACATAGATATCAGCAACTTTGATAAGATCTACATCACGAATTCCATTTGCTCAATGATTTCAACCACTTTGGGGATAATCAAGCTTACGACTTACTTGATATTAGGCCGTAATTGGTTCTCAAGTGGGTAGAGTTATACAGCAAAGGAAGACAACCTCAATCAGGGCTAGTAGTGATAACTCAGAGCAAAATTACATCGTGCCACTTATTGCTATTAGTTAAGTTTTACATGATACTGTCGGAAATTTACGCGCATGTCACAAAATTGAAATAAAACTATTTTTAACGGATCCAACTTTTACTTTAACGAGCTCCAGTGATGGGAAGGGTCAAAATATCATAAGAAGTGTTTTCTGCCTTGGTAGAACAGTGGTAGCAAGTACGATGAGCGTTAAAAGGAGGTGATAGTTACACAGATTTTTGAAATAGATTGAAAGATGATGAGATTATTAATAAATATATTTAAATAAAACTTTACAAGAATTTTAATACAGCATTTTCAATAAATAATATAAATGGCTTCGCACAATTACTAATTTTGTAATATGTAAATGTTCATCTACTTTTGACGCTGACTGTACGAGGGCGGTGATGCGATATCCCGTAGTCAGGAAACGTATTGAGAGATATAAAGGCAAAAAAATAATAAAGAATTACCTCTGCTGCTGTAGGGTCCATGTCCGACTCTGGTTTCAAGTAAGTTTTACAATAGATAATTCCTATTACAAATTGAAATATTTATTAGACATTTCTTCTTTAGGAATTTCTTATTGTAAAAGAAGAAACTCCTGTGGTGGTGTAAAGTGGTACATTATACTATAACAAGGGTAACCGTTGGGTATCTTTTAGGTTTGCACTCTTATTGGCAAGTATAAAATATTTTACCTGTAATTTTATCTAGGTATACAAATTAATAAAATTGAAATATCGTTTGTAATATTATAACAGATTTTCAATGATTGCATATGAATGAATTCACAACAGCTACAGCAAAATACAATATTTAATTTTTTTGTCTGTCTGTCTGTTTGACTTAGGTGATCTCTGGACCGGCTAGGTAATAATATAAGACGTAACATAGGCTACGTTTATTTAAGAAAAAATAAATTAGGGTTCCACGCAAAAGAACTAAAACTCTAAAAATCTAAATCCACGCGGACGAAGTCACGAACACAGCTTGTATAAAGTTATGTGATAAAATATCTGAGTGAAACTAAGATGTCCCCATTAATTGCATATGGTCGCGATAGATGGCGTTGTAGTGATATGCTGAATCGCGGTATGGTTTCGTTACCAACAAAGGTATATATTGCCCATATTTTAATTTATTAAAGTATCTTTGTCTTGGAGAAAGGTGTTTTTATTCATGGTCCTTTACGAGTCGGATATAGCAGCGCCACCGGAACGAGATTGTAGCAGCGGAACTAGTGAGATCTTTCAACGACAGAGGTGTGACATATGACAGCGGAAGCGGAAGTTGGCAGCTAAGTGTGACAAGTACAATAATTTAGTGGGATAAAAGGACAAGTAAACTGTGAGTACTCTTAATCTATTAACTTGAAAGAATTCAAATAGTGAGTGAGTTCGGGACTTGTAAAAATTTGACTGATTTGTGTTTGAGACGGGGAATCCATGCCCGAATTTACCTAAGTGTCAAATTCTCAAACACTTAGAAGATTTCGCTACGGTTTTTCCTGGACTTATAAAAATTAAGAGCTTGTTAAACACTTAGAAAATTTGGCACTGTTTTGGCGTAACAACTAGAAGTAGTTGTCATTCAGAAAAGGTTTTCTTGCACATAACTAGTTTGAATATTGAATAATGGAGCCATTGGTGAGACTTCAGGCAGATATATATAAACAAATTGAAAGAGGTCGCCGGAATTATAATAAATCTCCGAAGGAAAGAATAACTGTCAGTTATTTGGAAACACGACTAGACTGTTTAGAAAAACAATGGGCGACATTTGAACAGACGCATCTGAAATTAATCATGGAACACGAAAGGGACGAGTTTGAGTCGTCGGAGTACAGTGTAAAAGACTGCTATGGTAATACGGAAGACTTGTACACTGATTACAAAATAGCATTGAAAGAACGTTTGGTCAGTGTCAATGTAAAACCTGCAGAAAAGCAATCTATCCCAGAGGCTGACAAAGCGAGTGTAAAACTGCCTAGCATTTCTGTACCAACATTTTCAGGTCACTATTCTGAATGGACAACATTTCGTGATCTCTTTTTGTCACTTGTTCACAACAACGATTCATTGACCAGCGTCCAGAAATTACACTACTTGAAGACATATCTCACAGGGGAAGCTGAACAGCTGTTGCGTCATACACCCGTTACCAGTGAAAACTATCTCACGTGCTGGAATACATTAGAAAATAGATTTAATAATAAAAAACACATAACAGATTGTATTTTTGAAAGATTTTTCAGTCAAAAAATGTTAGTTAACGAATCCTCAACTTCTTGATACTTCCAACGAATGTTTAAATGCTCTAAAAAGTCTAAAAATTAGTGTAGAAAATTGGGATATAATTATTATTTATATTTTGAGGCAAAAGCTAGATACTGAATCGCGTAAACTTTGGGAAGCAATGAACTGTAGCTTAAAAGAAGAACTACCAAATTTAAGCCAATTTTTCGATTTTTTGGAGCATAGGTTTAGGTCACTTGAATTTTTGAATACCAAAGGTGTAAAAGTCACTAAGTCACATCACGTTATTAACAATAGTACTGAGATCAAATCTGTTTGTATCTTATGTTCTGAAACTAACCATAAGCTAGGCAACTGTAAACAATTTGCTGAAAAAGATTTATCGGCTCGTCGTAATTTTGTCCAAAATTCCGGGCTATGTTATAATTGCTTAGGGGCAAACCATTCAGTTATAGTGTGTCGTTTGTCTTCAAGATGTAGAATTTGCAAAAAGAAACATCATTCTCTGCTACACTCTGGTAACACAAACCAATCAACTGATACAAAGGAACCTATTAAACAATCAGTTGATGACACCGATGTCGTTGTAACGGCAGCAACACTTCAAGACGAGATCGAATCTGATGAAGTAGACAATGTCATTAGTTGTTTTTCGAGTAGCAACTGTCAGGTCATTTTAGCAACTGCGTTGGTTAATGCGCAGAGTAACACGGGATCTTATCTTACGCTACGGTCTTTATTGGACCAGGGTTCACAGGCCTCATTCATTACGGAGTCTGCAGCTCAATTACTCGGGCTTAGGAAAATTCATAGCAACTGTGTTATATCCGGTATAGGGGGTGAGGAGAACACTTCACTTAATTCTAAACAAGTAGTTAATGTGAAACTACAGTCTATACAAAATCCAAAATTCACCATTAATATCAAAGCACACGTCCTTAAGAAGCTAACTTCTTTTCTACCTGAAAGAAAGGTTGTAGTTCAGCTATGGTCTTACCTACCTGAAATGAAGTTGGCAGATCCAAAATTTAACATACCAAATAAAATTGATTTGGTATTGGGTGCTGAAGTCTATGGTCAAATTTTAGCTGAAGGCTTAATAACAGGTCCTCCAGGAACACCAATAGCACAGAATACAAAACTAGGTTGGATTTTGTCTGGAAAGGTGGGTGTGGATAATGACGTATGTGCTACCGCAAACAATCATGGTGCTATCATTACCATGCATGTAAACGTCAACAACGAAGAGTTTAATCTTAAACAATTTTGGGAACTAGAGTCAGATAACTTCGACCTTGAGACAACTCAATTCACCCCTGAAGAGCAAAGGTGTGAAGACATATACCAAGCAACTACCAAACGTGATTCTGTTGGAAGGTATGTTACAACGCTACCTTTCAAAGACGCTGACCCAGGGTGCAAGTGTGGTAATTCACGTGAAATTGCAACAAAACGGTTTTTCATGCTTGAGAATCGGTTTAAGAGGTTTCCAGAATTAAAGCGCCAGTATACAGAAGTTATATCGGAGTATTTGAAGCTTGGTCATATGCAAGCTATACCTCAAAAGGAGATTGATAATTCAGAAGCAGTTTATTTACCTTATCACGAGGTGATCAGGAATGATAAGACAACGACAAAATTTCGAATAGTATTTAATGCATCTAATCGCGATTGTAATGGCGTATCACTTAACAGCGATCTTATGGTGGGTCCCACTATACAAGCAGATTTAAGACATCTTTTAATGAGGTGGAGACGACATCCTATCTGCTTGGTAGCCGACATTGTGAAGATGTATAGGCAGGTACGGGTGTCTGATTCCGATGCAGATTTTCAACGTCTGGTGTGGCGTACTGAAGCTTCAGGTGAGTTACAACACTTGCGCTTAGTGCGGGTTACTTTTGGAACTGCTCCTGCCCCATACTTAGCTGTAAGAACTCTTCACCAGTTGGCATATGATGAAGGCATAGATTTTCCATTGGCAGCTGAAAGGGTATTACATGAATTTTATATCGATGATCTTCTCACGGGATGTAAAACCGCATCTGAAGGTAAACAAATAGTTAAAGAACTGAACACATTACTTAATAGAGGAGGTTTCGAGCTTCAGAAATGGTCAAGCAATGATGAACAACTACTCCAAGAAATAAGCGAAGAAAATGAAACAGCTGAAAATCCTGTAGAATTGAAAAGGGATGAAATAATAAGAATTTTAGGACTGAACTGGAACCGAAGCACTGACTGCTTTGAATATTCTGTACAGCTACCACCTATCAGCAAACCTGTAACAAAAAGAAAGGTTGTGTCAGATATTGCCAGTTTATTTGATCCGATGGGTTGGATATCACCGTAAATTGTAAATGCAAAAATAATGATACAGCGGTTATGGCTATCTGGTATAGAATGGGATGATGAACTACCACCAAACCTGTTATGTGATTGGATTACTTACCGTACTGAACTCACGGAACTTACCAAGTTTCAACTTTCACGTTGGATTCACACCAATGATTTAAATGAGTCTGTTGAATTGCATGGATTCAGTGATGCATCTAATGAGGCGTATGCTGCGGTGGTTTATATGCGCGTAGTAGAGTCAGATAAAGTTCATGTTCATCTAATAGCATCCAAAACTAAAGTAGCACCCATAAAACAAGTTTCTATACCAAGGCTTGAGTTGTGTGGAGCTGTGTTGTTAGCCAAGTTGTTGCGAGAAGTTTCAGTAGTTTTAAATATCTCCAAGATGAAAATACGAGCGTGGACGGATTCTACTGTAGTATTGGCTTGGCTGAGCAGCCACCCAAGTCGGTGGAAAACATTTATAGCAAACCGGGTATCGGAAATTCTAAACATTTTAGATAGAAACCAGTGGGCACACGTATCATCCGGTGATAATCCAGCAGACTGCGCGTCGCGGGGCATAAAACCATCAGAATTACCAACCATGCAGTTGTGGAAATCAGGTCCATTATGGTTGCAAAATAGAATTGTAAACTTTGACAGTGTTTGTACACCTGAAACTCACTTAGAAGAAAGAAGAAGGGTTTTCCATTCAATTGAAGACGAAAAGTTTGAGTTGTTCTGTAAATTTTCTTCATTTCGGAAAATGATCAGGGTGTTAGCTTATTGCATGAGATTTATTAAGCGTTCAAGAAAATTAATAGCTATTGACGTGCCGACATGGTTAACTAGCACTGAATTAAATGAAGCTCTTCTTATTTGCATTAGGCAATATCAAGCAATGAGCTTTCAACAAGAAATTAAACATATTCAGGAAAGAGGGATGGTGAATAGAAAAAGTAAACTTACCTCATTAAATCCATTTCTGGATGACACTGATATCTTAAGAGTGGGCGGTCGCCTGGAAAGATCCAATATTAAGGTTGAAACAAAGCATCCAATAATTATACCGGCAAAATCTCACTTGGCCAGTTTAATCATCGATGAAGCTCACCGGAGTACTTTACATGGTGGCCCACAACTGATGATAAATTATCTGCGCTCCAAATACTGGATTTTGAATGCAAAAACCCAAGTAAAAATGTTTATCCGTAAGTGCGTGGTATGTGTCCGTCATTCTGCAGAAACGAGAAACCAGTTGATGGGACAGCTGCCGCCAGCTCGAGTAACACCTATTCGACCTTTTTACCAGAGTGGCGTGGATTACGCTGGCCCTATACAAATCAGAACCTCTAAAGGAAGAGGTCACCAATCTTATAAAGGTTATGTTTGTTTGTTTGTGTGCATGGCAACAAGAGCGATACATTTGGAGGCTGTGAGCGATCTCACCTCTGCAGGGTTTCTGGCAGCCTTTAAACGGTTCGTTGCAAGACGTGGCCATTGTGCCGACCTTTTCAGCGATAATGGGACGAATTTTGTGGGTGCCGCACGCGAACTAAAAATCTTGTTCGCGCAAGAGAGGTCAACTTTAGCAATGGAAATCGCTGAATGTTTGGCAAACAACGGCACTACATGGCATTTTATTCCACCTCATGCTCCACATTTTGGTGGACTGTGGGAAGCTGGAATAAAATCCACAAAACATCATCTTCGTCGCGTTATAGGTAACGCAACACTTACCTTCGAAGAAATTTCAACTCTGCTGTACCAGATCGAAGCTTGTTTAAATTCTAGGCCACTATCTCAAATGAGCACAAATGCCCAAGATCCGAACCCTTTGACACCGGGTCATTTTTTGATAGGTGAACCTTTAATACTTGCTCCGGAAAACAACTATGAAACATCATCCATTTCATCTCTTAAACGTTGGCAATTGACGCAAAAAATGCTCCAACATTTTTGGCGTCGATGGTCAAGTGAGTATTTAACTCAGTTCCTACATCGGTACAAATGGGCGGATAAAACACCCGAACCAGAGGTGGGCGATGTAGTTCTCGTAAAAGAGGATAATCTCCCCCCAGCTCAGTGGCTCTTGGGCATTATCTCTGAAAAGCATCCTGGATTGGACAACATTACTAGAGTAGTCACGATTAAATGTAAGAGTACAACCTTTAAACGACCTGTAACTAAAATATGTGTTTTACCTGTCACTCAATGATTGGTTTTATATTTTTATTTTTTTTGTTTATTATTTGTTTTTATTTTAAACGGAGTTTCTCGTACCTTGAGGAGCTTAGGTTATCAATAACCTCGGTAACCACAATCTAAAATACCTAAGTACATATAGTTATTGTTTTGACTGTTTGGTATTATTTCATTCATTTTAACTAAGTAATGGATGTGTAACGTCCATAGTCACCATGAACCAATCACATAAATAAAATAATCTATTGATATACAGTCCATTTGTTCGAATTTGAAAAAGGGGTTGATTCATGGTGGGCGGGAACGATGGACATTGCGTCCATGGTGGGCGGAATGTATAAAGTTATGTGATAAAATATCTGAGTGAAACTAAGATGTCCCCATTAATTGCATATGGTCGCGATAGATGGCGTTGTAGTGATATGCTGAATCGCGGTATGGTTTCGTTACCAACAAAGGTATATATTGCCCATATTTTAATTTATTAAAGTATCTTTGTCTTGGAGAAAGGTGTTTTTATTCACAGCTAATTGTAAGTAAGTTCCAAAAGAAATAAGATTTCTTCATCCAAGCACCAATCCTGGTTGCATCAAAAGCTTAGCTCCCTTCTCCAACTCCCTAAAATTTGATTTATTTTGGTTTGTTACGGGACGAACGCTGAACGCCCCAATTCCAAAATCTGCGCCGGAGCCTCCTATGTTAATCAGCAGGTCAGGTTGGCTTAAGGCCCGAAGGTCTTGTACCCGATGAAGAAATAAGTTTTATCCAGAGATAAAACAATGTTTACATGTCAAATAGTCCCTATCAATTCATATCAACAGCATTCCAAATAATAATCGTCCCGGAGAATCACTCAGACACATTATTTCCGGTTGTTCTCGTCTTGCCAATGGCGAGTACTTGCACAGACATAACCAAGTGGCCAGGATTGTACATCAGCAACTTGCCCTTAAATACAATCTTGTGACTTCGGAGGTGCCATACTAGAAGTATGTGCCCGATCCAGTTCTCGAAAACGGTCGTGTCACATTGTACTGGGATCGATCTATTATCACTGACAGGAGTATTGTTGCCAATAAGCCTGATATAGTGATAATGGATCGATTAGAGCGTCGTGCAATGATAGTTGATATCACTGTCCCCCATGACGAGAATCTCATGAAGGCAGAAAAAGAAAAACAAAAAATCCATTCCCGCAGGGGGAACGCACAGGTAGATTTCGTGAAGAAATTAATATTATTTTATATAGAGAACTACGGACTTTAAACAGTTTATTTTTTTTTGTCGAAAACGGTAACTTTTAGCGAAAAACTTGTCAGACATTTACTTTAGACTTAAAAATGGCCTATCGATTAAAAATGTTTCCGACGACAAGAATGTTCACCGGTTAGAAGTTATGATTTTTTCCCGAAAAATTTTGGTTTTTCCCCACTCCACTTTTAGTTAAAGTTTTAATCTTATAGGTTTATAATTAAAAGTTGTTGGTATTCATGTATACTATGGGATAAAATTAGAACGGTTCGAATATCTTTCATGGAACGTGCAATTTTGAGGAAAAACAAAAAGTGAGGCCCTACCGTCCTTTTAGGCCGGATTCTTCCCGTTCACGAACTTAAACTAAGTTTACACCCAAGCAATTTTTGACCGAAGTTTGAAAGCGATCGGGGCAAAAATGCGACCGTGAGACTGCCGCAAATTTTGGGAAGTGGAACCATACATACATATATATATATACGAGTATATAAACTTTTTGACCAGTGGTCATTTCGGACTCAGGGGGTCATAACTAGACCTCCTATGAAGATTTTTTTTTTAAATTCGACAGTAGTCAAGAAACCAATAGGTAGATCGATTTCATCGAAATCTACCTAATAAAATATTTGGACATGGCCAATGAGATTGTCGACATGTGGGGTGTGGACTCAGCTATTATCTTGTGATAGTAAGCTTGCCGCGCGATAACGTCTAAATCGATTACTGTCGTAAAAGTTTAGTTTTCTGTGTTCTAAAGAAGTGAATGCAGTGTTTTTTATGCATCTTTAATGTATTGTATCATTGGTTATGCAGTGATGAACAGAGTGAATAAAAATATAGTGTAAATTGAACAATATTTAAAGTTTTCAATCAACTTAAAATAATAAAGTAAAATAATATACCGTCAACAAGTGTCCAGGCAACGAGTTTTATAGGAACGCGTAAGTGACGCGTTTTAGCCGGCGCTTACGACGTTGTTCTCGCGAAGTCGCCCATGCACTGAAGACTTTGTTGAGTGAGGCTCAGCGTTACTTAGAATTATTGTTTTGTGTTCATATTGAAATATCTATAATTACCTACTATTGCGCTCACTTAATCCTGATGAACATGGCTTCCACTGTAACCTGGGGTTGTTGTACAAATGAAAGGATTGATGACCATGAACAATTTATAAACTGCAGTACATGCAAAAAATCGTATCATTTTCTGTGTTTGTCGTTGCCGGTGATTCCGAGCGACTCTGATACTTATATTAATTGGAAGTGTCCGGGGTGTATGAGTCTAAACCCGAAGTCGGTAAGAAAAGACTCCACTCCTGTAGGTAAAGTCTCCACCATGAGAGGCAATAAGAGACTAGCCTTGAACTCACCACCCAAAATAACGGCAGTTACTGCGGATGATGTGCGGTCAATTGTACAGGAAGTTATCAAGGCGGAATTTACTGCAATGCTACGAAATATAAATGATACGATTGTTAATATTATAAATAAAGAATTGCAACCCATCAAAAATGATATCCGGGAGCTTAAGGATTCGCTGACCTTTCATACAAATGAATTTGAACGCTTTCAGGCTGAGCATATATCAGCAATGAAAGACTTGAAAGACCTCAGGGATGAGAATCATCAATTAAGAAACACTGTTTCGGATCTGAACCAGAGACTCAATTATCTCGAACAGCAGGCTCGGTCAAATAACATTGAGCTTCAGTGCCTCCCTGAAAATAAAGCGGAAAACTTGTATACCGTAGTCAAGCAATTGGGATGTTGTTGGGAATTAATTGAATGAGGGTGATATTCTACACTGTACCCGGATAGCTAAACCAATGGAACAAATAATCGTCCTCGGTCTATTGTGGTCCAGCTCGCATCACCGAAGATTCGTGATCAGCTACTAGTTGCTGTCATGGAAAACAATAAGAAGAATCCCCTAAACAAGCTCAGCAGTGCGGATTTTGGCTTATCTTGCAACAAGACTCCCGTTTACGTTATTGAACATCTGTCGCCTACCAATAAGGCTCTTCATGCGGCTACAAGGCTTAGGGCTAAGGAGAGAGGGTATAAGTATGTATGGGTGAGGAGTGGTAGGATCTTCGTCAAGAACAGTGAGGATGCGGGACCCATACTGATTAAGAACATGGACTCTTTAAATAGGATTGTCTACACCGGATATCTGTGTAACTCTTGCTTATCATAGTAAAGCATGCGTTTTTATATATTTCATCCACCAAATTCAATCAATTACAAATTTATTACCAGAATTGTGGTGGTCTTAAAACCAAAACCCAAACAGTTTATCGCAATATTTGTTGCAACGACTATGATGTGATTATTATCTCCGAAACCTGGCTTAATGAATCCGTGCTGAGTGGGGAGCTATTTGACGGCCGATACGTGGTTTATAGAAGGGACAGAGAAACCTGCAGCACACAGGACAGGAAAGAGGAAGGAAGAGGGGTTTTAATTGCAATTAAAAATAAAATAAAATCAAGACGCTTGAAAGACTGTGAGAGCAATTGTGAGGACCTCTGGGTTGTCTTAGATATTCCTGGGTTACGCTCTGTCCGCCGTGTGGTTCTCTGTGCTGTATATTTACCTCCACCGATACGCCGTCCTGTACTAGAATATTACCTGGATTGTTGTAATGCTGCTCTTGAAAAAATTCCTGACTCTCTTTTGTGTGTAGTGGGTGACTTCAATTTAAGTTCTATTGACTGGAAAGTAGTAACAACATCAACTAATGATCTTATACTGTCCTGTATAAATGCAATTTTGGTTGATTTCGTAAATGTCAACGGGTTTATACAGTGTAATGATGTTACAAATTCTACTGGTCGCATTCTAGACCTTGTGCTTTCTACAAATGCATCTACTAGTGTAAGCCAATCTGTGAACCCAATAAGCAAAGTTAGTGGCCTGCATCCCCCTTTAGATATTGTTATTCCATTGAACATTGAATCGAGTCTTCCTTATAATAATAATAATTTTAGGCCTAATTTTCAAAGAGGAGATTATCAATCTATTTGTAAATCGCTGAGGAATATTAACTGGGATGAATTACTTAGTGGAAAAGATGATGTTAATGAAATGTTAGGTTTATTTTACGAGACTATTGGTACAATTATTAGACAATTTATTCCATTCCGCAACCATAAGAGTAATACCCCGCATGGTTTAATAATAGACTAATTAAAATGTTAAAATTAAAGAACAAGATTAGGATGCGCTACAAAAAATATAAAAACCCCCTAGATGGAATGGATCTAAAGGATATTGGCAAACGCTGTGATAGGTTGTCTACTGAATACTATAACAAATATATGGGATTATTGGAGGATGAATTAAGGAATAACCCTAAGCTTTTTTGGGCTTATATAAAGTCTAAAAGAGGGGGGACTAGTGCATACCCAATAACAATGACTGACGGCTCAAGAACCTCTTCAGATGGGTCGGAGATATGTGAGCTCTTTGCTGATCACTTTTCTTCGGTCTACAGCCCCCAGCATGGATCAAATTACACACATAACGCCGACTACTGGAATTTATTGGTGAATCATAGCATATGCCTAAGTGCACCAGTCTTGAACGAGGATACTGTATTAAAAAAATTACAAACCATTGATATCCAAAAGGGCGCAGGCCCAGACGGCATACCTCCGATATTTATTGTGGAATGTTCTCTTGAGTTAGCACGTCCGCTTTCATTAATATTTAATAAATCCCTGGTTTCTGGAGAATTCCCTACGAGGTGGAAGGTGGCAAAGTTGGTTCCGGTTCATAAAACCGAGAATAGGGCAGTCATATCTAATTATAGGCCTATTTCGATTTTGTCAGTCTTTGCTAAAGTTTTCGAATCATTAATAATATGTCCGTCCGTTCAAAATCATTTAAAGCTGTATTTAAGCGATCATCAGCATGGATTCGTGGCACGTAGATCTACAGAATCGAATTTAGTTCCCTTCACGGAACTATTGATTAAAGCCATAGATTCTGGTCATCAGGCTGATGTGATTTACACGGATTTTAGGGTCTCTCACAGTATACTCATTTTCAAACTGTGTGCGTACGGCATCACTGGTTCTCTGCTAGAGTGGCTGAGCTCATATCTTCGGGATAGGCATTTCTATGTTGTGGTTAACGGTTACGAATCTGGTTTGCAAAAAATTACTTCCGGTGTTCCCCAAGGATCACATTTGGGACCAGTTTTATTTAATTACTTCATCAATGATATCCCGAGCTGCTTTTATAACTCCAATGTTTTCATGTTTGCTGATGACTTAAAATTTACAAGAGTAATAGAATCAAAAGAGGACTCCGTACTTCTGCAAGATGACATTGATAGACTTATTGTCTGGTGTGAAGATAACGGAATGCATCTAAATTCTAAAAAATGCTTCCATGTGAAATTCTCACGAAAGATTAATTTGGCAACATATAATTATTTTATTAAAAATGACAAAATTGATGAAGTGGATCATATTCGTGACTTGGGTGTGATATATGACAGAAAATTAACTTTTATACCTCATTATGACAACATAGTCAAGAAGGCTTCAAGAATGTTGGGATTCGTTTTAAGGAATTGCAAAGTGTTTCGAAATAACAAAACGAAGATATTACTTTACAACAGCCATAAACGTAGTATTCTGGAGTATAACTGTGTAGTATGACGGCCACACTATGCCACGCACTCACTGCGTATTGAACGTATTCAGAAACGCTCTGTATGGCATCTTGCGTTTGCCAATGGTTTGGTCAAAAAAATACGTTCATATAAAAACCGATTGAAGTATTTCCATTTGAAAACCTTGGCTGGTCGCAGACTACTTAATGAGGTAATATTTGCCTGTAAGGTTTTCGGTTCGAAAATTGACTGTCCCCATCTGCTTGCTCTATTCCGGTTGCGTGTACCCTCCAGACTTCCTCGCTTTGCCATTACACCACTCCATTCCCCACTTAGACGAACAGTACTGGGTGCTAATTCCCCATGTGCAAGGCTGTGCAAGACGATTAACAGTTGCAGTGATCAAATTGATCTTCACTTTGATTCCTTGGGTAAAGTCAAGTCGATTCTCATGAGTTTGGCTGATTTTGAGTGATGGTTTGGTATGCGTTTGATTTCGTTTTGTTCGGGTTTGAAATACTGCATTTTCTCTAGACACTTTTCTGTTTAAATTAGTCAGAGTGTATTTTTGTACAAGTAATGTAAACTTACTATCATTTATATTGTGATTATTCATAAGCGGTGTTTACCTATAAGTGATTGTTGCATTATGATCTGAATCTTTGCATGAATTTAGTGTAAGTTTTTATGTAAACAATTGTTGGTGAACCTTATTAAATAAATAAATAAATATTATTGTACCGATAGTCGTGTCAGCACATGGACTCATCGCCAAGAGCCTCGACCTACACCTTATGAGGCTCTCGTTAGGAACCTGGCTCAAAGGCTTGATGCAGAAGGCCGTTCTGCTAGGCACGGCACGCATAGTGAGGAACACGCATTCCTCTCCCTGGAGCCGTAACCACCGGCAGCTTGGTCTCTGTACCCGATGCCGGTGGAGCACTTTTTTATATTTTTAAATATATTTGTATTTTTTTATATATATATTTAAAAATGTAATTATATGTATAGAAATTAAATAAAGGAAATAATAATAATAATCTTTATTGACATTTAAACAGGTGTACATGTTAATTAGAATTCCCTGACTCCTGCGCTAGTTAAAACTGTGTTGCAGGAGACAGTGTCTTCCTCTCACGTTGGGAATTATTTCTAGATTACAAGTTACATATACATCTCCACTGACGGAGATACAGTAAAAATAAAAAAGAAGGTTTCTAAAAGCTTAAGACTGTTTTTACCTGTGCGTGCGTGCATGTGTGTGAATGTGTCTGTAAAAGTGTGTGTATGGGAGGGTGTAAATGTAAGGGGGTGTATATGTATGGGAGGTTTATATATAATAGGGAGTACTAAACAAGACTAATAGGGAGATTTATACTAATATTATAGGTTTCTACTATAATAGGGTTAAAAAAATTATAAACTATTTTAATTAAAAAACAGACCAACTTCAATAACCAAATCGACACTAAATAGTGTAAAATAATAGGAATTAGGATTTACCTAACTAATTCCTTATTTGGATTGTTACCGACTTCAACAGAATCATTCGTGTTTTTTTATCTTGAGAATTAAATATGTTATCGAGTTATTTTACAGTTTTCAGTGCCTTTTTGGTTATTGTAGTCGGTTTTTTATTTTATTAAAATAGTTTATAATCCTTAAACATCTTAAGTTTGTTACCGGTTGCATCCCAGGCTGTCACCTCGGGAGCAAGTGGCATGCCGCCGCCTCTTTCTGCGAGCAGGTAATGCGCGCGAAAGAGACGGCGGAGAGGGAGCGGTAGAGAACCCTGCCCCCCGAGTTTCGCAGTCTGCGGCGAAGACGCCGCAGACTCATCTACGCCCGGGACTACCGACCTCCATGATCGGGGCCTGAGGACGGCAGTTGGCCGACTCGCCGTCCTTACAGAAGCAGGCCGTGGCGGAGGCGTGTCGTGTGTGCCCTACGCCTGCCAACTGACCGAAGCGGGATAAAACCCGACCCCACCAGCCGAGGCCGCGGTGGCGGCCAAGGTCCGCCGGCAACTCTGGGGTTATCCTTTCGAGGGCTTACCCGGGGTGCCCGGCAACGGACACTTGGGGAGGACACCGTGCGGTTTTAGTCGAGACACGACATAACCACCCCCGCTGGCCAAGGTATTTCCGCACGTAAAAAAAAAAACAGGCTGTCACCTCGGAGTCTGGGGCTTACTTACTCTTTCTCCTTCTTTTAATTTGGCTTATACGGCTTTTATGGGAGTGACTGCCGTCTGACCTAACCCTGAGAGGAAAATGCAAATTGCACCAGATCGTCGTCCGTGAATCAGTAGGAGTACCAGCTTACTAGTGAGGTTGACTTTCTAGCTTAGGGAATGATGTGGACGGTGCCCCGCATCGCCATCACCACCACTCTCTCACAGCTGTATCTAATGTTCGAATCTGTAACGTTACATTATAGGTGAATCCACGCGGTGAGGGAGCACCTTAAACAAAACTTTAATTTACTATTGAATTCACAAAATGGCATTAATTCTGTTGCTCATTTCACTAAACCCTGAACATTTCATTTGAATTTAGAAATTTTGTTCTATGTGGCGTTTAAAGCGTTTTGTAACATCAGAATTGCGGCCTTTTGTAATATGTTTTCCAAAATTGCAAACAAAAATCATCATGTTCGAATATACACTCTATATTTTCACATTTTTTGTTTGATTTTGAGCTGTATCCTGCTGCATCTACCGAGTTCTAGGTCCAATACTAATAATATTTATACGAGAACAACTTGGAGTTAAACCAAACCCAATGCAAAAGTATTTTCAAAATCGGTTCATAGGCAACGGAAATATCGATGAACATAAGTAAATAGAAACAGGCGCACATTCAACCTCCTCCTTTTTGAATTTTGATAAATATTATACGTCACATAATGGACAATGGTTTTCAGATTCCTTCATACAAATAAATTCAACAGAAAGGCAATAACACATATATTATATTCCACACCCAGCGTGTAAGATTAAGTACGGCTATATAGTAAGGAAGTTTGCTAAGCGCCTAGATCATAACTTATGTTCAACTTCTAGACTAATTACTATGCGACTAGTAAGCGGCGCATACCTATTTAAGATATTTTACATCAATGAAGGCTGGGCTCGCTTTAATAGGGTAGTCTTCTGTAATTTCAATAAATTGTGTAACTGAGCTTATTAAATAAAGAATAGGAGAAGAGGGTAGGGTTGGGGCCCCAACAAGAATTTCGGGGCCCCTGCTGGCCGGTACACGTTCTGATTGACGGATGAGGCTCTGGAGCATACACTCACCCTTGTTCTTTATAAGCGCCTCAATAAAATGATTAGAAATGTTGAATCATATTAATATAGTCATCATCATCATCATCATGTCAGCCAAACGACACCCACTGCAGGGCATAGGCCTCCCCAAAGGATCTCCACAACGATCGGTCCTGCGCTGCCCGCATCCAGCGGCTTCCCGCGACCTTGACTAGATCGTCGGTCCACCTTGTAGGGGGCCTGACCACGGAACGTCGTCCGGTACGCGGTCGCCATTCGAGAACCTTTCCGCCCCAGCGGTCATCGGTTCTCCGCGCTATGTGTCCCGCCCACTGCCACTTCAACGATGCAATCCTTTGAGCGATGTCGGTTGTTTTAGTTCTCCTGCGGATCTCATCATTTCTGATTCGATCGCGCAGGGAAATACCGAGCATCGCTCTCTCCATTGCTCGCTGGGTGACATTGAGCCTTCTTATGAGACCCATAGTAAAGGACCACGTCTCGCTTCCATATGTCATAACTGGCAACACACACTGGTCAAAGACTTTCGTCTGGAGACATTGAGGTATTTCGGACGCGAATATATGCCGGAGCTTCCCGAACGCTGCCCATCCGAGCTGGATTCGACGAGAGATCTCTTTATCGAAGTTGGACTTACCTAACTGGATCGTCTGTCCTAGGTAAACATAGTGGTCAACAACTTCGAGTGTAATGTTCCCAACATTAACTGGAACGGGTGCAACATGGGCATTGGACTTGATTTTCGTCTTATCCATGTTCATCTTATGACCCACTCTTTGAGAAGCATTACTAAGATCTTCGAACATTGTGTTCAGGTCTTCCAAAGTCTCAGCCATAAGAACTACATCATCGGCAAACTGTAGGTGTGTTAGGAACTTGCCAATGATGTTGATGCCGCATCCTTTCCAGTGCAGAAGCTTAAAAATATCCTCCAACGCAGCTGTGAACAGTTTCGGAGAAATGACGTCTCCCTGTCTCACACCTCGTTCACTTCCACATTAATGTATGGAAGTGAAAGTTGGGTATGGCAGAAAAATCATGAAAGTAGAGTGAATGCAGTGGAGATGCGGTCATTGCGTAGTATGTGTGGAGTAAGGTTGGCTGATAGGAAGAGGAATACAGATATACGAGAATGGTGTGGCCTGAAAGAGAATGTTGTTACAAGAATTGAAAAGGGTATGCTAAGGTGGTTTGGGCACTTGGAACGAATGAGTACTGAGCAAATGATACACCAAGAATATAAGGCAGATGTAAGTGGGCAGGCAAGCCTGGGTCGACCTCGCAGGACATACAATGATCAAATTAATGAGATATTGAAAAAAGGGCAGGTCAAAAACACTCGAAACCGGCGGGCTTGCATGAAAGGTTTAATGATAGTGAAGGAAACTCGTGAAGTATATAAGGACAGCAGCAGATAGCGGGCTGTTGTCATTGCCTACCCCGGAGGGCAAAAGGAGTGAGTATATGTATGTATGTATGTATGTAATAAAGCAAAAAAAGTTTGTCAGAAAGAATCAAAGTTTTAATGTAGTGGCCTTTTCACGAAATGAATTTTGAGGACTTGACCATTGCCTACGAGGCAGGGATTTACATGGGGTAGTCAGTTAAAATTAAGGACCTTTTTGTTAAATAAATTTATGTATTTAGTCTGAATTATAAGATTTGTTAGGCCCCAAACTAGGTTCTTCTTCACGAATGCGTTTTTAAAGATCATTCGGCTATTCGACAACAGATGGCATAGCACCCTTTGTAATATACTCGTAATTAGGAAATATGTATGCATACACAGAGTAAATAATATAGGTACATGTAGGTTCAAAATGCCTTTGATGCTATGCATAGCATCAAAGGCATTTTGAAGAGGGCTAACATAACAACACCATGATTTTCATTTAAACTATAGTTTTATAGTTGCTAAATATACTGCACTGGACACTATGTAATTTCTAGTAATAGAGTGGAGTTACTTACCATTTGAGTACTCAAAGTCAAAAACCATTAGACCATTAATACGGCACTTACAAAAGGTCAAAAAAAAATTAAACCAATGTTTGGCAAATGCACCTCCGCACCGGTTCGAAACGCGGCCCTGTCCTGAGAAGACTCCGGCAAGAAACTCAGCGGGCTGTTTTTTTTTGGTCTATTTACAAACATGTTTACTTATTTTAATTGTTGAAACAACTCCAACAACTGAAACATGGTAAATATCCCGTTGACAGTACTTTTTTTTTTGTTCGTGCGGAAATCCTCTCGGATACCCCTTGCCGGCCAGCGGGGGCGGTTATGTCGGGCTTGAACCGACTAAAACCGCACACCTATGAGGTATTTCTAGATTGTATGTTTAGGCCAAATATGTATGTTTTTTGGAAAAGACGTTTCCGCTTGCTCCTACTAAGTTCTCCCACTGGTAGGAGCACGAGGATAACCTATTCCTCGTGAACACTTAGTTTTATTTCCTGTTGCTCACACTCTTCTAAAAACTGAATTATGTAGGTAATATAGCTTATGGGTTAGGTTAGGTTAGAACTGTGACCCCAACCGGTACCACTAGTCCGGAAAGTTGGATTTCGATAGCAAGCTAGTAGCTAGTGTTAAAAAAATCTGTCAAACTAGTGGCCATTCGAAGATGTGTCTTGTCTAAGTATTGTCTGTCGAATAATCGTCTGTCGAAGTAGTGGTAATTCGAAGGTGTGTCTTGTCTAATAATTGTCTGTCGGCATTGATAGGACAATCTTTCTTAGTAGGAGCACGAGGATATGCTTATCCTTGTGGTCCTACCGGTAGGAGCATAAGGACATATTGGTCCTCCTGCTCCTACCGGTAGGAGCATCGAGTAGGAGCAAGCGGAAACGCTCTTTGGAAATTTTGGTGGTCCATTTTATAGTTAGGTATATCAACACTGACACGCAACATAAATAAGATGAGGCATAGTATAAAAAAAAACATGTTTAAATATAAATTGCGTTTATTAATTTAAGTATCACAAAGTATAAATGTAAACCCTTTCACAGACGCATATATTTACAAAACGATGTATCCACGTTACAGGAGTGGCCACCTAGGCACTTACACTTTATATTATCTAGAGCTATAATAATGTACACACATGACCACACTTTAGTATATGACACATTTACATAGTGTCTGTTTGTAAGCACTTTTCAATCAGAATTAAGTACCAAAACAAAACTATTAAGAAAATGATCGTATTACATCAACATTCTAGGTAAAAAAACAGTAATGTACGAAAATACAATGAACGTTTCGTTTGCTTCGTTACATTTAATTCGGAGAATCCTTTCCTGCACTTCTATAGTACTGTAGAGTAATTTGCCTGAGCAATATGAAGTCTGAATGAAAGTTGGCGAACAACTTTCTGTTTACAGAATAGTTCACTGAAATTTTGTTAAATTAGATATTACATTCAACTAAGTTCTACAGAAGTCCTATGTGTTCGTCTAAAGTTGTGTATTTTATTCGTTAAAGCCTGATTTAAGTTATTGAAAATACGAAGTATCCTTATCCTTATTTGTTTCATTATCTTAAATAATCGTGATCTTTCTGATCGTACTGATTAAGATGATGATAATTTATTTATCGCATCTAATGATTGCAGATAATGGCAGTTTCAATCTTGCTATCAAGTTACAGGGTGCTTACGTAACATAATATTCTGTGAGCGTCACTGTTTCACAAAGTATTAGGTAGTGAGTAGTTCATGTGGGTATCGGAATAATTCTTTTTCTTTCTTTACTGCCAGTATTGCCAAACGTTCCTACTCGTAGTATTAGTCGAAGACTTAACGATACGAGGTCAGATTTTGAGATTGTAACCACCTGTAACGTTCTTTGCGTGAGACAGGCTCGTACCAGATATACATCCCGCTAAGGCGTATTTACAAGATTTTCAGCTGTCCAGGACGGTTCCAGGTAGCTTAGATAGTCAGAGGGTATTCCCCCCTAGAAAGGGACTGTCACCGATTCAGGTTCCGGTCTGAATAGTTTTTTTTTGGATTTCAATTAATGCTGTAACTACTACACAGCGCATGGCGCATATAGTGGAAACCGAATCCCAGAAACTGTGTTTTCGCAACGTGAAAACTTGTACTTGGGTTTCAGAACAGAACAAAAAACACATTCACAATCAAATTACACAAAATTTCGAACTTCTCTATCTTTAGATATTATATTGACTTCATATACCTATTAATATCTACTTTGGTGTATCTTCATATATTTTTCAATATTTCGGAGCAGTTTGTATAGTTATTCGTTAGTACTTATAAATAGTGACACTTTGATTTTTTACTTGTGCACTTTATTTTTTACACTTATAGTATAAGGAAAAGTCATGTGTGTTTACCTAACTAATAACAGTACGATGTTAGATGTACACTTCTTAGTACATTTATGTACACTGGCGGTCTGTGTAAATACTAGAGCGGCTAGGTAGGCAACTATGGCGGATATAATCGGAGATGATAAATAACACTAACAACTACAACATGGAATTATTTTTTTTCTATCTACTTTGTATTTCACACACACAAACGTATAGCCTGTATGCTACGATCTACGTGAGATGTTGCGTCATACTATATTACATACCATATATTTAATGTTTTATAAAGAAAATGACAATTAATTTTAATATATCAAGCAGATGTAAGGAAAGAAAAATGTTATTTAAGCATATTTTTTTCTCACATTTTATTTGCTCACTGCATCTCTTTTCGGTTAGTAAGTGGTGAAAGAAAAGGGTAGATGCTTGTTAGATACACGAGTTGTAACCATTTGGACCGTATACGTTGCTGGGTATACTAAAGTTTCCACTACCAGAAAATAAAATAAAAAATACTCAAAAGCTATCTAACCTTCTTGCAACGGTTCTGTTTTTACTTGTAGGTATTTGGTGAATAATATTCAATGTAGATATGCTGAGCATTATGTGGTGTAGTAAATAGCTGTACATGTAGATGCGGCGAAATAACACAGATGTAAACATTCCACGATACCTATAGTTGTTAGACTAAATAATAACAAAATGGTTTTTCTTCTATCATACCAAAGAAATTATTAAAATTCAATATTTAACATCTTCAGAATGAGGTCAAGTTTTGATCACCGAATAATTTGAGTCATATAAAAAGCAGTGCCTTTCAAACATCAAGGTTAGAAAACAGCTCTAATTTGCAAAATTCAAAAAGCAATGCCTTTCTAACGCCAAGGCCAGCAGTCAGATTCCGTTTTTTATTAATTTCCCCCGATAGTCAATATTAAAGCCATATTGTGCCTGGTATTGAACTTACAGTAGGTAGTGGTTTGAATAAATTATATCTACTATTACTAATTCTATTCTATATAAGGTATATACTTACATTTATATGTAACTTAGGTCTAGTTGAGCTTTGTTCTGAAATCGCTTTTTTGAGGCGATAAGCGAGATTCCCGCACTTTAACCGATTAGGTATAAAACCGTTAGTCGCACTTTAGTAAGACATAACCAGGTGACATTGAATTCTATAATTCAGCATTTTAAGCAATATACTTGTAAATGGAATTTAGAAAAGTGCAATGTAGGTACTTACGAATGGAATGTAAAATTAATTAAATTTATTGTTGTACCAATTACTAATAGGTTTTAACAAGATTACATTTAATTTATTCTCAATGGTGTTCACCGTAGGCTGTTACTGACTTTGACCTTGCACGCACGAACAAATTCAATATAGTAAACATTTTTTATTTATGTTCTGGTGGGTTGATTTTGTTCATGGTAGTCGTAACTTCGCGATAGAATCAGTTCCGCGAAATCATAGTTTCGTAAATCGGTAATAAATCGGTTAAAGAGTCTGTATTCAACGGAGCGAATATACGTGACTACATACAATGTATCCACGCTACCCATGATGAGATTCACTAAAGTAAACCATAGATGGTATATCACTCATTGCGAAGCTACGGCACCAGCCATTCTTTGTCGAACGTCACCTAATGCTGAACCATTCCCAAAGCCGTTGAGAAGAGGTAACATCCTTTCTTTCGTCTCCAACTTCACTCTGTCTGTTTCCGCCTTCACCTTAGCGTTGTCCTTCTGAAAAACATGAATATTCAGTTATGTGCGATTGCATATATAACGTTACAGTCAATATATATATATTCATATCATATGCTGTAAATAAATTAATAAATCATAGGTGGGTTCCGCGCCTTGAGTGTGTCTATGTATGTAATTACTATATATATATGCGTTATAGCACGATTAGAAATATAAAATCGCGTATTTTGTTACATTTTGTTTGTAGTGTCCTTTTTTATGATATAAAATCCATGTTCAGGCAATTTGTTATAATATTTAACACCAATGTGTAACGTAACGAGACTGAATCAATCATCGATAGTTATTGTGATCCAGGTATTTTATTATAGCCAAGAAACAGGACTAAAACCCAAACTTTAACTAAAGATATTATGTAATATGAACCATGCCAAGATGTTTTACATCAACTTGAGCTAATTCATGTTGACAATAAACAGTTTGCAAATAATGAACGTGTCGAGGAGGTAAAAACGCTTTATATCGTACAAACTCGGAAATGAATCCGTTATTTCAATAAATGCTTAGGTATATTTTTAGACTATGTTTTTTTTTTTGCACATAAACGGCGTAAAGTTCCCACTAAGGAGAATTTTGTAGGTATGATTTCAACATGACCAAACTCATAGTAAATTAATAATATAAATAAATATTCTTCGGCATTCTGCACAGAGCTATCTAGACCTAAAGTAAGCATAGTTTAACTAGCTTGTGTTATGGGTTCTAGAATATGAATGAACATACTTGGATAATTATTTTTCGTAAATATAAAATCCATATAAATACTAAGACCAATGCAAATATTCATGCATACAAATATTTAAACGGAGAGGAATCGAACCCGCGACCTCTAACTTAGCAGTCGACCGCTCTACCACTACCCCACTTTATATTTGTAAGAACTTTATGTCCTTTAGTTGTATGTTAGTGAAGTCAGCAAGAGACAGGATTTTCTTAATGCGAGAGTAATTTATTTTTTGAAGGAAAACAAAAACATGTATTCTCTTTTATTTTACGTTAATGAAAACACCTCAACTTACTCTGACTTTCTTGAGATACGACTGTTTGTAGAAGTCTGAGAATAGATAGTAGAAGAGCACGGCGTGCATGCCGATCCACCAGACGAAGGCACGAGGGTAGTCGCAGTCAGTAAACAACAGTTGGAACGCGTGGAGGAATACCAACACGAATTGAACCTGTGGATAAATTTTATATTAGTTATTGCAAATATAAGTACCAGTAGGCTATATGCTCTACGTGAGAGTATGGGCAGCTTCACCGCTATTTTTAATAAGAATCTAATCTAATTATTACCTTGACATTTCATTCTGATGTTGGCAACGCGTCAGTAATATTTTTAGTGTTGCAATTTGAATTGAAATAAGTTTTGTGCGCACAATATTTACTGTTATTATTAGATTCGTTTTGTAACTTACTGTAATTAACCTATGTTTATCAAAATAAAATCGAATTAACTGAATTGGTTTCGAATTTTACTAAAATAGACAATACATACTAGCCGAAGATTTGTTGATCGATTCGAAATCGACCCAACAAGTGTATCGGGTATAACCGTGTAGGGCAGTAACGAAATACACCTTAATGATATTTTTTTTACTTTGAGCACAGGACTAACTGAACACTTAAAACACAAAACCTCTCAAAAATCAATTACCCTACTGTAAAGGATGCGTCTATAAATTAGAATGCTCTTAATTTTCATCTGAAATTTATAATACTATAATGAGTATTAAATACTCATCTGAAACCACAAAGTAAGAAGCCTCTGAAAGATTATAAAACGATATCTAAACTAAATGAATAACACGTTAAAATTTGAAATGAAATCAAATAAAAAAATAATGTATGCATACCATCTGAAGTGCGGTGAGGTATTTCTTCCACCAGAGGTATTTCTGCACCTTCGGGCCCAGTGCAGCGAGGAGGTAGTACGAGTACATTACGATGTGCACGAATGTGTTAAGCATACCGAAGAAAGTAGAGTGGCCCCCTGTGAAAAAAATGCTCATTTAATTTTAATATTCTTTAAGGGATTAAGAGGCAATTTGATTCGCGATTCCCTCTTATAATTGGCAATTTCCTGTAGGTCGTGGGAAAGGGTATGTATTTCAAGCGGGTAGAGCGATGGGCTATAGCTGACTGCTAAATTATATGAATATCTAAACAGAAAATTCTTATAAAATCGGCCAAATTGTTGTATACCCTGGTATAGGGTCACAATTAGGCCATGGCTGTATGGGGCCCATCAACATCTTCAGGGCCCAAGCCTACCCCACCTATAAGCAAGCACACCTGCTAATTAACGGATGAGGTACTGGTCAGAAAGGTAGATAAGCCAGCGTGTTTACAATTGCTTCTTTAGCCCAGCACTTGCATAGTGTTGGGCTAATGAAGCATTCGGGCGAAGAAATTGTGAACATGATCCACGTACCACTATGTTGAGCGAGCGAAACGAGCTCGTGGACAACGCGCACTCTGACATTGATAGATATAAGTTAAAAGGACCCTTCGTGTTAGATTACTTGTGATATTGCACGAAAAAAAGAATCCCACGAAGCGGGGCTCCGTCGACATCGCTCACAAATTCGTAAGATATTTTTTTATCCCTATATCTAATATTTAGCATTTAGAATACATATCTGTTTACGTGCGTGCATGTTCGTGAGTGAGTGTTTATGAGAGAGAGACTGGTGTGTGTGTGTGTGTGTGTGTGCATGTGTGTGAAGGTGAGTACCTCCGCATGAGTGCGCCTGTATAAGTTATAAGAATTAGAATAAGTAAAGAAATAAATATATTTTGTGTGTGTGTGTAATCCAAGCCCAAGAGCCAATCGTTGATTCTCATCTTGCAGCTATGTCTAGTAATGACAAGTAGGTTTAATCTTTCGTTTATTCTTGAATACAACTTTGGTCCCATCCATTCAAATGCTTTTTGTCTATAATCCAGACTACATGTGCGCTTCCTCCATATTAGCTTCCTTCTGGAACGTGCATCAGTCACAACAGAAGAATGTGCTATTTTATGGAATCGAAGTATAACGGTCAGAATGTAAAGCTGACGTATAGTTAGCGCACGCGAATCTTGGTACAATTGAGTTGTTGGGTACCGCATTCTTCTGTTGTACATGATTTTGAGAATAGCTCGCTGTGCTCGCTCGACCCTAATCATCTGACATTTCTTTGCCGACCCCCAAAAGACAACCAACACTATAATATTAATTGACACAATGCCTACTGATCTTAGTCTCCTAAAAATGTGTAGTCAATTCCTTTCCCGTGAAGTCCTACATTGCTCACTCCATGTTAGTCGCCTGTCAATGATAACACCAAGGTACTTTATGTGGCTGACCTCATCAAATGAGGCACAATCAGATTGGCTTCTAGTGTGACAGGTGTGGAGTCTGACTTTATAGTCTTTTCGAGGCTTCGTTCTTTCGGTGACTCTGAAGTTTATCATTTTAGTTTTTTCAGTGTTCAAAGTTAACAAATTATGGCTGAGCCAGTCAGAGACAGTTTGCATTTCAGCGTGCTTGCATTCATCATTCCAAGTGTTACCGTAGAAGATGATTGCAGTGTCTTCGGCATATGCAAATATTTTGGAGTTCTTTAGGTCAATTGTACATAGTCTATTTATGATATACACAGAAAGGGCGAAGGGCCAACGACACTATCCTGAGGCACTCTATATCCTACAGTTACAACAGGACTTTGGATGTCACCTAGACAGACCTTTTGTACTCGGTCAGTAAGATATGAACCAAACCAGTCCAGGGCAGTGCCCCTGACAACCACATGTTCTAGTTTCCGAAGCAGTATATGCCTAGACACGGTATCGAAGGCCTTGGCTAGGTCAAGGAAGATACATCTCACTCCACTATTCAGTTTGGTGATTACAAAGTCAACCAAGCTAGTGGCATCATCCTCCGTTGACCTGCGATTTCGAAAACCATGTTGGGAGTCTGAAAGTAAGTTTTTGTTTTCCAGGTAATGCATCAGTCTCTTGTTTATCAGCTCTCCAATATTTTGGACGCTGATGACAGCAGTGATATGGATCGGTAATTAGAAGCCACAGAAGTATCCCCTGCCTTGTATACAGGGCAAACATTGGCAAATTTTAATTTATCAGGAACTGCACCCACTAAACTACTCAAATTGCATATGTGCGTTATAGGTGCAGTAAGATACTTTTAACCTTTGACTGATTTAATAATGCGATTAGTTATGCCGTCCCAACCAGGTGCTGAGTTACTTTATAAGGACATTATTACGTTGGCAACTTCATACTCATCTGTAGGGCTTAAGAAAAATGAGTCCCGAGTGTCTATACTTATCTTGTTCAGTGTTAGAACCATCTTGAATAAGTCACCTTCTGTGGTATTTAATCTCTGCAAGTTCATTTCAGCAATTTGCTCGCTTACATCAGCAAAGTATCTTTTAACCTTATCGAGAGAGGTAGGTACCTGGGTTCGATGCTTGGTAAGTAGATCATAAAATATTTCTAACTGCTGACCATGTGTTTTTGCTGTCTCCTTTCGCACGTTCCAATTGTTTTTTATCATGCGTTTTGTAACATTTAGAGTTCCGTTGCCAAATGGCAAAAACGGAACCCTTATAGATTCATCATGTCTGTCTGTCTGTCCGTCCGTATGCCACAACCACTTTTTTTCCGAAACTATAAGAACTATGCTGTTGAAACTTGGTAAGTAGATGTATTCTGTAAACCGTATTAACATTTTCACACAAAAATAGAAAAAAAACGTTTTCATCAGACCCATACGTGTGTGGTATCTATGGATAGGTCTTCAAAAATGATATTGAGGTTTCTAATATCTTTTTTTTCTGAACTGAATAGTTTGCGCGAGACACACTTACAGAGTGGTAAAATGTGCCCCCCCCCCCTCCCCTGTAACTTCTAAAATAACAGAATGATGAAACTGAAAAAAATATATGATGTACATTACCATGTTAACTTCCACCGAAAATTGGTTTGAACAAGATCCAGTAAGTAGTTCTTTTTTAATACGTAATACGCAATTCACCTTTCATTCAATCAAGTCAAACATAAAAATGAAAAAAAAAACATTATTATGTTACTTACTGCTACGGAACCGTTAATGGGCAAGTCCGACTCGCACTTGGCCGCTTTTTTGAGAATTTGTATAATATTATTACAGTAATTCCTATAAGTTCTGTAGCGCTGTTGTATCCTGAAATCATTCCTACTTTCCTGCTTTCTATCTTCATAATGTAATGTATCTCTCTTTCGTACACATTTCAGAAGATTTCCGGTCATCCATGGTTTTCGAATGGTTTTTAAATTAGGTAGATTACCTTTTAGGTAGATTTCGTTCATCAGGTTAGTATAGTCAATCTTAACCTGTTCTTTAACTCTGTTACCTGAAAACGTCTTTTGTGGCCTGTTTGTGAGGTTAGTGCCTATTACCACAGTGTCATGATCAGTCAATCTACTTTCACAAACTATCACTCTCGTTGGTTGCGAAGTTTTTATCATAGCGTGGTGGATGCATGTGTTATTTATTGATGACTGGGTAATAACCATGATGCCCGTTTGTGTCAAGATAGATACTGGCTGCTTTTTCGTGGATTATCACTGATATCTATGTTTACATCCCCAGTTACAATACAGATAGCCGTTTTCAATGTTTCCAGCATACGATTCAACGACTCACAGAAATTATGTACTTTACGAAACGAGGGAGACCTGTATATTGTCACAATTGATACTTCGACACCAACATAAACTATTAAGCAATTGCCTTCACTAAACAGCGGGTCTTTGATTGTAACGTTGAGTTCTGATTTGTACAGTATAGCAAGACCGTAATTTTGATTTATATAGTTCTTTGAATAGTGACACTCGTAGCCATATAGAAATACCTATTCACTTTCCACTCACACATTAGCCGAAGTCAAGTACTTAACTATACTTAACGGAATGCGTTGAAATTTTCAACATAAAAAAAAATTGTTTCCGGCGAATTGTCAAAATTGTAAGACATCGGGCTCCAAAGTGCAAGCTTTAGATTAACGCTGAGTTGACGACGTTAGGGTATCCCAACATTTTACGATAAGACGATTTTGTAGAGGTTTAACAAATACGAATTTATTTACTATTCAAACATAAGTTGAATGTAGGCGTCACTGTTTGGAGACATCGGTTTTCGAGAACACGATATTAATGTATTAATATATATACTTACTTAATATTCTGAAAACGATCTAGGAAATAATATTTATGACTTATTAGATGAATTTTGTAAGACCATAATCATTATTATGGTTCCCGGTTGCAAATATATCTTGTAATTTGGATCCCTGGATACGCTCTTTTACTCTTTCTCTTGATTCAGCTTATCTTGGCTTTTAGAAGAGTGTATAACGTCTGACCCCCTAACGGAAAGGAAAGCCTGAGCCAGAGCCGCGTTCGTTATTCAGCATGTGTATTATCATACCAGCTTGCAGGTGAAGTCGGTTTGGCCCCCAAGATACTAGATTCCTAGATCTCTACTAGATTTGGACCCCATAGGTATACCAGATCAAGTTAGTATCTAAGTAAATGATTTTATAAATATATGGCTTTTATCATAATCAAGCACAAATCTACATAGAAATAAAACCTGAATAATAACTTCCTATCGATGGCATAGCTTGGCCGTTTATTTAAAAATCGTAATAATGTGCCCGGCAGATGGCAATAGGCTCGCCCCGTATTACATTGGGACCTTAACATAACTGGCGAATCGTGGGTGTGTAATACACCTCTGCCTAACCCTTCGGGGATACAGGCGTGAAGTTATGTTTATTTACATCTATTATAACCGATTAGATTAGCAATTAATTGAGATTGCCTCAATATTCGGGTAAATCGCCCACGGGTATAACCCATTGAAGCAATATATAAAGTAATGCGCTACATTTAAAAATCAAATAAACATAGTAAAAACAGTGTTTTCAGTACTTACATGAGTAAATACGGTAAATAACGTTGTATACCTACTGGTTTAGTGTTATCTATCTAATCGGATCACACATAATAACACAAACGAATAATGCAAGTTTCTATACTTGACATGCAGTCATATTTTAAAGGAAGGATGGCGAAGTTCGAGGCTAAGTTGCAAGAAAAGTCTTCATCTTCTACAGGGAGCCTGGTGGAAGAGCTTGCGGCGTTTAAGACTTGTTTTACAAGCGCTTAAGTCGCTTTCGCAGGGGCTTGATATCTTGGCTCGTGAGGTGGATAATTTGGAGACTCGCAGCCGCCGCAAAATGCTGCTCATTCATGGTATCGCAGAGCGAAATGGTGAAGACACAGCCGAAGAAGTCGCTGACGTTATTCAGGAGCACCTAAAGTTGGAATCTTTTTCTTCTAGTGACGTCACACGGTGCCATAGAATGGGACGCCAAACTACCAGCGAGAAGCCCAGATATATATTGGTTAAGTTCCAGAATATTGCATTGAGGGACAGTATATGGTTCTCTAAAACTAAATTAAAAGGTACAGGTGTTTTTTTCCGAGTTTTTGACTAGGTCAAGTCATAATGCATTTATGGCCGCCCGTGATAAGTTCGGTATAAACAAGTACTGAACCAGGGAGGCCTCGGTATATGTACTCGGCCCGGGCGGTAACCGGCATCGAATCCTTTCAGTCCGTGACCTCGACAATATAAAGTGTTCGGATAGTGAAAAGACTGCAGTTACAATCACCACTGTAAAGACGCGACGTGCAGCATCGAAAAAATAGGAGCTTTTAGCTTTAAAAATTATAGATAGTTATAACTATAGGTATTGTCGGGTAACTTTTCTTTCATGTGCGCTCGCTAGTTACCCCTTGGCTCTAAAACTTTATTTAAATTAATCATCAAAAAAATGAAAAATGTTAAATTTACCCACTAAGGATTACAAAAATAATTATACGTCAATTTATTTAATGATTAATTTAAATGTAAACATCCTTTGTAAAATTTGTTAGTGTTCGGCTACTTCCGAGGGCGACTCTTATTGATTACATGTTTCTTAATATGGCCTTATTTTATACATATTAAACACTTCAGAACTAAGTAGTGACACAGTTTTTTAACGGACTCCACCGTGCTTATTTTCCTTGAATTACTTTATTATTTACACTGATCCCGACGACGCGACGTCTCGGTTACATTTCAGCAACTAGGGTCCCGGGTGGAAGCCGTTGAGAATAGTTTTATTTCAATGTGTAACATTCACGTAAACTTCTGTTAACTTTCATAACTTTCTTCTATCTTCGACACTAAATGGGTACCTACTTATGTAACAGGATGAACTACAATAACATTAGGAGTGCATCTATTCTTTATAATTCCTCAATCTGACGAGATTAGTTTTATTTTATATTAAATATTCGCGTTTACTTACGACAATAACACACAATAACATACAATACAAAGTTATAAATTACAATGTAGACTGATTATCCTGTTTACATGTAGTACGTATTATGGTGAAGGTCAAATTCAAAGTCGTCAGTGAATGAATACGGTGCAGCGTTCCATGTTCGATTCGGAGTGTAGTTCAATAATTAAAGCTTTTAACGTCTGTTTTTTTAGTTCTGGATATTGGCCTTTTTGGTAGTCTTTCCTAAATCATTAATTTAGAATATTATTATGATGTTTATACTTGCTACCCGGCAGAATGCTGTTAGGTCTTTACCATTTTATTTATCAGTATCCTTTATGTAACTTTGTTATGTTTTCGATTCCCTCGTGCTCGGCGGCCGAAGGTACTTCGGAGAGCACATCCGAAGTCTGGCCCCCAAGTTTAAGGCTCTCGCTTTCGCGCGGCTGCTGCCCAACATGGAGGGGCCCGATGACTCCTGCAGGAGACTCTACGCGGGGATCGTGCGGTCCATGGCCCTGTATGGGTGCCCAATATGGGCGAAGGCCCTGAAGGCCAGAAGTGTGCGGATACTGCGCGCTCCGCAGCGGGTGATGGCCATCAGGGTGATCCGCGGGTACCGCACGGTCTCCTTCGAGGCGGCGAGTCTCCTTGCCGGAACTCCGCCATGGGACCTGGAGGCGAGAGCACTTTCGCAACTATACAAGTGGCGAAAGGAGGCGCGGGAGCAGGGACGGAACCCCGAGCCTTGAGAAATCGAGGCCGTGCAGTCCCAACTCCGCCAGGCCATCGTGGTGGAGTGGAAGGAACGACTTGAGCAAGCAAGCGCAGGGCACGCCGCACTAGCAGACCTAGTGCGCGAGCACGTGGGCCACCGCCACCTCCTTCTGCGAGCATGTAATGCTCGTGAAGGAGATAACGGAGCGCGCCCGGGAGAGGTTTAGAACTCTCCCGGCCCGCCGAGCCCGCAACATGCTCGCCGCGCGTCGCAGGCGACTCAGGTGCCGGAGGTCGCTTAACGACCTCCGTCCTCCGTGAGCGCAGGCCTGGGGGAGGCAGGTGAGGCCGCCTGTCACCTCAGCAGAAGCAGGCCGGGACGGTGGGGCGATTAGCGCCGCTCCCCCAAACCGGGGCAAGACGGGGCAACGTGGTTCCCAAACCCGAGGGGGCCATCTCGAAACCGGAGATGGCCCAGGGTCAGTCGGGGTGCGAGGGATATGCTCTATGGGCAACCTTACAACCCCAGCGTCTGTAGACCCGACACGGCGTGCGGTTTTAGTCGGTTAAAGCCCGACATAACCGCCCCGCTGGCCGGCGGGGGGTATCCGAAGGGATTTCCTCACGAAAAAAAAAAGGTATAAGTACAATGAACACAATGCAGATTTGTGTTCAATAATATAAAATAAATAAATAAAACATACTTCAGAAGTATTATAATTCTCTATTAGAATAGTTAGCACGCGCATCTTTGTAAGAATTTGCATCTTTATGCAATAATTAACAGCTTCAGTTCAAAATTTTTATTTTTTTAACATGATACGCATAGTAATACTCGTCATTAACCGCAAATAGCTAAATTGAGCGGTGTCACATCGGTAGTTTATCAAAGCGTGCATACTATGTTGATATTTAAAATTTGTTTTCATTATTTAACCTGTTGAGCTACTTCGTTTACTTTTATTTTGTATATTATTAATGCCTTGTGGGTGGAATACGGAATAACGAAACTTTTAACGCTATGTAATATCCCGTCGTCAATCGCTATTATAATTATTTTCTACTTTGGGTTATAAACTTTACATGGTTATTACTTAGTCTGTGTGTGACCCGGCTTTTGCTGCATATATTGTCACCATCAGCTAGCTTGGCTCATTACTGCACGCGCCACAAGGAAGACCTCGATTCCATTCAAAGTGAGTTGAAACACTTTTTAGTTGCTTCTGGTTATTATGAATGAAATAGTCTCGTCACTACTTTAGACTTAAAAAAAAATAGAATTCTATGATTTGTTTCTCTTTAAGTGGTATTATATCTTCCAATAATATATACAATAATTAAAATAAATTATAACTTTAAAAAGATTTTTTGAAAACAAGCTTTCTAGTAAATGCTTCACCAAGCAAATCAAATGAGCTCGAACATGACGAATTTATCTTGTATAGTTCCAGAAGTTCCTATGACCACATACCGTCTCCATCTTCAGCCCCGGATTTTCATATAGCACCAGCGTATTTACCAAGACAAAACAAATGAGCCCATACTCGATAGGTTTATCTTATTTAGTTCAGGAGTTCCTATGGACACCTTTCGATACCATCATCAGACCAGCTTCATAGTACCATATTATCGCATTGTTACCGAAGATACGGTAGTATAATACCAAATTTGAGTCCAATCCAACGTCAGGAAGGGTTATATTTAGGCTTCCAAAATTTGGCCCATAATACTAACAAACTGACAAACAACAGAGCAATAAGCTTGTAATATAACAGATTAAAAAAAGAGAAGTACTCATAAATTTAAATATAATGACCTGGATAAATCTAGGTTAAAAAGGTAATCCTTATACTTTACTCGCCTTTTCAGCTTAAGTAAGTAAGTAAGTTGATAAGCTCAAGCATCATTCATTTATTTTATGCTTTTGGTAGTAGTTACTTTTTATAAGTGTTTTGTACATAATTTTTGTACTTAGACATTTTCAGTAGTAATGTAGACTGCTACAATATTATATTCGGTTTGGAACAGAAAAACATGTAGGTATAATTATATGGCACGTAAATAGATGGCCAAATACAGGAATATTTACTTCGTTTTAGTTTTTTAAGAACTGCATAACTAGCTGTTATGCACGGCTCTACCTGTATGTAATCCTGAACTCGTAACCCATGGGAACCTATTCCAGGCATTTATATTGCGACAAGTAGTTATTTTCCGCGATAAAGAGACTTCACTCGGGTGATGCCGTGGACAGTAGCTAGTATAACATACTTAACGAAATAAGTCACGTCTTCACTAAATATATTTAATGTAAAAACAATAAAACGAATCTACTCTTTACTTTATTCATCACTAGTTGTTACTTAAAGTAATAAGTGAAATAGCGTAACGTTTTTATCTATCTTAGCATGTCAATAAATTACTTGCTTAGTCTTGTTGAACATACTTATGACTAAATTGGAAGCAAATTGCTTCATATCATACATACATATACTTACACCTTTTTATAATAATAAGGATGACCATAGCATGAGTAGGTATTCGTCATATCGCTCGCTCGTGGGCGTCGATGGGACCCGTGTAAAAAAATAAAATAGACAACATGTTGAAAAGGTTGGTTAGTTGGTTCTTTTTTTATTAACTTCTCTTGTAATTAAGTTTGTGGAAAACAAATTAATAAAATCTAGAAAATTGATTTTAAACTTGTTTTAACCTTGCTTGCGTAGTGGTTAAGGAGTCGCGGGTTCGAATACTGGCCTTTACGCACCATCGTGAACCCACTCCTAACACAATTGTCGTTTTGATTTCAAACGTTGCCGTTGTAAGTATACGACATCCAGATGACAATACATTAATTTGATACTGTGGAGTTGATCTGTTGATGGAGCCGGGAGGCAATTAGTTGAACTCTTCAGCAGCTACGAATAAACTTCACCCGCTTAGGTCATTTGTTTTTTTTTTAACGAATTATAGAACATTTAGTTATTTACATCAGGAAATTATTTAATAATTTATTTTCCAATCTAAATCTATAGGAAAACGTATAAATAGTTATCATCACCATCATGGACCAACGATCTGTTCAAAGAGATAAGTAAGGTTTATCATGTTACCTATAAACTTCTGTATACGATTCATTTTTGGTTTGCGCAAATATGATCATATTTCCGAATTTCGTAAAAAACTCAAGTGGTTACCAATCCGTCTTCGCCGGAATACTCATATACTCTCTCTTCTTTTTAATAGTCTACTCCTCTCTATCTAAAAAACCGATTTCGATTTCTGTGCGAGAACAATTCTAGACACCTAAGATCCACGGAAAATTTAACCCTGGAAATTGTGACGCATTCTACAAGCTTCTACGATAAGTCCTTCACAATACAGGCTGCACGATTGTGGAACGCGTTGCCTATAAATATAAGACGAGCACAGTCGCTGTCTACATTTCAGAGACTGGTAAGGGAGCACTACCTAGCGTTATAAGTATTTTATGTATGTTCACTCTTTGTTTTTTTTTTTTTTTTCTTACTTCTAGTAACTGTATGTTATGTAATTAGTGTATATTTGCATGCAGTATATTTATTTATAATATATATTTAACTTAGGTATGTATATATGTAGCTAAGGTATATGTATGTTTATATATGGTATATATTTTATGTATGTATGTGTATATATAGGCTGGTACTTATTAAATGAAATAATATAATCTCTTAGTCTTCTTCACTTCCGTTTTCTAAATACAATACTAGATAAAATATTAATTTATTATAATTTAGTGTACACCGCAAACTACCCTGATTACTGGCAGTATAGTCCATACACTGGTTGACTGGAAGAGATCGCAGACCGCGATAAGACCGTCCATTGTACAACTATCTAACATATATGTATCCATCGTATGTATTCTATGTTTGGTGTGCAAGAGTATCTAAATCTAACACTAAATCTATATTGAAATAAGAAGTAAAGTGCTAACCTGGTGTGAACTTGACTCCGAACCACACCGACATAGGCATGATGCCATGATGGATGACGTGTAGTTTCGATACGTGGTCAAACTTCTTGCGCATCACGAAGAAGATCTGGAAAAACCATATATTATATTCAATTAATTAATTTATCAACAAAATCATTGTCTTAATAATATTTACACCAATTTGAAGGCATTTAAAGACAAAAAGAAAATGGGATACGCAAAGGTGATGTTGCTAGGTAATTTCGTTCAATGAAGTACTTGAATCACTTTCAGGTTATTGATGTCCTATTATTTTACATTTCAATTATTTTTACACAAGAATTCATTTTTGTAACAGCCGCTGAACATATAAAAATGGATACAGCTATAAATAACTATATCTGTCTATTTGTTACCTTTCACAAGTAAACCTCTGAACTGATTGTAATAAAACTGAACAACGAAGTATGTACCATGGGACCATTGAAGATAATGCGTCCCCAAATTCTAAGTTGTACGCGAACCATGTCACGGGTAAAAGCTAATTAGTTTTCGTACATTCAATTTTCGTCACCGATATGGACGACATGAAATCTAATCGTCGACCTCGAAGCCTACCAACCTCTTATTTATCAATGCAAACAGCTGAAGTAACAAAACAAACCTTTAAATTTTTTGACGTTTAATATGTTTATATTATTTATTTGGACGTTTAAATATGTTTACATGTACGGTAGGCATGGATATTTGTGTCATGAAAGTTTGAATTATGTGACCGATTAAGGTCATGTTACCCCATATTTGCTTTGTCAGTGATCGTTTATTGTTTGGACATAACATAACCCAGTAGCGAGGAGCATTTCCCTAAAAGTATGTATGCAGTGTGTATGCAGTATAGTGCCAGATGGCTCAACCCATCTGGCACTATACTGCATACACACTGTACAACTACCTTTTTTTTTTTTTTTTTCGTGCGGAAATCCCTTCGGATATCCCCCCGCGTGCCAGCGGGGGCGGTTATGTCGGGCTTGAACCGACTAAAACCAGTACCTGCTGATCTTGTTGCCGCGAGTCACAAGAACCTTATATGTATTCATGTGCTAAAAGGTAGCCTATGTGCTATTCCAGTGCCAAATTTCATCCAGATCCGTTTAACCATTTTTGCGTGATGATTCATCGTCTCGAAATTTCAAATTTATAATATTACTAGCAGTTGCCCGCGGCTCCGCCCGCATGAATTTCCGGTCCCGTTCCCGTTACCTATGGTAACCTATTCCCGGTATAGGAAGGCGTCTTTTTAAGTCAATTTTTAATTTTTTTCTCTCCTTAAGAACCATCCTCGTACTTCAAGGAATAATATAAAAAAAGAATCAGCGAAATCGGTTCAGCTGCTCTCGAGAATTGCGCTTAGCAATACATTCAGCTATTCATTTTTTAGGGATTTTCTTTAGAAAAGCCCTATTGCTATCGAGTTGTCGTCGACGTCGTCGACGTCGTCGTTGCCAATTTTCTGTCACGGTTTTGGGTATGAAGGAGATGAGCTATCGAGTTGCTGTTTTCGGTAATAGATTCGTGCTGGGGTGAACCATTGCAAGATAAGGAAAAAAAAAAAAGAAAATCCCTTGTATTCGGCTGAGCTCGTCTCAGGAATTCAACTTGTTTATTATAGATGTAGGATACGATATACGTCACCGGTGCCGTTGAGCAGACTGTGTCAGTTCCGGTAATATGCAAATATACATATTGCAGCATTAGCGTGTCGGCGAAGGTGCCGAAGACCGTGGCCTTGACACTGACAATTAATAACTAAGCGGTAATTATGCTAGACATTCATGTATTTAAGTCGGCGAAGGCTGTCCACTATTGAAGTTAAGGTTTCGATACATAATCACGATGACTTTTCGGGCAAATAGCTGAGGGCATTTCGCAACATGTTGTCCGCTGTCTGTATTTTTATATAGTGGGATTTGTGTTAAATTCATATTATGTTAATACGCAGTTAGTTGGATTTAAATGTTATAAATAAAATTGTTTACCATAATGTTGTGCAAATTTTCCAATTCGAAAGTTAATAAAAAGTCAATGCTTCAAAAATTATTTCAAATATTATTAATTTATTTAATATAGGTATCGTATATTATATAAATATAAAAGAAGGAATTTAGATGGGGATGTTCAGCTTTGGACATGTTATAACCTTACTCATGTTTTGCTCTAGTCATTTTTTTGCGCTGCAACTACAAGATAAAAACAAAGTAATTTAAGTTGGAATTCTGTACAACATACCATAACGGAAAAAAGGTTCGTTTGTTTATCCGTCTTTTAACTTTCGACTAACTGAAAAACCTTCTTATTCAGGTAGATAGGTAGATAAATTTACGATAAATAATAAGTCTACGGTTCCTTGGTGGTATAAAAAAAATTACATGCGTAAATAGTGGGGGACTATACTGAAAATTACGAAAGCAGAGAATCTGGGGAATTAATAGAAGACCAAAATCTATTGTAGAAAGAATCTTAGAGTTTGTGTAGAAATATGGTAAAGAGCGCAATCCTTAAAATTATAATCCTTTAGTTCGCACAGGCTTCCGTTGTAAGTAGGTTTTTTTTTTATACTTTCCATTAATTTTAAAACTTACGAGCCACGTCGTGTTATTCTAGTCATGAGCAAAATATGATTACAGTAAAACAAGAAAATGGCAGAATATGATTAAGCAGAGTAGAACATGACTAAACAAGTAGATCTATAGGTACACATGACTAGTGCTGAATATGACTAAAGCGGGACACGGTACTCATAGAAAAGCAAAACATAACCGGTCAAGTGCGAGTCGGACTCGCGCACTGTGGGTTCCGTACAAAACTGAATTGAGGGGCACACTAAACGTTGCTGTAGAGTTTCTAGTCTTAACAGATAGACATACAGATCTTTTTTGGGATATGGGTAACTACATATTTACAGTTTTCAGAATTATCCTTTTACTTGTGCTATAAGACTTTACTTTCTGCTAAATATCATGATTCTACCTCAACGGGAAGTTCCCTCCCTTCCAGGAATATCTAAATATCTGCACATATCGCTTCCCGGTGTCTGTTGGCTGAGAACTTCGAAACTACCCAACCGATTTTGATGCAGTTTTCATCAACAGATCGAGTGATTCAAGGAAGGTGAGGAAGGAAGGTTCAAATTAATACTTTGATACTATTTTGTAATAATTTGTTGAAATATTACGATAATTTTTCAAAATGACGATTGAAATCGAGCCCTTTGAGACATAACAAAATAATAAACTGTCATGGGATTGTTCCTCTTTTATAGGTCTACAAAAAAGTACGCGAAGGCATAATGTATATCTCTGCGTAGCTGGTTACGCAAGTTCAATTACTAAAGTTCAGTTACGATTGTGGATGAAAGGCTCTTAAGGACTACTATAGCCATTTTAACTTCTCAAAAAATAGTCACATTTGATATAGTACCTAATTGGAAAGCTACTTTGACGAATACACTAAATATGTTAGTCACTTTAAACATTTTACACCGCACAATTTCATTAAATATCTTCTGAAATATCGTAATATTAAAACTTTCACGCAACAAAAATTATAGGTTCGCGCCTGGCGTCGCGTGGCGCTGCAATCGCGTCATAGGATTTCTTGCTGTGTAATATAATCTTTTGATTGCGTTGACGTAGAAGTTTGTTTTTTTTTTCAGTTTCAAGACGTTACAGACTTTATTTCATATTACTTTCAACTTGATACACGTTCCTGAGAAATAGGCCTTGATAGACAGACATACAGATATTTTTTTGTGATGTGGGTAACTACCAATTTACTGTTTTCGAAATTTTCCCATTACTCGTGCTACAAGACCTTACTCCTTGCCAAATTGCATGATTTTAGATCAATGGGAAGTACACTATAGGTTTTGATGTCAAAGACAATTTGGTGAAATTTGCTTCATAAGCGGTTGTACCTTTTGATTACATGGGTGTAGTAATTTGATTTTTTCACAGCTTCAAGGCATTACAGACTTGAGTATTTAGTATGAATTTCAACTTGATGCCTCTTCGCGTTCCTGAGAAAAATATCTTGCCAGACTGACAGACGGACAACGAAGTGTTCCTATAAGGGTTCCGTTTTTTCCTTTTGTGGTACGGAAACCTAAAAATGACTCGAATATTGCCTGAATCATGAAAATTGCATCTAACCACACATATCTATACTAATATTATAAAAAGGAAAGATTTGTATGTTTAAAACTCTGAAACTACTGAACCGATTTCAAAAATTCGTTGAGTAACATGCGCTACTTTTTATCCTGATATTCCCACAGGATCAGGACTTACGCAGGTGAAACCGCGTGGTGATGCTAGTATATTATATCACCTACTCGTCAAAATGATTTGTCTTTATAACAAAAAGTCCACCGGTGACGAGCATCTTGCTAAGTTAGGGATCATAAAAGTCATTTAGCAATTTAGTGGTTTTTTACTTCCATATGGCATTATAAATTATGTATATTACATCTCATACGTTACAAAAGTTTTGCCATTAAGACTTGTTGTCTTGTTTTACGGATATCTAATTTTAAATCTGAGTAAGATAATATAGTTAGTGATATATTGTTCTGGGCAGCCCTAATATATGGCTGACCAGAATGGCTAAATATTTAATAATGGTTTGTGGTGGAACTTGACACTAACGCCCTCTTGATAACCAAAAATAAACTTTTGCAACTTTTCAATGGTCTATAAGCATAAACAGAAATAAAAACAGAAATCACCAAAATGTCAGTTATTATCAGTAAATGGACACTTCACCGTCGCTATATTTATATATTTGATCTTTGGGAAGTAGTAGTACTAATAGTGTGTAGCAGTGTTATTTTTTTAACTCCAATAACCATTACATCTACAACCATGTCACCCGAGGTAAGACCAAGGTAACCCCCCGGGTACTACGCATTTGCGTTTTATTACATAGACATTTTACGTTTTAGATGCCTGTCGAACGACCACTTGATATTTAAAGCGTATAAGGCATAACTAATCAAAACGCTATAAAAATGTAAATATACTAAAATCACCAGATGAACACTGTGCTTATTATTACTCACTTATACAAACTTGTTAAGTGTTGTTAGTGGGTATAAATAAAAGTATTATAGCATTATGCACATCCAGATCACGCCAATATTATTAAATATAAAGTTAATTATAAAACGAAGTATTACTAAGTTTTCTGTGCTAAAATAAATTATTTAAAGGGTTTTAAATCCTTCCTGTTATTAAATTTATCACACGTGTTTTAATTTATTACGATTATTTATTAAAAGAATAATGCTTTTTATAATTGCCTATCAATCTTATGTCAATATAATAATATTGTATACGGACGGGGACACCGTGGTTTTCAAACCCGAGGGGGCCATCTCGAAACCGGAGATGGCCCAGGGTCAGTCGGGGTGCGAGGGATATGCTCTATGCGCAACCTTAGACCCCGGCGTCGGAAGACCCGAGACGGCGTGCGGTTTTAGTCGATTCAAGTCCGACATAACCGCCCCCGCTGGCCGGCTGGGGGGGTATCCGAGGGGATTTCCGAGGGGATTTCCGCACGTTAAAAAAAGTACATTGTTAACTGAAACCACAAGGGTAAAAACAAGGGGGGAATGGGCCCAACCAAGATCTTTGGGGCCCAAGCCAACCTTGTCTGCTGGCTTAACCAAATAATGGAAAGGAAGTGCAAGCTTTGGATGTGACCCGGAATTGAGCACGAATGAAGTAGAGGTGAGTGATAAGGTAAGATCTTTTGGATGCCGTTCGAACGACCACTTGATGTTTGAAGCATATAACGTATAAACAATTAAAACACACTTGCACATATTGCATGTGCTTAAATAATTTGTACACCAGTAATAGTGGAATATGATGAACCTACCCTTTTAATATAAGACCTGTACTGTATTATACCACCACATTCTAACAAATAAAGATTTATTATTAATATTATAAAAATCTAAATAAAGTAGAATCACCGAATGAACACTGTGCTTGTTTTGTGTTACTTGTTTATACAGACTTCTTAAATATAATATAAATATAAGTATTTTAGCATTATGCAGATACAGATTACATAACATAACATAACTTCACGCCTGTATCCCCGAAGGGGTAGGCAGAGGTGTATTACACACCCACGATTCGCCAGTTATGTTAAGGTCCCAATGTAATAGGGGGCGAGTCTATTGCCATCTACCGGGCACATTATTAAGCGAGCGATAATTAACATTCATTAATGCACACATAACTAGGAAAAGTCAGAGGTGTGTGCCCGTTACGTACGCCACTGGGCTATCGCCAATAGGGAATAGGGATTAGGCCAATATTATTAAACATACCTAAATTTAATATTAAAACGTAGTTATGATAGGCTTTTAGCGGTTTAATAAATAATTTAATGGGTTTTACATCCATTCTCGTTATTATCTTTATTAAACTTTTAATAATTTATTAGAAATTATGTATGAAAATAATAGACATGACTTTTATAATTGTCTATCATGGTTAAGTCAATGTATTAATATTATTATATTATATGAGGTAGGTACATATAGGTACGTTGAGTGTAACGACTAACCACAACAGCAACAATAGAGGTATATGTGGGTTTACTAAGATCTTAGGGCCCAAGTCAACGTCGCCCGCTGGCCAAACCAAATAATAGAAAGGTAGACGAGCGAATCCCGGGCTCCAAAGTGCGCGCTTTGGATGTGACCCGGATTGGCGCTTGAATTATGAATAGGTAACAACTAACATTATAGATGTCTTTATTTGAAATAACCTTTAATCCTGTTTCGAACTTATTAGTGTAACGCAAAAAGAGAGAAAGTTGAAACTTTATCGCTGAACATTTAGTTTTTAATTGAACTTACAATTGCCAGAAATCACGGCGATTGGAAAAGAGTTACTGTCAGTTTCATTGCATGCCTTTTTTTATAGGACCTACCTACAGCATTGCGAGCATGTACCTACTGACCTTAATCAGTGTCACGTTGTAACCTACATAGTAAAATCATTTGTACTGGTGGGTACCAGTATAAATGATTTTACTATGTACATAAAATGCATTTTTTATTATGCTGCGCGTATCTCTAGATTAACACTGTAATTTATGTATAGTGCCCGACTTTTAATTTGAATTTAAAGAATACTGAAAATAATTCTCTTGACGTTACAAACTATGGTTTAATTAATTATGTTATTTTTTGTTGGATAGTTACCTTTTAATGCCTACTAAAGTACCACTGTGGCTTAAATATTGAGTCAAATTTTTCCAAGGTTTTCTAAGTGAGAGATATGAGAAATTTCGGAATTGTAATGAAAAGCTGAACTATAGTATTTTAAAACGATTTGTAACTGATTCCCTTGGTAAACATTTATGAATATATTATTCTCACGAACTGTTGTAAATAAGGATCTTGAAATTGTAACATACTAAGGACGGTATTTGAATCCGTGGTAGCTTCGTGCAAGGGGACAAACTCTATGAGTAGTACCACCGGGCCCCTTTTGGGATAGTAAAAATACTCGCTTATGTAGCTCTCATGGCAATATCCCAGGCGCCTTCTAACGGTATTAAGAATTCCGTTAGAAGGCTGAATATTTATACAATAATTTACAATGTTGCAATCAAATTTAGAGATTGTTTTTAATACTTTTTTCGTTATATATAAATATATAACGAAACAAGTTGAATTCCTGAGACGAGCTCAGCCATTCGGCACAAGGGATTTTCGATATTGCGTTTTTTTTTTGCGATTTTTTGCGATTTTTTTTGTATCTTGCAATGGTTCACCCCAGCACGAGTCTATTACCGGCAACTCGGTAGCTCATCTCCTTCATACCCAAAACCGTGACAGAAAATTGGCAACGACGACGACGACGTCGACGACAACTCCTTAGCAATAGGGCTTTTCTAAAGAAAATCCCTAAAAAGTACTAAAAACAATACATGGGCTAGCTTCAAGCCAGTGCCTTGAAAGAAGATACACTGAAAGAAGTGAAAGATTTTTTAAGATAGTTCCTATATTAAAGATTTTTTAAGATAGTTCCTATATTATCATTTTTGGGCGTTTGTTCTTGTATTGTAATAAATTATGATATACATAAATTATAATACTAATATTAAATCTGTAGAAACACATACATCCTCCTGCAATAAATCTGCTAGTGCCAATGGTCATGTATTTATTTTAATAATAATATATTATTATGTTTTATGAAACGCATATGAAATGTTTCAAAATCGCTCATATACTAGGTCTGCAAGACGAATCGCTGCTTGCAATGTTGAGCTGAGTGAAACATCGTGATTTGAATTATTAAGAGCCATTTATTTATCATTAAAATCATTCATTTATCCGTGGCAAGTCCAATTTTGAATATTGTTTTTGATAGTTATTCGGGAGTTTTGGACGACTGTTTTGGCGCCAAAACTTGTCCAATAGATTTGACCGCTATTGCGGAATCAGATTTTGAAAATTTTTAACAGTGATCATTCCTCCGGGGCAAGTCCGATTTTAAAAATTCTTTTTGAAAGTCACAACTCTGGACATGCTTTCTGAGCGTGTAAAGTTTGGTCACAGTGTCTCGAGCGGTTATTATGTAATTCCATCTGGAATTTGTTTAACGGTGATAATTCCTCTGTGGTAGCATTAATTTTTTCAAAATATATCCATAAACCTTCCTCTGATTGACCTCTTTAATCATGCCAAATTTGGTTCTGATTGGATTAGTAGTTTAGGAGGAGACCTGTGACAAAGAAAATCCTGAAGTCTGGTATGAGGAGCTTTCGCTCGACTTCGTCTCACTCAGCTCAATAAAATCCGTTGATCATTCTTTATTCGGTGCGGATCGAGAAGTTAAATTGTTCTGTTTTGAGTAGTTTTTTTATATCATTAAGCAGCAACCACTTCTTATATATGGGTACTTATGTCTTAAATGTAAATCAATATATACCGGATTATAAAATAACTAGTTTTTGGAATTTCAATGAAAAACTACAATCGATAACGTAACGAAATCGATATACTTATGTATAGTGTTGTTGAACTCGCTTTGCATAAAAATCATCTACTTATTTAAATTTTTAATTTACAACTGTGTCCATATTTACGTTCGGAATAATATAGACTGCGGGACCTGTTTTGATGAATTTATTTTCTATTCAAAGTTTCAAGTTTGACTTAGCATCTAATTGTATATTTAATTATGAATAAATAAAATAATAATAACTAAAGAAACCTAAAATGCATCATGTAATTCCTCCGTATCACATGCCTCTTATGGTAACGTGTCCAGAAGACTGGCAGCATTAAACATATATATTATAATATCATATTGCTTAATGTATAACAGAATAAATTATTATATATATCATCTCACTAAAATAACAGAAGCCGCAGTTAAGAACTACTCTTCTATATAATAGATACTTCGTACATAGCGTTCAATGATATTGAAAACCAACCTTTTGCCAATTGTGATTTTTGTTTAAAATCATAATGGCACAGTTGCTACTGAGCAAGTTTAGCTTTTACGAATTTTGATTGCAATTTCAATGTTACTAGACAATTTGGAGTTTCGTTTATAACTAAACCAGTTTAAGTTTATAAAACGAGAACATTTTGACATTACCCTGTTGGGTTACGAAATTAGATTATTTGAATAGCGATTTCAAATATCCATTTTATTATTAATTCAAGGTTATAAACAAGATCACGATTCGCTCGTAATTATATATATCTGTATAGACTAAGGTTAACTTGCAATACGAGTGAATTCTTCATCCCGTTACTGACCCTCCAAAAACTTAATAACGCTTAGAGCAATTGTCTCATAAACTTGTGTTGGAATGATTAGGGCTACAGCAGTCGAGCTAAGCTACAATACAATGCGAGTGGCTATTTTTCATTTTATTGTTTCATTTAAAATAGCAATACATACCATTGGGGCTGATGGCAGTCGCACCCACAATGGCCAATACACCAATACAAAATGGTTTAATGGTTAGGAGTAGGGATGCGTACCCCGGGCCCCAAAAATAAAATCTTTGGAGGAAACCGGGACTAACATAAGTTAATGGACCATAACGGACCATTTTGCTAGAGCATACCCGCTGCTGACGGCATCTCGCAAATAAGGCCATCCGCTGCGTAGAGTGTGGCACGCGCGCTTGCGGTCGCTCGATGGGTCTGTTTGCCGAAACTCGCACCACAACTTACGTAAACATATCTAAAATTTCTATTATTTACTTAACTTTAGTGTTTTTTTAGACATTTATTTGCGCGTATATACGGATAGTTGACTGATGTAATTAAATTTCATAAACCAAAAATATGTAACAAATATACTAATTTATTTATTAATATTAGGATAAAATAAATATATTAAAATTAAAGACAAGAGAGTCTGTACATTTGGTGTATATGGGTCCTATTAAGTAATCTTCGGGGCCCAAGTCAACCTCAATGCTAGCTGTTACACCTGCTGATCAACGTTTGAGTCGGACATAGGTTTTCATTTCAGAGTTGTCTGTCTGACAGTAACCGCCCTCGAAAACGCCAAATAAGGTATCGTTCTCGCAAAAAGGCGCGCAAGAGCTTCGTCCGACTCTTGTAGCGATTGGGCAAGTGGTGGTTAACGTGTCCGAAGCGGGCAGAAAGTGGAAGCGTCCAAATCTCCTGATGACCGTGATGCGCACAGAGCTGCAAAACGGGCCACTAAGAAAGCTGTAGAGTCTGCTAGACTTCGGCGAGACCATCTACAACCGCTCTATGACATGTTGGAATCATCTGAGGGGCGGAAGCTCGTCTATAGGTTGCACGTTCCAGGGTCAAAGCATACTCCCGCACTAGTACACCTGCAGTAGTGTTTTATTTACTGTTGAAATCACAGTAAAAGTAATTAGAGTAGTTATAAATGTTAAACCCCTATTTTAGGATTTATAAGTTTCGGCCATTTTTTGGCCGAAACCGAAATTGAAGCTGAAACTAGATTTTTTAGTCGAAACTGCCCGAAACTGGAACCGAAAATTCACGAAAAATGCGCGGGAGCACGCGCACGGATGCGGTTGTCTGTTTCGTGGAAATAATATGGATTGAATTTTGTGCAACAGTCATGCAAAAAATACACACGATTTGCACGAAATGCGGGCGCACGCATGCGTGACACGCATGAGGCAGCGGATGGCCTAAATCTCTAACTGCGTGTCTACACTGATAATCTGCGCTTTAAAAACCGCAAACTCAGAAATCTTACCATTCTTATAACCTTGTAAAATGTAATCTCTGCAATAATGTAAAATCTTTCTAGAAGTTTACACAGTTCATATAATTCTGACGGTACCTATTGTAAGTGAACTTATGCCTACTTCCAAATAAATATCAAAACTACAAACACTTAACAGTGTTGATCAATTATTTGTTAAGCCCTTCAGAACTATTTATACGAGTTTCCGCCTTTTGTTATTAAGTTTAAAACGAATCTCAAGTTCACAACTTGGGTCTTTGCAAGTACCTATCCATTATTATTGTAAAATGACAGTAGAATGAAAACAAAATAAGAAATGATGAAAATAAACACTGAAAAATGAAGTAACGGGGTGAAGTTTGACTCGAAACTCGCAAAAAGCTTTTAACTTCAAAAATAGGCTTTTCTTTTTTTTTTGTAACGTGCGGAAATCCCTTCGGATACCCCTCCGCTGGCCAGCGGGGGTGGTTATGTCGTGTCTGGACTAAAACCGCACGGTGTCCTCCCCAAGTGTCCGTTGCCGGGCACCCCGGGTAAGCCCACGAAAGGATAACCCCAGGGTTGCCGGCGGACTTTGGCCGCCACCGCGGCCTCGCCTGGTGGGGTCGGGTTTTATCCCGCGTCGGTGAGTTGGCAGGCGTGTGTAGGACACACGACACGCCTTCGCCACGGCCTGCTTCTGTAAGGACGGCGAGTCGGCCCACTGCCGTCCTCAGGCCCCGATCATGGAGGTCGGTAGTCCCGGGCGTAGATGAGTCTGCGGCGGCCTCGCCGCAGACTGCGAAACTCGAGGGGCAGGGTTCTCTCTCGCTCCCTCTCCGCCGTCTCTTTCGCGAGCATTACCTGCTCGCAGAAAGAGGCGGCGGCGTGCCACTTGCTCCCGTCGGAGACCACGGCCCTCACCATGGTCTCCAACGAGAGAACGTCCACGCCCTGGACCGCAACGAGATCCCGGCGTTGACTCGCCCACGCAGGGCACTCCACCAACGTGTGGAGCGCCGTGTCTTCGCCAGGATCCTCGCAGTGCTGGCACTGCGGCGCGTTAAAAATAGGCTTACATTTAGATTAGATTTTAACTTTTAATTCAATTTAATCTGTTTAAACTAGAAAACCCAGTATATTGACATATTCCACTAGTCAAAAACAGGTCCAATAGTTAAAAACAGGCCCAGATTTATAACAGTTAAACAACTAGCGGGCCTTTTTCCGTGTCGGGGTCAGGTAGAGTCATAGAGGGTTATTGTAAAAGCCTTGTTTTCTTTACACAATAATATGCAAAGTTACGACGTTCCCTTGCTTTGCTCTTCTAATTATTTCAAATCTGAATGACTCTTATTTTCAAAATATTTAAATGAGATAAGATAATGAAAAAGCAGCGTCAGAGGTTGCGATTACAGCTGTCGGTTTCTTTCTAATTGTTTTGATGTGCTAGTTGATGTAAGTTAAATTAGTCTAATCGTTGAACAAACTATTAAACTAATCAATTGGACTACATTGTGGCAAAAAATATCTAAAACGATTCAAAATTCACCAATGATCTCCGTGATGGTTATTGCCATGAAAAATGTAAGTGGTTACAAAGATGATTAATTTAAACCTTGAAGTTATAGCCAATTTCATAAAAAGGAAACCGAAATTGGTTCACATAAACACATAAAAAAATTGCCGAATTGAGAACTTTCTAAAGTCGGTTGAAAGGCAAATGTCATAAGGGTATGTCAGATCTTGGCCTCCTTATAAGAATTTTGTACCTTTAAAATACAAATATATATCGAACAGATCGTTAGTACTGTCTGTGAATGTCTCACAATTACCCATTAACTTTAAGAACTCCTAAAGACTCTTGTAATTAAAACGAAATTTACTGTTATTTATGTTTACTTACTACGAGGGCAATACAGCGAAATCAAGAATGAAAAAGCAGAATATTTTCAAAGATCACATCAGAGATACTATTTTTAAACTGACAATAATATATTATCTTATTTTTTTTTAGTCTAAAATAATTATCATTTGTTTTTTTTAGATAATCTTATACATAGTCAAATCTACAAAAATGGACTATGTTAAATTAACAATGCTGAATATATTTCTTTGGTATTCTTATCTGTTTGTCCGTTTGTTTGCAATGGACGCAAAATCAACTGAACGGATTTTTATGTGGTTATTTTATTAGACTGGTCAGACTTAAAAACTGCTATATATTTGACTGCAATTGGTTGAGTAGAACCAAGATACGACTAAAAACGATAATTGTCATCCACACGGGCGGAGTCGCGGGCATCAGCTAGTATAAAAATAGAGATAGAACATGATACATCGACACTTTAACCCAAAAAGCTTGTAACTCCCCTTACGGTCGAATGGAATTACGAGGTTTGCGAAGTGTCGACATATAATTTATAGCATTTTATAAACGTATTTGAAACTTACAGTATCGAAGAATTCCGTGAACTTTGAGAAATAATACCACCAGCATCCGTGGACTGTCTGTAAAGAGAGAAAATGTTTAGATGCACATCAATAATTCAATTACTGTAAATCCTCACGTGTATCTACTTAGTCGCTTAGTAGAAACTACTATCAAACAAATTTTAAATATTAACTCCTACACCCCCTATACTATATCCCCTATTCCAGTAAACAGCTAATTAAGTCTTCCTAGGATATATGGGATAATACCAACAAAAGAAATGGATTTCAAGTAGTTGTAGTATACAAGGTGGTTTATAGATAATTGTTGATAAGTATACTTGGGGTGATTTTAATTATTTTTTGCAATTAGTAAGAATATGGGTGTATGTGTATGAGGGTGTGTCTGTAATGTGTGAAAGAGAGATAGAGAGTGTATATATGTTACGTGCAATGGTGAGTTCCATAGTACGTATTAGAGGGATTTAGACAACTATCAAGAAGGTTTTCGGTGCAAGTGTAGTTAAGTGTTTTCTACCACTCCGACCGAAGCTGATTTTTACTTTACTGTAATTCAGTGAGTAGATACCGATACTTTTTTGGACTTTACTGTAAAGACGTGTGTTTAAAACGTAGTATTGGCGGCTCGCAGATGTTGTTCTGTATTAATTTCTGAAACCATTGCCATTCTGAACCATTGGGTGAAATTGCCCTTTGGGTCCTTTCAATTTCAAGGAATGCATTTCTTTTACTTCTCCCCACACTACAATACTGTATGACAATTGACAGGAGAGATTGACAGAGAGAAAGATAAATTAATTTTAGCGTATCTATATTTGCAGATTGACGTAGTAAAAAAATTAAAATATGTTTTCTTATTCTAGAAGTAAGCTACCGTATGTGTGTGTGTGTGTGTGCCAAGATAGGGGTTGATCTATTTGAACACTTCAATATTTAATTTCAGTGGTTCTAGAGAGAATAGTGTAATAGCAGTTGTTTCCGAGAGGCAAGAAGTGACAAGTGTGTACCTATAAAGAGAAGTCTTCCAATGGACTATGAGATACTAAATTTGTGAAATCTGTGTATGTAGTTTTTGCAAGCTTGACTATAGAAAATTTTGCGTGGAGCAACTCCACGACCGCTTTCAATGCCACTTTCAGCTATGCTTTTAGTCTCTTTCTAATCTGCACCAGATATTATTACCGCAGTGTCATCAACGTATGCTATTATTTCACAGTTCAGTATTTTGGAAGAGTGTATGCCCTAAGATACTTCCCTGTGGTACGCCGTATACCAGCGATTGGTCTTCGCTAGTTTAGTTACCTAACACGGCCACTTTTTGTTGCTCACAGCCACAGTCACAGCCACAGAGTATATTTAATTTATTTTATATGAGATTATCATATGTAAAAAGTAGTGTAAGGGTGCCAAAATAACCTCTCCCCCATTCCTGCCTCACCCCCGAAGTGAGACACATTTTTTGTTCTGAACTGCTTGTCTTGTATCGCGGGGGTGGGGGCCGTTCCAGGTACCCCTCTGCTGTTATTAGAGGGGACGCTGCGAATGGCCCAGGGTCAGTCGGAGTGTGAGGGATATGCTCTATGGGTAACCTTACACCCCGGCGTCTGTAGACCCGAGATGGCGTGCGGTTTTAGTCGGTTCAAGCCCGACATAACCGCCCCCGCTGGCCGGCGGGGGGGTATCCGAAGGGATTTCCGCACAAAAAAAAGGAACATATAAGTCATTGTATTTTTATTGTAAAAAAAATATCTTACCCGTATCGCTACCGGTGAATTTGAATAGTCGACCGGTTGACACCTGAAGCTATGTGTTGTAAACCATCCGCTTATAACACTCTGCACAGACAAAAACACATTTTCATATGAATGACGGTCGGGTGTGTTTCAGATTTGTGTAGATATTTTAATGAAAGAAATTATGTACTGTCATGGCGGCCTTTGTTGATATGTTTGATTAATAACTTGAGTGAACATAACCTCAAAATCTTCAAATATAGTATTTCATTTCTTTCTTCAAATTTTTGTCTTCGTCTATTCGATTCAAAAGGATCAGCTAAACGAAATTACAGATTTCGGTTCACTGAACCCGTTAAACGATTATGGAAAATCAAAATATCATCCATCAAATGTGGCACCTATGACCACATACCCCATCATGTCAGTCAACAACTCTGTTTTTTTAAGCTAAATAAATATGTAACCTTAGTGATAATTACCTCATAGAAAAGCCAGCAACTAAATATGACTTGGAATAAATTGTAATATATTAGCAAGGTCTTCAGCTCAAACGGTTTTCTATTTGCCATAAGCTTTGGTCCCAGCACCTAAGAAAAAACAACAATTAAAATTAGTAATACGACTTAACTTTAAATAAAATAAATTTAATCATCAATCATTTCATTAGGTGCCATATAATGACTGATGGATGATTTTATAAGGACATGAGAAACAAAACAATATGCTTCTATTCGACACGTTTGGCGTTAACTGAACCGTATCGTAGTAGCCGACGCATTTACGTTGGGTTAGTTTTATGCCAGTACTTTCTTCTATGTTAAACAATTGAAATCCACCGACTCTCCACGTCACGACTGTGATTGCAACTCGATGTCAAATAGAATAATGCCCCAGGGCCCTTATTATGTTCGTTACGGTTCCTAATCGGCGCTACGATGTGATTGTCTAAACTCGAACGTAATTTCCAATCGTACGCGTGTATCAAAATATTAGATAGTGTATTCAGGGTGCCATACGATTAAGTATATCTATAATTTATCTCTATCTGAGTTTATCCCGGTCACGACTTTGTTTTATATATATGTAGATATAGTAGGAAGTGAGATTATCGGTTTTCTAAGAATGAAATATTTTCACGTTTAACCAGGATAATGGTAAATTTTGAGTATAATATCAATAAAATATTCTACGACATTTTACACAGCGGTATCCAAATCCAAAGTAAGCATAGCTTAACAAGCCTATGTTATGGGTTCTAGAGTGCGGATAAACATACTTATATCCTTTTTTAGTAAATATATTGTTACGTGCGCGGGGTACAATTAAATTCCGTTTATACAACGATGAGGTTTATTTGCTCACAACAAACAAAATAACTAAATAATTAGCACACAAGTACTCTTCAATATTAATTCAAATCCATCAGTAGTTTTCGAGATATCGACGCTCGTTGGAACATTACCCCCCTCTTGGTCATGCTCGTCCCGATTACATTTGTTCCATGATATCGCGTCAACCTATCCACATGAACTACCTGGTTTTTCCCCTAAGCCCCTTTTTAATGCGGTAGGTGATGTCATTGATTCTTGTATCAACCGTATAGGGTCCTTCCCAGCGAGCTTGAAGTTGTAGAGATTTTCCTTTTCTGCGTAGCGGATTGTGAAACCATCCTTCTTTAAAACCGTTGGTGTTTGCATTTCTACCGTACCAGGTTTTCATCATTATACCTGTCTTCAAATTGTTTTCCCGTACTATTCTGTGCACCTCGTCCAGCCGGTTTTGAAGTTGACTCACGTAGTCCGTGACGGGCTTAGGACTATCGGGTGGCGTGCCGGTTATTGCATCCACTGGTAGCCTTATCTCTCGACGAAAATCTGCTTTAGCTGGAGTGTGTCCCGTACTGTTATACACCGCAGATCGATAGGACATCAGGAACAGTGGATTATGTACTGGTCCCAATCTCTTTAGTGTTCGTCGACAACTTTAGCCAAGTGATTTTCCAACGTCTGGTTAAACCACTCGACCATTCCGTCTGACTGCGGGTGCGCTGGAGTCGTACGGGTCTTGTTCATTCCGAGGAGTTTGCACATTTCTTGAAATAGAGCAGACTCGAGGTTCCGTCCTTGGTCGGAGTGGATCTCTATAGGTGCGCCGTATCGACAGACCACTTCCTGAACTAGTTTCTTCGCTACAGTGACTGCTTCCTCGTTGGGTGTTGCTAATACTTCCGGCCACTTAGTTAAGTCTTGTTACCCTCATCAGTCGTTGGAAAAGGTCCAGCAACATCAATGGCGATACGTTACCACGGTGCTCCAACATTGTACAGCTTCAATTTTCCTTCGCTTCTTGTCTGCGGTCCTTTAACCGAAGCACATGCATGCATTTACTGCACCAATCCTCGACATCTTCCCGACAACGAAGCCAGTAAAACCGCTGTCGCATTTTAACCAGTTTTCTTGACTCCGAGATGCCCGCCAGAGACACCATCGTGTATGTGCCGTAAGAGTGGGGCCATCTTGCTTCGTGGTGCCAATACTTGCATGGTTACTTCCTTGCCGTCGTTAGACTCCCAATCCCTATACAGGACATCGTCTACCAGAGCTAAGCTGTTCCACTGGACCCAATAGCTTTTGGTAGTCGAACTGTAAGCAGATACATAAGTCCATTGGGGTTTGCTTCCAAGCTGTTTCCAGTGCAGTATAGGTTGTAGATCATCATCATCCTCTTGCGCCTTCTTCATACTGCTTCCAGTCCATTCGTCGTCAAGTCCATTCACCTTTATGACTTTAATCTCTTCTCGGGCTTCGTTCCTCTGACAATGCTTGCAATCTTCGATACACGGCCTTCGTGACAAAGTATCAGCATTGCCGTGCCCTTTTCCATTTCGGTGTTCTATCACAAAGGAAAATTCCTGTAGTTGCTCGATCTATCTTGCTACTTGGCCTTCTGGATTCATGAATTGCAGCAACCATTGTAGCGCAGCATGATCTTTCCTTAGTGTAAACTCTTGTCCTATAAGGTACTTATTAAAATGCTGTAAAGACTTCACCACAGCGAGAAGTTCACGACGAGTAACACAGTAATTTCTTTCCGGTTTAGATAGCGATTTACTGAAGTATGCTATTACAACATAGTGATCTCCCTGCACTTGTGACAGCACTCCACCTATTCCGGTGTTACTCGTGTCAGTGTCCACAATGAATCTTCCTTCCCTAGTAGGCTAACCCAATATAGGGGCTTCACACAATCGTTGTTTATGTGTACTGAAAACTAGTTTGCCATCAGTCGGTGTAGTAGTTTTGCAATATCCGAGAAATACTTAAATAAATATGAAAAACCGTGCTTTTCGCGTGAAATTTTAGAAAACTGTTATTTCTGTTTTAATTAATATGAAGAGTTAAAACTTGAACACGTTGTTTAAACGGTTTCATATTTGTGAAAATATTATCTACAACATCGTATATTCTCACTGTCATAGACCAATTGCAAGTATTCAAAAAGTTGAAATAAAAAAAGGTGAGAAGGGACCATCACACCTGGCGGTAAGATGTGTTTTGTAATTGTTAGAGGTCTCGGATATAAGAAAATCTCAACTATCTGTTAAAACGCCCAGTCTATATAATAAATGATTTTAATTTTTTTAATGGCAGAGATGAAAGACGTCAAGTTTCCCAAGGAGTCTTGAAAAATCCAAGCCAGTCACACATTACATCAGTCGAAACGCGCGCTTTGAGTTGATGTTCACAAACGTCTATCGATATCTTTTATCATAGTCAATATCGTTTATCATAGCAGTCTGCTGTATTGTCAGTGTACAGTTTGTAATCTTTTGTCTCTTTCTTTCCCACCCCCGCTTTTCCAACCAGGCGACTGTGTCACTTCTAAGTTGCATTGTTATTAGAAAGTAAGAAGTTCGTAAATTTTAGTATGAAGGCCACAGTCTGAAGAATTCTGTTCTACTTCAATTCCAATTGAAAAGTTGTTAAACATTTAAATAAAATTTTGGTTAATTGCATTATAATGAATCCTTTAACTTTTGCATGATAATAATACGAATTAATGAATAATTTTGTGCATCATTATCGGTGCTGTAAACTTGTAAACATGTTACTCACGAAGAAACATTATTTTATTTTATAAATAAACCTAGGCAAAAAAGTAAGCCAGTTTTTACATAAAGTTTATATTCGGCAGAATCAATTTAATATTTTGTTCGCATAGTATAAATATTCGAACAACAACGGCGGAAAATCCCAATGAAAAACATTCCTTAGTGACGTTTAATTTGCTTCATCAGTTATCAATTGTTAATCGATCAAATGACGTTGTTGTCATTAGACTAGCATGAATAATTATGGAAATAAGAGGACTTAATAGTATTGGCAATTTTACATGCATTGGCTTCGAGACAACAAATCTCTTAGAGACGGGTATCGATCACCTTCAGAAACGATACACTTACGCCAATGAATAGTCCAATCATCAAAACATTTTTTAAACGCTGTTTCCGGAATTGAGTGCAGTTCTGGCCGCGAATTCTCGTTTATGCCTTCTACCGATTGAAAACGGGTGCCACGAAGTGGTAATTTGAATTTAGGAAAAAGAAAGAAGTCGGCGGGAGCCATATCGGGTGAATATGGTGGTTACTCATGTACAGCATATGTCCTCAGCGTCTCTCATGCGATTGAGTTTTTGACGTGACAACGTCTTATAATTCGATGGAGCCGGCTGCACGCATGAAAAAACATGACTTATGCGGCGTTACCTCGCGTATGCGGCGTTACCTCGCTCTGAGGCGTTCCATTTAAGGCTTGAAGTGCAAGGGAGAGCGCGGAACGAGCAACAAAGAGGCACAAACGGCCTCCGCGTTCGGCAGCGTTCGACATCTGTCTCTCCTACTTGAGTGAGCGATGCGTCCGCGTGGATTTACATGTTTTCGTCAAGTATGAAGTGCAGTGAATTCTTATAACCGATCTTAGTGGTTAAACAAATAAAACTAAAATTTTCTTTTGAAAAATGCAACCATTCCATCAGTATATTCTTAGGACGATGTCACGTTCAACTATCGTCAGCAAACCGACCGATTTTCAGTCACTATTTCCTTCACTTTTGCCATCTTAACCTCAGCTGCAGGCGTTGATGGCCTACCGGAGCGAGGCAAATCTTCCATCACATCTCGACCGCTTTTGAACGCTTTGTACCACTCATAAGGAAGTGTTTTTGATAAAGTCGATTCACCGTAAGCCTTCTGTAACATTTTTAGCATTTTCACTGACTCCGAACACGAAATTCCATTGGCGATGCACAATTTAAGGCAAACTCTTTGTTCGATGTTTTTGTCCATAATGAAATTCGCTATAAACCTAAAAACAGCACTGTATATAATATAAATAACAGATACAACTCAAACTCCGCGCCAAAATGGAAAGCAGTTGTGCCAATCTAACAACAACAAAAAAAAACAAATATTTGTATCCATAAACAAATCATACATTCCCGATACTTTGACTGAATGTATTACCGCCTGATCCATAACATTACTATTTTAAAATTATGTTTAGAGAAAATGTAGATGTATATAATAGTAATATATTCTTCTCTTGCTTATATGTGTATACCAAAAATTTTAAGAATAGTTGAAGATTTCATCGTCGGACTACGCAGATCAGCACGTATTTCATAGTGAAACTACTGTTCAAGGCTGAATGCTATGATTTCTGTACGAGTCTGGGCCTTATAACGAGAGCAACCGTCACTCCCGAGCAAAGGCTGCTTGGGGTTGGGTTCTGCAGTCAGCTGCCTACAGAGATTGTGGATCAAGAGGTGTTCGTCGACGGTGATAAGCAAGTTCTCCCACGCATCTTCTCCGGGCTCCCCCCGGCCCTAGGTCGGCCTTGACTTCGTTGGTAAGTTGTGTTTCTACTAGTAGTATCCTGAGCCGCGCTGGCAGTGAGTTCTGGAGCTCAGTGCCCAGTTTGGTGCTCGAAGAGTTACGTAGTGAAGCCGGGATTGCCCTGGTAAGTTCTTCGGTAGCTGCGTCTGCTTCCTCAGGTGTTCTTACTAATACTGGCTTCTCAGTGCTAGCCAACTTTGAGTGATATTTGGCCTAGTTAATCTGGGCACAGGGTTTCGATGGGTTGACCTGATTTATATAATGTAATTAAACTCAAACCAGTATTTTTATTTAACTTTGTCTTTTTAGTGGTCGGTATTAGGTGACCACGAAGCGGTAATAGGTTCACAGATATTTTGCTAGTTGTTTCTACATGCGATTAAAACGAATGTTAATTAAAAAACTTGAAAAAAAGTGGACGCCAGTTATTATACATGTGATTATTTTTCATATATCTGATTGATATTGAGCTTCGCATATTTGAGCTTGGCTTAAACTGGTGGTAATAGTTGCCTTTACGTTATACACAAACGGAAACATTAATTGTATCCAACCGATTATTTCTACATTTACTTCGGGCCACCAACCAGGTGGACACCTGTCTTAAAATCACGCAAAAAAAATCAAAATCTTACACCCACTTTTTATCACTTTTCTCGACGTTTCACATGATTCTAATTAAGCAAAAAAAAATTTGTGTCGGTCTGTTTGTTGGTCTGGATGTTTGGATGTCTGGATGTCTGTTTACGCAATAACTTAAGAACCACTTATCCGATTTAAAAAATTCTTTCGCCAATCATCTTGTTTGGTTGGGAAGAACTGATTAGATTTTGGGGTTTGTACGTTCAAGGTTTCGGGTACCTACCATACAAAATGTCCCTAAAACTTTTACAAGTGAGTTTCTTTCGAGTTATCAGAGTAACGCGTATTTGACTTTGACATTTGAGTTACAATGACAATGCGTATATTGTATATTTACATAAAACAATCAGACTCTGAAATAAACTGAAATATAATTATTTTTTTTTGTGTTTTTGACGTCGAAGACGTTTGATTTGATTTCATTTTCTTCATATTTATTGCTAAAGACGCGTCGAATTATATGCATAAAGCCTAAGGTCTGTAATTTTGAATACAAATACTGCAACAAAAATATCTAAGTTTGGCCCAAAGTTTGACAATCACTGTGTGATTTCCGCCCCACTAGATTTTAAAGATGTTGCAAAACTTTAAACTGATTAAATCTAAAGTAATGCAGAATCTATAAAATGACAGTAAAAAAAAAATCACTTAAAGTTTAAAAAATATATCGGCATTTATTCACAATTTGTACTTTTGCGGTTCCCATATATTGACTATGTCACGGTATATTCACTTGTCTGATAGTAGTTAAAAAAACTAATAATTTACAAAAAAAAGTTTTATGTTTTCACAATTTGAAAGGTACTATATAGGCAGGGGTGAAACTGGTTGGAGCACCTCCAAGTTTAGTGCACCCTGGGCAACGTGGGCATCATTGATTGCTCCTCTAGAGTAGCTGGCGTCAACGCCAACGGCCAAGATTCTGACCGGCTCTTTTCAGGGCCAGGTGACCCATTGCACGAGGGGGTCGGGGAAAATATTTCTTGTGATAGGTACCAATTTTATTATGACGGTATAATGGGTGGGTACGGAACCCTCGGTGTACGAGTTCGACTCATACTTGACCGGTTTTTATGTCATTTTGTAGATAAAGTGCTGCAGATTTCATATCAGTTTAAAGTTTTGTAATATCTTTACAAATGACGAAATAATCGGCTAGACACACTTAACGTTTCCACCCTGTATACGTTTTCAGTTTTAAGTAGCATAAAAGTCAAATATCTCTAAACCACTTTCATACTTATTTAGTCAAATAAGTTAACAATTTAATTAAACACATGAACTAAGAAGTTCAACCGAAAATGCTTTTTCAGGACATGATAGATTTTTTAACGATAAATATGTGCTTATTTCACGCAGAGAAAAAAATATTTTTGATTGTCGAGAAGTCACAAGTAAAATGGCGTTCTTTAAAAGTAACATAACATAAACATAGTCACTGGTAAATAATAAATTTGCAGTCGCATAATTTTGAAGTACTAAAAATACACTTTAATAATGTATTTTAAATAATTAAAAAAGGCGTTGCTCTTCATTTAGCCTAACTCCTACTAAGTTAAAATTTATTTATTTTTTGATTTGAAAAAAATAAATCATACCATCGCAGGCCACTTGCTTCGCCTGAATAGGGCCATTACATCCGGCTCTCCGCATTCCATATTTAATCCATCCCAATTACTACTTTTTCAAACTTCACACTAAACACTTAAAAGCCACATTGAGAACACTTTCATCATGATTATAACCTTTCCACCAAAAAATATTATGCAATGCGGTACCTCTTATGGTTGAATTTATTTCTAACTGAAATTGAATCGCCCTCGACTAGACTAGACTAAGGTAGCCCTCTTTAAAAAACAGGGTTTTTGTTAATTAATAGAAACCATTTAGGAAAACCAATGATTGTGCAACGTGTACTATTTTTTAAATTATTACGCTGGATGGTGGGTACTCTTGTAAACGATGAGCATTTTTATATATTAAAAAAATATTTTCAAGTCTACTTATTAAAGCTAAATTTAAATATTATTTTTAAGTAAAAAAGAAACTAGGCAACCAATTATTAAACCTAAGAAATTCTTATATTTATTGGTATTTTAATAGTTAATAAAGTTCTTACAGAAAATGATCAAGAATATTTAATGAAGCAATTCTAATTGGATTTCGTTCCACCTGAAATTGTACCTAAATGTAATTAAATGTGTAAGCATTTTAGAAGGAATATTAAAAACAAAAATAAATACTCACTTTAACAGTGAAGACGTATGTAAGACATATCGCCAGCGTTGGGAAAGGGGACGACATCAGAAACCAGCCTTTCACCCTTTGATCACTTTTGTTATCCATCAGATCATGGTATCCTTCGACAAGCCTACTTAGCGCCTCCATTTTCACTGGAACAACCACAAAATAAAAGTTAGTAGCGAACGTTTACAATCACTTTTATTTCTGCTCGGACTGCGTTAGCATTAAGGTGCGAGCACACCGTATAACAATAACAGAATGAACGGTTTTGGCTGTGATAGTAATTTGAGTTGCTTACTGTCGAGCTTCAAGTTTAGCGAATGTCAGGGTAGACAAGGTATTGAGCGATACGTCAATGCTGTCTGCGTCGCATACCTCAAAATTAATATTAATGAAGAACTAAAAAAAAATATTTTAATTAGGCTTATGATAAAGTTTAGATCCGAAGTGACCTTCAGTTTATGAATTGTGACATCTTTTGCAAAGCATAATAGAGTTCCGATATCGGATAATTTTCATGTGTATTTTAATATTACATATCTATGTTATATATATTTTTAAAATATTAGGTAATAACTAAATTTTGAAAGTCCGTATATAGTATATACCTACTTGTAAAAACAATAAAATAGTTAATAAGTCACTTTATTGACAATGGTTAATAATTATTTAATTAATTAAGTATAATATTTAGTTAGTGTATACAGATAAGTATATAGGTTAAGTTGGTACACTCGTGTTAACTTCACAAATATTTTTTAAATATTGAACACATTCCGCTTTTCCTACCACCGCACTACTGCATAAATTTGCAATGTATTCTGGTCGGTCGACTTTACCCCACCTTACAGATATCCTTCAAATTGCGGAGAAAAGTTGACGAGGCTTTGTTGTGAAATTATCTGGTATTTTATTTATTTAAATTTAATTACCGTGATAGTAATGCTTCCATGCCCAAAATATAGCTGTACTTGACACAAATATTATAGAAACAATGTTATAAAATAGTCAATGGCCACCTCGTCTGGCATCTATGCATGTCGATAGCTCCCGCTCTTGAGATACTGAGATACTCTAGTCAATCTTGTAATCTGTGGGTCTGGGTTCGGAAATGTTCGCACACTCATAATTAGCCCAGCGTTAGTCCCAGTAGAATTCCAAACTTGGAAGCCCGGGGTCCGCTTTCCTACGCTTTCTCCTTCTGATGTGACTTATCTTGAATTTTACGGTGACTTCCATCTGACCTCGAGAGGAAAACCTGCGCCAGAGCCTCGTCCGTTAATCGGCCGTCTGCTAGGTGAACCGGTTGATTAGGCCCAGAAGATCTCCAGAATTTATTGATCAGTTGTTGTAAAAATTGTATTAACTGATCACATGTGGCGGTTGGGACTCAAGGTTGTACATAAGTGTAAATAACTAGAGTGAAAAAATCCATTAAGAACTATATCTTCTATGTGTTTGAGGAGCTTTGCCATCGAGGGATCCCAGGTTCTTGTCACACTTATTACGATACCGAAGTGAACCCACGCCTAAACCAAGCAATTTAGCTCAGCTGGAGGGGTTAGCGGAAATACTAGTAGTTTCGGTTACTACTGCCTACTCCTATAAAAAATTTAAAAAAACAAAATAGTGACGCGATTGACTATTATAATCTATATATCACAGTAATTCTGAGATAGTTCGGATATGTAATGTAATTGATACTATTATGTAATAATTTGACCTTTTATTCAAATGTGTCATTGAATCTACCAATAAAATATGTTATTATGTTTAAATTGTTAGTCTCAAGGCAAGAACGAAATTCATCAAGCTTAGTTGCATTTCGAAATAGGTATATCAGAATATGTTCTGCACGAGTGAAGGATTCCGCTATTAAGAAACCATATTGAAATTATTCACAGGATTTTAACGTTTACAGCTTTTGAGAATTCTTTACAGTTCGCAGCAGCAGTAAGAGTAGGAAAACACTTAGAGTTACTACGTTTTATTAGAACCTAGTGGATGCTCTTTCAAAATACGAAGTTATGAGGTATAAGTAAAATTCTGTGGTCCTCAAGGTAAAAAGGTCCTAAGTGAAAAAGCAAATTTCGAGCCAGAGCTGAACTTTTTTAAAAACTATGCGAGTATCTGTCTGTATCTGGATATATATTATTATAAAATTGTAAATTAGTCGTGTCTGAACATAGGAGTAATTAAAAAAAATGGATTATGTTAAATGACCGATACTGAACCCAAAAATATTATTTTTGGAATCCTTGTCTGTTTATCTTTTTGTTCGCGATGGACGCAAAAAGTAATGAACGGATTTTCATGCGGCTTATTTTATTAGAAAGGTCTTGGTCCGAATTAAAATATGCCATATGTTTGATTGCAATTAGTTAAGTAGAACCGAAGATATGAACAAAAAACGATAACCGACTTCAGCTAGTTTTCTTTAAATCTGCAAATATTAATGTTATTATTATATCAGATGATATTTATTTGTTTAGCATGAGGATAAATTGCTATTTATATACTTATCTAAAAAATATTTGTTTTAAAATAAAGATGTGAAAATGAACCAGATATCAGTTAGCCACCTTTTATCTTAAATACGGCAGCAATAAAAAAAATATGTACAAAAAACTGCTGTGAATGTCTCTTGTCCGAGGGGGCCATCTCAAAACCGTATATGGCACAGGGTTAACCGGGTTATGAGGGAATTGCCTTGTTGAGTCACCTGGCACGTGAGAACCGAGACGGCGTGCGGTTTTAGTGGGTTTCAGTTCAACATAACATAATACTAAAATAGACAAAGATGTTGATGATGTTGATAAGTAAATATGTACGAGATTGTTTATCTGCATTAGCAAATCCATTCAAACAAACCAATGCAAGGTTAATCATCGTTCACGTGAAAATACTCAACTAATATATATTTCGCGTATCGCCTCATCTTAAATTATACTATACAATTAATGGCATAATGTATTAGATACCTTATTATTAAAATGCCAGCTGTAGTCTGCGACAACGTCCGCGTTTAGTTCACGATAGATATTTACGAAAATAATGAGAATATTACTTAATACGAGTTGGGGTCGAGAGTCGAGACTGCAGAAGGAAAAATACCTTGACCTATTACGACCTTAACGTGAAAGTAGTCGCGGGCAGCAGCAAATTTTAGGCCTACATAATATGGAAAATTAAACTTAATTTCGTCTCACAGGCTAGTCGCTTTTCAGGGCTCCGTACCCAGAGGGTAAAACGGGACCCTATTACTAAGGCTCCGGTCCGTCCGTCCGTCTGTCACCAGGCTGTATCTCATGAACCGTGATTGCTACTCAGTTGAAATTTACACAAATAATAATGTATCTCTGTTGACGCTATATCAACAAATGCTAGAAACAAAATAAAATAAATACTTAAGGAAGGCTCCCATACAAGAAACGTGATTTTTTGCTGCTTTTTGCCCGATATTGATAACGGTAAAACCATGATACCCAATTAAAAATGGCGTAATTTTCACACATATCGTGTTTCTGTTGCCGCTATGTCAACAAATACCAAAAAAAAAAATATTTAAGAGGATACAACTAACGTGATTTTTTTTTTTGCTCGTTTTTGCTCGATATTGATAACAGCACCAGCTAGCCGCTTGAAGAATTCACAGAATATTGATTTTGACGACCTCTGTGGCGTAGCGGTAGTTCATTCGACTGCTAAGCCAAAGGTCGCGGGTTCGATTCCCGCTCAGTGCAAATATGTATATTTGCATTGGTCTGGGTGTTTCTATGTATAATATGTATTTATTTACAAAAAAAAAAAGTATTTAAGTATGTTTATCCGCATTCTAGAACCCATATGACAAGCTCTGCTTAGTTTGGGTCTAGATGGCGTTGTGTACTTTGTCGTACAATATTTATATTTATTTATTTTAATATTTAGTTATAATTCACTTAAAAAATAAATAATTAAGTACATTAAAATAAAACAAATATTTAAAGAGGAATACAATAAAACTTGATTTTTTTACTCGTTTTTACTCGATATTGATAACGGCAATAGGTAGATAACGGTTCGTGCGCGAGTCGCCGACTCGCATTTGGCCGGTGTTTTTTTTTATATAAGTGTTTAATATAAATAATTTTTATTACTATTATTGATCCCCGTGCGCTGTAAACGTTGACAGAACAAGCATAGCGTCGGCCACAAATTATAATAATAATAATCCAACGAATAAGCCACCAGGCTTATTCGTTAGATTTTTATTACTATCATCTAGCGAATAAGCCTGATATCATGCTGATGAACCAGGTAGAGTCACAGGTATTTCTTGTGGACATGACTAACCTCGTCCGCGCCGAAGCAGATAAGAAAACCAAATATCTGGACCTGGAGCACGAGGTTCCCGACATGTGAGAGATGCGGTCCACAGAAATTGTCTCGGTCTTTATTTCAGCCAATTCTTTGAACCCAAGGAGCCTCTCAGTTCATCTAGAGAGTCTCGGGATTAGTGGCTCAGTGGCGGCCATGATGCAGAGTGCGGTCTTGCTTCGGGGGCGATAAATCGATCTAGCTAGGTTTCATTTTTAGAAAACATCAAGAATAAAAAAAAGCTCACCAACGCTCGGTCACTCAGATATTGTTATTTAACAGCTTTAGTACGCAATTTAGCTAGGAAGCCTATATGCGATTTGTCAATGTTTTTATTATCTAACGTGTGTTCCTTGTTATAGTCAAATAATAGATCAGATCTCCTACTATTTGTATTCCCTTTCCTTTATAAAGGTCATAGATGTCACAAAACAGTAACCGGTTATTGTCAGGCAGACCGTAGACAGAATCATACATATTCATTTACACTGACCTTGTTAACAATCTAAAATGGCTGTTTATAGCTTAGGAGTTATCAGGTAGACTATTTCGGGACATAATCAAGCATAAAATATTCCATTCTACAAATTTCATGTCTCGACTCTTATGTTGTAAGCATCCCCTAAGGAAGGATTTTCCCTAAGGGAGTAAAATACGTAATATGCCCGAGCAAACCTGGGTCGGGCCGCTAACCATATGCACAGATTTACTTAATTAATGTAAACGCATTAGTATCACCTTTATTCGGTTTTTATTTTAATCATTACCAGAGCTGAAATACAGTTTTCTGAAAGGATAAAACATTAAATGCAGTAAAACTACAAAGACCTATGGATAAAGGTCTTTGTAGATTTCCACATAACATAACATAAACTCACGCCTATATCCCCATATACCTTTTTTTTTTCGTGCGGAATGCCCTTCGGATACCCCCCAGTGGCCAGCGGGGGCGGTTATGTCGGGCTTGAACCGACTAAAACCGCACGCCGTGTCGGGTCTACAGACGCCGGGGTGTAAGGTTGCCCATAGAGCATATCCCTCGCACCCCGACTGACCCTGGGCCATCTCCGGTTTCGAGATGGCCCCCTCGGGTTTGGGAACCACGTTGCCCCGTCTTGCCCCGGTTTGGGGGAGGGGCGCTAGTCGCCCGCAAAACCGAACGCCGTCTTATCCTTCCATATACCTTATATTATTTAATTCATACAATTTTTGTCATTCGAACGCCTATCTCGGTTGCACCCAAAGCTGGGTCCGGGGTCTACTTTCTTATGAGAGCGACTGCCGTCTGACCCACCAGCCCCGGGAAATCTTGGTGGCACCCCAATTACCCATTCCACATCCTATTCTTACAATATTCAAATATTAGTACTGACCAATAACAATCAGTTCCTAATACCTACACGTACCTTATTATATACATATTTATTCACTAGACAATTCAATGAACTTATATTATAAATAGGTATTTATTTTCCAAGTTCAATATCTATCATAAGTTAATAACAAATCGACTAGTACGATAACTTGTTTTGGTCTCGTTAACATTAGTGACGCGTAACTTGCTGTCTAATCGTGAAATATTACATTTAAATATAATTTGAGTTAGCCTTGCGCCTGTGGAAAATCACGGTGACCGGCAGGCAGCTATAGTATATACATATATGTATAATATAATATTATGAATACATGAAATAAAACGTAAGTAGTAAGTACTACGATATAAAATGAAACTTAAGTAGGTAGTAGCTAATATTTCTTATTTACGCGACCAGTAAGTAATGCACAGTAATGCTACATTATAACACAAACTATTCTGAGCACTTTGACACGAAGCCGCCATACGATGATGGTGATAAGTGTCATAACCGCTACAAAAAGTAATATCTTAGTAAACTGCAGAAACATAATATGATTCTAGAATATACGTTGCTCACAATATTATTTAATGCTATCTATATTATTAAGGTCCGATCCTACTATCTAATGGTCTATACAATAGTCTCCACCTACATTTGTCAAATACCTACTCATATCTAATCTTAGTTAGAAAACGTAGATACAAATGCAATAAGATAAGATTGAAATTAGATACTATAAAATAACATAATATGAATGAGCAGGCGTTTCGGAATAAATACAGATAAATGGCAATCAATCATTATGTTACTTTGCTTGAACAAGGTGAACAAAATCAACACCTACGAATCTTGAGAGACCTGTTTTCATATTTCAAATTTATGATTGTTTAAAAACATATCAATATATCTAATAATTGCTCATCGCTAACTAAAGAACAACCAAAATATCAATGTCTATACCTTTTTGTAAAGAAATAATATATTCAATATATTAAAAAAAAATGTATTCGACAAGACATAGTAGTATAATTATAATATTATATATATTTCCTTTTCTTCAATTTAGTGGAAAATATCCTTAGAACCAATAACAATAAATAAGCCTAATATAATACAAGATATTGTTAATAAAACCCATATTTATTCAAATTTGCTATATAGCTGTTCAATTTTTTTTAAATATTGAATGTCATACAAAATAAACTTTGGAGTTCCGATTACGAATTTTCCATTAAAATTGCGGGTGAATTCAAAGTAAAATCAGTACTAACATCCTACAATTACGTTTTTATCGTGATTCTTCCTTTTAATTCGAGTACATCTGTGAAGTATGTAATTCGGTTTGCAATTTAAAAAAAATACTTTTCGTTTCGAGAATTGAAATAACGGGTTTTTACAGCTTAACAGTTAATCTTCTTTGAATAAACGAGAATAAGTATTATTTATTCATTAATGTCATCTCTGGTAAAAACTCTTAATGATATAAGGATGTTTTATTTCAAAATTATTTCTGTCATTAGCAGGGCAATGGTTAATACATTTCAGCCAAGATGATTTTTTAATTTTCAATAAAATTTGCAAAATTATTCGAGTATCGTTATTTGCAGATTTGTTTATAGTAATAATAACTAAGTATATTGCCTATTCGATGAGCAGTTATAATGCCCTTGTTATCATTGTTTATGAGTTAAAAGTGCTCATAGTTACGGTAGAGTAGTACAGTAGTTTAAAGTGGCATATCGTCGCGTTGGGGAAAAAAGGTGAGATGACTCTCACTTTTTTTTCCATCTTAGGTAGATCCTCCGATCAAATACAGACGATCTTAGACGCCTAAGATCGGCTTGCACAGCGCACCTCTACAGCTTGATATATTTTTAGAGTAATTAAAACTGAAGCTATAGCTTTATTTTGTCAGTGTTTTAAAAGAGTACTAGTAATCGGAATTACTAGTATTCCCGCTAACCAGTACAGCTAAGCTAAATTGCTTGTGTTAGGAGTCGGTGATGTAATGGCTAGGATCCAGATCCGGGACTCATAAAGCCGACTCCTTAACCACTAAGCTACCAAAACTTCGAATCACAATAAACATTTTTTTATTTTATTTATTTTTAATAATTTAATATTTACAAAATCTCATGTCATTGTGTTTGTAGTCGCACTCCTCCGAAACGACTCGACCGATTTTAATTACTTTTTTGTATATTTGGTAGATACGATATAATATCATTTATATACATATAAAGTATTTTTGCCCTTCTACTCCCACCCTAAGAACTGGAATGTTTTACCCACATATCCAATATATATATTTTGTGTATTTACTACCTTCTACCTATAATCCCAGGTTCTTTAAGCGGAGCGTGAAAAAGCATCTGTCAAGGTCGTCACAGTAGGGACACCCATTCTGGGGCCATCTCGAAACCGGAGATAGCCCAGGGTCAGTCGGGGTGCGAGGGATATGCTCTATGGGCAACCTTACACCCCGGCGTCTGTAGACCCGAGACGGCGTGCGGTTTTAGTCGGTTCAAGCCCGACATAACCGCCCCCGCTGGCACGCGGGGGGGTATCCGAAGGGATTTCCGCACGATAAAAAAAAAACAAAAAAAAAAGGGACACCCATTCTAGGGACAGCATTTGAATAGGTGGCCACTACTCTCTGACTTCACATCAGCTTACCATCAGGCGGGGCGCAGTCAATTGACTGACCAGGTATTAAAAAAATGTTATAGGGCAGAAGAATGTTTGCCGAGTGAGTTCCTATTTTGAAAACACAAACGGTTTTAACTACTCTACTCCGAAGTACGCTAGAGAGAACGCTCTACAAAACGGAAGCAAGCTGATCTCTCCCAGTCTCTCACTATACTTCTATTAAAACCACAGATTTAGAGTGAAGTACATTATGTGCATTAAATAGTATGAAAACCGAAAGTGTCATTTTTTGCTGACCACCAACGATTACCCGCGAACCGTTTAGTGATAATGCATACCATAAACATAATTGTTTTAATCGCAAGAAATCGCAACACGTCAACAGTTCGCCATTATTATGTCGACTATCGATTGGCGAAATTGAACGTAGATTAAAGTGGGAGTGCGGTTAGGACAGGAGGGTGTGACTTATTCTGGCGGGGCCCCGAATCGAAATTATTCGTCAAAGATGACAGTTAGTCGGCCTGTGGTTATAATACGGGTTGCAGACATTGGTCTGCAACTCGTATTATAACTGCAGTCTGCACACAGGTATGAAAAAATGTGTTTTTTTTTCATACTTGTGTGCAGACTGCAAACTGTGCAAACTAAGCTATGTGAGTTATTACGAGTATGTGGCGCTAAGTTAGTTGTGTATGCCGATGCGCAGCTACAAGAGCTAAGCTAAGCCTCTCCCGCCTACCAAATGTCCTAAAATTGTCTGTCAAGCTGAAATTCGCAACACTGACTTCGGAGTAGATCACGGTATGTTTACTTCTGCAGTCTTGATCCCAACACGTACCTATTAAGTTATTTTATCGTTATATTTGCAATAATTTAATATGAAGAATGAAACGATTTTCGGGTGACTGACTCATCAACGTAGAGCTAATCTACTAAAACTAGAAGTACAAAATCAGAACAGTAGGCTCCTTCTATCACTTTATTAAGGGGCCGAATGAGTTTCTATGGTGCGCTTGTGTTGCATTAACGATTCTTTCGAAATAGAGGTTTATAATATGTAGCATCGAAATCAATTCAGCCCGATTACTTATTGCAATATTGTGATGATATTCATAATGAAATGTGTATGCGTCTCTAATCAACTATGTTATATACGTGGGGGGTAACTCTGTGGAGTTTCGAAATTTAAAATTGTACTGCTCATCACCTTTCAGCAGGTAGCGTGATGAAGTCCGGGTTTCGACCATGTCTGATTGCTGCTGAACTACAAAATTTCGTCAAGGTCTACGTTGTGATAATAAAGTTGTCATTAATAATGATGACCAGATTGACAGATTCAGATTGACAGATTCAGATTGACAAGTCGCAGGTGTAAAGGTAAAGTTTATAAATGGCTACTTCAGCTGGATTATGACAGAACAGAACAGATTTTGGTATCTGTACAATTGTTCGATGCATGTTATTGTAAAGATGCTAGAATCTGTTCATGGACATAATAATATGCTCACATGCACACATAATTTATGCTTATACGCACTGCCTGTTTCACAACACACATGCACACACAAATTCACAACATACACACAAACACACCCTCATCCTCACAAATAACTTCTTTTTAGGGTTCCGTACCTCAAATAATACATAAAACGGAACCCTTATAGGATCACTTCGTTGTCCGTCCGTCCGTCCGTCTGTCAAGACCGTTTTTCTCAGGAACACGTAGAGGTATCAAACTGAAATTTATATATAATACTCAGGTCTACTGTCTCTTGGAGCTATGAAAAATCAAACTTCTAAGCCAAAGCAATCAAAAGATACAACCCTTTATGCCGCAAATTCCCGCAAATTTTCGAAACTTGCACGGGAATCAAAACCTACAGGGTACTTCCCGTGAACTTAGAATCTTGAAATTTGGTACGAAGTAAAGTCTTATAGTACACGTAAAGGAAAAATTGCGAAAACCGTAAATTTTTAGTTACATCATATAATAAAAAATATTTTTTAAAATTTTAAAGTTACTACTACTTTTCTCATGAACGCGTAGAGGTATTAAATTGAAATTTACTTATGTACCTACAGGTTTGTACGGAACCCTCGGTGTGCGAGTCCGACTCTCACTTGGCCGGTTTTTTTTCCTTATTATTGTTTTCATGTCTTCATCAACAATTACATGTTTTTATATTTTTTTGAGACAATAAATATTATTACATAAGTTATTATGCTGCTGTTAGTTGCTCCTACCCATATAGCCAGCACGGCTGGCTGTGCCGGTGCTGCTGCTGCTTCTGCGGCTACTCTCAAACGGCGCAAATACTCCAATTTAATTGGAGATTATGAATTTGTGCCGTTTGGAGTCGAAACGTTAGGGGCATGGGGTCCGAGTGCTCGCAGTCTCTTCAGGGAGATTGCAACACGTATGATCGACGCTTCTCGTGACCAGAAGGCTGGTTTCTTTTTAGCACAGAGAATAAGTATTGCCATACAACGTGACAATGCTGCTAGTCTTCTGGGCACGTTACCACAGGAGGCATGCGATGCGGAGGAATTCCACGATGCATTTTAGATTTAAGTTTCTTTTAATTATTTATTTTATTTTAGTTTTATTTACTTTAGTTTAGTTAGATATAAAATTTGTAACCACATTTGTACATTTACATATTGTAATTTAAAATAAACAGTTATTATAAAATTATTTAAGGTGCCCTGTTTCATGACAATAATACTACGCTAATTTCAAGCAGATAATTTGCACAAAATTGTGCAAAAATATGAATTCGTATTGTACAAAATCGTGCAGATAAGTCCATACGATATGCACAAAATTGTACAAAAAAAAAACGATTTGCACAAAATCGTGTAAAGAAATTTATACGATTTGCACGCTTGCATACGTGACATGCATAAGGCAACGCAGGCTCTTATGCTGAAACCGGTGGACTTGCATGATAGGTTTAGTGGCCGTAGAGGAAGCTATGAAGTTGTATGGATAGGAGCTGATGGCAGGTTGTTGACGCTGCCTACCCCAGAGGGTATCCCCCACTTTTCCCCACTTTTCTTCCCACTTTTCTGGCAGTTCCGATCTAGTCTACGTAACTTATATGAAAAAATTTGAACGAACTTACTTTTGGAATATATTTTTTTACAAAATAAAGCATTTGCTTAATGTATATTTGACTTAATAAAAATTGAGTACAAGTAAAAAGTTGCCAAATGAATATTTGACGAAGTGATTAAAATGCGAAATATAAATTTGCTAAAGATTCTTTTGGGAAATGAAACTTTGCGATAAGTTTTTTTGGAAGTGAAATTTGACGAAACATATTTTGCCAAACGACAGGATCCCCTTGTAGCGTTACCTATCTGCCAGTGAAAGTCCCGTCAAAATCTACCGAGCCGTTCTGAAGATGACCTAATTCAAACAGACAGACAAAATTGTATTTATGTTATAGGTATCATGTATAAATTCATATACAATCATTAAAAATCAGGTATTTTAAAAATTACAAACAGACACTTCCATTTTATTTATTTATTTATTTAGAGTATGGATGTATCCATTGACTAGGTATAAATCAGTAAAAAAGATTATGCAAAACTAACCTGTAAAAGAATTGCAATTTCTGTTTGATGTCAATACAAAGGCATCAGCATGTATGTCGTAATAATGCTAAACTAAGAGTCATCGCATCATAATCATTATAATATTGCTGTAACGGTTGTTGGCTAACGTATAATGCACCTACCTACTTGCAATTTATGCATAATTATAGCCTTGTTATACCTCGGACCAGTATCTGTGCAGCTGTTTTGTTATCTTTTCAAACATGCATTCCATATTTACACAAAGACAAATTAAATCTTTTGATTGTCATTTCATGTGGTAAACTCTTTATAATTTTGATATATATTTCATATTTATTTCAAACCTTTTTCTGGAACTATGAATAACGATGCGACAATGCTATGTGTGAGTACTGCGAGAATATAATTATGAGGAGACGCGCCATGGTCGCCATTGCTAACAAGTTTATTACGCATTGACAAAAGCGACTGCGCGGGCACGGCATACACACGACGTCGTTGACGCACCGTCCACCGCGTTCCACTCTAGGGCTGCCAGCAATATTTGACGTAAACCTTGACGTGATGGTATTATTAATGAACAGCATATGTAGACGACACATTATTATGAATTGCATTATTTATTCAATAAAACCAATTCAAGATACTAGCTATTACAGATCCCATTTTCGCGACCCACGAGAACCTATTGATATGACACCCAATCAGCGTAAACCCGCAAAGTGGTTTGCGAGTTCCATTTAGTAACAATGATATACAGACTCATGTGGACACCACTCCTGTGGGATACTCTAGTTTATATGAAAGGCAAAATAAAACTTTTTTTTTCTTAATCAAGTTATCCAATATTTCTTGGGGTAGCCTATCCCATTCTTGCGGAATAGCAGCTTCCCTGAGCTCTGGCACTGTCTGGGAATGTGGCTGACGGTTCCAAACAGTTCGCTTAAGAGCATCCTACGCGTGCTCTATTGGGTTTAAGTAAGGCGAGCCGGTAGGCCAGTCTAACCTTGTGATGTCGTATTCTCTGAGAGCAGCATTGACTCGTTGAGCTCGATGGGCGGATGCATTATCATCGACCAGTACAAATTGGTGCCTATGGTTTATTCGGAATGGTCTGACAATTCCATCAATAGTAACTGCTTTTTAAATGTCTACTGTCTTGAAGCCTCGATACGGGATCAAAGGCGTTCTAGCTGATATACCGAATTGCTGAACTGTTCCAGTGGCAGTTCTTTGCCTTTCACGGTCTCTTGGTCTTCTCCAAACATGGATACGTCGTTATCTGGATGAGTTCTGATTCGCGATTCGTCAACGAAGATACAGTTTTGCGAAATGTTTATTTCTTCATCTTCTTAATTTTGCCGAAGCCTAGCCCACTGCATTCTCCGACGTTGACGATGCCGGAAACCAGACAAGCTCGCCAAGACCTCTGTGCTCGTAATCCAGCCTGGTGCAAGCAATTCCGAATGGTCTGTGTGCTAACTTCAAGCCAGGACGCGGCCCGAACTTCTACTTTTTCTGCTTCTTCTCGTGGTGTATCTTCTTCCCTCAAAGTTACTATTTTTGCTCGTACAACTTCTGATAATCGTTTAGGTATTTTTTCAATCTCAACTTTCCGCGAACAAGTAGTTTAAATCCGTTAAAATTGACTAAATCCTGCAAGGACGTTATCTCGCAGAAGGAAGACGCGGAACGGATCAGGGATCAGATCCCCTTGCTGATCCGATCCGCCGCCGGCGAACCGGGCGAAGGAGGCGCGAGCATTTGTGCCTCATGCCACCCCGAGTGTGGCTGCGGGTGGAAGGGGCGGGTTTGCCCTCCACCCGCCATTCTTGCCACTCGAGAAGAGGCGACGTCCGTGTATGCCTGCACGTCGCCTAATTGAGAGTTCTGTGGTGAAAGCACCCATGACACACTACGCATGCGCTAGTTTCAGGCTCCCCCGACAAGGCGCAGAGTATGGCACACCGCAGGGGTTTTAGTATGTGAGAGCCACAAATAACCACGCGGCCTCCCCGCGTCGCGCTGTATGCCATAGGACATACCCTGACGCACTTCAATTGATGTTAAGCGATTGCAGATTTATGCGCTTGAACTCGAGAGGAAAACCTACGCCAGAGACTTGTCCATTAACCAGCAGGTGTAACGGCTAGCAGGTGACGTTTGTATATTAATTTATTCTGACAACCCTGGATTCGGCCGTGATCGTCCGCGAGTGTGGCATGCTTCACCCTGCGCTCTAATTATTAAATTGACCTTGGCATTATCCATACCAAGCCTATCACCGTATAAACATTTGCATTATCTGTCCAACTAACAAAGAATAATGACTAAGATCTCAGTGGTAAAATAATTTAATAAATCAATGACAGAATGGCATCCAGTAAAACTACATATTATATGAGGTATGAGGTACTTGCACTCGCATGTACTAAACACTAACAGAATTAAGGTGATTAACCTGTTATTATTTTTTACAAGTCACCTAATTATTATAATAATACTTACACTTATTCCGTGATACATGTAAGTACTACATGTATCACGGAATAAGTGAATGAGATAAAAATAGAAAACTTATGTACTTATATGAATATTAACATTGAATGCTGATCACCTCTGTTGAGTTTAACTAGTTAATATAACCTTGTCTACACATAAAAAAGAATGTTTGTTTATTTGTGACGTATACATACACATATACCATTCATTCGATTGTGATGAAACTTTACAGTTTTTGTTAGCACTTGCGTGAAGGTTTCTGAATAAAAAAGGAGTGGTAAAAATTTAAATCGGCATTGCAACGCATGCTGGGCATTAGCTAAAGTGGCGTGCTAAATGCAATGACTTCTAAGTATGTATATTAGAGTGGCTGTTCAGTACAAAAGAAATAGTATATTTGGATGCTACAGAACACAACTTTAGCGCTACTTTTTGTTGCTATCGAGAGAGTATATTTTATATGAGGTCATCACCTGTCATCTTTAAAGTAGTATAAGGGCGCCAAAATTATTAATCTACCGTGGGTATTAACTAATTTCAGGGCAGAATTGTGGTGTGGTGAATTTGATCGGATGAGATGAAAGTATGATCATACACGGCAAGCAGTTAGATATACAGCTATCATATTATTCAATATTATGGTAAGTAGTCTAGAAATAAGAAGCCACAAATCATACTTATGCTCTGAGCAAATAGGCGGCCGGCCACAACCTCCGCCAGCCACGGTCACTAAACGAGAGTAAGAGAGGTATATGGAGCACGCGTGGCTCCCTCATTCAAGCTCGGCGACGGTGGCTATAGCCAATCGCAAGTTCGCGCAGTCTCAGAGATACATCAAAAGAAATGAGAAAAGTCAAGATCAAAGTCAATCATTTGTTGAATTAAGTGATAAAAGTAACTCATAAGAATATTAGAAAAGAAAATAACATGTCAATACACCCACCGACTTCAGAAGTTCAGAAAGAGCTAAATGGTGTACAGAACATGTTCCTCTTTGCCTTCCAACCAATTAGGTACACTGCACTATGCAGGTACTATTTTCTTTACCAGATTCCCAACATGGACATGATACAGAAAAAAATATGAAAATTTGATGATAATTAGAGTACATAGAAAACGATATCTAATGCTCCATTTTCACAATTATCAGCAACGCCCAATGTCCGGTATCTATTTCGTCCGGCTATCTTTTGACAAAATGCACTTTTGAAGGACTTGACCTCTGTTTAAAGGGCTGAGTGAGGATAACATTTTCGTGGGGTAATCAGCTTAACATAAAAGGAATATTTTAATGTATACCTGATTGGTGTATTAAATCTGGATTATCAGATTTGACAGGCCCAAAACTAGGTTTATCCTTTGATAGCTACTCTTCTACTATGGCAGAAAGTGATGATTAATAAAGAATTATGAAGTTAAAATCGTTCATAACTTCATATAAACAGGAACCAGATACCTATTATGAAGATAAAAAACCTTACATGACGGTAAATTGTTGACTGACTCACGACTCACTACGAGATCGCCATATGACATAAACATTGTAAATTACATTTTTCCTTATATACAACATTCTAAACGTGTGTATTTCACTGAACTTCTGCTCAAAAGCTGATCCGATTTAGAAGTGTTGAATTTATATTCACAATTGGAGCCAGTGGCATTACCATCTCGTTATAGGATTTTTTTTCTAAACTTCGCAACTTGTAGTATTAACTTTGCAAACTTGGCAAAAAGGCATCGTTAAGACAGAACAATGTCTGTCCAGACCGCTACTACATCAAGAGCGTCATTAAATTGGCCTCAAGTCCCTCAACTCGGAGTCCTGAACGGTGAGAGTGAGACGGATTTTCACGCCGGAGTAGCGGTGTCTTTTATGAGGTAAAGATTCGTTCCTGCGTGGAATACTGTGCTCATTTCTGGAATGCCTATGCACAGTACTTATTAGACGTTCTCGACAGGTTGTAGCGACGTGCAGTACGCATTATTAGGCGTTCTGAGGTCACTAACACTGTTGAACCTTTGCGATTGCCTCCTTGGCAGTAATTTACCGCCTTTAGTAGAGTGTTAGAGTGTTAATATCAATTCAGAAATGTCTTAATCTTTACTGGTTATAATGTTGTTTAATTATCTACTCTTCTAGTAAAGGTAAATAAATCAATAACTCGATCTTGTTAACCATTACGACATGACGTAGGATTTGTAAAGATATGTAAGGACAAACAGGAAACCCGACACTATCAAGATTAAAAAAAACCCCGCCATGACGTCAAACTAACTGTTGAACTCAAAATGAGCCCTTGAACTTAGGATTGGAATGTTTCTGAGTGACGTAAAAACTACAATTTCTTATTTGTTCCCAACAATTCGATCTTGTCGCATGAGCGGTCAACTCTCTTGCTGACCTTGCTAAAGGAATTTAAAAATGTAATACCGTGACAACATTTTCGGCGTTTTTAGCGTTCTAGTATACTAATTTATTTTCTGGTCTTACTCGGTACAGAAGATTGTTGCAATGCAACTTGTTTCTTAAAATTTCAATCCCAAACATTTTTATTGTATCTGTGGGGAGACAATGAGTCAATGCATCAAACAATAATAATCTCGCCACTACATGATAATTAATCATTTTAAAGTTTAATTAACGCTTCCTATATAGCCTATAAAGACAGGTGATATTCCAAGTGCTTTGACAAAGAAACTTTAATCATAAAGTAGATAAAAATTAAATGTGTACAATCATTGTAAGTATTAGTCAGTGAGTAAGTTAGTAAAACTAATTAGTTATTAATAAATAATTGGATTTGAAGTTTTCAACAAATTCACTATGTAAAAAATCACAAAAAACTACCTTCTAAAGTTTCACATCTAAGTATGATGTAATTAAGTGAAGCTATGAGTTTTAAACTTGGATGATTCATAAAGAAAAAGTGTATACAGTAGTCATGACCAACTCATTGTACATTAAACTAAAAAATAAGAAAATACAAAACAGATTTCAACTATCCATTATAATGTGATTAGTAACTGTTGTGCAAAGCAATCTTTTACACGAAAATTTGCAACACACAACAAGAATCATCGTGGTAGGCCGTACTTTGATTAGGTGTTAAATGTCAGGTGTCTTAATCAATTAATTATATTGGACATGTTTTTCCAAAGATAGTTAATAGCTGTAACCAAAGACTTAGTAGTGACATAAAATAATACCTAGTGGTAGCTGAAAAATCAATTTTTGTTCATATTCATGTATATTAATGTTTTAAACACAGAGTAACTAACTATAGAAGACATATTAACGGACGAGACGAGACCCTTGCACTCGTTTTTCTCTCGGAGTTCGATGAAAATCGATGTAAGCCGAATCAAGAGACAGAGAAGGAGAGCGGACTCCCGGCTCCAAATTGCAAGCTATGAATACAACTAAAACTAACGTTGTAATGATGATATTGAGGTAGTGTCCAATGACCAGCCCGTTAAAATATCTTCTTTGAATTGTTATTACATGCACGTGTCTATGGTATAAAATATAAATGTTCTATTGTGTAAATAGTTTAGGTTGGACGTTATAAATATAACTGTTCAACATACACTGAACATAACTGTTCTTCTGTGATTATATATTTAAAGCTTGTTTATCCATGAATATGCATCTGAAAAGTATAGTAGGCAGTACAGGCATTAGGGGGGGGCGACCGGGGCGACAGCCCGGGGCGCCAGGTACTTTAGGGCGCCGCGCGCGCCAGCTCAACTATACCACTTAATTTGAATACCTATTTTTATCGATCTAAAGGAAAACTAGACTCAACGTATATTAACTTTTATAGACTTATCTCGTAGGAGTGAATATCAGTATTCTATGTCTAACAAATACGACCTGGCATTTTGTACTTTGTGGTATCTCTCACTAAATAGTGTAGAACGAAATATAGGTACCAGGCCTAGAACCCCCAGGGTCAGTCGGGGTGCGAGGGATATGCTTTATGGGCAACCTTACACCCCGGCGTCTGTAGACCCGAGAAGGCGTGCGGTTTTAGTCGGTTCAAGCCCGACATAACCACCCCCGCTGGCACGCGGGGGGGTATCCGAAGGGATTTCCGCACGATAAAAAAAAAAATCCGTTCCCGCAGGGGGAACGCACAGGTAGATTTCGTGAAGCAATTATTATTATTTTATATAGAGAACTACGGACTTACACACACAAGTAAACACAGTAACATTTTTAACATGTTTATTTTTTTTTCTCGAAAACGGTAACTTTTAGCGAAAAACTTTTCAGACATTTATTTTAGACTTAAAAATTGCCTATCGATTAAAAATGTTTCCGACGACAAGAATGTTCACCGGTTACAAGTTATGATTTTTTTCCCGAAAAATTTTGGTTTTTCACCCCTCCCCTTTTAGTTAAAGTTTTAATCTTATAGGTTTATAAGTAAAAGTTGTTGGTATTCATGTATACTATGGGATAAAATTAGAACGGTTCGAATATCTTTCATGGAACGTGAAATTTTGTGGAAAAACTGATTTCACAAAAAGTGAGGCCCTACCGTCCCCTTAGGCCGGATTCCACCCGTTCACGAACTTAAACTAAGTTTACACCCAAGCAATTTTTGACCGCAGTTTGAAAGCGATCGGGGCAAAAATGCGACCGTGAGAGTGCCGCAAATTTTGGGAAGTGGAACCATACATACATATATATATATATATATATAAACTTTTTGACCAGTGGTCATTTCGGACTCAGGGGGTCATAACTAGACCTCCTATGAAGAAATTTTTTTTAAATTCGACAGTAGTCAAGAAACCAATAGGTAGAGGTAGATTTCATCGAAATCTACCTAAGATTTCATCGAAATCTACCTAAAAAAAAAAAAGGTACCAGGCCTAGAAATTGCAACTCTTATTAGGCCCACATTAGACATACTTTTTTCTTTGCTTTTAACATACTCGTAAGTTCACAAGCATATCAAAAAAAACCTTTTAATAGAACCTGTACGTTAGAAATAGCTTACCTACGAATTATTTATTTATTATTATTTGCGGATCAATCCACTTGGAACCATAGTCTAGATCCATTTTGGTTCCAATGAGACTTTTTATTCCCTTTAGAACAAATTATGCAGGTGTCGGTTCTACAGGGAACTATAAAAAGTAGCTGGATCCATTTTGGTTCTACCAAAGATGATTTCTTCTAATCAGAACCAATTTTTATATTTGCGTCAAGGTTTATTAAGAATAAAATCCAGTTATTAGTTATATAAATCAAATATAATAAGAAATAGCACTAACCAGCACAATTAAATATAGAATAGCTCTTTTAGCAGTATAAACCTATTTTAAATTTTCAAGAAAATGACCAATCGTGATCTCGCCATTTGTGAGCTGCATTTGCGCCAGCAAAATACGGTTGTCATTCTCTATAGTCGTTATACGGCGTTTAGGAGAGGGATTTTTATTAAATCGTTCTAAACGGTTACAATTAAGCGAAGTTATCGATGCCTCTTGTTTTAATATATGAAGGGCGCCAAAGGCATGACTCGCCCGGGGCGCCTAGATGGCTAAGGCCGGCCCTGATAGTAGGTAGGGGAACCTGTGTTACGTTAGACAGTTTTGATCCTAGAACATACCGAATTAAAAAAAACTCCCGGGATTTAAATAATATTATCTGGTAGTCGAAGCATCTTGTGTCAACTATATCATAAAGTTAACTGAAATTAATAACTAATAATAACTTAGTGCAGATAAAAAAGGGAATTTATTATTTCTTGCTCAACGTACATTTTTAGGGTTCCGTAGCCAAATGGCAAAAAGATTATTCATTTTTATAGATTCGTCATGTCTGTCTGTCTGTCCGTCCGTATGTCACAGCCACTTTTTTCCGAAGCTATAAGAACAATGCTGTTGAAACTTTGCAAGTAAATGTATTCTGTGAACCGCATTAAGATTTTCACACAAAAATAGAAAAAAAAAAACAATTCCATATTTAGAACAGAAACTCAAAAAAATATTATTTGCACTAGTATTTTTTTTTAAACGTCATAAATCGTAACCCGCAATTTACCTTTCATTCAATCAACTCAAAAATAAATATTAAAAAAAACATTATTATGTTACTTGCTGCTACGGAACCCTTCATGGGCGAGTCAGACTCGCACTTGGCCGATTTTTTACTTATTGCTTATTTATTTAACGTGTTATATATTTATCAAAATAATATGTAAGTACAGATAGCATTGGTCTTCTTAACTCACCTCAACTTTAAATGTGTTTATAAAAGTGCTTGAAAGAAATGGTTACTATGTCGTACCTTGGCTCCCCCAAATAACTAGTATTTAGTTAATAATAGGCTAAAGTACATCGCCTTGGGGTAATTGAATTAAAAACGTTTTCCCAGATATAAAACTCCCTACAGTCTGCTGGGATCTTCTTTGACCCTAATACATCCAACGAAACTGGTATGGTCCAAGGTCCATCAGGTCTGTTGTATCCGGGCAGATTTCCCTTTTTTTTCGAGCGGCTTTTGTTCCCAGCTTTATGGAAAGTTCACAGATTTTATTAAATAATTTATAGTTGAATAACTGACCTTTCTATCTGCCTATTTGACAAGTTTTATTCTCACTATTTATTTTAAAACAATGCAAATGTAAGAAACTGGCCTAAGTACAACACGTGCCCCTAAAATAAATTGCAATTTAACTCATTATCATAATGGCAGCGTTAGTCCCAGTTGCATCCAACGGCTGCACTTTGGAGCCTAGAGTCCGCTGTCCTACTCATTCTCTTGATTTGAGTTCTGTGGGAGCGACTACCGTCTGACCCTCCAACCCCGAGTGGGGTTTTACTTATTTATTTTTAAGCTCAACAACTAAACGTTACGAGAAACAACATGTCATTCCCAGGATTATCTAAATATTTAATCTTGTTAGGACAAAATTAACTATGTTTTAAGTTTAACATGACGACTGATCTGCAAGCTGATCTGACGGCATCCGCTGTTTAAACTGTAACTGATCATCAGACAATGATGGCGTATTAACTCAAAAACGAAAAAAGGCGTTTTTAGAAAAACGAGTTTTAGCGTAAAGAACAATGATAATACGATGTGATATAGGTACCTTATGCACATAATATATCTTCGTAATTTTAGTAACTGCATGTGTAGAAAAATTGGAATTAAGTTAACTTAAACAAATAAAATAAAAAGGTTATGTCTCGCAATGTTTTTAATCAACAAGATTGTGAATATCATATATTCTAACGGTTTTGTTCGATTAGGTTTTTAGTTTTACCTATAGTAGGATATCTAATATTAGGTGTTGCGTTGCACCCAACACCTACGAGTTATGCAACCACTAAATGAGTAACTAAAATAGATAGAATTATTCATATTTATGAGACATGAAATAATTTCAATCTTTGTGGAAACTTACAAATCTCAAACAAGTTAATACTTACCAAACAGTTTCACGGTGAAAAAGCAGGGTTTATATGTGCTTGAAATGCAATCTCCAGAACATAGTAGAGGGCGGAGAAGGGGATTAAGTTACAACATTTTTAATAGCGAAGCGGTTGTATTGCGAGACACGAAGACTTGTAGGTACTATCTGCGGTACTTGCAACACTTTGACGACACTGAGCAAGCAGGCCCCGTCGCAGGCTCCCAAAAGCCTTGACAAGTTCAATATCGCGTTAATTGTCATTGTCATTTTAGACATCTGACTTGCTAAATTCTTTGTTGTTCCCGTCTGTATTGTGTATTGCGGTAACTTAGAAGTCAACAACTATACCATAAATAAGAATCAGCTGGCCTACCATGAAACATATAGCCGCAATTGCGAACTGAAATTTCGGGCAATCGGTACTATGAAACACACTTCTTATCCCGCAATCGGGCCCCAAGACGGCACATGACAGTCCATTCGGTCTACACCCTAACATGAAAGGACCGGAAACCGCGAAATTCGGAAGTTTGACAGCCCACCCCAAAAAAAAATTAAAACACGATACTATACGACTTATTTCAAAAGGTCGAAAGGTTTTCATCTGATCTACTTTTCCAGAAAGGCGACGGTTTTATGATCAATGGGAATCTAAATAATATATAGAATCTTGTTACTACTTACTGAGGAGTATTTCTTTTATTCACATCACAATGTTGAAGCACGCACTGGAAAATAGTATGTATTTTAGCTTTATTTTTAAAACCCATTATAGCTAGGCCTGGTGACCGCAATTAATCTGACTTTCAAATATAAATTACTACGGAAGTGTAAACTGCAGAACGCATTTTGCATACCAACTAGCCAACAAGGCCTCCGGGGTGCGAATCATTTACTAGGATAATAAATATTAAAGTATACTGCACCGTATAGTTACCAAAAGTTTTAACGCTAAAGTTTAAGACTAACCTTAATCCAGCTATCTGATTTTCGCAGTCATTTTGATAACATATTTTTTGTGTTTTATTAAATAGGTTTACATGGCACGGTGAAGAGAGAAGTGGGCATGGTCTAAGTCCATGTAGCGCCTGTGTGCAACTACTCTAGCGCCATCTAGTGAGCGCGCGGTCAAAATAGCATAGTTAAGAATGTTACCATGTCTATGTAAATGTTATGTCAATGTTAAATGAAAATTGTAAAAGAGTCGACTTTCATTTTAACTCGATGAGTTGACCGGTAATTTTGTATGGAGTATGGAGAGTCAAATTTTTGTACAGTTCCCATTTTTATATTAGCATAACATTTTAAATAGTCATGTTAACATGAGAACATTTCGGCTTGTTAGGGTGTTTACCAAACACCTTATATTTTCAACAGCATGCGGCAACGGCTAGCGTCTAAATCTCGTGAAGACCGCGACGCGTACAGAGATGCTAAGCGCGCCACTAAGAGAGCTATAACCAGTGCCAGACAGCACGACTTGCGACCACTGTATGATAAGTTAGAATCGTCTCAAGGGCGAAAGCTCATCTATAAGTTGGTGGGTTCAAGGGTCAAAGCGACACAGGATTTATGCAAGGGCCGCTGTGTTATTTGCCCGGGGGGGAGGGGGGGGCAATCTGTTATACGAGGAACTCTCAGTGAATGAGAGATAGCGCTCTTATTTCCAAGAGCTACTGAACAAGCAGTATAAAAAGATGCAGCCGCTGAATAAAGGTAATGTCCCATACCATGACGCTCTTCGAGAAGCTAATTGACTGCAAGATTCGACAGGAGTGTGCACTCTTAGAGTGTCAATATGGGTATTGCCCTTACCACGGTACCTTGGGTCCTATTTTTGCATTAAGGATCGTTGCGGAGAAATACAGAACAAAGAATACGCCTCTGCATTGCCTATTTCTGGACATGCAGAAGGCCTTCGACTGTATTCCTCGAGCGATGGTCTGGTGCGCGTTGCATCCAAAGGGGTTCCAGAATCTTATATTGACATCATCCGAGACATGTACCACAATTCCCATTCCGTGGTTCGAACCGCTGTTGGCAACAGAAAACCCTTTTCCGTCACAGTCGGTGTACCCTAGGGATCCATCCTTACTTTCTGTTTAACGTGATATTAGATGTTCTGTTCAGCATCAGAAATTCATATGAACAACCTCCATGATTATAAGCCGATGATATCGCGCTGGTGGACGCGAACAGGGGCAGATTGATGCGACGTGTGAAGACGTGGTAAGAGCCGCTTCAAAACGGCGGTCCAAAGTTTGATGTGGCGAAGATTGAGCACGTGACATGGGCGATGGCTTGGTCGAGCGCATGGATCAAGTTAAATACTTGGGATCTGTACTTTTACGTGATTGATGAAATCGATTGCGACGTCAAGGCACGCATTACAACTGCATGACCAAGTGGCGTGGGATAACTGGTGTCATCTGTGACCCCAAAATACCAGTTAGGTTGAAGGGGCAGGTCTATAAAACCATCATTAGGCCTGTCCTTTTACTAGCTATAAAGCGTTGCTACAGCGATATAAGCAGGAGCTACGTGTCACGGAGATGAATATGCTGCGATGGATGTGCGGAGTCACAAGTAAAGATCGCGTGAGGAAGTTCCGCAACCGCGGCAGACTCCACGTCCGTGACATCGCAGATAAAATGCAGGAAATTGACGTTCACTGGTGCGGCCACGTTTTGCGGCAGCCGCCTAACTACGTGGTTAACAAATGCCATGACACTTCCACCGGTAAGAGAGGGATATCCAAGAAGTGCTGGTTTGAAGTCGTAAGGGAGGAAATGGGTGCCAATGGTCTCACTACCTGCCCAAGATCGTGCGAAATGAAGAAGAAAAAGTAAAAAAGTAAACCCCGGGCTGTAGGTGTAGACTTGAGATGATGATAATGATCACATTTATAACCTTAAACAAAGATCCAGGTGTAAAAGGTGCAATTTCAATTGATGTTGGTCAACAATAAGTACCTTTTTTTTTTTTTTATTGTGCGGAAATCCCTTCGGATACCCCCCCGCCGGCCAGCGGGGGCAGTTATGTCGGGCTTGAACCGACTAAAACCGCACGCCGTCTCGGGTCTACAGACGCCGGGGTGTAAGGTTACCCATAGAGCATATCCCTCGCACTCCGACTGACCCTGGGCCATTCGCAGTGTCCCCTCTGATAACAGCAGAGGGGTACCTGGAGCAACCCCCCTCCCCGCCATACCCCGACCCCCTCGTGCAATGGGGTCAGCTGGCCCTGAAAAGGGCCGGTTGGTCAGACTCTTGGCCGTTGACGTTGACGCCAGCTACTCCAGAGGAGCAATCAATGATGCGTCATCGCCCACGGGCAACAATAAGTACCTTTTTTTTTTTTTTTTCGTGCGGAAATCCCCTCGGATACCCCCCCGCCGGCCAGCGGGGGCGGTTATGTCGGACTCGAACCGACTAAAACCGCACGCCGTCTCGGGTCTGCAGACGCCGGGGTGTAAGGTTGCCCATAGAGCATATCCCTCGCACCCCGACTGACCCTGGGCCATCTCCGGTTTCGAGATGGCTCCCTCGGGTTTGGGAACCACGGTGTCCCCGTCTTGCCCCGGTTTGGCGGAGGGGCGCTAGTCGCCCCACCGTCCCGGCCTGCTTCTGCTGGGGTGACAGGCGGCCTCACCTGCCACCCCTAGGCCTGCGCTCATGGAGGACGGAGGTCGTTAAGCGACCTCCGGCGCCTGAGTCGCCTGCGACGCGAGGCGAGCGTGTTGCGGGCTCGGCGGGCCGGGAGGGTTCTGAACCTCTCCCGGGCGCGCTCCGCCATCTCGTTCGCGAGCATCACATGCTCGCAGAAGGAGGTGGCGGCGGCCCACGCGCTCGCGCTCCGCACCATTGCCGCAATCATGCTGCCGAGCGAGAGGACTCCCACCCCGATGGCTGCCACGAGGTCACGCCTCGGCACCTCCCACGCCGGGCAGTTCGCCAGCGTGTGCAGCCCTGAGTCCTCGCTCGCGTCACAGTGATGACACTCAGGCGTTGGCTCCTTCCTGATCCGATGCAGGTGGTCCCCGAAGCACCCCTTCCCGGAGATCATCTGCGTCAGTCGGTACGAGAGGCTTCCGTGTCGCCTCTAGCCAATCCTCCATGATGGGCCTTACCGCCGCTATTGCGGCGTGCCCTGCGCTTGGTCGCCCAAGTCGTTCCTTCCACTCCACCACGATGGCCTGGCGGAGCTGGGACTGTACGGCCTCGATTTCTCGATGCTCGGGGTTCAGTCCCTGGCAACAATAAGTACCTATACTAAAAATCGTAAGATTATGGTTTAGCGGACCTGTAGGGTTTCAAGTGCGGCACGCGTACGTCACATGCCTTTGAGAAAAGCCGCTTTCATCTATGCCAATTTGTATTTGATTTTTATATCAAATAGTCGAATTTGCAATGATTGTCGGCGTGCTTTCAAACTAATTAAAACAGGTAATACGCATAAATTCTTATAGCGCCATTTTTATTCACATTATGATTTTATTTACAACTAGCAGTTGTATCAATATCGGTGCAATGGTTTAGGCGTGAAAGCGTAACACACAGACAGACAGAATTACTTTCGCATTTATAATATTATTATGGATGTATTTAAATTAATTGAGTAAGAAAGTACCTACTAACTATTTTAATAGGTACTAAATAAGTTCCGAGGGGGCTATCTCGAAACCGGAGATGACCCAGGGTCAGTTGGGGTGCGAGGGATATACTTTATGGGCAACCTTACACCCCGGCGTCTGAAGACCCGAGACGGCGTGCGGTTTTAGTCGGTTCAAACCCGACATAACCGCCCCCGCTGGCTGGTGTGGGGTAGTATCAGAGGGGATTTCGGCACGAATAAAAAGGTACTAAATAAGTTCTATTTTTTGAAAAACTAATCGGTAGGTACGCCAAAAAAAAAGTACGCCAGATGTAAAAGGATTTCCTGTTCAAATTTGGACTGGGGAAGTGAGAGAGGTTAGTTAACGTTTTTTGGTCATACCTCCGGTTCTACTTAACCAATTACAATCAAACATACGGCAGATTTAAATTCTGACCGAAACCTTCCTGATAGAAAGAGGCGCATCAAAATCCGTTCAGTAGTTTTTGCGTCCATCGCAAACAAACAAACAAGAATTCCAAAAACAATATTTTTGTGTTCAGAATTGTTAATTTAAAACCCAAGTATTTTTATTTTAATATCCCCTATGTACAGACACAACGAATTAACAATTTTATAATAGTATAGATGTTAAACGCATTATATTCTACATCGAATTACGGTTGACAATATGTAAACACTTTAATATACGTACTTTTTATGGGACCCTGACGAACCACATCCTTAGATATCTATCTTCTATACCATAATAAATTGTAAATTAGTTGTCTGTACTTTGGAGACAAATTGAAAAAAATGCTTGGGTTATGTTAAATGAACGATTCTGAACTCAAAAATATTTGTTATGGAATTCCTGTCTGTTTATCGCAGTAAATATCCGAGGGTATTCCGCACGAAAAAAAGTTTAATGAACGATTCTCAACACAATTTCTTTTTACAATTCTTGCCTGCTTATCTGTTTGTTCGCGATGGACTCATAAACTACTAAACGGATTTGAATGCGGTTTCTTGCATTAGAAAGGTCTTGGTCAGACTTAAAATCTGTTTTGTGTTTGATTGGAATTGGTTAAGTAGAACCGGAGATATTGGTCATACCTGCAAACAATAACCGACCTACGCGTGGGCGGAGCCGCGGGCATCAGCTGATATAATTATAATCGTTTCATTTATTCATAAATATATACCAGAAGAATATGAATTCAGTATCAAAATATTCTAGTGAGAAGTAGCGCCTTATGGCAAGTCGTAAAGTAAAATAAAACAGTTGTATTCATTGGCCGTAGACACAAGGCAATTGAGCAATGTAGTCAACAATATTTCGAATTATTACATATAATTATTAATTGACCTTCTTAAACAAAATTTAAAACCTGTCATTATTGAGCATTTGTTTAAAAATCACACATTATCCTAAAATCGGTAACGAAATCCGTAAATGCAACGGTACGGAACACTGCGTTGAATAAAATTACAAGCGTGACTTACATACTGAGGAATTCATGCTTTGCCAATAAATACAATGTAAACACAATTAATAAAAATTGGTGATTGCGTCAAGGTTAAAGCTTTGGACTTAGGATCGAGGTGACGCGGATTCGAATTTCATTCTTCATTCGGCGTGAACCAAGTCCTAGCCTAGCTGGACGGCTAATAGGAATCATGTATGACGAATCTAATTAGTTATCTTTAAAAATGAAAAATTATATTTTACGTCTGATTGTATTATTTCCACCATCCATTTTATATTGAGTATTTAATGTGCAGAAACTTGAAATAAAAAAAATACCTATGACGCCTATCTATCTATAATATTATATAAAACACAAAAATAATTGTTTCTACCTATATCCGTTGTTGACTTTGAAACCATCCAACAGATGTGCAGTTACACAGGGTTTTAGACCACTAAAATAGGTTTCTGTAGGTCGCAGGGAACGGGATCAGTATTCCACAGTATTTCACGTGACGTGGGCGGAGTCCCGAGCCACAGCTAGTTGTATATGAAAAAGGTAGTGAAGAAATATTTTTTGGGTGTTCTCTATCAAAATATGTCCACTAATTGAGTTAAATTACCAGACTATACAAGTACAAGACGCCAAAGGCAAGATGGAAATGTCTTCTATGGGACATATACTTCAGTTTTATTTCACGTTTGTAGGACAAAACTGATGATAAATACTTATCTCTTTGTAACACGGCAATTCAACGTACCTACATTATAGTTATTTAGTCGCGTTCGAGTTGTTAGTCATTTGAGATCCAAGACCCGAGACGGCGTGCGGTTTTAGTCGGCTCAAGCCCGACATAACCCTATATAACCATAACCCTGGCCGGCGGGGGGTATCCGAAGGGATTTCCGCACGAAAAAAAAGGTACCTACCTATTATATACACAAAGATAGTTAAATATGAATATTTTAAACTATTCAAGGACTCGACGAGACAAGATGACCACATTGTCTGTGTAAAAAACTGACACATACTATTCGACTAGAATAGAAAGCACTAGTTAGCAGGTGACAGCCGTTTTTGATGGGTCGTAATAAATTATTCTCAAATTCATATTTATAATCATATATAAATCATAACTAACAATGCATTCAAATTGTTAGTCAAGTGAGATTTGTTAAGAATTTCTTAGGCTTACTAATGAAGCAAACATTAAGTAGGTACGTGTATGTCAAAGTATAAACAAATATAGTTAAATCAGAATATTTTAAAGTGTTCAAGGACTTGATGAGACAAGATGACCACATTGTCTGCGTAAAAACTTGTTTCTTTAACCGCCTGGAATAGTTGTTATGAATGAATGGTAATTGTTAAGTTATTTTTTCTGTTTTGTACCACATTACATCTTTCAAACAGCAATCGTGTATCTATCGTCCAAATTATATTAATCTTTTTTGCAGAGTTAACACTATCATCAACGTCATTATCTCAGTGTGGTGTCCCGATTGCATCCTAGCCGTTCAACTCGGAGCCCGGAATCCGCTTTCCTGTATTTGCTTCTTCACTTCGCACGATGTTGGGCCTCTATGGCAGTGTGACGATTGGCACGCCTGTTATTCCTTAACTAGCACTTCTTAGGTCTTCCTCTACTACCGGGGCCCGGCGGATGTGGCATGGAGTGAAAATATCGTATTGAATATAGATAATAGTTTCTTTTTAATTTTTCTCTATTGTAATTATCATTAAACCAAATAAAAAATGTAATCATCGCAGAACTTTGGTATTTCTGAGGGAGCCTTTATATATAAATCAAAACTGATCCTGTTCTGAATAGACACTCTTTGCAAGATGAATAATTAATTATTATTGTTCACAAACAAACGGTAAAGAGGATTTATTGCGATACTAATTTTGTGGTGAATTATAATTGCATTTTATTTTATTTCTCACAACTTGACAATGTATGAACTTTCGTTACATTTGTAGAAAAATAACTTCCTAATTGCAAAAAATCCTTGCAGCGACTGAATCTTTTAATGTACAAATTATTGTGTATTCTGTGAATTTCCTAATGTACAATGGGTTTATTCAACTGTACTCTGATGATGAGTGTTATAGTAAAGAGATGTTTTTATAAGTAGCTGAGTTTACGGATCTGTTTTTCTTGTGATCTATCTAAGTATGCTTTTTATGAATGCTTTAGAAATGCTACTGATTTAATGAAGAAACTAAGTTATTTTGGGTTTTACTTGGTAATAAAAACTTAATTGATCATATTTATAGCACGAGTACTTTCAGAACAAACTATTTTAGGTAATTACTAGCTGTGTCCGCGGCTACGATCCATATAAAAACAGACAGATCTATATCTGAGTTTTAATTTTTTTACATGGATCCCTAATAATTTTCCTAACATAAAAGTAGTCTAAGTTGCACCCTATAACATCAGCTATCTGCCGTAAGTATTCCGTTGAAAACGGGCCCTGCCACTTCAGAGATTACCCGGTACATACAGACAGACAGACAGACAAAAAAAAAATTGTGTTATTAGTATCTAACATCTTCAAGTTTATATCAACACCAACTATTTTTTTAAGTCTCGGTGGTGAATTTTATTATTTTATGGGACATTACTAATTAACATTTTAAATATCATAATAAACTATAACATATGACAAAATTTGCCAACAATCACAACAATAGTAACAGACATATTAATAATTGAAGTTGTGTCGGCCAACGTAACTGACATTGGGCCACCTAAACTGAAAAACACCATCAAAACTTAATCTTGTCTGCCTAAGTTGAAACGATCTTGAGCATCCATGATAGTGAGACCGTTGGCACGCATGTCATCCCTTACGACGGAAGTGCCTTGGCCAGACATTTGTTACCCGCGTAGTCAGGCGGCTGCCGCAAAACGTGGCGAAGGCGACACTCTTGCATTTTATCTAGAGACTACATGGAGACTGCCACGTTTCACAGCCGTGTAAAAGGACAAGCCATAATGATGGTTTTATGGCCCTGCCCCTTCAAACTTTTGAGGTCACTAATGACGAACAGTCATCTCAGGCCATTTGGCCCATGCAGCGGCAATGACCATGCAGCGTGATTGAAATAAGGTTGAAAGTTTATATGGGAAGTTAGCATTGAGTTGTAGTACATATAACTCAATGGAAGTTAGCCACTTTTGAAGATAGAAGCATGAAATTGCATACACGTCTTTTCAAAATAAATAATAACGTGTATCAGCGTTTTTCAAAATTTTACAATTAAGGGGGTAAAATATGCGATGAATGATTGTATAGAAAGTCTGTCATTTTCAAAGAAAGAAGCTCGAAATATCATATAGTTGCTTCTGGTTATTAGAAATAATAACGTACAGTAAATGACGTATTGGTTGGCACGTCGGGAACCAGAGAGTGCGTCCGGCTAAGATCGGTGTGCTTCGGTTTTGTAGAGTGTTCTCTCTTTCGCACATTATTCTGACAGTTAGTTGTAGACAGAAAATAAATATGGACATATGTAACACTAAAATAAAAAACTGACACATACTATTTGACTAGAAGAGATAGTACTATTCAGTACCTAAGTGACAACCGTTTTTGATGGGTCGTCTTAAATTATTCTCATAATCATAGAGGTAGATTACACAGTTCGGCCATGATAACACCAAAGTTCCCACATAAAAGTATAAAAATATACAGCTATGAAATAATATAGTGTAAACGCAGTGCGTATTAATTGAACAATATAATAAAGCACCTGAATTTACACATTTACTTATCACTGAGGCAGGGTCAGATTCAGTTTCAATATTAATTATTGATAACTTGAAAAATTTCGATTTCCATAATGCCATAGGTATTAACTCTACCTACTCCTTTGTCGATACCGACTACTGTTATTATTTTTGGAAACATATGGCAACACATTTGTCATTCGCTTTGTTTCATTTTGACACGGGTTTTATTACCCACAATCAAATCTCTCAAATCACAATTATACAAAACTATGGACTTTAGAGGATCAGAGAAAACATTACGAAAAATTCTGAATAATTACCTATATTATGGATAAAATCCATAGCTTGGCAAGAAAAAAAAACTGTCGCTATTATTCTTTCGCATACGCTGATAGCCAGTCTAAGTTCATGATCTGTCTACCTTTACTCTCAGTCTGCTGTACGACAGAAAGAACGCTTTACAAAACCGAAGTAAGTGATTCTTAGTCGGGTTCCCTCTCTTCTTCCCGACGTGCCAACCTAAGAGCCAGGACCTGTACACGTGCATCAGCATTTTTTTAAATTAAACCCCTTAGGGGGCAAAGAAGGGATGAGCGGTTGTATTGAAGTCCGTTATTTGGTATGTTTGGTATGGTTATGGAGTTAGGAATCACAGGGGACAAATGCTTGTCAACTTCCTTGAGAAAGAGGGACTATTCTTAATGAATTCCTTCTTTAAGAAACAGCCTCAAAGGAAGTGGACATGGCAAAGCCCCGACGCTGTGACAAAAAATGAGATCGACTTCATCATGACGGATAGCAAGCACATATTCAGAGATGTCTCAGTGATCAACAGGTTTAATACCGGATCTGATCACCGACTGCTCCGAGGCTCTCTGAATATCAACCTAAAGCTTGAAAGAAACCGTTTGATGATGTCCACGCTCCGACCTAACCCAACCCAAATCATGGCGGGCACCGAGAAGTTCCAGCAGCTTCTCGGGGAAAGATTTGTTGCCTTGGAACCCACTGATGACGCTGACGAGACCCTACACAATCTGGTCGAAACGCTGAGAGACGAGGGCATCAAGTTCTGCAAAAAACAGCGCACTGGCAGGAAGTCCAAACTCTCGGATGAGACTCTGGGGCTGATGGCAAGAAGACGGGAAACCACCCAAGCGACTTCGTCAGACAGGTCACACCTAAACAAGGAAATTGCGAAGATGGTACGGCGCGGCCTTCGGAGCTCCAACACACGCCTCATTGAAGAGGCGATAGAGCGAAACCGAGGGTCCAAAGTATTCACTCAGCAGCTTGGAAGGAGCCATCTGACGAAGCTCATAACGCATGACGGGAGGACCGTCTTGTCGAAGTCGGAGATCTCCGCCGAGATAGAGGATTTCTATGGCCGTCTGTATACTGCACATGCTCCCCGTCCTCGACGAGACGACCATGATTCCAGAGCCACCCTGACACGCCACTATACCGACAAACTGCCTGATATCAGTCAAGACGAGATCGTGTTAGCTCTGAAGCAGCTTAAAAATGGAAAAGCCCCCGGTGAGGATGGAATTACTTCAGAGCTTCTGAAGGCAGGAGGAGCTCCTGTCATACAGGAGTTACAGAAGCTCTTTAACGCCGTCCTTCACAGTGGGAGAACTCCTAAGGCGTGGAGCGGGAGTTTGGTTGTTCTCTTTTTTAAGAAGGGTGATAAGACCCTCCTTAAAAACTACAGACCCATCACACTCCTGAGCCACGTCTATAAGCTATTTTCACGAGTGGTCACGAATCGTCTCGCCAGGAGACTCGACGAGTTCCAGCCACCGGAACAGGCTGGGTTCCGCGGAGGATATGGCACCATAGACCACATTCACACAGTGAGGCAAATTATACAGAAGTCCGAAGAGTATAATCAGCCCCTGTGTCTCGCTTTTGTGGACTATGAAAAGGCATTTGACTCCGTCGAAACTTGGGCTGTTCTGGAATCCTTACAGCGATGTCAAGTAGACTATCGTTATGTCGAGGTGCTGAGATGCCTTTACGAAGCCGCCACTATGAGTGTCCAAGTACAGGGTCAGCAGTCTAAACCCATCCAATTGCGCAGAGGAGTGAGACAGGGGGATGTCATATCCCCGAAACTGTTCACGAGCGCATTGGAAGATATGTTTAAGACGCTGGACTGGAAAGGTAAGGGCATAAATATAAACGGCGACTACATCTCACACCTGCGATTCGCTGATGACATAGTCTTAATGGCGGAGTCGCTAGAGGAGCTAACCCAGATGCTGGACGGCCTAGCTTCAGCCTCGCGACGCATCGGTCTTGGCATGAATTTGGATAAAACCAAAGTCTTGATCAATGGCCACATTGATCCAGGACCGGTCGTCGTGGATGGCCACCTTCTTGAAATTGTTTCTGAGTACACTTACCTCGGGCAGATTGTGCAGTTGGGTAAAAACAATTTTGAGAAGGAGGCCAAGAGGAGGATCCAGCTAGGCTGGGCAGCGTTTGGGAAACTACGTCGGGTCTTCTCGTCATCCATACCGCAGTGTTTGAAAACGAAAGTTTTCAATCAGTGCGTCCTACCCGTAATGACCTACGGAGCTGAGACGTGGACACTCACGGTAGGGCTGGTCCACCAGTTCAAAGTCGCTCAGCGAGCTATGGAAAGAACTATGCTCGGAGTTTCTCTGAAGGATAGGATTCGTAACGAATACATCCGACAGAGAACCAAGGTTATCGACATAGCTCAAAGAATAAGCAAGCTGAAGTGGCAGTGGGCCGGCCATATCTCGCGAAGAACCGACAACCGCTGGGGTAAACGTGTTCTTGAGTGGAGACCGCGACTCGGCAAACGTAGTGTAGGACGCCCTCCGGCCAGGTGGGATGACGATCTGCGAAAGACTGCGGGCAGATGCTGAATGCGGCAAGCTGAAGACAGGGCGCTATGGCGCTCATTAGGGGAGATCTATGTCCAGCAGTGGACTAGAATAGGTTGATGATGATGATGATTTGGTATGTGTGTAAATTTTGAAGTAAGAAGAATGAAATTCTATATTAAATCTTATTTTTGTTTGCATTTACTATCGGACCTGGTAGGTCGCGGTGCAATCGGGTTATAGAATTTGTATACGAATTTATCTGGATCCCGGGCCGCTAGTAAGAAATAAAAGACCAAAAGTGCGTATTCTTTGGCGGTTTTACCCAAAGATATTGGAGTATTCACAAAAAAATATCTATGCATGTTTATTCGCATTCTAGAAACCACAACACAAGCTAGTTAAGCTATGCTTACTTTGGGTCTATATAGCGCTGTGTAGAATGTTTTAGAATAAAAAACAAATTTATGGATAAATAAATTGCCTGGAAAACCTTAGCTGTAATTATTCAGCTGAATTATTTGCCAATTCGTAAAATCCATAAAGAACCACTTAGGTGTCTACTCATTATAACATAATTATGTAGATACCTACATGCAGTTTTTATAACACAAAAAAAAATATCGGATGTAAAATCTGTAATACAAGGCCGAATTATTTTTTCTTGCTTGCTCGTTTATTGGTCATATACAATTTTTTGGTCATAGCACGCTTACTAATTAAGAATGGCATTGATATTGATTTTTATGTGTTTTCAAAACTGTTCACCGCTTAAATAACAATTACAGATTTGGTTATTGAGTAATCTTCGCACTAGATTGGTAAGAAATGTGTAAAATATAGCAGGTGTGGCCTTTAATGCATGAGGTTAATGTTTATTAAGTATCTCATACTTTCATGTTCACCCAGACTTCAGTTCAGAGATTCAAAATTAAATGAATCATCATTTAGAGTAGAAATGCACCTGATTTTAATAAATTAATGTTTTGCAAAATCGTGATAAATTAATTACTTAAATTATGGAATCTGATTAAATAAATGTTTAAACTAAAAATATCTTGTTGAAGATCCATTACTGCCGCTGAAGGTGTGACCAAAGAGATTTTGAGCAATGGCATAGAATAAATCTATGGCAGTGTGTCGTTGATGGTATCTCTACGGAATCTCGGAAATAGATTTTTGGGCTCTGCAAAATGTCGCTGTAATTTGAAAATTTGCACACTTATTATGACCGATGACGTATTCAAACTTAAGGCCCTGTCTGGACGCAAGCTACCATAATTATGCTTATTTTTTGTTTCTAAGATTATTTCTCTCTCTCTCTAAGATTACTGATGCTAGACAGTTGATTTTTTTTATATATACAGCTAATTATCTACTGTTCACGCACATCCAAAAACATTTTGGATAAATAGAGCAGTTTCTTGTTAAAAAAATTGCAAAGAAACACTCTTTGATATAAATTTTTCGTTTCAATTATCTCAATATTTTTAGCGATGACATATATATTTTTTGTTACAAATATAAAGAAAATTTAATGAACTAGTGGGATATCTACAAATTAACATCCTCAAATTCGTCATATTTTTTAAATGATTTATTTATCTGTTTGATTTGTTTGATTTGTTTGGCGGCAAACGGATAAATAAATCATTTAAAAAATATGACGGATTTGAGGATGTTAATTTGTAGATATCCCACTAGTTCATTAAATTTTCTTTATATTTGTAACAAAAAATATATATGTCATCGCTAAAAATATTGAGATAATTGAAACGAAAAATTTATTTCAAAGAGTGTTTCTTTGCAATTTTTTTAACAAGAAACTGCTCTATTTATCCAAAATGTTTTTGGATGTGCGTGAACAGTAGATAATTAGCTGTATACATAAAAAAAATCAACTGTCTATCATCAGTACTCTTATAGAGAGAGAGAAATAATCGTAGAAACAAAAAATAAGCATAATTATGGTAGGGTAAGTGCTCCAATGAATGAACCCTTAAGACAATTTTGAACTTTAAAAAATATTTGCATCTATATCAGGTCGGCTAATCCATAATGTTGCTATTGTTTGATATTCAAAATTTATTCAAGATTGAAATTACATGGATAAAATGTCATTAAAATGTATAGTTAATAAGATATTTCACATTTTATGTAAAAATACCCAAAATCACCAATAAATGAACCCCAAAATCCAGTGTATGAACACATAAAACTCTAGTTAATGAACATTAGACTCTTATCCAAATCTAGCTCATTTAGTAATCGAGGAAATAGTTTGTCCTAATTCATGTTTTTTTTAATATCACAGTGAATATAGCTAAGTGGCTGATGGATGAAATTGATGTATAGAAACCCAGTGGTGGCGTAAAATGGCTTATAGTATCATAAGGAAATATCGTAAAAGGAAAAGCAGTTGAATCAGAAAATAAGTTTTATTTGAACCTAGACTCATTATAAGCACAGTTATATAAATCACAGAGCAATCAACATATATCAGTCTAAAATATCACTTAGCAACTTGCCATGGTCTAATCTAAAGAATCAAAACAAACTCCAGTCAGGAATCATCATTAGTTATAAAGAAAGAGATAGTTAACCAACATAAAGAATACTGTAAAGCAAATTGTCTACACCTAATTATATAAAGGAATATAAATCTTAAGGCTTTCACGGCCGGCGTTGCATGTAGAATATACTGCTTCCGGGCTGTTTGGCCGTGGTCCATCGGAAACTTGTACTCCAGACGTTTCATCGATCACTGCGGTCGACATCTTCAGTGGTACAGGTCGGGACACCGTCGAGTGCGGAGAACCTTCCTCGGTGGTAAACTCGCTGCAACTGATGTAGAGGCCCGAGTCACTGGCGTATTTATAGGCGCACTTGGATTTGGGAAACGATGTGATCGTTCCTGATTGGTTGAGAGCTGCGCAACCGATGCGCTCGATCCTGATTGGTCGAGGCTAAGTAAGGGGGTGTGGCCTCCCGATACCGGGGACGGTGGTGGCTTCGTCATGTTTGAATTGTGATGACGCGCGGCTTTCAGTGCTGGGTACCAATCTTTTGGAGATGATAACCTTCGTTTTTTCTATTAAAATTGTTGGGATGCTTGAATATTTCGATGGCTTCTCGACATAGCCGTGGGAAGAAATGTGAAGTGGTGGCTAGAATTTTCGTGTTCTGAAATTTGATGGTATGATTACTATCCTCCTGGGTGTGTTCTGCAACCGCTGACTTGTCGAAGTGGCTGAGGCGGCAATTTCGTTCATGTTCCGAAAGGCGGGTCTTGACGCTTCTTTGAGTAGTGCTCACGTATACCGAGCCATACGAGCAGGGGATTCGGTGAACTCCAGCTGAAGATAGTGGGTCACGAGGGCCCTTGACTGAATGGTGAAGATTATGTAACTGCATCGTAGGCTTGAAAATAGGCTTAATGTTGTAAGCTTCTAGCAGTCTCCCGATACGATCCGTTGTACCATGAATGTATGGCAAAAAGGCCTTCCCTAGAGGGGCAGGTTTCTCCTCATCCTGGTTCGTTAGAGAACATTTCCTCGGATGAAGAGCTCTCCGTATCTCCTGGACAAAGAATCCATTGGCTTGGAAGGCCGAGTCCAGGTGGCGTAACTCGTTTTGAAGGTGTTGAGGCTCGCAGATGCTCTTAGCTCGGTGGACCAGGGTCTTGATGACTGACATTTTCTGTCTGGATTGGTGGTTGGAGTCCTTGTGTAAGTAACGGTCTGTGTGTGTAGGCTTTCGATAGACCCGGTGACCAAGGCTGCCATCCTCCTTTTTTGGATACCAGGACATCGAGAAATGGCAGGTCTCCGTTCTTCACTACTTCCATGGTGAACTGGATGTTAGGATGGATGCTGTTCAGGTGATTCGGGAACTTAGTCAGCTCCGTGTCTCCATGACTCCAAACCACAAAGGTATCGTCTACGTAACGGAACCAGACCTTAGGCTTCTTGGGCGCTCGTTCAAGAGCGGCTTCTTCGAAGAATTCCATGTAGAAGTTCGCAACTACAGGACTGATGAGGTTTCCCATGGCTAAACCCTCAACTTGTTCATAGAACGTGTTGTTCCACTGGAAGTATGAAGTCGTCAACACGAACTCGAACAATTCTGCGATGTCCTTAGAGATCAGCGGTCGGATACGTGACATAGCTTCCCTGACTGGATCTTTCATGAACAGAGAGACGACATCGAAGCTGACCAGACGATCATCCGGGTGTAGCTTGAGATTCTCAAGTTTCTCCACGAAGTGGCGCGAGTCCTTGATGTATGACGAGGACGATCCGACTTGTTGTTGAAGCAGTCCGGTGAGATACTTCGAGACTGGATGAGTGGGTGAGCCAATAGCGCTCACGATGGGCCGGAGCGGTACTGAAGGCTTATGGATCTTTGGTAACCCATACAGCCTAGGTGGCAGAGCTTCAGAGATGAGAGAAAACTATAATGAAAATTGAGAAAATAAATGATTTTTCTAGCTATTAGGTACTAAAATAAATATAATAATCCGATAATTGCTTGAAATTAACATAAAACATAACACAGTTCATTCATTGGTTTCAAATAACCAGTATATGAACACATGATTATTTCTTATGAACACATGATTATTTCTGTAGTTCTTTCATTAGTTTTTAGAAACTAGTAAATGAACATAGTTGTTCGAACACTGGCCAAAAGATTGACAATCCTTTAATAAGCCTTCCTACACAAAATGTACTAATTCCCATAACATTAAGAATCAAAATTAGCTAAAAGTAACAAAACAGACTATACCTAATGAATGAACCCCCGTTCATTCACTAAATTAATTGCACTTTCATGATCCAGTCCTCGAACATGCTTTTATATTGTTGAAACTCATGAAATTACAAACAAATTGCTTTCTATCCAGTAAAATAACTATCGATATATCTTATTTGGAACATTTAATTTCTCAGACTCGCATGTAACATGTACAACATAAATATCAAAATGATCTGTCTTACCTGAGTTCTAACTTCTGGCTCATATAAAAACGTAACACAGCACAACACGTGCACTTTAAACAGTGGCGATTTTGAAACTATGTATAACAAAGCAATGTTAGCGTGACCAGTACACGTTAGATAATGTGGCCAATCCTAAAAAAAAATACAATGTCTGGTAGAAATATTTATTTTTCTTAATTTTATGAAAAAAACTCTCTTTTGTTCATTCACCGGTGGGTGTTCATTCACTGGTGCACTTACCCTAGCTTGCGTCCAGACAGGGCCTTAAATTTCTGACTTAATATATTTAATTATAAACATAACATAACATAAACTCACGCCTATATCCCCGAAGGGGTAGGCAGAGGTGCTAGCACCCACATTTCGCCAGTTTATGTTTAGGTCCCAATGTAATAGGTGGCGAGCCTATTGCCATTAACCGGGTACTTATAAACCTGCGATAAATACACACATAACTTCGAAAAGCATCGAAAAGTCATTGGTGTGTGCCATGGTAATACCTGGGATCGAACCCGAGACCTCGTCTCAGCAGTCTTTTACCCATACCACTAAAAAAAAAGTTTAAATCAAAATAAAAAAGTTGTTCAATACGGTATACTAAGTACTCTAAGTAGTTAAATAGCATTCATAATTTTTTTTTTAAATATGAAAATTATCATCTAATTTTACTTTACGATTAGGTTTACTTTACGATTGAGTTTAACTATTCCGTGGTAGGTGGTACCTAAGCGAAAATTGTTAGTATATTTTTTAAATTAAATTTCCAAAAATTTATTATAATATAATATTTGTATGCAGATATATCATAATAATTTAGAAATTTTGTACCTACCTAGTATCATTATTGGTATGCATATTTATTTTATAAGTTTTGAATATTCTATTGTGCAATATACAAGTATATACCTACTTATATTAAAATAACAGTAAGTAGGTACGCCAGACAACTACTACATAAACCTTCCAACATTCATCTATCCACAGGCCGCAGTAAAATCACTTCTAGCAATAAGACCGCCCATAGTACTACTCCCGTAGCCTTTAAGAGCCTTAAATTATGTTTATTTGGCGGTGTATAGTAAATTTTATATGAAATCTAATATATACAAAATTCTCGTATCATACTGTTTGTGACAAAACTCCTCAGTAGTTCGGAGAATAGGACGCAAACTATTTTTTATTCCTGGAATAGGTTCCCAGATGTTGCGGGAACGGGATCAGATTTTCACGCGTGCGGAGCCACGGATAACAGCTAGTAAATAAATAATAAAATAGAATTTTCTGGTGTTTACGTACTGATACACAATTTCTTCGCAACTTTCAAATCAAATGAGAATAATTAGCAGGCCTGCCATGAAACGTACATCCGCAATTGTGGACTGAAATTTCGGGCAATCGGTACCATTAAAACGTACTTACCCGCAATCGGGACTTAATACGGCACATGACAGTTCATTTGACCTAAACCCTACCGCTGAAACGATCTGAAACCGCAAAATTCGGAATATTGACGCCCGAAAAAAAAGGAACTAAAATTAAAACACGATACTATATGATTTGTTTCAAAAGGTCGAAAGATTATCATAATCCAATACAAAGGAACGTATTTTTTTATATGTTGGTTAATAATAATTCATTTTTAATATATATATATTGTAAACGAAAATCTCCTTGATATGTTTGATTCAGTTCCGAGCATACTTTATGGTCTCAACCGAAAGAACGAAATCCAAGTAACGTCATGGTACCTTTTTTTTTCGTGCGGAAATCCCTTCGGATACCCCAAAGCCAGCGGGGGCGGTTAAATGTCGGGCTTGAACCGACTAAACCCGCACGCCATCTCGGGTCTTAAGACGCCGCCGGGGTGTAAGGTTGCCCATAGAGCATATCTCTCGCACCCCGAAACTTCATGGTAACTAAATTACACTTCTTTCGTTCGTGTTTCTATGATTAAATATGATTCGTTATATATGATTCTGTAAGCAATTGATACGTTATTTGTAAATCATATGTGAAGTGATTGTGAAAGGTACTTTATCAAATAATAGTGACACATGTCTAAAGAGGTATTTGAAGAACCATGACCAATGTAAAATGGCAAGTACAAAGAAAATCATTTGTATGGAACTTTCACATAGAAACCACATGACCTTGTTGAAGTAGCAAGATCCCTTTCAACGTTTGTAGCGCAATAGAATGCCATATGTTGCTCTACAATAATCATTATGTATTAGGTAGAATGTGAAATCATAATATTTGTTTAATCAACTTGCAACAAAAGTTGCATGCCCAATTTCAATGCCAGACAATAAAAGGTTTAGCTCGCTCAGCGCTGATGACCTTATAAACCATAGCATAACCATAAGTTCATAAATAATTATGGATTTCCACTGTTACTGCAAGATGTAAAGCTTCCTTTACATTATGTAATTTTTGATAAATCACTTATTAACATTTAGAAATATTAAATATTTTTATTTCAGTCTTAAAGCCTTAAAGCTACGTCGTATAAGCCACAAGGCATAATCAAAGCAAAATACATATCGACGCATCCACAGAGCAAAATCGCGTAGATATGTATGATGTATGATTTTGCTTTAATTATGCTTTACGCCTTATGCCGCTTGCCTGTCGGTTCAGGGCATGTTGTTTTACTTTTTCAATGTCCAATTCCCAAAATTTACAATATAGGCAGGACCGAAGTGGTTTCAATCGCTGCGATAACCTTCTTCTAGTTTAAAATTCAAACAACCAAAACAGACAAGACCTTTTGAAGCACTCATTTGGTGATCAATTTCAACTTTAAGCGTCATTGAATTTATTTAATTGAGTTCAAAATCAAAAATTTTCAGTGTAGCTTCCCATCAGGATTGAAAAAAGTCCTTGAATCCATCGATGGAGTCATCCAAAGGATCGACAATGTGAATTGGCATTTCGACCGAGGATCCAAAAGAAGAAAAGTCTAGTGGATAGGGCATTTAAAGACTTAAGTTCTCGTATGGCTGAAGATTGATTCTCTATCTTAGACATGTCATTTATACTTTTATACTTGAATTATAGCAGAACATACGCAGGCAAAGCTTCTTTTTACACCTTTTCACTTCCTCATTTCGTTTTAAGTTGTTCAATGGCAAAGTTTTTCACAAACCTGCAATATTATCATTTATCATAAACACTTCAAACAATGAGATCAAGTTTATATACTAGGTCATTTTCCTTATAGCATCACCAAAGATTACTTGTGATTTTTTGTGCTAAGTAAACTATAGCTTTGAAGAAAATTAATGAGAATGGTAGGTTTCTTGGTATTATGATGCAGCAATCATAATCACGCACATTCGTAATTCACTATTAAAGACGCTATAGCATTTCGCCTTCAAAATATCACCTTGAAGTACTATTACTGCAGCCGTCACGAATCTCTGAGGGCAAATGTCATTCCATTTACTTAGTTTTTATTAAACTTATCGGGTTATTCCCACTGGATCTATATTTAGCTATATAACTTTCGACCCCGTCCTCAGTCGCAGTTAGTTATAATTTTATTGTTACTAGTTTTGATACTGTACTAAGGTTTTTTAAGGTTTTTTATTTTTAATATTTGAAGTACTAGCTGAGCATGAATTTCTTTTCTGTTGAAGTTAACCTGGTATCACATGGCTTAAGGATTTCTACAGAGGCTTATTTTAAAAATATATATAGGTTATTGCAAATGTAACTCTGTTTCTTAACCGCCGACCGACTATAATGAATTATGGTTTAGAGACAGGCGGGGTCTTAGAGATGGACATAGGCTTCGTTTTGCTGTACGTATACAGAATTAGAACAAAAGTGTCAGAACTATTTAATTGGTAATGAAGCAACTTATTGTATTACTCCGTTCGTTGGTCACATTATTTTTTGTCAAACCCACTAACTAAGCTAAATGTTTTGTAATCGGGATGTAGGCTCTCATCGGTCGTATAGAAACTAGATCAAGTTTGTAGCCGTACTATGAGCACCACATAGGTATTTGAATATAAATACCTTTCACACTCCATGTACGTAGAGACGATAGCCCGCCATTCTCTTCTGTCATTATATACTTCACAAGCGATATACTTCTACTACATCAATGGACATTAAATTACTTCGAGCCACCAACCAGGTGGACACCGAAGTCTTAAAATCACGCAAAAAAAATCAAAATCTTACACCCACTTTTTATCACTTTTCTCGACGTTTCACATGATTCTAAGTCTAATTAAGCAAAAAAAAATTTTGTGTCGGTCTGTCTGTTGGTCTGGATGTCTGGATGTCTGTTTACGCAATAACTCAAGAACCACTTATCCGATTTAAAAACTTCTTTCGCCAATCATCTTGTTTGATTAATGTGAAGAACTGATTAGATTTTGGGGTTTTTACGTTCAATGTTTCGGGTACCTTTTTTTTTTTATTTTTTTTTATCGTGCGGAAATCCCTTCGGATACCCCCCCGCCGGCCAGCGGGGGCGGTTATGTCGGGCTTGCACCGACTAAAACCGCACGCCGTCTCGGGTCTTCAGACGCCGGGGTGTAAGGTTACCCATAGAGCATATCCCTCGCACCCCGGCTGACCCTGGGCCATCTCACCACTAACAGCATCGCTCATCCTGTCTCCTCTGAAAGCAGAGGAGTACGGAGAGCGATGTGTTCCCGCCACGTTGGGTATTGGCCGACGATCAATGCCAACCCTATGAAGGGGTGAAGGGGAAGCCATTGACCGCCGCCCAGGGTGTACCGGCCGCTCCGATTCCGTTCCCCCCGGACTGCAGCGGGATCGGAATCGGAGCGACACTCGAGGAGGTTACCCAACACACACCCCAGGTACCTTTTTTTTTTTTTTTTTATCGTGATACCCCCCTTCGGATACCCCCCCGCGTGCCAGCGGGGGCGGTTATGTCGGGCTTGAACCGACTAAAACCGCACGCCGTCTCGGGTCTACAGACGCCGGGGTGTAAGGTTGCCCATAGAGCATATCCCTCGCACCCCAACTGACCCTGGGCCATCTCCGGTTTCGAGATGGCCCCCTCGGGTTTGGGAACCACGGTGTCCCCGTCTTGCCCCGGTTTGGGGGAGGGGCGCTAGTCGCCCCACCGTCCCGGCCTGCTTCTGCTGGGGTGACAGGTGGCCTCACCCGCCACCCCCAGGCCTGCGCTCATGGAGGACGGAGGTCGTTAAGCGAATGTTTCGGGTACCTACCATACAAATTGTCCCTAAAAAACTTTTACAAGTGAGTTTCTTTCGAGTTATCAGAGTAACGCGTATTTGACTTTGACATTTGAGTAACATTTGAATACGTATATTGTATATTTACATAAAACAACCAGACTCTGAAAGAAACTGAAATATAAACGCGTCGAATAATATGCATAAAGCCTAAGGTCTGTAATTTTGAATAAAAATACTGCAACAAAAATATTTAAGATTGGCCCGAAGTTTGACAATCACTGTGTGATTTCCGTCCCACTAGATTTTACACAAGTTTGCCAGTTTGGGCGATTATGATCTACCTTTTTGTTTTCAAAAAACATAGAATGTATTCTTGATTAATCCCTGGAATATTGATTCTGACCAACTAGACTTCTTACATTTTGTCTATTGCCACATACCTAACTTTTTTTTTTTTTTTTTTTTTTATCGTGCGGAAATCCCTTCGGATACCCCCCCCGCCGGCCAGCGGGGGCGGCGACACTCGAGGAGGTTACCCAACACACACCCCACCACATACCTTACCTAGGTATTTTCGGTTCATTGTTTGTTCCATATAGTTACCCAAGCTACCTCAGCGTTTCTCTCGGTGGATGTAGTGACGAGAAATTATATGAGTATACTTTTCCTTATCAATTCTCGCCAATATGTTCTCTTTCAAGACGCAGAACTCTCGATCATGTGCATGTCTCTTTATATCAACTAAATTTAAACAACTCCGTAGCAATCTCATGTCAACTGGTATTCTAATATCATTTCTAACTCCCGTTACTATACATTTAGGTATGTCTAACACACCATTATAAATGACCAGGCAATATTATGTAAAATAAATAATTGAAAATAAGATGGTATTATATTGCAGGCGCGTGAACTTTAACAGATAATAATGAATTAAACTGCAATTTTTGCATAAAATTGACGAAGGCTGCGAATCGTCTGGAACCAATTATGATGAAAACATTAAGAAGTATAATTAATAACACATGTAGATATGATATGAAAATATGATGGTCTATCGAAAATTAATTATGAATTAATTACAATATTTGTAAATATTACTCAATAAACCAATTACGGCAGCTAATTTATAATATCATTAGCTTCATGCGTATGTGTATTCTGAGAGTAGATTTGAGAGAGCACAACCTCATCTTTATATGTATGTTAATTTAATTTAATTTAATGCTTCTGACAGAATTATACAGCTATTTGACCTCACCCATAATCTCGTTTCGTAAGGATACATCCAGTTAAGGATGAACGGATCGTGAAAAATATATAAATAAATATCCAATTTTATTTTGATCCCTCATCATAACGAATAACACCCTTTTTTCTGTGCGGAAATCCACTCGCATACCCCCACCGGCCAGCGGGAGAGGTTATGTCGGACTCGAAGCGACTAAAACTGCACGCCGTCTCAGGTCTCCAGATGCCGTGGTGTAAGGTGGCCTATAAGGCATTCCTTCCCACAGGGAGGCATACATCCTACCAACATTCTCGAGGCCTAAGACAACCTCACCTGTGAGTCGGTGCACCTGCTGAACAATGAATGAGGCTCTGGTGCAGGTTTTCCTTTCGGGGTTGGGCGGTCAGACGGCATTCGCTGCCGGAAAAGCCGTCCTACTAATAATCAAAAGCAACAAGTGGACCCCGGGCTCCAAAGTGCAAACTTTGGACGCAACTAGGAAACCGCTTTGAGAGTGATGAGTGACGATAGAATAAATGATTAAATATACATCATCTTACAAAATAATAGAAATTAGGTGACCATAACTCTTTCAAGATCAATACCTCAGTATGCTATTAGATCTAGATGAATAAAGGCTTAAGTAATTCTTCCAATGACTTTCATTTCATTCGACGTTTTTACGTATTAACCTCCACCGTTAAATTTACGCGAGTTGCTTGTCACATGCACAGTTTCATGTTTCTACAGACGGTCTGAATTACTCCAACACACCTTTAAGTGAAATATTTCCGTTGATGAATGTGTCAAGGGTTAACCACAAAGTTGCACAGCAAGACCACACGTCGAGGTGATCGAGTTTATAAAACATCAATGAGATGACGTTAATGTATAATGTAAATAAACCTTAAATCGCCGCCGTGTGACCTTTTCTAAAATAAATGCTGCCACAAATCATATTTTTTAGTCATACGGATGTGTATCATATATATTAATCACAAAGCACACCTGTGTGATTAATTTTTTTTTTTCTGAATATTAATAATGATGATTGGTATGAAAATGATTGCTAATAAAAAATATTTTTTAACCATAATACTCGTTTAATTTCAAAGTTGTAAACTCTTTCATCTTAGAACGTTGGAGATATTTATTGAAGGTTCTCACGGTCTATTGCTAAAGGTAGAGCTGCACTTTAAGCACGTGATTGAAAAGTTTAAATTGTATTGAAACGAGATAATAATATTTTTATGTTGTATTCAGAATATTTTTATGTTTCTTAATTAACAGTAAAATAGTTTATACACATTTTTTTATAATACTTACTGCGCCGGAATTTTCTCCTAATTTAAAACCGAGACGTGTACCAAAATATCAACAAAGTGATGCAGTGAGTGATTGGATTGGGACTGTAATGCATTCAAAGCTCTTCCTTTGAGTATTTAAAGTTGGTTTACAACTCGATATGAATCAAATAACTATTGGTAATTTTTTAAATAAATTATAAAACTAAATGTTTCGTCTCTATTCACTTATTTTTCTATAATACTAAATATCAGAGTTCGTGTTTAGCCATTTCCGAGATATATATATTATATATATAGCAATTTTCGTCTATGCATATATAAATATGTAGATATTTGAAAAATTATACTAATATGTATAATAAATAATTTTTATGTAATATAACATAACATAACTTCACGCCTGTATTCCCGAAGGGGTAGGCAGAGGTGTATTACACACCCCCTTTTTATATAATATGTAAATATAAAAATTGCTCGTTTAAAAGTTTTAGATAGAGATGGCAAAAAATTATTCCCCAGCAGTACAGATATTTTTGCAAAAAATTATCTACCTACGTCAACGGAATGCAATTTTGAAAAATATTTTAATTAATATCATATATTACAACTTACCGGCCTACTAGGTGCTCCAACACAAGTATTCACTAATACACTGGTATTACCGCAATGTTAGGTCGCTGTAGCAAAGGGACACCAACGTGCGCAACTCAAGATCTGCGGCGCGGCGCGAACTGCGAGGCGCGTGGGCAATTGCGCGGGTCACTTTTAAACTAATAATGTACGCGCGCGCTTGATTCGCCCGTATATATCACAGAGGTATTTGACGTCACACTACTGGCAAGATAAGGGCTTCGCACCATCAGTTCTTCTGCTCAATACGTGTTCTATCTTATACAGTGCGATTACAAGTTACTGCGCCAGTGATAATGCACCCAGGACAATCAATCCGTGGAAGTACGAGCATTGAGTGAAAAAAAACTTAATACAATGTACCTACCACATAATTATATGACGAATATATTTTAGCGACTGCACTATTCTCTTATATTCTATTTTTACGATTTTTTCATCTCTTACCGGGATTGACGCGTCTTATCATTTAATTGACATTGACATTTGTTTCGTTTTTCTTTCAAATATGTACAGAGGTTTCAGTGTAGTTCTCGTGTAAATGAAGTCTAATACAACATAATTTATAGTGTAAGATCCAGGGCTTCTGGTTCTTCTAGATTTCACTTATTTTCCCAAGGATCAAATATATGGAATAATGTCGTGTAAGTATGTACCTTGAGTGTATGAATATTTGCTAGCTTGTCCCGGTGACCATTTGTCAGTAATTGTCTACGCCCAGGACTACCGAGCGGGTGGGCATTTCCACACGCAAAAAAGGGTTGTATGGATAGTGTTGTTGATTTTTGCCAAAAGTGTCAGATGGTGCCAAAACTTGGATGATCGAAGTGCATGAGTAAATTTAGGGACGAAAAGATAGAACCGAAGTATGGTAAAAGCTGATTGAATATTTCTTGTAATTGATAACATAACATAACATAACATCACGCCTGTATCCCCGAAGAGGTAGGCAGAGGTGTACTACACACCCACGATTCGCCAGTTGTGTTAAGGTCCCAATGTAATAGGGGGCGAGCCTATTGCCATCTACCGGGCACATAATTAAACAAGCGGCAATTAACATTTATTAATGCACACATGACTACGAAAAGTCAGAGTGCCCGGGGCGACTGGGGATCGAACTCGAGACCTCGTCTCAGCAGTCCGTTACGTACGCCACTGGGCTATCGACACTTTTGTAATTGATCTGTAATTATTTCAAAATTTTGAAAAGAATACATCGTTGTAAACGCTAATCGGATATGATATTGTCGGAAGTCTATGCTATTACAGACTGAAATGAAACTATTATTTATGCAATTTATTTTACGTTATTTTATCCTACTTCCTATTTTATCCTACTTCCTACTAATATTATAAATGTGAAAGTTTATGAAGATGTTTGTAAGTTTTGATGTTTGTTACTCAATCACTCTCTGAAGGTTAAACAGATTTGGCAGAAATTTTGTACAGAAAGTGCCCTTACTGTTTCGCTTGCGCGGTCTCGGTGTTCACAAAATTTCCGATGTTTATGTTCTAGTATTTCTGTCGTCGGACCATGGCAGTCTGCGGAGTTAACCAGGAAAATTCGGGTTAACTCTGAGGTACCGTGCAAGGCCGAAGCCATAAATGCTTGGAAGGTGGTTTGTCTCAATACTGAGTTGCCTGCTAACCTTTCTCCCAGAGATAATGGGATGCGCCACACTACAAGTATTTTTTAATAATAGTCACGTCAATATGTCTTTATCTCACCTGATTGTAGATAATGTCTCCGGAATGAGGGTTATCATTATAGACACCTATTGGTGTCTGTAATGTTATAATGGTGGCTCTCAGGTGACGGCTTCATCAGTTACTTTTTCACGCCCGCTTAAAGGACCTGGGAATGTAAGAATAAGGAAACATGCGTGCTGGTGATGATATCCAAATCTTGAGGGTGCGGCAAAGAAAACAGGTGCCGAACCGCTTCGTTCTTGATGGAATGGTTTGCATGGCGCAAACATTGTTGAGTGTGATACTTCAGCCTTGCAAATGTTGTCTGTTTAGAAAAGAGAGGTTGGAATTAATTGGAAGAGCTCATCGGAACATTCGCTATGGTAGAGGCGGTAAAATACGCTTAAAGAGGCAATACCTCTACGCAAATGCAAGGGCTCAAGGGCGTTGGTGATCTCAGGACTACCAATAATGCGGACCACACTACGCTGCAACCTGTCAAGACCATCTAGTAAGTACTGAGCAGAGTCATCTCAGAGATGAGAGCAGTATTTCACGCTAGAACGGAACCGTCTCAACGAGTTTACGCGAGACTGTTTTGGTAATGCTCTCGATGTAGTTTTTGTTATTCAGTTTGCACCGAACATCCATACCGAGTATATTTACATTGTCTTGCAGTGGCAGTGGTGTGTCCCGAAGAGTAGGTAAGGGAAGGAAAGGAGATACCTTTGCTGTAAACATACATGCCTGCCTCTTCTTGGCATTGAACTCGACCAGGTTTTCAGAGCCCTATGGAGAAATATGTTTCAGGACCTCGCCAAACGCAGTGATAAGAAGCTGACTTTTCTCCTTAATGTCAGCCTGCTTGGACGCGTTTACCTGCAAGAACTCTGAAGTTCATCCATCACAAAGCGCTTGAATACGGCGCTCCTGCAGGAAGCTATCAACCCAGCTGCTCAATCGAGGAGGCAGACCAAAGACAGGTAACTTGAAAAGAAGCGACCTGTGCTACACTCTATCGAAAGCTTTGGCGATGTCAAGACTAATAGCCAATGACACGACATGCTTTTTCATGGATGTTGTCCACCTCGAAGATGAGTAATGTACGCCAGAAGATCACCCCTTTTTCCGGGCAGAAACTCCTTCAGATCCACCCCGCCGGCCAGAGAGGGAGGTTATGTCGGACTACCAACTAAAAGCGCTCGCCGTCTCGGGTCTTCAGACGTCAGGGTGGAAGATGGCCCCCATAAGGCATTTCCCTGCGAGAAGATCACCCGTAGACCGTTTTGGCGTGAAGTCATATTACCAATCATTAATTAAGGCTTCTTGTTGGAATTGTTGACTGTGGAGGAAAGGGAGTCAGGACTCTGGATCCAGGCACTTCCATCGCCCAACATAGGTACCATGTTGGACGATATTACTATCCGCCTGGCCACTTGCCTCCACTTGACAGCGCCGTGTATTTGTCCGCATCATTGTCACTATGGTGAAGCCGTCGACAGCCTTGGGCACCATGGCCTTTCATGCAGCTGAAGCGCAGGCCGTTAATCACGACATGCTAGCAACAATGACATAATCCGCCGTGCTTTTGTCGGCGCTGGCATGCCAGCATTCATGAACCTAATGGGCTGGTACGTGACGATGGCAAGAGACCGGATGGTACGTCGTTGCTGCGTCGTGTCTAATTATACGTATATAACGTATAATTCTTATCGAACTAAGTTTAGAGTCGTGGACTCTCAGAACATAATATCTTATAAGCGATATTCATCGAGAATGTGTATAATAATAATATGTAAGTAGTGTGAGAGAGGTACAAATGAAATCTGAAAATTATTTTTAAACGTATTTACATTCACTTATTGTTATTCACGTATTGTTATTCACTTTTTGTGATTATTGAGTTACATCACAAGCAACTCACATAATAAAACCAACCATACTTTTGTCATCATCTTCATGCAGTTTGGAGTCCAGAATTCACTTTCTTACTCCTTCTTTCCTTAATTTAGTTTATCTTAGCTTTTTACAAGCTGTTATTTACTTGTTACATTGGGACCTAAACATAAACTGGCGAAATGTGGGTGCTAGCACCTCTGCCTACCCCTTCGGGGATATAGGCGTGAGTTTATGAGTTTATGTATGTTTACTTGCTCTGTACGTATGTAATTATGTTAGTTCGGGTCAAATCTTGCAACTCAATTTTGAATCAGCAGCAGGTATCCTCAACCGATTGAGATGAAATTTTACATATACGTTCAGTTTGGATGACAATGCATATATTAATACTACTATGCTGGTCTGATGATGGAATAGGAAGGTGACCTTTGGCTATGAACTCCTAAGACAATATAAATGTATGGAGTTTGGGCTCATTTGTTTTGCTTTGACAGACTCTGTGATGTGAAATGGTATTCAGTGTCTGATAATGTAGTAGAAAGGTGGCTATAGGAATTCTTAAGTTAAATTAGGTATACCTATCGAGATTGGGCTCATTTGTTTTGTCTAAATAAACTCTCTGATGATACGTGGTATTCAGGGTCTGATGACGGTTAGGAAGGTAGCCATAGGAACTCCAAAACAAAACAAGATAAACCCATCGAGTTTGGGCTCATGTATTTTGTCTTGGTAAACACTCTGGTGCTACATGATGGTCAAAGTCTGAAGATGGAGGCGATAGGTGGCCAGGGACTAAACAAGATAGATTCGTTGTGTTTGAGCTCCTTCGGTTTATCTTGGCAAGCTTCTTCATGACAGGCTGACAGCTGGCTTCATGACATTATTAAAACTAGAAAGTTAAAAATGAAATAATTATTAAAGGAAATCTTTTAAAAATAAGCTTTTATTTAAAAAGAAAACAGTTATACTGAAACGAAACGGTGTGCTGATTTCAAAAGTTTATATCGTGTAAGTTTTTACACTACGTTCTAATTGTGCTTCAAGCTTTTAAAATCAGCACTACCCTTGCATAAATGCATTATTGTCGTTTTAGTGCAACAGATTTTTTCAATAAAAGCTTGGTTATGGCCATTGGTAAGTACTGTAACTTATTTGATTTCTCTTATATAGGTGTGGTAAATTTGATCAAGAAAAGCCTCAAAGAAATATTAATGGCTTTATTAAACAAAGTTATCAAGCATATTTTGGTATTCAACTTGGATAACAAGACGATTAATGGATCGATTTCGGTTTTTAAGATTGAGTTTATTATTGTTTGTCGATCAGTATCATTATATAGGTTGTTCAAATCATTGAAAATTAACATTAGCGTTTTAATAAATATTACTTAACTACCTACATTTTGAAATACATTTTTATAATTTCCGTTAAAAATGTAACTTAACTTATATCAAATGCCAAAATCATCAACAACCCTGCCGCGCAATCAGAGTTCCCCTGTGTTATTTATCTATAAAAACGAGTGATTAAAAGTTGAGTACCTAGGTATTTAAATTGTTTTGCTAAGACGTAAATAAATAATTACTTACTTGTTTACAGTTCGCTACGGTTTACGGTTACGTACCATTATAATTGAGGTCCTTGGTTCGATTTAGAGTCGGGATTTTTTTTATTAAGTTTTCCGTATTTAAGCCCCTGCTATATTTTTTACATAGTTTTAAGTTATTTCTTTCATTAATTTCATTTAAGTTAGTCACATTTTGAATTTCTTGGTCTACATTTCATCGATGAATGTAAGCACGTTTAATTCAATTTAAACTGCGTTAGCATATTTTACTCAACGAATTTCATAGAGTCTTCTTCATCCGAGCGCCAATCTCAATCGCATCCAAAGCTTGAACTTTGGAGCCCGGGGTCCACTTTCCTGCTCCTCCTTTTATTTCATCACCAGCAACTAACACTACACTAACTTGAAATTGGGCCATTTTGTCGTGTCGTTGTACATTCCTGGTCATGTTTTTAGAGTGCAGGAAGGTAAAAAGATGGCAGTGAAATGAGATTTCACGCTGTCAACCCACAGACATACCCTGGCAGAATGGCAACTATGGAGCTAGACAGGAGGCCGCAGGGACGACTGAGCCCCCCCGGAATAGTCCATCTGGCTCTCTTATCAGGTCACCAACCATCACGATGGTACATCCGGGATTTTTTATCAGTTGGCGATGCAGCCGTTCTTATGCGGCTCACATACTACTTAGGCCTCCAAATATCTGCAGTCGGCCAGCGGTACACCGTGCCTCGGACCCCACTACCCTCCGTGGCTTGACCCCCGGTGCATCCATACCAGACCGTGTCGGGTTGGTCGACCTGCAGTGGAACAACTATTTCGACCCATCATCTCGTGTGGCTACACCAAGCATCGTACTGGAACAAAGCTAGGCTGCTTGGCTTTGCTCAGTGGATGGCCACAAGCCGTCGGTTGAAACCTAGCACCAGTATCGCCTGTTTAACACCACCCGGGGGCAACGTGTAGCGATTCGCAATAGGGTGCTCTCCTACATGTGGGTGACTCGGCGCCCAAAATACTTGTAATATCCCAAAATACTTGTAATATACTTGTATATATTATTTCACGATATATTTAAATACGTAGGTATTTAAATATATCGTGAAATAGGTTTAATATTGTAAGTTTGAAGATTTTCAACATTCCATAATACGTATAGCACGCTAACGGTTGGCATAATTTCACGTGAATTTCTTTTGAATCGTTTCAGGCAAACACATCTTGGTGGGGCCCCATAAACTCCTGATACCATATAAACTCCTAAATGTTGTATTTCAAAGAGTAAAACGTGATAACCCAGTTTAGTTAATTTAGCCTTGAGAGTAAAGTAAATATTAAAATATAAAAAAATCGAAATCAGATAGCTATAAACCCGTAGCGTAGACATAAATGTAAAGAAACTGACACATTTTTATAAATTTCATTTCAACTACATTATTAATTAAATTAATTTAGTTAAATAAAAAAAAATAAAAAAATTAACACGTGGTTTTTAGATAGTCACTTCGCCATATCTAGTTCTAATTAAAACAAATTATCGTACATAGTACACTGTACTCTGCAATTCGCGTAAGACACTCGGCGTAAATGTATATCACTGAGATGCACCCATCCATCGCAGTACTAATTTTCAATGCCAACCGCTTTGTAGATACTAATTTACGCTATATACCGCTAAAAAGGATTGTGTCACAAAGAAATGTGACATAGTGAGGGTATCACTGCCCTCAATATGTCACCTCTGTTAATATGCCCCACGGTGGCCAGGCTCAGATGGCACGTTAGGCCGTGTACGGAAAGAAAGCCCTTACCGGAACCGATCTACGCGGGTAATAGGCACTTTCTTTCTATATACGGCCTGACGGACAACAGCGGATTCAGTCATTGGTATCCAGCTGTGTTCCTTCTGCACGACGAACCATGATACCGTAGTATGAACAGCTTCTCCACCATAACAATACATATGTAGCTCATCCAAACCAAAAGCTGTAACATTTAATAACGTGTGTGTAACGTTAGATCAGGGAAGTATTTGCAGCTAGAAAGTACCACACCCCTACTACCTGTAAAGTGCCTATTTAATCGTTTGTTGTAATTCACGCAATATGGTGCAAAGCCGTACGCTCGTCACACAATCGCTGTGAGAAAGATTTCTTGGGCAAATTGGTAAATATATTGACAACACACAGGAACGCCGTTAAACAAGTGGAATCGATTATTTTTATACGTCGAGGCCACCTAATCGAATTGCAAGGGGTCGCCTTTAGCGACGCTCGGCCATGCAAGGTCACATTTTAATTAATTGTATATTTATTTATAATTTTAAGTTAGCAAATAAATAGTATTATAATGTTATGTAGTCCACAACAAGCACTAATGTAATAGTCCAAAACTTTCTACATTATAGACGCAGGTTCTGATTTGGACAGATAATAGGTACAGTAAACACGAGTAGTCTTTTATTTTTATACCTTTTTAACAGTCAAGTCAATATGACCTCACTTTCGAGCCCCCTATCTTATGGTGAGAGGAAACTGACACCGATAAGCGTCCCCACTATACCGGAGTCCCTAGCCAGAGCCACTTCAAGGAAATGTAGGAGCTTTGTTCCTGTAATGGTGGAGGAACACACTTTGCTTCACCTCAAGCACCCGACGCAGAGGATGACCTCGCGCCGGAAGTCACTTGGGTAAAGCAAGAGGCAGCCGTGTTACAAATTACAGTCACGAACACCGCTCCGGAACCTGAAGATGTTCTAGGACCTAAAGACTCTCCGATCCCGACCAGGAGAGCGCATTAGCGCATGCCTCGAGCAGAGCTGGTTTCCGAAAATATGGAAGACGTGGCAACTGGTCCACATCTGCAAAGCAGGGCGCCCTGTAGACTCACCGACTGATGATGCAAAAAGGGGTATCCGCACGTCAATACTGACGATACCCTCGTGACGGTGCGAGGCATCCATGAAGGCCACGCCCGGAGTTGCCCCAATCGTTGGACGCATTCGATGAATGGATCTTGAGGTGGGCCTCCACAAGGCAGAGGCTCTATTTTTCAATGGTCCCGGAGTTGGGATTGGCTACCTGTCCGGTCTGGTTTTGTCGTAGGAGGTGTACGCATTGCCATAAAGCCCTCGATGAGATACCTGGGGCTCGTACTCAATGGACGGTGAGACTTGGGATATCATTTCCGAAGTCTGGCTGCCAAGCTCAAGGGAGGGTTGCGCTCCATTATGTATCGTGCGGTCTATGGCCTTTTATAGGGCGCCCTAGTATGGGCGGCGAAACTAAAAGCCAGCTACGGCGCAAGTTGGCGATCCCCCCTTGCAGGTGCTGGCCGTCAATTTCGTTACGCCATAAGGAGGTACAGCACGGTTGAATATGACGAAACACCGTGCGTACCCACTGACGAAACACTCACACACACCCACACACACACCCACATGACGAAACACTGGTAATCCCCTCAGATAGCCCCCCGCCGGCCAGCAGGGGCGGTTATGTTGGGCTTGAACCGACTAAAACCGCACGCCGTCTTGGATCTACAGACGCCGGGGTGTAAGTTTGCCCATAGAGCATATCCCTCGCACACCGACTGACCCTGGCCCATCTCCGGTTTCGAGATGGCCCTCTCGGGTTTGGGTACCACGGTGTCCCCGTCTTGCCCCGGTTTGAGGGAGGGGCGCTAGTAACATAGTAGTAATAAGCAGCATAGTAACAATCCAAAGTACGTATGTGTGTACACATAAACATAAAGCTATATAATATCTGTCTACCTCTCTGTGCTGCCTGGTTTATTGGTATCACTTTATTTTGTGCCTTAAAAATAAAATATAAATATGATGTACATATAAAATGCAACTAATCAATGGACAAAAGAGAAATCTTCTAATGTATAAAATTCTAGTGTATATTATCTATTCTTCGCTTACGTTCGATTTCTTGGATAATTTAAATGTCAGAACAACGTTCGCAACGTCAGTAGTCCTTCATATGGCTACGGTACCCTAAACGTAGATCTAATCATAAGGGGAATCACTGGTTTTTCTATCAGTATCGCAATATCAGATTTAATTACCTATTCCTAAATTATATATATGAAGTCATGTCCGGATCGGAGGACTATGTAAGTATACGTCCAACAATGGTGTTTTTTTTATAATTGTCCTAAAACGTATCTGTGGTGTATGTTTATTTAATTATAGTAGGTAGAAACAAATCTAGGCTCTGACGCAGGCTTTCGTCTCGAGGTTGAGGGGTCAGACTGCTGACTGTAGAAACGAGGTAAATGAATTTATTGAGGAGTAGGAGAGCAGACCCCGGGTTTAAAACGGCAATCTTGGATACAAACGGGTTTGGTGCTCGTATGATAATGAACCTAGCCGCAATTACTTACTGAATTCAATGAAGCTTTTGAATTTTATTTTAGTTGAGGTTTTTCAGCTAAAAATACACATAAACAGAGTTATGAACAGATGATTAGAATTAAAGCTTTTTACATGTTGCGGAAAAACATTTTTTCATATTGTTTTTTACTCTGCCGGTGCATGCTTAGATATGACATCATGATGATATATAAGCAGCACCGGAAGCATGCCCAGTATTGGACACGGAGTATTAGAGTAGTGTTGGAGTTCGGACACGGGGATATCCCTTCGGGTGAGGCTCGTATGGGCAGGGTGGTATGTAGCCTAGAAACGTGTTCGCAAGCAACAAATGCCCTGCCCCCTAATATAACAGCCGGTGAGAGAAGTTCGCGGCAGCGGTAAAACAACTGTCGCTAGGAACCATAGTACTACCCAGTTCATCCAACGTCAAGCGAATGTATTAAGGCCTTGACGTCTTTGCTGCAGTCGCAGTAGTAATAAATAATAGTTTAAAAATAATAATAAACAGGCTTTTTATAGAAAACCGAACTAAAAAAATAGAAAAAAGTTTTCATAAATTTAAATTAAAAATAGTGTTAAAATTTCAATAAATATAAATGAATAATAGTGTAAATAAAAAAATGTATTTTATTTAAAAAAAAGCGTGGGGTGCTTTTTAAGATATTATCAAAATGATAATCACTCTACTCATGTCAGTCAATAAAATATTTATATCTATTGACCCATGCACCCCACGCTTTTTTTAAAATAAAATATATTTTTTTTATTTACACTACTCGTCGGGCAGGGTTCTTTCCCGCTCGCTCTCCACCGCCTCTTTCGAGCATTACCTACTCGCAGAAAGAGGTGGTGGCGTGCCACTTGTCGGAGACCATGGCTCTCACCATGGTCTCCAACGAGAGAACGTCCACGCTCAGGACCGCAACAAGATCCGGGCGTTGACTCTCCCACGCTGGGCACTCCACCAATGGGTCGAGTGCCGTGTCTTCGCCGTGATCCTCGAAGTGCTGGCACTGCGGCGCTGTCTCCCGGTGGATGCGCCACAGTTACTTACCGTCCGACATGGGAAAGCGTATAAAAAGTGAGACTTTATGGGTGTAGCTAGGGGAGGTTTAAGGGGTTAACCCCTCCCCCTTATCTTAAAATTATTAAGTATCTACAAAATCAACCTTCTGTTATTTTTCACCCGAATAATAATATCATTTTAGGCACATTTTGTTTTTGAAACGACGAATAGGGAAACTACCTATCAAATATAATAATAAAACCCGGAGTTAGTCCGAACTCCACACACGCAGTCGAAATACTGATGGTAAACTGAATTAAGTACCCTACTAATTTGAATGGAAGATCTTTTGTTTGGTATCCATATTTCCAAAGCCTATGGCCATACGGCTTTGGAAATATGGATACCATACATTATTCGTAGATTCAATCAAACCTAAACTTTTGAGACATCGAAATCACTGCGTCAAGTCAGTTATTAAGGTCAATGCCGTAAAAACTCGTCACGTTCACCTCTCAAAATATTACGTGAAAGAACTTGACATTATGGATGTATGAAATACCAAATGATTACCAAGTTCATATGTTATAGAAATCTATCAATTTTATTGTAAAGATTTATTATTACAACACATTCCCAAAATGAAACATAACGTACTTTAAGCAAGTACCTACTACCTACACACATATGACCATAAAGTCTGTTACAACTTTAAAAGCATACATTATTATACTAGCGGCCCGGAGCCTGGCTTCAGCGGGGAATAGTTTTCTAGAAAAAAATTGCTTCGCTACTTCTTAAACATTCTCAAGTCTCAAGTAAAACAGTCTCAAGTCACCGACTGCCACACCAAATGCCACAATGGCATGAGCGGTGATTCGTCATATGGCATATGTGTACGTTTCTATTTCAATACCCTTGTTCTACCGCTTGACCTTACAGCCGCACTTTTCTAGTATATATATATAATAATCTATGGCCGCACTGCGGTTCACATCACTTAATTCCACAGCTTAATTCACAAGGAAGTTTTGACAGTGCTTTTTGCCATAAAGTAATTTACCACCGAAAAAACATACTAAATAGCCCTGCGTCCACATGAATCCATGGTTTTTATGATAAATTTATTAAAATAATATTTAAAATAAACTAGGGGAAGTAACCCAAAACAAGTTGAATTCCTGAGACGAGCTCAGCCGAATGCAAGGGATTATCGATTTTGCATTTTTTTTTTGCGATTTTTTGCGATTTTTTCTTTATCTTGCAATGGTTCACCCCAGCACGAATCTATTACCGAAAACAGCAACTCGATAGCTCATCTCCTTCATACCCAAAACCGTGACAGAAAATTGGCAACGACGACGTCGACGACAACAACTCGATAGCAATAGGGCTTTTCTAAAGAAAATCTCTAAAAACTTAATCTGAACAATATTTTTTTCAGCACAGATTGTTATGAAATATTACAAGGTTTAATTATAAGCCCAAGATCAGACCGGCTCCGACTTCACCCCATCGGTGCCAACGATGGGATGGGCTTGTCGGAATCGGATCGACTAAAACCACACGGTGTCCTCCCCAAGTGTCCATTGCCAGGCACGCTGGGTAAGCCCTCGAAAGGATAACCTTGGGGTTAACCGGCGGACTTTGGCGGTCATCGCGGCCCCACCTATGGGGTCGGGTTTGATACCGCGATGGTGAGTTGGCAGGCGTGTGTAGGACACACACGACACGCATCCATGGTGGCATACTTCTGTAGGAATCCTCAGGCCCCGATCATGGAGGTCGATAGTCCCGGCCGTGAAAAGACTGCGGAACTCGGGGGCAGGGTTCTTTCCCGCTCGCTCTCCGCCGCCTCTTTCGAGCTCATTACCTGCTCGCAGAAAGAGAGACCATGGCTCTCACCATGGTCTCCAGCGAGAGAACGTCCACGCTCAGGACCGCAACAAGATCCCGGCGTTGACTCGCCCACGCTGGGCACTCCACCAATGACTCGAGTGCCGTGTCTTCGCCGTGATCCTCGCAGTGCTGGCACTGCGGCGTTGTCTCCCGGTGGATGCGCCACAGATACTTACCGAAGCACCCATGTCCGGTAACCATCTGGGACATCTGGTAGGAGAGGTGACCGTGGGGCCTCTTTAACCACTCCTCCATGGCCGGCCTCACCGCCACGATGGTGGATTCTCCCCACCTTGGTTGCTCAAGTCGCACCTTCCATGTCTCCATGAGTTCCTGGAGCCTCCGGCCTATGACCCCGCTCCAGCGCCACCTTGTCATTGGTACAAAGATGCAAGGGCCCTCGCTTCCAGGTCCCATGGAGGGGTCCCGGCTAGAAGACATGCTGCCTCGACTGAGATCGTGCGATATCCCCTTATAACTCTGAAGAACATCATTATCAACGGGCTGTGCAGAACAGGTACGTTGCGGGCCGTCAGATGTCCTGCCCATACGGTCTCCGGAAAGGGCTATGCTTCGCACGATCCCAAGGTACAGTCTCCTAGTGGAAGCTTTGGGTCCCTTTATATTGGGCATCAGCCGTGAGAGCGCGGCGGTAGCCCTCTTCAGTTTAGGGACCAGACTTTGGGGATGTGGTCCGAGGTCCCATCGGCTATCGAGTACAAGCCCCATATACTTCATCGAGGACTCGATGCCGATGCTAACGCCCCCTACGTTTATGCTGGACCCCGCAGGTGGCCCCCTCCGAGGCCTGTGAAAATACATAACCTCGGATTTGGGAAGGGCCAACTCGAGTCCCAGCCACCGTATTCGACCCACGACTTGAGCAACTCCTGCCGTGGCCTCGGTACGTTGCTCCTAGCGCCGTTACGAGGGCGTCGTCAGCGTAACATGTCACGCTGACACCTTCGAGTAACGGACCGCGCAACACCTAATCGTAGCCGATGTTCCACAGGAGCGCCCCTAGGTTCGATCCCTTTGGAAAACCGCACGATACTTCTCGCCGCCCTGGTTCTAGCCAGCTCGGGTAAGCTATAGCCCTCTCTGATAGATATGCCTCGACAATGCGGTGGAGGTAGGGGGGGCACCCTGTGATACACGAGCGCCTCCCTAACACAACTCCAGGGCAGGGTGTTGAAGGTGTTGGCGAACATGATCCACCGCTATCGCTGGGAACAGGGAGCCCAGGATCCCCTACAGCCGCTCAGGCTGGAGGATCTAGGTCAGTCGAGGCGCCCTGGGGCGAAGATTGTCCCTGACCGCAAAGTACGGGCGTCCCCATGCGTTCTGTTCCAGAACCGCCCAACGCGGATCCGGAGGATTGGCGATAGTCGCTGGCGGAAGGAAGATCACCTGCAGGATGCGGATTAGTGTGTCCATTATTGGACGTCCATTTCCGCATCCTGCCGCGAGAGTGGCCGCTCTTGAGCGGTACCTCCGCTACCCCATGCGGACGAACGGGACTTTGGCCTCGAGGCAGTGCAGGTCCGGCTGCCCGCTCAGTGTGCCGCCGTTTTGCCCTCCGCCACGCATTTATAGCAACGCGGCGGAGCATCACAAGCACCGATCCCCCAAGGTGTTTCCCGCTGTGCAATGCACTCCCATATGCCCTACGGCCAGGCTTCGGAGGCACCGTTACCGGTGGTCTCACGGGGCAGCAGGAGATGCACCTGCGCCTTAAGGAAGCCCCCAACGAGGAGGCTCCGTCCGTCTGCAATCTTCTGCGCCGCTGTAACGAGGCAGTTGACGACTGCCGTGCTGTGACCGGTGGGGCTAAAGCGGATTTCTCCATATCTCACCTGGTTCCGGAGGCAGCCACCCACCTCCACGATGGCGGAGATAAATTCCTCCATCGCGGCCGCTTCATCCAAACCCGAGAACCGCAAAACCAGCGCATTTGTTGGGTCTGGTGACGCGGACGGTCTGCGTGTCCAGCGACTACTTCAGTTTAGCCGCCTGGGCATCAGCCTTGGGGCCGCTGGTGGCGCCGGAGATCCCGAGGAGGCAAGCTCCAGTGCGAGTCATCTTGCAAGATTCCGGCGTATTGAGAACCTTCATCCTTTTTGGAATTCGGTATAAAAAGGTTCGAAATATAAAAATGTTGCGAGCTTTAGAAGCGCACATAGAACCAAGAGAAGATGGATGGAATGGGTGAAATGAAAAATGGGTGTTCCTCTTTCACCCATTCCCTTCCTTCCCATTGCGTTGTGCATGATTACAAGTTTTAATTTAACAGGGTGTATTGGGGCCCTACTAAGATCTTTGGGGCCCAAGCCAACCTCACCTGCAAGCCCGTATCCACCTGCTGGTTGATAAACGAGGCCTTAGGGTAGTCTTCTTCTCAGGGTTGGGAGGTCAGAAGGCAGTCGCACCTTGAAAAGTTGAAACAAACCAATAAAAAGAGGAGCAGGCGAGCGGACTCCGGGTTCCAAAGTGGAAACTTTGGATACGACTGGGACTGGCGCTCGGATGAAGAAGTTTACTTCAGAATTTTAACCAGATTAAACTTTTTGCGCTACCTACCAGAAACTAAACGGCGGATTTCATACGCAATACCATGACAAAGAATGACTCCATTACGTAAATCGTCTTGTTGTTTCTATTTAATCTCTTTGTCATAATATTATAATTATATACTCAGATCGCCATTGCATGAAGTATATTTCCACTGAGGCGTGTGTGGTGACGCGAACCTTTTTTTGTATATTTTTTTGCAATAAAATTTCTATTTGAAAAACAACTAATTTACGGTGTACTACAATATCGAACAATATGGGTTCTTTAACCTTTTTTGTGCAAGCTGGAAATAGCATTGTATCCACCGCATGACTCTGAAAATTTTCATAATTACCTATTACGTACTGTAGTGTTCGGACTCTTTCGAACACTATAGTTAGTTGCCTGGCCATCATGCGTCAGCGATGTTAAGGAGCCTCTACATGATGGGCCATCATGATGGTCCATCGTAGTGGGCCACCATATAGAGGGCGTAGTGGCGTAGGCTGGCTTGTGGTGCGTACGATGCCGGCGGAATGGCCGCGGTGTCGGTTTTTCGCCCACACATCAATGGTAGTGTGCCAGCGATGGCGGTACACATCTACACGTCGGCCATTACTCAGTTTGCGCTCGAATGCGGTGGAGAGCAGACGTGCAGAGTACCTCGTGCGTGTCAAGATGTCGACTGCCTGGCCGCATAGCGAAATACTAAAATTTTTGGAATTCTACAGAGCCGAAACCATTATATGGAATCCTAAACATAAAAATCATAAGGATAAAAACAAGGTAAGTAAAACTACGGTAAAAGACACATTTAACAATAGTTTTTAATTGTCGTTCTCGCCCTCAAACCGCCTTGTTTGTTTATTTTGCTGGTGCCATTTTGATATGGGAAGGGTAAATAAAGTTAATTTTTGTATAATTGTTTTCAGGTGTCGGATGCATGGAATCGCATAAGTAATAACATGGGCATTCCAGTAGATGACTTAAAAAAAAGAAGGAAACGTTAATGACAGCTTTCCGAACAAATCTAAAAAAGAAAAAAGAGTCTATGAGGTCTGGGGCTGGACTCGATGATATTTATACGCCGTCGTGGCCTTTTTTTGATGTAATGGAAAGTTTTTTAAGATGTTTATGAATGCAAGAGTATTATAAATACAGACGGCGGAGTAAGTAAATAAAACTTATTATTTCATTTTATATTTAGTTTATTATTCTATATTATTATGAAAATAGTGCATAAAAGATTGTCTTATTTGAATTGCATCATTAGTTGATCTACGGGGTTGATTTTGTAAGGGAAGAAAACTTGTATTACTATAATTCCTCCAATTACCAGCGTGTATCAATTCTCCACTGTCATTATAGGTATCAAATGTACCTGGAGGTGCGTATAAGTGGCGAGATGTTCGGCTTTTCCGTAAAAAGTTATGTAATAGAATACAAGTCATAGTAATAATTGAACATTTAACAAGGTGGAAAGGCATAGCTGTTTTAAAAACTCTAAATTTGTTAGAAAGAATTCCAAATGTGTTTTCAACAACTACACGTGACTGAGAGAGTTTTTGATTAAAAACCCTTTCTGGAGAATTTAACTCGTGACGGCCAGGAAAAGGTTTCATAAGATTTTTAGTTAAACTAAATGCTCCATCGCACAAAAATACATAGGGTAAATCAATCTCACATCCTGGTAGTGAACTAGGAGGCGGCAAATTGATGCTATTTTCCGATTTTTTTTTTGATATACTACTTTGATTAAAAACGCCACCGTCACTTATACGCCCTTGAGCGCCTATTTCAGCAAACATGAAACAGTTATCATACATAATCTACTATAGCTAAGAGAACAATGCTAAAAGAATGTTTATAATTGTAATATTCAGTTCCGCTATGAGGAGGTGGCAGTATTGTCACATGTTTGCCATCCATAGCACCAAGGCAATGAAGGAACTTGAATCGTTCAGCTTTGGAAAGCCATTCTTCCGTTGTTGTAGGGATCTGTAAAAAAAAACAAGACCGAGCATTAAATTAGTTTTTTGTCTTACAGATTTTTTTTTAATTTATATTATAAACGTGAAAGTTAATATCGTCAAGTATGTATTAGTAAATAACAAAATATTTTAATTTTTCAGGCTTCAACCTCGTTAGATGACGAAGATTCAATTATGTCACAAAATGAAAATATCGAAAATGATGACCCAAATGCTACAGTGAATTCTGAAATAAACATTCCTGTAGTACGACGTCGTTCTAGAAATCCACCTGAATTACAAGAGGCTAGTAACGAAATGAAAAGGGCCTTTTCATCTTTGAACAGCGTACTCAGCAGTAAGCAGCAAAAGATTGATAGCGAAGACGATTGCGATCTATACGGAAAACTGCTCGCTAAAAGGTTAAGACGATTTACAGATTTGGAAAAACAAGAGTTGATGTACGAAATAGACGGCTTATTGTTGAAAAAACGTCAATTGTCATCTAATGTTATTTTTAAACTATCGCGGTGTAAACTCATATTTTTATAACGTCTTATCGGCTTATCGCGATAAACATGGAACTTACTTTTACCGACGTTTCGAATGCGTTGCAGCACCCGTGGTCACGGCTTGACTGGCTGGCGAGCGTCGAGAGGTGTGCGGGGAAACATTCTTGTGCGCCTACCCTCCATTACTGTTCTAATGTATGGTAAGGCTGGCGGCACACCACACTCACTGTATCAGTTCTTAACGGCACTTTGTTTATGGGTTTAAGTATTTTAATCACTGGATTCCACGTCCCGGATAGTTTGAATCCATCTTCCCTATTGAAATTTTTATATTTTTTAATTTCAATAGCTTCACGCACAAGACGTGGATAGTAGTGGCGATCAGTGGAGAGGACTTTGGGTTGATGAAACTCAATCCAGTGATTAGTACCCGACTCAAGATGTTCTGCTACTGCCGATTTATTCAACTGACGGTTTTTCACAGCTGCGATATGTTCTTTGATGCTCTCTGCAATGGTTCGCTTGGTTTGGCCTATGTAGGAACTACCGCAGCTGCAATTCACTTTGTAGACACCCGGTGTTTGTAGAGGTATGACGTCCTTCGATGTTCGCACGTATTTCGCTACTTTGGTGAACGGTTTAAAGATCGTCTTGATGGAAAACTTCCGTAAGCAAGATCCGATCTTATCCGTTATACCTTTCACATACGGCATGTACGCCGGTTGGCGGTCAGCACCCGGCAACATCTTCCTCGGTGCACGTCTCGACTTTCTAGAACTCGTAACATACCCATTCATCTCAAGAACCTCCTGAACATGATCTAACTCCTGCTGTAGGTGCTCAGGGTCACACAGGTCATTTGCTCGCTTGATGAGCGTCGCGCTGACTGATTTTAAATGAAGTGGGTGATGATGCGATTAGGCGTGTAGGTATCTATCTGTGTGAGTGGGTTTACGATACACAGTGTGGGCCAAGGAGCCATCGGTTCTAACCATTAACTTGATGTCTAGAAAAGACAATGTTCTGTTATTCTCAATCTCATACGTATACTGTGTCTTCACATGTAATGAGTTAAGATACTCAGTAAAACGTACCACTTCCTCACTATTGCCTTTAAATATGCAGAATATATCATCTACGTACCTTTTCCATAGCCTAATGTGGGCGTGGGCGTTCTGAGACACCTCTTCTTCTATGTGTTCCATCCAAATATTTGCCACGACTGGTGCCAAGGGGCTGCACATAGCAACGCCGTTTATTTGGAGGTAGTGTTGACCATGGTAAAGGAAGTAGTTCCCTTCGAGGCAACTTTGAAGCCGTGTCACATAACTATCCGGCAGATCATTATCCTTCAACTTGGTTTCAATAATCTGTAGACAGTCTTGTAATGGAACATTGGTAAATAACGACTCCACATCGAAACTTACCAAAAGCTCATCTGGTTCCAACCTAATGTCTTTAATTATGTCTACAAAATGGCGAGAATCTTTCACAAAAGACGATGTTTTTCCCACTAATGGCTGCAGTGCTTTAGCAATGTGTTTTGCTAGATCGTAGGTTGGTGAGTCAATTTGACTTACGATTGGTCGCAGTGGCACATTGGCTTTATGCACTTTGGGCAAGCCATACAGTTTTGGTGGTTGTGTGATCTTTGGTCGGTGCAGTCTTTCGAACTCGTCCTTCGCGAAATCCTCTTCGTGCTCCTTGATCAAATTACGTATTTTACGTGTTACTCTTGACGTGGGATCATATTTAAGGCTCTTATAAGTATGTGTGTCTTCGAGTAAGGTGCGTATTTTTGCCTCATAATCTGTTGTTTGCATTACTACGGTGGCGTTCCCCTTGTCGGCTTTCAGCACCAGCACATCTTCATTGTTCCGCAACGCAACCAAAGCTTCTCGCTCTTCGGCGGTAATATTGCTTTTCGGTAGACGAGCCTTACGTAAGACATGGGAGACATCTTGTCGTAAAATGTCAGCGTCACACACTGGTATCTTGTTACGGGCGATTGCCTCCTCTACACTACAGATAATATTTTCGTATGGCACTTTTTTCGGCGTAAGAGCGTAATTCAACCCCTTTTGCAATATATTTAAGGTTGGCCGGTCTAAGTCTATCTTTGATAAATTGATCACGGTATTGTTCAGTGTGTCGCCAGCCTTATTTTGAGCATGTGTACTTTTACCTTGGCGAGCTGCTGATTTGGCAAATTTCCTATCATGCGTAGTACCTACTGCTTAGTTCATAGGTTCTCTCAGCTTGTTAGTATGCAATGCGATCCACTAAATCAAAGTCACTCCCGGTCAACCTCTTACTGCACTCCAAATGTAACACGTACAATACTCTGTGCACTTTACTTAACTCCGCATGGTGGTTATTAATTAGTTGTCGTAGTAAACGACCACTCGCATGTCTCAGAATTTTATCGGAATCCGCGATGTCACTACGCGGTTTAATACGTACACACGTAGGAATAATGTCCCAATCACGGCATTTCGTGAGAAACACAAGTGAGGTAGATATACGCGCACATTTCTTCCGATAATATTCAAGGTCTTTCACTTTCAATGCAATTTCCGGCCCGTAGCGGTTTGCTAATGTTATTTTTAAACTATCGCGGTGTAAACTCATATTTTTATAACGTCTTGGGACTTATCGCGATAAACATGGAACTTACTTTTACCGACGTTTCGAATGCGTTGCAGCACCCGTGGTCACGGCTTGACTGGCTGGCGAGCGTCGAGAGGTGTGCGGGGAAACATTCTTGTGCGCCTACCCTCCATTACTGTTCTAATGTATGGTAAGGCTGGCGGCACACCACACTCACTGTATCAGTTCTTAACGGCACTTTGTTTATGGGTTTAAGTATTTTAATCACTGGATTCCACGTCACCGTCACACGGACCGACTAAAACCGCACGCCGTCTCGGGTCTTCAGACGCCGGGGTGTAAGGTTACCCATAGAGCATATCCCTCGCACCCCGGCTGACCCTGGGCCATCTCACCACTAACAGCATCGCTCATCCTGTCTCCTCTGAAAGCAGAGGAGTACGGAGAGCGATGTGTTCCCGCCACGTTGGGTATTGGCCGACGATCAACGCCAACCCTATGAAGGGGTGAAGGGGAAGCCATTGACCGCCGCCCAGGGTGTACCGGCCGCTCCGATTCCGTTCCCCCCGGACTGCAGCGGGATCGGAATCGGAGCGACACTCGAGGAGGTTACCCAACACACACCCCAAGCTGAGAGAACCTATGAACTAAGCAGTACTACGCATGATAGGAAATTTGCCAAATTAGCAGCTCGCCAAGGTAAAAGTACACATGCTCAAAATAAGGCTGGCGACACACTGAACAATACCGTGATCAATTTATCAAAGATAGACTTAGACCGGCCAACCTTAAATATATTGCAAAAGGGGTTGAATTACGCTCTTACGCCGAAAAAAGTGCCATACGAAAATATTATCTGTAGTGTAGAGGAGGCAATCGCCCGTAACAAGATACCAGTGTGTGACGCTGACATTTTACGACAAGATGTCTCCCATGTCTTACGTAAGGCTCGTCTACCGAAAAGCAATATTACCGCCGAAGAGCGAGAAGCTTTGGTTGCGTTGCGGAACAATGAAGATGTGCTGGTGCTGAAAGCCGACAAGGGGAACGCCACCGTAGTAATGCAAACAACAGATTATGAGGCAAAAATACGCACCTTACTCGAAGACACACATACTTATAAGAGCCTTAAATATGATCCCACGTCAAGAGTAACACGTAAAATACGTAATTTGATCAAGGAGCACGAAGAGGATTTCGCGAAGGACGAGTTCGAAAGACTGCACCGACCAAAGATCACACAACCACCAAAACTGTATGGCTTGCCCAAAGTGCATAAAGCCAATGTGCCACTGCGACCAATCGTAAGTCAAATTGACTCACCAACCTACGATCTAGCAAAACACATTGCTAAAGCACTGCAGCCATTAGTGGGAAAAACATCGTCTTTTGTGAAAGATTCTCGCCATTTTGTAGACATAATTAAAGACATTAGGTTGGAACCAGATGAGCTTTTGGTAAGTTTCGATGTGGAGTCGTTATTTAACAATGTTCCATTACAAGACTGTCTACAGATTATTGAAACCAAGTTGAAGGATAATGATCTGCCGGATAGTTATGTGACACGGCTTCAAAGTTGCCTCGAAGGGAACTACTTCCTTTACCATGGTCAACACTACCTCCAAATAAACGGCGTTGCTATGTGCAGCCCCTTGGCACCAGTCGTGGCAAATATTTGAATGGAACACATAGAAGAAGAGGTGTCTCAGAACGCCCACGCCCACATTAGGCTATGGAAAAGGTACGGAGATGATATATTCTGCATATTTAAAGGCAATAGTGAGGAAGTGGTACGTTTTACTGAGTATCTTAACTCATTACATGTGAAGACACAGTATACGTATGAGATTGAGAATAACAGAACATTGTCTTTTCTAGACATCAAGTTAATGTTTAGAACCGATGGCTCCTTGGCCCACACTGTGTATCGTAAACCCACTCACACAGATAGATACCTACACGCCTAATCGCATCATCACCCACTTCATTTAAAATCAGTCAGCGCGACGCTCATCAAGCGAGCAAATGACCTGTGTGACCCTGAGCACCTACAGCAGGAGTTAGATCATGTTCAGGAGGTTCTTGAGATGAATGGGTATGTTACGAGTTCTAGAAAGTCGAGACGTGCACCGAGGAAGATGTTGCCGGGTGCTGACCGCCAACCGGCGTACATGCCGTATGTGAAAGGTATAACGGATAAGATCGGATCTTGCTTACGGAAGTTTTCCATCAAGACGATCTTTAAACCGTTCACCAAAGTAGCGAAATACGTGCGAACATCGAAGGACGTCATACCTCTACAAACACCGGGTGTCTACAAAGTGAATTGCAGCTGCGGTAGTTCCTACATAGGCCAAACCAAGCGAACCATTGCAGAGAGAATCAAAGAACATATCGCAGCTGTGAAAAACCGTCAGTTGAATAAATCGGCAGTAGCAGAACATCTTGAGTCGGGTACTAATCACTGGATTGAGTTTCATCAACCCAAAGTCCTCTCCACTGATCGCCACTACTATCCACGTCTTGTGCGTGAAGCTATTGAAATTAAAAAATATAAAAATTTCAATAGGGAAGATGGATTCAAACTATCCGGGACGTGGAATCCAGTGATTAAAATACTTAAACCCATAAACAAAGTGCCGTTAAGAACTGATACGGTGAGTGTGGTGTGCCGCCAGCCTTACCATACATTAGAACAGTAATGGAGGGTAGGCGCACAAGAATGTTTCCCCGCACACCTATCGACGCTCGCCAGCCAGTCAAGCCGTGACCACGGGTGCTGCAACGCATTCGAAACGTCGGTAAAAGTAAGTTCCATGTTTATCGCGATAAGTTCCGAGACGTTATAAAAATTGTCACCTAGACAAAATACCGGTCGTTATGTGGTCCAATCTCCATCCCAAATAATAATTTCTACTAATCGTCCTGTGAGTGGCCGCACCTGCACCTCTACGCCTTTGTTCTCTGAAGAACAAAAAATTTCCTGTCGTCCCACATCCTCTTTGAGCACTTATTCCACATCGTCTTACCATCCTCCATTCATTATTTCTCCTCCTTATTTCTCCCCCAGTCCTAATGCTACCCCAGATGAAGAATTTCCTGTCATCAGTATACCAGAGCAGCCTAATCTTCACCTACAATCTCACCCACAATCACAAATTATGCAACAAGCTTTAAACAACGCTAATATACATAGTCAAAATATGTAATTTTTAAAAAGAAATTAAAGCCATTATATTAAAATATAAGGTGTATTATTTGCAACTGTCAAATCACAACAATACATTTTAGCCTATGTGTCATTTTGATGACTGTTAAGTTTCATCAAAATCTATCCAATAGTTTTTGCGTGATTGAGTAACACATACATACAAACATTCTTACAAACTTTCACGTTTATAATATTAAAATAGGAAGTTATTACCTTAACAAAATCTTTCAAAGCTTCATTGAGGGCTAGACATACTTCAGGAACAATTCTTGAAATAAGTTGGCTTGAAACTTTGAATAGGTAGTGTAAACTACGAAAGCTATCGCCAGTAGCTAGGTATCTTAGTGTCAATGCGAGACGAATTTTTACAGGTATTGCTTCCCGCCAATCTGTATCCTGTTTTGCAACTATAGGTGATACTTTTTGTATCAAAAACTCAAAATCGCTGTTTGACATCCTCACGAAGTTATCGAATTCACCAGATGGTTCAGGCAGCTTTTCAGCTAGCTGATTATCCATAGTAAGCCTGAAAAAAAAAATTATTTTAATTATACTGATTTATAAAATAACTAAAAGTTTAAAGAAAATTAAATTTAAGCAGTTACTTACTTAGTCCTGTTGCGATGAATAGTTAACATCCACCATCTTCTTCTACGCCATTTCCTTTTAATAACTTTTTTTTTGTACACATTAAGAAAATAATTGTACGTGCTAAATAAATATATAGCTGCTGCGGCTAAAGCTTCCACGTCCATTTTGTTGAACGCTAAAGATCACAACTGAACATCGCCATTGTGTAGATCCTTTTCAACCATCGCCTGGCCATTTTGCTGGACAAGCGCTGGCCCATCATGTAGAGGAGTCATTAAAATAAAAATGTATATATCAATTTGAATTTAATTTAGAGCATAGCAAGGAAAAAGCAAAAGGTTTGCGGACAGATCGAGTCGTAAGAAGAGAATTTCAAGAAGTAAAAAGTGCATTAGGCCCAATCACTGAGCAAAGTTCGCGACTCTCTAGTTCGTTAAGTAAATATAAAGAATATCGCGTAAATCCCTTAAAACACGTTCAGTAGAGTTATATTTAGGAATAAATATATTCATCGTTTAAAAATCATTCTCTTATAATTTAAATATCACTAGTTATCGACAAGAAGCTGTGAAGTCAAACCCCAGACTCCACAGTACCTACATATAAACCAAACAACATACTGTTAGTTATTTGAAATTGTATGTTTTTGCACCTTTAACGAGATTCTAATTATATAGAATATAATTCTAAAAGTCAGTGGGCAAATAGTATGGGAGAAAAACCTACGGCGGATAGAAATGAAATTGTGAGTATATATAGATAAATATCTCTAGTTTACCATGCTTCCTTTATTATGGGCTGTGGGAATTTCGTAAAAAAAAATACCTATTTATATTTCAAGAGGTTACAATTTGTTGCTGGTGCTTAGCCCAGGATAAGAAACAAACTTGACCTCTCTGAAATGATAGCTTCCCATTGTAAATAATATCAGTTCTTTATAAGTTGACTGCGAGAAATCTATAAAATCCGGATTTCTTCCATTTAGTGATATCGAGGAAAGTGAGATGTTCCTCCGACACAAAGGGTAATTCTCCGACCAGGCAAGGACCTGACCACGCCTGGTAAGGCTTGGCTCTATGGTTGGCGTTAGGATCTTGTATGTATGTTAACCAGCGCGCGAACTTCACTTTTCACACTTCACACTTCGCTTACATTTTAAACCAGGTATAATTATCCTTACTAAATGCCATCTTCATGACGAATTCATTGTTATACCCTTGGATGATTATGAGTGCGCCTTTTCTAAAGTTTATCTTAACAAAAACCCTTCTGACGCATAATGACCAAAATGGTTAGGATTTTTTTCGCATATTGACGCATTTGTAAAATGACATATTCGCATTAGAACCAATTCGCAAATTGACATATCTGCATTTAGACCAATTTGAAAAATGACCAATATAAATAATAACGCACAATGACGCATTCGTAAAACGACACTGTCTGTCTATAGTAGTTGGGCACAGATATCTTATATAGGTACTATAGTCGCGACTATATATATGTGTATTTATGGTATTGGTGTGCTTGTATTTAAACCTATGATGTAAATTCATGAAACTACTGGCCACTTGAAAGTTTATCTATCAAAACTGAGCTACAGACAATAGTATGACAGACAATAGTTTTATCGTTTTCCTTGGGGAAAATAGTATATTATTATTGTAATAGTAATTAAAATGCAATTTACATTAAATCAAAAAGGATTTCCATCTTTACTGTGGAATGGTTTTCGTTTTAATAAAAATACCAGAACAAATTTTAATACTACCACTATATGGAGATGTGTGAAACGACAAATTTGTTCAGCATCCATAACATTAGATAGTGAACAAAATATAATCCGATCGAGTGTTCATTCGTGTGTACCGGATCATAAAAAGAACAAAGTATTTCAACTGCGTGCAGAATGCAAGAAGAAGGTTTGTGAGGACTTAAGTTCAACAGTACAAACTATAGTTGAAAACACGTTTGAGTCCCTTAAAGAGTCTGCAGAATCAGCTGAATATGTTCACTACATTCCCTGTACCAAAGAAATTCAGGATTCTTTGTACAGAGCTCGAAAAAAATTTCTAAACACTGATAGCTTAAAGTTTACAAAATTAGAAGATGTCTCAATTCCCGAGGTCCTTGGTAAAAACTTTTTGATTTCTGAAGATGGTGATTCTAGCAAAATATTAATATTTTGTTCCAAAAATTCAAGAAACTATATTAAAAATACAAAATTAGACTACTTCGGCGACGGCACTTTCAAGTGTGTCCCTTCGCCATTTTTTCAACTTTATACAGTCCACGTTGATTTGGGATCGACACCTACATCAACAAACGTTGTCCCGGTGATCTTTGGCCTTTTACCAGATAAAACTGAAGATACATATTTACGCTTTTTTAATTTGTTGAGGGATGCATTACATGTCAAGGTGAAATCTTTTAAATGCGACTTTGAAGTAGCAGCAATTAATGCAGTCTATAAAATATTTCCAAATTGCCAAATATCTGGATGCCAGTATCATTTTTCAAGAGCAATATGGAAAAAAGCCAAGGAGATTAAATTAAGCAAATTTAGATCAGGACGTAAAATAGTAAGATTGGTCAGCTATATACCTCTATTGGCCGCTGATCGTATCTCGGAAGCATGGGATACAATTTTGACTTTGGCCCCAGATAATGAAGAAATGATGTTATTCAAGAAGTACTTTGAACGACAATGGCTTACAGTAATTTCCCCGATGTTATTAAGCTGTAACAAATTACTACATCGTACCAATAATTGTCTTGAAGGGTGGCACCACAGATTGAATGCTAAAATGGGATTACACCCAAGTTTGTATAGATTTATTTTTAAACTGAAAAAAGAATCACAGTTTTATGATCATCAAATAACAAAATCGTTATTTTGTGTGCCCAAAAAGAATCGCAGAAAGATTGACATTGATTTCGATATATAACTATCTATATTATTGCGTCGACTGGAAAAAAAACAAATAAGTTGTATACAATTTTTGAGAAAAATAATTTATATTCGTCTAAAATTCATTTAACTAGCTTTTATAGGGTCGGGGAGGCATTCATGGGGTCGCCCCCCTATACATGTTACTCCAAAGCTTTATTTTCACTGTACCTATCTAAGATGATAAATATTTTGTTTAAGTCCTTCTATGGCTGTTAATTTTCACTATAAAAGAGTAAGTAAATGTTTTGTTTAAAGGAATAATTTTAAATGTTTTTGCCTTTTTTTTTCTACCTGTGAATTACTCTTAGAGATGGCATTATGCGTATTGTACATATTGCGTATTTAAAATTAGTCAATACGCGTGTTGGTCACTATGCGTATATGGCGTTATGCGTATTGTACATTTTGCGTATATGTCAAAATGCGTATTTATGATTAGTCAATACGCGTGTTGGTCATTATGCGTCAAAAGGACAAAAACGATGGGATTGTTGTTTATTATAAGTCTGAGCTAAGCGTGTCTGTAGTGGAGCCAAATTTTTAGGATGTTAGCTGTTTATTGATACAAATTGCAAATATGTATAATATAATACCAATATACAGGTCACCATCTTTTTATCACTTAGACAACTTCCTTAATTGCCTAGAAAAAAATTTAAATACGCATAAAAATGGTCAAATTGACGGAGATGTTAATCTGGATATTAAAGATACTAGTACCGATCCTCGTGCCGAGGTGTATCTTTCTCTCACAACTCACTATGGTTATATCCCTGATCATAATTTCCCTATTAGAGTACTAAATTGCTTAGACCATTGTATGTTTAAATCTAATAACGTTCTTCCCTTGCAGTACGGTCGTGTGCCACTTTAAAATAAAAGATCACAGTACAGTCTTATGTAGCTTAGGACATCAAAATACATTAAAACTTCAGAAAATAAATAATTCATAACATAACATAACTTCACGCCTGTATCTCCGAAGGGGTAGGCTTAGATGTGTATTACACACCCACGATTCGCCGGTTATGTTAAGGTCCCAATGTAATAGGGGGTGAGCCTATTGCCATCTACCGGGCACATTATTAAGCGAGCGATAATTAATATTTATTAATGTACACATAACTACGAAAAGTCAGAGGTGTGTGCCCGGGGCGACTGGGGATCGAACTCGAGACCTCGTCTCAGCAGTCCGTTACGTACGCCACTGGGCTATCGTACACACTATATATTGAATAATTATTAATTTATATATTTATATATATAAATAAATACTTATTCACATACAAAAATCGATTTAAAAAAATTAGAGATATATATCAACGACACTGACTGCAAAACTATTAAAAAAGTCAGCAGTTCTAAGATAGTGATTAAAAAATGGATTAGACCACACCGGGTTTATTAAAATGCATTAGAAGTCGCGATGTGTTACACAGGAAAGCCAAAAAAGGCCTCATAATGAGATACTGCAAGCAGAGTATAAAGCGTACAGAAACCAGTGTATAAATATCCTACGAAATTTTAAATATGATTATAATACAAAACAGCTGTTAGTAAAAACAACATTAAAAGACCTGGGATGCAGTCAAAAACATTTGTAATTTGAAAAATGCCGAGAAAGAAAACGATGAATTGGTAACACTAAAGCCTGATTCTAAGGAGTCATTAAATTATACCAACAATTACTTCAGTACAATTAGTAGCTTTTAGCAATTAGAGCTAAAGAACTTTTATCTAAACTAAGACAAACAGAACATAACTTAGTGAGTAAAACCACGGCTGCTCCTAATAACTTTACTGGATCTTTATTCTTTGCTCCAAATGATGAAGTGGGAATAACTAAATTAATTGGCACACTTAAATCCAGCTTTGCCATTGGACACGATAAAGTAAGTAATAGCATCTTAAAGCACATAAAAAAGTATATAGCGAGTCCCATAGCAAGGCAGGCAATTTCAAAGAACCTGCTAATTAGGCCAATCTCACTACTCAGTCTAAGGTATTAGAGAAAGTGGTCCCGAGCTGGCTAGGGCCAGGGCGGCGGTGTCGTGCGGTGTTCCACAGGGGTCGGTCCTAGGGCCACTCCCTGTGGAACATCGGATACGACTGGGTGCTGCGCGGTGCGTTGCTCGAGGGTGTCAGCATAGTTTGTTATGCTGACGACACTCTCGTTATGGCGCGGGGAGCAACTAACCGAAGCGCGGCACTAAAGGCCACGGCAGGAGTTGCTCAAGTCGTGGGTCGAATACGGCGGCTGGGACTCGAGGTGGCTCTCCACAAATCCGAGGCTATGTGTTTTCACGAGCCTCGGAGGGGGCCACCTGCGGGAACCAGCATAACCGTAGAGAGTGTAAGCATCGGCATTGAGCCCACGATGAATTATCCTTGGGCTCGTACTCGATAGCCGATGGGACTTCGGACCTCATCTCCGAAGTCTGGTCCCGAAACTGAGGGGGGCTGCGGCCGCGCTATCGCGGCTGATGCCCAACGTTAAGGGACCCAACGCCCCCACTAGGAGACTGTACCTGGGGATCGTGCGGAGCATGGCCCTGTACGGGGCCCCCGTATGGGCGGAGACTCTGGCGGCCCACAACGTGACTGTCCTAAACAGCCCGTAAAAAAAAAATTGAGAAAGTGGTTAATAACAGATTCATAAAATATCTGGAAACAAAATGTCTACTAGTTGAGAAACAATTTGGCTTTCGCTGTTGCAAATCTACGGAGGATGCAGTCACAAATCCAGTTGATTTTGTTACTGACAGTTTAGACGCAAAAAAGAAATGTATTGGCGTGTTCCAGGATCTGGCCAAGGCGTTTGCCACCGTGTCTCGGCCCATACTACGAAAAAAATCTTGACTTCCTTGGATTGAGAGGTCTAGCCCTGGAGTGGTTTATATGAACGATCTTTGCACCCTTAAATTAACAAATGGTAGAATATTTGCGTTCGCGGATGACACTGGCATTATTTTTTATGGTAAATCATGGCAAGAGGTCGTTCCTGTAGCCCAGGGGGGGGCTTGCAGACATTAGTTTCTGGCTGCGCCACAATTTACTAACCCTAAATACAGCCAAGACAAAATATATCACCTTCAGAGTGACGGAAAGATCTGCACCTAATATATATATTGAGATTAAACTTCACAGTCGCAATGAGAGTGACAGTCGTGTTTGTGATGTTTTATGTCAATGTGATAAACTGGAACAAGTTGAGAATGTAAAATATCTGGATGTTGCAATAGACCAACGACTCACATGGACAACCCTAATAGATACACTACGTAAAAGACTCAAGAAGCTCACCCACATTTTCAAAAATAAATCTTATTGCTGATGGTGATTTGATAAGATTGATGTATATGGGTATATGTCAAACTATCTTGAGTTACTGTGTGGTGATATGGGGTGCTCGGTCAAAAACTAACCTGATGAAATAGGAACGTGCACAACGAGCTATACTAAAGATAGCATACAAAAAACCATGGCGCTATCGTACTGATTTTCTCTATTCCGATTGCAAATTTTTGAGATTGAGGCAACTATACAAAGCTTCTACAATTTTAAAATATCACAAAAATGCTAAGCGACTGGCTCGTGTCAGATATAGAACATTGAAATGGGGCCGACCAGAAAGTCATTTGTCCTTCGCACAAAGATCTTTTAAATTTATGGGACCTTATCTTTACTCAAAATTGTATCACTACAACAGATCTACTTGTAAAGCTACTATTTTCAATTGGTTACATAGTAAGGGCTAAATGATACCGAAGATATATTGCAGATTACTCTATAGTAAGTACATACATACACGCGCACCCACCCGCACACACGCACACACACACGCACACTAACACACACACACACACTCACACACACTCACATACACACACACACGCATGCACGCTCGCGCGCCTACGCGCAGGGTATAATACCTTTCTATTTCTTCATATGTAAAACACTCATTACGTTATTATCTTATGATGTTCGTTCTATTGTCGTAAAGGATTGAAGGTGATTAGACCCCACGACAAGATCGCTAGTTCTATAGTCTAAAGTTGAATTGGTCCTGTGAAGATTAGAAATATAAATATACATCAATTTATTTATTCAATGTAAAAATCGTTTGTAACATTGTTAGTGTTTAGCTACTTCTGAGGTTTTGTCATTTATAATGTTAATAAACTGCTCGATGTATACACTATCTCCATACTAAGTAATTGCCGCCGTGTTTTTAATTCCGTCATTATATTTCGCATAGCTACATAGAAATATGTGGGGTGGAAGAGCCCTTTAGTGAATTTATTCTCTTTGAAAAGTCGTACCAGTTTCTTTTTAAGTAATATAGCAACGTTTTATTTTATAATGAATAAGTAATTTATTCAAGATCTTTATGAGGTAAAGACTTGAATCAATAATATACCCTACAACATTTATAATGTATTTATACACTATGCGCGTATTTGCAGCCACCCTGCCATCCTTTTGTGATCTAGTACCAGCCTAGCCTAAAGTTGTTTTGCATTTCGAATATAATATAAATAATACATAATGTACCTATAGACACATGGCTATTATATTACTTATCCATTATTTTCAGAAAAAGGGGTTTATTTTATGTATTTATTGATATCTCTATATTATAAATTTCTCAATAGGTTTTAATCAATATTCATGAATAAATGCAGTTAGTTCTAAATTATATTTTGGATGTAAATTTTTATTCGTAGATTTTTATAATATATTCATTTATATTTTCTGTATATTTCAATATTATCTTCCTTTTAATTCGTGCCAACCCTGATGGTTAAGAAGCGGCTACCTAGACGGCTAACTAGAAATATTACCAAATCTAATATCAGCCTTCCTGGCTGACATTAGATTAGCCATACATTTTGTTTCTAATTATAGCCCCATCAATTTCCATTTCTGTGAAAGAAGAAAATTTTAAATGCATTCAGAATATCATAACTTACATTGTCTAAAGTAATATACACTCGACTCATTAAGTGTGGAAAGGGAATAATGCCAAATAAAGCTTACTGATCTGTCTTTTTGAATAAACTTCCCCTGCCATGTGGATCATCTAGTCGCTATTCCTTTAATTAATATTTGTAGTCTAGTCAGCAAAAAAGGGGTAGATTCGTATATGACATAGGTAGAAATTTAAAGGAAAATCTTTTGTAACTTCCCAATTTTTCATTTTCTTCTTCATGATGTCCCACTTTGTAGAATTAAACTCCAATTTGTTGTTTTATGTTGAAGTCCCTACTGCTTCAAAGTCACGTTGTACTTAAAAGGTATCGAGTTTGTCAAATCATTGTAATCACTAAGTACAGCCGCCACATTTCAAAGTAGGTTTTTATTTATCAACTTAAAATTATAACTATTTAAACTACTTTTTCAATTAGTCCACAAACCTGTAATTTAAATTGTATCAGTATGCAGTAGTAGTAGTAGTAACTTTGTTTCCAAAATTAAAAACCTAAGTGACCCCACGGTCACTTAGGTTTTTAATTTACTTCCTTACTTCTAGGTATCCACATACCTAGAAGTAAGGAAGTACTTTCTCATACTGCCCAGTCCAAATGATAAATTCAATCTATTTCAAATCTTTATTTATTAAACAGGTCACGGGCAGTCGGGCCCTTTTAATATGGACCTGCCAACGTGATAAATTTGTAATTTATTATTCATAATGACCGGCCCATACTAATACGGCTGGTTAATCAATTTGTCCGCAATAATACATAGAAGTTTGTGATTATGCTGATGAGTAGGATCACCGGATCTCTATTGGTAGGGGAATAAGATCACCAATCAAATCGTCGATGTTGCGAGTGTTTATACGGCCGCCTGCAGAAAAACAAGTTGGAAGTGCTTATGCCGCCCGGAGACGACTTGCTTTCATATTGTTGCAGTTATTTCTGCAACCTATTTCATCGTATCTGAAAAACTCGCTATGAGATGTGTGAAATTGGGATATCAATGAGTGCAGCCAATCGTCATCCCACCGTGAATCCAGGTTGCACCCAAAGCTTGCACTTTTGAGCCGGGGTTCGCTCTCTTATGCTTTTACTTGGCTTTTAGGGTAGCGACTGCTGTCTGAGTAAAGTCGCTCTTCATAATTAATTTAACATAATACTAATTTACCATTAGGATGGGTAAATACGTCAAATAACGATACCATGCTTCAGTGATGTCGAACGCCTCCTCAATGTTAAAGAACGTAGACTAATTTAATTAATTATCTTTATTCTGCCTAACGATCTAAGCGAAAAAAATCGGTCAAGTGCAGTTTGAATTGCCCCACCGCAATTAGTGTTCCTACCGTGAATAAGTTACAAAACGGAGTTGCAAAATAATGTTTATTTTCTAATGTTTGTTTTATGTACTACGTTTAATCGAAACTGTACTAACTTTAACATTGAGATTTTTTCCAGTAGGCATTCAGAGGGGTGAACTGTTCTAAATTTACAGGTGTATAAATAAATATTGTTGTTAGTCAACGGTAAAAGTTCTCTATTTTTATTTTAGGTAGATTTCGATGAAATCGATCTACCTTTATTTTTTTTTTTTTTTATCGTGCGGAAATCCCTTCGGATACCCCCCCGCCGGGCAGCGGGGGCGGTTATGTCGGGCTTGCACCGACTAAAACCGCACGCCGTCTCGGGTCTTCAGATGCCGGGGTGTAAGGTTACCCATAGAGCATATCCCTCGCACCCCGGCTGACCCTGGGCCATCTCACCACTAACAGCATCGCTCATCCTGTCTCCTCTGAAAACAGAGGAGTACGGAGAGCGATGTGTTCCCGCCACGTTGGGTATTGGCCGACGATCAATGCCAACCCTATGAAGGGGTGAAGGGGAAGCCATTGACCGCCGCCCAGGGTGTACCGGCCGCTCCGATTCCGTTCCCCCCGGACTGCAGCGGGATCGGAATCGGAGCGACACTCGAGGAGGTTACCCAACACACACCCCGAAATCGATCTACCTATTGGTTTCTTGACTACTGTCGAATTAAAAAAAAAATCTTCATAGGAGGTCTAGTTATGACCCCCTGAGTCCGAAATTACCACTGGTCAAAAAGTTTATATTTATATATATATGTATGTATGGTTCCACTTCTCAAAACTTGCGGCACTCTCACGGTCGCATTTTTGCCCCGATCGCTTTCAAACTGCGGTCAAAAATTGCTTGGGTGTAAACTTAGTTTAAGTTCGTGAACGGGTGGAATCCGGCCTAAGGGGACGGTAGGGCCTCACTTTTAGTGAAATCAGTTTTTCCTCAAAATTTCACGTTCCATGAAAGATATTCGAACCGTTCTAATTTTATCCCATAGTATACATGAATACTAACAACTTTTAATTATAAACCTATAAGATTAAACCTTTAACTAAAAGTGGAGTGGGGAAAAACCATAATTTTTCGGGAAAAAAATCATAACTTCTAACCGGTGAACATTCTTGGCGTCGGAAACATTTTTAATCGATAGGCCATTTTTAAGTCTAAAATAAATGTCTGAAAAGTTTTTCGCTAAAAGTTACCGTTTTCGAGAAAAAAAAATTAAACATGTTAAAAATGCGCTTGGCAGGGGGAACTTCACGAAATATTGTTTAAAGTTCGTCCGTAGTTCTCTAAATAAAATAATATTAATTGCTTCACGAAATCTACCTGTGCGTTCCCCCTGCGGGAACGGATTTTTTTATTTGTTTAATCTTAGAAAAAAATACATTTCATGTAATGAACTACCTAGTAGTAGTATAACGTATACCAACAGGGTTTATTATACCACATTCATTGCTGAGTCGCTTACTACTATAATATTTACAAACCTTGTGTGCATTGGAATACATGCACCAAATATTATTAATATAATAAATGTAAAAATTATAATCCTCAGAGGGCAAAGTTAATATTATATAACTGTCGATAGTAGTTCCACTATGATTAATATGATTATAATGTTTTATGTGGAGGCACGGGAGCGCTCCCGCTAAGACGAGACAACGAAAGTGCAGGGCATTACTTACATTTTCCCGTAGCGTCTCGCCGTAATTTTGTACCATTATAAATTTGGTCTCGAGAGTGCTAGAAAGTCAATATTTTTAGGATATAATGTCACTGACTCACTGACTCATCAAAACTTTTAGATACTGCCTGAAGTCATATGTAGAAAAGTTGTTATCATTCGTAAAATTCACGTAGATACTCCTATGGGCTTATGAACAGTAAGTTATTCACTAACTGGGCGATAATTTTGTGTCAATTGTACTTTGAATGAAGAAACGGCCAAGCCACATATTAAGATATGATAATTAACTTTTTTTGACAGTGCAGTATATATAGGGTTTCCCACTGGTGACCGAAATTCATTTGATCATTTGACGTGTGACCGATAAAACATTAGGCCATTCTACTACTGATCGAATGAACAATTGACCAAAAGAGTTTTTATCGAACAAACATTTAATATTTTTACTACTGATCGAAGGAACGTTTGGTCGAAAAACAGTTGACTAAAGAATATTTTAACAACCACCAAAAAGCGACTAGCTGGCTATCAAAATCCTACTTTCCGGACTAGTGGTTCCGGCGCTTCGCTTGGGATCACAGTTCTAACCTAACCTAACTCAGAAGCTATATTGAATATAGGTACTGCACCAACTGGTTCTAAAACAAGCTAAACTTGTGCTGTGGATATGACAACGGGTAGAACACTTTATTTTTTTAAATAGAACATTCTAAAAAATAAAGTGTTACTTGTTACTTTCATTCAATTATTATTCGTTCGTTAAACTTAACTTTTAATAAATAGTTTAAAAGTAAATTTCATCAATGAAATCAGAAGTAAAAATACCAAAGGTTTGTTTGTTAAAATATTCTTTTAAACGTTCATTCGATCAGTAGTAAAAATACCAAATGTTTGTTCGATAAAAACTCTTCTGGTCAATTGTTTATTCGATCAGTAGTAGAATGGCCTAATGTTTTATCGGTCACACGTCAAATGATCAAATGAATTTCGGTCACCAGTGGGAAACCGGTATATATAGGTATAATTAATATTCTCGGCATTACTTTACATGAAAATGATTTTATTTAAAAATAAAAGTATTTTGTTGATAAAATAACGTGATTACAACCATTATCATCGAGCACCAGTCGCTTTTTAACAATATAATGAATATTTTGTTCCTATTCTATTTTCTAATTTCAAACTCATTTACAGTTATTTTTTACTTTGGTCTTTAAAATTAAAACAAGTATTTTTGTTTGATTTTAACAAAAAAAGAATTAAGTATACGTACCTTTTTTTTTTCGTGCGGAAATTCCCTCGAATAACCCACCGCCGGCTAGCGGGGGCGGTTATGTCGGGCTTGAACCGACTAAAACCGCTGGCCGTCTCGGGTCTACAGATCATGAACACGAAATGACATGCACACTCGGCAAGAATATACTTATGTTCAGTGACTACAATATCATACCGAGTGGCCTTCTCAGATCGCTGGTTGCCGATTTCCGTAAGCACGAGTAGAATCTGTATATATAACTTTTTTCACAGCTTTCCAGAGTTCAAGGCTACATCCTTATTTCATACATACAAAACCTCATAGTCATTGCGCCACACTGACATAGGCCCGCGGCCGCCGCGCAGCCGCCGCGTCGTTCGTTGAAACGTTGAACAAAAAGAAGCAAGGGATATTTTAACTACTTAAATAAATAAAATGAAGACTCATGGGAAAAAATAAATTCCAAATAAATTGAGACATTATTTTAAGACTAGTTGTTGCCCGCGACTTCGTACGCGTTAAGTTCGGAATAGATCAAGGTATGTTTATTTCTGCAGTCTCGATAATAACACGTAAGTATTAAGTTATTTTATTTAACGGGCAGGATGAGGTGATTTAGTACACTCATATTACATTGACTACCCGTTCGAAACTAATAGAGAAATATGTAACATCGAAATCACTTCTGCCCGATCCCTAATATAATAGCGTGATGATAGTCATTATGAAATGCTTATGCGTCTCTAATCAACTATCTTTTATACGTGGGTAACTAGTAAAATATAAAATCTCGAAACTCCACTAGTTTCGAGATTTTACATTTTACTACTCATTACCTCTAAGGTATATAGCATGATGAGTTATAGTGCGGATTTGACGATATCTAAATTCTGCTGAACTACAAAATTTTGTAAAGATCTACCTTGTAATAATAAAGTGGTCATCAATAATAGTTAAGACCGATTTTGCTCTACTGCTCCTATCATACCTATAATAGAGTGATAATATATAGCGCAGTTTATGCCCTAGAAGAATGTTCATGCCAATTCATGTCAATTTCAGCCAAATCTGTTAAGCGGTTTTCAAGTGATGTTGTGAGAGAAAAAAGTAGATACTACCTACAGCTCCCCCAAACCAGGGCAAGACGGGGACACCGTGGTTCCCAAACCCGAGGGGACCATCTCGAAACCGGAGATGGCCTAGGGTCAGTGGGGTGCGAGGGATATGCTCTATGGGCAACCTTACACCCCGGCGTCTTAAGACCCGAGACGGCGTGCGGTTTTAGTCGGTTCAAGCCCACATAACCGCCCCCGCTGGCCGGCGGGAAGGGATTCCCGCACGAAAAAAAGAAAAAAAAGGTACTACCTACAGCATTTCGAGGTGCGAGGGAAACTCTTGGTTCGAGGGAAATTATTTATGGGCAACCCTTCAGACACAGGTATCGGAGGGGATATCCGCACGAAAAAAAAAATACCCGGCTGACATTACATACCTACTTGATTACCCCTGAAGATGACCTTGAACCACATAATTAAAAGTACATGCAAAATAATTAAACGTCAACGTAAAATAATTAAAACATGTGTATTGTGACGTTACCTTCATTGTGTTCATTGTGTTCAATGCTCATTACACAATTTAAAGCAACATCGCTAATTAGCAGTAGTCGTGACATGATTTATATTTTAAGGTATACTAAGTACACATGTTAGTATACTTTTAAATCAGGGTACGAGAATTTACTACTTTGGGTGTATACCTCACCTGCGAGCCCGTACACCGATTAACTGATGCGGCTCTGGTGCAGGTTCTCGGTCCCATAAACACCAAGATAAGCCACATAAAGCAGAGAATGCGTAGGAGAGTGGACCCCGAGCTCCACAGTAAAAGCTTTAGATACAACCGTGATTAACGCTGTGATGATGATGATGATGATAAAGTAGCTGAATACCTAACTGTATTCTTCAATGATAATTAGATACGGCACTGGCACCTAATAACGGTTACTCAAAATTACCCTAATTAGCCTATATCAACGCAAGCACATAAATTACATATTAAAGCAACAGCATTCTTAATACCATAGCGAACCGGTGGGACATCCCTATATGGGGTTATTGGATGCGTAAAAATAAACCTATAGCGTAGGTCGTAATTGTAAGTAGGTCTTAGTAGTTTAAATAAAAATAAATATTATAAATAATTACTAACATTACTTAATTACAAACGTCTGAAACACAAGTTTCCGATGGACCACGGCCAAACAGCTCGGAAGCAGTATATTCTACATGCAACGCCGGCCGTGAAAGCCTTAAGATTTATATTACTTTATAAGTTTTATGTATACCTACTAGCAAAATCGACCAACGTCTGAAAAAATAATCAACTACATCAAGTCTCCTCCAGAGGGGTGTACTACGTGAGTTCGACAAATGGAAGTGCGATTAACGATTGTGTGACAAAACTGTACTGCGACTCACCATAGTTCGAATGCACGCTAGTGCGACACACTGTAGGTCGACATTACTCTAGTGCGACAAACGATTGTGCGACAAATCATTGTCGCATTACCGTAGGAGTAACAACAATGGTTTGATTTGATGTAATATGAATTTACATACTCTTAGTGCTTTTCTTACATCACTGAAATCGGCAGGGTTAGGTTAGGTCAGAACTGTGACCACAACAACAAGCCAGATAAATAACACAAATAACATGAAAAAAATAATGAGAACCCCCTTTACATTTGCAAAAAAATATGTTCTGTGGACTTTTAACGCCATCTAGTACAACACAAACGATTGTCGCACTAGAGTAATGTCGACCTACAGTGTGTCGCACTAGCGTGCATTCGAACTATGGTGAGTGGCAGTACAGTTTTGTCACACAATTGTTAATCGCACTTCCATTTGTCGAACTCACGTAGTACACTCCCTCCAGAGTTTGGGAAGAGCTTTATATCCACCGATCCTGGTATCAGGTAAAGGTAAGTATCACTGTTTCAAAGGTAAAATACTATATTTATTATGTCAAATAAATAATAATTCCGAATTAAGCGTTATCTGTTTCGAATCATAATAAAAATATTTCGTGTAGCCATGGACACCGTGATCGGTGGCTAATAATAGAAATATAATTTTTGAGTGAACCGGATCCCGGTATCCGTGGATACAACTCGACGTGATCCGTGGACAATTTAAACTGATACCAGGGTCGGTGGAGACAAGTCCGGGAGAGACGGCAAGATAGTCTGGCAAACTGGGCGACAGTCGGCCGGGGCGTTAGGGCGATTGGCAAAGAAACCTCTGGACTATATTATTATAGTTCCCGCTACCCATGTGAACCTATTCCAGGATTCAAAAGTATTATATGTGTTATTCCAGCTGTTAGAGCGTGATAGCGTAACGAGCATCGAAACATACAAACATCTTAATAAACTTTCACATTTATAATATTAGTAGGAAAAGTTGGATCAGCCGAACACTGTAGGTGGTGCAAACGTTAGTAAGACACGGTAACCGCTTACCATCAAGTAATCCTTATTTCATATACTTCATTCGTTAAATATTTAAAAAAAAACAGCCATTATATAGGTACTTACTATTTCCTAACCAGAATTACGTGATAACGAGAGAATCTATTGTGTTGCCATTGTTGCTCGACAACGGAAAATATAACTCGTTTTAGATAATCTAATACTCTATTAGATAAACAAACAAACAAGTATATCTTGTATATTAGATTCTACTTTACACATTACTAGCATCGCCTCGCAGTTTCACCCGCGTAAGCCCTGATCCTGTGGGAATATCATTATAAAGGTTTATATGTTGCTCAGGGATAATGTAGCATTCTAATAGTGAAAGAATTTTTCAGTTCAGTAGTTTCCGAGTTTATCGATTACATACAAACAAATCTTTCCTCTTTATAGTTATTTAATAAATAATAATATAATATTGATAGATCCGGCCATCTCTAAAATCAATGAAGTACTGGCATTGTCGGGATTTATACCAAAACGAGATTGATCGTGGATTGTTCTACATGCAATGATGAATTAAATAAATTTATTTTCGGGGCGAAAGACGAATAAAATGTGAGTATATAATTAATTCTATGTTCGAAGCGAAGCTCGTATGGTGAATGCGAAACTCGTAGCAATTTTTAAGAGAGCTCTAGATATTCTACTTAGAAGATACACAAACATAATATTAGATATACCCAAGCTATAACTTCAAAATCTATAGACAAAAATAACTTCCATAGCCGGGCTGCTCCAGAATCGATGACGATGTCGTAAAATCCGTGTACCCTCAAACCGTACCTTTAAAGTATGTATTTGCATTTAGCAAAGATACGCGACTAAACTACGAGTAGCTAACAGTACAAACTCCAGTACAAGATCCGTGATCGAAATCTAAATAAAGATGAGAGTATATTGCGCAATAATATTATCAGTAAATCTAATATTTGTATATCCGATTATCATCGTATCTAAATTATTTCAATACAAGTGTTAGAGCAGGTGCTACAGGTTTATGAGTTTGCAAAATCCAGAGGGCCAATAATCTGCGACCCCAGTTAACTACAAAACACATCTTGCCGCCAGGTGTGATGGTCCTATTCTGCCTTTTTAGGGTTCCGTTGCCAAATGGCAAAAAACGGAACCCTTATAGATTCGTCATGTCTGTCTGTCTGTCCGTCCGTATGTCACAGCCACTTTTTTCCGAAACTATAAGAACTATGCTGTTGAAACTTGGTAAGTAGATGTATTCTGTGAACCGCTTTAAGATTATCACACAAAAATAGAAAAATACATTAAATTTTGGGGCTCCCCATACTTAGAAATAAAACTCAAAAAAAATTTTTTCATCGAACCCATCCATACTTGTGTGGTATCTATAGATAGGTCTTCAAAAATAATATTGAGGTTTATAATATAATTTTTTTCTAAACTGAATAGTTTGCAAGATAGACACTTCCAAAGTGGTAAAATGTGTCCCCCCCCCCCCTGTAACTTCTAAAATAAGAGAATGATAAGACTAAAAAAATATAATGATGTACATTACCATGTAAACTTCCACCGATAATTGGTTTGAACGAGATCTAGTAAGTAGTTTTTTTTAATAGGTACATCATAAATTGGGGTGTGTGTTGGGTAACCTCCTCGAGTGTCGCTCCGATTCCGATCCCGCTGCAGTCCGGGGGGAACGGAATCGGAGCGGCCGGTACACCCTGGGCGGCGGTCAATGGCTTCCCCTCCACCCCTTCATAGGGTTGGCATTGATCGTCGGCCAATACCCAACGTGGCGGGAACACATCGCTCTCCGTACTCCTCTGCTTTCAGAGGAGACAGGATGAGCGATGCTGTTAGTGGTGAGATGGCCCAGGGTCAGCCGGGGTGCGAGGGATATGCTCTATGGGTAACCTTACACCCCGGCGTTTGAAGACCCGAGACGGCGTGCGGTTTTAGTCGGTGCAAGCCCGACATAACCGCCCCCGCTGGCCGGCGGGGGGGTATACGAAGGGATTTCCGCACGATAAAAAAAAAAAAAAAAAAAGGTACATCATAAATTGTAAACTGCAATTTAACTTTCATTCAATCAACTCAAATATTCAAAAAAAAAAAAGTAGTTTATGCAACTGTCATATAAGAAGGGGTATTAAAACACGAGAGTCTGTTTATCGCGATAATAAGTTGACTCGAGTGTTTTAATACCTAAGTTATATTTACGTTAGTAACTATTTATTAATCTGTGGTTATATGCAGTTTCATACACTACTTTATCTTCACTCATAGGAAAAATTGAAATTAAACATAGTACGTAGACACGTAGGTTACAAGGAAGTAATTTAGCGTGCGCCATTTTTTTCCGCCAGTTCGAACTGCGCATGTGTGCGCCTTTTTTTCAATATTCAGCCTAAAACCTTAGACTTGTTTAATGAATAAAAAAGATAGCGGTGCTATAATGAGTTTTATGATACAGTTGGCGGTACTTTTTTTTTTTTTTTTACGTGCGGAAATCCCTTCGGATACCCCCCCGCTGGCCAGCGGGGGTGGTTATGTCGTGTCTCGACTAAAACCGCACGGTGTCCTCCCCAAGTGTCCGTTGCCGGGCACCCCGGGTAAGCCCTCGAAAGGATAACCCCAGGGTTGCCGGGGGACTTTGGCCGCCACCGCGGCCTCGCCTGGTGGGGTCGGGTTTTATCCCGCTTCGGTGATTTGGCAGGCGTGTGTAGGGCACACACGACACGCCTCCGCCACGGCCTGCTTCTGTAAGGACGGCGAGTCGGCCAACTGCCGTCCTCAGGCCCCGATCATGGAGGTCGGTAGTCCCGGGCGTAGATGAGTCTGCGGCGTCCTCGCCGCAGACTGCGAAACTCGGGGGGCAGGGTTCTTTCCCGCTCCCTCTCCGCCGTCTCTTTCGCGCGCATTACCTGCTCGCAGAAAGAGGCGGCGGCGTGCCACTTGCTCCCGTCGGAGACCACGGCCCTCACCATGGTCTCCAACGAGAGAACGTCCACGCCCAGGACCGCAACGAGATCCCGGCGTTGACTCGCCCACGACAGTTGGCGGCGGTACTATAATAAGTTTTATTTTTAATTTTATGTATATGCGTTTATAAGGTGCGTAGGTATGTATAGAATCGTCTTTGAATTCGTAATTCGAAATTTTCGATTTGAGTGTTGATAAACATTATTATGTTACCTGCTGCTACGGAACCCTTCATGGGCGAGTCCGACTCGCATTTTGCCGCTTTTTTTTACATTTTCAGTGCGTGTGATTGGTCTACGACAACGACAATATACCAAGTTGTAGATAATCTCTTGTTTGAAAAATTATCGTAGGTTGTTTAGAAACCTTTTTTTGGCCATCTGCAAAAGTAATTTTCTCTACTTTTGCCTGCGCTTACACGAGACTTTAAGGTCCACAAAAGCTGCAAAGTCTCCAAGTTTCAACTCTTCATATTAATTAAAACGACAAGTCATTACCATTACCCACAGGAAATTATTACATAAATAATAGGTAGGACCTATTTCAGGTATTTTTTATCCTTCTATCTGTGTTCAAATCTATCTAGTCGTTATTCGAGATTTTGCCATTCCCGCTTCCCATGGGAACCTATTCCAGGTGTACAATACTACGTGTTATTCCAGACAGTTATCTATCAATATAAGGTGTCATAAAATTAGGTCTCTGAATTTGGTGAGATGACTTGGTATCGACAAAATATGTGTTTGAAACAAAAAAAAATTAAAAAAAATTAAAATAAAAAACATTAAATGAAAAAAAAACATCAGCAGCGACCAGCGTCACGTGACGTGACGAGCCCGTGACGCACGTGGTAGGCGTGCAGTCCTTCTCCTCGCAGTATTCTCCAAGCGGATGTGTGGGAATTATAAATCGCGACCAGCGTCACGTGTGCTCGTCGCGTCACGTGCCGCTGGTCGCTGGTGGTGTTTTTTTTCTTTAATTTTTTTTTTATAATTTTTTTTTTACTCGCTATTTTTTTTGTTTCAAATACATATTTTGTCGATACCAAGTCATCTCACCAAATTCAAAGACCTAATTTTGTGACACCTTATATGTTAATAAGGTAAGTTGCGTTATCATTTGACTCAAAAGTGTTTTCAAAAACCCAGAATTTGGGACTCAAACACGATGATCCCAATGCCTACTAGCTACTAGAGAGTAATATATTTAAATTTAAATAAAACTAAATTTAACGGATTCTATCACGACTTATTAGATATATACATAATTATTTTATTATTACTAACACTGTTCTCAATATTTTGGTTGCTTTCCAGTATCATCACCATCGCTATAGTTTCCATGAAAATTACGCGCAAACTTTTGATTTTATTATTTATTAAAAGAAATATACCTTAATGGTGGCGGATTGTACCTACTTGCTGGTCGAAACGTCCGTCCGTACAACTAGTACGTACAACCTATAATATCATTGCGAAGTCATTCTCCGCTTTTTGCTCACATTTAGATACAGTCCTCCTAATACTGTGTAATTGTCCAAAATTAAACAAAAATGACCGTTATTGAAGGGTCTTACAGACATGATTAAGGCTCATCATCATTCATAATCTATTATTTATTTTTGCCTATTATTATTTATTATTTGTTTACATAGAAATAGCTAAGCTGAGAAGTTCCTTCTAGAATGTTAACTTACGACTCAATAATGCATCTATCTATCTACCTGCCCTTTTCCCAATTGTTCAGGGTCGGCTCAACATGTCCTTCTCCATTCATTCCTGTCACATGTCATTTCCTCAGTTACTCTCTTCCTTGCCATATCCTCTTTCACGCATTCCATGCATCTTTTGCACTCTACATTACTTTCATCTCTTCTCATGACATGTCCATACCATGACAGTCGCTCGCTTCTTAATTTTTCATTTACTGGTGCAACTTTGAAACTTCCTCTAATATACTCATTCCTTATTCTGTCTATTCTCGTCACACCATACATCTATCTTAACACTCGCATCTCTGATACATACAGTTTGTCTTTCATCCGTCGCTTTTAAGGCCAAACATGACGATCCATACAAGATGGCCGGTCTAATTATGGTCTTATAATGTATTCCCTTAAGCTTAAAGGGAAATTGGGGGTCGCATTTTGTGCCAGTTTTCATACACACAGAAATTTGAGTAATGTAGAAACAACATTATTTTTTTGTTCCACGGGTATAATTTTGAATAGTTGCCAGTTTAAGTTAAGTTTATTTTATTAGTCATCATCATCCGAGCACCAATCCTAGTTACTTTAAAAGTTTTCCACTTTTGAACTCGGGGATCGCTCTCCTACTTTTTATCTTGATTTGGCTTATCTTGGCTTTTGTAGGAGCGACTGCGAAACCTGCGCCAGAGCCTCATCCGTTAATAAACAGATGTACCGGCTAGCAAGTGAGGTTGGCTTGGGCCCCGAAGATCTTGGTGGGATCTTCATGCAGCCTCCGGAGTAGAAAGATACAACAGACATTTACATCTGTCCTTACACACTTCACTGGCAGCCTCTATTGTCATTAAACCTTTCATACAAGCTCGCCGGATTCGAATGCCTTGGCCATTAGAATTCTAATAATGAATAATGATCAAAAATGAAAGAATATAAAAAAAATTTAGTGATTGATTGCTAAATGGTTTAAAGTTCTAAGAATACATTGACTGCAAAGATAGCGGTATTTTTGAACTTACTTCACCAACTGCACCGAGGTTCATTGGTTCTTTCTCTAAATAGAATAATATTTTGTATGGTATTCCAAATCGGTGATTGAGAGATCTGTTTCTAGACACAAGGGTGGCTCACATATTAGGTGTAAGAAAACACCTTAGAATTTCGTACCTCAAAAGGAAAAAAGGAACCCTTTTAGAATCATTTCGTTGAATGTTTTTCCTGTCTGTCCGTCCAAAACCTTTATCTCAGAAACGCGTGAAAGTATCAAGTTGAAATTTATATAAAATACTCAGGTCTATTATGAAAAGCTCTAGGACTCGCTTGCGGCAGTCGACTCTTCAGCAGAAGTGGCCAGCTCATTGTCACTTCAATTTGCTTATTCTGCGATTTATATTGATATCTTCAGTTCCAAGTTGGATAACATTATTTAAAATGTTAATAGACGAATGTCAAGCAGAGTTCGCTCCTTAGCCCGCTGTAGGTATATAGGATATATATACCTAAAGGTAATTGTATGAAAGAAGAACATCTAATCGTAAAAATGCATAACAAAATACACATCTCGTTTATAAATAGGTAAGTAAGTATTATAATTCATTAAATGAACAACTTTACGGGGTATTTTAAAATATTGAAGGATTATTAAAAACAGTTAATTACATGTTTCAGCTTGGGTGGATTGTGTTACAGTTATTTTTTACATTTGTATTTTAGATAAATTTGAATTACGAATTAGTAAATGTGACCTAAACCTGAAGAATAAAATAAAGAATTCAATGCTAACATTTATTTTCTGAAAAACTTCGTCAATCGGACTAGTATCTACAGGAAACAACGTGTGAGTGATGACCTTATTTAAAACATTATAAAAATAGTATTAAAAAAGTATTCAACTTTAGAATCTGTACTATCTTGAAATTTAATTCTTTACCCAGCAAGAGTAATAACGGCAATTGATAACTATCCGCGCGAAGGTCGGTTATCGTTTTTTTTGTCATATCTCCGGTTCTACGTAACCAATTGCAATTAAACATACGGTAGATTTTAAGTCTTTTTTTTTTACGTAAATTGCAGTTTACGATTTATGACGTATTAAAAAAAACTGCTTGCCAGATGCCGTTCAAACCAATTTTCGGTGGAAGTTTACATGGTAATGTAAATCATATTTTTTTTAGTGTTAGTCTTATACGAGCAATACTCCATACAGGATCGAACCTGCGCTTGGTACAAGTCGAGTAATTGTTCCGGTGTGAAGTACTGTCGCACCTTCGACAGAATGCCCAGCTTTTTGCAGCCACTTGAGCTTTAGCCTCAATGTAAGACCTAAAATTGAGGGTGGATGTCAGAGTAACGCCAAGAAGCTCGAGGCGGTCGGTTATCGGCACGGATGCATTTCGGAACGTGGGGTTTGGCTGAAATTGACTTCGCTTGGCGGAGAAAAGACACGCCTGGATCTTAGTAGCATTGAATTTAACCAAGTTAGCATCACCGCAATCGGAGAGCGCTTTCAAGGACAAATTCAAACTCTCAACCATAGCCTCCCGGAGAGACCGGATCTGTCCCACGCTGGCTCCGGGGTTGGACTCGTAACTCTCGAATACTGTGCTGTCATCTGCGCACCCAAAAGTACCGGGCTTGAGTAGGTCGTTTATGTGCAACAAGAATAATGTAGCCGAGAGCTCGACCCCTGAGGGACCCCAGCGTTGATTGCTAATCGGTCGGATGTGCCATCAACGACCACTTGGATAGACCGATTCCTCAGGAACTCGGTGATACAAACACATAAGCCAGGGGGCAGGCAGTAGGACGGAAGCTTACCAATTAGGCTATCGTGCCAGACCCTGTCAAAAGCCTTCGAGATGTCGAGAGAAACGGCAACCTCCTCTCGATGGCCTCACTCCAAATGTGGTTGGCAACAACAAGAAGGTCCCCAGTGGAACGGTTGTGGCGAAAGCCATATTGCCGATCACTGAGGAGATCGTTCGCTTCGAGGTATGCCAGGAGCTTTTTATTCAGTAAACGTTCCATAGTCTTTCAGAGTATGGACGTTACTGAAATTGGTCTGTAATTGACACGGGCCGCCCGGCTGCCCTTTTTGGGCACAGGTTGCACGTTGGCTTGCTTCCATGCCTTCGGCACTTGATCGGTCTCATATGAGAGACGAAACAGCCGCGTCAAAATAGGAGGAATTCAATCTCGAAGAAACTCGAGGGTGTCAGCAAAACTTGTTATGCTGACGACACCCTCGTTATGGCGCGGGGAGCTACGTACTCAAGGTGGGGGGAATCCACCATTGCGGCGGTGAGGCCGATCATGAAGGAGTGGTTGGAGAGGGACCATGAGGACCTCTCCTATCGGATGTGCCAGATGGTTCCCGGATACGGGTGTTTCGGTAAGTATCTGTGGCGCATCCACCGGGAGACAACGCCGCAGTGCCAGCACTGCGAGGATCCTGGCGAAGACACGGCGCTCCACACGTTGGTGGAGTGCCCTGCGTGGGCGAGTCAACGCCGGGATCTCGTTGCGGTCCTGGGCGTGGACGTTCTCTCGTTGGAGACCATGGTGAGGGTCGTGGTCTCCGAAAGGAGCAAGTGGCACGCCGCCGCCTCTTTCTGCGAGCAGGTAATGCGCGCCAAAGAGACGGCGGAGAGGGAGCGGGAGAGAAGTCTGGCACTCGAGTTTCGCACAGTCTGCGGCGGAGGACTCGCCGTCCTTACAGAAGCAGGCCGTGGCGGAGGCGTGTCGTGTGTCCTGTAGCATCGGGGGTCTGACGCCACAATACCTCGTGTTAACGAAATGATAAAACACAAGTATTTATATTTAGAATGGCATTTATTTGCACATAAAACTTCCTATTTCGAGTTTTAGGGGGTTTTACACGAGTATATTTATATTTTAAACGAACTGTAGGGATTCGCGGATTCTGCTCAAGGATTGAGCCTACAATCAATTCTCTTGGAACTCTCTTCGGACGGCGGGTCGAGGCCGGAGCCCTCGGTCACCCGCTGTCAGCAACTTGTCCGCCAAGGCAATTGTTTTTCTTCCCTAAACTCTCATTTCAATCTCTGTTTTAATCTCTGACACATGATGGCCAGGTACACGAACTGTAGTGCTCGAACGAGGTCGAAACGCTACAGTCCCTACACACGCCTGCCAACTCACCGACGTGGGATAAAACCCGTCCCCACCAGGTGAGGCTTCGTCGTTCCGGCATCTAGACGCGAAGACTTGCAAAAAGTGAAGCAAATAAATTTGCCTTTTCCTCAGTGGAGTGGGCCAGTGTCCCGACAGGCTTCCGCGGTGGAGGCAGTGAGGTGGAGGGATCCCGATGCCTCCATAACAGAGTGCAACAGGTCGATCAGCCTGTAGTGAAACAGCTACTTCGACCCATCCTCCCGAGTGGCTGCACCGAACATCGTACCGGAACACAGCCAGGCTATTTGGCGGTACGTCTTTGCTCGGTGGGTGGCTCGAGCCATTGGTCGAACCCTACTACCAAAGTATCACCTAATTAGCACCACCCAGGGGCCACGTGTAGGGAATCATTACATGGTGTTCTCCAACGGACGCAGGTGATTCTGCGAGATTTGCACCAAAGACACTTTGGAAGTGTCTCTCGCGCAAACGGTTAGGTTTAGAAAAAAAATAATTAGAAACCTCAATATGATTTTTAAAGACCTATCCATAGATACACCACACGTAAGGTCTTGATGAAAAAAAAATTGTGAGTTTCAGTTCTAATTATGGGGAAGCCAAAAATTTTTTTTTTTCTATTTTTGTGTGAAAATCTCAATGCGGTTACAGGATACATCTACTTACCAAGTTTCAACAGCATAGTTCTTGAAGTTCCGGAAAAAAGTGGCTGTGACAAACCAACGGACAGACAACCGTTCCGTTTTTTGCCATTGGGCTACGTAACCCTAAAAATGAATAATATACATACATATAAACATGTTGAATACTATAACTTTGTCTAATTGGTATTCAACGTGGCCTAGATAGATGCAAATCATTATCAAGGATTGAGAAAAGTCTCTTTCAATTCAATCTTACCTGAGCTCTTAAAGGATCACTTTGTGGTCCGTCTGTCTGTATTTTTTCTTGAGAACGCGTGGAGTTATCAAGTTGAAATTATTATCAAATACTTAGGTATGCAAGCTCTAGGAGCTTTGAAAATATGGAACATTATCACAACAACAATCTAGTTTAGCACGGAACCTTCAGTGCGAGAACGAAACGCTATTAACCAGTTTTTAAAACTTACTTCCTCAAAGAGTGTAAGCATCATGGTTTGACGTATGAGGTAAACACCCACAATATTGACTCATTTGCACCAAATTGACAACAATATGGATGGCGTTATAAATGCTTAAATATCGAATTTTCTTCATACTTATTACTTTATTTTGTGCATTTATCATATTTTTAATTTTGCTATATGCTATTTGAGGCGGGGACAAATCAAAAAAATCAAATCAAAGATCATGAAAATCTGTTCAGTCGTTCTTGAGTAGGTTTTTTACCCCTTTTCTTTCTTACCTTACCTCTATGCATCAAAACACATACACCCTATAAATTTCCAGTCTCTATGACCAGCGATTTAGGCTGTGCGGAAATTTCAAGTCTTTAATTTGTTTGTGGCTGTGCGTTGTGGTTTGTGGTTATCCGACTGACGGACACTTAGGACTTCGAATTTTATAGTATAAAATAATACGTGGTAATGTAAGATATTACAACATTATTATATTAAATCTTTACATATTTTAAAATTGTTATATTAAACCCTTTTTTTTTCGTGCGGATATCCCCTCGGATACCCCCCCGCTGGCCAGCAGGGGCGGTTATGTCGGACTTGAAGCGACTAAAACCGCACGCCGTCTCTGGTCTACAGACGCCGGGGCGTAAGGTTGCCCATAGAGCATATCCCTCGCACCCCGACTGACCTTGGGCCATCTCTGGTTTCGAGATTACCCCCTCGGGTTTGGGAACCACAGTGTCCCCGTCTTGCCCAGGTTTGGGGGAGGGACGTTAGTCCCGGCCTGCTTCTGCTGGAGTGACAGGCGGCTTCATCTGCCACCCCCAGGCCTGCGCTCATGGAGGACGGAGGTCGTTGAGCGACCACCGACGTCTGAGTCGCCTCCGCGCCTCGCGGGCTCTGCGGATCGGGAGAGACCTGAGTCTCTCCCGCTCGGCCGCCTCCTTCTCGAGTATTACTTGCTCGCAGAACGAGGCAGCGACAGCCCACGCACTCGCACTCCGCACCATCGCTGTGAGCAGGATGCCGAGCGAGAGGACTTCCACTCCGAGGTATGCTAAGAGGGCCCGCCTCGGCACCTCTCACGCCAGGCACTCCGACAGCGTGTGCAGCCCGGAGTCCTCGCCTGCATCACGGTGATGGCATTCAGACGTTGGCTCCTTCCTGATCCGACACAGGTGGTCCCCGAAACACCCCTTCCCAGAGATCACCTGCGTCAGCCGGTACGAGAGGCTCCCGTGTCACCTCTCTAGCCAGTCCTCCATGATGGGTCTTTTTTTTTTTTTACTTTTTTTTTTTTTACCTATGTAGCGCTATGGAGCGGGGCCAATTTGATCATTTTTTTAAATTAAAGGATTCCTAGTCTAATCCTATGCTTTACTCTTTCATTCCGAGTCTCTTAGGCATACCACCTAGTTCTCGCTTTTATTCTTCTCGCACTTTCATTCAACCTTTCATTCCCTGACTTCGGATGTGCTTCGGAGAGCACATCCGAAGTCAGGGATTTATGTACCTATTCTTCTCTAGTCTAGTTTTTATATTTCTTTATTATTTATTTAAACAAAATTTACACTATATAGTCTTATAATTATTCCTTACATTTATATTACATATTTTATTATGGTTTATATAGTTATTTATCCTTATTTATAATAATCCTTATTCTATTTTTTAGCAATTATGTAGAGCTACAATTTTATTATTCTATTCTACAATTCTTATGCCAGACTGCATTATGCCTAGCATAAAGTGCTAGTATAGGTTATTTACACTCTGTTCCGATTATTGACCAATCTCACAATTTTCTTGGCATAGGTTATTGTCAACTCGGTATGTTGAGCTATGAGGTGTGTGATACCATGTTTGTCTACCTTAATACCTGTGACTACTTCCAAATCCAGCCTGTCTTTGGCGTGGATGGACAGACCATCAGGAGGTGAGCCACCGACTCCGAGACCCCAGGCTCACAGACGCACGATGGGTCCGCCTTACACTTGAATCGAGTCAAGTATTCGGAGAACCCACCGTGCCCCGTGAGGAATTGGGTTGTTTGGCCTTCGATGGTGATCCTCCTGATGATCCTATATGCGTCTATCGCGCTGGGGAAAAACAACTTAGTGGTAGAGGCCGTTCCGCCTTCCTGATAACGCCTGTTCCATTCGTCAAGAGAGCCCTGTCGTATGCCTCTCTTGACGAATGAGACAGGACATTGATCGTAGCCCGGTTTTCTCTTAAGTCTTAGGGCAGCCTCCTTAGCGAGGCAATCCGCCCTCTCATTACCCTCGAGACCGACGTGGGCCTTAATCCAGTAGAGGGAGACGCTCTTGCCCAGCTGTTTACAGCGGTAAAGAGCGTCTCTGGTCTCTATGGATAGGAGTGCGGATTGACTACACTGAGGAGCACCGCCCTGCTATCTGAGACGACCTCGCACGCCGCTTCGCGCAGCGCTAGGAGCTCCGCTTGGTAGACGGTGCAATGCCTAGCGAGAGCGAGCTTGCGGGCATTGGTCTCGGACTGCTTGTTCCACACAGAAACAGCAGCCCCGACCCGACCCCCAATCCCGCTCCCGTCAGTAAAGATTCGGATGTCGAGCGATTCGATGTTGTTCAACTGTTCTTCGTCTACCACGCAGTCGAACTCCAAACACGTGTGCTCTGCGGGGTGCGGGGCCGCCAAAATGGGAGCCAGCCGCTCGACCTCCCTGTCCCCTACCCATGGCTGGGACACTCCTCTCTTGACCTCATATAATGAGGCCACCTCCCGAACTCGGAGGTCCAGAGGGAGTATCCCAGCCAGCAGCAATGCCGAGTTCAAGGAGACCGTGCGGTAGGCCTTCGTTAATTTTTGAGCGAACACACACTGTACCGCGTTCAGCCTCTTCTTGACGCATTCCTTTTTTGTTACCTCATACCATACACTAGCTGCGTATAAAATGACCGGCTCAACGACTGCGGTATAGATGGTCCGGATCACCTCAGGGTTCAGCCCCCAGCTGATCCGGGCCGTCCGTGACAGCTTTTTATAGATATTTACCGCCTTTGCGCATGTTTTCTTCACATGGCTATTAAAGTTTATGTTCTTGTCAATTGTAAGGCCCAGTATTTTTACTTCGTCAGACAGGCCAATGTCCAACCCGCCCATGGTCAGGCGTAGGTTGTCATATTTAAGTCGCCTAGTTATGACCATCGCATTGGTCTTGTGCGGTGCGAACTTAAGTTTATTCTTGACGCCCCACACCCGAACACGTTCGCGGGAGGCATTGGCCCGCCTCTCGATCTCTTGTGCAGAGTCCCCGTCGAAGATGAGGACTACGTCATCCGCAAAGGCCTGAACGTAGTCCACATCTTCTTCCAGCATTTTTAATAGGCGATCCAACAGAAGGTTCCACAGCAAGGGACCCGTTATTGACCCCTGGACGCAGCCCTTTTGAGTTCCTTTTCTGCACTCTGCGCCCGCGTACCTTACCCGGACTGTCCTTTCACTCAGGTAGCTGCTGACAGCTCGCCTCAAGTTAACGGGGCACTTTTCCTCTGCCAGTCGTGCGATTATAGCTGGCCACCATGCGCTATCGAAGGCGCCCTCTATATCCAGCGACACTAACGCGACAATCCTCTTGTCATTGAGCTTGCCACGTATGTGCTGAAGCAGGTTATAGAGGGCGTCTTCGGTGCTCCTCCGGGGCATAAAGCCGTACTGGCGAGTACTAATCCGTGGTAATAAGTGGAACTTGAGACGAGCCGCCAACATTTTCTCGTATAACTTCCCAAGGACAGGCAAGAGCCCAATCGGTCTGTACGACTTGGGAGAGTTGTACACGTCCTTGCCTGGTTTCCTGAGAGCAACTACCGTCGCCTCCTTCCACGGTTTTGGAAAGTACTCCAGGTCAAGGCACTTGTTGAGCAGCTCTAGGAACAGTGCCGGAGCGCAGTTCACCGCATTAGTGCAGATATCGGCTGTAAAGCCGTCAGCACCCGGTGCTTTTTTGGGGTTGAAAGAGCCCAGCGCGTCTCGTAGTTCGTCGATGGTGAATGGCGGGTCATAAACGTCATGTTCACTCCCGCCATTAACCGTTTGGGCTAACGCGCGGGTTCTTTCATAATCCGCGTTGTCCTCCTCGACCCGGTCCTCCGGATAGAAGACCGAGGCGAGTAGCCCCGCGGATCCACAGGCATCCAATTCAACCCCATTTTGCATCAGAGGAGGATCCACCTCTCTTACTGTGGACCTCCCGATTACCCTATATATCCTTTCCCATACCCCTTCCCTGTCTTGCTTCGAACAGAAGTCCTTCCAACTTGCAGTCTGTGCTTACTTTACCTCCGACTCATACCTGTCTTTTCGCTCCAGGTACTGCGTCACGACCCACTGCCTGCGGACGGGCGCCGCGTTCCTGATTCGACGCCTGAAGGTAACGACGACGAGCATTTGTTAAAAGTTTCCAGCTTTTCTTCAATCTCACCGGTTGTCGTTACTTTTTTTATAGCATCGACGACCAGGTTGTTCCCCACCAAAGAGCAGGACATTTTCTCACGAAAATTAATCCAATTTGCTTTTTTGGTGTTGAACAACCTGGTATGTTCTGCTGATACTTGACCCTTTTGATTTTTTCAGCTTAAGATGAAACACTATGCCAATGTGGTCGGAGCTAGCTGCCACGCCCTCGTCGGTCCTCCAACCGTCGACCAGTCGTAGTAGGTCGCCCGAACAAGCAGTCACGTCGATGTAACTGCAGTACCTTTTGCCCCCCCTGACAGTGTCGAAGGTGGGCACGTTCCCATCGTTGAGAATGTGTAGTCCCATCTCTACAAGAGTACCCAGAAGATCTTCCCCCCTATCGTCCTCAACGATACTTCCCCACCAAGTACTTTTTGCATTAGCATCCCCACCAATTAGTAGCCGACCATGGCCCAGCCTAGATGTCACTCTTTTGATCTGGTCCAGGTGAGGGCGAAGGGGTTTATCAGGCTCGACATAAAGAGATACCAAGGTTACCTCCCAAGCACTGGTACGAATCTTCACCACCGCGATGTTATCAGTGGTGAGTTGGGGGCACTGTATTACATCCAAGTCAGGATCAAAGACGGCTATTGCCGCCTTCACAGTGCCCGCCGCTGGTCCAGTGTTCTGGAAGATACGTACTCCCCGGTATCTCTTCATCCCGCCCCTGACGGGGTCCCTGTACGGCTCCTGGATGAGCGCGACTGACGCTTTCCTCTTGACGGCTTCCAGAATGAATTCGTCAGTCGCGATCCTCTTCTTTTGGAGATTTGCCTGCAGTACCTTGTATGGGTCTAAAAAAGATTATAATGGATACTAGTATACTACCAAGCCTAACGTATGGCAGCCAAACGTGGGTTTATACAAATAAAATAAAAGATAAACTAATAACAACACAAAGAGCAATGGAACGAAGTATTCTAAAAATAAAGAAAATTCAAAAAAATAGGAGTGAAAATATAAGGAAGAAAACAAAACTAACAGATGCTCTCGAGTACGCTTTGAAGCAAAAGTGGCAATGGGCTGGACATATGTGTAGAATAAAGGATAACAGATGGACCCTGCAAGCGACAAAATGGAGAGGACCTCTAGGAAAAAGGCATGTCGGGAGACCAAAGAAACGATGGGCTGATGATATTGCGGACATTGTGGGAAACAAATGGATGGATATAGGAAAGGACAGAGACGAATGGAGAAAAATGGAGGAGGCTTTTACCCGAAAGGGATCCGAGTTGAAACGGTTATAGACGTGTAGCATGAAATATAAAACCTATCGGAAATAAAAAAGTTTTATTATTATTATTATTTATTTACCTTGTATGGGTCGTTCCCGGGGGTGCCCTTAGCAGTACTGCGTGGCTGACCGCGCTATGTTGTCTCACCATGATGGGTCTTACCGCCGCTACTACGGCGTGCCCTGCGCTTGGTCGCCCAACTCGTTCTTTCCATTCAACCATGATGACCCGGCGGAGCTGGGACTGCACGGTCTCCGGAGTCCCATCGGCTGTCGAGCACGAGATGCCGATGGGAGTACCTCCTGTTATATTAAAGCCGAATGAGCCAAATCAAAAATTTGTAAGGGTGTTATATTAAACCCTTACAAATTTTTGATTTGGCTCATTCGGCTTTTATGGAAGCTACTAACAAGTGATGACGTCCAACTCCGAGAGGAAAGCTTACGCCAAAGCCTCTTCCGTCAATCAGCAAGTGAGATCGGATTGGCCCAAAGGTCTCGGTAGGGCCGGGGTGTGTGTTGGGTAACCTCCTCGAGTGTCGTTCCGATTCCGATCCCGCTGCAGTCCGGGGGGAACGGAACCGGAGCGGCCGGTACACCCTGGGCGGCGGTCAATGGCTTCCCCTGCATGGGGTTGGCATTGATCGTCGGCTAATACCCAACGTGGCGGGAACACATCGCTCTCCGTACTCCTCTGCTTTCAGAGGAGACAGGACGAGCGATGGTGTTTGTGGCTGAGGCCACCATGGGGTCCTAGGGGATCCAGGGGCGGGTTGGCCCACTGCTAACGCAGGGGCCGACGGGCACTTGTGCCGCCGCCGGTGAGAGAGGACTAGCCATCCTCTCGCGTTCCGTAATCGGCAGATGATCAGCAACGACCTGACTGGTGGCTCCAGAAGGGTACGCTGTGAACTTGCTGACCGGAGGGCTTGCCTTTATTGGCCGGCCCACGACAAGGAAAAGTCTATAACACCCGACAGCAAAGTCGTAAAAACCTATGGATACCAGCCGACCTCCATAGTATATAGGCTTATCCAGGTGCAGGGGGCTCCGCCTGGATGGACCACCTTTCCCCCATACTCGTGGGATATGTTATGGATATTGAAAAACATATATACAAAAAACGGCACGGAACAAACCAAAACAACGAAATCGGCATGAGAAAGGACAATGAGAATAACGGAGTCTGCGCGGAGATCGCGCAGCAGTCAAGCGTGGAGGTGGCGCTAAATACCTCGGCGGTGTCGGAGAGTTTCGACACCGCCAACGAGCGAAGTCGGGCGAGTAGCCCGTTGGGTCTGGGGGTACAGAGGACCCGAAAGCGGAGGAGGCGAGCAAAGGCTCGGGCGGCGGAGGACGTCTCGGATGAGGATTATACCCTCACCGGGACGACCTCCTCCTCCTCCAGCAGTGACGAGACGTCGAAGCCGGCGTCCAAGGTCGCTGCAGGCCGCCGAGGGGCGCGAGGGGGAACGAGGGCTGGGCCATCCACCCGAGCGCCCTCAGCCCCTGGGGGGGTTATGCGAGAGTCACCGTCGAGGCCTTCCATCTCGGCGGTGCCGGAGCCGAGCGGTGGGACGCGGTCTCTCTTGGAGAAACTCCAGAGGGTGACCGCTTCGTTCCGGGGGTCCCCAAGCCCCGAACAGGAGGCGATGTTGAATATAGTGTTCAACATCGCCTCCGAGAATGAGGCCCTCGCGGAACAGCTGGCCGAGTCCCGGCGGGAGACGGCCCGGCTCGCTGCAGCCCTAGAGGAGCTGAAGAGGGTGGTGGCGAGTTCGGCGCAACCGGTGCCACCAGCGCAATTGGCGCAGCCGGAGCAGCCGGCGCGGGTGACGCGGTCGACACGGTCGACGCAGCCGGCACAGACAGCGCAGTCGTCGCAGGCGGAGCAGCCGGCGCGATCGGTGCGGCTGCCGGCCCAACCACCGGAGGAGCCCTGGGTGACGGCTACTCGTGCGCTGGAGGAGCGGATGATGAGTCGAATGGAGGCCTTAGTGGACTCCATCCGTCGTCCGCCTCTGGCGCCGCCGGTAGCCAGCTATGCGGCTGCAACCCAGAAGGGCCCCACCTGCCCGGCTGCAGGTGCATCCCTGCCGGAGTCAGCTCCTCGGCTCCCTCCCACTCAGGAGAAGGGGAAAGGCAAAGGCAAGGGGAAGGGCAAGGGGAAGACGTCCCCAGCCCTGGCCCCAGCCCCAGCCCCAGCCGTGGCTCCGGCTACCTCCACCCCGTTGGAAGGGGGCTGGGAGGTGGCTGGAGCCAGTAAGAAGAGGCGGAAGGCCGCCAAGAAGGCCAGGAGGGCCGCGGCCGCCGCGAAGGCAGCGCCGGGGAAACTTCGCGCCCCTCGCACTACTGCCGTCGTCGTCACTCTGACGGCGGAGGCAGCGTCGAGGGGCGTGGGGTATGCCGAGGTGTTGGCCAAAGTAAAGGCCAACGTCGACCTGAAGGCCCTCGAGATCCCGGGTGTCCGGTGCAAGAGCACACGGACGGGAGCCCGGCTTCTCGAGGTCCCCGGCGCCGCCAGTGGCCCCAAGGCCGACGCCCTAGCGGCTCGGCTAAGGGAGTCGCTGGATGCAGCCGACGTCCGGGTGTCCAGGCCCATTAAATGCGCAGAAATGCGCATTACGGGCCTGGACGACTCCATCACGGCGGAAGAGCTCAGGCTCGCCGTTGCGGAGGCCGGGGGCTGCTCCCCGGACACAGTTAAGGCCGGAGCGATACGCTTCGGCCGTGGTGGACAGGGGGCAGCAGTTGTCGGCTGCCCTATCGCGGCGGCCCAAAAGGTTGCAGACGGGCGGAGCCTCCTGGTAGGAGGCTTCCTGAGGGCGCAGGCAAGGCTCCTGCAGTCCCGACCGGCCAGGTGCTTCAGGTGCCTGTCGGTGGGCCATGTGGGGGTGCACTGCACGGCGGAAGTGACGGCGGGTGACCGTTGCTTCCGCTGTGGCCAACCCGGTCACAAGGCCAGCACTTGCGACGCCCCGCTGCACTGTTTTAGGTGTGCAGCGGGAGGCAAGCCGGCCGACCACAGGGTTGGAAGCAAGGCCTGCGCCGGAGGGGAGCCGAAGCCGGGAGGCCGGCCTTCCGCCTCCAGTTCACAGCGGGATGCGGAGATGGGGGTTCCATAATGGATCCTCAACTCCGCATCCTGCAGGTGAATGTTGGCCACGGTGCCCATGCTCAGGACCTTCTGCTCCAGAGCATGGCACAGTGGGCCATAAATGTCGCCGCTGTCGCCGACCCATACACCTACCGGTTCCTCGGGCCTGCCTGGGAAACCGCGCTGGATGGGTCGGCGGCACTGGTGCACAACCCTGCCGCCGGCAGCCCCCCTCTTGCCGTCGTTGCAAGGGGACCCGGCTGCGTGGCGGCGGCGGTTGGCGACATAGCGGTCGTGGCTGCTTACTTCACGCCGAGCCGAGACATAGCTGACGACTCGTATGAGCAATGGCTCCGTCAGCTGGCAGTCGTCGTAAATGCCTGCCACCCCCGCCCGGTCCTTGTGCTCGGGGACTTCAACGCCTGGTCGTTGGCGTGGGGTTCCCGTCACGATAGGGGCCCGGCGGGGATAGAGGCAGGGCACTGGAGGACTGGGCCGAAGGACTCGGCCTAGACCTCCTAAATCGGGGAGCCGTGGACACGTTCGTGACCTCGAGGGCCAGTTCAATCGTGGACATCTCGTTCGCGAGTCCCTCGTTGACGCGACGTGTTCAGGGCTGGCGTGTCGTTTTGGGGGAGGAGACAAGTTCGGATCACCGATATATTCGGTTTGACGTCTCCGCCCCCGCGAGCGATGCGCCGGCCACACCGGCTCCACCCGAGCCACGTTGGGCACTTAAGCGACTAGATCGGGAGCTCCTCCTGGAAGCCGCCATCGTACAGGCCTGGGCCTCTGCGCCGGACAGGCCTGTCAACGTAGACGATAATCCGAGGGGTCAGGTCTACTGGTGGTCGTCGGAGATCGCGAGGCTCAGACGGGCCTGCGTGATCACGCACCGCCGGTGGGCCCGATTCCGTAGGAGGCGTCGCCGCCCCGCAGATGCGGAGGCCCGAGAGGCGGAGTTGTACGAGGGATACAGGGAGGCCAGAGGTGCCCTCCGAGCAGAGATAAGGCGGGCCAAAAAGGAGGCCCGCTGCGAACTGCTGGAGACGCTGGAGCGGGACCCTTGGGGGCGGCCCTACCTAATGGTAAGGGGAAAACTGCGCCCCAAGGCCCCGCCGTTGACCCAGTGTCTCCAGCCGGAGCTGCTCGGAGGAGTTGTTAGCTCCCTGTTCCCAGCGCGGGCGGTGGAACATGTTCCACCGCAGATGACTCCGCCTCGGTTGCCAATGGTGCCCGACGTGGTTGACGACGACGTGCCCGAGGTCACTTGGGTAGAACTAGAGCTGGCGGTGAGAAGGCTGAGAGCCAAACGCACCGCCCCGGGACCCGACGGCATTCCAGGCCGAGCGTGGGTCCTAGCTCTAGTCGACGACGCTCTCGAGCCCCGACTGAGAGGGCTTCTCAGCGCATGTTTGGAGCGGGGCCAGTTTCCGAAATTGTGGAAGACGGGGAAACTGGTCCTCATCCGAAAGGAGGGGCGCCCGGCGGACTCGCCGTCCGCCTACCAGCCCATAGTGTTGCTCGGAGAGGTGTGCAAGCTCTTTGAAAGAGTAATTGCGAAGCGCCTCGTCGAGCACCTCTCAAGAGTGGGGCTGGACCTGGCGGATGGCCAATATGGCTTCCGCCAGAGGCGCTCCACCGTGGATGCCATCATGCGCGTGAGGGCTCTGGCGGAGGATGCAGTAGCCCGGGGTGAGGTGATGTTGGCGGTGTCCCTGGACATCGCCAACGCGTTCAACACCTTGCCCTGGAGTTGCATTAGGGAGGCGCTCGTGTATCACGAAGTGCCTCTCTACCTCCGCCGCATAGTCGGGGCGTATTTGACGGAGAGAGCCGTCTTCTACCCAACCGTGACCAGTCTCGGCCGGCGTGAGATGTCGTGCGGTGTTCCGCAGGGATCGGTCCTGGGGCCGCTCCTGTGGAACATCGGATACGACTGGGTGCTTCGCGGTGAGCTCGCAGATGGTGCCGCCGTCACGTGTTACGCGGACGACACGCTCGTGACGGCGTGCGGAGCGACGTACCGCGAAGCGACCCTGAAGGCCACGACCGCGGTTGCCCAAGTCGTGGAGCGGATCCGGCGGCTGGGTCTCGAGGTGGCTTTGCATAAAACCGAGGCCCTGTTCTTTCATGGGCCTAGGAGCAGGCCACCTGAGGGATCCAGTCTCATCGTGGGAGGTAATCGCATCGGCATCAAGCCCCAAATGAAATATTTGGGGCTCGTGCTCGACGGCCGATGGGACTTCGGAGAACACATCCGAAGTCTGGCCCCCAAACTGAAGGGCATAGCTCTCGCTCTGGCGCGGATGCTGCGCGCTCCGCAGCGAGTGATGGCCATCAGGGTCATCCGCGGGTACCGCACGATCTCCTTCGAGGCGGCGAGTCTCCTTGCCGGAACTCCGCCATGGGACCTGGAGGCGAGAGCCCTTTCGCAACTGTACCAGTGGCGAAAGGAGGCGCGGGAGCAGGGACTGAACCCCGAGCATCGAGAAATCGAGGCCATGCAGTCCCAGCTCCGCCAGGCCATCGTGGTGGAGTGGAAGGAACGACTTGGGCGACCAAGCGCAGGGCACGCCGCAATAGCGGCGGTAAGGCCCATCATGGAGGATTGGCTAGAGAGGCGACACGGAAGCCTCTCGTACCGACTGACGCAGGTGATCTCCGGGAAGGGGTGCTTCGGGGACCACCTGCATCGGATCAGGAAGGAGCCAACGCCTGAGTGTCATCACTGTGACGCGAGCGAGGACTCAGGGCTGCACACGCTGGCGGACTGCCCGGCGTGGGAGGTGCCGAGGCGTGACCTCGTGGCAGCCATCGGGGTGGGAGTCCTCTCGCTCGGCAGCATGATTGCGGCAATGGTGCAGAGCGCGAGCGCGTGGGCCGCCGCCACCTCCTTCTGCGAGCATGTGATGCTCGCGAAGGAGATGGCGGAGCGCGCCCGGGAGAGGTTCAGAACCCTCCCGGCCCGCCGAGCCCGCAACACGCTCGCCTCGCGTCGCAGGCGACTCAGGCGCCGGAGGGCGCTTAACGACCTCCGTCCTCCATGAGCGCAGGCCTGGGGGTGGCAGGTGAGGCCGCCTGTCACCCCAGCAGAAGCAGGCCGGGACGGTGGGGCGACTAGCGCCCCTCCCCCAAACCGGGGCAAGACGGGGACACCGTGGTTCCCAAACCCGAGGGGGCCATCTCGAAACCGGAGATGGCCCAGGGTCAGTCGGGGTGCGAGGGATATGCTTTATGGGCAACCTTACACCCCGGCGTCTGCAGACCCGAGACGGCGTGCGGTTTTAGTCGGTTCGAGCCCGACATAACCGCCCCCGCTGGCCGGCGGGGGGGTATCCGAGGGGATTTCCGCACGAAAAAAAAAAAAAAAAAAAAGGTCTCGGTAGGGCCCTAAACACGCAAATTATCTCGCAAATTAAAAACTAAAATAACTCAACCACAGACAACGAATACACAGATTTAATTCTGAAGCAAATTAGGATTATAAGTGAGCCTCCAAAACCGAGAATCTTTGATTTTTCTAATACAAGCAACAACATAGCTATTAAAATGCCAAATTATATAAAGGCCATTGTACTGAATTAGTAAACAAACACAAAAACTCTACCCACATGCTTAAGCAAAATTGGATGTAACCTTTAAGACCATAAGCAGGAAGATATACTTAATCATCAAAAGATTTGCGGCTTTGTGTTTGTGCAAAACACATACTATTAAAAACTACTTCAAATCATCGTTTATATTCGTTATTATATTAAATCTGAGTTATCAATAATTTCTTTAATCATCACTATAAAAAGTAATACGCAGAATTTACTTTAAAGTTCCCAGATTATCATCATCCTTCGAACCTTTTCCCAAATCTGTTATCTAGAGAAATAGCAGGAGAGCTGACCCTGGGCTCCAAAGTGCAAGCTTCGATAATGATGAAATGAAGATTTTTCTAGGATTCCGTACCCAAAGGGACAAACGGGACCCTGTCCGTCCATCCGTGTGTAACCAGGCTGTATCTCATGAACTGTGATAGTCAGACAGTTGAAATTGATTGATTTACCATAGATGATGTATTTCTGTCGCTGCTATAATAACAAATAGCAAAAAATAAAGTAAAAGCTATATTTAAGGGAACAAACGTGATTTTTTTACCGTTTATATTGGTACGGAACCCTTCGTGCGCGAATCCGACTCGCACTTGGCCGGTTTTTAGGGATTTTCTTTAGAAAAGCCCTATTGCTATCGAGTTGTCATCGACGTCGTCGTCGTCGACGTCGTCGTCGTTGCCAATTTTCTGTCACGGTTTTGGGTATGAAGGAGATGAGCTATCGAGTTGCTGTTTTCGGTAATAGATTCGTGCTGGGGTGAACCATTGCAAGATAAAGAAAAAATCGCAAAAATCGCAAAAAAAAAAAAATCGCAAAATCGAAAATCCCTTGTATTCGGCTGAGCTCGTCTCAGGAATTCAACTTGTTTATTTACGAAATCGTTTCAGCGGTCTAGGCGTGAAAAGGTAAGGACAGAGTTATTTCTGCTGACGCATAATATAATGTACCTACCTATATTGTGATGTTTTTTTATTTTACTAACTTTGCAATCATTAATGAGTAATAATAAGCCACCAAGGTTAATTCCGGTAGTTTCGGTGCTGTCTTATTTCGACATCAAGATAACCAATATGTTTTTAAGCACAGAGCAGAAGGTTAGGGCAACAAAAAAGAAAACAACTTGATTGTGGAGTTCTTCTATGAAATATTATGACTTTTTTATTATCTGGTCTTTTTTTTTCTTTATGTTAACAGGGAGTTAAGTTGCATTTCTTTACTATTACTAATTGAAAATTAATCGTGTCTGTACATTGGAAGTATTTAATAAATGAACAATTATGAATAGATATTTTTTTTGGAATCCTTGTCTATTTGTTCGCGATGGATGCAAAAATTATTTGACGAATTTTGTTGCAGTTTTTTTATTAGATAGAAATAAATTGGTCAGACCTAAAATCTGCCGTTTGTTTGATTGCAATTTGTTGAGTAAAACCGGAGATATGACCAAAAAACGATAACCGACCTCCCTGTTTATCCTCAAGATTTACCTAATACGGAACTGAATGAGGTGTAGTGTTTAAAACACATTGCCCACAAAAGTAGCTTAACATATTCCAAATAACCGATCACTTCAGTTCTAAAATCTTTCACAATGAGAGGAGATAGCCTAAGATAGAGATAGCTATCTGTTCTCGGGCAGACCTTTTTTTTTCGTGCGGAAATCAGTTCATTAAGTCCTCTACATTATACTTTGTATTTTCCACTCTAGCTAGAAACTATAAAATGTAATAAAAGCACACACTATTTTTAAGAACAAAAGAGACTCATGTACCTATTTCATCACAATCAGCATCATCTTCGCGTTGTTCTCAGTTCAATCCGAGACTTTAACCTCGGAGCCCGGGGTCTACACTTACTCCTTATCCTCATTTTGTTTTGGCTTAACGGCTTTTACAGGGCGACTGCCGCCTGACCTCCCAACCCCAAGAGGAAAGCCTGCACCAGAGTATCACCCGTCCATCAGCACGGGTCCCGGCTTGTAGGAGAAGTTGACTTTGGCCAGAAAGATCTTGTCGGTGCACCAAAAACACCCATATTTCACCAGACTGTAATATGCAAATCACAATACAAATCAATAAATAGTTTTAGTTGAGTTAAGATTACTAAATCGATGTCAAGGATCTTAATTTTAAAATGCATACATAAAATAAATAATTTATTAATACCTAATGTTAATCTTAATTAAAATTTAATATAAACCACAATTAAATCAGATAAACTAATTCTGTTCGAAATATTAGTGAATATTAAGTAGCTACAGTCATTTGTTTTCTCTAATATTCCACTAATCCTAAGTATAAAACATACAATTACGTCTCTTTGCCACTGGGGTAGGCAGTGACAAAATTTTGCCACTTGCTGGCACACGCTTTCCGTTTCTCCTACATTCATAATGGTTTTCATACATGCTCGCCGCTTACTTTAAAATTTTATCGATCTGATTGACATGCACGTGCACATACTTCGACTCTTAACTGGTTGCCCATTCACCCTCGCCTCATAAATGTATTTCGTCAATCTCCTTTCATCCATCCTTTCTACATGTCCGAACCATCTGAGCATCCCTTTCTTTATCTTGGTCACTACATCATTATCATCTAGCTAATAATAAACTATGATAATAAGATGTAGCATTAACCAACCCGTCAACCGTAAATCGAGACCAGCACCGTAATAGAACGGTGGCTTTTCGGGGCTTCGAGGAAAGTGTCAATAAAATCTCCCCGCGTTTGGTTACTAAAGACACAGACTCCTATAGCGTATTCAGTCTTACATGGATCACTATACGGCTAACCCGCAAAGAGATAAGTCACCATTTCTTAGTCGGTTCTAACTTTAAGATCCTTCGTAACCATTTTCGAGACAAATAAATGATTGATTTATTGATAGCCGTACAGTGGACCTGTGCCAAACTGAATACACTGACGGAAACAAGACTTCTTTAAGAAACGCGGTAATGATTAGAATATGGCGAACTCCTGTCATTATACATTTATATATACATTTTCTCAAATATAATAAGAATAATAATGACAGATGTTTGTCGTTTGTGCCACCGTTCCGGGGAGTCTCGCAGACATGTGACGAGAAACATAAAAGAAGACGAAATGTCACGAGGGTACCGACATGTGGAGAGCGCAGTCCTCAAAAAATAGTGCCAGATGTTGTCTCAGTCACTGGTTTGATACCAAGGAGCTCCCTGCTCATTTTGGGAAGCTGATTAGTGGGAATTCGGTGGTGGACAAGATGCAGAAGGCCGTCGTGCTGGACAATGCCCGAATAGTGCGTCGGTTTCTCTGCCAATCATACCTGTCACCCCGGCCGATTATTGCCCCCCTCACCGGAGCTTTCTTGCTTCCTCTCCCTAAAGGGCCTCCCTCTATGAAGTAGAAGACGTCTTGTGAATAATAATATCTAACAATAACGTTAATAGCATGAAAATAATAAACATTACAAACTGGAATTCGGTCTCGCTTAGTCAACATTTTGGTAGGCATTTGAATATCCATACTGAAGGCCTGACTCCTGTGCTAAATTAAAAACCAGTATTATAGGAGTCAGTACTCTCCTTAACGAATAATACCAGTAAAAATATTGTGAATAGTAAATATATCATCTGTGTATCAATGTGTCTTTCATCTGTGTGAGATACCTATTAATCTATATTTCATCAGTTCATGTGGCTTGATATCTTTTTTATCTAATGAATGATAAGTCATGTATATTTCGTAACCATGCATCTCATATCAATACAATCCGCGACCAAAAATACGTGTCGAATCATTTGATCTTTATTACATTTTGACGTCTATGGAAGTCCACTTAACTTACCAGGTACTACCACAGATTACCCAAAGTAGCGGCACGCTAGGATGGCCGTATTGAAGTTTGTAGGAGCAAATATCCGTTCTTTATTGTCAATAGGGATTTCCGCACGAAAAAACAAAGGTACATGGGGCCCAATGATCTTTATTTATTCTGCGATAAACTACACCGCGCTATCTAGATCCAAACTAAGCAGAGTTGTAGTATGGGTTCTTCATACCTACATATTTATACATACAAACATCCAGCTAGACCAATGATAAAAGACAAATTCATGGAGTCTCTTCTGCTTTCAAAAGCTCGGTAGTAATTCCGATATTGGGTCATCATCATCAATATGGGTATAGTCAACGCTAAAAATCAAGTTGTCAAATTGTCAATTTGTTTGGTGACGATTCAACCTTACACCCCGGTGTCTGTAGACCCGAGACGGCGTGCGGTTGTAGTAGGTATACCTCTTGTTCTTCAACTGCTTGAAAGCCGCCTCTACCTCTCACTGCTGGACTTCGTACAATCTCTCTCCTATAATCGTATAATAATTCGTATAATCTCCCACACTTATCTCCTATGTGTAATGCGTGCGAGTGGGACTCTGTCATCTTCAGTGTCTCGTCGGCTTTCTCATCCGTGATGAAAACCTAAATTTCCTCGAGAATCACTAATCGTTCTGCCATCCATAGTTTTCAGTTTCGTTAAATAGGGCCTGCCCAACTTCTGAGTGAACTCGGAATGATGCACCACTGACTTCAACAACGCTGCTAACATGGTCCTCCCAGGGAGAGCTGATCACCTTCTATAAAGTAGAGCCGGTCGCCTAACTCTGTCTTCTATTGTGTTGGGCATACACTATAATAATATTTTGCGCGGTATGCAACTTATAAAAACAATAAAATTATGTAAGAAGAAAAAGCGAGAGGAGTATGCCAGAAGCGTAGTAAGTGGAAAGATTTTGTCTCTGCCTACACCAATGGGAAAGTGGCGTTACTATATGTATGTAATATTTTTTGAAAAAGAACGCATCTAAGGTTTGTACAAGGTACAGCAGGTATATTTGTATTATTTTGCAATCCTGTTCCTGTGAAATATTTAACGAAAAAGTATTGTTGTAATCGTTTTGATTCAAATACACATAGGTGATGCTGGCGGTGTCCCTGGACATCAACAACGCGTTCAACACCTTGCCCTGGAGTTGCATTAGGGAGGCGCTCGTGTATCACGAAGTGCCTCTCTACCTCCGCCGCATAGTCGGAGCGTATTTGACGGAGAGAGCCGTCATCTACCCAACCGTGACCGGTCTCGGTCGGCGTGAAATGTCGTGCGGTGTTCCACAGGGATCGGTCCTGGGGCCGCTCCTGTGGAACATCGGATACGAGTGGGTGCTTCGCGGTGAGCTCGTAGGCGGTGTCGCCGTCACGTGCTACGCAGACGACACGCTCGTGACGGCATGCGGGGCGACGTACCGCGAAGCGACCCTAAAGGCCACGACCGCGGTTGCCCAAGTCGTTGAGCGGATCCGGCGGCTGGGTCTCGAGGTGGCTCTGCATAAAACCGAGGCCCTGTTCGTTCATGGGCCTCGGAGCAAGCCACCCAAGGGATCCAGTCTCATCGTGGGAGGAAATCGCATCGGCATCAAGCCCCAAATTAAATATTTGGGGCTCGTGCTCGACGGCCGATGGGACTTCGGAGAGCACATCCGAAGTCTGGCCCCCAAATTGAAGGGCACAGCTCTCGCTCTGGCTCGGCTGTTGCCCAACATGAGGGGGCCCGATGACTCCTGCAGGAGACTCTACGCGGGGATCGTGCGGTCCATGGCCCTGTATGGGTGCCCAATATGGGCGGAGGCCCTGAGGACCAGAACTGTGCGGATGCTGCGCGCTCCGCAGCGAGTTATGGCCATCAGGGTCATCCGCGGGTACCGCACGATCTCCTTCGAGGCGGCAAGGCTCCTTGCCGGAACTCCGCCATGGGACCTGGAGGCGAGAGCCCTTTCGCAACTGTACCAGTGGCGAAAGGAGGCGCGGGAGCAGGGATGGAACCCCGAGCCTCGAGAAATCGAGGCCGTGCAGTCCCAGCTCCGCCAGGCCATCGTGGTGGAGTGGAAGGAACGACTTGGGCGACCAAGCGCAGGGCACGCCGCAATAGCGGCGGTAAGGCCCATCATGGAGGATTGGCTAGAGAGGCGACACGGAAGCCTCTCGTACCGACTGACGCAGGTGGTCTCCGGGAAGGGGTGCTTCGGGGACCACCTGCATCGGATCAGGAAGGAGCCAACGCCTGAGTGTCATCACTACGACGCGAGCGAGGACTCAGGGCTGCACACGCTGGCGGACTGCCCGGCGTGGGAGGCGCCGAGCCGTGACCTCGTGGCAGAAATCGGGGTGGGAGTCCTCTCGCTCGGCAGCATGATTGCGGCAATGGTGCAGAGCGCGAGCGCGTGGGCCGCCGCCACCTCCTTCTACGAGCATATAATGCTTGCGAAGGAGATGGCGGAGCGCGCCCGGGAGAGATTTAGAACTCTCCCGGACCGCCGAGCCCGCAACTTGCTCGCCGCGCGTCGCAGGCGACTCAGGCGCCGGAGGTCGCTTAACGACCTCCGTCCTCCTTGAGCGCAGGCCTGGGGGTGGTGGGTGAGGCCACCTGTCACCCCAGCAGAAGCAGGCCGGGACGGTGGGGCGACTAGCGCCCCTCTCCCAAACCGGGGCAAGACGGGGACACCGTGGTTCCCAAACCCGAGGGGGCCATCTCGAAACCGGAGATGGCCCAGGGTCAGTCGGGGTGCAAGGGATATGCGCTATGGGCAACCTTACACCCCGGCGTCTGTAGACCCGAGACGGCGTGCAGTTTTAGTCGGTTCAAGCCTGACATAACCGCCCCTGCTGGCACGCGGGGGGGTATCCGAAGGGATTTCCGCACGAAAAAAAAAAAAAAAAAGAAGGAATTTCACTGGAGGTGAGTTAGAAACCTATGGCTGCTACCTACTATCTATACCTACGACCGATATTCTTAGCAATCCATGGATCCTCCGTGCGGGTGCCGGGTCCATCGCGTTGCTGAGTTGGGAACTCGGGACAGTGCCTGGGACTTGCGACCCAAGTGTAGGTTTAGAAGGGGCCCCTTTTGTTGATGTACATCAACACTCACGTTCACTACCTAAGTTCCCCTCCCTGCCTAACCAAATTTGATACGAACCTACTAGTAAAATTGTAAATAAGTCGTGTCTATACATTGGAGATATAAAAAAAAAACTTGGGTTATGTTAAATGAACGATTCTAAAGACAATTTTTTTTTGTTAGAATTTTTATCTGTTCGTTTGTTTATCTGTTTGTCTGTTTGCATGCGATTGACGTAAAAACTACTGAACGGATTTGATGCGGTTTTTTTTATTAGAAAGTTCTTGGTCAGTCTTAACATCTTTTTATTTTTTTTTTTTTCGTGCGGAAATCCCTTCGGATACCCCCCCGCCGGCCAGCGGGGGCGGTTATGTCGGGCATGAACCGACTAAAACCGCACGCCGTCTCGGGTCTTCAGACGCCGGGGTGTAAGGTTACCCATAGTGCATATCCCTCGCACCCCGACTGACCCGGGCCATCTCACCACTAACAGCATCGCTCATCCTGTCTCCTCTGAAAGCAGAGGAGTACGGAGAGCGATGTGTTCCCGCCACGTTGGGTATTGGCCGACGATCAATGCCAACCCTATGAAGGGGAAGCCATTGACCGCCGCCCAGGTTATACCGGCCGCTCCGATTCCGTTCCCCCGGACTGCAGCGGGATCGGAATCGGAGCAACACGCGAGGAGGTTACCCAACACACACCCCTCAGTCTTAACATCTGCCGTAGGTTTGTTTGTAATTGTTTAAGTAGAACCGAAGATATGACCAAAAAAACGATAACTTACCTCCGCGCGGATAAAGCCGCGGGCATCTGCTAATATCTTATAAATTTTATTATGTTTCCAGCATTTTGTAAAAAATCAATACAAAGCATGTGCTTTCATTGGTATACTATATACTATAGTATATTATACTCCACTAAACCTCGACACGCCACGCAACGATAAGCCAAGCCACACTACGCCACGCCACGCCACGACACCACACCACACAATACTGTACTATACAATACTGTACTATTATAAAATAGTAAATTAGTCCTAATTACATTGTAGATATTTAAAAAAAGTGGGTTATGTTAAATGAACGATTCTGTAAACAAACTTTTTTTTTTATTCTTGTTCGTTTGTCTGTTTGTTCGCGATGGACGCAAAACTGCTGAATGGATTTTGATGCAGATTTTTTTCTGTTAGGAAGGTCTTAGTGAGACCTAAAGTCTGCCGTATGTTTGATTAGAGAGATTAGAGAGTAGAAATGGAGATATAACCAAAAAACGATAACTGTGGGCATCAGCTATTTGATAATATAATTGCTTGGAATGTAGATAAACCTTAACGGCATTGGAATTTCCAAATAATTTGATGAATGATGATGATTTAAAAAACCTTTAAAAAATTACCTTGTCTTTTGATTTTATTTTAGTAGAGACTAGCGGCCTGGTACGTAAAAATATTTAATTGGGACATGATATTCATTTATTATTAATTGCTAGGTATTTGAAAACTTAATCCAACACATTTGGATAAACAATATCTTTTGTTTTTTCATTTTGAGCATGAATAAATAAACGGGGGTACCGACTCTGGAACAGGCAACATAAAGTTGGCCATGTAAAAAACATGATTCCTCCAAATTCACACCACAAACGTGTTTATCCTTGGGCCTTGTTGATGGACATCGCAGATGATAAACGCACAAGATATTGTAATATAGTTTGAACTCAAATGGCATATCAGTTGGAATCATAGGGATACGCGGTATCAAACAAACTTCTCCTTTTGATTTAGCAGTTAACATCGTAGCTTCAATCAAATTTGGCAATAACTTTTTCACTGCCAATCTGGTGCCATTACACAGTTTTGGTGGATTAATGTTTCGCAATAATCAAAGAACCAACTTTCAGATTCAAGCAATGCGGCATACCAGCCGGTTCCAATGAAATGCAAGTGCCAATGCAATTTTCTGTTCCGATCGAATAGTCGCTAAAATTAATGATATAACGAACATTTTGCCTATACCACCAGGTGCATCCAAGAAATACTACGATGAAGTTCCGAAACACGTTGCAATTGCTCATTTCTGCGATTAAGTACAATATCACGGGATTGAAACTGATCACCAAGAATTACAATTGCAACCTCATCAATTTTCGGTGCATTGAATCGCGTTGCGTGCTCTCCAAAAGGTGTTCTATCGATTTTGTGAGTATCAGATGGCATATGATCGAGAGCAATTTTGAACAATTGAACTAATGCGTTATGCTGATGGAAAAACCTTTGTAACTCACGAATAATTTCTCGTCTTGTATTCGAAACAATTGCACAACGTTGATCCAATTCACGATTTTCATCACCAATAAAATCAATCAGTGTCGGGGTGTGGCAATAACGAACTAGCTTGATGATAAATCTGGCCCTGAATCTGTAACATGTATGCAATTTTAGGTAGATTTTGGATCAGAATTTTTAAAACTATCGAATAATTTATGATTCAGATTTTCCCGCGTTTATATACGTGGGAAAATCCTGTTCAAGTATTTACCGCAAACGTCGGCATAAAATTATATCTAATAATTTTAGTAGCACCAAAAGAAGTCATTTGAAATGCCGAATTGTATTGTTGAATATGACTCAAAAAGTGCTTCGAAAATTGAAATGTCCCAAAAATAAATGAATACAATGGTTCGGGTGGAGTTTCTAATGCTGGCAATCTCACTTTGCCATTAACACAATACATGCCGGGCGTTTCATCTGGAAAGTTAGCCGCATCACAATGTGGACATATTGCGTCCATCATTCCAAGACTGTATGAAACACCGACGGCTCGCTAAAAAACTGAGAAAAGTACACGCACACATATACATAGTTCATTTGAACAATTCAAGACTCACCGTTTGTATCAATGCACTCACAATAGCTATAAATATATAAACCCACAACAATAATTATCGGTTACAATTTGCTTCAATCGAAGCACGTCCAAAACGAAATGACAGAAATGAATGACATAACAACATGCTTGTACTGTCAACACTGAAAAAAGTTTCAAGTTGACAGCACAATCCCCATCTAAAAAAGTTTCAATTTGACAGCAAAATCCCCATTAACAAAATGATTCGCCATTTATTGAGTTCATTTGTTACAAAAAATGTGATAAATGAAGAACCGCTCGACCGATTTTGTGCAAACTTCACATAAACCATCTACTAAATAGTCCGAACAAAGCCTAAACAATGAAAAGTGGCATTGATTTTTATATATATATATATATAGATAATGGTCAAACTAGTTACGAGCAATTCTTTTTCTACCCCATTTCTATATCATACCAGTCATAGTTATTATCTACCTAATTTATTGTTTGTTAATGGATGTTGTTTTATTTCTTAAGAAAAACAACAACTATTACAAATAAATTAAATACAATCAACTCAATTTGCTAGTATTAATTTTATTACCTCGAAATGTTGTTAGGGTTCCGTATATCAAAAGGATGAACAGAACCCTCTTAGAATAACTTCGTTGTTCGTCTGTCTTTTTGTCTGTCAAAACCTTTTTCTTAGAAACGCGTATCTAAGAAAAAGGTTTTGACAGACAGGTATCATATAACATTAAAAACTTATTTGAAACCATCGATTTTAGCCTATTACGGTCTTCTTCTGGACAATAGACCTGCACCATAGCATCCGATACTCTGCCTTTGGCATCTGCATCCACAGTACCCCACATACCTTTATCAGTTCATCAATTTACCTGACTAGGGGCGTGCGAACATTCGCTTACCAATTTGCGGTCTTGACTCACTTTAGTACTCGTTTGCGGCCATCGATCCTTTGGCAGATGTGGTCAGCACTTTGTCATTTCAGGTTGCTAATTCTTCCAGCAATATTGATAACTTCATTTTTCTAATAATTCCTCAACCTTTTTTTATACGGAAGACTCAGTGCGCAAATCCGATTCGCACTTGACAAGTTTTTGTTTCGATAATATATAATCCCTTTTATACATATTTTGGTAGAAAAAGGATACGTACTTTACATAAATATACAAAACGTGACGTTTATTTTTTGATAGGTACATAAGAACGCCCTTCGGCCATTTTATACGCAGCAATGATGTAATGATTAAGGCGTTAGACATGTAATTAAGAGGTTGCGGGTTAATTCGTGGCCCTCCCAGATATTACCACCTAAGCTTATTGTTTTTGTTATAAAGGTGTTTACCCTTCTAACACAAACAATAAGCTTAGATGCGGGGGTAAAGGAGAATACTATTCACTTTGAACCATTTAAAATGAAACCACAAACGACAACCACAACTGAAAGGAGCGCAGACTCTGGCCAAAGAGCAAGCTTTAATTGTAACCGAAATTAGCGCTCGGTTGAAGAACAATAGTAATTTAAAATGAAGATGTATTTCATTTAAAACTAAAATGTTACAATTTGCAAGGTACATATTATTGAAGTTGTAAGTTAAACACGGTAAAGGAAATTATGTTTGTAAAGGTGTATATTTATTTTCTTAGCAATGTGTACATGCTTTAATATTTTAATTGTTGTAATATCGTCAAAAGACGCTGAACAATCTTAATCTATTTAATTCACAAGCTTTATTTCTAAGTAACGGTACTAATATGTAGGTACCACAGGCCCACTACTGTATCTCCTAAATATCAGGATAAATAGCAGTGATCGACAGTCGTACGAAAAATTACCATCCATGTTTTCTCGCGTTAAATACTATTTATTTATTGCTTTACTGGTCAGCAAATTCATTAGGTAAAAGCATAAAACTTCTGCTCAAGCGGAATTTCGTTTGATTTTGGATGGTAGTTTTATAATGATTAAATTACGATTTATGTGTTGGAGACGTCCGTCGATTCTGAAAATCATATATATTATGTTATTCTGAGCTATTTGAACTAGTTCTTTCTGTTATTCGATACCCGATGAGTTTTATTATCCTCGATAGCATTTACTCGCAAAGGATGGTCTACCCAAAACCATTTAAAGTTTTATTTGAGTTGTGTTTGAGTTAGAGAAATTAAAAATATACCCAAATGAAGGTCGTAGAAAAGAGAATAAAAAACGGTTATCAAAACTTACATAAATTCAAAATACCTACATTTTCTTCCTATATGAAGCGTTCAGAGAATCAATCAGTTCCGAGTGGAACGTTTTAGAGGTAGGTCGTGAGTCAGTTTGCCGCAGACGCACAGCGAAATCGTATGATTTTGAAATGTAGGTAGTTAGCGTAAATACCACATCGTAGAAACCAGATATACAATTCCAGTGATAAAAAGTCGAGATTTGAACTTCTGCGAATACAATGCTAGTTGTTGCGCATTGCATAAATATTAAAACTAAGTCATGTATTGGCATGACAATAGTATTAAATGTCTTATGACATTAGTCAATGCAATAAAAGAATTGGTAATGATTCACATTGGTTCGTTGATTTTTTGTATTTTAACACGAAAAATCAAGAAGATAAGATAAATGTCAGCTTCTTGCGGAAAACTGAACGCGGACCGCCAGCGCCTCGCTGTGGCAACTTTGCTATGCCAAAAATACCGAAAGTCTTCGAATACCTTCGCTCTAATCATCAATTGATTAGTGCTCTGGTTTATGCGAGGATTGTTAGATAGAAACTGATAGAGATCGTTATTTGAGGTGTAAGGATTGTTTATTTTTTTGATAATAATTCTGTCATTTCATAATAGTTTATAATGTTTTCAGTATCAGTAATAGAAGAAAAAGTTTCAGTGTAACGTCTAGTCATGCTTATAGTTTATTTATAACTAATAAATATTGTAGCGCAATAAATACCTAATGATTACGCCCACGAGTTATTTTGTTTTCATACTTTTTCACTGGCTTAGTCGGACTTAGTTTATGACATTACAAACTTGATGTTATAACTAATGTGAAGTAAATGGCCCATCGGGACTATGGTTGGCACATCGGGAAGCAGAGAGAGTGTCTGGCTAAGATTGGTGGGCTTCGGTTCTGTAGAGCATTCCCTCTGTCGCACAGATTGACAGTTTATTATAAAGTTGTATACAGCGAATAAATATGGACAAGACACTAAAATAAAAGCCTGACACATACTATTCGACTATAATAGAAAGCACTAGTTCAGTAAGTGATGGCCGTTTTTGATGTGTGGTCTTAAATTATTCTCATAATCATAGAGCTAGATTATCCAGTGTTCAATCACGTAAACACCAAAGTTCCAACATATTATTTTAAAAATGTACAGTTATCCGATTATATAGCGTAAACGCAGTGCGTATAAATTTACTAGCCGATAATTTATATAATAAAACACCTGAATGTACCCACATTTACTTGTAAGTGAGGCAGGGTCAGATTCAGCGTGAATATTGCTTATTGATTACTTGAAAAAATCATATTGTTTAATAAAAATCGACGACGACTAGCCTTATCCGCAAAGTGTTTCTCGACACATCTGCCCGCATAGGTAAGGTACGTACTAAAGAGAATCGCTCGAGTACGAGCCCAAGGTACTTCATCGTGGGCTCGATGCGCCTCCAGGCGCCTGAGGCGAAGCCATACGCGGAGGGACATGCTCCTCCACTCTCGCTGGGAACAGGGAGCCCAGGGTCCCCTCCAGCCGCTCCGGCTGGAGGCTCTGGGTCAATAAGGGCGCCCTTGGGCGGATTTTGTCCCTAACCCCAAGGTAAATGCGCCCCCATGGGTTCTGCTCCAGAGACTCCAGTAGCTCTTCGCGGGCCCCCCGTTTGGCCTGCTTAATCGCTTCCTGGAGGGTCCTCTTGGCCCCCTTGTACGCCTCATACAGCTCCGCCTCTCGGGCTGCCGCATCGTCTGGGCGGCGACGCCTCCGGCGAAACCTGGTGTACCGGCGGCAAGTGGTCACGCACGCTGCTCGCAGCTGTGCGATCTCCGCTGACCACCAGTACACCTGTTTCTTTGCCGGGCCGGGCTTAACCCTAGGCATCGCCGCATCGCAGATATACGACATGGCTCTCCTGAACCATTCCGCTCATGCCTCCAGGAGAGCCTCCCGATCCAGGCGTCTGAGCAGCCAACGTGGATCCGGGGGATTCGCGATAGTCGGCGGCAGGTTAGGTGGAGGGGAGACGTTGAACCGAATGTACCTATGATCGGAATCCATCTCCTCCTCCTCCACCACGCGCCAACCCTGGATGCGGCGGGCGAGAGCAGGGGTCGCGAATGCAACATCCACGACCGAACTGAGTCCCCCCCGCTCCCAGGTGGCAACACTCCCCCGGTTGAGGACCTCTAGGCCACGGGTGTTGGCCCAGTCCTCCAGAACTCGCCCCTTGGTTTCCCGGGAGCCTCAAGCCAGAGACCAGGCATTGAAGTCTCCCAGGACCAAGACAGGGCGAGGACGGCACGCAGCGAGAACGATGTCCAGTCCAGCGAGCCATAGCTAAAGCTCCATACTGGTCAAGGCTTGGCGAGAAGTAGACGGCCACGATAGCTAACCCCTCATGGTCCACCGCTACACAGCCTCGGCCCCTTGCTATGAGTGCAAGGCGCAAGGTGTCTGCGGTGGACCCCCCGAAGACGGTCGCTACGCCGTCCAGGTCCTCCGGGCTTCCGGGGTGGACCCCGTACGGCTCAGCGACCACGACCACATTGATAGACCACTCCACGATGCTATGGTACAGAAGACCGGTGCTCAGCTGTGCAGTGATTTATGTTCGCCTGCAGGATGCGGATTGGTGTGTCCATTAATGGACGTCCATCTCCGCATCCCGCCGCGAATGTGGCCGCTCTTGAGCGGCACCCCCGCTACCCGTTGCGGACGAACGGGGCTTTGGCCTCGAGGCGGCGCAGGTACGGCTGTCCGCCCGGTGTTCCGCCGCTTTGCCCTCCTCTACGCACTTATAGCAGCGCGGCGGAGCATCACAGGCACTGACCTTGAGACCGGGCTGACTGCAGTGGAAGCACCGATCCCCCACGGTGTCTCCCGCTGTGCACTGCACTCCCACGTGCCCCATGGCCAGGCACCTAAAGCACATGGCCTCGCGGGGTTGCAGGAGTTGTATCCGCGCCTTAAGGAAGACCCCAACGAGGAGGCTCCGTTCGTCCGCAATCTTCTGCGCCGCTGCGACGGGGCAGTTGACGACTGCCGTACCGTGACCGGTGGAGCTGAAACGGATTTCTCCAGCTCTCACCTGATTCCGGAAGGAACCGCCCGCCTCCACGACGGCGGAGATGACTTCCTCCGTTGTGGCCGCATCATCCAGACCCGAAATGCGCAAACCTGCGCATTTGTTGGGTCTGGTGACGCGGACGGCCTCCGTATCCAGCGACTCCGTCAGCTTGGCCGCTAAGGCATCGGCTTTGGGGCCGCTGGTGGCGCCGGAGACCTCGAGGAGGCAAGCTCCGGTGCGAGTTGTTTTGCACCGGAAGTCCCCCTCAATCTCGAGGGCCTTGAGATCCACTGAGGCTTTCACCTGCCTCAGGACCTGGGCGTACCCCACGCCCTTCTCCACACCCTCCGTCGTCCCCATCAGGACGACGGCAGTGGAGCGTGGGGCGCGGAGCCTCTTCGGCGCTTTCGCCGCAGCGGCTTTGGCCACCTTTTTAGCCGCCTTCTTGGCGGCTTTTTTTGCTTTCTTGGCGGCTCCAGCTACCACCCATCCCTCCCCTCTGGAGGAACATTCGGGTGCAATGGGAGCAGCGGTTACAGTGGGGGCGGGGGTGCAGTGCTTTTTTCCCTTCTTCCCCTTGGCCTTAGACGGCGTAGCTTCGCTGGAACGGCAGTCCTTGCCTTGGGGCTAAGATTCCCGCCGGCAGCAGCCGCATATGATGCGGGTGGCGCTAGCGGAGGACGGTACGCCCGGTCCTCCGATACGCCGAGGCGCCACTCGATCGCCGCCAACAGCTGAGTCACACTCAGCGCAGAAGTGGTTGCCGCCCCAGATGCCGGCATGGACGCCGGCTTAGCTGCCCCCTTAGGCGCCGACTTTGCCACCGGCTTAGGCGCCGCTCCTGTCGGTGAAGGAGCCCTTGGCTGGGCCGCCGTCGCCTGGGCTCTTGGGCTTCTGGGCCTCCGGGGATCCCTTGACCACTTGGGTCAGGTGCTTAACCTCCTCCCGGAAGGCCCGCTGTTACTCCCGGGAGTTGGCGAGCTCAGTTTCCAGGGTTGTTACCCGGGCCCTGAGCTTCGCCTCCTCCTCGGAGGCGCTCCTGGCGAGGAGCTCCTCCAGAGCCGTCTTGGCGACGGCTACGTTTTCCCCAACCGTCTTCCGCTTCCCGGCCACATTCTTGGCCCCCTTCAAGGCGTCGGTAATACGGGCCAGCGCCGAAAGGAGCTCCCTAGCTGCGGGAACGTCCTGGTCCCTGCCACTGGGTAGTGGCGGGACGTGTACTGGTAGCTTCGGCGCTCTACTAGCCGAAGTGGCCAACTTGGCCGGCCGATCATCCTCATTTGAGGAGGCCGCCCGTTGTCCGGGGCTTCTGCTCCGGTCCCGGGACGGTCCACCCGAGCGTGGCCGCTTTCGTCAGAGACCCTCTTCGGTCTCCATTCGGCTGGATACCAACTCATTGTCGGTACCAGCCGTCGACGCCGCGGACACAATGTCCGCGTCGGTGTCCCCTCCTATTGGCAGCGAAGTTGCGGGTCTGGGGAAGGCAGCCTTAGACGACCGCGAGTGAGACCGCGGACTCACCTCCTCTTCTCCCCCCACTAGCTCCACTCCGTCATTTTCAGTTCCATTATTCGAGCCTTGTTCGTTGTTATTGTATCCGGTATCCGGTTTTGTTTTATTATTTGAGTTTATATTCAAAGTCAAAGTCAAAGTCTTTATTTTTCAAAATAGTGCAACGTAATTACATCTTTTTGACGTCAATAATTGCTTAATACTAAGTTTACCACCGCTTCCTAGGCGCTAGTGGAGAAGAAACGGCGCAACAAACTCCACTGCGGCATTTTCTAGACGTCAGCTTATAATAGTGATTTCTTAAGACTAAATATGGACGAATGTACATTTTTGTCTCGTGTCAAGATAAAAGGTATTTAAAAAAAAAAAACGTTATAATAAAATTTAACCCAAGTTAATCGTTCAAATAATTGAAAAAATTTAAAATATGGTAAAAAGGTCGCGTGCCTACTACAATATTATGCTGTAGTTGTAACATTTTAGCATTTTAGGAGGAGCCTGCACCATGCTCAAACCAGACATTTTTGTCTTTAAGGTAATCATCTGTCCTATAGTATGCTTTTTTACCTAAGGTGTTCTTAACAAAGGTTTTAAATTTATTGTCAGGCATACCAAGGACCGATTCAGGCAATTTGTTATTAAAGCGTATACCTTCCCCCCTAAAAGAATCACTAACTTTTAGAATATACTGCTTCCGGGCTGTTTGGCCGTGGTCCATCGGAAACTTGTTTTCCAGACGTTTCGTCGATCACTGCGGTCGACATCTTCAGTGGTACACGTCGGGACGCCGTCGAGTGCGGAGAACCTTCCTCGGCGGCGAACTCGGTGCGACTGGTGGGGTCGGTACATGCAACGCCGGCCAATTTGTAAAATTGGATATATTTTTCCTGACATACAGTATGTTCTCGAATATATATTGGGAAGCTACAGTTAAAATATAAGTCTTTTTAAATCGTTCCCTAAGAGAATCTCTCTTGCCTAAACAATAAATGGCACGAACTGCCCTCTTTGGTTGTATAAATATAGTTTCTAAATCTGCTGCATTCCCCCAAAGTAGTATTCCATCATCAGCTTTCATCAGCCATTTCATCATCAGACATCAGACTATGAAAATAACTAAAATATACCAGCCTAGCAGTAGGTTCATCTGTCAACTGCCTAATCCGTCTGACAGCATAAGCAGCAGAACTGAGTTTATTATATATCCTACGAGTGTGGGGGAAAGATGGTCCATCCAGGTGGAGCCCCCTGCACCTGGATAAGCCTATATACTATGGAGGTCGGCTGGTATCCATAGGTTTTTACGACTTCGCTGTCGGGTGTTATAGACTTTTCTTGTCGTGGGCTGGCCAATAAAGGCAAGCCCTCCGGTCAGCAAGTTCACAGCGTACCCTTCTGGAGCCACTAGTCGGGTCGTTGCTGATCACCTGCCGATTACGGAACGCGAGAGGATGGCTAGTCCTCTCTTACCGGCGGCGGCACAAGTACCCGTCGGCCCCTGCGTGAGCAGTGGGCCAACCCGCCCCTGGATCCCCCCTGACCCTACGGTGGCCTCCACCACTAACATCATCGCTCATCCTGTCTCCTCTGAAAGCAGAGGAGTACGGAGAGCGATGTGTTCCCGCCACGTTGTGTATTGGCCGACGATCAATGCCAACCCCATGAAGGGGAAGCCATTGACCGCCCCCCGGACTGCAGCGGGATCGGAATCGGAATGACACGCGACGAGGTTACCCAACACTCACCCCCCTATGTTATGAGTAACATTCATAGCCTGGCAATAAAAAAAAACTATCGCTATTCCTCTGATATCTGTTCATGATCTATCTACGTTTACTTTTACTATCAGTCCGATGAACGACAGAGAGAACGCTCTACAAAACGAGTGAGTCTATCTTAGCCGAACTCTTTCTCTTCCTCCCGAAGTGCCAACCTAAGAGCTGTTTAGATACCTACTGTATAATAAACCTTTATGTCTAATAAAGTTTAAGAGCCACCGGTCGATTCGAAAACCGTATTTAGCATAAGGCTAAAAGTTTGTTATTTAACGTTTTAGTGTTAGTTAGTTAGTTAATAAAATAATAACCTGGCAGGTGTCTCACTCGGTTACGTATCACCTGTTGCGTTCGTAGTACTTACCTCGCTGAAAGTAACCAGCGAGAACCTCGACCAAAGTAAACTCACCTGGCGGCAACCTCACCGGAGCCTGTAGTTGGAATCGAACCGAATTGAACCACACGGTGTACGGCAATTGCGAGGTACAGACGTGGGTCAGGTTTGGAAAGGATAAGGCACGGTTACACGGTGCATAAAATTATATAGAAGAGGCGAAGAGACGGTACGATACCTGCGTAATACCTACGATATACAGGCTGACTGTTGCGATAGTATGTTTCCTCTTCAGAAGACGAAGATAAATAACTAAGAAATAAAATTTTAATAAGAAAATAGAACCAACTTCAAAAATTAAGAAACGGCTAAAAATGAATATCTGTTTTACCTACAGTTTTAATTCAAAACAAAAACTTTTCTGTTGAAGTCGGTGCCAAACCAAAGGTAGAAATGTAGCGCCATCTAATGTAATGTGTAACCGTGGTTGATATCATTAGCAGATATTGAATTTTATCGTTGCTTTGTATATAAATAAAGTTATTATTTCGGATTTGGCACCGACTTTCGGTCGGAAATTTTATTTATTTTTGCCTTTTTGGTGAACGTAACTGATTTATTGAACACTAAAAACTCAAAGACCATATGACAATGCCACACTCTGCAATCGAATCGGTTAAAATCCGAAAATTTAAAATCCTGTTATTTTAGGGCATCAATCAAGTATCAAACTCTCTTACAAATATGGTAAATAAAAGGAAATCTCTCTCCATGAAATCTAAGCTTATAAAAAAATATTTTTATCTATTTCTGTTAATAACTTTCTTATATTTGATTCTACGACTGCAAGTTGCAAAACTAGCAAGTTGCAAAATACCTTTTTTGAAAGAAAATTATGAAACAACCTGTGATTTTAAATAGTGAGATTACAAAAATGACAAATATTTTGTCACATTATTATAATGAAACTGAAAGATGTTATATTTAAGTTAATAATCTATCGAAATTTTCTCCGCACTGTGCGAGTAATATTCGTAGGTGTGCTTCGTGGAATAGGAAATTAATTATTTTAAATTTTTATTTGAAGCCCCACCTATGGGTGTGCTCAGTGGAATACTTTAGGTGTGCTTCGTCTGGGTGTGCTTCACGGAACACCTCGCAAAACTAGAGTTGTAGAAAATGTTATTTGCAACAAAACTGTTTTTACAAATTTTCTGTACGACGCAAAGTTTGCCCGACATAGCGTTAAAAATCATTCGCATCCCTTTTTCAAGATAGCGGCTGCGGAACTAGGGTTGCGACCCCACAAACTTTAATTTAACTTTAAACAACCCCTGTCATCCAAAAAAATTTTGCACTCTGACTTTTTTAAGCTAAGCTTAAAAAAAGTAACATTTAAATGGACTAAAATTATGTCAAAGAGTTAATAAGGTTATTAAGGTATGGAAAATGGGCGAAATGTGGGTGCTAGCACCTCTGCCTACCCCTTCGGGGATATAGGCGTGAGTTTATGTTATGTTATGTTATACCAAATAATTTTTAATATTGAATTAAAAAAATTTCATGGATTTTTTTTATTTAATTTGATGCCATAAAAGTGAAGGATGTTATTTTTTCGCATTTTAGCCGGTTCGATTACCGAGTGTTACAAGCGAATTTTCGAAAATCTTTGAATGCAGTTTAAATTGTTTATAAATTCAAATGAAGTCTTCTACGTAAGATTGTCTATTTACATTTCCTCCATGTGGTATAGCCGTGCCCGTGGGACGCCCTATATTCAATGTTTCGTTTAAATGAAAGATCTTTTATAGGTAAATTTTGGTAAAAGCAGATATTTTGATTGTTGCAACTCTAGTTTTAAGTTGAAGAACTGATTTATAATATGGCCTTGTATGGAGCCCTGTTTCTTGCAAGGTCGTTTGGAAGACCTTAATAACTTTAATAATTGGTAGTCATTACATCTAAAGTAAAATAGTAGATTGTTACACAAGGGTTGAAAGTCAGCCATTTCACCCGAGATATTTCTCGAACGAAGTGAGAGCGCCAATAGTTCGAGGGGGAAATGGTGACATTCACCCGAGGTAAACGCTCTACTTTTCATTTCGACTATGTGAGGAAATGAAAATACTACACACACATTTAATGAAACAGTTATATTGATTATCAGTTGAAATTTTAAAGTAAAATTAGAACAATTTGAAAACAGATTATTAACAACAGCTTTTGCCTGTTCTTAAATCTCATCGGGAGTTAAATTAATATCCGTGTCACTGGAATCACTTTCCGAAACCATTTTTAACCACAATTAACAGAACGAATTTATTTAAGTATATTAAAATCTCGTTTTCCCGCTAATTCTTTAGCAAACTTAAATAGTTTTTTTTTTGTAATACTGAAAAAAAAGTAATAATTCACGTAGGTACATACTGCCAACATTAGGATTAGAAAAGTTTTGAAAATCGAATCTATTGGTTACATTGTAATCGAGTTGGTCACGAGATGTGCATATATTTTATTTTCAAGGTATTATGACGTAATTAAATTATCATGGCAAAACTTAATATTAAAAAAAAATAGTTTCCGCCCTAGGGATGAAATAAGCTACTTTCCACCCGGTTATCTACCCATGAAATTTAAACTTTCCGAACAGGAGAGATGAAAAAGTAATTTATATATTACACCACATATTATTATATATATACTAGAAATGTTACACTATAAAACAAAGAGTTACTTAATAATTTGGTTTTTTTTTTATGAATGATAGACTCACGTTTGACCTCTATCTCACCTGGTCGTAAGTGACGATGTGTTCCCACCTACCGGGGCCTGGCGAAAGTGCCATGGGCAGACATTTAGATACTACCCAACCCACGTAGCCAGGTGGCTACCGCAAAACGTGGCCGCACCAGCGAAGGCGACACTCCTACATTTTATCTACAATTTCATGCGGGAGTTCCTCATGCGATCTTTACGCGTGTCTCTGCACATCCATCGTAGTATATTCATCTCCGTGACACGCAGCTCCTGCTTATCCCGCTCTAGCAATGTCCACACTTCACAGCCGTGTAAAAGGACCGGCGTAATTATGGTTTTTAGACCTGCCCCTTCAACCTAACCGGCATTTTGGGGTCACAGATGATACCAGTTATATCACACCACTTGGCCTATACTGCGGCAATGCATACTTTGACGTCGCAATCAATGTCACCAGTCGCGTGATGAAGTAGGTATAGATCCCAAGTACTTACCTAACTTGGTCCGTGCGCTCGACCAAGTCATCGCCTATGCGGGGTGTGGAATCTGTTGAGTTCAACGCCAAGTACTCAGTCTGCGCCACAAAAAGCTTCAGACTACCGTCCTCAAGTTCCTCCCTCCACGTCTTCGCACGTCGCAAAAATCTGCCTCTGTCCGCATCCGCCAGCGCGGGATCATCAACATACATGAGCAACCACGGAGTCTGCTCATTTCAATTTCTGATGCTATCCGACTGTCTGAAAACTAATATCACGCTAAACAGAAATGGATTAAGGACGGATCCCTGATGTACCCCGACTGAGCAATGGGGAAGGGTTTCGTGTTACCAACAGCGATCCGATTCACAGAATCTACATATCCATCACGCTACTTAAAAAAAAAAAGTGTTTGTAGTCTCATGTTTCATCAAATAAATACATAATTTTAGAAGCTCTTAATTACTGTCATCATGCCTATTAAGATATCGAATGTACGAAGAATAGGTACATCATATAGATAGGTTTTATGGATTAAAGTCTGGAGTAAAGTTGCCAAAATTAAATACATGTGTACCTGTGTGACTCTACCTTAAAATAATCCGTAGGAAGATAAAAATAACAAGCATAACAAGCTCGTGACATCTGTTGTACAATTAAAAAAAATAGTTATAGTTTAATGTGGAGAATAGACAGTCTATATTTTTTACTGTTTAGAATTATAGTGCCACCTAGTGTTAATTTCTAACTACGATAACAAAAATTTGTATCTACTCTACAACAGATGTCTATAGTGAAATAAATTTTAGTGCATAAAACCAATGGTAATTCGAAAATCATCGATGTAAAAATGTTTCGAATTTTCTTTCTATGAAATGAAAGATGTTTAAACATGGGTGAAATTTAAAAGTGGAGTGTGATTTACTGTTCTATAAATATCTCTAACTCTAATTTTTATTATCATCGATGATCACTTTCTAGTGATGTGAGGGCCCAACAGTATACGAAGAATCGACTAATTTCTTAACTAAAATTTGATTTATGAGCACACCACTACGAGGGTGGTGCCGAGTGGGTTGAATTGTATATAATTATGTTATTTTTCATTTGTTTAATTTTCTAATTAAGTTTGCCTTATGTTATTTTTATTATTAAGAATGAAGTTAATAACTGTAGTATATTATTAATAATGCAAATTACTGAAGGCTCATTTTGGTGTCAGCTATTTTTATAACCTATTACTGAGTAGATTGAATCTGTATGAGTTATGAGTAACCGACAGTGCCTACAAAATTACAGTTGCCTCTAGTTACTTTACATAATTGTTGTTTTCACATCTCTGCGCTCTCTCTGGATTGAATTGTAAATATAGGTAAGTAAATTTTTCAGCTTACTAGTCGATATGCTTCTGTACACGCCCACCGTAATTTACAATCTCTGACACGAATTGTATGAAATTGACACATTTGGTATAAAATTTCTCTTTTTTCCCCTAATTTATTAACTTATAAACGTCAAATTTTATTGACCCTAATTTTGTTACATACTGCTGTCATCATAGCAATTTATATTTTGTTTGAAGACATGAAAGTTTCCGTATGTGTAAGCTATAAAAGTGAACTTCACTACAAATATCTGCTTTTTGCAATTTGCTTTAAGTTGTATTACAAACTAAAAAAATCTTAAAAAATTAAGTGTATGTAGGCATGCTAGTGAGTAATATTCTTACCACATATTCATGTGTGCCATATTCGATTTCCTAATTGGAAAGTAATAGCAAACTTATGAAATTTTACTGGCATAGTGCAACATAATGATTCTCCTTTTGTTTAAATTATTATCACATGCCAATTGCTTCTATTTATTTAAAAATAATATTGTTTAGCATCACAATAAATCTTCTAAATTTGTATTACATTTTATTAAATACTACTAAACTGTGAAAGTACCAACACTCTAAATTCACTTTGGTTTACTTTGTGCAAACCTGCTGTTTATTTTGTATCAAAATAACAGACATTAGTGCATAAATAAAGCTTACGATTATCAATATAAAAAATGATGCCCTGTGAGACGGTAAATCTGTCAAACACAAATATTATAACAATAGGATCATGAGATAAGTAATGAATAGGTAATTCTTTTACTACTACCCAATCTTTTACTACCATATCTGAAATTTCGAATATGTAGTTTTGAGACTTTGGATTTATAATAATTTAGACATTTTGTTTTTACTGATAACTGACTGTCTTTAGGGATTTACTCATATTTCTAAACTGTTACTATAATTGAACAATTGTGTAATACATAGTGTTCATTTAGTTTTCAATAAAAAAATACATACAAATAGTCACGCCTCTTTCCCATTGGGGTAGGCAGAGACAACATCATTCCACTTGCTACGAACCTGGCATACGCCGTTGGCTTCTACTACTTTAATAATTGTTTTCATACATGCACACCGGTTACGGGTACTTCTGACCTGGCCTTTCCTCAATACATCCTCGATCTGATTGGCATACGTATGCCTAGGTCGTTGACCTTAACCGGGTTGCCCAGTAGCCCTCTCCTCATAAATCTGTTTTGTTAATCTCCTTTCATTCATCCTCTCTACATGACAGAACCATCTAAGCATCCCTTTCTCTATCTTGGTCACTACATCTTCTGCCATACCACAACATTCCCTTAACACGCTGTTCCTCACTCAGTCCATCAGGGTCACTTCAGCTATACTTCTCAGACTTCTCATTTCAACAGCATTCAGCTTACTCTCGTGTTCCTTCAGCCACACCCAACGTTCACTACCATACATAAGTGTGGGGACGAGTACTCCTCTATGAACAACCAGTCGTGCCTCTTTAGATACTTTCTGACTGCTCATAAAATTATGCAGTTCTCCATACACTTGATTTCCAGCCAAAACTCTTCTCTCAATATCACAGTCATACTTTCCATCCCTCGTAAACTTTGAACCTAAGTATACAAAATCTTTCACTTGTTCTACTGTTTCTCCTTTAATCAGAATTCTACAATTTGTCATGTTTGTTCTCTTTCAAAAATCATCAATTTCGTCTTACTTACATTTAAGGGGCCATGCATAATATTAACCATCGCCTGCAACTCCTGTTCCGATGATGCCAATATTACTTGATCATCAGCATACACAAGGCATTTGACGGTCAAGTCATTTAATAGAAAATAATATTCAATAAAAAAAAAAAGAGTATTCTAAGAAATATTACACAGCATTATCTAAACCTAAACTAAGCATATCATACGGGCTCTAGAATGCAGATAAACATACTAAGATACTTATTTTTGTAAATAAATACATATTTGCAATGAGCGAGAATTAAACCTGCAACCTCTGACTGAGCAATCAAACTTACATTACAGGGGGTCAAGATTAGAAGCAATGTAGCTAGGTAATTAATTTATTTTCAATAATAAACTATTACACTTTTTACCAGATTATTAAATTGTATATGGCTTTAATTAAAAGAAGGGATAACTATTTTCACTGATTTCCTGATGTTTTTGCAACTTTCACTAACCTTCAAATTTATAACTTACATCATTATACAGACTATTAAGTTTAGCAGAGAAACTAATAAATCAATATAAACATAAACAACATAACATAACTAGACACCTGTATCCTCGAAGGGGTAGGCGTTTACATACACACAATTCGCCAGTTATGTTTAGGTCCCAATGTAATCCCAGTGTAGACGGCAAGCCTATTGCCATCTACACCGTGGAATTCAAAACTTGTCTAAAATATAATAACTACGCTATTCAATAGGAAAACAAAACACATCATTTGATCATTCAAATATTCTGATTTGAACCAAAAGTAGCAAGTTATTTAAAAATAAGAACACCACTTATGTCAGGTATCATTCAGAAAACTACAGAAATACTGTATTACACTGTATTGTATTGGGTTTTCCATGGTATTGTATGAAAATAATACAGTTTATTTCCTGTCCTGAAAAGTTGCCTATTTTGACTGTCACAGTTTTAGAACTCAATGATAATATGTTTTAAAATAGATTACAAGTAATTTTAATGATTTGTTTATATTTTTGCTCCATAAATTGACAAGACAGCTATGTAAGGTACAAATAAATAAAATTGGAGTGTATGTTTGTGTAATTAAAAGTGACAGCTTTTTAGTAAATATAGTCCTAGTCTTGCCATAAATATTGTAAAAAAGAAAAAAAATATCTATTGCAAATAAGATTTATTACTTTTACAGTGTGTTAGTTTAATACAAAAATATCAAACAATTTAAAATATAAAAAGCTTATTCGAAGTGGTCTCCATTGGCTGCAATACAGTCCTTTAAACGTTGAGGTCAGTTGTAAATAGAAGCATGCACAGTTTCCATGGGAAAATTCTTCACTGCCAATCGTATGGATTGTTTTAGGGACTCCAAATTATCATGGCGTTTAGAGCACTCTCTAAAACTGACTATAAATCATAATCGTGTCATCGTCATCGGGACTAGACGACGGCCAGTCTTCAGCTCTGATGAAGTTCGAAACTTTCGTTTCCAACCACGACTGCGTATACCAAGCTTCATGACCCGGCGCCGAGCCTTGCTGGAAGGACCATTCTTGGTTATTGAAAATGGTTTTATTAAGGGGCTTCACTACCTTCTCAAGAATGGTATCTTGATACACTTGTGCCGATGTTTTGATACCTTTTTCACAAAAGTATGGCTCAGTCACTCCTTCATAACTAATACCCCATACATAATACAACCATCACTGAAGTCGGATAATGCCCAATGATGATGAATGACTAATTGGGAAGCTTCCTACCCCATACATAATACAACCATCACTGAAGTCGGATAATGCCCAATGATGATCAAAGACTAATTGGGAAGCTTCCTAGAGCTGTGAGCATAAATACAGTCATTTTGTTTGTTAAAATGTTGCTCAATTGTAAAAAGAATCTCATCCGTGAACAAAATTTTTCTGTGACCTCCCTTTTCGTACCGCTTCAGTAGTTGTTTCGATTTTACCACCCTATTCTTTTTTACATTATCGGTTAAGAAATGACCAGTACGTCTCTTATAGGCTGCAAGTCCTAAGTCATCTTTTAAAATACGCGACATGTTTCTAGGTGCTATCTTCATCTCCCGAAATAAAATCTTTTGCTTTCGGACAGGATTTCTTCGAGTTCTTTCCCTTACTGCTTTGACCACTTTTTCGTACGAACACTACGTGGACGGCGAGATCTTTTTCTGTCACAAACAGAGGAGGTCTCATTGTACCTATTAATAGTAGTAGTATGGAGAGTTTTAAAAATTGCATTTGGCTCCATACCTGCATGTCCTCCCTTTTCACGGATAAAAATCCACGGGTGAGGTGCAACACAATTTCACCGGGATGAAGCTAGGGCGATAGGTAGCATATTATATACTTTAAAAAATGCACACTTTGCTAGTGTTTCTTCCTTGCAGCCCAAACAGTTCCCTTTCTGTCCTTTGCCGATCACGGTTACTGTTCTACTAGACGCTTATTTGTGTCAGACTAAATCCACCTTGCTTGGCCAGGGTGTCTCCTAGGGGTTAATTTTGAGCAAGCAATCCTACCTCCTCCTTAGTTCTGCCTCAATAATCATTATAATTATTGCTTTTTAATTCGTCTCTTTATGTTATTTAAGTATTCTAATATAACCTACTTGTTTAATATAAAATATTTATGCGCAAGTGAGATTATTGCTTAATTATATTCGGGCGTACTTATTTTACATTATGTATTCATTTAGAGTTAAGTAAAAATATGGTAATGTGAATTACTTATTCTGTTGTAATTTGACCCGTATGTGGTCTGCATAACTTGCCTACTGTTATGTGATAAACAAAGTTTTTCGTTATCGCCAGTCGTATTCTTCCAGATCTTAAAATGTTATTTACTACGATCAAGAACAGTGGTTTTCATTTTTAACCGACTTCAAAAAGGGGGCAGTTCATTGTTCGTCTGTATCTGTTTTTTTGTCCATCGATATCTCCGTTGTTTATGGACCGAAAAAATATTTTTGCATTGGTTTGGTTTAACTACAAGTTGGTCCCATATAAATAATATTAGTATTGAACCTAGAACTCCAGAGATGCAGCAGAAAACACCTCAAAATCAAATAAAAAATGTGAGATTATCGAGGTATATTTAGGTGTATGATCGAATATGACGTAAAATGTCTTTTGTTTGGAATACATATTTTGAAAGTTCGTATATACTAGTGCCGATTCTACTATTACAAAACTCTCGAACAGAATTTCGAAATTCAATTGAAATAGTCTTAGAGATAGTTGGGCAACAGACAGAATTAACGCCATTTTGTGAATTCTACAGAAAATTAAAGATTTGTTCTTCCTCAGGTGCTCCCTCACCTCGAGCTCAGAACAAATCTAGCACTGTTTATCCATGTGTCGCGAGCATTCGCCTGTTAAGTAAAGTTACAGATTCGAACATTAGATACCTACATGAGTAAGGGAGTGGAGTCGAGTGAAGTGTATTGGAGTAGGGTGTAACTGAGTGGAATGGTATGGAGTGTAATAGAGTTCAGTGGAGTGGAGTGGAGTGGAAAGGAGAGGAGTGTGGAGCGAAGAGTGTAGTGGAGAGGAGAGTAGAGAGGCAAGTGCAGCGGAGTGGAGAGGAAAGTGAAGCGGAAAAAAGAGTGGAGTGGAGTTACCAAAACTGATATCCCGACATGGATAGACTAGTTTAGAAATGTATACCTTGTTACTTGCTTCTGAAAAAGAACCAAGAAAAAGGAGCCCTGCAATGCGGGGCACCGTCTTAATCATTCACTAAGCTAAAAAGTTAATCTCATCTACAAGCTGGTAGTCCTACTGATTGTCGTCCTTCAATCAGTAGGAGCAATAGGGCTCTGGCACAGATTATATTAGTTGGTACAGATGAATCACTGCCTGGATAATCAACATACTTTTACGAGTTATATGCCTACTTGTCCACGTGATCGATCGTTGCGTGCAAATATGTATCTTAATGCTCGACCGTATGGTTATTATTACATTGCAGCCGCATGGCCTTGGAGTCACGTACTAGTAAAGTTTCTCAATAAAATTATAGGTAGGTACGTGTCTTTCCAGATAACAAAACATAATGACAAATGACGACACCGTTACCTCGCGTATTAATTAATTTCAAAATTAAAAAACCCCCGAGATAAATTTATTTATAGCTAAGAACCATCTCCAAATCGGCTTTTGAATAAAAAGATCCGCATCAAAATCGGTTCATCCGTTCGGGAGGTACGATGCATAGACAGACACGTCAGTCATAATACCCCGTCGTTTTTGCGTCGGGGGTAAAAAAGTAGATCTATACGGCACTGGTGCTTAAAACAGTCACCCAAAATTAGGGTAATGTCGCTAATACCTTTTTTTTTTTCGTGCGGAAGTCCCTTCGGATACCCCCCCGCCGGCCAGCGGGGCGGTTATGTCGGGCTTGAACCGACTAAAACCGCACGCCGTCTCGGGTCTACAGACGCCGGGGTGTAAGGTTGCCCATAGAGCATATCCCTCGCACAATGTCGCTAATACCTCATGGCCATTTTACTAGTTTGACATTCTGATACGGAGGGAATTAGCCTACCTAAACGCGCCGCGCTGATGCAATCGGGTTATAGGTACATATCTACCTAGGATTTCTTTTTACGAATGTATTGAGTAGGAGCTCATAGCACGCAAGTGCATAGAGTGCGTGAGGCCTGACTCTCGGTCTGGGATGCCACGGGGCAGATGATGTTGAGTTACATTCACTATAAAGGGCGACCTGGTTTAATGCCTATTGGGCTTGGCACTTCAACAGAAAAGTCTTGCGCGCTTTTTTAAATTTAGTATTAAACCTGTAAAGGTTTTTCAGTTATTTGACACTTTTCAGTGCCTTTTTTTAATTAGTTTATTATCTTTCCAGATAAGCATGTTGAACAAACTAACGGAAACTTATTAATAAGTATATAATTTTAAATACTATTAAACCGTCTATGTTGATTGATATTTTCATCAAATGACAATTACCCATAACACATTATTATAATGTTCTTAGTCATCAATCATAATTCATTGATTAATACCAGATAACATTTTTAAGCAGGTAATTACATCTGATTAGGAATTGTGCTAGCATAAAACTAGTGTTTCTAATCTGATGTTTAATCGCCTTTAGAAAAGGAAGAAACATAACCCTTAAAGGATCCCTTCGTTGTCCGTCTGTCTGTCTGTCCAGCCATTTTTCTCAGAAACGTGTATTGCCATCAAGTTGAAATTTATAGCAAATACTCATCAATGTCTCGAAGCTGTGAAAAATCTAACTTCTAGGTCAATGCAATCAAAAGGTACAGCCGTTTATTTAGCAAATTTCACACACACCAAGTGCATGTGAAAATGTGAATTAGACTCCACACTGTATAAACCAATAATGAGGAACAAAAGAAAAGCTTTAAGTATAAATTAAATGTATATTTATATTTTAATATTCTTGTAGGAATTAAGATAAAAATAAACACACTATACAGGTGAAAATAAACAGAAACGGTTTTCAGTTATGTTACATGATATTGGTCCAATTTTTAAAACGCAGATAGCTGTAGACTCGGTATTCTATGGAACTAATGTGACATAATTTAATACGTTCATCAATAAATCCGTATCATTTGTCCCATGGAACTAGTGGGAAATAACCATCCCACTCATAGGACTGGGTCAATGGGACTAGTGGGATAGACCCCAACTTCCACCAAATGCAAGGGCTTAAAAATCTATTGGGTTATTCCCGTTGAGCTAGAATCATGGTATTTAGCAAAAAGTAAAATCTTATAGCACAAATAAAGGGAAAAGTCCGAAAACGGTAAATATATAGTTAACCACAACAAAAACAAATATCTGAGGTCCAATTCGCGTACTAAAAAGATGTTCAAAATTCAGTCTCAATCTCATGACAATCTCCCAAATGTCAAACGAATTTTGGCATATTGCCCACGTAGGCAGGCACAAACAAGAATTAGATAAATTTCAAAGATTGACAGCCCTGATGACCACCGTCGCGATGAGGACTACTCCGACGGCCGCGGTCGAGATCATATTGGGTCTGAACTCCTGACATTTAGAAGCAAAAAGAGAGAAATTGACCAATGGTTCAAACTGAAAAGCACTAGTCTAGACTGGCAATATATTGGATGTGAGCCATGATAGGATCAGTCAAGGCTACGAGGGAACTTTGACAAGAAATATAGAATCTGTTATAAGGCCGGCTTCAGAAAGGAAACAACAAAGTTCTCCAACTCTGGAGTGCACATCAAGTGCGAAGACGGGACAGAGATAAAAAGGTTTAGTCCACTCTCGACCCCTCGACCCCAGAATTAATACCGTTGGGAAAGTGCAAGAAAGTTTGCAAGATTCCAAGCAGAAATCTTCGCTGACTTCGCAGAATCACGTGACTAACACTCGTCTGAAGCTTAATGTGGCGAAGAAGTACCTGGCGTTGAACTCAACAGATCCTACACCCGTCCGCATAAGCGATGACTTGTTCGAACGCACGGACCAAGTTAAGTACTTGGAATCTGTACTTCACGCGACTGGTGACATCGATTCTGACGTCAAGGCACGCATTGCCGCTGCCATGGGTCAAATGGCGTGAGATGACTGGTGTCATCTGTGACCCCTAAATGTCGGTTAGGTTGCAGGGGCAGCTCTATAAAACCATCATTACGCCTGTCCTCTTACTTGGCTGTGAGGCGTGGCCATTACTGATGCGAAATAAGCAGGAGCTGCTTGTCACTGCGATGAATATGCTGCGATGGATGTGGTGAGTTACGTGTAAAGATCGTTTCAGGATCCGCAACCGCGGCATCCACCATTTCCGTGACATTGCAGATAAAATCAGCCGAAGCACAGTAGCAAAGACTAACCGGAGATGGAATTCCTAGACAGGCATCAGACAGTCGAAGATCTTCATTAAAGGTATAGACAAAATAAGTACGAGCCAATGATAATGCCAATATGAAATTCTCCATAGGAAGCATGAGGCTCGTCATAGAGATGTTAACAGGACACTGCCGACTGAACAGGCACCAGACACTGATAGGCGTGAAAAGCGACCCCAGATGCGCGGAGTGCATGGGCGGCGACGAGACCAACTTCCAACTGCTCGCCGAATGCCTCATGAAAGTGGGAGTCTATGTCTATATATACTATAGCTTCTGACCCGCTATTTTGTTTGTTTTTTTTTTGCGAAAAGGAGGTTCTATGTTCGTCTGTATCTTTTTTTTTAATGTATGTCTGCGATATTTCCATCGTTTATGAAACCGAAAACTTCTTTTTGCGTTGGGTTCTGTTAAAGGAGTTAAAGAGATGCAGCAGGAAACTTCAAAATCAAATACTAAATGTGAAATTATCGAGGTGTAGTAGGTGTATGATCGAACATGACATCAAATGTATTTTGCTTGGGATACATATTTTGAAAGGCTGTATATATTAATGCCGATTCTGCTGTTAGAAAACTCTCTAAACTAGACTGCCTTTTATACTTCATAGAACAAAATTTCGAAATTCTAATGAAATAGTCTTAGAGATAGTTTAGTTTAGTAAAATGAGCAAAGCAGCATTAACGAAAAGCATTGTGCGAAAAAGTTTTTTTTTAAGATGCTCTCTGACTGCGAGTATTCACCTGTTTTGTTTACAGATTCGAACATAACATTCGAATGATTCAGTTATTTCACATTTTTCTGTAACTTTTCGTTTATTGAAGTCGGTTTAATTTTTGTATCATAATCGTTTATTTCAATATAATAATCAATTTGATCAGTATACGTTCTATGAAGTCAACCCAGGCCTAATCTGCTCCTACAATATAAATGAACTGTGGAAGAACGACTTCTAACCAATCCAGGAATTACAATTATCTATCCATATGATTGAATTACACATAATAAGCAGCTAACCACGCATGAACAAACTAATATCATGGTCCTAAAACATACTAAAGTTGACAAACACCACATGAAAGTATACTGCAAGCAATACAGTAATATATTATCCATTATATATTAGGTCGTTAATTCTTATTAATTTCATAAAATAGCCGTTTTCCTTGAAGAATTTTCAGTACTAACATTTTTGCATTTTTTTTAGGAATGACAAATCCTAATTTTATGATTTTTTTGTGTATGAATGAGACAACATTAAGCTAACAGCAACTTTTATTACATTTTTGAAAAGTGACAGCTGTTAAGTAATACGAAATTTATCAGCAAAATGGAAGTACTGTTTTTGAAGATCGAATTAATTTATCAAGCGGCCAATAAAAACAAAATTTAATACAGAGTTGTAAAATCTTGAAATCAACTTTCAAACAAAATATAAATAATGGAAATAGCTATTATATTACAGGAATAACGAACTCATGAATTTGTGAGAAAATTTCGGCAATTTCATAGGTAAAGACCTATTATATTCAGACCAGAATATTCGTTGTTTCACTTAGCCACAACCATTACTAACTCCTTTCGAAATTTATACCTCTACGAAAGGTGTTTTGTAACAGTATCAGGCTGTATGCTTGTTTGCTTCCTCCGTGGTATAAAAATGATGATTTGATTATTACAAGTGCAGTTATTACCGGTTATTTAACTGTAATTCCTTTGAACTTCATACTAGTGCACGGTTTGCACAACCTGTAATAGCATTATTGCAGCCATGGAAAATGTCTATTACCTGTTATTCTAATTATATAAGGTGTCACAAAATTAGGTCTCTGAATTGGGCGAGATGTCTTGTTATCGCCAAATATGTATTTGAAACCTTAAAAAAAGTATTGAGTAAAAAAAAAAACACCACCAGTGTGCATTGTGAACATTAAACAAGCCCACTCTTGTAAAAGTGGACTTGTCTGTCCACAAAATTTTTCTGGTATTATCTTCCACTAACCACCTACAAAATCTTATATTCCGATCCCGATATTTTTTTTGTTTTTCAAATACATGTTGTGTCGATACCAAGTCATCTCACCAAATTCAGAGACCTAATTTTGTGACTCCTTATATAACTAACTAGCTGGTGCCCGTGGCTACGCCCGTATGAAATACTGATCCCTTTCCCGAGACGCCCAGGAGCCTATACTCGGGATACAAAGGATGTGCCATTTATCGCTGGGCCAAATTTCATCAAGATCCGTTCAGCCGTTTTTTTGTGAAAAAGTACTTAACAAACATTCATCGATCCTTATAAAATTTCAAATTTATAATATCAGTGAAAGGAAGGACACACCGATACCCATACTTACATTTTAATTAGAGGCTAAACCGAATGTACACGTACACACAGTTCTTATTGATTGATTGATTAAAATAAATTACGACTTCATTGCATGATCGTCTGTATTTTAACTAAGTAAGTAGTCGGTTGCAGTCCGTGTGTGTGTCGAGAATGTAGACGTTTTTTTTGTGCGGTAATCCCTTCGATACCCCTCGCCGGCCAGCGGGGGTGGTTATGTCGGGCTTGAACCGACTAAAACCGCACGCCGTCTCGGGTCTTCAGACCGGGGTGTTAGGTTGTCCATAGAGCATATCCCTCGCACCCCGACTGACTCAGGGCCATCTCCGGTTTCGAGATGGCCTCCTCGGTTTGGGAACCACGGTGTCCCCGTCTTGCCCCGGTTTGGGGGAGGGGCGCTAGTCGCCCCACCGTCCCGACCTGCTTCTGCTGGGGTGACAGGCAGCCTCACTTGCCACCCCCAGGCCTGCGCTCATGGAGGACGGAGGTCGCTAAGCGAATATACACGTACACACAGTTCTTAATGGCCTACATAATATTCAACAGAACCAGGTTCGATTTTCTTGTTATTATTTTTAGGGTTTTTTTTTAGAAAAGCCCTATTGCTAAGGAGTTGTCGTCGACGTCGTCGTCGTCGTTGCCAATTTTCTGTCACGGTTTTGGGTATGAAGGAGATGAGCTATCGAGTTGCTGTTTTCGGTAATAGATTCGTGCTGGGGTGAACCATTGCAAGATAAAAAAAACCCAAAAAATCGCAAAAAAAAAAAATCCCTTGTATTTGGCTGAGCTCGTCTCAGGAATTCAACTTGTTTCTTTAATTATACCTATAACATTGCGTGTCATATTCTATGTAGCTTTTATATTGTTTGTAAGTTTAGTTGTTTTTAAGGTTCGTACCTCAAAAGCAAATAAAAACGGAACCCTTATAGCATAACTTCGTTGTCCGTCTGTCAAGAACTTTTTCTCAGAAACGCGTAGTAGCATCAAGTTGAAATTCATACCAAATACCCAGGTCTGTAGTGCCTTGAAACTGCGAAAAAATCAAACTTCTAGGTCAATGCAATCAAAATGTACAGCCGTTTATATAGCAAATTTCACCAAATGCAAGAGCATTAAAACCTCCAAAACAAAAACCATATTATCCAGGGTACTTCCCGTTGAGCTAGAATCATAAAATTTGGCAAGAAGCAAAGTCTAATAATGGAAAAAAATCGAAAACTGTAAATATATGGTTACCTACATCGCAAAAAAAATCTGTATGTCTGTCAAGACCTTTTTTCTCAGGAACGCGAAATAAAGTTGAAGTTAATATGAAATATTTAGATCTGTTACATCTTGAAACAATGAAAATATCAAACTTCTACAATAACGTAATCAAAAAATGTTGCCGTTTATGTATATTTAGATTTTTATTTAAGGGGTATTCAAACAATGTAATGGTGTAATGGTAACAAACAAACAAGTTATCAAAGAATATAATGATTAGATTTTTTTTTATCAAGCCCAAAAACAGAAATGAATGAGTCTCCCCGGGACCATGGCTGCTGAGAAGAACAGAAACGTCGGGCGCAATGTAAATAATAAAATAACATCAAATAAATCGCGATAGAATCCGTTAAAAATACTTTTATTTCAATGAATCAAATGTTCTTCAAGAGTTTAAAGCTGGTAGTGTCGACGTTAAAACTTATTGATATAAACAAGTTATATTATCATAAATCTAAAGTTTTAGATGTGTTTACGACAACCTAATTCATCTGTGCACCTACTCTACCATGCCTCGGTAACAAACTATCCAAGTATTCGGATTCTAATACATAATTTACATGTTCGACTTGAATCATAACATTCAATCAATCAATCAATTAGCCTATTGCAGTCCACTGCTGGACATAGGCCTCTCCCTTTGTGCGCCATAGCACCCGATCCTCCGCCTTGCGCATCCAGTCTATCCCAGCTACCTTTTTCAGGTCGTCCGTCTATCTTGCTGGGGGACGTCCTACCTTCCGTTTACCGATAACATAACATAACATTACATTCCATCTATTCTTTCTTCTAAAAAACACATGTCAAACGTCGTATAATTTTGAGTAAGTCTTTCATAACCTATTAGCAATTTTGCAAGGCAATGTATCGACCGATTGAGGTCGAAGGTTCATCATCATCCTCCGAGCCTTTTCCCAAATCAGTTGGAGTCGGTTTTTCAGTCTAAGTACGAAGCGGTTGAACTTTGATATTTTACGTGATGCGACTGCCATCAGACCTCTACAACTCATTGGCGATATCGACATTCTGTAGTTCGACCGTTTGTCGAACTTTTTAGAGAACGACTGCCATAGATGTTTGTATGGCAACTGGGACCGACAGTTTAACGTGCTTTCTGAGGCACGGAGGGGTCTCAATGTGTCAGAAGATTGAAGAATTGTTCGGGAATATTTCTACCTTGGGTAGGTTATCCAGCTTAGTAAAACCAACTTCGAGAAAGAAGTTGCCAACAGTAGTAGTTGTAACAGGGATAGTTGAATTTAAGGTTTATTATAAGTTACAAGTTATTAGAAGTTAGTAGTTGGTTTATAAGGTTATAGCAAATCGAACATGAGACTAGTTTTATCTTTCATATATTAAATGTAATAAATTGTATGTGACCTCAAGGGTGAGTACGCATAATTTTTATTAAGATTGAAGTTAAGGAAGTGAAGTTAAGAGATGTGAAAGAAATGAAGGACGGCCCGCGGCAGCTAGGAGTCTGCACTTAGCTTTGCCCGGCGTGTCGCGCTGGCATCCACCGCTGCGTGACTCGCTCGGCGGACCTGAAAAGAGAAGGCAAAGCTTTCAGTATGTGAATACATACTGCTAGTGCAGGCCGAGCATACCGAAGGCGTAAGAAAGGTGACAAGCTTCCCCAGGTACGTGATGCTTATGGTCATTATTGCAAAGCAGGCAGGTCACAGCCTTTGCAAGCAGCAGGAACAGATGCACAGAAACATAGATGACAATGAAGGATTGTTCACCATGCGGTCACTGACCGCATGGCCCGCACAGGTTATTGTCCTTTTGACAAGCGCGAAAAGGGAAAGCATGCCTTGCGTATAAGCTACACAATTAAAACAAATAGATACTGCTCACGTAAAAAGCAGCATCCCAATTAGAAAACTTTGCCACGACTACAGAGGTGTAGTGTGGAATGATAACATTCTATATAATTCCAACACATGGATAAATGTTGGCAAGCCTCGCTCACGTAAAAAACGAGGCGATGGCTGGAGTAGCTTAGCATAGCAGTGGGAACCTGACGTGGCACCATTGGTGAAGATGAAGAGGCCACGGGGAATATCCCTGGTGGGCCACTGGTACCACGTCACCCTCCAACACTAATGAGCACTCTGTAATAAAAATGATTAGCACACGTAATGTATAAATTGTAAAATTCTCACCAACGGCTCAGTACCAGCTATGCACTAGTGGTAGCGATGCAGAAAATTAGGGGCTCGCAAAACCGCTGCACCGTAATTTATAACGTCGGCTGAAAGCAGCGACTTGGTGGGAGTTCATAGATAATGAACCACAGCCGATAGGGTTGACCACAGCTAACATAGACCGAGTTGATGAAAGAATACAGATAATATTAGTAGACTATGAATCGATATCAACTAAGGAATCGACTACATATTCCACTAATATTCTTAAAAGTACAATGTGCATTGTTACATCCAATTAGGCTGGGCAGCATTTGGTAAATTACAACGGGTTTTCTACTCACAGTAATGACTTAAAACGAAGCTCTTTCACCAGTGAATCTTGATAGTTATGACATACGATGCCGAAACGTGAACACTGATGGTGGGGCTAGTCCACGAATTAAAAGTCGTGTAGTTGGCTATGGAGCGAGGAGTGAGGATATGCTTAGAGTTTCTTTGAAGGATAAAATGCGCAACATAATGAGGTCACCCGACAAAGAACTAAATTTACCGAAATAACTCGCAGAATACCCAAGCTGAAGTGGCAATGGGCTGGTCTTATCTGTCGAAGAACTAGGGGCCGTTGGAGCAAACGAGCCCTAGAGCCGAGTCAGCAAAAGAAAGGTGGAACGCCTCCCAGCCAGGTGAACCGACGATTTGAAAAACGTAGCTGGGATAGACTGGATGTAGAAGGCGTAGGATCGGGTGCGATGGGGCACATTATTGGGAGAGGCCTATGTTCAGCAGTGGTCTGCTATAGGCTAATTGCTAAAGGCTCTGCTAAATTATTTTGTTTATTATGCACGTGTGTAAAGACCTCTGTGGCGTGGCGGTGGTGCATCTAACTGCTAACCAAGGGAGCGCGGGTTCGTTTCCTAATGAGTGCGAATATTTGTATGCATGGATATATGCACTTGCATTCGTCTGGTTGTTTATATATTTTAATACTGGGGTGGAGCCCGTGGGGGTATCCACACGCTAAAAAAAAAGTGGCTGTGACATACGGACGGACAGACAGACATGACGAATTTATAAGGATTCCGCTTTTTGCCTTTTGGCTACGGAAATCTAAAAACAAGCTAATTTTGGTAACTTTTTTTTCCTGAACTAGACGGAATTTATACGTGACTGTTCTTCTCTTGTATTTAGAATACTAACCCCTGTTCATTTATAGGTAGTACCCAAAACGTACTTTGGCATCTTAACGTACATGGGTATTTAGTGCAAAGATAGGAACTGTAAGTAACGCGGACAAAACAGCGCTAAGTACCATTTTACTCCATTGAGTAAAACGTGAGAAGCCAGTTTGTTACTTTAATTGTACTTAAATCCAGGTTTATTAGTAAAGGGAGATTATATTATAATACATTATTATTATAGATAAGTAAAGTCTTTATTTATTTGATTAACTTATTTCGATAACCTATATTCCGATGAATAATTCATTGATATCGCTATGACTTTCATTTCGTTGTATTCTTGATCTTATCACACAGCATAGGTACTTTGTAAATTGATATTTACTTACTCATACTAGTAAATTTTTTTTTTTTAACGTTACGTAAAAATGTGATAGTGGTGAGTTACGAAAACATATACAAACTATGTACAAAGGCTTAACTCAATATTTGTTGTCTACCAGCAAACCTTTGAGCAATAGAGGAAAATGTTAAATAATAAAGGGGAGTTAATTGTAAATATAGTTATAACGTACCTTTTTTTTTTTCGTGCGGAAATCCCTTCGAATACCCCCCCGCCGGCCAGCGGGGCCGGTTATGTCGGACTTGAACCAACTAAAACCGCACGCCGTCTCGGATCTTAAGACGCCGGGGTGTAAGGTTACCCATAGAGCATATCCCTCACATTCCGACTGACCCTGGGCCATCACCGGGTTCGAGATGGCCGCCTTACTTGCTCTCCACTGTGCCATCTGCTAATCAGAGGGACACGTGGAAAGCTTCCGAACAGCCCTCAACAGGGCCGTCCTCGCCTCGGTCGTAGTTGGCCGTAAGCGGCAGCGTCTCTCCCACCCTAGGAGCGAGGCGCTGCTGTCTCCGTTGCCCAGGGTGCACCGCCTGGAGGTCCCCAACCAAGCACCCCAGTTATAACGTACCTACAGGATTTATCAAATTTAAATTAAGTCAAAATATACCTATTTATGATATTCATGCCTAAAATGAAAATAAGAACCACATGAGATATTATATAACTAGCTGTTGCACGCGAGTTCGTCGGCGTCCTCGTTAAGTTCGGAATAGATTTAGGTATGTTTACATGAATATTATTCCATTGCAATGTTACATGAGCTTTGCATTTTTTAGAGCACGCAATTTGATTTATGTTTGTGGTTTTTGGGGTTGCCACTCTTGTCCCTTTAACACCTTTTTCGGGATATCGCGGAAACTATGCGCCCTACAAAAAATTCGCACAGACATAATTTGTAGCAAATCGCTTTGCCTACAAATACCTATGTACAAAAACTTTTTGCCCTAAATTTAAAATTAAGGAAGTGATAAGCAAAAACGTTAGAAAATTTCTATAAATCTTTTCATTCTGTTTTTTTTATACATTTTACAAATATATTACCTTTTTTTTTCTCTATATTTCATTTAAATTTTATTCATTATAACGCTGTTCCAACGCTCCAAAGTTAACCGGGTTCGTCAATGCTTATGAGAATCCGGTCAAAAATAAATTTTTAGGTAGATTTCGATAAAATCGATCTACCTATTGGTTTCTTGACTACTGTCGAATTTAAAAAAAAATTCTTCATAGGACCGGGATGACCCCCTGAGTCCGAAATGACCACTGGTCAAAAAGTTTATATATATATATGTATGCATGGTTCCATTTCCCAAAATTTGCGGCACTCTCACGGTCGCATTTTTGCCCCGATCGCTTTCAAACTGCGGTCAAAAATTGCTTGGGTGTAAACTTAGTTTAAGTTCGTGAACGGGTGGAATCCGGCCTAAGGGGACGGTAGGGCCTCACTTTTTGTGAAATCAGTTTTTCCTCAAAATTTCACGTTCCATGAAAGATATTCGAACCGTTCTAATTTTATCCCATAGTATACATGAATACCAACAACTTTTAATAATAAACCTATAAGATTAAAACTTTAACTAAAAGTGGAGGGGGGAAAAACCAACATTTTTCGGGAAAAAAATCAAAACTTCTAGCCGGTGAACATTCTTGCCCTCGGAAACATTTTTAATCGATAGGCCACTTTTAAGTCTAAAATAAATGTCTGAAAAGTTTTTCGCTAAAAGTTACCGTTTTCGAGAAACAAAAATTAAACTGTTTAAAGTCCGTAGTTCTCTATATAACATAATATTAATTGCTTCACGAAATCTACCTGTGCGTTCCCCCTGCGGGAACAGATTTTTAACTTAGTTTTATTATCTTTTTTTTATTTAAGTAGGTACATCCTTAAACAATTTTCCTTACTATAGAACTTACCAAGTTGTTGTTTCTCATAGTAATTTCTAGATAGAGTGATCGAGTGTACATTTTCGAGAATATTAAGCAGGTAGCAAATGCCGTATGGGGTGAACCTGACGGCTAGCAACGTCGCAATCCTGCGACTCCCCCCCCTGCGGTTGCTGGCCGTCAGGATCATAAGAGGATACCGCACGGTCTCCTTTGAGGCGGCGAGTCTCTTTGCCGGGACGCCTCCATAGGACCTAGAAGCGAGGGCCCTTGCGGAACTGAATCAGGCGTGAAGTTATGTTATGTTAAATTGTTACATTTCAATGGACTATGTCTAATCGACTATCTTTTATGTATATTGTTAGTAACTCTGTGGAGTATCGAGACTTTATATTTTTCTGCTCATCACCTTTTAGCTATAGCGAGATGAATTATAGTCCGGATGTTGATCATGTCTGCGTTCTACCGAACTGCAAAATTTCGTGAAGATCTGCTTTGTAATAATAATAAAGTTATAATCAATAATACTTTATAGGGTTTTGGCTCTGCTGTTCCTATTAGACCTATAATAGCATGATGATATAGGTATACTGCAGTTTATGACCATTACCTAGAAGAATGTTCGTGCAAAATTTCAACTGAATCCGTTCGGCAGTTTTCAAGTGATGCTCGAACATCGATAATAACAACAAACAAACATAAATTCAAATAAACACTTTTTCGGCATCGGTATTGCTCCTAGAACACATGTCAACTATTTTTTAACTATAAGATGTTGTTACGTTAGCTAATTACGTAATAACTTAAGACAGGTCTCTTAAGTAGGGACTAAATAAATTAACCGACTGCATATTGGATGGCTCTCACAACTTTTTTACGGTAGAACTGAGTTGCAAGACTTGGTTCTTTTTACAAGTTTTGTTTTTAATGGCATACAATTTACCGTTTATGGGATGCAAAAAACGGATATTTGTGACCTTGAAAAAAAAATGCACACATCAATGGGGATTTTTTACAATTTCATAATAATGTTATACCTAACAGTCATGCAAATTTTCAGCTTCTTTGGAATTAATGCAAGGGTACCCACATATTTCGCGCTAAAATTATCGCTACTGTGCACATTAGATCATGTCTCTGTGTGTGAGAGTAGCGCTAGTCGAAATAAACGCTAATTTGTACAGTAACTAGTGAAGAGTGCTAGATCATGTAGCATTAAGAGGTAATTATTATCTTTAATGCGCAATGCTTTAGAGCACTGTCATACTGAATTTCGAAGTTCAAAATAGCGATGAACTGTAGCCCTAAACTACCGAAACGCGACTCACGGTAGTACGAAAGTGCGCCACATCGATACCCATAATTTCGAATGTTTTTTACCGCGAAGCACGGTAGTGCGAAAGTATTCCACATCGAGTTCGAAATTTAAATTATACATGATTTGATTAATTATGTATCATACAGTTTATTTCTTTATACAGAAAGTGTTAACTTTTTCGGCAATAATAAAATATTATTGTCGAAAAAGTTAACACTTTTTTAACACATAGTAATTAATATCTTAATTACCAAGTTAATACGTCACGAAAAGAAATGGGGTTATCGGTTTAAAGTAAACAACAAATACTCAAGAGTCCATCTTAGCTTTTGCTGCGATCTCGCAATACTGACGCGTAATCCAAAACAACGTCAGGAACTATTAAAGGAAGTCGATAAGTTCTGTTCGTGGACAAATGGACTGAGGACGAAGCCCAGTAAGTGTCACGTTCTGTGTCTGGGTAGACGGGACACCAAATTTACCTCCTTCGACCCGGGACTCTTCATTGGGGGTAAACCAGTTTCCACAGTCGCTGAATCGGTGCCATTTAAATTTCTTGGGAGAAAGATAGACTATAAATGACGCACACCATCCTTAGATGAAGTTGTCGATACGTTTATAAATGACCTAAATAAGATAGATCAGCTACCACTGACCAATATCAAAAGAGCTTGGATATATGACAACTACTTAACATCACGTCTGACTTGGCCTTTTCTGGTTTATGAATTCTATTTTCGCCAGTAAGGTTTTACTTACTGGCGAAAATAGATGCAACTGTCATAAAATCACTAAAATCGTGGCTTGGACTAGCGCACTCTGCTGATTCCTCTGCTCTATTTAGGGATCAAAATAATTTTGGGAAGAAACTTAAGAAACCATCGGAGCTCTATAAACACCTTACAGTTACCAAAGCCCACATCTTAGGTAAATCCCAAGATGACACAGTCAGGGCACTCCCGAAAGATAATAACGCGTCTGAGCTTGAATCTAGACTCCTATTCCATAAACGATTTATGAAAGGAGCCCAGTCGAAGAGAGTGGGGTTGGGAGTACGAGAGCCAGAAAGGGACCAGGATATACTTATATATATATCGAGTGCACGCGATGAATTTGGAAATCCAAAATGAATGGTTGACAATGGGAGAGTTCTGCATACCGATGGCCTTAAAGTGGCGCACCTTGATCTATGACTGGTCGCCGGCCTGTTAAAATTCTATCTTAACGCCTTTCAGATGACCCTCCCAGACCCGAATAATCTGGTAAGGTGGGGGAAGGCCACAGAAAAACAATGTTATACTTGTGGTGAGGCAATAGGGACGGCTAGACACATATTAGTAGGATGTAGGGTGCTTCTCGATAGAGGCCAATACTCACGCCGCCACGATAAGGTGCTTATCATCATACGTGAAGCAATGAGTCTGGCAGTAGCTAGAGCCCAAAAAGGATTGACTACTAACAGACGTCATATCAACTTTGTGTCTGAAGGTTAATCCATAACATCCAGGAACAAACCTTATTCAATCTTAGATACTACCCCAGATTGGACTCTCCTAATCGACACATATGAAAAGCACTATAAAATTCCGGAGGATGTAGGGTTTCGTCATCTAGACCTGACATATTCCTTTATTCTAAGAGGTTAAAGATGTGGTTCTTGTGGAACTTACTGTACCGTGGGAAACAAATATACCGAAGGACCACACAATAAAGAAAAATAAATACTGTGATCTCACAAACGAATTAATCAAAAACGGTTACGTGGTGGTATGCAGTGGAAGTGGGAGCGAGAGGTATACCAGCAAAATATCTCTTTAACCTACTTAAAGATCTAGGCCTATCCAGAGCTACAATAAGCTCATTCTAGGACGAATGTCTAAAGCGGCACTAGTAGGTTCGTATCAAATTTGGTTTGGCAGGGAGGGGAACTTGGGTAGTGAAGGTGAGTGTTGATGTAAATCAACAATAGGGACCCCTTCTAAACCTACACTTGGGTCGCAAGTCCCAGGCACTGTACCGAGTTCCGTTAACATCAGAACCTCTGGACCAAGTTCGATATTTTATGTTTGGAAAGTGTCAAATTACAGTACTTTTTTGATACTATTTGATACCTAAACTAAATTATTTAGTACCTCGATGGAGCGTGAGAAAAACATGAAAAGATAGTGGTCAGACATTCTGACATCAGGTTGTCTGGACCACATTTTTTTCACACAGTTAGGTCCAACATAACCTATTTATTTTTTTGTATATATTTAATACCTTTTTAGTACCTGAACATTGTTTTTTTTTTAAATTTTATGGCGTCCCAGAAAAAAAGTTACGGACGAATGATATTTTTTTAGAAAGTCAAATTTATTTTATGGCTCTTTAAAAGTTTAAGTTGGCTCGTTGGCGCGATTGAGGGGAGGCCTATGCCCAGCAGTGAACTGATATAAGCTGATGACAATGATAACGATATATTATATAGTTTTGCATAATATATATTTCATTGTGAATTAGAAATAAATACACTCTATTTTAAATAATAATTTTAATAATCAGAATTGTATTAAACATGATGTTATTGATAATTGAAAAAATAATTAACATTTTTTGGCGTATATTAAACAATGAGCAGTCATTTTTTTATAACTAACAGTAATTCTACTTGACATATCGTCGTAACATTGCCATTTTGACCCACGTCGGCAATGTGACTTGTAATGTCCTACACCTTTGGGAGTCGCAGATGGCACAAATTCAATAACAGACAATAGATGGTACTCAGTGCCTTTTAAAGATATATTTTATGGTAAATCATTAATGCAAATTTGTACTTCAGGATTGGGCTCAAAAACAGCAATATTTTTCAAATTATAATTTCTGTTTCTAATGCCATCACAGCCAGAGTGTGTGCAAATTAACATATTACTATCACCGCTAAGCATTAAATTTGCAGATTCATCTAATGTGTCTTTGTTCAAATCAAGTGGTAAAAAAGCACATTTCCTGGTAACGTTATTTATAGGACAATTGAATTCGGTGTCTGAAAACAGAGACTTGTTTTTTGACGACGTCTGCAAAATTTTAGTAGTGTCTTCTATTTCAATTTCAGTATCAGCGGTATTCTTAAAAGAAGCCAGTAGCCTTAACCTGATTTTAGCATGTTCACATCTTGTTAACATTCCTTGGTTATTTTGTCCATCATATTTGTGAAGACACATTGTGATTAGATCAATTTCTTCTCTTAAAAGAGTAGCCCACTGGTGAGATGGTAGCAAAGTCTTACGACGAAAATCGGATAAGGTTTTTTAACGCTTTTATTTGATTCCATTCATAAATATCAATAAAAAAATTAAATGGATTGCACTCACATGTGTCCTGTAGTTCCATAATTTCTTCTGAAAATTCATCAGAAGAAGCATCAGATCCGTTGCTACCAAATAATAGCTCGTAATTTTTTTTTACTGATAGGTAAAGTGATTTGGTTGACATTTTGACAATCTTTGAGAAATCTCTTCAAACACTGGATCACATGGTGAAGGTAAATCATTTTTAAGTGGAAAGTACTTTTTGAACTCACTCAAAACAGATTTTTATTCTTCCAAAGGAACTGCACTTTTCCGACCTCTTTTCATGGCTTAGCATAGAAAATATTATGTATAATATTAAACACTGTCCAATATAACACACGAATAGTTTTTTTTTTTCGAAAAGCGAGAATAGCTACTGTGTGAATGCAAGTGGCGAGACAACGTGACAGACAAATTTTATTAAAAGCACAATGAGAAGGTAACAGTCAAATAATTTGAACGCCTACCCACAAATATCGTTGTAAATAAAATATAGGCAAGTGTTCTCAGAATGTAAAGGGTAAACGGAAATTAAGGAAATATTACTATTATGTAGCTGCATGAGAAATCAACTGACTATACTGATAACCAGTAATGCGGAAGTCGCGCTTATGATGATTAATTGTATGAGATTTTTCTATTATATCATTGAAATTAGCGATCATCTCTATAGGCCAGGCGAATTAGCTAAATCGGAACCTAAAAAAATGTATCATTTTCATTTTGGGTGATATTTAGTATTGTTCATTGTAAGTAGATGAAATTATATAAGTTACATGTTTTAAACTTCCGTGCAATATATAAAGAACCGGAAAACTAAATTATAATAAACTTTATAAAAGCACTATATAATGGTATTTCTGTTAAAAAAATATGTAATTAATCTAATTAATTAATCGGAAATGTCATTAATGACGAAGGTTCGCTACGCGTATTGCATCTATGCACCAGTGCTAATTATTATTCACAATGCAAAAATATTATCCAAAACCATATATTATAATGATCGCGATATCATCGTCATCAGCTTATATCAGTTCACTGCTGGGCATAGGCCTCCCCTCAATCGCGCCAACGAGTCAACTTACTTTGAGCCGTTCAACCAGTCATACATATAGGTACATAATATATTGGGGTGTGTGTTGGGTAACCTCCTCGAGTGTCGCTCCGATTCCGATCCCGCTGCAGTCCGGGGGGAACGGAATCGGAGCGGCCGGTACACCCTGGGCGGCGGTCAATGGCTTCCCCTTCACCCCTTCATAGGGTTGGCATTGATCGTCGGCCAATACCCAACGTGGCGGGAACACATCGCTCTCCGTACTCCTCTGCTTTCAGAGGAGACAGGATGAGCGATGCTGTTAGTGGTGAGATGGCCCAGGGTCAGCCGGGGTGCGAGGGATATGCTCTATGGGTAACCTTACACCCCGGCGTCTGAAGACCCGAGACGGCGTGCGGTTTTGGTCGGTGCGAGCCCGACATAACCGCCCCCGCTGGCCGGGGGCGGTTATGGGGTATCCGAAGGGATTTCCGTACGATAAAAAAAAAAAAAAGGTACATAATATATTATATAGGTAAACATACTGCAATTTAAAGAGCCATAAAATAAATTTGACTTTCTAAAAAAAATTCATTCGTCCGTAACTTTTTTCTGGGACGCCATAAAAATAAAAATATAAAATATGTTCAGGTACTAAAAAGGTATTAAATATATACAAAAAATAAATAGGTTATGTTGGACCTATGTGAAAAAAAATGTGGTCCAGACAACCTGACGTCAGAATGTCTGGCCACTATCTTTTCATGTTTTTCTCACGCTCCATCGAGGTACTAAATAATTTAGTTTAGGTATCAATAGTATCAAAAAGGAACTGTAATTTGACACTTTGGTCCAGAGGTTCTGACGTTAACCGAGTTCCCACTCAGCAACGCGATGGACCCGGCACCCGCACGGAGAATCCATGGATTGCTAAGAATATCGGCCTCTAGGTTAATTGTTTGTTATGTTTATCAGTCATAACATAAGAAATATAGTGTGCCTACCTGCTCGAAAAATTAATTAGCCCCACTGTAGCAGTAGATTGCTTAGCATAACGTAGTTTTCAGTATAGTAAAAATAAGTATTTAGCTTACTTTTTAGTAAGGCACTATACAGATCACTACATCCCCGGTATCCCTTACACATTCAAACAATATTCTGTTTTTATTTCAGGTCTATCAGAAATTGGCCTGAGCAAACCACCGTCGTCCTGTGATTAAACCTGTATATGTGGTGAGTTCATACTTGCGTTGATTTCATATTTTTAAACTCGATTATAATTATTTATCTGAATAAGCTCTCTATTACATATTAAAAAAGAAATCGCATTATTTATTAAGAGGCTTTTACCACACAGTAGTATGTAAGATGTAAAGTAAATGCAAATGTATGTTAGACCGGTAACCCTGGGGGTTATCCTTTCGAGGGCTTACCCGGTGTGCCCGGCAATGGACACTTGGGCAGGACACCGTGCGGTATTAGTCGATGAACGACATAACCGCCCCCGCTGGCCGGCGGGGGGTTTCCAAAGGGATTTCCGCACGAAAAAAAAAGTACCTTTCACAACCCTTTTTTCACAAACGATAAAAATTTTTTTTTTCAACATCGATTTTAATAGTAGATACGATGATAACGCGAATTGTAGAAGAAATCGTAGCTATTAAATTGTGCCAGTCTCTGTATGGACAAGCACCAACTATAATTATATTTAAGATTTTATTAATTATGAAATATTTAAACAAATAATCACATCATAAAACCTGCTTTATTTGGTTTTAAAATAAGATAAATAAAAAATCCATTCCCGCAGGGGGACGCACAGGTAGATTTCGTGAAGCAATAAATATTATTTTATATAGAGAACTACGGACTTTAAACAGTTAATTTTTTTTTCTCGAAAACGGTAACTTTTAGCGAAAAACTTTTCAGACATTTATTTTAGACTTAAAAATAGCCTATCGATTAAAAATGTTTCCGACGCCAAGAATGTTCACCGGTTAGAAGTTATGATTTTTTTCCCGAAAAATTATGGTTTTTCCCCCCTCCACTTTTAGTTAAAGTTTTAATCTTATAGGTTTATAACTAAAAGTGGTTGGTATTCATGTATACTATGGGATAAAATTAGAACGGTTCGAATATCTTTCATGGAACGTGAAATTTTGAGGAAAAACTGATTTCACAAAAAGTGAGGCCCTACCGTCCCCTTAGGCCGGATTCCACCCGTTTACGAACTTAAACTAAGTTTACACCCAAGCAATTTTTGACCGCAGTTTGAAAGCGATCGGGGCAAAAATGCGACCGTGAGAGTGCCGCAAATTTTGGGAAGTGGAACCATACATACATATATATATATATAAACTTTTTGACCAGTGGTCATTTCGGACTCAGGGGGTCATAACTAGACCTCCTATGAAGAATTTTTTTTAAAATTCGACAGTAGTCAAGAAACCAATAGGTAGATCGATTTCATCGAAATCTACCTAAAAATATAAAAGTATAGATAACATTCGTAAACAGTTTCAACCTTAAACTGTCTCGGGTCTTAAAACGCCGGGGTGTTGCCGAGGTTGCCCATAGAGCATATCCCTCGCACCCCGACTGACCCTGGGCCATCTCCGGTTTCGAGATGGCCCCCTCGGGAGTTACAAAGATACCTATCATAAAATCCACTACCCATGACTGGGAAAAGGGACGTAATATAAGTTTCGTTTACATAATCTTGTTATTTGTCGAACTCTGGATGTAACGCAAAAAATATATTTAGGTACCTAGTTGCGGGTGTGTGTTGGGTAACCTCCTCGAGTGTCGCTCCGATTCCGATCCCGCTGCAGTCCGGGGGGAACGGAATCGGAGCGGCCGGTACACCCTGGGCGGCGGTCAATGGCTTCCCCTTCATCCCTTCATAGGGTTGGCATTGATCGTCGGCCAATACCCAACGTGACGGGAACACATCGCTCTCCGTACTCCTCTGCTTTCAAAGGAGACAGGATGAGCGATGCTGTTAGTAGTGAGATGGCCCAGGGTCAGCCGGGGTGCGAGGGATATGCTCTATGGGTAACCTTACACCCCGGCGTCTGAAGACCCGAGACGGCGTGCGGTTTTAGTCGGTGCAAGCCCGACATAACCGCCCCCGCTGGCCGGCGGGGGGGTATCCGAAGGGATTTCCGCACGATAAAAAAAAAAAAAAAGGTATATTCAGGTATTCCATACTCTAACGGTAACATATAGACTGTATATCCACTAAAATGTTTGGGGCACAAGCCAACCTCACCCACTCGCCGTTTTACTTGCTGATTAACGGACTAGGCGCATGCTTTCCTCTCGGGTTGAGATGTTAGACGGCAGTCGCTTTATTGAAATTGATATGATGATAATGGTGATTTGTCAAACTTTACATTTATTTAGAAGACTGAAGAGCCCATCTTTTCTACAAATGAAGATATAATTTTGAGTCTAACCATAGAGCAAATATGCTAGATCTAACAATGAATTATTGATTTTATTTGTTTTACTGGGTTCGATACCCGCTCAGTGCAAATATGTATATGTATGAATTATGTCTATTTGCATTGATCTGTGTATTTTTATATATAATATGAAGATGTGTTTACATTACAGTTGGCAGTTCCTTGGTATCAATCTTAAATTAAACAACAAAGAAATGTTAAAGTTAAAAGTAAATTATATTAAGAAACATGTACCTTGTATGGATATGTGTGGTTCTATAAGAAGCCAGTTCACTTATTATTTCAAGGTAAACTTGTACCATGTAGTAAGAGTCATAAAATGCAGAAATAATCCTATTTCCGGGATTTCAAGTAGGTACTACTGCTATTTAGTACCTAGTTAAAAATGACATTATTTAGTCAGAGCACGTTCATTGACCAGGATCTCTATGAAGTGAGCCTCTTGGTTAACGTGATACCAGCTTCCAACTTAGGTTATAAAGATCTGTCCTAATTTAAAAATCTTTTTAGATCATTCATTCATAATTTTTTTTAGTTTAATTTAAACAAGATTTTATCCCTTACTCTCTAGAATTTATCGATATAGTTGTAGGTAATTTATGACATAATTCTCATCTATTTTTAGGGTTCCATACCTCAAAAGGAAAAAGCGGAACCCTTATCACTTCGTTGTCCGTCCCTCTGTCTGTCAAGGCCTTTTTCTCAGGAATGCGAAGAGGCATCAAGTTGAAATATTTACCAAATTCTCAGGTCTGTAACGCCTTAAAACTGTAAAAAATATCAAACTTTTAGGTCAATGCAATCAATCGTTACTGCCGTTTATGTAGCAAATTTCACCAAACTACCCTTGGCATCAAAACCTACAGGGAGCTTACCGTTGAGCTAGAATCATGAAATTTGGCAAGAAGCAAGGTCTTGTAGCACAAGTAATGGGAAAAATCCAAAGTTAAAATGGCTATAGTAAGCTATTTTTAAGAGATAGATATCACACAACACTGTTTAGGGAAATTTTACATTTATATTACACCAATACTAATGGTATTACAAAATTAATGTAAAATATCCCTAGACAGTGTTGATATGTGTATAATAATATGTAATTGCGGACTTTATAAAAAGAGGAACAATCCCACAATAGTAATATTGATTTGTTATGTCTTAAAAAGGCAGCGTATACGATTGAAGTTCTCAGTCGTCTTTATTTCTTTCGTCGTTTTGAACAATTATCGTCATATTTCAACAGATTATCACAAAATAATATCAAATTATTAATATTAACCTTCTGCTTGAATCGCTCTATCTATCGATGAAAACCGCCTCAAAATACGGTGGGTAGTTTAGACGTTCTCAGCGAACATTTACCGGGAAGCGATTTTGTTTTACACTATGTAAAAAATATATTTATACTACACCTACTTGGATATAACCGCCCCCGCTGGCACGCGGGGGGGGGGGGGGGTATCCGAAGGGATTTCCGCACGAAAAAAAAAAAAGGCCAGCCCGGCCAGCGGGGACTAAAACTGCTCTCCGCCTCGGGACGCCGGAGTGTAAGGTTGCCCATAGAGCATATCCCTCGGGTTTGGGAACCACGGTGTCCCCGTCTTGCCCCGGTTTGGGGGAGGGGTGCTAGTCGCCCCACCGTCCCGGCCTGCTTCTGCTGGGGTGACAGGCGGCCTCACCTGTCACCCCCAGGTCTGCGCTCATGGAGGAAGGAGGTCGTTAAGCGACTCAGATAGTACCCTTGTACTTTTTCAATTTAAGGTAGAAAGTACGTTATTACTTCAGTAGAAATATGTGGGAGACAAAAATGTATGAAAATCCACTAGGTCTGCAAGGCGAATCGCTGTTTGCAATGTTGAGCTGAGTGAGACATCGTGAATCAGATTTTGAAAATTTTTAACAGTGATCATTCCTCCGTGGCAAGTCCGATTTTGAAAATTCTTTTTGAAAGTCACAACTCTGGACATGCTTTCTGAGCGTGTAAAGTTTGGTCACAGTGTCTCGAGCGGTTATTATGTAATTCCATCTGGAATTTTTTTAACGGTGATCATTCCTCTGTGGTAGCATTAATTTTTTCAAAATAGTTCCATAAACCTTCCTCTGATTGACCTCTTTAATCATGCCAAATTTGGTTCTGATTGGATTAGTAGTTTAGGAGGAGACCTGTGAAAAAGAAAATCCTGAAGTCTGGTATGAGGAGCTTTCGCTCGACTTCGTCTCACTCAGCTTAATTATTAACGTGCTAAGCGGGAGACAAAACTTCCGTCAAAATATGCGGGAGGGAAAAGTGTATGAAAATCCATTGTTAACGTGATAAGCTGGAGACAGAACTGTAAGTATGAAAATTAATTGTTAACGTGTTTTTTTTTTTCATTTAAATTGGTATTTTATGATCCTTGTGTGTGTAGTATAAAGCACTATGTATAACTCGGAAGAAAGTGCTCTTCCCAACTCGTGTGTATTGAGACCAATACACACGAGCAGAGGCAGCACGTCGGGCCTCAAATTACACCCTTGTTAGTAATCGGTCACTTTCTCCCCTCGATGAACAATGTACTATTAGACAATCGCAAGGGAATCAAAACCTAGTTGAGCCAGAACCATGATATTTCCATGATATTTTACAAGTAAAGGGAAAAACTCGAAAACCGTAAAAAAATATCTGTATGTCTGTCAAGACTAGAAACTCTACAGCAAAGATAAGTTCGACCCTCAATCCAGTTTTGTACTGAACCCTCAGTGCGCGAGTCTAACTCGTACTTGATCATATTTTTACTTATAGGAACCATAAAATAAGTTATTCACCATCCTACAGTAAATATACAGCCTATGAAAAACGCAGCCCAATTCAGAAAGTTTGCGCATATGCATTATACGCACCAACCAAAAACCAATAAAAGGTCTGATCAACCAATGACGCGAGCCGTGATTGGTTTAATATAATCTATGATGAGTTAATTGGCGCGTCTATACCTAAAGACGCTTTCTGCGCACCTAGAATACATTGTCAAGTTGTTTGAGAGTTGTTATCTTTGGAATCGAAAGATATAATTAGCAAAATATAATATGATGATGATATACTGGCCCTCTGAAAGAAAGAAAGAAAGAAAAGTGTTTTTATTGCGGATTAGGTAAAAATACAATAAAAAGAAATAAAAAAAAACAAAGCAACTCTGGCGGCGAATGCTCGTACATAACCTTGACCGAGAGGCGCGATAAATATATTATTTATCTGTGGTCTCCGCCACCTGAGCATACGTATGACATTTTTACGTATGACAAGATTGTCAACTATGTCAACATTGACAACTCGACAACGTGTCATGTTACGTGGCAATTTATAACACGTGTTAAATGGATATTCTATTTATAATATCTCTAAATATTAAAATGGAAACGGGAAGAAGGACAGGCAAGCATCTAATGAGGATGTCCTCAATATGCTTATCCTCTATTCAAATCCTCTTATAACTTCGATAAAACCGAAATTGGAAGCCCATAAAAGCCAAACATACTTAAAAGAAATACTAGACTTACTTAACCTTCAGGTTCAAGAACCTTCCACAGAGTTCTTAGATGTAATGTCTATTGTAGAGCGTGATACCGAAGTAGAATCTGATGGTGATGAAGATGTGTAAATTATTGTCTTTTAATTTTATCATCGCACCGCTCTCCACAGACAGGGAATTCATCCTCACACGTTGTGACCGGAAACGGTGCGTACAGTTAGGTATGGAAGGCACTTTATTCCGCGCACCCTCAGGCTGTGGAATGATCTCCCAGCTGTGGTTTTCCCAAGCGACTACAATATGGGGTTCTTCAAGAAGGGCATTAGTAGGTTTTTACAGGGTCGGCAGCGCGAGTGTGACGCCCCTGGTGTTGCGCACGTCCATAGGCCACGGTAACCGCTTCCCATCTGGTGGGCCGTGAGTTTGTCTGTCACCTGAGTGGTATAAAAAAAATATTCTTTATACATATAGGTAGATCTGTTATTATTCTTTTTTTTATTTTTGTTGTAAATATTATATCTAATAGGTTAAATAATTTATCGTTATGTTCTAATAGTTTCAAATCATTCGTTTCAACACAACACATAACTTCACGCCTGTATCCCCAAAGGGGTAGGCAGAGGTGTATTATATGACGTGTTTTAAAAAAAATAAAATGCATTTTTATTTACGACTGCTTTTAATCCTACAATTCCAGGATTAGAATTACTAGATGTTATGAGGAATATCACTTCTTAAAATGAAAAAAATAATAATAAAAAAATAGAATTTATTTTTTTATGATATCTTGACTATTGTGCCCTGTGGTGTAAATAATGTTGTTAACGGGATTCCATTTCCACATAGTATTTGATGCATTGTTATTGACTAATGAGGGTATATTACTCTAATTAAGGTATCACTAATTACTATATTAACGCATACCCTTAAGATTAATATCTTAGGTTATTCTTATTAAGGTTACTCACCGGCTAGACCAGGTGAGCAAATGAGGTCTTAATCCCAGGGCGCCTTGTCAGAGAGGTTCTAAGGTGGTGCATAGGTCAGCTGATCTCCAATGAAAGATACTCACAAGTTATGCATACATATATTTAAAAAGAACAGATACAGATATATACTCAAAGGAAACTGAGACACATAGAAAATAGTAATGGGTGCGAGGGATATGCTCTATGGGTAACCTTACACCCCGGCGTCTTAAGACCCGAGACGGCGTGCGGTTTTAGTCGGTGCAAGCCCGACATAACCGCCCCGCTGGCCAGCGGGGGGGTATCCGAAGGGATTTCCGCACGAAAAAAAAAAAAAAAAGGTACGCAAGAGATTTGAAAGAAAAATAATTATTACATATAATATAATTACATAAATTATTACATATAATTATTTAGCGCCACAAATCCACCCTATAGTTTTTCATTTGAGACCACATTAATCAAAGATCGGCCAGCTGTTAGACCTATAGAGGGGAACAAAGAAAACTACATACATACGCACGAAGCCCATTGCATTAGGATAGGTTCTGGCGAAAAAACAAACGAACGTATAAACCGAGAGGTGCAAGAATAAAAAAAAATATCCTGCTAGTTAAAAAACGCGTATAATAATAGGTCTTACCTATGAAATTGCCGAAATTTTCTTACAAATTCATGAGTTCGTTATTCCTGTGATTTAATAGCTATTTCCATTATTTATATTTTGTTTGAAAGTTGATTTCACGATTTTACAACTCTGTATTACATTTTGTTTTTATTGGGCGCTTGATAAATTAATTCGATCTTCAAAAACAGTACTTCCTAAATGCTATCCATTTTGATGATAAATTTCGTATTATTTAACAGCTGTCACTTTTCAAAAATGTAATAAAGGTCGCTGTTTGTTAACTCAATGTTGTCTCATTCATACACCAAAAAAATAATAAAATTTGGATTTGTCATTTCTAAAAAAAAATTTTCGCGCTATATTTGAATAAAACTCGAAAAAGCGCGAGCTTTCCCTAGAAGATATCGACTACGTGACGAAAACCTATCCCCCTCCCTCCCCCCTGTGACCGAGCGTTGTATTTTGAAGACCCCTCATCCCCCCCCCCCCCTTAAAGTATCACGTAGTATGGAAACGTTCCCTTACCATTATCGAGCATGTGTCCAGATTTCATACTGCTTCCTAATATTTTCTAACTAAACAACTCAGTAACGCTACCTGAACCGGGAAACGAAAAACGTGACCCTAAGCTTATTTGTTTTGTGCTTGTGACTCGGTTCCAACGATTCTGTCATCACGGGATTTCTTGAAACATTACTTTAATTTAAAATCAGCAAGTCTGTCGAATAATGAATTCGAATGTTTTAGTATAAGCAATAAATATGTAATTTAGCTTATTTAAATAATACCATCTATTGAAGCGTTAATGTGATGTTGTCATTGGTTTAACTTACAATAACATAATTTTTCATCTCTCCTGTTCGGAAAGTTTAATTTTCATGGGTAGATAGCCGGGTAGAAAGTAGCTTGTTTCATCCCTTTTTTTTTTTTTTTTCGTGCGGATATTCCCTCGGATACCCCCCCGCCGGCCAGCGGGGGCGGTTATGTCGGGCATGAACCGACTAAAACCGCACGCCGTCTCGGGTCTGCAGACGCCGGGGTGTAAGGTTGCCCATAGAGCATATCCCTCGCACCCCGACTGACCCTGGGCCATCTCCGGTTTCGAGATGGCCCCCTCGGGTTTGGGAACCACGGTGTCCCCGTCTTGCCCCGGTTTGGGGGAGGGGCGCTAGTCGCCCCACCGTCCCGGCCTGCTTCTGCTGGGGTGACTGGCGGCCTCACCTGCCACACCCACGCCTGCGCTCATGGAGGACGGAAGTCGTTGAGCGACCTCCGGCGCCTGAGTCGCCTGCGACGCGCGGCGAGCATGTTGCGGGCTCGGCGGGCCGGGAGAGTTCTGAGACTCTCCCGGGCGCGCTCCGCCATCTCCTTCGCGAGCATCACATGCTCGCAGAAGGAGGTGGCGGCGGCCCACGCGCTCGCGCTCCGCACCATTGCCGCAATCATGCTGCCGAGCGAGAGGACTCCCACCCCGATGGCTGCCACGAGGTCACGCCTCGGCGCCTCCCACGCCGGGCAGTCCGCCAGCGTGTGCAGCCCTGAGTCCTCGCTCGCGTCACAGTGATGACACTCAGGCGTTGGCTCCTTCCTGATCCGATGTAGGTGGTCCCCGAAGCACCCCTTCCCGGAGATCACCTGCATCAGTCGTGACGAGAGGCTTCCGTGTCGCCTCTCTAGCCAATCCTCCATGATGGGCCTTACCGCCGCTATTGCGGCGTGCCCTGCGCTTGGTCGCCCAAGTCGTTCCTTCCACTCCACCACGATGGCCTGGCGGAGCTGGGACTGCACGGCCTCGATTTCTCGATGCTCGGGGTTCAGTCCCTGCTCCCGCGCCTCCTTTCGCCACTGGTACAGTTGCGAAAGGGCTCTCGCCTCCAGGTCCCATGGCGGAGTTCCGGCAAGGAGACTCGCCGCCTCGAAGGAGATCGTGCGGTACCCGCGGATGACCTTGATGGCCATCACTCGCTGCGGAGCGCGCAGCATCCGCACACTTCCGGCCTTCAGGGCCTCCGCCCATATTGGGCACCCATACAGGGCCATGGACCGCACGATCCCCGCGTAGAGTCTCCTGCAGGAGTCATCGGGCCCCTTCATGTTGGGCAGCAGCCGCGCCAGAGCGAGAGCTGTGCCCTTCAGTTTGGGGGCCAGACTTCGGATGTGCTCTCCGAAGTCCCATCGGCCGTCGAGCACGAGCCCCAAATATTTCATTTGGGGCTTGATGCCGATGCGATTACCTCCCACGATAAGACTGGATCCCTCAGGTGGCTTGCTCCTAGGCCCATGAAAGAACAGGGCCTCGGTTTTATGCAGAGCCACCTCGAGACCCAGCCTCCGGATCCGCTCCACGACTTGGGCAACCGCGGTCGTGGCCTTCAGGGTCGCTTCGCGGTACGTCGCTCCGCACGCCGTCACGAGCGTGTCGTCCGCGTAACACGTGACGGCGGCACCGTCTGCGAGCTCACCGCGAAGCACCCAGTCGTATCCGATGTTCCACAGGAGCGGCCCCAGGACCGATCCCTGCGGAACACCGCACGACATCTCACGCCGGCCGAGACCGGTCACGGTTGGGTAGAAGACGGCTCTCTCCGTCAAATACGCCCCGACTATGCGGCGGAGGTAGAGAGGCACTTCGTAAAACACGAGCGCCTCCCTAATGCAACTCCAGGGCAAGGTGTTGAACGCGTTGGCGATGTCCAGGGACACCGCCAACATCACCTCACCCCGGGCTACTGCATCCTCCGCCAGAGCCCTCACGCGCATGATGGCATCCACGGTGGAGCGCCTCTGGCGGAAGCCATATTGGCCATCCGCCAGGTCGGGCCCCACTCTTGAGAGGTGCTCGACGAGGCGCTTCGCAATTACTCTTTCAAAGAGCTTGCACACCTCGTCGAGCAGCACTAGGCCGGTAGGCGGAAGGTGAGTCCGCCTGGCGCCCCTCCTTTCGGATGAGGACCAGTTTCCCCGTCTTCCACAATTTCGGAAACTGGCCCCGCTCCAAACATGCGCTGAGAAACCCTCTCAGTCGGGGCTCGAGAGCGTCGTCGACTAGAGCTAGGACCCACGCTCGGCCTGGAATGCCGTCGGGTCCCGGGGCGGTGCGTTTGGCTCTCAGCCTTCTCACCGCCAGCTCTAGTTCTACCCAAGTGACCTCGGGCACGTCGACGTCATCCACGTCGGGCACCATTGGCAACCGAGGCGGAGTCATCCGCGGTGGAACATGTTTCACCGCCCGCGCTGGGAACAGGGAGCTAACAACTCCTCCGAGCAGATCCGGCTGGAGACACTGGGTCAACGGCGGGGCCTTGGGGCGCAGTTTTCCCCTTACCATTAGGTAGGGCCGCCCCCAAGGGTCCCGCTACAGCGTCTCCAGCAGTTCGCAGCGAGCCTCCTTTTTGGCCCGCCTTATCTCTGCTCGGAGGGCACCTCTGGCCTCCCTGTATCCCTCGTACAACTCCGCCTCTCGGGCCTCCGCATCTGCGGAGCGGCGACGCCTCCTACGGAATCGGGCCCACCGGCGGTGCGTGATCACGCAGGCCCGTCTGAGCCTCGCGATCTCCGACGACCACCAGTAGACCTGACCCCTCGGATTATAGGGCGGAGCCCTAGGCATCGCCGCGTCGCAGACACGGGTCATGGCCTCCCGGAACCACTCCGCCTCATCGTCTACGTTGACAGGCCTGTCCGGCGCAGAGGCACAGGCCTGTACAATGGCGGCTTCCAGGAGGAGCTCCCGATCTAGTTGCTTAAGTGCCCAACGTGGCTCGGGTGGAGCCGGTGTGGCCGGCGCATCGCTCGCGGGGGCGGAGACGTCAAACCGAATATATCGGTGATCCGAACTTGTCTCCTCCCCCGCTTGTTTCATCCCTAGGGTGGAAAGTATTTTTTTAAATTTTAGGTTTTGCCATGGAGTTTATGATAATTTAATTACGTCATAATGCCTTGACATCATGACGTTTTTTTTTTTTACATGGCCGCCTAAATGCACATCTCGTGACCAACTCCATTACAATGTAATCAATAGATTCGATTTTCAAAACTTGTTTAATGTTGGCTGTATGTACCTACGTGAATTATAACTTTTTTTTCAGTATTAAAAACAAAAACAAATTAAGTTTGCTAAAGAATTAGCGGGAAAACGAGATTCAATATAAATAACTAGACCCGAGACGGCGTGCGGTTTTAGTCGGTTCAAGCCCGACATAACCGCCCCCGCTCGCCGGCGGGGGTGTATCCGAAGGGATAGTGATTCCAGTGACACGGATATCGATATTAATTTAACTCCCGATGAGATTTAAGAACAGGCAAAAGCTGCTGTTATTAATCTATTTTCAAATTGTTCTAATTTTACTCAAAATTTTAACTGATAATCAATATACCTGTTTCGTTAAATGTGTGTAGTATTTTAGTTTCCTCACATAGTCGAAATGAAAAGTAGAGTGTTTACCTCGGGTGAATGTCACCATTTCATCCTCGAACTATACCAGAAATATCTCGGGTGAAATGGCTGACTTTCAACCCTTGTGTAACAATCTACTATTTCCGGCTGTTAACAAAATTTATTTTACACTGCTATATTTTGACGTGAGGTCGAGGGTCAAATTGTGATCTCTACCGGTGGTGGCAATGACGTTTGTAGTGACGATGAAGCGACATTATGACGCAGGCGAGTTTGCAAGACGGTCCTCGATGGCCGATCGGCGGCGCGCGCGCTTGTCAGTCACTGTCCGCCGCCGCGCCGGTGGACGCCAACACCTGCGCGTGTACCATATATAAACAACGCGAAAGTCGACCTGCTTGGTTTTTATTTGTATTCACGTGGTGTTCTTAAGAGGCACAGTCCTATAGAAAGGACTGTATCATCCTTCGATCGTTACGTACCTGTTTTGTCGAACATTTCATACACGTAAGTAGTAATCACTGAATTATGAATTAACTCTATGAATTAATATTTTTTATCACTTTTAAGAATTATTCGTAGGTGTCAACTAATTATGCACTTTATTGATTTACTTAGCGTTATTATTTTTGCCGTAATATTATTCGTTCACACTGTTTTATTTCTTTTATTACATAAAACATTCAAGTTACATATTATCGTCTTTCGTGCTTTTAAAGGAAATCATTAAATTTGATGATTTTAAGGCATTTATTTCTATGACTCTAAAGGCCGTAATGTCGTCTAGGTATATTGAAATTGATATCCACTAAGAGTAATTTATTTTTAAATTCATCACTTTTACACAACCGTTTGTGCTTTAAAAAATACCTAACTTTTTAAAAGTATAGGTTTACACATACATCATGGGGCCCTAAAATTCAATTAAAAATTCACATGACTGGTACAGTAATTATTTTAACTTTAATATAAGTTATTAATAAAACAAGCATAAACTGTTTCTATGCTATAATGATTTTATTTTATCTGTGGTAATATAGGACCACATTGTGAAGTTTGTAAAGACGTTTACAAAACTGTTAGCGCACTGGTAATAGAAATGACAACATATTCTATAATTATTTCTGAAATAAAAAAGTGTAATTGAGTAATTTGCAAATTATGAACCAAATTAACGTGGAATGCAAATAGCATAAATTTTAAAGTCGAATGTGTTATTGTTCCATCATAGATTATATAAGCTACTTACAAAGATTTCACGATGTTCCTATCTAATTGATTATAGCTGCATATCGATGACTTTACGCAACACCGCGTTCGTGTCACCGTCGTCGTCTACGATTGTTGGGTACCTACCACAATATTCCACATCGCTTCACGAATATGCCTCAACTGAGGCACGATACGTTTACTAATACTCCTAATAAATAACCTTACTTTTTCTATTGTTCTATTTAAAATTGCTTTTATTTGGTGCGTGAAGCACAAAGAAACAATAATAGGAACGGCGATCAAGGCGAATAAAATAATTTAGTTGACACTGGTGATATCCAGACTAAAAATTTTTGAAAAGTAAAAAGAAACCTAAAAGTTTCTTATTAACAATCCCTCAAATTGAATTATCATCATGACGTCAAATGGAATAATACATTTGAAATAGGTTCCCTACAAGTACCTACGCTAAGATTACGTGAATGCCTATAAAATAGGCAACAAGTTTGGGTTTCTAGATTATTAAGTGCATCTCATTCATGCAGGTTGCCTCAACAATCTAACTGCAGTGTGCACATATTCATTGTTTTCTTTTTCATAGGTACCGGATACTTAGCTTAATTTATTTTATAATATAATTTATATTATATGGTTTTTCTTTGTTCTATTCATGTATGTTGTCTGTCCTTTTAATTATTATCACATAATCCGTTTAGAACAGGTATACATATGTATACTACTAATGATGCACAACAATAATAATTGTATGATTAATAAAGACTGATTGCCAGGAGCCTAAACTAACATCTCAAGAGGTTCATGTTAGGTAGCTGGGTCAAGGGCTTGATGAAGCACGACGTACGTATTGCGAGGAGATTCCTATTTCTAAAAAACCCTAACCGCCGGCACTGTTAGCTTGGTCCCTGTATCCGAAGCCCGATACTGTTTTTCATATTGATTTGAAATAGGTAGGTACATTCCGTTCACAATTGTATATAGAAACACCCAGACCAATGCAAGTACAAATAGGGTGCGTGTGCGTGACAGTCAAGATATATCGCGATCCTCTAAATATACTATTGATGATATTGATAATATTGACACAATAAAGATCTGCACCCTGATGCAAAATAAGCAACACTATTAAAGAAGCATTGAATAATAAATTTAATTTAATGTTATGGTAGGTATTTGTTCCATTTCATCATTATAGGTACCCATTTATTTTTTTTGTCTGTAGACCCGAGACGGCGTGCGGTTTTAGTCGGTCGGCGGGGTATCCGAAAGGATTTCCGCACGAAAAATAAAAAAAAGGTACTCAGTTATGCATTGCGTGAGATTTACGTAAATTATGCTACACCACACTGAAATGTATTCTAGCGAAATACGCAGAGATTTTGTTTTAAATCATCAATCATCACATTATAGAATTTGTTTTTTTTTTAGAACAAAAATGAGATACAGGCGAACATAGAACCTCCCCTTTTTTGAAGTCGGTTAATAAAATAAAATAAAACATTGCACACTCCAATCATACCATAGTGCAGTACTTACTTAATTTTGTTTAAACACTCGTCCGGCAGGTGGCCCAGTGATTTTAGGCGATTTAATTCAGACTTAACCGCTTAATATGACAATATCAAGTATTTTAAGATAATAATGAAATACAGTTTATGGGAAGTAATTACGCAAGCAACTGTTCAAGGTAAACGATTAAGATGTCAGTACAAATAACACTGCTATAGGGGAGCAATCAAAGTACGCAGTTTTACCTATAAAAACCAGCTGCAGTAGTTTGAGTCGTTTCTTATTTAACTATTTTATGTATTTTAAACAATGCAGACAATAATAAGATAATTCATATAGTATTATGAAATTATAAATTAGTTGTGTCCTTACATTGAAGATATTATAAAAAAAACTTTTATTTTAAATGAACGATTCCGAACACAATTTTTTTTTAGAATTCTGGGCAGTTTGCCTCTTTGTTCGCGATGGACGTAAAAAATACTGAACGGTATTGGATTCGGTTTTTTCTATAATATATGTCTCGGTCTGATTTATAATCTGCCGTATGTTTGATTGCAATTGGTTTAGCAGAACTGGAGATATGAACAAAAGATGATAACCGACCTCAGCGCGAGCGGCGCCGCGCGCATCAGCTAGTATTATCTAAAATTAGTAACATTTTGTATATTATATTATTGCAATGTAATTACGTCATTACTTAAAAAGTGAACCAAGTAGACCGGGGTTTATATTTCCGCTTATAACAAGTGCGTTTGGATTGTCGTACCACTTTTTGTATCGTAAAGAGTAGGTAGACTTGTTTAGCTTTAAGTTAGAAAATTTGGTAAATCACGTTAAGGCGCTGTCGTATTTTCTTTGTAAATCACGTGTCAGAGAGCATAAATTGCATAACTTTTGTTGTTTCGCTAAGACGAATGAACGATTTTTATTGGTATTAGATACTTTATGCGAAACATATAATGGACAACACTACATTTTAATACAGTTTTATATCTACATAATACTTGAAAAATACAGAGAACGCGAGCGCTAGGTTTATTACGGTTTTTGAAAAGTAAAACTAAACAACTGTGTACTGTCTAGGCACTACATTTTATCTCTTTGTACATTGGTATAATTGATGTTGGATATAATCAAATATTAAATGTTCGAATAATTGTGTCACGATCGTTTTTACCAGATTTAAAATTTTGTAGAACTTGCGAGTTGTATATACGTAAAGGTTGTATCTCAATTCAAACGTTTGAACCTATATACCATTTCAAACGGGGCCCGAAGTAAAATTACGTTTATATATAGGTGACTTGAGATTTCAATTAAATTTTTAAGCATTTTGTATCATTACTTTTTTCTAAAGATAAAAATAGCGCGATAGCCCAGTGGCATACGTAACGGACTGCTGAGACGAGGTTTCGAGTTCAATCCCCAGTTGCCCGGGCACACACCTCTAACTTTTCGTAGTTATGTGTGCATTAATAAATGATAATTATCGCTCGCTTAATAATGTGCCCGGTAGATGGCAATAGGCTCGCCCCCTATTACATTGGGACCTCAACATAACTGGCGAATCGTGGGTGTGTAATACACCTCTGCCTACCCCTTCGGGGATACAGGCGTGAAGTTATGAAGTTATGTATGTATGTTTTTCTAAAGATTTAGATCGGATTTAGGTGGCTCAGTTGGTCAGAGCTTCCCCCTGTAAGGGACTGGTTGCGGGTTCAAGTCCCGTCCTAGATGTTCTCTTTTTCCGATCTAAATCTTTAGAAAGAAGTAAGCATACAAAATGCTTAAAAATTTAATTGAATTAATTAGGCGGAGTCATCAAAAAAAACAATGTTTAAAAATGACTGTAAAGTTATTCATTGTTTCCGTAGTTCGCAAGAATTACGGTAGATGGCTCCAACGTCGCCTTAAGACGTATATGATATATCGGAAAATTTCGAATATCTGGGACGTGTCTAGGTGGCTCAGTTGGTCAGAGCATTCCCCCTGTAAGGGACTGGTCGCGAGTTCAAGTCCCGTCCTAGATGTTCTCTTTTTCCGATCTAAATCTTTAGACTTGAGATTTTCTAACTTACGAAAACGAAACTTGATATATCAATGGGTAAAACTTTGGTATTCATTACAAAAGAGAACGAATAAAGGTACAAGTAGTAGTACAAGTAGTATTGTAGTTTTATTGTTTATGGTACCATGTGAAAAACATAACAACATTTTAAGAATACAATAAATACTTTTCATAGTGGATCGGTAACGTTCGGTATACATAAATAAAAACATGTAATTATTATTTGTATAAGTACCTAATAGTAATAATAGGGAATAATGCTTAAACGTATTTCTGATATATTTTTGAACGAAATTTCTGTAAATTGAATTTTAATTTGATAGATTATTTCAGCTTATGTAAAAAACCAACGTTTTGAATGAACACTTGTCACTCAGTCGTGTCACAGATTACTAAATAGTAACTACGTGTCGTGTGTCGTGTCAAATTTTAATAACTTTTATAAAATTAAAAGAAGAGGCTATAATATATATAAGATTGATTTTTTATACTTAGTAAAGTATTTTTAATAAAATTGCTTCATGTATTTTTTATCTTTATTTAATTAGTAAGTACCTACAGTACATACACTACAAATAATGTCAAAATAAATATAGGTACCTAGGTATAATATTTATTTTGACATTATTTGTAGTGTATGTACTGTAGGTACTTACTAATTAAATAAAGATAAAAAATACATGAAGCAATAGCAGAAGCAGGCCGGGACGGTGGGGCGACTAGCGCACCTCCCCCAAACCGGGGCAAGACGGGGACACCGTGGTTCCCAAACCCGAGGGGGCCATCTCGAAACCGGAGATGGCCCAGGGTCAGTCGGGGTGCGAGGGATATGCTCTATGGGCAACCTTACACCCCGGCGTCTGCAGACCCGAGACGGTGTGCGGTTTTAGTCGGTTCAAGCCCGACATAACCGCCCCCGCTGGCCGGCCCCTATCCGAGGGGATTTCCGCACGAAAAAAAAAAAAAAAAAAAAGGTACCTAGGTATATGAAAGTGGCTAGTAGGTACATGAAAATGTAATTAAAAAGGCCTCAAAATTTCACTTAGTATGTTAATAAATAAAGCAAATTAAAAAAGACATATCTGTAAAACATTGAAATAAAACTATTTGTAACGGATTCAATCGCGATTCATTTAATGTTATTTTGTATTTTACATTATGTACATTATGTAAAATATAAAGTAACATCAAATACATCGCGATAGAATGGTGGCTCAGTTGGTCAGAGCTTCCCCCTGTAAGGGACTGGTTGCGGGTTCAAGTCCCGTCCTAGATGTTCTCTTTTTCCGATCTAAATCTTTAGAAAGAAGTAAGCATACAAAATGCTTAAAAATTTAATTGAATTAATTAGGCGGAGTCATCAAAAAAAACAATGTTTAAAAATGACTGTAAAGTTATTCATTGTTTCCGTAGTTCGCAAGAATTACGGTAGATGGCTCCAACGTCGCCTTAAGACGTATATGATATATCGGAAAATTTCGAATATCTGGGACGTGTCTAGGTGGCTCAGTTGGTCAGAGCATTCCCCCTGTAAGGGACTGGTCGCGAGTTCAAGTCCCGTCCTAGATGTTCTCTTTTTCCGATCTAAATCTTTAGACTTGAGATTTTCTAACTTACGAAAACGAAACTTGATATATCAATGGGTAAAACTTTGGTATTCATTACAAAAGAGAACGAATAAAGGTACAAGTAGTAGTACAAGTAGTATTGTAGTTTTATTGTTTATGGTACCATGTGAAAAACATAACAACATTTTAAGAATACAATAAATACTTTTCATAGTGGATCGGTAACGTTCGGTATACATAAATAAAAACATGTAATTATTATTTGTATAAGTACCTAATAGTAATAATAGGGAATAATGCTTAAACGTATTTCTGATATATTTTTGAACGAAATTTCTGTAAATTGAATTTTAATTTGATAGATTATTTCAGCTTATGTAAAAAACCAACGTTTTGAATGAACACTTGTCACTCAGTCGTGTCACAGATTACTAAATAGTAACTACGTGTCGTGTGTCGTGTCAAATTTTAATAACTTTTATAAAATTAAAAGAAGAGGCTATAATATATATAAGATTGATTTTTTATACTTAGTAAAGTATTTTTAATAAAATTGCTTCATGTATTTTTTATCTTTATTTAATTAGTAAGTACCTACAGTACATACACTACAAATAATGTCAAAATAAATATAGGTACCTAGGTATAATATTTATTTTGACATTATTTGTAGTGTATGTACTGTAGGTACTTACTAATTAAATAAAGATAAAAAATACATGAAGCAATAGCAGAAGCAGGCCGGGACGGTGGGGCGACTAGCGCACCTCCCCCAAACCGGGGCAAGACGGGGACACCGTGGTTCCCAAACCCGAGGGGGCCATCTCGAAACCGGAGATGGCCCAGGGTCAGTCGGGGTGCGAGGGATATGCTCTATGGGCAACCTTACACCCCGGCGTCTGCAGACCCGAGACGGTGTGCGGTTTTAGTCGGTTCAAGCCCGACATAACCGCCCCCGCTGGCCGGCCCCTATCCGAGGGGATTTCCGCACGAAAAAAAAAAAAAAAAAAAGGTACCTAGGTATATGAAAGTGGCTAGTAGGTACATGAAAATGTAATTAAAAAGGCCTCAAAATTTCACTTAGTATGTTAATAAATAAAGCAAATTAAAAAAGACATATCTGTAAAACATTGAAATAAAACTATTTGTAACGGATTCAATCGCGATTCATTTAATGTTATTTTGTATTTTACATTATGTACATTATGTAAAATATAAAGTAACATCAAATACATCGCGATAGAATGGTGGCTCAGTTGGTCAGAGCTTCCCCCTGTAAGGGACTGGTTGCGGGTTCAAGTCCCGTCCTAGATGTTCTCTTTTTCCGATCTAAATCTTTAGAAAGAAGTAAGCATACAAAATGCTTAAAAATTTAATTGAATTAATTAGGCGGAGTCATCAAAAAAAACAATGTTTAAAAATGACTGTAAAGTTATTCATTGTTTCCGTAGTTCGCAAGAATTACGGTAGATGGCTCCAACGTCGCCTTAAGACGTATATGATATATCGGAAAATTTCGAATATCTGGGACGTGTCTAGGTGGCTCAGTTGGTCAGAGCATTCCCCCTGTAAGGGACTGGTCGCGAGTTCAAGTCCCGTCCTAGATGTTCTCTTTTTCCGATCTAAATCTTTAGACTTGAGATTTTCTAACTTACGAAAACGAAACTTGATATATCAATGGGTAAAACTTTGGTATTCATTACAAAAGAGAACGAATAAAGGTACAAGTAGTAGTACAAGTAGTATTGTAGTTTTATTGTTTATGGTACCATGTGAAAAACATAACAACATTTTAAGAATACAATAAATACTTTTCATAGTGGATCGGTAACGTTCGGTATACATAAATAAAAACATGTAATTATTATTTGTATAAGTACCTAATAGTAATAATAGGGAATAATGCTTAAACGTATTTCTGATATATTTTTGAACGAAATTTCTGTAAATTGAATTTTAATTTGATAGATTATTTCAGCTTATGTAAAAAACCAACGTTTTGAATGAACACTTGTCACTCAGTCGTGTCACAGATTACTAAATAGTAACTACGTGTCGTGTGTCGTGTCAAATTTTAATAACTTTTATAAAATTAAAAGAAGAGGCTATAATATATATAAGATTGATTTTTTATACTTAGTAAAGTATTTTTAATAAAATTGCTTCATGTATTTTTTATCTTTATTTAATTAGTAAGTACCTACAGTACATACACTACAAATAATGTCAAAATAAATATAGGTACCTAGGTATAATATTTATTTTGACATTATTTGTAGTGTATGTACTGTAGGTACTTACTAATTAAATAAAGATAAAAAATACATGAAGCAATAGCAGAAGCAGGCCGGGACGGTGGGGCGACTAGCGCACCTCCCCCAAACCGGGGCAAGACGGGGACACCGTGGTTCCCAAACCCGAGGGGGCCATCTCGAAACCGGAGATGGCCCAGGGTCAGTCGGGGTGCGAGGGATATGCTCTATGGGCAACCTTACACCCCGGCGTCTGCAGACCCGAGACGGTGTGCGGTTTTAGTCGGTTCAAGCCCGACATAACCGCCCCCGCTGGCCGGCCCCTATCCGAGGGGATTTCCGCACGAAAAAAAAAAAAAAAAAAAAAGGTACCTAGGTATATGAAAGTGGCTAGTAGGTACATGAAAATGTAATTAAAAAGGCCTCAAAATTTCACTTAGTATGTTAATAAATAAAGCAAATTAAAAAAGACATATCTGTAAAACATTGAAATAAAACTATTTGTAACGGATTCAATCGCGATTCATTTAATGTTATTTTGTATTTTACATTATGTACATTATGTAAAATATAAAGTAACATCAAATACATCGCGATAGAATCCGTTAAAAATAGTTTTATTTCAATGTGTGACATTCGCGTAAACTTCCGACAATATCATATATCTGTTTAAACTATAAAGACCATAATACAAGTACGATTCTAAGATCAAACGACTCGCTAAAATGGCAACACTGCGGACTTACGAAAACGTGACACATTGATAACTAAAACTTTGGTATTCAGTAAAGAATAAAAACGAATATAGTTTTGTTCTTTATGGTACCTTAATGAACTACTTACCAACGTTCTGAAATGCAATAAAAACATTTTATAGGGAATTGGTGACGATACCTACTCCATTTATAAACGTGTATTAAGTAAGGGCAAATTAATAGGCCACATTACATAAACTTCATGGTGAGGTGACATGCTTAAAAATCTAATTAAATTGGATAAATCGATAGGGAACTGAATTGAATGAATTTTTTGTAAAAAAGTATTTTATAGATTATGTACTACAATTATTTTAATTGAGTCTCATTGAAAATCAAGTAAAAAAATCAAGTCAAGTTCCTGTCTTATTATTATTTTCTATCGTAATATAAATTTAGGAAACAAAATAAAAATGTCACGAAAAAAAAAGGTACATAATTTGACAAAAAAATATTCTGATGAACTATCAGTGTCATAACTATCACTGCCATCATTGCTGTCTGCACTCAAAGATATTCATTCAATCAACTCAAATATAAAAATAAAATAAAAAGCGGCCAAGTGCGAGTCGCGTTTATTTTTCAATTTTTACATATTTATTCTGTGATTTGAGTGGATTGTATGAAAGGTAAATTGCGGTTTACGATTTATGACGTATTAAAAAAAACTACTGACTAGATCTCGTTCAAACCAATTTTCGGTGAAAGTTTACATGGTAATGTATATCATATTATATATATTTTTTAGTTTTATTATTATCTTATTTTCGAAGTTAAAAGGGGGGAGGGGGACACATTTTACCACTTTGGAAGTGTCACTCGCGCAAACTATTCAGTTTCGAAAAAAATGATATTAGAAACCTCAATATCATTTTTGAAGACCTATCCATAGATCCACATGTATGGGTATGATAAAAAAAAATGTTTGAGTTTCAGTTCTAAGTATGGGGAACCCCCAAAATATATTGTTTATTTTTCTATTTTTGTGTGAAAATCTTAATGCGGTTCACAGAATACATCTACTTACCAAGTTTCAACAGCATAGTTCTTATAGTTTCGGAAAAAATACGGACGGATAGACAGACAGGCATGACGAATCTATAAGGGTTCCGTTTTTTGCCATTTGGCAACGGAACCCTAAAAGCATTATTATGTTTCTTGCTGCTACGGAACCCTTAATGGGCGAGTCCGACTCGCACTTGGCCACTTTTTTGTTTGATTCGGTTGGTGGTTTGTCAACTTGCACAGAGTGATATGGGGCATTGTCCATAAAAAAATTTGATGGGTTTTCTAAAGTGAGCAGCAGTTTTTGAAACCACTCTGAAAACCTCAAAATTCATATCTTCATGGTAATCTGTCGCTGGTTTTGACGCGAATGCGAGGATGCAGTCCGGAATAAATCCGTGAGAAGCTGGGCCCGCGTGACATATAATAAGACGGGCTCCTTTTCCCGATGGTACTTTTAAGGTGGAGGCCGCTCTATCATCGGTCCATGACCGGGAAACTGTATGATTCGCATCCAACCACGTTTCGTCAATAACAAACACTACATTGTCCCAATCAGTAATTTTGTTTATCTGACGTAAAAATGTTACTCTTTTCAAAATGATATCGTAGCGTTCCAGTAGAATTTTCCGATTCTCAGTTTTTTTATATCTAAAGCCGATTGATTTCAAAATTTTTGACAGAGACGTTTTACCGCCAGAAAATAAAACTGCTTCATTTAACGACCCTAAAAGCTTTTTCCCTGTAGGATATTATTTTCGCGTGTAATATCCATAAATATGGTTGCGGATTGCAGCAGCATCAAAATTATCAACTCCAACGTGCCTTATTTTGTCATTATTGCCATAAATATGCATTTTAAACTGTAAATAGTTAAGCAATTTTGCAGTTCTAACTTGAAAATTTTTTTTTCCTCCGCTCCGTTACAAGGTTACGTTGTCGAATTTTGATGAAATGTGGCCTATTTATGATATGGGCCTTATTTTAATATTCATATAGTAGTAATAATAATAATCAATTCGTAAAAAAAAAATTGATATATGATTTGTTCGAAATCATATCTTTAATTTTATAACTAGGCTGGCAGCTATTTTGATGGATAAAGCTTATCAAATTTTGATGAATGTTAACATAAATGTTTTGAACGAACTTTTTTCATTCTCACACTTGTTACTGTCATTTCCTCAAGTTATAAATAACTAGCAGATTTTTTTTTTTTTTGGCGCCAAATGGGAAAATACAATTCGTTACAGTATGTCATTTTTTAATTACTTGACACTGGCAATCATTCAAAGAAGGAAAAAAAACTTGCAACTCGCTCTGCTTTATATGAGTTTTTTAACTCAAGACATCGTACTTTGCGCATAATTACGAGGGTCAAACTGAAAGTTCTTAGAAAATCAAAAACTGATTACATTAGCCAGTTATTAGTTTTATTATATCTTTTCAAAATATTGTCCATTCACGTCAATACACCGCTGCATGCGATGGAACCACTGGGAAAAGCACTTTGCCCACTCGTCCTTAGGGGTCTCTTCAATGGCATCGCGATACGCAGCCACCGCTTCTTCAGCATTCATAAACCGCTTTCCTTTAAGTTTTTCTTTAATTTTTGGAAATAAATAAAAATCACAAGGCGCGAGGTCGGGGCTATACGGCGGGTGACCCAGTAATTCAACGTTTGATGTCGCCAAATAGTCGATCGTTCGCTTGGCGGTGTGCGACGAGGCGTTGTCGTGGTGAAGGAGGATCCTACTGCGAGGTCGTTTCTCTCGAACTTTTTCCAAGACAAGTGGCAAACAATTGGTAGTGTACCATTCTGCAGAAACTGTTTTTTGATCCTCTAACACAATTGTTACGAAATGACCTATCCTTCCAAAGAACGAGGCCACCATTTTTTTCCCGCACTTCGATCTCTCTTCACTTTAGTTGGCAACTCCTCGAAAGGAAACACCCACTGAGCAGATTGTCTTTTGGTTTCAGGATCATAACAGTAAATCCAGCTTTCGTCACCTGTTAGTATGTCGAACATAGCATTAGAGTCACCTCCGTTAAATCTTTCAATCATTTTACGGCACCAATCCACACGATGGAGTTTTTGAGCCTCAGTCAAATTATGAGGTATCCACCGGGCGCAAAGCTTCCTGACCGCTAAATGTTCGTGGAGGATTTTGTGCACTTGACTCATACCGATGCCTAAGCTTGTCCGAATCTGCTGATAGGTCACTCTTTTGTCAGTCTCTATCATACGCCGCACAACACAGATGTTATTTTCAGTCGTCGCCGTAGAAGGCCGTCCCTCACGTAAATCATCAGTGAGATTAGTGCGACCACGTTTAAACTCATTAAACTAGTTGTAAACAGTCGCACGAGATGGGGCTTCATCGTGAAAGGCCAATCGTAGTCTATCATAACTTTCTTGTTGACTTAAATGACATCGAAAGTCATAAAAAATCATTGCACGAAAATTTTCTCGTGTTAAATTCATGTTAACGTGACACAGACAATTTTCAATTTGCCGCCAAATCGTAAAACAAATGATAAATGAATGAAATATATACTCAGTAATATTGGCAAAGAGTTCTATTTTCAAATTTTAGAATTATTTTTTTATTATATTGTTTATAAGTGGCCAGTTCTAAGAACTTTCAGTTTGACCCTCGTAGTAGCCGACGTCTATCGGGGATAATTTGAAAAGGCAATTTGTTTTTTCCAATATGTTCATTGGTTCCGAAAATAACTCTTAACATAATAAACAAACTCACAATATTCGGCCTCGGTCTTCATAATATTAGTTAAGACATAGCCCATTGAAAAGTTACATTTGGGGTTGCGTTTTTTAGAGGACGCAATTTTATTTTTTTGATGTGTAGGGGGGGTCAGTGTAAAGCTAAAACCAAATTTGTGGGGTCGCCACCCTTGTCGAACGGCCGCCATCTTGAAAATAGGGGTTGAAATGGTTTTTACGATATATCTCTTAAACTATTTATCTGATAAAAAAAATTGTTAACATTTTTTATTGCAAATTAAATTCTCTACAACTTTGGTACAGTAACTTTTTGTCGTAGATCTATAAATAAAAAAGTTTTAAGCGAAAATGTTCAGAAACTTTTTTTATCTCTTTATACGGTGGTAATAAAGATGATAATTCTCTTGACAGCCTAAGATACAAACAATTTGCCAAGGCAGTGACAAAAGGCACATTTAACTTATCTTCACTTCCTCCAATACAATACACAGGTCGCTTTCATACTTTCCGAGTCTACCATCAGGTCCAGTCGTGGCTTGGTAATAATAATGATCTTGAAGACTGGGGCTGGAAAAACATGTGGAAAATTATTGATGCCAGTGCAGAGCTCTAATCCTCCAGCACCCCCTGAGCTTCCAAAATTGATCTTTTGCAAATGCAAAGGAAACTGTGGATCAATGTGTGGATGTCGAAAAACAGGGCTGAAATGTTCTGCAGTGTGCTTCCATTGTTCTGGAGAGACTTGCAGCAACGTAATGGGGCTCTCAGAATTAATAAATGAAAATGACTTTGATGATTAACCGCCGACATTAACACCCCTTCCTTCTCCAGTTCTCCCACTGATATTTAATTCAGAAAGCCGATCAGATGCTGAGCTGCAGCCTGGTCCATCGAAAAGACCGAGGACGGAGTAGTTCAAATTTAGAAAATCACCGTGGATTATTCCTATTGGGGATACCACGTAAAAAAAACGCGCCTCCAGACTCTTCCTCGTGTGTGGTGGGGAAAAGAGTCAATAATTAATTATTAATAATATTGCTAAATTAATAATTTAAAAAATTATAATAACAAAATACAAAAAAAAACAAAAGTTACTGGACCAAACTTGTAGAGAATTTAATTGGCAACAAAAAATGTTAACAAATTTTTTTATCAGATAAATAGTTTAAAAGAGATATATCGTAAAAACCATTTCAACCCCTATTTTCAAGATGGCGGCCGTTCGACAAGGGTGGCGACCCCACAAACTTGGTTTTAGCTTTACACTGACCCCTCTACACATCAAAATAATAAAATTGCGTCCTCTAAAAAACGCAAGGTTAGGCCTAAAAAATGTAACATTTCAATGGACTAATAATACTTCCAAAGACTGGTAACAGAATTTTTCCAAAAAGTGTAGTTATTCCGAAGGTTACTTACCCTCAAAATATAAGCAAACTCACGAAATTAATATAAGTACCATTTTTCTACACCCTGATTACTTTGTAATTAGTTGTATTTAATAGCATATTTGTAATTAATGGTAATAGACATTTGTTACGCATTGAGATAAACAGGTTCAATAAGTAAGTAAATAAATCAAGTCATGTCGTTTTTGTGCTATTTCATGAAAGTTAAGTCATACAGTTTTGAAAACAAAATGTGTTTCAGTGATTATCTAAGTCCTCAATTGCCTCTTCATCTAGCGTTGTGTCCGGTTGCATCCGAAGCCTTCACCTCGGAGCGCGGGGTCCGCTTAATCCTTCTCTTCATTTTGATTTGGCTTATACGGCTTTTATGGTAGCCACTGCCATCTGACTTGCCAACCCTGAGAGGAATAACTGCACCAGAACCTCATCTATTAAACAGAAGGTGCATTGGCTTGCAGGTTAGGTTGCCTTAGCAGCAGTTGTTGTCCCATACAACGGGTGTGGCTTCATACACCCATTTCTCAATTGCTTCATCATGCTCATAGCGATTTTCCCAGCTGTGTCCAAAGTTTGCACTTTGGAATCTGGGGTTCACTTATTGTTATTGATTGACCTGTTGGCATTTCCGTGAGCGACTACCCTCTGACCTCCCAAACCTAAGAGTAAAGCCTGGGCCAAAGATTCGTCCGTTGCGTTGAGGTAGGCTTGGGATTCAAAGCTGTTAGTAGAGACCTGTACACTACACCCCATTTCTTAATTGCCTATAAACTATAAAAACCACTGTTTACAAGTTTTTCATTCATTAAATAACTAATTTCAATAGCCTACAAACTAGGTACAACTAAAATACAAAATGTTAATAAGAGTTTAATTTATTAATAAAATACAGAGTATTAAGACAGGGCGCTATGGCGCTCATTAGGGGAGATCTATGTCCAGCAGTGGACTAGAATAGGTTGATGATAATGTATTCGATGACTTTAGGTATTTTTGGTAAAGTTGCTATTTTAAGCCACAGCGAGGCGCTGGCGGTCCGCGTCCAGTGTTTCTCGTCAATATACAGAAAAACGACTAAGGTTAACTTCAGGTGGTGTTGTAGAATCAACACAAATAATGACGCAATTGCTTTTTACACAGATCTTGTTGCACCTTACATAAATGGAATAAAGCTTATAATAATTATAATATTGTAATATAGCTATCAGACAATCGCTCCCGTAAAAGCGTATATGAACCAAATTATGAAAAAGAGCAATAGAAGAGTGGACCCCAGGTGCCAAGCTGCAAGATACACAGCGTTCACAAATTCTGCGGCTAACTGTACACGGTAAACGGTTCTAAGTACGGGGAAACCCCCAAAATATATTGTTTTTTTTTTCTATTTTGTGTGAAAATCTGAATGCGGTTCACAGAATACATCTACTTAGTTTCAACAGCAAAGTTCTTATAGTTTCGAAAAACGTGGCTGTGACATACGGACGGACAGACATGACGAATCTATAAGGGCTCCGTTTTTTGCCATTTGGCATCGAAACCTTAAAAATCGAATAATTATGGAATTATGATTTGAAGATGATGACGGAGGTACCGTCGTGGCAGCAACACGGCACAAGCGACAAGCAACATCAACGATGTTTACGGAGCTAACACGTGTCCTCGCGTAACACGTAACACGCGTCCGAAAACTTTGGTCGACAATGACGAATTAAAGGCGATTCTGGAAGCTTTCGACATTAGCGTCAAAGCAATATTAGTCCATTTGCGTCAAATTGGCAAGGTACATAAAAAGCTTGACAATTTTGACAAATGATTTCAACCCCCCCACGAACTCAATGATCGCCAGTGCGAAGTACGCGTCGAGACGTGCCTCAAACGAATGAATTTTGTACTGCATTGTTACGTGCGATGAAAAATGGATTCTGCTGGACAACCGCAAGCGCTCAAAAAGTTAGTTGGATCCTGATACGAATCTAAACAATACCCTAAACGAAAACTGACCCCTCCTAGAAAGCTGTGGGCCTACCGCGCAAGTGTCGTCGATATCACAGCCGTCGAAATGTTGCGTTGGTCAAGGTCGACGGCCATTTTGGACCGCCCCATTGATAATCGATGCCGGCGCGGCGTAAGAATGAATGAATCGCTGTTTTTGACAGTTAAATAGCTGCCGCCTAAAAAAATTCTAATCGACGGCGTCGCGCGCTTTGAAAGTGTCATTTCATTACGGCACCTCATGAGCTGTCGTTTTGAATATTATTTTCTTTTCCGACGGTTGATTACGATGCCGATTGCACCTAACACTGGGCTTCTATGGCTTTTATGGCTGCGACTGCCGATGAGTGGGTTCTGCCGTCCTATTGCACCTAATACTGGGCTACTATGGCTTTTATGGGGAAGATTGCCGACGAGTGGGTTCTGTCCTCCTATTGCACCTAACACTGAGCTACTATGGTTTTTATGGGGTCGACTGGGTTCTGCCCTCCTATTGTACCTAACACTGGGCTACTATTGCTTTTATGGGGGCGACTGCCGACGAGTGGGTTCTGCCCTCCTATTGTACTTAACACTGGGCTACTATGGCTTTTATGGGGGCGACTGGGTTCTGCCCTCCTATTGCACCTAACACTGGACTACTATGCTCTCACCAAACGGAATGTGCATTACTGCTGGTGTGTACTGTCAAGAACTGAACGAAATGATGGAGAAGCTCGTATATCTCCAACCAGCTTTGGTCAATTTTCACGACAACGCGTGCCCTGATAGGTACTGCACAGCAGACGATCTCCAAGTTGCAAAAGCTCTCCGTCATCCGCTGTACTCATCAGACCTTGCGCCTGCAGATTTCTACTTTTTCCAGAAATTGTATTACTTCTTAGTGAGATAAAAATTCAATACCCGAGAGGCAAAACAAAATGTCTTTGAAGATTTTGTTACCCCTCGTCCAACTGATCATACCACAGTTAGACCACAGGTGCTATTGGGACGGGTGTTCTAAGAATTACCACACTGAAAATTCTACAATTGTCTAACAAAGACCCGTATGACAGCTTTGCAATTACTATAATTATAATAGGGGATCGGCCAAATTTTCAGAAAGTGTTTTAAATTAATCTTTATGGATACTTATTCTCATGAAAAATATTTTTTTATTTATTTATACCCTTTTAGGTACTCAAAATCATGTTTTAATATTGTTTGTTTAAAAATCCCGCCAAAACGCCACGTTCTGTCACCTGAGAGCGCGTGACGTCATTTGTGGTCATAACAAAACAGCTGCATGAGCATAAATTCGCGAGAAGTTTTGTTTCATGGGTTAGATTTTATATTTGTGTTATGGAACGAAAAAAATATCGTTGGTGTGCAGTACCTCAATGTACGAACACATCAAAAACTACTCCAAATAAAATATTCATTGATGTGCCAAGAAAAGCAGATATACGAAAAAAGTGGTTAGACTTAGCCAGAAGAAAGTGTGACGGAATGTCTGTAACTTCACCAATTTACTTTAGTGAAGATCATTTTGACGTAAGTGTACAGTAATTACTTACTGAAAATAAATACAATGAAATGTGCTTAAATTAATTTGTAGCAAATATACCTACATTGTGTAATGTTACAGGTTATATTTACGAGAGCATACATAATTTTTAAAATAAATAAAAAAAATAATAAAATAAAATAAAAATAAAAATAAAATAATGTTAAAACATGGCTGTCTCCCTACAAAATTTCAATGTCAAAGTGACAGAAAAAGAAGTTTGACTGTAACATCTCGGCCCGCTGCTATCACAAGGCAAAGATTGGCTCTAGTACAGGAAGCTCTCGAAGACAGTACATTGGAGAGTGATACCAAAGAAGTAAATACAACTTTGTCCCCTAGTAAGTACTTATCAGAACCAAAATATATCTATTTTTGTCTGGGAGTGTGTAATTTACTCGCTCCGAGATGTAGACAGATTAACAATAATGACCTTTATCTTTGTTTTAGATTCACCTGTAAAAAATATAGTCGAACATCACCCAAAAAATCAAGATAAAGGAGTTCAAGTTTTTGTGAAGAGTAAATACTTCAGAAGTAAATCGACGCAAACTGAATTTAAATCCCATAGTATTGCAACATCACCATCCAAAACATGCAAGTCGACTGTATCAACATTTCCCTTCAAAGTAGAACATGTAAAGCCAGTAATGCCAAGTGCTTCCAAAATGCATAGAAAATTACTTGTGGATAAATCTGATAGTGACACATCACTGTGCAGCCAGTCAACATTTCAACAATCGTCACCTTCAGTCCAATCATTACAGTTGAAATCACTGTCCGAAAGCAGTAGCTTAAATGAAGAGGAAGCTATATTAGAAAAGAATAGAGAAGCAAAGCAAGCCCTAGACAATATATGTAAAAAAATTGAAGCCAAACCACGACTGTATATTGGAATAACTAATAACTGTTACTTTTTATTAAATTTAAATGAAAAAAAGACCAACATACTTTTTTTTTTTTTATCGTGCGGAAATCCCTCGGCCGCCATCTCCGCCGGCCAGCGGGGGCGGTTATGTCGGGCTTGCACCGACTAAAACCGCACGCCGTCTCGGGTCTTCAGTCGCCGGGGTGTAAGGTTACCCATAGAGCATATCCCTCGCACCCCGGCTGACCCTGGGCCATCTCACCACTAACAGCATCGCTCATCCTGTCTCCTCTGAAAGCAGAGGAGTACGGAGAGCGATGTGTTCCCGCCACGTTGGGTATTGGCCGACGATCAATGCCAACCCTATGAAGGGGTGAAGGGGAAGCCATTGACCGCCGCCCAGGGTGTACCGGCCGCTCCGATTCCGTTCCCCCCGGACTGCAGCGGGATCGGAATCGGAGCGACACTCGAGGAGGTTACCCAACACACACCCCAAGACCAACATACCTGTGTTGGACTGAATCATATTATAGTGGTTAAAAAAAATAAGATTGGATACAACATTCTCAGAACTTTCTGATCAATTTGGAATATCTGCATCATATGCTGGCAAAATATTTAAAAAATGTACTCCAATGATTTCTGATGTTCTTAAATCCTTTATTGTAAAACTAGATAAAAAAAAAATTAAGACATCCCTTCCAATCGCATTTAGGCATCGCTACAATAAAGTCAACTGCATTATAGACTGTTTCGAAATTGAAATAAAAAAGCCTTCTAAATCAGTACATCAGGCATTAACATGGTCTGAATATAAAAAAGCGAATACAATCAAATACCTACTTAATTTCAAGTACACCAAATGGTTTGGTAAATTATATATCATCAGGATATGGAGGACGGATAAGTGACACTTTACTTGTGGAAAACTGTGAATTTCTTGACCGCCTAGAGCCTGGAAGTTGGATCTTAGCCGATCGTGGTTTTAAACATATTGAACAACTATTAATCCAAAAAAATGTCATCTATTGAGACCCCCAAGTGTGAGTCAAGGGGCTAAATTAAGCAAGAAGGAGGCTCATCAAACTAAGCAGATTGCAAGCTTAAGGATCCACATTGAGAGGGTTATTCGGAAAAACCGGGAATTTTCTATGTTGAAACCACATTCTGTGTTAAATTCAAAATTGGTAAGTGTGCTAGATGAATGTGTCATTATAGCATGTGCTCTTATAAATTTACAGGACCCCATTGTTTACTAATCTAGTTCTAGTTCTGGGCAGAGGCCTCCCCTTATCTTTCCACCCGTCTCGGTCTTGCACGAACTGCTATCAATCTATTTGGTAGGCACGAAGATTTTTTAGAAATAAGTTTATTTAGTGTTGCATATTTTTCCAAGTAATTATTGTAATGTATTCAATTAATCAAGAATAATAAATAAAACAAATGAGTATATGAAGCCATAATGTATTTTATCTACACTCAAATCGAAAAATTCGAATTACGAATTCAAAGACGATTCTATACATACGCACTTTATAAACGCACATACATAAAATTAAAAATAATAGTTATTTATGCAACTGTGGTATAATGAGGGGTATTAAAACATGAATGTGGGTTTATCACACGAAGCGAAGCTGAGTGTGATAATAGTATCACATGAGTGTTTTAATACCTTTTTTTTTTTTTTTTTATCGTGCGGAAATCCCTTCGGATACCCCCCCGCCGGCCAGCGGGGGCGGTTATGTCGGGCTTGCACCGACTAAAACCGCACGCCGTCTCGGGTCTTCAGACGCCGGGGTGTAAGGTTACCCATAGAGCATATCCCTCGCACCCCGGCTGACCCTGGGCCATCTCACCACTAACAGCATCGCTCATCCTGTCTCCTCTGAAAGCAGAGGAGTACGGAGAGCGATGTGTTCCCGCCACGTTGGGTATTGGCCGACGATCAATGCCAACCCTATGAAGGGGTGAAGGGGAAGCCATTGACCGCCGCCCAGGGTGTACCGGCCGCTCCGATTCCGTTCCCCCCGGACTGCAGCGGGATCGGAATCAGAGCTACACTCGAGGAGGTTACCCAACACACACCCCAGTGTTTTAATACCTAATTATACAGTTGCATACAAGACTTTATCTACACCCATGATAAACTAATAATACATCTTCAGAGAATGATGTACTGCCCTTTGATATTTTCCAATTCATGAAATCTTGGTACGCCTTTTCATACTGTTTTCTAGATTTTTCGGGTAGTAATTTGTTAGAAATGTCCTTTGCTGCATTCGAAATGTCTGGAGGTGTGTTATCAAAACTTGAATCGCTCATTTTCGTAAGTAAACAAAACAATTTGCAAAAATAATAGCGAAGAAAAATAGCGGGAATTCGAATTCGAACGAATAAGCTTTAATTATTTTTTTTACGGCGCGCCGCGCGCCGCTGTGGTAGTGCAATGCAACGCGTGTGAATGACAGTTCTTTTTTTAAAACTCATACAGATTCCACGCATCGAGCGCTAAGAATTTGGCTGTCTGATGAGTAACCCTTTGCGCGGAAGAGATTGAAAAAGCGATAGGAGTGTTATTATGAAATTTCATACAACATTATAACACCCGTTCGGATGATATTATGGTTATTATGACATTGGATGTATTAATGTTGGCAATAAGCTAACTGTTTCAGAATCTTTTATAGAGGATTTAAAGCATGGGTGTAGATAATAGTTATTTATGTAACTGTGGTATAATGAGGGGTATTAAAACATGAATGTGGGTTTATCACACGAAGCGAAGCTGAGTGTGATAATACTATCACATGAGTGTTTTAATACCTAATTATACAGTTGCATACAAGACTTTATCTACACCCATGATAAACTAATAATACATCTTCAGAGAATGATGTACTGCCCTTTGATATTTTCCAATTCATGAAATCTTGGTACGCCTTTTCATACTGTTTTCTAGATTTTTCCGGTAGTAATTTGTTAGAAATGTCCTTTGCTGCATTCGAAATGTCTGGAGGTGTGTTATCAAAACTTGAATCGCTCATTTTCGTAAGTAAACAAAACAATTTGCAAAAATAATAGCGAAGAAAAATAGCGGGAATTCGAATTCGAACGAATAAGCTTTAATTTTTTTTTTTACGCCGCGCCGCGCGCCGCTGTGTTAGTGCAATGCAACGCGCGTGAATGACAGTTCTTTTTTTGAAACTCATACAGATTCCACGCATCGAGCGCTAAGAATTTGGCTGTCTGATGAGTAACCCTTTGCGCGGAAGAGATTGAAAAAGCGAAAGGAGTGTTATTATGAAATTTCATACAACATTATAACACCCGTTCGGATGATATTATGGTTATTATGACATTGGATGTATTAATGTTGGCAATAAGCTAACTGTTTCAGAATCTTTTATAGAGGATTTAAAGCATGGGTGTAGATAAAACTTATTATAGTACCGCCAACTGTATAATAAAACTCATTATAGCACCGCTATCTTTTTTTATTCATTAAACTAGTCTAAGGTTTTAGGCTGAATATGAAAGAAAGGCGCACGCATGCGCAGTTCGAACTGTGAAAAAAATGGCGCACGCTAAATTACTTCCTTGTAACCTACCTACTTTGTTTAATTTCAATTTTTCCTATGAGTGAAGTTATAGTGGTGTATGAAACTGCATATAACTTAGGTATTAAAACACTCGAGTCAACCTATTATCGCATTCGGCTTCGCCTAAACAGACTCTCGTGTTTTAATACCCCTTCTTATATGACAGTTGCATAAACTACTATTATTTTGTGCTGTTGTATAATATTGGGTAAATATTTTTCTCCCAAAATTATTAGTACACACTAGAAATGTAATCAGTAAGCAAGTTTTCATCATATTTAACTAATAGTACTTCCACATTATTTGTGTCTTCAAAATTATAGTCCGCAACACAAAAATAACTAATTTTCATATTTGTCACATACATTTGGACTTGCAATTGAGCCATGCATTTTTGTGTAACTTTTCCATCTTTTAAATAATTTTTATAAGTTTTTTCACTAGTGGGGCATTTTATTTCAATGCAAATTTTACAATCACAAATACCGTCAGGTGTACCAGCCAGGAAAGGATTTTGTGGGGAAATAAATAAGCCACATTCTTTTACTTTTTTGCATAGTTTCTTTTCCACTGCTACTCTTACTTTGCTTTCCAATACCCGACCTCTCTTCATGGCTTTTGTGTCTGGAGTTTTGGCTCCCATGATCACAGCCACCAATGATCCATCTGCAATAAGGCATTTATTTACTTCGTAAGCTTTTGAAGCTGTAACACGCCCGTACCTTAACTCATGCCACAGCCTGCTTTTATGTTGTGCTCGAGTATTCGCTTCGATAATTTTAATATTTTCTTCGGAAAAATACTGAGATATTTTGTTCAAAAATGAATCACAGTCACTTTCATCACAATGTTCTAAAATTAAGCAATGAAAACTTCTCAATCTCATCCGTTCTATTGTAACTGTAGTTTTATAACTCACAGTTAGTTACACCTCGGTTTGATGCTTCTTGGAGAAATTTTGGCAGAAAATCATTTTGCGACGCAGTCTGCGTAGCTTGTTGTATTTTAACAGTGGACAGATCTTTGGTAGTTATGTATTTAATATTGGTACCAACTTGAGCCAGTTTTGATTTTTTCCAGTAACACTGAATTTCTGTACTTGATGGTTCTTCACTCCTTCTGTGGACCCACATCAGGAAAGCTACTGAATGCTTGCAACCGCCTATAGATGCAGCACAGCACAATCATGACACTGGACTCTTACGACTTTACCTTCTTTTTCATCTACTATAATAGTCGCTGCATACGATTTTGAACGAACTTTGTATTCTGGACACACCCTGCATTTAATGGTACACATGTCGGAATCACGCTGAAGTTGTACATATCCTATAGCATCGTCGCCGTATGATTGTCTTGCTGATCTGAAAATAGTGAAAGTATAATATATTTTTACTCAGACGTGATAAAAAAGACGTTATATTAATTACATTCTTTGTAAGTTTATACTTTTTAGGTTATGTTTTGTTTGATAATTCAGTAGTATTTTTTCAAGTACCTAGCTATTTTATGGCAAATAATATATTACATAGTTATAATACTTACACAGAAGTTTTCACATTTCGAAATTCAGCGTCACAAAAGTCTGAATTACTTGCAAAGAAATTGCAAATCATAAAAATATCCACTCTGGGAAGATTTCGATTGTCAGCTTTCGTAAATCCTGTTCCCATTATGGAAAACTGTAGAAACGCCATGTGACAGTTTTTAAATTGATCACCGTATTCTAATTTATCAGTAATCTTTTAGCAACTTTTAAGTTAATTAAAATTAAGTTAGTTAGTACCCGTGCAGTCAATGATGCCACAAATGACGTCACGCACTGTGATTGGTGTTTCAGTACAGATTAAAAATATTGTAAATAACATTTTATTTCTTCATTCTCTCATCTTCATAAATCAATTAAATTAAATTATTATTCGATAAATAATCGTAAAACAATATATTTATTTTATCTAAGTACATTTTAGATTTTAATCTGATTACTGTCCGATCCCATATTACAGTTCCAGAAGCTTCAAGTAGCTATTTTTTGTTTCACTATTCAATCAACATCACCATTGAGTACACTTATATGTTTGTGTTAACAAAATAATGTTTGAACGTCAAACGTTTCGTGGGAGCAAGTACAATGCATTAGACATACGGTACAAACATTAAATTGACATTTTCATAACTTCACTCAGTACCTGTTTTTTTTTTTTTTTTTTTTTTTATTATCCCTTCTACATAGTTATTCTATGATTACGACAGCCAATTTATTGTTCGATTTAACCATCTTTTTAAAGGTTCTGATATCGAATGCTATTATAAGAAAAAGGTACCTGTTTATTATGATCAATTCATATTAATTTTTTTCGACATTGTGTTGTGCATCAATGTAACACTTCAAATTCTTATGCTTCCTTGGCATACACCACTTGCGATGTTGCAATGCTTGTAATACTTACTTAATTGTACATTCATTTAAATGTTTTCACAATTTAAATACTTTTCTGATAAAAATTTGTGCGTTTTGTTGTGCCTAAGCATATATAAACATAAAGCAATGTCAAAAGTTGGCGGGACCGGCATAAAATAGTGGGGTGTCCTGCGTACGAGTCTGTGGCAGTGGGTCAGTGGTACCGCAGGGCGCGGGCGCGGACTGCTGGCGCAACACCCTTACGTAAAACCTGCGGACTACGGACAGAGGCCCGGTGAAAGTTGTGACGGCTTCATAGAACACTCGAGACGAAAACATTTTAAAATCTCCCTGCTATTTGCTAAACGGAAATTTCTCAACAAAGATGTAGGTAATACCTATGCTCAATTCGATGTACTTTTACGTACTACACCCGATCATTAGGTATCCTGGATAATTTGTGTAGAATATCGAGAATAGACTGTAAAATCGACATTCTGTGAGGAAAATCACACCATAACAAACATGCTCTGTGGTAGGTATGGACTTGATTATATTTAGATTGTATTACATTTTTGCACTTTAAATGAGAAGCTTTTATTTGCTGAACGGCTATTGTGTGTGACACTATAGGAAGGGATGATTTTCTCCAAATATCTCCTACTTTTTGAGTTCCAAGCTCTGTAATATATAAAAAAGAAGTTTAGTTAATGCTATTTCTGCTAATTTTTAGTTATAAGCGGTTCCATTCAGAACATTTCATGACGTCTTCGTAGGTTGGTAACGCATTGTCCTCAATATCTTCTACACTCTCAAATATAGGGCATTGATAACCTTCTCTTCTAGTTTCTAAATAATCTATAATGACGCAGTACAAGTACCGCGGTAGCCTAGTGGTATGGGTAATGGACTCCTGAGGTCTCGGGTTCGATCCCAGGTTTTACCATGGCACACACCAATGATTTTTCGATGCTTTTCGAAGTTGTGTGTATTTACCGCAGGTTTATAAGTGCCCGGTTAATGGCAATAGGCTCGCCACCTATTACATTGGGACCTAAACATAAACTGGCGAAATGTGGGTGCTAGCACCTCTGCCTACCCCTTCGGGGACATAGGCGTGAGTTTATGTTATGTTACAAGTGCGGTCACTTTTGACTACCCTCTCAAAATAATAAAAACTTAACTATCTGTAAACAGAAACAGGCAAACAAACACAATAATATGCGAGTAGTTTACAAAATAATATTTTAAGTGCTTTAACAGTATGTACTTCACTCGAAACCATTATTTTATACCTTTTTCAAACTTGAGGATCGATGCGCGGGATATAATACTTAAATAATTAATAATATTTCATAGGTTTGTAATTGACGTGTAATTATAACAATTTCACTGTTAAATTGAAAATTAGTTGTGTCTGTTATTGGGGATATTTAAAAAAATAATTGGGTTATATTAAATGAACGATGGCAAGCTGAAGTTGCAGGTTCTTGAGTGGAGACCACGTAACAGCAAGCGCAGCGTAGGAAGGTCTCCCGCAAGGTGGACAGACGACCTAACAAAGAGCGCAGGGACTCGGTGGGTGCAGGCAGCTACAGACCGTTCGAAATGGAAGTCGATGGGGGCGGCCTATTTTCAGAAGTGGACTTCCTAGGGTTGATATGATCATGATGATGATGATGATGATGATGAAATGAACGATACTGAACACAAAAATATATTTTTTTAATTCTTGTCTATTTGTCTGTTTGTACGCGATGGACACAAAAAGTACCAAACGGACATTAATGCGGTTTAATGCATAATCTGCAGAAACTGAACCAAGGGCGGCTGCGAAGTTATGTAGGTACCTTACGAATTCCGTGTACAAAAATTATGAAGTAAACTGGTCTCGGCATGTGAAAATGAACAAGTTTTAAAGTCATCAAATGGCCTTATTTAAATATAATAATAAATGTCAATGGAATAAACAATGTACTAAGTCTTAAATTTTTTCATTACCCAACCTTAAATTCATTAACTCTCAGTTAATCAAATGTTATGGAAATGTTTCGTAAAAACATGCAAAGCATAGTATATAATATTAAAATTATGTAAGAGTTATACTAAACTTACAAATAGGTAATTGGGCTCAAGTGTAGGTGAGTGTAAGTGAATATTGCCGTGAAGAGCAGGTCAAGGTCGGCCACAATAGGCGGTTGTGCAACAGCGGCTTGCAGCTCACTCAGTGTCGTGTCATCTCGTTCTCTTCAGATCGGTACTACCGGCTCGCACGCCGGTAAAGTTTATAAAACGATTATAAATCATTTTATCAGTTTCACGGTCATGATTTATAATGGTCATAAGAACACCTTGCCATTTGTCCTAAGCTATGTCCACAATGTTATTTACGTCTCTTGCATCTGTTGTGATTGTTTGCTTTAATAGGACACTCGACCAGCTCAACATACTCACGCAGCTTTGATTGATACTGTTATCTATAGATAATTTATTATCAGCAAGGTCTGGAATTTCGATGCAACTACATAAGTTCAGAAGACGTGACAATGGTGCAAAAACATAATATTTCGACGTGAGATTAAGAAATAAACTTACGTGTCAAATTGCTTCCGAAGTACCATGAACAATGAATGCCCACTACACTTGCTGAATTTATTTACATATATCAATTTCGTAAGAATAATCTCATATTCGTAAATATAATATATACAAGAAGGGAAATATTGAAGCGGCAAGTAAAAACAATTTAAAGTTTTTTGTTTCTTTTAACCGACTTCAAAAAGAGGAGGTTCTATGTTCGTCTGTATCTGTTTTTTAATGTAGGTTAGTCCATGGATATTTCCGTCGTTTATGAACCTACTTTAAAAAATTAGGTCTCTGAATTTGGTGATACGACTTTGTATCGACAAAATATGTAAGTATTTGAAACAAAAAAAAAATATCGGGTAAAATAAAAAAATATGTAAAAAATATAAAAAAAAAACACCACCAGCGACCAGCGTCAAATCGTATGAATTTTAAATGTAGGTACTTAGCGTAAATGCCACATCGTAGCGAATGTGCCAGATGTACAAATACCAATACCTACAAAATGCCTAAAAATAATACCTAAAAAACATCAAAATCGGTTCAATCAAACGCGAGATAACTAGAAGACCATAGATTGTTAAGACAAACATACAGGTCAAACTGTGGACACCTATTGAAGTCGGTTAACATAAGAAACAGCCAACACCAAAGCCAGTGAACGATCTATTATTAATTAATTAGTTGTATCGGTTCACGGACTGATTGCCAAGAGCCTTGATTATTAATATTATTATTATCAAAACAAATCTATATGACATGAGCAATTATGTGCGCTAGGCGAGCGACGCGACAATAAGCGACACAGCAGTGCTATTCTCTACGGTCAATCTTCGTTCGTTGACGAGCTCGTCGTTGCTACAGCCAAGCGTTCAATTAAATTTTTGGACTTGAACCCGCGACCAGTCCCTTAGAGGGGGAATGCTCTGACCAACTGAGCCACCTAGACACGTCCCAGATATTCGAAATTCTCCGATTAGGCGGAGTCATCAAAAAACAATGTTTAAAAATGACTGTAAAGTTATTCATTGTTTCCGTAGTTCGCAAGAATTACGGTAGATGTCTCCAACGTCGCCTTAAGACGTATATGATATATCGGAGAATTTCGAATATCTGGGACGTGTCTAGGTGGCTCAGTTGGTCAGATCATTCCCCCTGTAAGGCACTGGTCGCGGGTTCAAGTCTCGTCCTAGATGTTCTCTTTTTCCGATCTAAATCTTTAGAATAAAGTAAGCATACAAAATGCTTAAAAATTTAATTGAATTAATTAGGCGGAGTCATCAAAAAAAAATGTTTAAAAATGACTGTAAAGTTATTCATTGTTTCCGTAGTTCGCAAGAATTACGGTAGATGTCTCCAACGTCGCCTTAAGACGTATATGATATATCGGCACAGAATAAATAATAGTACAAGTACAGAAGACCCTCTGTTTTGATGTTCACGAATGCCGCCTTTTTACGTGCCTATTAATTATTATTAGCAACGGACCGCACGCCTGCCGCGCCGTCATTGAGTTCTATTGCCCGGCGCGAAGGTCGACACTACTCTGCAAGGTGCGGAGTAATGTCGAAGATAGGGTTGTCATTTTTTTAAACTTCGTCGGTGGCAAACGAGCGTACGGCCCGCCTGATGATAAGCGGATACGGTAGCTTTGCACTATTATCTATTCTGTGGCGCAAGCATCTACTATGTCAGAATAAGGTACCCGTCTAGCACAACCATGCTTATTGCTTGGCAATTCTCGTTTCAGGACATAACGACACCCGTCACTTTTTCACAGTAGTGCACAAAAAGAGATAGGTACCTTTTTTTTAATTTTTATATGTGCGGAAATCCCTTCGGATACCCCCCCACCGGCCAGCGGGGGCGGTTATGTATGTCGGGCTTGAACCGACTAAAACCGCACGCCGTCTCGGGTCTACAGACGCCGGGGTGTAAGGTTACCCATAGAGCATATCCCTCGCACCCCGACTGACCCTGTGCCATTCGCAGTTTATAGTCTAGGAGCTAGCTACCAAATTCATTAAAAAAGAAAAAACAATATATTTACTTACTGATTACTTTTTATTGTATTATATATTATTATATACTATTTTATTTACGTAAGTAAATACTAAAGGTAACGCGGGCGTGACCTGTATTTATTGCTTACTTAACTACAAATGCCTTACTTTTATATACTTTTTTTTTACCATCTTTAAATTGCCGGTTGTTAAATTTAATTGTTGCATATATGCGAAACCTACAAAACAATTTTAATAAATATTCCACTGGGAAACATGCACAAGGCGATTGTGGAGGTATATTTCTAAAAAGTTCTATAAGTTTGCTGCCTGGATTACTTTGAACACAATTTTCAAAATTTTCTATGAAAGTGGTTTCTAAATTTTGTACATACTCTATAAAATCTTTTGGTGGCATTTTTAAGCTGCCATAAAAACTAGATTGGTTGTTGAATGCTTTGTATCTAGTAAATAGATTAGTCTCGTCTAAGCCTGCAACTGATCTTGAAATTTCATCTATTAAATCATTTGAAATTTCATCTATTAAAAACGTGCAATCCGAATTTTGGTCATTGTTTCTGCAACCCGCAGCAATGCAATATTTCGTTGCCCTTATTTTATACATCGTATACAATATGCGCTTGCGACGTTGGTATGCGGGAGACGGGCGCGCGAGTGTCGCAGCCCACGGCGGAGCAACCGCTGAATAAGCAGCCCCGGGGTTGCCGCCGGCATGTACTTATAATTTCTCGCAGATCGGCGAAGTGACACCCCCCTGATATTGGAGAATTTCGAATATCTGGGACGTGTCTAGGTGGCTCAGTTGGTCAGAGCATTCCCCCTGTAAGGGACTGGTCGCGGGTTCAAGTCCCGTCCTAGATGTTCTCTTTTTCCGATCTAAATCTTTAGAATAAAGTAAGCATACAAAATGCTTAAAAATTTAATTGAATTAATTAGGCGGAGTCATCAAAAAACAATGTTTAAAAATGACTTTAAAGTTATTCATTGTTTCCGTAGTTCGCAAGAATTACGGTAGATGTCTCCAACGTCGCCTTAAGACGTATATGATATATCGGAGAATTTCGAATATCTGGGACGTGTCTAGGTGGCTCAGTTGGTCAGAGCATTCCCCCTGTAAGGGACTGGTCGCGGGTTCAAGTCCCGTCCTAGATGTTCTCTTTTTCCGATCCAAATCTTTAGAATAAAGTAAGCATACAAAATGCTTAAAAATTTAATTGAACGCTTGGCTGTCGCAACGACGAGCTCGTCGACGAACGAAGATTGACCGTAGAGAATAGCACTGACAGGTGTCACGTCTAAAAGCTCGCAACGCACTGAATTCAGTGAGTTCTGTTGCCAGGCGCAAGGGTTGCCAACCATTTTTTTTCCTCGTACAAAGCAGCTAAATCTCATACTTTGACTTTCAAACCGCGAACATTCATACTTACTGGTATGTTTCTTTAAATTGTTGTACAATAAAAATGATTTCTTTTAGGTAAAAATGATAATTTGCTAGTACTTATGCAGTACAGCAAAAACACAGAAAAAATTACAATTCCATTTTAAGCAATTATGTATATTATGATGTTCACAGAGGACTAATATAATGTTTTGTTTCACACAAATTTCACATGGAATGTTTTCTTTTTAGGGTTCCGTTCCCAAATGGCAAAAAACGGTACCCTTATAGATTCGTCATGTCTGTCTGTCTGTCCGTCCGTATGTCACAGCCACTTTTTCCCTAAACTATAAGATCTATGCTGTTGAAACTTGGTAAGTAGATGTATTCTGTTAACCGCATTAAGATTTTCATACAAAAATAGAAAAAAAAAACAAAAAGTTTTGGGGGTCCCCATACTTAGAACTGAAACTCAAAAATTTTTTTTTCATGAAACCCATACCCATCTTACCCATATCTATGGATAGGTCTTCAAAAATGATATTGGGGTTTCTAATATCATTTTTTTCTAAACAGAATAGTTTGCGCGAGAGACACTTCCAAAGTGGTAAAATGTGTGTCCCCCTGTAACTTCTAAAATAAGAGAATGATAAAACTAAAAAAAATATATGATGTACATTACCATGTAAACTTCCAACGATAATTGGTTTGAACGAGATCTAGTAAGTAGTTTTTTTAATACGTCATAAATCGTAAATTGCAATTTACCTTTCATTCAATCTACTCAAATATAAAAATTAAAAAAAAAGCATTATTATGTTCCTTGCTGCTACGGAACCCTTAATTGGCGAGTCCGACTCGTACTTGGCCGCTTTTTTTTAATGACTTGAATACTACTGTTTCTACTTAAGTACTTCATGCATATGCTACATAAAGTTGTCTGCACATGAAAAACCATGTTTCTTTACCAGATAATAAAATCTCGTATATAATTGTAGGTTAGGCTGATATCATACAAAAAATCACCTCAAAATAATCTCGTTCTGGTACGAGGGACCTCCTACGGTGGGCAACCCAGCCCGGCGCAAGAGTGTCCTTTGTAAATACTAACAGAAGTCATGAATTTTTAGTTATCTTCATTATAATCATTAGTTTTAGGTTTTTTTAGAAAAATTAAAACCAGCATTTTGTTCATTATGAAATTATCTATCTAGGTATAAGTAGGTATTTGTCCCACGTAAGAAATATGTGAGGGTATTCGACGACTGTAGGTATTTTTGGCATAGCAAAGTTGCCACTTTACGCCACAGCGAGGCGCTTGCGGTCGGCGTCCAGTGTTTAATGTCAATATACAGAAAAACAACGAAGGTTTACTTAAGATGGTGTTGTAGTATCAAAACTGTTATTGACATAGAAGATCTTCTAGTTGCACTTTAGATAAAGGGAATAAAGCTTATTCTAATTATAAAATTGTAATATAGCTATCAGAAAGTCGCTTCCGTAAAAGCTTATATGAACCAAACTATGAAAAAGAGCACTAGAAGACTAGACCGCTAGCGCCAAGTTGCAAGATCTTGATGGGGTCTTATATACATATGAGGCCCCCTAAAACCATGGGGGGCCATGCACTAATGGGCCTCCACACCCATTTGGGGCCTGTACAACCATGGGGCCCCATACATATATGTAACCCATGGGGCCCATACACATGTGGGGCCCATTCACCTATGGGGCCCCATACACATACATCACTCATGAGGCCCATACACCCATGGAGTAACATAGACCCATGGCACCCCATACTTCTATGGGGCCCCATACATATGCGTTACCCAGGGGGCCCATATACCCATGGCTTCCATACACCTATGAAGATCCATACACCATTAAGATTCGTAGAGCATCTTGGTCTAAGCAAGATGTGAGACGGTAGTGGATTCCGTAAATGTCACAATGAACGAGGTTTATGGAAAGGAGAACTAGAGGAGCGTACCCTGGGCTCCAAACTGTACGCTTTGGATTGGAGCTCGGATTCATGAGGAAACCAAAGCAAAAGCTTCATCAGCAATTATATATTATATAGATATTTAGAGGCAGGTAGTAGTAGTATTTGGTAGTGTTGAAGGTTCATGTCAGTTTAAATTCTGTCGCTGGTAGTGTTCCTAATATTTAGTATCACCATTCAATATACGTCTATTAGTACCCAAGTCAATCATTAGAAATTCTTGTATTGAATCGACCTATGTCATAAGACATTTAATGCTATAATAATAATAATAAAAAGAAAGCCGATATATTACTTAGTTTTAATATTTGTGCAATGAGTAAGCGGTTTGGAAGCATTTTATTAAAAACTAGCAGCTACCCGCGACTTCGTCCGCGATAAATTCGGAATTGATCAAGGTATGTTTACTTCTGCAGTCTCTAGTTATTTCAACGTTTGAAGCTTTTTTCGTGTGATTGATATATCAACGCAGAACCAAACTACCGATAATGTTGGAACCACGAAATAAGGACAGGCTTCTTCTAGGGCCAGACAAGCGCTAAGAAAGAATTTAGAAAAAATCAATATTTCATCAGTGAAAAGCCCATTTTACTCTGCTACTCTTATCTCACCCATAATTGCTTGATAACATAAGCTAAGTTTATGACTTAACCATATAAGAATGTTCATGCAAAAGTTCCGCTAAATCTGTTCTGCTGTTTTCAAGTGATGCTCGTAGATCGATAATTCCTGTTGGTTAAATTGGAGTCATATTCATGTAATTAGATGGATAATATGAGTCCAAGTATATTCATTATTTTGAAATTTTATATTAATGTAACTATTGAGAGTTTTTTCGAATTAGTTACATTTTTCAGAAATTTTATTTAAGTAAAGAACTTGTTTTTTTTTTCCAAATAGTTACACCTTTCAGAAATGTTATTTTAATGCAACTATTGAGACTTTAATTCTAAGTAGAAAGAGACAAACAGATGAACATCGAAACCGACAAAAAGTCTAAAAATCACATTTTCGGCATCGGTATCGCTTCTAGAACACAGCAACTAGTTGAAAAATATTCAATGTACAGGTTTCACCTCGTTACGATTTTATTATATTATGTACTTAATAGAAATCTGACCTATCGAGACGTTAAGCGTTAGCTCAATGCCTATCGACTTACAATAGGCATTTTGACTATATTTAAAATATTGTACGAATTGTTGTCATCCTTATAAAATGTACCGTAAAAAACATATTTTATTAATTTTCAATATAAAATAAGTTTATTTTTTGTTAAAAAATCATGAATAAAATTTCTCTTTTTTGAGATTTGATCACGTGCTTCTAAACGCTCTGTGGTTGGTTGCAACTCTGATGACGTCGCACATAAGTAAACAGAGTTTTTTAATACAGGCTGTCTGCATTAAGTCGCTTACTGTTTACTTTGGTGTGACGTCACTTGTCACGGGATCCGCGCCATATTGAAAAATGTGTTATGGCGCGTACTTTTTTTAAATCATATTTTAATATCGATTTTTATCGTAAATTAAACAGTTCTCAAAAAAATATTTATGTAATCTGCATTTTATGTTGTAATACATAATACAGAACTATTTTTTGGCAGTAGTCAAATACCCTATTCAGATAAAAAAAATATAGGCAACCTGTCAAAGTAAAAATTATTTGACATATTGACTCCAAAGATAAATAAAATCAATGTTATAAAAATCCACTGAGCACTGACTTTTAATACCGATTTCAAATTAAATCAGATGAAAAATATTTTGCAACCACCTTTTATCATTTTAGGGGTTGAATATTAAAAAACAATGAAACACGTATTTAATTAAATCTTTTAAAGAAAATAAATGCCAAGTTTGAAGTTGATCAAACCAAAACACGTAATAATAAAAAAATAGGGAGTGAAAAGGAGTTGCAAAGTTTGTATGGAACACTTACAAACTTTGCAACTCCTTTTCACTCCCTATTTTTTCAAAAATCATAATGCGCACCTACGCCACTTAAGGAATATTTGTGCAAAATTTCATGGTTCATTTCATGGTGGACCCAGGGGTCAGTCAGTTACTGCTTTTATATATATAGATCGTACACAGTTGCCCCGCGTAACCACACAATAAACTCGAGTGGGAAGATTCATTATTATTACAGTTTGAACTTTTCTACGATCTGATCACCTACCTGAATACAACTAGGTGATACCTTCAAAGTATATTAAATAAGCAATGTACAATCCTGAATAATTACAGTAACAATTAGTAACATTTATACGTTACATGTTTACGAATGACGAAAAACACTAATTAATCCCGCTGTTCGTGTCCGCGACCAATGCACGGTTCTACTATAAATAATTTCAATTTGTGCTGAACAAAGGTATCACGACTTACATCTGACTTTTATAATATATAAAATCACACCTCTTTCCAATTGCGGTAGGCAGAGAAAATATATTTCCACTTGCTACGATCCTTGCATACGCCTTTCGCTTCTACTTTCATAATTGTTTTCATACATGCTCGCAGGTTGCGGGTACTCTTGCAGTTCTTGACATCTTTACCTGCAAGAGTACCTCGCAAGTTTTTTTTAAATGTCCTCGATCTGCTTGACTGGCCGATCTAGATCGAACTTTACCGGGTTGCCCTTCGCCCTCACGGTAGGTAAGCCGTTACGTGAAGCTATTGTAGAGGATTACGGTAGGAACCGCAACTGCGCCTGGACGAAGCCGCCCACCAATTACCGACCTTTTGAGCCGCTGCAGCAGGGCAGCTGACGAAAACTGATCCCAAACCTCCTGAACCGAAGCGTATCAGTCCGGCCCTTACCTGGTCCGTGGGGCAGTACCCGACTTCTGCCACAGCGGGAGTGTTTTGCTCCGCCGGGACATCATCGTCCAGGCCCAGGATCCGCAACTTATCACATTTGACGGACATGGACACTCGGACGTCAGCTGTGTCCATTGACTCCCTAAGCCTGGACGCTAGAGCGTCTGATTTGGTGCCACTGGTGACGCCGGGGATCTCGAAAACGCGAGCTCCTGTCCTAGTGACCTTGCACCGTCCGACCGCAATCCCAAGGGCCTTGAGGGTCACACTGGCCTTGATCTTTTGGAAGACCTTGGTTTACCCCAAACCCCTCTTCACTGCCCCCGGAGTTGGACATGACGACGGCCGCAGAGCTAGGGGCTTGAATCCTCCTCGGCGCCTGTTTCGCCTGCTTTGGCAGGGTGCCCTTCTAGTAGCCATCCTCTTTTTCTTGGCTCCAGCCACCTCCCATCCGTCGCATGGTGGTTGTACAAGGAGTGCTGGAGCACTGGGAGCCGGCCTTTTTTTTTGCCGCCTCTTGGTGGATATTGGCACCACCGCAGCTGCAGTCTGCAGCAACAATTACCCCTTCTAGACAGGCTGCTACCGCACGAGTTAGCCCTGTCTTGGCGACAACTGCATATGCCGTCCTTGGCGGCGCCAAAGGTTGACGGAGTGTCAACGTATCAAGGGCGGAGATCTGCCTTCCAAGGCGCTCCTCCATCCCTCTTATCTCCTGAAGGAGAAGTGCTACATTAGGCTCCACCCGCCGCGGTGATATCCCTGGGGGTACCGTTTCTGGCGCGGCACTAGTGGTATACGCGTGGATCGAACCCATCATCTCCTCACGTATCCGTTGGCGGTCGGTTATGATTCGAGCGTTCCCCTTCGTCAGAGGTTCCACGCGACTCGGGAGAACACTACTGATTTCAGCAATGGTGACGGCCGCTGCCAATAGTGCCTCCTGCTCGGGAGCTGAGAATTCTTGGGACGTCATGGTGAGAGAATTAACTCTGACGCCTCGCGGATCCTGCTCTCTTGGTCTGCCGAACGCCAGCCCGCCGTCTCCACCGACTTAGGCACGGAGGGTGTTTTAGCAAGCCCATTCACCGAAACCTCAAGCAGGTCGGTGATAAGCCGCTCGCCCTCCGCAACCCTGGCGGACCGCTCCTGGTTGCTAACCTGCTCGATCTGTGCAGCTTTGCTGCGACCCTTGGTCGTCCTTTACCCCGGCATACAGTACCCACTTTGGCCGCTAAAAACGCCTAATCATTAGAGGCCGACTCCATGGTTGAGTTATTATCTGTTTTTGCCCAGCTGGAAGCGAGTGCTCCGCAGCTGAGACATGGGGATTATTCTCCCCGCTCCTATTATCCTCCAAGCAATCTCCTGCGTGACCTCCGCTTTTTAGGACCGGCAGTAGAGCTAGGCGCCGTGCTTGTTTAGCATTGGTTGAAAAAGATGGTAGGGTAAAAAGGGTCCTTGAGGGACTCCCCAGATGTTGTGCACCTGGTACCCTCCTGGATAAACTGTCTTTTTTTTCTGCGTTACGATATGTAAGTATAACGTCCTTTGACTTCGTAACACCCTCGGGACTGAGCTCCCAGACGGTGGTCTGCTTCAGACCGTTTTTTACCACCTCTGAACATATCCAGCGGCGAAGTGCCCGTTCGCCCTCCTCTCCGATTCTCCACTGTGCCTTCTGCTAGTCAGAGCGACACTTGGAGAAATACCACTGAAAACGACCCACGGTGGATGGTTTCCACCTCGGCTGGAATTAGCTAGAAGCAGCAACACCTCCCTTGTACGAGAGATATGCCGCTCTAGTTACTCAGGATGTACCGCGGGGAGGAAAACCAGCTAACTACCACCTTCACCTTAGCAGCAGCAGCGACGCGTTGTTTCCGCGCGTGCTTCTCTATAGGGAAGAGGGGGATTTAGATCCCCAACAATAAATACGTCGGTGTCGACAGTGTTAGCGGCAGTAGCCGGTCGGGGTCTCTGGGATATCATTTTTAGGGCTTGCCAGATTCCCCGGCCACACAAGCCGATGTGACGAAACACCGTGCGGTTTTAGTCGGTTCGAGTCCGACATGCCCCCTTCACCTTAGCTAGCTGGTTAGCTTCGGTGTGAGGCGAAGTCAGACCATGGAACGTGAAATTTTGAGGAAAAACTGATTTCACAAAAAGTGAGGCCCTACCGTCCCCTTAGGCCGGATTCCACCCGTTCACGAACTTAAACTAAGTTTACACCCAAGCAATTTTTGACCGCAGTTTGAAAGCGATCGGGGCAAAAATGCGACCGTGAGAGTGCCGCAAATTTTGGGAAGTGGAATCTTACATACATATATATATATATAAATTTTTTGACCAGTGGTCATTTCGGACTCAGGGGGTCATAACTAGACCTCCTATGAAGAATTTTTTTTTAAATTCGACAGTAGTCAAGAAACCAATAGGTAGATCGATTTCATCGAAATCTACCTAAAACAAGGGGGCAAAAATGTACTGTTAAGGGTTTGGATACGCTGGTACGAATTCAGGGGATCCGGAAATCGAAGCCGGCCGACTAATACTGTTATTGTAGGAAGAACACTAACCTAAAATATACACATATTGTATTTTCTCCTAGTGCCGTCGGTAAGATTCCCAGATCTTCTTGGAAGAGGGGCCACTACTCTGTTCCAACTGTACATATTTAGATTTTCGTCGATTGAAACTATGACAAGCTTGTCTTGTGTGCTTGACAGGCTTGTCATAGTTTATATGTATATATGTATGTATATGTATAAAATACTAGCTGAACCGGCGGCAAACTTCGTTCCGCTTTATAATCAAGTTATGTTGGTTACTTTATCAGCTGAATTTATTTCGTGAACGTCTCATATTTTTAATCATTCTAATTGCTAGTATAGGCACTATCCCGAGGGTGCCATCTCAAAGCCGTGAATGGCCCAGGGTGTTCCAAGGTGCGAGGGAAATTGCCTTATTGAGCCACCTTACTCTCCGGCATTAGAGACATTCGATTCGAGCCCGACATAACCACCCTCGCTAGCCTGCAGTGGAAGACCGGGGAGATTCCGGCTAAAAAACACAAAAGCACACAATAGGCAGAGAGCAATTTAAAAAATCGGTTCACTCTTTCTCGAGTTATAAAGGGTATCACTAACCCGACTTTGTTTTATGTAGGTATATAGATAAGTATAAAAAATATCTGCACATATTGGCTGGCATACTCAGAATTACCTGAGTATTTACCAAGTAGTGAAGTAGATACGTCAAATTTAATATAATCGTTATTTATTTTAAGTACTCAGATACCTACTTACCCCTGAAAGAAAGGAGCAGGTCTCGATATTAATTTGTATTTTTATCTTTTTACAGATTTTAATTAGTCTATAGCGGAACCTACCCAAAGATGGCAACTATATACGATTGGTACAGCGATCTAATGAATAACAGGGGAGGTAAGCAATTTATGTTAAAATTTTTGAAATTTCCAATCCCAATTGGAAACAGGAAAGTCGCCGTGCTAACTTTTCTCGTTTTCAATTGCAAAAGCCACTTCCCGTAACAGCCGCGTGCTAGAAATAAAAAAGCGGACAAGTGCGAGTCGGACTCGCCCATTAAGGGTTCCGTAGCAGCAAGTAACATAATAATGTTTTTTTTATTTTATTTTTATATTTGAGTTGATTGAATGAAAGGTAAATTGCGGTTTACGATTTATGACGTATTAAAAAAAACTACTTACTAGATCTCGTTCAAACCAATTTTCGGTGGAAGTTTACATGGTAATGTACATCACATATTTTTTTTAGTTTTATCGTTCTCTTATTTTAGAAGTTACAGGGGGGGGGGGGGACACACATTTTACCACTTTGGAAGTGTCTCGCGCAAATTATTCAGACTAGAAAAAAAAAAATTGAAACTTCAATATCATTTTTGAAGACCTATCCATAGATACCACACACGTATGGGTTTGACGAAAAAAAATTTTGAGTTTCAGTTCTAACTATGGGGACCCCTAAAATTTTTTTGTTTTTTTTTCTATTTTTGTGTGAAAATCTTAATGCGTGGAACGTAGGAGATTAAGTTTTTCTTGGTATCTTAAATTGAGGTTAAGAAAAGGTTAAATGGGTTTAATGAGTTGTACAAAAGTAACTATTTATGATAGTCCAGCCAAATAGACAAAAATAAGTCATAACTAATAAATAATTCGCATAGAGCTGAAAATTGGCAAAGACGTTAAATACATCGTTATAAATAAAATGTCAAAAATCCCCATCGATCCTACTTCTGAAAAAAAAATATTCAAGGTCAAACGTACAAAATTAAGAGATTTTCCATTTTTCTCGAAAACGGTAAGTTTTATCGTGAAAATAGGTCAAAGTTGTAGATCATACAATTCTCTAAAAAAATGGTTGAGCCACCTTTCTCTTACGACTCACCATTCGTGAGATATCGCGATATGTCGTGTCTGTAACGGCTAGGGTAGAGCAGAGATAAATTAAATATTGGTGTACAATTGATAACCATTATAATTTATATTAAATTAAATATCAGGGCGTGGAGTACGTGACCTCCAGCCGATAGAATATGGAATTTATCCTGATGTAATTGGAATTATCTTGGTGGAACAGCCCGCGGTGGTGAAGGTGGTGGAGGCACTTAGCTTCACTGTCGCCTGGGTCTGGGCAAACACGTGCCGCGCTGACGCCTAATCCGTCGCGTGGCCCACTTTTTGTCACCCAAGCCTTAGAAGTAGGAAACTGATGTCAATAGAAAAGGATGAAAATGAGGCTGCAGTGGCTCGCTCAGACATCAGTCAGTGGGGAGATTTACATGACTTAGCTTCCGCTTTTGGTAATGTCTGAAATGGCGAAATTGCCTCTCCGGGGCTGTATATTAGCACTGATTTTGTATCAATTCACTGCGATCCGCCATTACAACCATCTTGCAATGTTGGCAGACCGCACACGGCGAGAGACAAGCCGAACATACAGATAGAACGGCAGATTAAAAATGTAGCTAAAATATAATTTTATATCGATACTAAGTGATTAATCGACTACTTGTGTAATTAATTATTTTAATTACAATAAGACGATTTGCATCGCTACATGCGGTTTACAGAATACATCTACTTACCAAGTTTCAACAGCATAGTTCTTATAGTTTCGGAAAAAAAAGGCTGTGACATACGGACGGACAGACAGACAGACATGACGAATCTATAAGGGTTCCGTTTTTTGCCATTTGGCAACGGAACCCTAAAAATCTGAACTTTGGATAGTTAAAATTCTGGTCTAACTACATGTATCTCAAGCTGTAACCATCCACCGAAATTCTTGGAATATTAAGCTTCGAATCAAGCCGTAACCCAACTGCAATGTCCAACTCACAGAAATAATAGAGGTACCTATAAAACATTATTCGCTTGAGTTTTCTACTAAAACCGATGTCACCGCTCGGCCCCACTTCCTGCGCAAATGAGCACACGCCAAAGCATCACGCATCATATCAACGCAATCACGCACACAACAACTTACATTTGCTTACAAATAAATACCTTACCTATAAAAAGCAGTTGAATAAACACAGACCATGAATCATAATCACACATTCATTAACGTCACTTTTATGTGTGCTATCCCCTAACTCTTTACCAAGTGCAAAAAGTAATATTTTGCTTATTAAATTAAAAATTATTAAAAAAAGGCCCCATTTTTTACGTGTGGGAACCCCCGCGGGCTTCACCCCATCGCTGCCAACGATGGAGTGGGCGTGTCGGAATCGGACCGACTAAAACCACACGGTGTCCTCCCCAAGTGTCCATTGCCGGGCACCCCGGGTAAGCCCTCGAAAGGATAACCCCAGGGTTACCGGCGGACTTTAGCCGCCACTGCTTTGGTCGGGTTTTATCCCGCGTCGGTGAGTTGGCAGACGCGCCTCTGTCTTGGCCTGCTTATGTAAGGACAGCGAGTCGGCCAACTGCCGTCCTCAGGCCCCGATCATGGAGGTCGGTAGTCCCGGGCGTAGACGAGTAAACGGTGACCTCGCCGCAGACTGCGGAACTCGGGGGAACGTCGTCTCTTTCGCGCGCATTACCTGCTCGCAGAAAGAGGCGGCGGCGTGCCACTTGCTCCTGTCGGAGACCACGACTCTCACTATGGTTTCCAGTGAGAGAACGTCCACGCCCAAGACCGCAACGAGATTTGTATTTGGTGATTATTGAAGAATCAAAAAATTCATGTTTTAAGCATAAATTTTTTGATTATTCATTAATACTCACTACAGTAATATGACCAACTAGCTTTTCCCACGGCTTCACCAGCGTGGAATTTCTGAAATTAAAAGTAGCCTATTTGTTATTTGAAAACATAATCTATCCCTCTATAAAATTTCAGCCAGATCCGTTCAGCCGTTTTTGCGTGAAAGAGCAAGACTTTAAGGCCATCCGTGATCCGCTGCCTTATGCATGTGCACGTATGTGGGCTCCGTATCCGCACTGCGCAGTGTTTCGTTCAAATCTCAATTTATTTTTTACACGAAATTTGCACGTAACATGTACACAACACGTAACACGGCGCCCGCATGGGTGAGGCAGCGGACGGCCTAACAGTTAGCAAAGATACGCAGAATGTGCTAGTTACACATTCAGCTGTGTTAAGAGCGGCCAAGAAGTTTGACGCGAGGTATAACATGACCCTGTCGTCTGGGGGTAGTTGAAAAAAAATTAACCTTGCCTCTTTTCCCTTTTCACCCTTGCCACTTTTACCCTTTTTACCCTTTCCACCTTCCCCCTTTTTCACATTTCTCGTTTTTTAACCCTACCTCATTTCTCCTTTTTACCCTTGTCACAATTTCCTTTTTTACCCTTGCCACTTTTTCCCTCTTTACCCTTTCTATATTTCCCGTTTTTACGCTTTCCACATTTCCCCTTTTTACTCTTTTTCACATTTCCCGTTTTTACCCTTGCCACATTTCCCCTTTTTACCCTTTACACAATTACCCTTTTTACCCTTTTATAGTGTGTGTGTGCGTGCAAGTCACACACGGTAGAAGTGAAACTTCTGAAAAGTCCCTGATTAAAAAAAAACTATGGACTTATTTTTTCGTTTCATCGAGTTTGAAATCACAACGATTCTAAAGAAGTTTCACTTCAAAAAGGTGTAAGTGTGTGTGAGTGGTAGAGTCAAGCAACAGTCATTTTGGCCGTTGTATGAATGGGCCGACTCGACCGGGGAAGCACCACCCTCTCACAGAATATCGACGCCAAGTAACAGTATTTGAACTGTTGCGTTCCGTTTGGTGAGTGAGAGTGCCGGAGCCCAAACTCCTTTCCCATCCCCTCCCAAACTCCTTTCCCATCCCCTTTCCTTTACTGGGTCGGCAGCGCGAGTGTGACGCCACTGGTGTTGCACACGTCCATAGGCCGCGGTAACCGCTTCCAATCTGGTGGGCCGTGTGCTTGTCTGACCTGCCACCTTAGTGGTATAAAAAAAAAAACAGTCTTCGCAAATCAATTTTATACAAATTTTAATATGATAATAATATTTTTTATTGCGCAAACAGTAAACAATAAACAGTAAAAAAAAAAAACTTTTAAATCACTTAATTTTCTATTGAATGCACTAAATTTCATCAAAAACTGCGGTAAATTAAAATTTGCAGATTTCCTGAAATATGTACTTACTGCATTTATGTTTGTTCTTACTGTGACTACAGCTAGTGCTGAACGATCATTTTCGAAACTAAAATTAATAAAAACCTATTTAAGAAACTCTATGGCACAAGACAGGCTACGTAACTTGGCTATTCTGTCTATTGAACTTTCTATGGCCCGATCTTTAAACTTTGATGATGTAGAAGATACTTTTGCGGAACAGAAAGCTCGGATAAAAGAATTTTATTAATATAAAAATCTTATTGAAAGTTAATTGTTCTTGAAAATAAAACTTATTATATAGTTAACTAAAATGCACATAATATTATTAATAGGTTTGGGTAACTACTTACATCAGTGGTTTATTAAAATTAAATTCTAACGGGAATCTAAAGGGCCTAATCCAAAAAATTTGCCACGGGCCTCTGATGGTATAGTTTTTACTGGGACGCCGGAGGGCCCAATCAAAATGATTGCCACGGGCCTCAGATAGTATAGTTTTTACTGGGACGCCGAAGGGCCCAATCCAAAAAAATTGCCACGGGCCTCAGATGGTATAGTTTTTACTGGGACGCCGGAGGGCCCAATCAAAATGATTGCCACGGGCCTCAGATGGTATAGTTTTTACTGGGACGCCGAAGGGCCCAATCCAAAAAAATTGCCACGGGCCTCAGATGGTATAGTTTTTAGTGGGACGCCGGAGGGCCCAATCCAAAAAAATTGCCACGGGCCTCAGATGGTATAGTTTTTACTGGGACGCCGGAGGGCCCAATCAAAATGATTGCCACGGGCCTCAGATGGTATAGTTTTTACTGGGACGCCGAAGGACCCAATCCAAAAAAATTGCCACGGGCCTCAGATGGTATAGTTTTTACTGGGACGCCGGAGGGCCCAATCAAAATGATTGCCACGGGCCTCAGATGGTATAGTTTTTACTGGGACGCCGAAGGGCCCAATCCAAAAAAATTGCCACGGGCCTCAGATGGTATAGTTTTTACTGGGACGCCGGAGGGCCCAATCCAAAAAAATTGCCACGGGCCTCAGAGGTATAGTTACGCCACTGGTTATAATATTTTTTGTTTTGTGGACTTGTTTGTAAATGTAAGTGCCCAGTGCTGTTCCACAAAGGTGATTCTATAACATATGCTCTTTGGGTATTTTTACTTTTTTGGTACTTATAATGGTAGAATACTTTATAAGTAGTAGTAGTAGTAAGTATAATGGGCGAAGCCGCGGGGGACAGCTAGTATACTACTACTAGCTGTCCCCCGCGGCTTCGCCCGTGACATACATCAATCGCCCATGGCACCTAGTTAACCCATAGGTACATGCATAAGTTTCGCAATAAATAAAATAAATACTAATGTTATTAATGCCTAAATTGTTACCTAGCTATGGAGGCTTGTTATTAGCAATATTGTCACATATTTGTTGTTACCATATAATTTGTCATTAGTCTGTAAGCCTTCAAAAGTAAATAAATAAATAAATAATAATATATGGAACTTTGCATGATTTGTTGACACATTTTTAGTTAAATATTGCGACTATAAATTGAGATGTAACCTATCCTATCTTTCAACTTGGATCAAATTGTACACGGTATGCAAATCAAATTTAAAATCGGTTCAGTATTTTAGGAGTTCATCGCGGACAAACAACGTGACACGTAATTTTTTATATATAAAGATAAGGTGTCACAAAATTAGGTCTCTGAATTTGGCGAGATGACTTGGTATCGACAAAATATGTATTTGAAACAAAAAAAAATATCGTATAAAATAAAAAAAAAACAAAAATAAGAAATATAAAAATGAAAAAAAAAACACCACCAGTGACCGGCGTCACGTGACGCGATGAGCCCGTGACGCACGTGGTAGGCGTGCAGTCCTCGTAGTATTCTCCAAGCGGATGTGTGGGAAATACCTAAATCGCGCCGCTGATTGTCCGAGATAGTGCCATTTGCATGGGCATTATCTCGGACAATCAGCGGACTGACATTTAGGAGAGAAGACGGCAACTTGCCATTGAGCTCGATCGGGACCTAGACCACATTTCCCAATAGGGTTCCGAGAACCTCGACGGTCGAGTTAAATGCCAAGAAAACACAAGCATGCGCGTTTACACCACGTCTACCTACAATCCTGGGTTCTTTAATCGGGGCCTGAAAAATAGCCCTAGGTAAGGGCCACCATTCTAGGGACAATCTCTGGAAATGGTGGCCACTACTTTTAGGACTTCACCTCAGCCCACCATCAGACGGGTTGCAGTCAATTTGGACTAAATATAAGGAAAAAAAGCTTTTTTTTTTATACCACTAAGGTGGCAGACAAGCACACGGCCCGCATGATGGGAAGCGGTTACCGCGGCCTATGGGCGTGTGCAACACCAGTGGCATTACACTCGCGCTGCCGACCCTGTAAAGGAAAGGGGATGGGAAAGGAGTTAGGGAGGGGATGGGAAAGAAGTTTGGGCTCCGGCACTCTCACTCACCAAACGGAACACAACAGTTCAAATACTGTTACTTGGCGTCGATATTCTGTGAGAGGGTGGTGCTTCCCCGGTCAAGTCGGCCCCATTCATGCAACGGCCAAAATGACTGTTGCTTGACTCTACCACTCACAAAAGCTGTTACTTTACTAGCGGCTCATTTAGTGTTCGTGAGTAAGGTTGGGTTGTGAAATACATTACCGCACTCTGTACGCTGATAATTACGTAGGTACTCTGATAATTATCGCTCGCTTACGAATGTGCCCGGTAGATGGTAATAGGCTCGCTCCCTATTATATTGGGACCTAAACATAACTGGCGAATCGTGTATGTGTAATACACCTCTGCCTTCCCCTTCGGGGATACAGGTGTGAAGTTATGTTATGTAAGTTTATAGTTTGTATTTTATGGAAGTACGGATATTCCTACACCATGTTTACCCATTCATTGTGGTTCTTTATGGTCCCAAAGGTTTGCTATGGAAAAACCCAGTACTGAGTTAAGCTGTCCTTTGTACATTGATTTTATTTTTACTAACCAAAACGTCGGGTTCAATGTAAATAATAAAATAAAATCTAATAAATCGCGATAGAAACCGTTAAAATTGTTTTATTTATATGTGTGACATTCGCGTAAACTTCCGACAATATCGTACTTATAAATATGTTAATCAGCGATCTAAATTCAAGAAACATGAAAATAATATATTATTTCTGTGATTCGAAATGTAAATGATAACATAGACATGTATAAGGCTTATGGCACGTATAAGATCCACCGGTCTCATTTAACTGCGTCTAAGAGTTTGCTCAATCCATTACATAAGAACCGCGGAACGATTCACACTCAGGCGCAGTCCCCACTCTACCGTAACTTTAATGTTACCTTCTCCGGCAGGAGTTATGTCAACTGCACTAGCGGCCTCGAAACTTATCAGTCTCAGTGATTGATCTACATCTGGGAAGTAAAAAAACAATACCTAACAAGTGACCTACAGATGAATACGTGAAAAGTATTAAATAACCTTAAATCTGTTTATAACTTAAGCTCATCCGATATTATTGTTTAGACAGAAATTGGTTGTCAAAATATTACTAGGTATATACTTATTGGGGTGTGTGTTGGGTAACCTCCTCGAGTGTCGCTCCGATTCCGATCCCGCTGCAGTCCGGGGGGAACGGAATCGGAGCGGCCGGTACACCCTGGGCGGCGGTCAATGGCTTCCCCTTCACCCCTTCATAGGGTTGGCATTGATCGTCGGCCAATACCCAACGTGGCGGGAACACATCGCTCTCCGTACTCCTCTGCTTTCAGAGGAGACAGGATGAGCGATGCTGTTAGTGGTGAGATGGCCCAGGGTCAGCCGGGGTGCGAGGGATATGCTCTATGGGTAACCTTACACCCCGGCGTCTGAAGACCCGAGACGGCGTGCGGTTTTAGTCGGTGCAAGCCCGACATAACCGCCCCCGCTGGCCGGCGGGGGGGTATCCGAAGGGATTTCCGCACGATAAAAAAAAAAAAAAAAAAAAAAGGTATATACTTATTGAAATTCAAGAACTAATCAACACGTTTTCGTTGAAGTTGTAGTTCACTTTTTAAAGGTTTATGGTCGGAGATTTTTTTAAATTCTTAGTTTAAATTTTTAAAATTGGATATACTAGCGTTACTACTAGCATCTGTCTTAAAACTACTCATTGAAACCATTCTGATGAGCCCAAACACAGTACATCTGCTGTAAGTTGCTGAGGAATAAGGTATCCGCCAGACCACTTGATACTGCAACATCAGGTCAAGGTTACCATATTATCATAGAAATACTATCAATGTACTGTACATCAAATTCATACTCGGGTGAAACCGCGCCGCTGCCGCTGGTCTTATAATACTTAATATGTCGTAAAGTAATATCATAAAGCTTCAGCTTTTACTACCGTTACAAAAACATATTTATTTGATATTTATTGCAATACATAAAAGCATAGTTTAAGAGTTATAGTTACTTTAACTGAAAATAAAACTAGCATAAATATAAATATTGCCGAAGTCTTCAGTAAGCTACAAACATTTTTATGGATATAAAATCGGGAGAGTAAAGTCGTAACTAATATAATATCAGAATATTGTAGTTCTCAAATTATATGCATATCTAATAACTTTAAACGAGTAATTCTTGTATATAAAAAACATAAATGTGAAATGATAGCCGAGTTCAATATTGAGAATATAGGTACGTCGTTGTTAACTTCGCCGACAGAGGAATTGAGATCTATATGGGTGCTGTGTAGAAAATACTAAAATTTTGGTTACAAGAACCTGAAACATTTAAAATTAAATTAATATAACTATTTCTTGTTTCTTCGTGCTACCACAATATCTTCTTAAATTTTAACAGTCAATTATTTACAAAATGCAATTATTTCACTTGGGATGTAATTCGAGCCCAAGATTTGACTTGGCTCAACGATGACGACGTCGGTGACCAAGATATTCAACATGACGTACCTTTTTTTTTTTTTTTTTTCGTTCGGAAATCCCTTCGGATACCGCCCCCGCTGGAGAGCGGGGGGTCTCCAGCGGGGGCGGTTATGTCGGGCTTGAACCGACTAAAACCGCACGCCGTCTCGGGTCTTAAGACGCCGGGGTGTAAGGTTACCCATAGAGCATATCCCTCGCACCCCGACTGACCCTGGGCCATCTCCGGTTTCGAGATGGCCCCCTTACTTGCTCTCCACTGTGCCATCTGCTAATCAGAGGGACACGTGGAAAGCTTCCGAACAGCCCTCAACAGGGCCGTCCTCGCCTCGGTCGGAGTTGGCCGTAGGCGGAAGCGTCTTTCCCGCCCTAGGAGAGAGGCGCTGCCGTCTCCGTTGCCCAGGGTGCACCGCGTGGAGGTCCCCAACCAAGCACCCCAACATGACGTACCTACTCATGCCTTTTTCCCTCCGGAGTATCACCACCTCACTGTATTTCATTAAAAATAAATTTATAATATTATTTATGTATATGAGATAGATACTTGCCCCGCTTGATCTTCATACTCCGAATGTCCATACATTTCTTTTACCGTGACTTCAAATATGAATGTTTGTTACAATTGTCTATAATCATATTATTCATGTACAAAAAAAAACCGGCCTTAGTGCGCTGGCCACGCGCAATGAGGGCTCCGTATGTACTACATCCCTCTAATGTTGAATTTTTTTAAACCACGCCGCGCCGTCTCGGTTCTTAATACGCCCCTACATTTTATAAGTTGGTCGACTATTCCTCGTAAACTTCTATAGCCTACTTAGCTGTGATAGTTTTCCTTTTAAGTTCATCATTATATAATGTACCAGCTGTAGCCCGCGGCTCCCGCCCGCGCCCAAGTTAGTTATCATTTTTTTAATAACTCCGGTTCTACTTAACCAATTAGAAATATACGGTTGACTTTTAGTCTGACCAAAAATTTTCTAAAAAATAATCGCCACGGATACTGATGCGATTTCAGTCGTTTTTGCGTTCATCGCGAACAAACAGACAAGAATTCCATAAAACATATTTTTGTGTTCAGAATCGTTCATTAACATAACCCAAGTATTTTTTTAGTATCTTCTATGTACAGACACAACTAATTTATAATTTTATAATAGTATAAATATCGGCGATGCGCCAGGGCTTCTCAGATTTTTAGTTCATATCAATTAAAACAAGCACTGAATAGGTGATACCTTCGTTTATTCACTCACCATTTATCGTACAGAACTGATTTGCTTTACACAATTCACTCGTTTTTGTATTTACCGTCACATAAGATTCAGATTTCTTAGGAACACATAAATGAAATTACTTAAAAATAATTCTTGAAATACAGTTTTATATTCAAAACAAATACTTTTATCAACTCCAGGAATTTATTTCATACAAATTAAATTTTTGGCTTATAAACGTATATTAAAATTAGAATTATAAACGGGATATTTACCATGTTTAGTATCTTTTTCGAGAATCCGATATTTCGGCACTGTTTGTTACAAAGTACATCCGTGATCATGGTACTTGTAACAGTGCCGAAATATCGGATTCTCGAAAAAGATACTAAACATGGTAAATATCCCGTTTATAATTCTAATTTTAATGTAAATGACCATGTCAATCTAAAATCATATATATAAACGTATAGTATTGAAAGCCATTGATTTCACTTAATACATAAAATAAATTGAACTTCATTCAGAATAATTATATTAATTCTAATCGATTCTATTTTGAACATTTACACAGTAAATTACGCATTTGACCTGAACCTTAAGTTAAACATTAAATTCCTTGAACCAGTCAAAACAGTGTTTACTGAATAGTATAGCTTGATTAATTTGCAGTTTATTTTTACGAATAAATTCCTGCTTTATAAATCTGATGTAAAACAAACAAAGATTGTGTTCACAAACTCTCAATATTTTCAAAAGATCCATCTCACTACACCCGATACCATAACATCCAGTGTTGGAGGCACCCTAAAAATGATTCAAGATATGATTCTACAACTTTGTCGGTATGTGACTAATATTACATAGGTAAATTCATGTCAAATTACAGCTTTCTAAAACAAGGGGTCTCTACGCTAAGTTACAGAGGGACGGACATAGCGACACTAAAATAAGGGAAAGCCTTTATTATTCCATCGACAAGTACAATGGTATGAAAAGTATAAGATTTAGTCTGTTTTGCATGCCGTCTGGACCCCTGATTGGGTGAAGACCTCCTCCAAAGATTGCCACTCGTCGCGATTTTTTGCCAGGTTGGACCAATTACTTCTTCCGATCGACTATTCCACCTTGCTTTTGGTCGACCTCTGCCGCTGTACCCGTGAGGTCCATTCCAAACAGTCACAGTCTTCGTCCACCTGTTGTCAGTGTAGCTGGCAACATGACCCGCCCACCTCCACTACAGACCTCGCGCAAAGGGCAAGGCATCTATCACGCCAGTTCGTTTTCTTATTACCCTGTGGCGGACTCTGTCTCTCAGTTTTAAGTTAAGAGAGCTACGTTCTAAGGCTCTTTGACATGATGTTAGCTTTCTGTTGGTTATTGAATCAAATATCCACGTTTGACATCCGTAAGTGAGACAGGGTAAGAGGCATGAGTCTATTACTTTCTTTTTTAGTTTTAAGTCCATGTTTGATTTCATAACTTTTTATAGGCCCAGAACTTTTTCCATGTGATTGATATACGCCTGTCTATTTCTTCTACGTTATTATTTTTGCGAAAAGATACTTTTTTGCCTAGGTAGATATAATCATCAACATAATCTATCGTGTTATTGTTTACTACAATTGGAGATATGTGGCGGTTTGACATGACCTTCGTTTTTGACATGTTCATTTCCAGGCCTATGATTGTGCTTGCGTTATCAAGTTCTGACATCACGGATTGGAGCTCTGCAGGACTCTCGGAGAATAGCACAATATCGTATATGCAGCAATGCGAATCTGGAATGATCTGCCTCCACCTCTTAGGGACCTAAAATTCAAACACAGTTTTAAAGTCAAGTACAAAGCATTACTATTACAACATCAAAAGAGTATGCATTAGCACATTTCTTTTCTTTTTACTAGGATATTTTGGCCCATCAACTGGATCACTCCAGAGTCGCAGTTCACGGCACTTGACGGCATTGTCTGTGCATGCATGTCTTTGTTCTGGGTTCTAACTGCACTGTTTGGGCGTGCGGAGCCTCTGATGGGACGTATGGCGGGCTGAGTTGTGATTGTTATATGTATAAATGTATACCTAAAGGAAATGTTAAATATTGCCAAAATTATTAAATTTTTTATTGTTGGAATGTTGTAAAATTACTTACTCTTTTAGCATGCGGTATTCTTCTTGATACTTAGGTTACTTGTAGGGAATTATGTTTGTTTTTGACTTATATACGGAGCGATAATGCCTGACGACGTCAGGTGGCACACATGGGGTGACGCTGAAAATCAGTACTTGGGTGGTAGATACCCACCTTAGTGTATGCTGAGTGTCAATCCCTTATTGCGGACATGGCTTAAATAATGTTAATACTGTTTCTATTTTAATATTGATTGATTTAATATCCATTTAACACGTGTTATAAATTGCCACGTAATAAGACACGTTGTCGAGTTGTCAATGCTGCCATGCTTGACAATTTTCACATACGTAAAATGTCATACGTATGCTCAGGTGGCGGCTACCACAGATAAATAATATATTTATAGCGCCGCTTGGTCAAGGTTGTACGAGCATTCGCCGCCAGAGTAGCTCTGTTTTTATTTTTATTTTGCTATTTTGTCTTTTGTATTTGTACCTAATCCGCAATAAAAACACTTTTCTTTCTTTTTTCTTTTGTCTGTGAAGCATAAACGGCGAAGGCGTTCGCTGCCGATTTTTAATCCTTTTTTGTTTAGGACTGATATGAATAATTTAGGTGACAGTGGATCGCCCTGTCTTACTCCTGTTTATTTCTATTTTTTGACCTGAACTTTCTAACTTGATTTTACTAGTACTGTGTTCGTAGATGTGTTTGATGATTCTGATATATTTGTTGTTCACATTTTGATCGTGAAGGGCTTTACACATAAGGGCATTATACATAAGGGTCTGTAATTTCCTAGGTCTGTCGGGTCTCCTTTCTTATACAACAGTACTATTCCTGACTCTGTCCATGTCTTTTGGACTGTTTCTTCATCTAGAATTTTGTTAAATAAAAACGTTAGGGGGTTGAGGATCACTGTTTTAGCTAACTTTAAGGCTTCATTTGATATTCCGTCGGTGCCGGGACTTTTGTCATCTTTTAATTTCTCTAGTTTACTTAATATGTCGATCTCATTAAAGTATGGTGTCTCTATACTATGATTTAGAGCAGTTACAGTTTCTATGTTTTCATGGTATAAGTCATTTGAGGCGCTATATAGCCGTCGGTAGAATTCTATGGCGGAGTTTATGACATCTGCTCGCGTTTGCTGTTTTGGAGCGATCGCGTTCAATGATGTTATCCATTGTTTAGCAGTATTCAGTTCTTTTATAGCCTTTTTTCGATTTCCTGAACATTTTAAATGTTTCGTAAATGTAGATTCGCTGATCTCTTTGTTAGTTGTTTTGAATAAGTAGGTGAGTCTAGCTTTTTCCTCTTGGCTTAGTTGTTGTTTCTGAAGTAGTTGCCTTCTCTCTTTCATTAAGTTTAAGGTGTGTTTTGTAAGTATTTTTGGTTTTTGACGAAGATCTTTTTGTTTGCTTAGACAAGTTTTGATTGTGTTTTCAATCTCTTTGTAGTATGTGGTGACGTCTAGAATTTCGTTTCCTTTGTCAGAGAGGCCATGTTCTGCGTTTTTCAGATTGGTGATGTATGCTGATCGGTCTTCAATTGTTTTAAGTTGGTTTCTTGGAATGGTGAATTGTTTCCTACTTTTTATCACGGTTTTTAATTCAACTGTACCTCGTAGCATCTTGTAGGGTGTTAGGAAATCTGTAGATATGGTTTCGAAGTTGATAAATGAGCGTGGGGAATTTGATAAGATAAAATCAATCTCGTTTTTTACCGTCTTGTCGGGGGAAAGCCATGTCCATTTTTCTTTTTCTTAAATAGAGTATTGATTATTGTTAGCTTTTGCTCGTACGCGTAGTGAAGTAGTCTTACTCCACGTTTGATCCTGATTCCGTAACCAAATTTCCCCGTGATCAGCGATTCTTCCTTTTTTGGTTCACAAATTTTTGCAGTGTAATCTCCCATGCTTATCACATTTTTTGCTGCTAGATCGTGGACCAGCCGAACATCTTGGTAAAATTTTTCGACCTCATCGTAACTGGCTCTTTTTGTTAGAGCATAAACTTGAATAAGAAAAAGATCGTAATCATCAATTTTTAATTTTAGTAAGCATACTCTCTCCGATATTCCTGTGTAGTTTTCTATGTTATGTATTAACTCTGTTTTTATTAAGAATCCAACGCCGCGCCGTATTGGCCTGGAGTTTGACCCGTAGAACACAAGATGTGGTCTTCATCTTCTATAATTACTGTTCCTAGACGTCGTGCTTCAGATAGTCCTATGATATCATATTTTATGTTTTTATTCTAGAAGTTTTTACTTGGTACTTAATGTATTGACATTATATGTGCAGATATATAGTGTATTAAGTGGTGACTTTGGCAATGTCTTTGCGGTTGACTGGAGGGTTATAGTCGCTAAGCCCCGTAGCCCAGTAGTTTTTTGGTTCCTATGTTCCCAAAGTTTGTACAGTTCCGGTTACTGAGCAGTAAACACGTACGTCAACGACAACAACGTTAAATGTGCTTGGATTGAAAAATCAATCAAACAAAGATCGGCAATCATTTTGGAAGAACGAAATACACTGATAATTATCGTTTCATGATTGAAAAGTGTACAATAAACTTGTAAACATACCTAATCTAAAAATTAAACGAGCATAGACCAATAAACTTTGACAGTTCATACCAACTTAATAATAATAAATAGAGTTGCCAGTCTAAGAAAATTTGTTTACACTTATCTGATACCAAAAACTAGTGTTGCCAAATTAAGAAAATCCAATCACCCAAAAAAGAGCATAAACATGGAACTATTGTTAGCGAAATTGGATGACGAACTAAACAAACAAACATTACTCATAACAACCACTGTAACAAATACTTAATGTAATGGAAGCTTTGAACGAAAAACTTTTAAATATAGAGGAAGAGAACAACAACCTAAAAACGAAGATTACCTACTTGGAATTAAAACTATATATCGTAGAAAACGTGAAACGCAAAAATAACCTCATATTTTTTGGAACACAAGAACTTAACAAAACAGAAACCGAACTCGTCGACTACATTAAGGAACTGGTAGTGGATGCAGGCGTGCACCTGGATAGTCAAGAGATTAACAACGTACCTACAAAGAACTGGCCGTTGGTCAGGGAATAAAAACCGCCCCGTAGTGGTTGTAGCGGTAGTATATTAACATATGGATATAATTACATACTTTTAAGAATAACAATGTTGTATATATAAGTAAGTTTAGATATAAATTGTTATAATAACACGTAAAGGAGTTTCGGAGCAGCGCGCGTCATAGGATAGACCTAGCGGCGGCGAGCGGGAAACAGGCGGCGCCGGCGCCCGCGCGGCGGGGAAACAGTCGCTGCCGGCGTAGCCTCGCCCCTCTTTACGGCGAACCACCGTGCCAAACAGACGTATCACAGTTGAGGCAGCGGGACCTCTGGCGCGGTCCCCGAATCTCTAACGGGGCCAAGTTTCATTATTGTGAGGCCCGGATTTACAATCTGTCTATGCGATAAATAAGATTGTGTGATCTTCATAAAAGTAAGCATTTAGAACGGTGTCTGTTACCTACCAACCTGTGAAGAACGAGTTCGAGAGTCTGGAGACAAAAGACGTAACCCGTAGTACTGATAATTCACCGGCTTCCTGGATCCAGATCCAGGAAGCCGGTGAATTATCAGTACGGATTCGCTGTGAGCTCTAGTGGCGAATAAGTGCACACGAAGACTGAATCAGGTACCCAACAAACTTTTCTAGTAATGGCCATTACGATAGGACCGCGTCAGTGTTAGAATAACAGTTAGAAATAGTCATAATAATTTAAGGTTCAAAAGTAATTGTTCCTAGTATATCTGTATAACATCATTTCACCTATCCACTGTCATTTATATGTTCGTGTAACCGTGTGTATTACCCAAATTAAAAGTCGTATAACTTTATCTCTTTGAAACTTTCATTTAAGGCTTCCATAGACTATTGGTATTAATATATTATGTAATATTCCTTTGGTATATCATGTGCAAGCTTCGTTAAGAACACACGACCCCATCGATAGTAAGTATTATAGAAACGAACTTGCATATTTGGCTGCTCAACAGGAAGTCAGTTTTCTAACAGACACATTTGTTCACCTTGTATACTCACTGTTAGAACCGATACATACTTACGCTGGTCACACGGGTGACCGGGGTTCGATTCCCCGACGCAGGAGAAAACATATACGTTACATGATATCCTTCTCTTCCATATGGAAAAAAATACCTAATCATGAAGAACAAAACCAACTTACCACAGGGCATTTATATCAAGGAAGACTTCCCCAAGGAGGTCCTTGAAAAAAAGCGACTGTTACAAGTTGAAGTCGAGGAGGAGAGAAAAAAGGGGAACATTGCTTTTATAAAATATGATAAGCTTATTGTAAAAACACCCTCTGAGTCAAACCGTGACAAAAGGAAAAGAGAGGAGTCTGGTTCACCAAACATATCTCAGCAGAAGAAAACGAATACACAGAACAAATCAACACCTCCACCGCCTGCAAAAGCGAGTACAATTACAATAGCGAAACCTAGCATACTAAACTATGTCGAGCGCACCAGATCTGCCTCACTATCCGGACCCCCAAAAAACTAACCAGTAACGATAATCGGAACCGAGAAACATCAACAACAACAATATTGCCGATATATTTAAACCAACCCATTTAAATTTCACCCTACGCCGGCTAAGGCACAGCTGGTACATATATAAAAGACATTAATCTCAAAAGGAGTTTGCCCGATTACCTTGAAAAATGGTTCAAATTATAAATGTTTTTTTACACTGTTACACCGGTAGGAATATATTTATCGAATTGAAACTTGCAACGAAATTTTCACCACTTACAAGACATTCAATTGCAATTCAATTGAAAATTTGCATATAATACTCGTATATCAGAATCGATAACAATACAAGAATTTTACTATATACTTTGTTAGTCTAATTCTTTCATTTATTTTTAGAGTTCCGTAGCCAAATGGCAAGAAACGGAACCCTTATAAATTCGTCATGTCTGTCTGTCTGTCTGTCCGTCCGTATGTCACAACCACTTTTTTCGGAAACAATAAGAACTATGCCGTCGAAACTTGGTATGTAGATGTATTCTGTGAACCGCATTAAGATTTTCACACAAAAATAGAAGGAAAAACAATAAATTTTGGGGGTTCCCCATACTTAGAACTGAAACTCAAAAAAAAATTTCATCACACCCATACATACGTACCCTATCTATGGATAGGTCTTCAAAAATGATATTGAGGTTTCTAATATAATTTTTTTTCCAAAATGAATAGTTTGCGCCAGAGACTTTCTTTTTCTTTCTTTTTACTGGTGGTAGAAATTTGATGACACAAATTTGCCACAAAATTCGACCGGGTAGGTACCACCGTGCACGATTGCGAAAAACCCTCCATAGTAATCCAATTTCGGTTTGATTGCGTTCAGGGGTCAGCAAGTGCATAGCTGGGCAGGGGGATTGAAGTCGCAGCACTAGTTGGACCGGTGGGTGCTGCGACGTCAATCTTCTTTTGATAAGGCCGTCAAGCTGAGTGCCACCATTGTTAACATGGTATGTGTATGTAACGGTGACCCTCTTTCCTGAGACTTTACCTTCAGCTTACCATCAGGCGAAGTGAAGTCAAATTGACGTGTCCTAAATATAAAAAAAGACTTCCAAAGTGGTAAAATGTGTCCCCGCAATTTACCTTTCATTCAATCAACTCAAATATTAAAATTTAAAAAAGCATTGAATTTCATATAAACTACAAGAATTTTAAACTATGTTACTTGCTGTTACGGAACCCTTCATGGGCGAGTCCGACTCGCACTTGGCCGGTTTTTTTTTGACGTTTTGTTAGTTCTGTTTAAATGGTTTACACAATTTTTTTTAAATGTATTGCATATTAGCAAGGGATTATATAATTCACACGGAAAAATGTGATATAAGTAGTTTTATATCTAGTAAACATGTGGTTATTAGTAGGTTTATGATTAATATACTTGCTATGCCCGCATGGACTTAGATCTGGGTTTTCATTTTGCGTGGAACCCCATTTTTCTAAAATTAAAGTAGCCTATATTACGCCTTATAATATTAGCAATCTATCAGTGAAAACTCTGTCATAATAGCCTTTTCAGAGATTACCTAATTCAAACAGATAAAAAGACAGACGGAAAAAAGTTTAAAAAATAATTCTTTTGAAAAACTCTTATTTTACACTACAAACAGACACTTCAATTTTATATATCGATGGGTCCTACGTATGATGGCGTAAGTGAAAAAAAGCAAATTTTACAGGAGAGCCATTCTCATTCAAGTAGTAGTAAAGTAGTTGTAAATCAGATATTGACGAATATCTAAGAAAGTTTTCAACAGATTCGGCTGAAAATTGGCACAAAGTATAAGTGAATATACTTCTTTAAGAGGATATAGTAGCAGTTTCATATATTTTAGCTAATTCTCAACTTTGTAGAATTTAAGGGATCTAGAAAGTAACCTACTAGAAATGCGAATAGTCCTTTTCACCTTTCTACTTGGTTTTAATAATTCTTAATTAATTCAATGAATGAATTTTATGTGTCTACATCATATAATTTACCTTAGATTAAAATAATTTATTGGCTATAAATTAATGATCTGTAAATAATCTATAAAATATAATCTATAAATAATCGACTGTATTATCTTAACCTTACACTACCAACTATGTATTAAATTTAAAAATAATATTCATGGAAATTATACCTGCTTTAAGTAGAAATTATCGTGACCTTATTATGTGTACGGTTTGTGAAACAAATAGATTTTATAAACCAACTTTATTGACACTGAAAATGAAGGTAATTTCCCAGCACTATTTGCATTCATGCGTAGGTACTTACATAAAGGTATCTTTCCAATGAACGCAGATTATTAAAGAATATTTCCAATGTGTGATGTAATATTTGCTCAAAGAATACAGTTTAACTACATTAGTACATACACAATATATGCTTAGTTCTGTTCATATTTTAAATATAATGACTATGCCATTACAGACTTAGTATGAGGTTTGTTCAACAGTTAAAATTTATTAGTTTAAACTGTTGAACGTGTGTTTATGGGGCCCACAAAGGTCTTCGAAACCCAAGCTAAGCTCACTTGCTAGTCAGCCAGATACAGATACTGATGAACGAACGAGGTTTATGGTGGAGACTTTCCTTTCGGCGTAGGGAGTTCAGACGTTAGTCACTCCCATTAAAACCGTATAAGCCAAATCAAAAGCAGAAGGCGCAAGCAGACCCCGGGCTCCGAGGTGAATGTCGAATGCAACCGGGAACAACGCTATGGTGATGATGAATTTATAAACTATTTAACAAACTTCTTAGCCAGTCATTTGTATTATAACAACATCCCTAGTGTACCGTGAGGAATACCAATATGTAATAAACTATTTTAATTTAAAAAAATAAACCTACTTCAATTACCAAAAAATATTAAAAAAAAAAAAATATTTGAATTACAGATTTAATTCAAAGATAAAAACACGTAAGTCTTTTCAGTTGAAGTCGTTGCGAAGCCAAATAGGTATTAGTTAGGTAAATAGGGTAGGTTCACTTCTCCCACTTCATGAGTCTCCCCGTACAAGCGATAAAATGTGTAAGCGTGAGTGAGGTTTCCACGTCTCCAACAAATTACAACCGATCCGTATTGAACGTATAACGTTATGTTTGAACTTCAGCAGAAAAGTCTTACGTGTTTTTTTATCTTTGAATTAATGTGTAATTCATTTGTTTTACATGTTTCAATATTTTTTGATTATTGAAGTCGTTTGAATTTTTTGTATTAAAATGCTTTATTTCTCCGCACCCCGAGAGGAAAACCAGCACCGAAGCCTCGTCCGTCAATCAGTAGGAGTATCAGCTTGCCTTTGAGGTTAACTTTCTAGCTTAGTGAATTATATAGACGGTGCACCGCATCGCAGCGGCCCTATTTCTTCGTGCTTTGTAACAAGTAACTTAACACGAAAGGTATACACCACCTAAACCTAAACTATCCATATCAGGATGCGCCGTTTTGGTAACTTCACTCCGGTTTCCTCTACACCAACACTTTCCACTTTACTCTCCACTGCATACTAATTGCCACTTCACTTTCATCTTCCATACACTATCCACTCCACACTCCTCTCCAATCTCCGCATCACTTTCCGAACACTCTCCACTCCACTCTCAACTCCACTCTACCCCACTCCACTCTACACGCCACTCTCCTCTCCACTCGCTACTCGACTCTCAACTTCACTCTCCGGCTCCGAGGTATAGGCCTCGGATGCAATCGGAACACAGCGATGATGATGAAAGTTTGTATGGAACTTTGGCAATTTTAAAACTAGGAATATAAATGAGACTATTGGTTACTTGTGCAAAAATAGAACCTAAAAAAACCGTCAAGTGCGAGTCGCACTCGCGCACTGAGGGTTCCTTTTGAGTAACGGAACCCTAAATTGGTAAACAAAATAAAAATAAAACTACGACAAGTATTTAGGTTATAACATACAAAAAGAAATGAAATCCCACCAAAAACATTTCAATGTGAATGGACGCCAAGACGAATCCGTATTACATGCACTGTAAAAAAGATAGAATGTAAAGAAGATATCAGGTCTTATGGAGCCACGTTTCTAACTCCACACACCCTAACCTAACACTCTAAATTTTATCATAGCCTATAATGTTCTGCGTGAATTCTAGTCTTGAGTTCTCTACAAATTCTTCACCTTAGTCAATATGTATGGCGTGGCAGTAAAGTTACTCACGGGGTGCCCAGCAACGGACACTTGGGGAGGACACCGTGCGGTTTTAGTCGATACACGACATAACCACCCCCGCTGGCCGGCGGGGGGGTATCCGAAAGGATTACCGCACGTAAAAAAAAAAAGAAAAAGGACCTATTGGCAAAATTTACGTTTAGTTAGTGAATTACTTTTTGTTCATAAACCCAAAGAAGTGTCTACGTCACTGCTAGGAAACGACCAGGCCCCATATTTTAACCAAGATGTAGGATTTGTAGTCTATTTCCATCCAAGTCATTTGATGGAATGCCGGCAGTTAATGAGCGGCCTAGGCGTCCAGCTAACTAGCTAATTTAACCAGTTGGCTGCGACAGATGATGCTAGCTAGCTAGCTATGATGCTAATTAGGTATCTATACATATTATAATCTTATAATAGATTTATAATAGATTTCAAAGCAGTCTCTTAATCATCCATACGGATATGTAAAGAAATTACTGTTATTTTAATAAATTTACTTTTCCGGTGCCTTTATTTTATTACAATTCCGAAAGAAATAACGGCCAAAGCACACATTTATTTAAAACTACAACACACATGCTACTTTTAGCATGGACGACCGGCGATTTGCATTGCATTTTGGCGAATTTCTGCGTTCGATCGTCGATCGCTCGTTCAAAATCACGCGATTTGGCGTCTGTATCGATACTGCATCGGGATTTGGCAACTACCATGTGAACTAGCAATGAAATTCTTTTTGTTATACAGAATACTTAACCTAGTTTAGCTAGGTTTTCGATCGCAATTATATTTCTCTTTAAATTGAAATACATAATGGTATACACGAACTAGTTATAAGTAAATGTAAATGTCAGTCAGTATAAATATTATACTTGAAGTACATACTTACGATCTCAATTCTAGTCTATGTACCTACTTCCTGTCTAAGAATTTCCAGTATTGCACGTGAGACGATTAATCAGTCCATCGCGTGGTAGATAGAGAGAAAACTCACGACTCACGACTGCACCGGTGACGCTTCAGCGCTCTCATCCACCGTCTGCTGGTTTCCCCTTACTACCTGAATATTAGGGATGATGACATCAGATGTCGTCAAATTCTTACAAATACTGCTTGAATTCTGCGTTCTTTTTTGAAAAAAAAATTGCCTTGTGACATGAAACTTTGCCGAACTAAATTTAAACTATTATTTTTCATTATTTGTAGTTCCCATAATAGGTCAAATATACTTACTATTTAATTTTGAAGTAATTTTAATAAGCACTAAAAACATGTAAGCGCAACGTAGAATGAGATAAATGTGATATTATCGTGCACATAATACATTTTCATAATGCGCTAGGTAGTTGTGACATCACTTTTACGCACGATTTTGTATGGAACGTTTTTGGGTGGGTCGTGAAATTGAATTTTCAAAATCAAATATTTTTCAAAGTATTTGTAATAAGAATATTTTTCACTGTAGCAGTTTAGTATATTATTATAAAATGTACATTATTCGACACTAAAAAAATTAGTCATCATCCCTATGGAATATTTTCATGCAAAATATTATGATTTTTGCTTTTCAAAATGTAAATGTGTATATGTTTCTTAATTTTAGATCCTCGTGTTAAAGACTGGGCGATGATGTCTTCGCCGTGGCCCACACTTGCTGCGTGTTTATGCTTTGCGTACTGCTCGAAGGAATTGGGCCCACGACTCATGGCAAACCGGAAACCTTTCGAGCTACGAAATGTGCTAGTCTTTTATAATCTCGCACAAACCTTATTCAGCGCGTGGATATTCTATGAGGTGAGTCAGTATGTTTAAATTGGATATTTAAATATAGGTACTTATTTAAATATATTAAGTTTTGTGTACTCCTTGCTGATGCATCGGTAGATTTTTCTTTCTACTTGTGTTTTTTTGGTCTTCCTTTTATTAATATTTATACCGGGTGATGGAGAAACGCTCCCGAAAATCAAGAAAGGCGATAGTACTAAAGAAAAAAGAAATAAGAGATTTTTTTACCAGATCGGTTTAATTTTTTAATTTATTTTCATCAGCTATATCCACGCTCCATTGTTTTAGTATAGCTAAACTAAATGAAACCGGTCCGGCGCGCAGGGTTAACGACCGACAACGTCAAACCGATATTCATTGCGGCATTAATTTATTTGTAAAGTGATGCATTTTTTATGAAATTATGGTTTCATTTAGCTATACTAACACGCCATCGTGTTAGTATAGCTGCGTAGCACAGCATCGTAAATAATGCTCTAAAGTTTTTCATGATAGGCTCACGTTTGACCTCTATCTCACCTGGTCGTATGTGACGATGAGGTCTACGATGGATCACGATTGCCTAGAAGAAGCCTTTTCATTCGAGGGACTTGAAGATTCCGAGATTATAGCTTTCCGGAAACACAGACTCTGACAGGCAATTCCACAATTATTTAAAACAAAATTACGCCGATCGATAAAAAAAATTGCTACTTTTTAGGGTTCCGTTGCCAAATGGCAAAAAACGGAACCCTTATAGAATCGTCATGTCTGTCTGTCTGTCCGTCCGTATGTCACAGCCACTTTTTTCCGAAACTATAAGAACTATGCTGTTGAAACTTGGTAGTTAGATGTATTCTGTGAACCGCATTAAGATTTTCACACAAAAATAGAAAAAAAAACATTAAATTTTGGGGGTTTCCCATACTTAGAACTGAAACTCATAAAATGTTTTTTCATCAAACCCGTACGTGTGTGGTATCTATGGATAGGTCTTCAAAAATAATATTGAGGTTTCTAATATCATTTTTTTCTAAACTGAATAGTTTACAAGAGAGACACTTCCAAAGTGGTAAAATGTGTGCCCCCCCCCCCCCCTGTAACTTCTAAAATAAGAGAATGATATAACTAAAAAAAATATATGATGTACATTACTATGTAAACTTCCACCGAAAATTGGTTTGAACGAGATCTAGTAAGTAGTTTTTAGGTAGATTTCGATGCAATCGATCTACCTATTGGTTTCTTGACTACTGTCGAATTTTAAAAAAATTTCTTCATAGGAGCTCTAGTTATGACCCCCTGAGTCCGAAATGACCACTGGTCAATAAGTTTATATATATATATAGGTATATATGTATGTATGGTTCCACTTCCCAAAATTTGCGGTACTCTCACGGTCGCATTTTTGCCCCGATCGCTTTCAAACTGCGGTCAAAAATTGCTTGGGTGTAAACTTAGTTTAAGTTCGTGAACGGGTGGAATCTGGCCTAAGGGGACGGTAGGGCCTCACTTTTTGTGAAATCAATTTTTCCTCAAATTTTCACGTTCCATGAAAGATATTAGAACCGTTCTAATTTTATCCCATAGTATACATGAATACCAACAACTTTTAATTATAAACCTATAAGAATAAAACTTTAACTAAAAGTGGAGGGGGGAAAAACCAAAAGTTTTCGGGAAAAAAATCATAACTTACCGGTGAACATTCTTGCTGTCGGAAACATTTTTAATCGATACCTAGGCCATTTTTAAGTCTAATACCTAAATGTCTGAAAAGTTTTTCCCTAAAAGTTACCGTTTTCGAGAAAAAAAAATTAAACATGTTAATAAAATAATATGAATTGCTTCACGAAATCTATTCCCCCTGCGGGAACGGTTTTTTTTTAATACGTCATAAATCGTAAACCGCAATTTACCTTTCATTCAATCAACTCAAATATAAAATTTAAAAAAAAACATTGTTATGTTACTTGCTGCTACGGAACCCTTCATGGGCGAGTCCGACTCGCACTTGGCCGCTTTTTTATCTTTATTACAATCGCCTGTATTGGTTTTCAGGAGTTTTTCCCTAACAACCTGTATAAATAATAACCTTGTTTGGCTGTCGTCGCATGTCAGTGATTCTGCAAATCACCTTAAAGATTTTTCATATCGATTGGAATGATTGGTACTTATAATCCCACTTGGCCTGAAAATTTGTGAAAGTTCGTTCTGATAGTACGTAAGTTAAAATTACTTGAAATTCACGTTATTTCCAGGCGTTCCCTGTCAAGTATTTATCTGTCAACTAATAAAATAAGCGCCTACCTGCAGAAATACTAAAGTATGTAACACAAAATGAAATCGAGTAGCTTTACACTTTATAATAGTAATCTGCTGTTTGAGTAGGCTGTACGAAATCGCTCATGTTATCAACCCTTCCTCGCAGACCCAATCGATGAAAACTATAACAAATACATTGAGCTCATTAAATTCAAAATCACGACTCATGCTCATGACAGTATTCTGACCAAGCTACATGAGCCTAATATACAACATCGCAGACGAGTATTGAAGATAATTTCACAATTCGGTTGGTTTCTAGGCTTTTAGGTTAGATTAGGTGTTTTGAACACGCTCTAGAAATTCACTATATTCAAGTGACGTCACAATTGTTTAGTAAATGAAATTAGTAACTAAAATAAAAATATACCATAAATAGAACATAATGGATAAGTAGTATAATAGCCGTGTGTGTGTATACATTATATATTCGAAATACAAAAACTCTAATAACATGACCCTAGGCTAGGCCGGTACTAGATCCCAAAGGATTGCATAAACACAGTGTGGCTGCAAATACACGCATATGATATATTTCGGATAATTTTTCCTTTAAATTACATTATCAAAATTAGAATTATAAACGGGATATTTACCATGTTTAGTATCTTTTTCGAGAATCCGATATTTCGGCACTGTTACAAGTACCATGATCACGGATGTAAATATCCCGTTTATAATTCTAATTTTAATGTAAATGACCATGTCAATCTAAAATCATATATACATTATCAAAGTTATTGATTAAAAGTATCTGTCTATCTACACTAATATTATAAAGAGGAAAGATTTGTAACGAATAAACATAAAAATTGCTGGACCGATGAAAAAAATCCGTTCCCGCAGGGGGAACGCACAGGTAGATTTCGTGAAGCAATTAATATTATTTTATATAGAGAACTACGGACTTTAAACAGTTTAATTTTTTTTTCTCGAAAACGGTAACTTTTAGCGAAAAACTTTTCAGACATTTATTTTAGACTTAAAAATAGCCTATCGATTAAAAATGTTTCCGACGGCAAGAATGTTCACCGGTTAGAAGTTATGATTTTTTTCCCGAAAATTTTTGGTTTTTCCCCCCTCCACTTTTAGTTAAAGTTTTAATCTTATAGGTTTATTATTAAAAGTTGTTGGTATTCATGTATACTATGGGATAAAATTAGAACGGTTCGAATATCTTTCATGGAACGTGAAATTTTGAGGAAAAACTGATTTCACAAAAAGTGAGGCCCTACTGTCCCCTTAGGCCGGATTCCACTCGTTCACGAACCTAAACTAAGTTTACACCCAAGCAATTTTTGACCGCAGTTTGAAAGCGATCGGGGCAAAAATGCGACCGTGAGAGTACCGCAAATTTTGGGAAGTGGAACCATACATACATATATTATATATATATATAAACTTTTTGACCAGTGGTCATTTCGGACTCAGTGGGTCATAAGTAAACCTCCTATGAAGAAATTGTTTTAAAATTCGACAGTAGTCAAGAAACCAATAGGTAGATCGATTTCATCGAAATCTACCTAAAAAACCTTTACCTTTAACCTAACCTTTAGAAAGCTACATTATCACTGAGTAACATAGGCTGAATTTATAATTTGAAAAAATTAGAGATCCTTAGAAATTCCTACTAAAAGCTTCGGTTGGTTTTAATAGGGATTTCTAAGTTGTAAAAAAATTAGTCATACAATGTCTTTCATCCCATGCGCTGAGGAGAGTATTGATGATAGAACATAATTATAAAGTTCTATAATATTATAGAACTTATCAACATCTACAAATAACTTCCAGAGACCATATGTCCAACTATTGTAGTTATGTCACTATAACTACTATCTTACATTTTTAAAGTAGAAAGAAATGCCGATCAAAATGAGACCATGTTATCCATGCCTTTGTATTAATTCTTATCCAAATTAATGATTTCGTATTCAAGACTGTTTCAATATATTTTGATTACTTTTTGAATTATTGCAATAGGTCATTCCATTCAAAAGATATTACGAAATTAAAATAAGAAATTAGCTCCACGTAGCGCAGCGAGCAACGCGGCGGGAGAGGTGGCACCGAAGTACGGGACAGTCAGGGGTGTGCGCATCTATGAAATAGGTAGCCGCGTAAAGAAATTACACCCCTAAAATAAAATACAGAAAAATCAAAAAAATATATATAAAACAGGTTTATTTGAATTTTCAACCTGTGTAGGGATGAAATACCGGCTGATAGTTCGTTGGTCGCGATAACCGACATCTACGCGGGGCGGAGCCGCGGGCAACAGCTAGTTATCTCAAAGTTCTTGAATAAATTTCTAATTCATTAAAAAAAATCCGTTCCCGCAGGGGGAACGCATAGGTAGATTTCGTGAAGCAATTAATATTATTTTATATAGAGAACTACGGACTTTAAACAATATTTTTAACATGTTTAATTTTTTTTTCTCGTAAACGGTAACTTTTAGCGAAAAACTTTTCAGACATTTATTTTAGACATAAAAATGGCCTATCGATTAAAAATGTTTCCTACGACAAGAATGTTCACCGGTTAGAAGTTATGATTTTTTTCCCGAAAAATTTTGATTTTTCCCCCCTCCACTTTTAGTTAAAGTTTTAATCTTATAGGTTTATAAAATTAAAAGTTGTTGGTATTCATGTATACTATAGGATAAAATTAGAACGGTTCGAATATCTTTCATGGAACGTGAAATTTTGAGGAAAAACTGATTTCACAAAAAGTGAGGCCCTACACGGAAAGAAATACTTAGTTGTGGTAACTAAAATTTAGTTATGGTAGCAAAATTCCTTCGAAACTATAGGGACAACGAAGTTTTTAGCTAATGTAGCGAAGTGTTTTTAGCTACCAAAACTTAGCTGTGACAGCAAAATATTTTTAGCTGAACTTAGCCGTGGCAGCTAATTATTATTAGCAAAATTTAGCTGTGGTTGCTAACTATATTAGCTATATTTAGCAGAGACAGCTAATTATTTTAGCTAAATTTAGTTGTGGCTGCTAACTATATTAGCTGTATTTAGCAGAGACAGCTAATTAGATTAGCTAATTTAGCTGTGGCCGCTAACCATATTAGCTATATTTAGCTGTGACAGCTAATTAGTTTAGCTAATTTAGCTGTGGCCGCTAACTATATTAGCTATATTTAGCAGAGACAGCAAATTAGTTTAGCGGTGGCTGCTAACTTTATTAGCGGTATCTACTAAATATAATACTATATTTAGCAATAGCTGCTTAAAAAATTAGCCGCAGCTACTATTTACTTTGGCTTCGACAGCTAAAATAATTTGTAGCCATGAAAAATAAAATTAGCTGTAGCAACTAAGTCAGTTTGATACTCTATCGAATTACCTTAGAGGTATTTGACAACGAGTTTAGCTGCAGCTGTAAATTGTGTTCGTTACTGTAACTAAGAGGTTTAGTAGTGAGGTGTAATTGCTTTAGCTGCGACAGCTAAAATAATTCGTAGCCATGGAAAATAGTGCTAGCTGTAGCAACTAAGTCAGTTTGATGCACTATCAGATTACCTTAGCGGCATTTGCAAATGATCTTAGCTGCCGTTGTGAACTGTATTTGTTATTGTAACTAAGAGTTTTAGTTGCAAGGTGTAATCGCTTTAGCTGCCACAGTTAAAATAATTCGTAGCCATGGAAAATAGTGTTAGCTGTAGCAACTAAGTCAGTTTGATGCACTATCAGATTACCTTAGCGGCATTTGCAAATGATCTTAGCTGCCGTTGTGAACTGTATTTGTTATTGTAACTAAGAGTTTTAGTTGCAAGGTGTAATCGCTTTAGCTGCCACAGCTAAAATAATTTGTAGCCATGGAAAATAGTGTTAGCTGTAGCAACTAAGTCAGTTTGATGCACTATCAAATTACCTTAGCGGCATTTGACAATGATCTTAGCTGCCGTTGGGAATTGTATTTGTTACTTTAACTAAGGGTTTTCGTTGCGAGGTGTAATCGCTTTAGCTGCGACAGCTAAAATAATTCGTAGCCATGGAAAATAGTGTTAGCTATAGCAACTAAGTCAGTTTGATACTCTATGGAATTACCTTAGCGGTAGTCGACACAAAGTTTAGCTGTAGCTGCGAATTAGGTTTGTTACTTTAACGAAGGGGTTTCGTTGCGTGATGTAATTATTTAGTTGATATGACTAAAATGATTCGTCGCATAGAAGATAGTGTTAGCTGTAGCAACCAAGTAAATTTGATACTCTATCGAATAAGCTTTTAGCTGTGTTTGTTCTTTAACTAATTCACTTAGTTAAAGTAACAAACTTAATTCACAAACACAGCTAAAAACTTATTCGATGGAGTATCAAATTTACTTGGTCGCTACAGCTAAGACTATCTACAAAATAAACTTAGGCCTCGTTTACGGAGACGCCACGCGTCAGGCGACTTGGAGCTACCGGAGCGTTCAAGAAGTGGCGCAATTCTTCTTGAGAGCTCCGGTCGCTTGTCACGCCGTGTGGCGCGTCGCCAGGCGAACCGCGTCTCCGTAAACGAGGCCTTACTACTACAGCTGCTGCTAAAAAGAACATAGTTACAAAGAGTTATAGTATCATTAATTAAAACATCACATCACGCAAGTAAGTTTCAGGTCATGAAAAAAATCAAATGCAGAAATTATTGTATATAACATTATATTCATCAAAGAGGTGTCTTACTGTATAACTTTCATCAAAGAGGTGTCTTACTGTATAACTGTACTTAGGGCTCTAAGCTCTAACCACGAACATGCTCGTGTTATATATATAACAGTGTTACATTACTAGTACTAGGTATAACATTATTTATTGACAGTTTGTTACTCAATGACGCAAAAACGGCTGAACGGATCTGGCTGAAATTTGGTACAGAGATAAAATATAGTCTGGAATAACACCTTTTATCCCGGGAATAGGTTCCTAAGGGAAGCGGGAACGTAATCAGAATCATAATTACTTTGACACAATTTCCATCATGGTTTATTGATTGAATCGGGATTAACCCCGACCATGGTGCGGGGCTAAAGAAATGGCAGTGTAAGGCAGCAAAGGGTCTAAAATTGGGATTCAAAATATTTTGATTTTTTACAATTAATTGACTGGACAGAAAAATCTGATATTTTTTATAGTAACAAGGAATGTTATTCCCAACCACAGAAAAATATTTCCGAAAGTTTCAAGTTTCCGAAGAAATATCTTTGCCACCATGGTTTATTGATTGAATTGGGATTAACCCCGTCCATGGCGCGGCATAACATATTATTAGACAGGCTTATATCTATTATATTCGTTGATTAATCCTTCGGTCTTAGAGTCGCGTATTTTTTTATCTGAATTACATTGTATATTGTATACAGCCCTTTGCAGAAAATATAATTCTCTTTCAGTTTGTTTGGGATAACAACAATGTAAAGCGTGAAATAGTTTAAAGAAGATGTCGAAGGCTTTAAGGGGGCTGTCTATGTTATACATTGTGTCATCTATGATCAAAAAACACTCAGTGATGTTGTCTTCGTCCGGCGATACTGCATACAACTGAGGACCAAACGTAAGGCCCCGTTGGAAACAGTTTTACTTATTACGCAGGTTGGTTGGCAGGACTTCAGCGGCAGTCTGAAAAATTAAAAAGATTTGTAAGACACGTAGATGAAACTCACAAAGATTAAGTGTGAATTTATTATGATAAAGTCCTTACTTTTACATATTGAATAATACTATCTTTAGTTTCCAATCTTGATGGCCTCCATTGTGTTTTTTTCTTCATAACAATATTTTTTATTGGAAGTAACAATGAAAGAGCTCTCAGAGTTTTGACTTTTTTTCCATCTGCAAATAAAAAGAATGGAATCACCAGATGCATTTCCTTTGTTTCAGCACAACTCTTTCTAGAATTTGATCGTTATTTTTACACCATTGATGCGTACAATACGCGCCACACAACTTTGCGTCTATGAACTTCGCGCGAAAGGCGCAGCAATGGTGCAATTATAGGTGTCACAGGGGTAACTGCTGCGCAGCGGAAGGGGGCGGGGCGGCACGTGGCCGGCCGAGGCGGTGTTTAATCGTGCATCCCGCTCTGACGTTCGGTAATTTCGCCGCTTTCACTCTAACGTACTGTCGTGAACACAATTGTTAAAAGTTTTCGTTGATATTGTTATTAACGAAAGAAAGTATTTTTTAGTGTTATGTATTTCAAGTTGCCTCATTAGTGAACTCATTATATTTATCTATATATATAAAAAAGGTTAATTACTCCAGGTAAATTATTTAAGTTAAACATAATTCAATTAGATGAGAATGACTACGGTAATGAGGTTTCTAGACTAAACAATTATAGTACCTACTTAATCTTTAACCAATATTTCACGCAAACAGTATTTAAGATGTATTTTTATACTTAGTACTTTTGTTCGCGACGGTACCTGCGCAACCTTGAGTAAGTAGCTAACTTCGTAGGCGCAAAGTTGTGTGGCGCGTATAGTACAGAACAGTAACTACTTTTACGTACTGCTACTCGCAATCATTCATGAATCACAGATATCATATGAATGAATAGGGAAGGGACGACAATTTTCAAAACGCGTGAATATTTTTCTGTTGTTAGAAATAACATTCCTCTTCACCATAAAATTACTAGAGTGACACTGCAGCAGAGCGGCGCGACAAAATATTCTCCAGGAGGTTATATATACAGGGTGCCCCACGGCCATGCCACATGGAGAGAAAGTGTAATGTAGATAGACAATTTTACTGAAAGGAGACTTCATTTTGTTTTTAAAAACAATTTAAAATGCATTCAAAGATTTTCGAAAACTCGATCGAAAACGAACACACTGTGTATATATACACATACAAACATTTTTTGCCACACCACTTCGCTGCCACGCAGCAGTAATCATCTGCAGTGTCGCTCTAGTCCAGTTTAAGCTTAAAAAGTTACAATTTATAACTAACCTGATGTACAGCAGTCGTTTATTGCAATCTGTTCTTTTGCTGGAATTTTATTAGTTATAAAAGATGACAACGTCGGCCACTCGCTATATAGTTGCATTAAAGCGTCAGGATACAAATTACCAAAATCCATTTCTAGCTGTGAAAATACAATTGAAATATAATAGACATTAAGCATTCAGTAATTAACTACACTACTACTACTCAGAAAAAAAAAGAGGCATGCTTAAAAAACAATATGCTTTGTAAATGTCATGTAATTGTGTTAATTAAAACTGTGACTTTTATCGTTCATTTTGTATTATGAAAGTTCCTCTAATTTTGTCCCTGAACATGTAGGAAATAGATAAATATAATAACAACTCCCATACTTAAAAAAAATGTTAAGGTATAAGCTTTGCGTTCGGCCCAACATCTAACGTCGAATAGTGGTACTGATACTTCAGCTAGTGGGCGCCAGATGAGGTATTCTTATATAAAAAGCTTCCAGAGTATACTCTATTTCCTCCATGTCCCTGAGTATATAAATTGTAGTAAGGTTGTTAATTACCAATCTATACCCGTCAGAACATTTGAGAGCTGGAAAATTGTCCATGTATTTGTGGATTTCCATTGACCCTTTCAACATAGATAATCTCTTTGACGTTGTGCATTTCCAGTTTTCAAGGACAAGATTTACCGATCTGGTATTTTGTAGCCAGCGTACCAAGTCATCATGCTCTTCTTCTACAAACATACACACAAATAATGTATTATATAAAGGCAAAGTAACAACCACCAATGTGTATGGAGGTTGTATCGTGGTTTGATGATGTAACATCAATATTAGGTATGTAACTAAAACTTGATATAACATTGGCAATGATACCTGTCTCATCATCGGTGAGTTTTTCAATTGCCTCGTTAACTATTGAAAGACTTTTTTTTGAGATTGCTCCCACTTTCAGGAGCTTTCTTCTAAAGTTGTAATATCTATTTAACAGTATACCACGACCAGCTGAAGAGTCTCTATTTCTGCCTTTGGAACACCCTGCCCAGACCTCCTAAAATATTTTTTTCTTGTTTGAGTATTCATTAATTTAAAAATCATAAGTTACTCTAAGCTACAACGAATAAAGTAATCTACCTACAATGCTTTTTTAATTACAATTTATAATGAAATAATTTTCCAAACTCAAAACTACATTAACTATGGAATAGGCTGCTTATTTAGGGATTGTAAATTATGCACAGACGGTGCAATATATCCAAATTTTGACGGCTTCTGTGACGTAGCGGTAGTGCATTCGACTGCTACGACAGGGGGCGCGGGTTCGATTCCCGCTCAGTGCAAATATTTGTATGCATGAATATGTCTGTTTGCATTGGTCTGGGTGTTTCTATGTATAATATCTATGTATTTACAAAAAAAAAGTATATAAGTATGTTTATCCGCATTCTAGAACCCATAACACAAGCTAGTTAAACTATGCTTACTTTGGGTCTAGAGAGCATTGTGTAGAATGTCGTAGAATATTTATTTATATTATTTATTTATGACATAGGTAAGGATAGATAAATAAAATTGTTAAAGGTACTTTTTAACCTATAAGTTATTGTATCTAACATAATTATTAAATATATTATTGTTACAATTGTCAAATAATCAATTGTGCACAATATCTATTGAAGGCAAATTCATGATTGCAAATTCTGTACTACTTACTACTTTTATACAAGCTAATAATAGAAATACATTTTGAAAGATAACTGTTAACCGTTAAATTTATGCGTTTCTATGACGCACCACAGCAGTGCATTAATAACTCATAAATTGAAGGCGCTCTTAGAAAGCTAATAACTGCTATTTAATAGACAATAGTATACAACTAATTCTACATTTTCTTCCATTCATTTCCAGATAAATAAGAGCTTTTTTAAAAGCTATTCTTTTTTAAAACTTTGGAATAGTGTTAGTTTATGTTTTTAGTTTATATTAAAAACTATTATATATAATGTGGACTTAATAACATTTTTTAAAAGCTGGCATGAAACCCTAACTGGAAATGATATGAAAAACTCATGCCAAAATGCAAAAAAAAAACCAATATTTTCCTCTTACATAAGATTCTTCCCTGAAGAAGTCAACTATCAGGTCAGACCAATATTCTATAATACTATTTGCAAAACTGAAAAACAGACCAATTCTATAGTGTGCAAGACATGTTACACAATGAAATACTGATTATTTAAGATGATAGAAATTACTCGTATGTGGTGGCCCATTTGATTGCCTTGGCAAGTAACAACTTTAAATTAGGGAAATTGCCTACTTATGGTTAACGTGAGCGAAGCCGTGGGCAAAAGCTATGAAATTTAAAAATGATCCTAAAAATTAAGTAAATAGTTTACACAATAAACAAAACTACAAACCCTTTCTGAATGTCATGTCTCAACTCATGTTTTACAATTTCATCAGCCAGCTTTTGTGTATAGTAGTCATTTAATTTATTTTCCATTTTGTAGTATGACAAAACCATTTTGCCATCTGGTCCATTTAAAAGTTCTTCAAGTGTCTGAAATTTTTTTAAGTAAACATAAATAATAATTTGTCCTACAATATTTATTTATTTTATTTTTATTTTGTAATGTTTTTATAACCATCCATATCTATTTTGCATTGAGTTGGTGCTTTAAAAAAAAAAAAAACATAATTTGAATACATACTATTGATGAAAAATTAGTGGTGGCTGAGGATGTTGACGCCATACTAGTTATATCAGAATCGCTGGACAATTTTCTCCTTTTTGCTGGTGTTTCCTGTTTAAAAACACATTATCAGTATATGGTGAAATTGCTACAAAGTATATGTATCAGCATATTGTTTTCCTCGACTGAATATATTCTTCATAGTGCCAGAAGAATCTACTATTTGAGTTAGACCGACAGTTACATAAGATTAAGTCCATCCTGGGTTGATTACACAGATTGCATGTCTAATAGCTAGATTATAATTTAATTGTTTATATGCAATATATTAGAATGCAGAATGCAGCCCCAACAGCAGATAAGAAATTTTAATTAGTGTTATTGTGGTTATAAGTAGGTATACTAGGAGAAAGAAAATATTGTTTAAGTAATGTATAAGTGAACAAAGTTTTACCTGGTTTTGCAGAGTTTTAATCTTTTGCATGAATGTTACTCTCTCACCAATCTTTGGAAAGAGTTTTTCTAGCGAATATTCGGTCAATAAAGTCAAATGGAAAATGTCAATCCCTTCATCTGAAAAAAGATAATTTTATAAAAATCTAAACTCAAAACTGATATTATAAAGAGGAATGTTTTGTGTGTGTTTGTTGATATGATGTCTCTCACATATAGGCGTGTTACCGTACGTCCTCACCTGAGATGCTTCAGAACTCAGGGTCCTGGAGCCGCGGACAAATCACACAGATAGAACTAGCCCCGTAGGAGGGAATAGAATTAAAAAAGCGTACAATAAACTATTGTAGTTACTAACCTTTAAATTTTTCAACAACTTTTTCGTCATAGCCCCAACTATTCAGGAGTTGGGAAATGTCCCGGGTTTCATTCATTATTTTACTCACCTTTACTTCACACTTCACTAAAAGGTTTCACTCAACCGTAGACGTAGAACAAAAGCTAAAGAATCTATGCTATGAGCTAAAGCTACGAAACGAACACAGAACACTCTAATATAATATTTAAAGTTTAAACTGCAACTGCCGAAGTGCCAACCGGAAAATCTAACTGAAATATGTCGTTGCCAGTATTGCTAGCGCTGATTTTTAAATTGCCGTGTGCAGTAAACCAAAAATTGGCAAAAATCACTTTCCATAGTAACTAGATCACGTGACTACTTCGATTTGAGTGGAAGTAAGTATAATAAGTTGTACATACTTTTACTGGGAAAAAATGTTTAAAATGATGGAGTGAATCACCGCTTATAATATTTTGTAATTGATTAAAAATAAGCTTGTTTATATATATAAAAAACATGACATAACTTCACGCCTGTATCCCCGAAGGGGTAGGCAGAGGTGTATTACACACCCGGCCGGTCATAAAATTAAATCCAAATCATTGTAACTGTTTCAGCAATAAATCTTAAGGCATCCATGATGGGTGACCATTAACATGCATGCATGTTATTTGGAGAACCCCGGGCCACTGCCCGGGCTCCGAAGCAGTACAGCTGAGGATTCAACCGGGAACGTACTTTACTGGAAAGTATTATGACAGTGGCAACACTGTTACGTTGCTCTTCCCGCGTGAAACTCTAAACTATTCGTCGTAACAGCAAAATGCATTTTAGCGATTACAGCCAATATGATATTCGTTGGTTTAACTAAAATATTCGGGTTTATCCTTTACTTCAAATTTCCTAATGTTAAACATTTTTTGAACCTCTAACTTTTGAACCGTGGCGTCAAAAAATGGGAAAAATCAAGGTAATACCTACCTATATAGTAGTGCATTTCCTATTCCTAGTTGACAAAAGGATCTTATAAACTTTCATAGGTCCGATTGATTTCAATTATGTAGGTACAGTCAGCGTACAAAATATGAAATAGGTACCTATAGATATTCTACGACATTCTCCAAAGAGGCCTCACGCAATCTAAAGGTACAGTCAGCTCCTTAAATAAAGTGACAAATAACATATTTATTATTTATATATGGGCACACCTTAACTGATCAGTGATAATATTAATACAACCAAAGATGTATATCACCCATCTTGCACAAATTATCGGAACATGGATAGTGTCAAATATATGAGTTCATTCAAAGTGTCAAAATCACAGTAACATTGTAACACAGCGCCAATGGTTTATAAGCACTCAAAGTATCCAAAAATATGATGCACTAGGTATATGAAAGTTATTTCGGAGTCACGTTGTTCGAAACGAGCAATCCATGGAACGACTCGTTGTCCAAGGGAAGATGGAGGGCAAGCGGTCACGCGGTCGATCACCTACGCGTTGGACAGACCTCATCAAAGCTACGACGCAAGCTTCTATAGTCCAGAGTTCCCGAGAAGCTGAAAACCGCATCAAGTGGAGGCGCATCGCAGGGGCTGCTTTATCCAGTGAAAATGCAGCGTCATCAACCACGACCACTCTGTCAAGAGTGAACGACTAAGGAGAGGATATGAAAATGAACTTTATAACTGCATCTATTGGGTACCCTTTGAAATGGTAATGATTTCGACCGTAAAAATTACTCTAATCTGTCAAAAATAAAATGGAGATAAAGCATTGGTTGTTCCTTTCATTTAGAGCGTGACGTCATTGGCATGTGTTTTGTTTATCGTTGATGTCTGTAATTTCGCAATTTGAAGTTAAGTTAGGTATACATAATAACTAGCTGATGCCTGCGGATCCGCCCGCGTGGAGGTCGGTTATCGTTTTTTTGTCATATCTCCGGTTCTACTTAACCAATTGCAATCAAACATACGCCAGATTTTAAGTCTGACCAAGACCTTTCTAATAGAGACCGCATCAAAATCCGTTCAATTCCGTTTTTGCGTCCATCGCAAACAAACAGAGAAATAGGTAAACAGACAAACAAATATTTTTGCGTTCAGAATCGTTCATTAAACATACCTTTTTTTTTTTTTCGTGCGGAAATCCCTTCGAATACCGCCCCCGCTGGAGAGCGGGGGGTCTCCATCGGGGGCGGTTATGTCGGGCTTGCACCGACTAAAACCGCACGCCGTCTCGGGTCTTAAGACGCCGGGGTGTAAGGTTACCCATAGAGCATATCCCTCGCACCCCGACTGACCCTGGGCCATCTCCTGGGCCTTCTGAAAGTCAACAAAGTGTTTTTATTTACTTACCTACTAGGTATGTCTACGTAATTTGATTATTTTTATAATAGGTAGGTATTTCGCATATTCACCGAGTACCTATAATACCTGGATTAATAAATAAATAAGTGTATAAGTAGGTAGGATGAAAAAAGTGATAAACGAGTAGGTACCTAGCTACGCTCGCGTTAAATAAGTTAGTAGGTAGTTTCCTAGGCTTGGCTATCCACTGAAACCTACCTACCTACTTAGCTACTTGCATACATTAATGAATCAGACAAAATATCATTATGAAATGATTATTAGAGAGTAACAAATGGTACCTACCTAGGTAGTAAGATCAATTCTTATTAGATACTAGGTACCAATATACCTATTAAAGTAAATTAAACATCATACTCATACATACATAAACTCACGCCTTTTTCCTTCCAGGGTAGGCAGCAGAGACTATAGATCGCCATCTGCTTCTGTCCTTACATAAGTACCTCACGAGCTTCCTCTACTGTCATTAAACCTTTCATGCATTGAGGTACTTTTTATGCAAGATTTGTAGTAGGTAGGTAGGTTCACGGAGCGGGATCAAACCCGACTCCCGTAGACGAGGCCGCGATGGCGGCCAAAGTCCGCCGGTAACCCTGGGGTTATCCTTTCGAGGGCTTAATACCCGGAGTGCCCGACAATGGACACTTGGGACGGACTAGTCGGTTCGACTCCGACACAACCATCTCATCGCTGGCAAAGATGAGGTGGAGCCCGTGGGGGTTTCCACACGTAAAAAAAAAGATAGAGGTTTTGATTACTGTAGGTTTTGTCACACGCGATGAGATGGTAGGTACCTACCTACCTATAGGTAAGTATACCTATACGTTTGCAGCGGTTCGACATCGGTTGTGTCACAATGGCTGGGTGATTAAAAAAGTTGTTAATTCGAGTTGAAAAAAGGTAGGGTATTGATGTTTGTAAGTTGTAAGGATTGGAGTTTGGTAACGTTCGGCGACAGAAGTAGGCCTAACATGAAACCTCGCTCGAATGAGCGAGATCCATGTGAGCGAGTTGACGAATGAGTCAAAGTAAATTATACATCATACATAGGTAGGTACCTACATAAACTCACGCCTTTTTCCTTGCGGGGTAGGCATTGACAACAGATTGCCATCTGCTTCTGTAGGTAGGGCTCGCGTGATTGGTTGCGCGCGTAGTACTATTGCGTGATTGGTTGCGCGTCGTCGAGGTCAAAATGTCACGATTTTTGGCGCGACCTATTCCTACCTACCTCACGAGCTTCCTCTACTGTAATTAAAACTTTCATGAATTTAGGTACTTTTTATGTAAGATTTTAGTCTGAGGTTTTGTAGTAGGGTACTTACCTAGATAGAAGTTTTGATTACCTACTGTAGGTTTTGTCACCTAGTAGGTACCTATACCTACCTATAAAATAAACGTTTGCAGCGGGTTGGGTGATCAAAAAAGTCTAGTTGCTCCGTGCTGTAGGTAGGTAGGTACCTACCTACCTACCTTTTTCTTTTTTCTCGTGCGGAAATCCCTTCGGATACCCCCCAGCGGGGGCGGTTATGTCGGGCTTGAACCAACTAAAACCGCACGCCGTCTCGGGTCTTCAGACGCCGGGGTGTTAGGTGGCCCATAAGGTATTTCCCTCGCACCCCGACTGACCCAGGGCCATCTCCGGTTTCCAGATGGCCCCCTCGGGTTCGGGAACCACGGTGTCCCCGTCTTGCCCCCGGAAAGAGGGGGGCAGGTAAGTACCTACCTACCTACCTAATATGGCAAATGGGGAACTTAACAAACTGGTAGGTAGGGCATATTCCCTATTAGAAAAAATAAAATACGAAGAAGTGACATCTAGTGGTCTATCTTTGCACTCATACGATTGTAAAGGAACAAAAGTTAAAGGTTCGTAGGTATCTGAGTTTAATATCGTTGAAATTTTCGATTTGATACACTTAGCGACATCTAGTCCACAACTTGCATAAGTCTGATTTAGTACTACTGCTAGTATATTGTTGCTGCTCAGTGCCTAGAAAATTCGATGGTGTGACAAAATTTTTTAGGAACATTAGCAAATGATTGCTTAGCAATTGTAACAAAGAATATTAACTAAAATTTCTCAAAAAGTTAGTCACAGCAGCAAAAATGTTCTCAGCTGCCTCACATAAATCTAATTTGCTACTACTGCCAACGTATTATTATTGTCATTGCATAGAAAATTCGGTGGTGTGACTAAGTTTTTTAGTAACATCAGCGAATTTTTATTTAGCAGTTGCAGCAAAGAATATTAGCTAAAGTTTGTGAAAAAGTTAGTCACAACCACAAAATGTTCTTAGCTGCCCCACATAAATCTAATTTGCTACTACTGCTAATATATTCTTATTGTTCATTGCATAGAAAATTCGGTGGTGTGACTAAGATTTTTAGTAAAATCGGCGAATTTTTATTTAGCAGTTGCAGCAAAGAATATTAGCTAAAGTTTGTGAAAAAGTTAGTCACAACCACAAAATGTTCTTAGCTGCCTCACATAAGTCTAATTTGCTACTACTGCCAATATATTCTTATTGTTCATTGCATAGAAAATTCGGTGGTGTGACTAAGATTTTTAGTAACATCGGCGAATTTTTATTTAGCAGTTGCAGCAAAGAATAGTAGCTAAAGTTTGTGAAAAAGTTAGTCACAACCACAAAATGTTCTTAGCTGCCTCACATAAATCTAATTTGCTACTACTGCTAATATATTCTTATTGTTCATTGCATAGAAAATTCGGTGGTGTTACTAAGATTTTTACTAACATCGGCGAATTTTTATTTAGCAGTTGCAGCAAAGAATATTCGCTAAAGTTTGTGAAAAAGTTAGTCACAACCACAAAATGTTCTTAGCTGCCTCACATAAATCTAATTTGCTACTACAGCTAATATATTCTTATTGTTCATTGCATAGAAAATTCGGTGGTGTGACTAAGATTTTTAGTAACATCGGCGAATTTTTATTTAGCAGTTGCAGCAAAGCATATTAGCTGAAGTTTGTGAAAAAGTTAGTCACAACCACAAAATGTTCTTAGCTGCCTCACATAAATCTGATTTGCTATTACTGCTAATATATTATTGCTCTCCGTTGCCTCGGTAATTTGTTGATGTGACTAAGATTATCAACATTGGCGAAGGATATGTATATGAGTAGATGAGTGTGAAAATAAAATTAGCTGCTGTTGCAAAACTATTGTTAGTGATTGCAAAATCTTTTTATCAAATGCAACAAAGACATGTTTTTGCTGCCTGATACATGTATAATTAGCAATAGTAACAAAGTTTTTGTCCACTAGGACTAAGAATTTTTTGCAGTCACAGCTAACAGCAATGGCAAATTAAATTTTGTTGATACTGATAAACAAATTAGCAATAGTTGCTAATTAATTAGTAGCGGTAACTAACTCCTCTTAGCTAAATACCGTTAGCAAGGGTAGCTAACTGGTTTTAGTTGCTATATACAAGGCTTTGTTACAGTTGCTAAGAAATTATATGCCACAGCAAAGGAAATTTCAGCAAAGCGAGATTAGCTACCACAACTAAATCATTTCTCTCCGTGTACCGTCCCCTTAGGCCGGATTCCACCCGTTCACGAACTTAAACTAAGTTTACACCCAAGCAATTTTTGACCGCAGTTTGAAAGCGATCGGGGCAAAAATGCGACCGTGAGAGTGCCGCAAATTTTGGGAAGTGGAACCATACATACATATGTATATATATATAAACTTTTTGACCAGTGGTCATTTCGGACTCAGGGGGTCATAACTAGACCTCCTATGAAGAATTTTTTTTAAAATTCGACAGTAGTCAAGAAACCAATAAACCCGAGGGGGCCATCTCGAAACCGGAGATGGCCCAGGGTCAGTCGGGGTGCGAGGGATATGCTCTATGGGCAACCTTACACCAAGGCGTCTGTAGACCCGAGACGGCGTGCGGTTTTAGTCGGTTCAAGCCCGACATCACCGCCCCCGCTGGCACGCGGGGGGTATCCGAAGGGATTTCCGCACGAAAAAAAAAAAAAAAAAAAAAAGGTAGATCGATTTCATCGAAATCTACCTAAAATGAATGATTTTTTAAAAAGAAAAAATCCACTAACTGGGTGTTATTCAGGTCTTCCTTCCTATGTATCTTAACGTTCGATCTTACGGTTATTATTACGTTGCAGCCGATTGGCCTTTTTTTTATTTTATTTTTAACGTGTGGCACCGATGGGGTGAAGCCCGTGGGGGTTCCACGGGCTTCACCCCATCGGTGCCAACGATGGGGTGGACGTGTCTGAATCGAACCGACTAAAACCACACGGTGTGCTCCCCAAGTGTCCATTGCCGGGCACCCCGGGTAAGAATTCGAAAAGATAACCCCAGGGTTACCGGCGGGCATTGGCCGCCATCGCGGCCTGGCCTGGTGGGGTCGGGTTTTATCCCGTGTCGGTGATTTGGCAGGCGTGTGTAGGATACACGACACGCCTCCGCCACAGCCTGCTTCTGTAAGGACGGCGAGTCGGCCAACTGCCGTCCTCAGGCCTCGATCATGGAGGTCGGTAGTCCCGGGCGTAGACGAGTCTGCGGCGTCCTCGCCGCAAACTGCGGAACTCGGGGGACAGGGTTCTCTCCCGCCCGCTCTCCGCCGTCCTTTCGCGCGCATTACCTGCTCGCAGAAAGAGGCCGCGGCGTGCCACTTGCTCCCGTTGGAGACCACGGCCCTCACCATGATCTGCAGCGAGAGAACATCCTCGCCCAGGATTGCAACAAGATCCCGGCGTTGACTCGCCCACGCATGGCACTCCACCAACGAGTGGAGCGTCGTGTCTTCGCCAGGATCCTCGCAGTGCTGGCACTGCGACGTTGTCTCCCGGTGGATGCGCCATAGATACTTACCGAAGCACCCGTGTCCGGTAAATATCTGGCACATCCGGTAGGAGAGGTCACAGTGGTGCTTCTCCAACCACTCCTTCATGATCGGCCTCACCGACGCAATGGTGGATTCCGCCACTTTGGATGCTCAAGTCGCACCCTCCATGTCTCCATGAGTTCCCGGCGGAGCTGGGACCGCTAAGCCCTGATTTCTCGGGGCTCCGGCCAAAGGCCCCGTTCCAGCGCCTACCTGCGCCATTGGTACAACGACGCAAGGGCTCTCGCTTCCAGGTCCCATGGAGGGGTCCCGGCTAGGAGACATGCCGCCTCGACGGAGATCGTGCGATACCCCCTGATGACTCTGACGGCCATCGCTTTTAACCGGTTTTTTAGAATAGCCACGGTGCGGGCCGCCAGTCTCCGCCCATACGGGGGCCCCGTACAGGGCTTCGCACGATCCCCAGGTACAGTCTCCTAGTGGAGGCGTTGGGTCCCTTAACGTTGGGCATCAGCCGCGATAGAGCCCCCTGAGTTTCGGGACCAGACTTCGGAGAAGTGGTCCGAAGTCCAATCGGCTATCAAGTATTAGCCCAAGGTACTTCATTGGGAGCTCGATGCCGAAGCTTACGCCCCCTACGGTTATGCTGGTTCCCACAGGTGGCTCCCTCCGAGGCCCGTGAAAACACATTGCCTCGGATTTGTGGTGAGCCACCTCGAGTCCCAGCCGCCGTATTCGACACACGACTTGAGCAACCCCGGCCGTGGCCTTTAGTGCCGCGCTTCGGTACGTTGCTCTCCGGGCCATAGGGAGGGTGTCGTCAGCATAACATGTTATGCTGACGCCCTCAAGGCAATGAACCGCGCAGTACCTCAGCCGCTTGGCCTTAGAGTCACATACTAGTAAACGTTATGATGCTAGGGCTGCTTTGCTCAATAAAAATTTAAAATCAATAAAATTATAGTTAGGGATAGTCAGCGTCAAAAGTTGATGATAAGTACAATGTCACCTTGACATTCAAAATTGCGCGGTAATATGAAAGCATTAGAGTAGTAACAAGTTCTTTAGGTTAGTGAAAACCAACCTTATTCTTTGACACTAAGATATATTTAAGTTTGTTTTTCACTATCTATTTAAGTTACCTTCTGTCTCTTTCATTTTGTGCATTACGGAATTGATGTCATTAGTATATTCTAATACATGGACTGTATATATTGAAGCACATTCTCTTGTTACAAACAAGACTACCTTTTTAAAGTTTAAATTAAATCCGACGACAAATAGAACAAATTTTATAGAATTCAAATTTCATTCATTCAGATGAGCAATAGAATCAGCACCATTGTGTGAATTCACTAGCAAATGAAGGATTTGTTTTATAGTTCTAGGCCGTTATTTCTTTTTTTCATATTTTCGCGCAATTTTGAACGTCAGGGTGACTTTGTACTCATCATCAACTTTTGAAACTATACACAATTCTTACTTTTGACGCTCTGTAGCATCACCTACTTTTGATAACTGGATATGAGTATCAAATTTTGACGCTGACTGTACGTCTATTCAGATAATACAACATAATGACCAATTACGATAGGTACTGTTACCTCCCAAGCGCAGGGCACGCCGCAATAGCGGCGGTAAGGCCCATCATGGAGGATTGGCTAGAGAGGCGACACGGAAGCCTCTCGTACCGACTTACGCAGGTGATCTCCGGGAAGGGGTGCTTCGGGGACCACCTGCATCGCATCAGGAAGGAGCCAACGCCTGAGTGTCATCACTATGTCGCGAGCGAGGACTCAGGGCTGCACACGCTGGCGGATTGCCCGGCGTGGGAGGCGCCGAGGCGTGACCTCGTGGCAGCCATCGGGGTGGGAGTCCTCTCGCTCGGCAGCATGATTGCGGCAATGGTACGGAGCGCGAGCGCGTGGGCCGCCGCCACCTCCTTCTGCGAGCATGTTATGCTCGCGAAGGAGATGGCGGAGCGCGTTCCGGGAGAGATTCAGAACTCTCCCGGCCCGCCGAGCCCGCAACATGCTCGCCGCGCGTCGCCAGGTGACTCAGGCGCTGGAGGTCGCTTAACGACCTCCGTCCTCCGTGAGCGCAGGCCTGGGGGTGGCAGGTGAGGCCGCCTGTCACCCCAGCAGAAGCAGGCCGGGACGGTGGGGCGACTAGCGCCCCTCCCCCAAACCGGGGCAAGATGGGGACACCGTGGTTCCCAAACCCGAGGGGGCCATCTCGAATCCGGAGATGGCCCAGGGTCAGTCGGGGTGCGAGGGATATGCTCTATGGGCAACCTTACACCCCGGCGTCTGTAGACCCGAGACGGCGTGCGGTTTTAGTCGGTTCAAGCCCGACATATCCGCCCCCGCTGGCCGGCGGGGGGGTATCCGAAGGGATTTCCGCACGATAAAAAAAAAAAAAAAAAGGTACTGTTACCTCGCGTGAAGGCGTGTACGAGTACATTCATATTATTATTATTTGACTTGCACTCGCATTCATGAACTAGATATAATAGCATAGATCGCTAACCCTACAAAATTCAAATGAATGCATACGTTACATGCGCGCACACGGCTGTAGACAACCCGACTGAATAAAGTATAGAAGCGCCCCCGGAGGTTCCGCGGCGAGTAGGAGCTTATAGCGCGCAACATCGAGTGCGTGAGGCCTGGTACAACTGTGTAGTGGTATATCTAGGAATTCAAAATACACGTCACATTTTTCTAGGTGTACCTACATTATATACTTTACTTATGTAATATCATCATTTGGTCGAATGACTAGGGTGATATTGGTTACGGGGCTTTATCGCTCTTCAGTGATAGGTACGTAATAATATAATTTGACATTGTATACATGAAGTTCCCGACGACCACTACGTATACTATCGATTATGCCCCACAGTCGCAGGGCCAATTAATAGTGTACCTACTCTGTACTTGGGAAGAAATAAATTGGACAGAAGAACACTCTTCTTCTGTGTCTTTTCTGAGGAATCTCACATTGCCATGAGACTAGACCACTAGACGGAACACCACGAGACTAGACGGACGACGACCCCTGAATGTCAAGATCGTTTAAAATCTTGCATATCGTACGGCAATCATGATATATTTGGATCGATTTGGGTAGAAACGAACTGATATGGTTCAGAGAGTTAATGTTATGAAACGATGTAATCTGATGTTCTTTTACGAATGGAGTTGGTTACTTTGTAAACTACGTAGAGAAATCTATTATCTCCATATTCTTTAATTAGTCCGTCGATTTCGTCTCCGACTGTTTTTTTTTGCACAGTTCTTATCGTACATGTTTGTCAATAGTTCAGAACCCATTCAACCACTTGGACTTCTGTATATTAGAGTTGGTATTGATTGTCCTTAGTGGGATTTCAATTTGTATACATTAAATGAAAGATCTCTAAGATCCCCTGCATGTTAGATCAGTTGGACTCATGTCAAATCATAAGTCCTTTCCGCTCTAACTTAACGGTCCGGGTGGCGACGAGTGCGTAGAACTCTGCTCGGCGGACTGATCAGTCGCAGAGAAGCACTCGCCGCCGCCACTGAAGATGTCGACCGCAGTGATCGGCGAAACGTTTGGAACAAAGCAATTTTGCAACTGTGTTCGGTTACCGACACCGGACACACCAGCCGAAACGTTCCTTGGCAGTAGCAAAGTCTACATTAACTAAAACTCATTGTGTTTGTGGTACGTTACCCTTACGTTAATTGGCATCATGCAAAGGGTAAGTGAGCTGTGGTCAATGAACTAGCGACTAAACCCTATCACGCAACCCTCATCAGTCAACTTAAAAAGAACGGAATCCATACTATTATTATGAATAGGCTTATTTATTTTTAGAATTAATTAAAATATCGACCAAAAGCATGGACCTCCAAACCTCGAGTTCTATCTACTAGAAATAATAAATTTTAACTTAAATATTTCTCTTGCCCTTTATTAAGTATGTTATATATTTTATTTTCGCAGTACCTGATGAGCGGCTGGTGGGGTCATTATAACTTTTCGTGCCAGTTAGTCGACTATTCCCGGAGCCCGATGGCAATGAGGGTAAGATTATACATTACTGCTCTTCACTCCGGTGAAGGTGGGTCACGTCACTCGCCGTTGTAACTGAATTTGAGATATTTATAGTGGATTGTAGGAAACTACCTATAGCGCATGGATTTGGTTATTACTACTAAAAACCTTAGTTACTTAGATAGAACAATGATTAAATTGTCGTTATTTTGTATACTAAGGTGGTTTCTTAAACACAAGGTTAATAGTTAGTAGATTACTGGAGCTATAAAAATAAATGCATATAAGATCACATTAATAACCTACCTCACACATGATACATGAAAGTCACTCTTGAGTGACATCCTTGAGTCCTCGTTTGCATCGCCGTGATGGCACTCAGACGTTGGCTTCATCCTGATCCGACACAGGTTGTCCCCGAAGCATCCCTTCCCAGAGATCAGCAGCGTCAGCTGGTACGAGAGGCTCCCGTGGCGCCTCTCTAGCCGGTCCACCATGATGGGTCTTACCGCCGCTACTACGGCATGCCCTAAACGGGTACACTCGGGATTTCACCGGTGAAAATCCTTTTACTTAAGACTTTCTAAACAGTAAACACTTAACTAAGTTGTAGTGCACAGACCCGTGAAGATTCCTAATATAAAAACAAGAGCAATGAAACAAGTCTCGGCCAGCAACAACATTAAATTTATTTTTAAGCTCAGACATTTGAGGACCTGTATCCAATCAAATCAAAAGGTACAACAGAATCGACAAGCAAGCTAACTATCGTTCAGAACTTTTTCTTAAACCATTCAATATCATTACGGCTTATAGTTGACAGTTTTAGTAATTTTGAAAACACAACAACTGAATAGGTTTGATAGTCAACAAATCCTTCTAGGCAAACGTGATCCATCGTAGACCACATAGTCACTTACGACCAGGTGAGATAGAGAACCGACTTTTTATCTATCTATACTATTATAAAATTGTAAATTAGTCGTGTCTGTACATTGGAGATATTTTTTTAAAAGTACTAGGGTTTTGTTAAATGAACGATTCTGAACACAAATGTATACCATTATAAAATTGAAATTAGCCGTGTCTTTACATTAAAGGTATTTGAAAAACTACTTAGGTTATATTAAATGAACGATTCTCAACACAATTTTTTGTTTTTTGAATTCTTTTCTATTTGTTCGCGATGGACGCAAACACTACTGAACTGATTTTGTTGCGGTTTTTACTATTGGAAAGATCTTGGTCAGACTTAACAGACAAATCTGCCGTTTGTTTTATTGAAATTAGTTAAGTAGAACCGGAGATATGGACAAAAAACGATAACCGACCTCAGCGCACGTGGAGCCGCGGGCATCAGATAGTTTAAAATAACTTTCAACACCTTTTGGATTAAAATACGTCTTGAGCCTAGTAGAGTAACTGAAACCAAGGTCAACGTATTTCCACCTTTCCGCCAAATATGGAAAATGATGACAAAAATCTGCCCTTCATTTTATTCTGTCACATTTTAAAATATATTTCAAAATTCACACCACAAAAAATAGGAACTGGTTTATTTACAAGGTTATTTATTAGGAGGAGAGGAGAGTTATTTACTCTTCTGTTTAAATATGGTATTTGGGTAAGTTTTATATCGTTGGGGCTCAGAATGTCAACTTCCCAAAATGTCCCCTGGTACCAAAATGTAAACTTCCCATAATGTCCCTTTCCCAAAATGTACCTTTCCCCAAAGAACAATGGCAGCCCCCCCATACATATTTTTATTTGAGAATAAAATGAAGCGTCTTTAAATTAAAAAATAACTATTTAATACAGCGTGATTACCTACCTGTTCACTACGTACTAGATTTTCACTCTTGATAAGGCCGAGTATAATAGATATTCGGGCTTGAACATTTTGTAGGTTATATTTTTAGATCTTTTTTAATGTGTCAATGTTTCTGATTAATGGTATACCTAGGTACTCAATCTTTTTATATTTATGTATGTACATGAATCACATTTCGCCAACATGATTTTCAGTCCCATTTATGTGCGAATGCCTGTCAGTAAATCCTTTTTTCTTACTTGTCTATTTCAACATGTTATGAATTGTAACTTCTAAACTAGGTAACATAACACAACCGGCATTTAGGAGAGGTAGGACACGACGGTATTCCCGTCCAACTGAGCAGTCCGACTGGGGAAGTACCTCCGCCCTACAGAATACCGCGGCCATAATAACCTCGTGTTGTGTTCCCGGCGGTGAGTAGGGTAGCCTAGGGGAGCTCACTGGAGAGTTTTTGTGCTGTCAGAGGGAAGACAAAAGGCTATTCCCGATTTGTCTTCTATACTGACGGCACAGAAACTCTGTTTACAGGGTCGGCAGCACGAGTGTGACTCCCCTGGTGTTGCACACGTCCATAGGCCACGGTAACCACTTTCCATCAGGTGGTCGGTGTGGCTGTCTGCAAGTAGTATAAAAAAAAACCAGCAACGGCCATCCCACGCGCTACTCGCCGTCAAGTCAGGTGTTTAGTCTTCAGCGAGAGAGAGAGAGAGAGAGAGGCAATCTTCATCATTCTAGTAGTTAAAACATTATATGTTTTTAGGGAAAAAAAATTAAATCATTTTATTTTAAAGTAAGTTTATTCATCGTCTTCTCTGACAATAATTACATCTAGAAATTCTGCTTAAATATTTTGTCAAATACTCTGTCGTCCATTTCTTCTAGATTTTCAAAGTCAATTGCTGGACTAAATGAATTAACAAATGAAAACACGTGTTGTATTTGGTCTGCGGTAAATGAGTCAATACTATTTTCTGACTCAAATAGTGTCTGCCATGTATTACTCCTTAAATGTTCAGCACAAACACGAGCTAGGTTTGGTACATAATAATGGTGATTGTGAAGAATAATTGCACGCAATTTATCTGATACACTATGCAATGTGGTACTATTGCAGTTAGGGAAAACAATGATTATTTGAGTTGGCCGCTCTTCTGTACTCAGATAATACTATTGTATGAGTTGCCACAGGTTGAGGATTCTCTTGTAGTGCTGCTGTTGATTCCTCTATTGAAATATTACTGCTACTAGGCAATGGCCTAGTATTATCAATATGGGTCATACGGCGTACCTTTTTTTTTATATTTTTTTTTCGTGCGGAAATCCCCTCGGATGGCCCCCCGCCGGCCAGCGGGAGTGGTTATGTATGTGTGTGGCTTGAACCGACTAAAACCGCACGCCGTCTCGGGTCTGCAGACGCCGGGGTGTAAGGTTGCCCATAGAGCATATCCCTCGCACCCCGACTGACCCTGGGCCATCTCCGGTTTCGAGATGGCCCCCTCGGGTTTGGGAACCACGGTGTCCCCGTCTTGCCCCGGTTTGGGGGAGGGGCGCTAGTCGCCCCACCGTCCCGGCCTGCTTCTGCTGGGGTGACAGGCGGCCTCACCTGCCACCCCCAGGCCTGCGCTCATGGAGGACGGAGGTCGTTAAGCGACCTCCGGCGCCTGAGTCGCCTGCGACGCGCGGCGAGCATGTTGCGGGCTCGGCGGGCCGGGAGAGTTCTTAACCTCTCCCGGGCGCGCTCCGCCATCTCCTTCGCGAGCATCACATGCTCGCAGAAGGAGGTGGCGGCGGCCCACGCGCTCGCGCTCTGCACCATTGCCGCAATCATGCTGCCGAGCGAGAGGACTCCCACCCCGATGGCTGCCACGAGGTCACGCCTCGGCATCTCCCACGCCGGGCAGTCCGCCAGCGTGTGCAGCCCTGAGTCCTCGCTCGCGTCACAGTGATGACACTCAGGCGTTGGCTCCTTCCTGATCCGATGCAGGTGGTCCCCGAAGCACCCCTTCCCGGAGATCACCTGCGTCAGTCGGTACGAGAGGCTTCCGTGTCGCCTCTCTAGCCAATCCTCCATGATGGGCCTTACCGCTGCTATTGCGGCGTGCCCTGCGCTTGGTCGCCCAAGTCGTTCCTTCCACTCCACCACGATGGCCTGGCGGAGCCGGGACTGCACAGCCTCGATTTCTCGATGCTCGGGGTTCAGTCCCTGCTCCCGCGCCTCCTTTAGCCACTGGTACAGTTGCGAAAGGGCTCTCGCCTCCAGGTCCCATGGCGGAGTTCCGGCAAGGAGACTCGCCGCCTCGAAGGAGATCGTGCGGTACCCGCGGATGACCCTGATGGCCATCACTTGCTGCGGAGCGCGCAGCATCCGCATACTTCCGGCCTTCAGGGTCTCCGCCCATATTGGACACCCATACAGGGCCATGGACCGCACGATCCCCGCGTAGAGTCTCCTGCAGGAGTCATCGGGCCCCTTCATGTTGGGCAGCAGCCGCGCCAGAGCGAGAGCTGTGCCCTTCAGTTTGGGGGCCAGACTTCGGATGTGCTCTCCGAAGTCCCATCGGCCGTCGAGCACGAGCCCCAAATATTTCATTTGGAGCTTGATGCCGATGCGATTACCTCCCACGATGAGACTGGATCCCTCAGGTGGCTTGCTCCGAGGCCCATGAAAGAACAGGGCCTCGGTTTTATGCAGAGCCACCTCGAGACCCAGCCGCCGGATCCGCTCCACGACTTGGGCAACCGCGGTCGTGGCCTTCAGGGTCGCTTCGCGGTACGTCGCTCCGCACGCCGTGTCACGAGCGTGTCGTCCGCGTAGCACGTGACGGCGGCCCCGTCTGCGAGCTCACCGCGAAGCACCCAGTCGTATCCGATGTTCCACAGGAGCGGCCCCAGGACCGATCCCTGCGGAACACCGCACGACATCTCACGCCGGCCGAGACCGGTCACGGTTGGGTAGAAGACGGCTCTCTCCGTCAAATACGCCCCGACTATGCGGCGGAGGTAGAGAGGCACTTCGTGATACACGAGCGCCTCCCTAATGCAACTCCAGGGCAAGGTGTTGAACGCGTTGGCGATGTCCAGGGACACCGCCAACATCACCTCACCCCGGGCTACTGCATCCTCCGCCAGAGCCCTCACGCGCATGATGGCATCCACGGTGGAGCGCCTCTGGCGGAAGCCATATTGGTAGTGTTGCCCATTGCAAGACCAAGACGAGACTTGAGCCAGTCTTGGTCTTGGTCTTGCACCGATACCCCTGGTCTTGGTCTTGGTCTTGGTCTTGCACGCTCAGTCTCGGTCTTGGTCTTGGTCTTGCAGCAAGAGTCTTGCGAGTCTTGCAAGTCTCGCACTTATCAATTGCTTAGTGTGATTTAGTAAGATATGAAACATCGTAATGAAGTATGGAAACTTGAGATTACATTGACATAGATTCCTATGTCAATGACTTGACATCATTTTTTAAATATTGTCAAGATAAATAGTGATAGTAATCGTAATCACCATATATGGAAGGAAACATAATAAAGACAAAGTATGCAAAATACTATTTATTGAAATTATCAATTTTAAGCTCAAGAAACAATAAACATGGTAAATATCAGGTAGATTTTTAATAATATTAATAATAAGAGAATTATTATAATAATTCTTTTGACCAAGAATTAATGCAAAGTAACCACCTGGCTGACTCATCACTTAACCTATTTCTGTGTTTTCTTATTACTAGTGATGCTTTAGAAAATAATCTTTCAGCGGGTACTGAAGTTGCAGGTATTGAAAGAAAATCACGAGCCATCTTGGATAAAATCGGATATTCCGTTTCATGCGTCCTCCACCACTCTAAAATGTCTTCCGAGCTGGTGGCTCTCGGCTTACTTAAATACTCCTCCAACTCGTCAGTTTTCATTAAGCCACAGCCAGATCCTGAAGACGTAGAGGGACCTGTGTATAGCTTCTCGAAATCTATTATGTCTTCATCTTCAATATCTTCATCATGATCGTGAAGAATATTTTCAATATTTTCATTGTTCTGTGGAGACTTAGACATAAGGTTTATTGTACTTTTATATTGCGTATAAATTTCATTGAATTTGCGCAGGCTTACTGTTTTTATTTGCTGTCCCCACGTAGTCATTTCGAAAGTCTCAGCTTTGTGCCTAGGGTCTAAAATTAAACTTGTACAGTAAATCCAGTTGCTCTTCTTATAATGCTTAAGCATTTTATCTCGGGCTGCTTGAAAACCCAGAACGAGCTTTTCGTCCACTTCGGTTCGATTTGGTTTCTCGTCTAATTGTTTTGCCATGGATTCAATTTTATCCAGTAAAAGATTGAATGACACAACGACTAGCGGTATTGTAACATATTTTTCTCGGCCAAGTTTAGTTGATAAAACTTTAAAGTTTATTAGAAACTTATATATTTTGTCGAGTATTCGCCATTCAATTTCCGTGATTTGAAAATCGTTTAATTCGCTGACAGAAGTACACAATATGTTAATACCCATTCGGACTTTTATACCAAATCCAATCATATCATGTGTAGAATTCCATCTTGTTGGACAGTCAAGTATGGGATTAAGATCAGCTGGCACACCAGATGCTTCACAAGCAGAGTGGAACTTTCTTTTTAAGATCTCACTTCTTTTTATTTTACAACAAATACTGCGTAATTTTGTAATCGCTGTACGTGAGTCAGCAATATTTGGAATATGTTCTTCATCTTCTTCACTTTCCTCTTCATACTGCTGTTCTCTTTCTGAATTTTCAGTGTCACTATGTAATGCTAAAGTTTTTAATAAATCTTGTACACCAAGGTTCAAAATGTGAGCAAAGCACCGGAAATGTTGATTGTCTGAGTCAAAATGTGGCATTTGTTTGCCAAGTTCAAACATAAATTGCGTATTTGCACTAGCGTTGTCGACCGTAATACCCTGTATTTTATCAACCAAATCATATTCAACTAAACATTCGTGGAAAATAGTTGCAATATCTTCCCCAGTATGTCGACCGTGTGAAGGCATAAAATCAAGGACTATAGATCGATATTTCCACTCGTTGTCTATATAGTGCACAGTGACGCCATAGTAACTCCTACCAGCAATAGAGGTCCATCCATCTATGGTAAATGACATTTTGCACGAGTAATGTTGTAGTCGGTTCTTAACATGAGATTGTAGTTCTTCAAATCGCTCTTTAATCTTCCGTCTGAGAGTTGACCTTTTAGGAAATACCATCATCGGGTTCGGGCAAATGGATCGAAAATATTCTTGTGTATCTTCATCATCAAAAAATGAGAAAGGAAGATATTTTTTCACAATCCAATCAACTGTAGCTGCCACAAAGTTTTCACTGCGGTTTCTAGAAAGTGCTGGCTGAAATAAAATAATAAAACATATTATGATAATTATATGATACAATACAACATCAATACTATGAATATTTTGTTTGTTCGTCGTTTAATTATTATTAATTAACAGCTTTTCACTAAATGTATTATGATAGTATACAGAGTGATCAACCCAAATGGGTCAGCGGGGAGAAGTTAGAAACTATGAGATATAGCGAGATTTGTTATTAGCAACCATGGCTTCGATTTTGGATATAATAATAATGACAGTCAAACTTTTCTTCTAACTTTCATACATAACCGGGAATCGAACCCGGTCGAAGTCTCTGTAAACAAATTCAGTTAATAATAATGACATTCAAACTTTTCTACTAACTTTCATACATAACCGGGAATCGAACCCGGTCGAAGTCTCTGTAAACAAATTCAGTTAATAATAATGACATTCAAACTTTTCTACTAACTTTCATACATAACCGGGAATCGAACCCGGTCGAAGTCTCTGTAAACAAATTCAGTTAATAATAATGACATTCAAACTTTTCTACTAACTTTCATACATAGGTAACCGGGAATCGAACCCGGTCGAAGTCTCTGTAAACAAATTCAGTTATTTTCGTTATTATTGTGAGAAGCGTCGATAGCTTAGTGGTTAAGGAGTCCCTTACTATTGAGAGGTCCCGGGCTCGAATTCTAGCCATTACACTACCGAATGTGAACCCACTCCTAGCACAAGCAATTTAGCTTAGTTGCAGGGGTTACCGGGAATATTAGTAATTAATCGGTCATAATTATGATTCATTTATCTGCATAGACCACTTTTTTATCTACATCGATATTTATGCATTACAAATTGTTTTGTTGGCGCACCAACGCAATTTGTAATGCATGGCGAGATATACGGCTCTGGGTCAGCCGGGGAGAGAAATGTGCACGACAATCTCCCACGCACAACCAATGACATGGGGCGGAAAAAAATGTTAAATAGGTATCTACCTACTTGTTACCAGAATTGCCATACTTTTATATGTTTTGTTGTTGGTAATTAGGTAGGTACCTAACTATAATTACGTATATTAACACTTAGGTAGGTATTTTTTCTTACCTGTCTATTTTCTCCATCTCTCATTAAAAACTTTGATATGGGCCCCTTTGTTGGCTTTTGCTTGATTAGTTGACTTGCAGGAAGTAATAGTCGCGATTCCTTCTCGTGAAAAGACAGTAGATGCTTCCTTAATCCTGAAGTATTTCTGTTCTTCATTTTGATTTCAACTTTCTTATGGTGGCATAACTTACATGTAGCAGTTTCAGTGGCATGAATTATATCGAAAAACTCATCAAATTTACTTTTTAGTCTTTTAGACCTAGTCCAACTCTCACTACTCTGACTAGAACTATTTGAATCTATGTCACTCATTTTAAAACCCGGTTGACTCTAAGCGCAGCTTAATCAAAACCAAAATGCATTTTTATCATGATGAACGCCCTTATATACAGCACATGCCGAAAGGCCAAAAGATACCTACATAACCTACGTTCGGCATCTATTGACAAAAATAATATCCTTCCAAAGACTATAAAAACAGAAACGTAATCTTAACGTAGTATCAAATTCCTCAAATCCAATCTCTGCAATCCGAGCAAAACAATAAAGTGACGGAGGTAACTAAGTGAATTCTATCAAAAGAGGAACGAAATTATTATTAATTGACTTCAACCCACCTTTTTTTAAGTTTTTTTAAGACTATTACACTAAGCACTAACCCTATTAGGTAGGTTAGGTACTATCCCTGTGATCAAGTAGGTATAATACTATAACATCTATCTATCTTTATGGTGTGGCTACAATATTCATTGCAAGGACTATTGCAGGATTTGCAGGTTGCATGACAACTTGCAGGTTATCGTGTCCGTTCGTTATGAGTTATGACACTTTTGAGCACCCAGAAACTTAATTTAATTAGTCTTTGAAATGTCGGATACCTTTGACTTCAGAGCGGCAAAATCAAAAAAGAAATTCACTTGTCGCAAACTCTTTTAATACATAGGTTACACTAAAAGTTTCCGGAACTGGCCACTTACATAAACAATATTTAAAAATTTATTACAACATTTGAAAATAGAACTCTTTGGCTGTAGAATACAGTTTGTTTCATCTGACTGTCTTTTGTTTTTACCTTGTGGCGCCATTTAAAAAATTGTGTGTCTGCATCAACATGGATTTAACTCGGGAAAATTTTCGTAGTATGATTTTCTACGATTTTAAGTGTAATTTGACGGCTCAACAGAGCATCGCTCGGCTTGAAACAGCTTTTGGCGATGAAGCTCCATGCAAGACAACTGTTTATAGCTGGTTTGCAGAATTCAAGCGTGGTCGTATCAATCTCAGTGACGAATCTCGCGATGGTCGGCCGTCCACCGCTGTGACCAACAAAAACATCGATGCTGTGCGCCGTATGATTGAAACAGACAGGCATGTGACCTACCATGAAATTCGCGCATCCTTAGAAATAGGCATGAGTCAAATACAATCAATCCTACACAAACATTTGGGTGTGAGAAAGCTGTGCTCGCGGTGGATCCCACATAACTTGACCGAGGATCAAAAAACGGACCGCGTCACTTGGTGCAGTGCCATGCTTACCAGATTCAACGAAGGTGCGTCAAATTTGGTGTGGGACATAGTAACAGGTGACGAAACATGGATTTATTGCTACGATCCCAAAACAAAGTAGCAATCGAGCGTATGGGTCTTTCAAGATGAGCCGAAACCAACCAAAGTGGCGCGCGTGAAAAGTGCATCTAAGCGGATGATTGCTTCTTTTTTTAATAAAACTGGACACGTGGCTACTGTTGCTTTAGAAAATCGTCGTACTGTGAATAGTGACTGGTACACGACCATTTGTTTGCCGGAAGTTATTGACGAACTCCGTAAAAATAACCGTAAACGCCGTATCATCCTGCACCACGACAATGCTAGTTCTCACACGGCCAGACAGACAAACGACTTTTTGAAGGCGAAAAATGTAGAACTCATGAGTCATCCTGCATACAGTCCCGACCTGGCACCTTGTGACTTTTATCTGTTCCCAAAAATTAAGAACCAATTACGTGGCCAACGATTTTCATCACCAGAAGAGGCTGTCGAGGAGTATGAAAAACACGTTTCAGAGGTCACCACAGAGGAGTGGCACAAAAGTTTTCAAAACTGGTTTGATCGAATGAAAAAGTGCATAGACGCCAAGGGAGATTATTTTGAAAAACAATAAATTAATTTTGTACCTTTAATAGTATTTTTTCATATTCATTCCGGAAACTTATAGTGCGCCCCACGTATACCGCCACGTCTTTGTCGGTAAATATCAAAAATATCGTAGATTTATTGTATTATATGGTAATCTGGATATTCACTTTTTCCGATTTAAATCCATTAAATTCATGGAAATAGAATAATTGGATCACATAAAGTATAACTTTGATTCTCACACAAAACTCTATTTATTTTTAAAGCATTTATGTATCGATTTTATTTTAGTGATAAATAATTTCTGAGAAGTAAACTCATCATCACATTCATTGGTCGCCTCTACAATTGGGCTGTTTAATTTTACGTAACGTAAGTATTTGCCGTGCTGGTTTGGTTCCCGGTGGAGTAGAATAGGACCACCCCATCTCTTTTCATGGGTGTCGTAGAAGGCGACTATGGGATAGGGGCTGTTCTACATCCGACAATAAACACACAGCCCAAGACAAAGTGCCCAATCGACAAAATGTTGGTGTTAAATACTCCTCTGCCTACCCCTTTGGGAATTACGGGCGTGAGCATATGTATGTAGGAATGTGTATTACGTATACAGTAATATACTTATATTACTGGTGGTAGAGCCCCGCTGGAACCGTTAGGTGTCAGCATGAATGGGCCGGCTCGACCGGGTAGTTACCACCCTGGCACAGAATATCGACGTAAAATAACAGATCTACTGTTGTGTTTCGTTCGGTGAGTGTCAGTTCCGGAGGCCCAAACTCCCATCCCTCCTCTTCCTCTCTCCCCTTCCGCCTCCTTTATCCTGCCTTTCTCTTTCCACCGTCTCCTTCAGGCGGTAACGCGTTAGTAGCAGCCTTGGTGTTGCAAACGTCTATAGGCTACGGTGACCACTTTCCATCAGGTGGGCCGTAGGCATGTTTACCGCCGTAGAAACATAAAAAAAAAAACAGACGTAAACTGATTTTGATGAAACTTTACAGTAATATTAGGTACCTACCTACCTACCCACCTACATAGGCTAGATTTTTTGCAATAACCAACGTACACGTTCAGTGCAGTAAATAGTAACAATATTCAATTTGATAATGAATTAGTAGGTACCTACCTAGTAACCTACCTTGTATTTCAACACTATTTACACAAATAGCAATTAATGAAAAAATAAATATATTTATAATCGTCTTATAGCGTAGCCCTGGCCGCCGGTGGTGCCAGAGGCGGACGGCGGATGGAGTCCATTAGGGCCTCCATCCGACACATCATCCGCTCTTCTAGCGCCTCCATATCGACTGGGTTGCCCACCCCTCAGTCCTCCTCGCGCCCCTCGGCGGACTGCAGCCACCTTAGGCGCCCACATTGTCTCGTCGCTGGAGGAGGTCGTCCCGGTGAGGGTGTAATCCTCATCCGACACGTCCTCCTACGGTCGGTGCTTTCTTGGGCGCCGCTTGCGCTTTTGCGCCTTGACGCCCAATCCTAAAGGGCTGCTCGCCCTACTCCTTTCGCTGGCAGTGTCGAACTTTTCCGACACCGAAGCGGTCCTTGGCGTCACCTCTACGCCCTCCTGCTGCGCGACCACCGCGCAGACTCCGTCATTTTTTTCAATGTCCATTTTCTTGCCGTTTTCGTTAGTTTTATTTTCGGGTGCCGGTTTCTTTTTGATAGATACGTTTATATTCATAGCATATCCCACGAGTATGGGGAAAGGTGGTCCATCCAGGCGGAGCCCCCTGCACCTGGATAAGCCTATATACTATGGAGGTCGGCTGGTATCTATAGGTTTTTACGACTTTGCTGGCTACCACATTGATGACGATGAAATACCATTTTATTGTTGTTAAAAATATAACCAACCTATCTTGGTGATATTCTGCTTTCTATAATATTAATCATGGACTGCTGCAGTTCAGACGGATTGACCCTCAATATTTTATCACTTTGACATCGTAAAGTAGAACAACCACATAAAAGACACACATTAGTATGGCCATGGAGGCTAGGTCCAGCTTGTGGTTCATCACTCCGATTTGCTTCCTGCTGCAAACTAACATTCACTCTGAACATAGCCAGGTCTCTACATGCCTCACATACATAGTCTTCATCAGTAATCTGAAAAACAAAACATTGTAATGTGAAAACTCAGTTTTAAGGTTTGTATTAATCCAGCAATGTGATGTTATGGTTTCTAAATAAATTGAATAGTATAACTCATATGAATGTTTCTAATGTAAATGGTATCCTTAATAAATTTCAATACTTACGATTCGGGCATACACCCAGCTACAAAGTAAAGTGGTAAATCGGGTATCAAGTTCTAAGGCTTGATATCGGCGCAGTGTATTGACGCATATATTGCAATTGATGCATATGGTCCAGGAGCCAGTGCAGATTTTCATGACCAAGTCCCTCCCAATCGAAACTTCGTAAAATGCATAAGGGACTTATACTATGAATACTCGCGACCGTCAGCTGCGACTCCGTGGGTGGGGTGGGCAGTGGCAGCCTCCCACGCATGGAGAAAAAAAAAGTTTTTTTAGTCATTTCCTCTCATTTGAAAATTTATCAGAGTATAGTTTATGTAGTATTTTGAAAGAAAAACATAGTCAGCTTACCATAACACGGTGGATTATACGTCAGCTGGCTCCTTGAACATGAAAATAAATATTATATTTTCAATGATTTCCTCTCAACTAAAAATTTACCTGGTGATCGTTTATATGCTACTATGAATGAAAATTAATGTCAGCTTGCTGTATCTCAGTGGAAAGTTTGTCAGCTGGTACCTTGAAAGGTGTAACGCCACAGCATCTATGACCTACTGAAACTTATCAGCTGACGACTTTGCCCTTGGCTTACAGCTAGCTGATTTTTTAAATTATTTACAAGAGTATTTTAATTCTCTGATAAATTTTCATCCGGGAGGAAATAACGTTTCTTAAGTTATTCTTTACTTCTATATTGCAGTTAGATCGTAAATTAAAATTACCTTCTCCAGAAGCTATACTATAGCAAAAGGTGCACTTGGAGAGGGTAAAGCTCCGTACTCACATACGGTTTTACTCGATCGAGCCATCATGTCGAGTAAAATCCATGGCATGGGCTTTCGTCCACACGTTCAGCATTAATCTATCGAGTGACGCGCACCGTTCAGTATTCACCGAACCATTCGAGCCAAAACATGTCTGTTCTACAAAGTAGACTGTGGCTTTTTTTTTTACGTGCGGAAATTCCTTCGGATACCCCCCCGCTAGCCAGCGGGGGTGGTTATGTCGTGTCTCGACTAAAACCGCACGGTGTCCTCCCCAAGTGTCCGTTGCCGGGCACCCCGGGTAAGCCCTCGAAAGGATAACCCCAGGGTTGCCGGCGGACTCTGGCCTCCACCGCGGCCTCGTCTGGTGGGGTCGGGTTTAATCCCGCTTCGGTGAGTTGGCAGGCGTGTGTAGGGCACACACGACACGCCTCCGCCACGACCTGCTTCTGTAAGGACGGCGAATCGGCCAACTGCCGTCCTCAGGCCCCGATCATGGAGGTCGGTAGTCCCGGGCGAAACTCGGGGGGCAGGGTTCTCTCCCGCTCCCTCTCCGCCGTCTCTGTCGCGCGCATTACCTGCTCGCAGAAAGAGGCGGCGGCGTGCCACTTGCTCCCGTCGGAGACCACGGCCCTCACCATGGTCTCCAACGAGAGAACGTCCACGCCCAGGACCGCAACGTGATCTCGGCGTTTACTCGCCCACGCATGGCACTCCACCAACGTGTGGAGCGCCGTGTCTTCGTCAGGATCCTCGCAGTGCTGGCACTGCGGCGTTGTCTCCCGGTGGATGCGCCATAGATACTTACCGAAACACCCGTGTCCGGTAACCATCTGGCACATCCGGTAGGAGAGGTCCCCATGGTCCCTCTCCAACCACTCCTTCATGATCGGTCTCATCGCCGCAATGGTGGATTCCCCCACCTTGGGTGCTCAAGTCGCACCCTCCATGTCTCCATGAGTTCCTGGCGGAGCAGGGACCGCTGAGCCCTGACTTCTCTGGGCTCTGGCCTATGGCCCCGCTCCAGCGCCTCCTTGCGCCACTGATACAGCAGCGCAAGGGCTCTCGCTTCCAGATCCCATGGAGGGGTCCCGGCTAGGAGACATGCCGCCTCGACGGAGATCGTGCGATACCCCCTGTTGACTCTGACGGCCATCGCCTTTAACGGGCTGTTTAGAACAGCCACGTTGCGGGCTGCCAGTCTCCGCCCATATGCTTCATGCTTCGCACGATCCCCAGGTACAGTCTCCTGTACGTACGTACGTTGGGCATCCGCCGCGATAGCGCGGCCGCAGCCCCCATCAGTTTCGGGACCAGACTTCGGAGATGAGGTCCGAAGTCCCATCGGCTATCGAGTACGAGCCCAAGGTACTTCATCCTGGGCTCGATGCCGATGCTTACGCCCCCTACGGTTATGCTGGTTCCCGCAGGTGGCCCCCTCCGAGGCCCGTGAAAACACATAGCCTCGGATTTGTGGAGAGCTACTTCGAGTCCCAGCCGCCGTATTCGACCCACGACTTGAGCAACCCCTGCCGTGGCCTTCAGTGCCGCGCTTCGGTACGTTGTTTCCCGCGCCATAACGAGGGTGTCGTCAGCATGGCATACTATGCTGACACCCTCGAGCAACGTACCGCGCAGCACCCAGTCGTATCCGATGTTCCACAGGAGTGGCCCTAGGACCGACCCCTGCGGAACACCGCACGACACTTGTGCCGCCCTGGCCCTAGCCAGCTCGGGTAAACTATGGCCCTCTCGGATAGGTATGCCTCAACAATGCGGCGGAGGTAACGAGGCACTCCGTGATACGCGAGCGCCTCCCTAACGCAGCTCCAGGGTAGGGTGTTGAAAGCGTTGGCGATGTCAAGAGACCACCACCCCACCCCGCGAGACTACTTCCTGCGCCAGGCGCCTAACGCGCATGATTGCTTCCACAGTGGAGCGCCCCCGGCGGAAACCGAACTGGTTGTCCGCCAGATCTGGCCCCACGTTCGTGAGATGCTCGACGAGGCGCTCTGCAATAATCCGCTCAAAGAGCTTGCACACCTCGTCAAGCAGCACGATCGGCCGGTAACCGGATGGCTGATCCGCCGGCCGCCCCGCCTTCGGGATAAGGACCAGTTTCCCCGTCTTCCACGCCTTTGGAAACTGGCCCCTTTCGAGGCATGCGCTAAAGAGCGCCACCAGTCGAGGCCCTAGTTCCTCAAGGGCCAGGACCCATGCTCGGCCTGAAATGCCGTCGGGTCCGGGGGCAGTGCATTTCCGGGCTTTAAGCCGGAGCACTGCTACCCCCAGTTTACTCTCCCTGACTTCGGGCACATCGCTCTTGCTATTATCAGCGTCAGGCGCCTGAGGCGGAGCCATACGCGGAGGAACATGCTCCTCCGCTCTCGCTGGGAACAAGGAGCCCAGTATCCACTCCAGCCGCTCCGGCTGGAGGCTCTGGGTCAGTAGGAGGAGACGGTGGCTGCTACATTTAGCAAGTCTCGCAGTTATTAATTATAAAAGAATTAAAAAGCTCGTAAATCCTTTGGAATAAGTTCGTAAATCCATTTTTTTATTCTACACGTGTTTTCACGACGATCAACAACGGCGGACTAACGCTCGATGCGCGCGACGTACACACGCTTGAGTCAAGCTCGACGGCTCGCTTCGAGTAGGTGCGAAGGAAATTACTTTTATTTAATTCCATCGAGCCGGCTCGATGCGAGCCTTCGAACTGTAAGTTTTGCGGTCCACACGTTCATATTTACTCGTTTTGGAGTAAAACTATCGAGTAATACCGAATGTGAGTACGGAGCTTAAGTTTTACCCATGACTGCGTACAAAGGCCCTTTGTTGTGTATAGCGCTGCAGAAGATTTTCGGTAGAAAAAAATAGGTGGGGACCAATATTAAACCAATTTCCTCCAATATTAAACTTCATATTTGTTATCACAACTCTCAAATCAAACATACTGCCAAATAACTTAAGAAACATTATTTCCTCCCGGATGAAAATTTATCAGAGAATTGTTAAAATACTGTAGTAAATAATAAAAAAAATCAGCTAGCTGTAAGCCAAGGGAAAAGTCATCAGCTGATAAGTTTCAGTAGGTCATAGATGCGGTTGCGTTACACCTTTCAAGGTACCAGCTGACAAACTTTCCACTGAGATACAGCAAGCTGACATTAATTTTCATTCATAGTAGCATATAAACGATCACCAGGTAAATTTTTAGTTGAGAGGAAATCATTGAAAATATTATTTTTTCTCATGTTCAAGGAGCCAGCTGATGTATAATCCACCGTGTTATGGTCAGCTGACTATGTTTTTTCTTTCAAAATACTACATAAACTATACTCTGATAAATTTTCAAATGAGAGGAAATGACTGGAAATACTTTTTTTTCTCCATGCCTCCCACGCATGGAGAAAAAAAAGTATTTTCAGTCATTTCCTCTCATTTGCCACTGCCCACCGCACCCACGGAGTCGCAGCTGACGGTCGCGAGTATTCATAGTATAAGTCCCTTATGCATTTTACGAAGTTTCGCTCGAGAAGAAATAATTGACCAAAAATGTACCTTGATCCTGGACTAATAGAATACGGGTTGGCCTAGCACGTCCTCCCATCTTGGTGATAGCAAACAATATGTTTCAAAGCAACGAGATCCACAGAATAAGGCAAAATCGAAATCCACTAAACAAACAGCACAGTCACTCAGGTAAGTATCCGTATCAGAGTCCGTAGGTATGCAGGGTTCACAAAGAGGAAAGGTCAGATTCCTTAAGCAGTCCGGGTCACAATACACTTTAAAAAAACGGTAAAGATGATTGAAAACACTCCACGACAAAACAGCGCAAATATCGGTATTTGTCTAGACTAGAGTTGCCAATGTTAAAAAAATAATTGCAATGGATATGGGGCTTTTAGAACCTTTGAACAGTATGTATACACATGCTACTAGGTATGTTTTTTATTTATATTGCTTATACATTCATTACAGAAAGCCTGTGAGGTTGAAAAACATGCATTTAAAAATATATCACTAACTAACATACTTCATTGATTGAGTTCTTGCAATAATTTATAAAACTAAAAATAATTGCAAAAGTACACTTTACTGCACAGTATTTTACGACATGTTAGAATAGCTGCAAAATGGTAACATTGAATTGATAAGGAAATTAATTTTTCAATTAAGCTCATAATAATTTGTCTTTCTTTTCCTCGGCTCTTATTAGCTTAGACGATAATTTCATAAAACGTAGATATTTACTAGAATGAATTTCATATTAATGACATTTTAAGACGCTCAAATTTGAGTCAAATATGATTTCGCCATTGTTCTTTATGGGTTAGTAGTCCAGTCATTATAGTAAGTTCACCTCGGAATTCCAGATACCGAGCTGTAAGTCTGTAAATACTTGTATATTGACACCCTAAAAGTTGTCTCAAAACCTACATATGGTAGGGAGTACGCAACTATTAAATTTCAAGGTCAAAGGTCACAAAAATCGGGATTTTGCGCTTTTTTTGTAAATATCTCATTTCCTATGGGTTTTTTGCTATTTGTATTTATTATCAATATTGTAGAATACAAAATTGTCTACAATTTTTTTGTAAAAAAAATTTTTATAGGGTAAACAGTTATCAGTTACTCTATTAGTTAAAGTTATGCACTTATGCACATGTGACGATAAATGTATGTTTATTTTCCAAAAGGGACAGCAAAAAAGAGCATTACTTTGATTTTATAGCAATTTGTGTTTAGTTTCGTGCATTATATTTTTGATTTGTTTTGCTACACCAATGGTGAATATTTGTAATATCGTATAAATAGCTTAAAGAAGTTATAAACTACCATTTCAATAACTATATAGAATAATGTAACGTCTTTAAGGCCACTTTATTGAAACTCGCTCTTTTGAATACTTTTAAGGGATGTTCACCCTAATAAGTATAAGCGTTTAAAGTGTTACTTGCTGGGTAGGGCCACTAATAAATGAACACGTAAACCTGCCCAGCTCGCCTACGGGGCATGAGAAAATATTAGTAGGTACTTACCTAACGTTAAGGCATGTTACTCTCAGTGAATTTTTTTTTATATATATATTTAGGACACGTCAATTTGACTTCACCTCGCCTGATGGTAAGCTGAAGGTGAAGTCTCAGGAAAGAGAGTCAACATTACATACACGTACCATCTTAACAATGGTGGCACTCAGCTTGACGGCCTCATCAGAAGAGGATTGTCGTCGCAGCACCGCGTGACACCCACCGGTCCCACTAGTGCTGCGACCACAATCCCCCTGCCCGGCTATTGGGCATATTAACACTTTAATTGTTAATATTTTTTACCGATATTTCGGACACCATCCAAATATTAAAGATATTTTGTACTATGCTAACTACAAAATAGTCAAATGTCACTAAAACTACTTTTTAACATTTTAAAATTGAGTAGAAATTCCGTACAAAATCAGATCAAGTTATTTATACCTTTGCCTTAATCCTTACCTAAATAAATGATTTCTCAAGCAAGGCTGTTTAAATACCTGTAAATTATTTTTTAGTTTAATTAAATCGGACATTCCACTCGAAAGATATTACGAGTTTAATAAAATTGAATTAATATTAATTCGCCGCTACGCTGCCGTGCGCTGGAGCGACGGGGCTGGAGTGCAGGAGGGGCACATCTATGAAATAGGTAGCCGAGGGCACGCCGCAATAGCGGCGGTAAGGCCCATCTTGGAGGATTGGCTAGAGAGGCGACACGGAAGCCTCAGGTACCGACTGAAGCAGGTGATCTACGGTCGGAGAGCTTCGGATCAGGAAGGAGCCAACGTCTGAGCCATCACTGCGACGCGAGCACACGCTGGTGGACTGCCCGGCGTGGCAGCCATCGGGGTGAGAGTCCTGTCGCTCGGCAGCATGATTGCGGCAATGGTGCGGAGCGGGAGCGCGTGGGTCGCCGCCGCCTCCTGCTGCGAGCATGTAATGCTCGAGAAGGATGTGACTCAGGCGCCGGAGATCGCTTAACGACCTCCATCCTCCATGAGCGCTACTGAATCGATTCGCACCTGATTTATTACAATCAGTTCAGTATCTTAAGAGCTATAGTGGAACAACGTAAATACATACGTAGTCAGGCAGACGCAGCCATTCTGCGCGCACTGTAGTCTGTAAAAATTTACGTAAGTAATACATACATTTAATTTTCACAATTCGATTCTGAAACATCATATTTATATAGCAGACCAGTGTTAATTAGACATACTTGTAAATACACTCATACCCACAGAAAATGTATAATAATAGTGTCAACAGTATTTTTATGAATATTATGCTAATGACATAAGAAGGTCGCGCCACTTATTTATTTGATGAAACATTAGAATGCGTAAAATATCACCTATTAAGGCGAGGCTATTCGATGACTTTAGGTATTTTTGGAACGAAAGAAAAAAAAAGTATTATTGGCATAGTAAAAATGCCATTTTACGCCACAGCAAGAGCCTGGCGGGTCGCGTCCAGTGTTTCGCGTCAATATGTATATGTATATGTATGTGGTATATCTGTATATCAACACAAATATCGACGCAATTATTATTTACATAGCAGATCTTCTAGTTGCACTTTAGATAAAGGGAATGAAGCTTATAATCATTATAATATTTTAATATAGCTATCAGAAAGTTGCTCCCATAAAAGCTTATATGAACCAAGCTATGTAAAAGAGCTATAGAAGAGTACCCATTAATATTTGTGCAATAAGTAACTATTTACTTGTTTACACAACTTATACTTTACAGAAAACAGTGTACTAATACTGTATTGTATTCGCAAAAGTTCGAGTCTCAACTCGAGACTGATCGTCTCTCCGAATGCGTCATATAGGTAGAAAACGTAGGTATTTTGAATTTCATGGTATACCTAATTCAGAATGTATGTAAATTTTGCTAACCGTTTTTCACTCTTCTGTCAATGGCTTTCATTTTGGTATACTTTTTTTTTTTCAAACCTGAACACAACTCGAATAAAACTGGAATCCGTTTTGGGTGAAACCAATGTTTGAGAGCAAATTCTATCGAGGAAAGTAAAAGTCATCGTGTATTGAATAACCGAAAATACTAGTTTGAATAGCCTAGAATAACATGTATGATTTTCTGAATACAGGGACTTCTCATTTTGAAAAATTCTTATCTAAAAACATCCTTCCTCAGGGACCCTCGCCTTAATGGATGGAATACACAGTAGTATTACTTAGTTGCCTCTTAAGGCATTCGACCCTCATGAACTTCGTGTTTCTATTGTTTTAAACTTTTGGACAATTTAGGTACTTACTCATTTTTATTAGATACTAGCTGACCCGGCCACTGTTGTTCTGTCTTATATCTACTGTAGTGTCATCGCCCGCCTGCCCCCATTTTTCATTATTTCTCGGCTCCCAAGGTTTATAGCGTGATGTTATATAAGCTATAACCTTACCCAAGAACTGGGCAATCAAATGCAAAAAGAGTTTTTGAAATCGCACATGTAGTTCCAGAGATTATCACGTTCAAAAAAACAAATTTTCCGCTTTACAGCTTTCAACAAATAATTATGAGTACAAATATAAAATTAATATACATAATAATATAAATAAATTGTGACTTATTCATTGGGGCGATACTTATTTATATTTATAAGGTTACGTTTGTTTATCCGACGACGTTGTGATCGAACGCACCGACTGTGGTCAAGGATGATCAGTACAGGAAAGGCGACATTACCTTATACTGCGAAAACCAATTGTCTGGATATCTTACGAAAATCTACTTAATGGTGGTACAATTTTACTAAATTTTTCGTGGTGTTCTTCTAGTCAATGGGAAAACCAATTATTTCATTTAGCATTGTAAATATTTCTCATGTACAAAATCGGGCGTCACCTAATTATGAGTACCAAATATTTTTACTTTCGCGTCTCGGATACATATTTAATTTGGGATCTGTTTACCATCATAAACAAAAATAAAATATATTAATAGAGCCTAGATTAGAAAATGACAGCGTTTTTAGGGTTCCGTTGCCAATTGGCAAAAAACGGAACCCTTATAGATTCGTCATGTCTGTCTGTCTGTCCGTCCGTATGTCACAGCCACTTTTTTCCGAAACTATACTATACTACTATGCTGTTGAAACTAATTTAATTTTTTTCTAAACTGAATAGTTTGCGCGAGAGACACTTCCCAAGTGGTAAAATGTGTCCCCCCCCCTGTAACTTCTAAAATAAGAGAACGATAAAACTAATAAAAATATATGATGTACATTATCATGTAAACTTCCACCGAAAATTGGTTTGAACGAGATCTAGTAAGTAGTTTTTTTTTAATACGTCATAAATCGTAAACCGCAATTTACCTTTCATTCAACCAACTAAAATATAAAAATTAAAAAAAAATATGTTACTTGCTGCTACGGAACCCTTAATGGGCGAGTCCGACTCGCACTTGACCGCTTTATTTTAAATAGCTAAAACTAAAAATAGCATATCCACATATCCACTTACTTTTTCTCATTAAAATTAAATCATTTGTATGTTACAAAGATATCTAAATCAACATTCTCTTAGTCAAAAACATTTAACTTAATAAATATTTCAATGTGATCATGGCATTAACGTTATCGCAAAATGTTACAGACTCACTAATGATGATTCTGCTATTGACTAAATGTATTATGTAAGCAAATTTGAATATAACCTTGATACCAAAACATTTGTGAAATCTATCTTTGATCGTACTTGAGTTATGCATTTGGTACATGACGTTTATGCCTTATATGTGGCAGTTTATTTGGTACATGACGTTTATGCCTTATATGTGGCAGTTTCTCTACCGATGGTACAATTTGAATGGTGTCAATGGTAATTAGACACTAATAATTGCTATATATACGTGTCACGGCAATGAATACTGTGGTGGATGCGGATGAATCGCGTGCGGAATTCACGCATCGCCAGCGGTCTTCAGTCCGTGACATGGATGAACTGCAATAGAGTCTCTCCTTTCCTAGTGTACGTTTTGCGGTTAACTCCTGACTAGGTGTGCAAGAAATATTATGGCCATGCCGCTTCCACTGTACTCGGTAGTAGACATAAATATTGCTGGCGTCCCTTAAAGACAACATGCGTATCAATGGTCTAACAGGCTCCAGCTCCATGATAGCAGCAATGGATACAAGCAGGATAAACGCTATCTAGGATGATGCATTTCTTTAATAGTCCATTGAAAAGTAACATTTCAGGTGCAAAAGTCGTAACGCAATTTTATTTTTTGAATGTCTAGAGGGGGTTAGTGTAAAGTTAAGTCCCAGTTTGTGGGATCGCTAGCCTAGTTCCGTGGCCGCCATCTTGAAATTATTTGTCGCACAGAAAATTCGTAAAAGCAGTTTTGTTGCATGCGTTTTTGTTTGTTGTTTTGTTGTTTGGTTTCGTAACTTTTAGTTGTAGAACTAGGTAATTATAATAAAGTTTTAATGAAAATAGATAAAAGTTTGGTAATAAATTTTGTTTCAACCAAATCAAAGATTTTCAAATTTTATTCGTTTTTTGAGGTTTTCTCCTATCGCAATAATTGGGGCCCAAGCCAGGCTTGTAGATGAGGTTTCTGTAATCAGGCCTTTATCTCAGGGTTGAGGAGTTCAAACGGCAACCGTTGCCTTAAAAGCCAACCACCAAATTATGAAAAGAAGGATTGGGGTATTTGCGGAGGATATATAGATATTAATTACTTTTCTTCCAAATATCTATCGGGAGATAATCGATTTGAGGATATATAATATTAGGTTTTATCTACTTCACATTGCGGTACTAAGTATACATTATCCCAAACTCCACGGCCAACATCAACGTTACTGAAACTTGTCTTAGCTATTGGGGACAAGAACTTAAACTGGAGCTAATTCCCTCGTAACATTACAGAATCTATATAATCACAACTCTGTATCCTTTTACATAATTGTTGTAATTATAGCAAATCTGGTAAAGGAGTTATGTATGTCATGGCTCGCTCTATAACAAACTTAAATATATTTGCCTATATTTTCTCCAGGGTCATTGACGATTCATTTGGTCGCTTTGATAGGGAGTGTAGCGAGCGACAATACAGAGTGTAGAGTTCACAACACACAAAACACTGCACAAAATTTCGCCCTTGAACCACTTGCCGATATGGAAGCTTACCAAAATTTCCACACAGGTAGTGGAAACTCGCGAAAAAGATGCCTCATGATTTCTTTTTATAAATATTCTAAGAAATAGAATTTCTTATATATATATCTATATATTCTTATATATATATATATCTCATAACGCTATGCATCCCAAGGTAAGCATAGCTTAGCTAGCTTGTATCAATTATGGGTTCTAGAATTCGTATATACATACTTAGCACCAATTTATGTAAATATATACATAATTGTTATACATAGAAACACCCAGACCAATGCTGATGTACATATTCATACATCGATCGTTGTGGAGATCCTTGGGGAAGGCCTATGCCCAGCAGTGGGCGTCGTTTGGCTGACATGATGACAGTGATGATGATATTCATACATACAAAAATTTACATAGAGCGAGCAGCGAACCCGCGGCCTTTGACGTAGTAGTCGAATACACTACCTCCGCGGAACAGACGAATACGTTGATCTTGCTTTGTTTTGATGAGTAGATATAAAAATGAAGTAACTTTGGATGGAAGGAAAAGCGCATTCTCTAGGCTAATAGCTGGTGAAAAACGCATTGTATCAAATGCTGAAACAATTTTATGTCATATAGCAAAAATATGTATGTGTTACATTTCATGATCGATTTCAAATTGCTCTTGTAAATTTGGTGCGTCACTAACTCCAAGGAAATATTAAGCAGAACACCATGTTTCAATAAATATAACTGGCCTTAGCCGTTGATATTTTATTTTTATTTTTTTTATATTTAGGACACATCAATTTGACTTCACCTCGCCTGATGGTAAGCTGAAGGTAAAGTCTCAGGAAAGAGGGCCACCATTACATACCCGTACTATGTTAACAATGGTGGCGCTCAGCTTGACGGCCTCATAAGAGGATTGTCGTCGCAGCACCGCGTGACACCCACCGGTTCCACTAGTGCCGCGACCACAATCCCCCTGCCCGGCTATGCACTTGCTGACCCCTGAACGCAATCAAACCGAAATTGGATTACTATGGAGGGTTTTTCGCAATCGTGCACGGTGGTACCCACCCGGCCGACCTTTGTGACAAATTTGTGTCATCAAATTCTACCACCAGTGTATTTCTACAATTAGGAGAATTTTCCGCAACTTTATTAGGAACTTTATCAGAAAAAGTAAAACAATGCCGTCATAGACTTTGTAGCGTCCAGATCCCCAAAATTCTATCGCGAATGTATAAATGATCTTTTTCCAAGGTGGAAAAAATGTATAAATACTGCAGATTAACACTGTAATTTTTTCTCAAAACATTGGTTGCATTTAAAACGTTATTTGCACCCCCGACGCAAAAACGACGGGATGTTATAAGTTTGACGTGTCTATGTGTGAGTTTGTCTGGCATCGTTGCTCTCGAACGGATATGAGATGGTTCTGAGCTAGAAATAAATTTATTTCGTGGGTTTTTTGAAGTGAAAACTTCTTTAGCGGCGTTGTGCACTTTTTTGGAATGGGTAAAAAGGTTAAACTCGCGTCAGGATATGTGACCTGATAGAAAATTAGTAAGACGTTTGCAGACAAAATATAGAAACGCTAATTTCACACTGTACTTAACAACCTTGGTGGCGCGTTCGTCTAATGAGTGGTCGTTGACTTCGTCAAACCTGAGATCGATTCCGACCGAGGCCCAAGAAACACTTTTTGTCATCATATAACTTTTTGTAATATTTATTATTCTATTTTGTGCCATAAATCTATTGATATAAAATGGAAATTAAACTAAGTGCATCTATTAATGAAAAATGTGACGAAGATATAGCGAAAAACAATGAGTGAGTACTTTATAAATATATTGGCGATGTTGGTTCTGGTAATAATGATGGTGAAAAAGTCGTTGAAATTATGGATGGAAGTTGATTTTTCTGAGAGATAAACTTTTTAATGCAAAATAATTGTAATAGTTCTGAAGTGTTAAATTTTAATGTAATATAAATTGTCATGTTTGTGTACGATAGCGCAATAAATGAATATTGTATGTTACCACATGATAGTACTTTTATACTGATATTTTTTTTTAATTATTATTATTATTAAAAACAAACATTACATTAAATACATATGACAATAGCAACAAAACACCACGAAGGTTTATACCTGTGCTGTCATTAGTTATCAAGCACTTAACGATTTAAATAAAGTTAGTTTATACAACAAAAAATCTTCAAATCTCCAACCACCTACAGTAAATCTAAAAAATATGGTTTGAGTTTACACTTTATACCTGATACCGTGTTACATTTTCGTTTACGAGAAGGTAGACTATTAAGAAGCCGTGGGACAATGTAGCCCGTAGTGCGCTCGCCATACATATTATTAGCACGCTGTGCGTACAGGATGTTCAATGAGAATAATTAAAGCAATTCGTGCAAAATTATTCCCTAACCATTCCAAAATATCAAAAATGCACAACGTTAATATTCAAGTTTTCACTTCTGCCGGCACTCCCGGAGTGGAACCCGTCGTTTTTTAATTTTTAAATCAAGAATCTTAATTTACAATTAATATTTTATTGGAATCAATAAATTATTATTTATCAGAACGTCTTCAAATTATGCAAACACATACCTTAAGGACAGGTACGTAGACGGCCTCTGTGGCGTAGCGGTAGTGCATTCGACTGCTACGTCAGGGGGCGCGGGTTCGATTCCCGCTCAGTGCAAATATTTGTATGCATGAATATGTCTATTTGCATTGGTCTGGGTGTTTCTATGTATAATATGTATGTATTTACAAAAAATAATTATTTAAGTATGTTTATCCGCATTCTGGAACCCATAACACAAGCTAGTTAAACTATGCTTACTTTGGGTCTAGAAAGCGCTGTGTAGAATGTCGTTGAATATTTATTTATTTATTTATTATGTCTTATATGAGTCGAGCTCATGTTTGTCAAGGTTCTCGCCGAACTCTACACAAACACAAAAAGGAAACCGACACGTTTTATACTAAGTATTGTTTCACAGTGTATAATCCTCATATTTGAATGTTTATTACTTAATAGGCATTTTGACTATATTTAAAACTAGCTGACCCGGCAGACTTCGTACTGCCTCAATCGATGACAAACCTTTTAAACCTTCTCTGGACCTCCACAAATAATTCAAGACCAAAATTAGCCAAATCGGTCCAGCCGTTCTCGAGTTTTAGCGAGACTAACGAACAGCAATTCATTTTTATATATAAGAGAAGAAGAAGATATTGTACGAATTGTTGTCATCCTAATAAAATGTACCGTAAAAAACATATTTTATTAATTTTCTATATAATATAAGTTTCTTTTTTGTTAAAAATCAAGATTAAAATCTCTTGATATTGTCGGAAGTTTACGCGATGTTCCAATTAAAATCTCTCTTTTTTGAGATTTGATCACGTGCTTATAAACGCTGTGTGACGTCACACATAAGTAAACAGAGTTTTTCAATACAGGCTGTCTGCATTTCCTAGTGTTCATCGACTGGTTCAATTATTAATTACTAATAATGTTTCACTTTTATCTTATATATCTCAAAATAAACCATTATTTTTGCAACTAATTTCAATAATTATATAAACGAGGTTTAAGTCGCTTACTGTTTACTTTGGTGTGACGTCACATGTCACGGGATCCGTTATGGCGCGAACTTTTTTAAATCAAACTTTAATATCGATTTTTATCGTAAATAAAACAGTTCTCAAAAAAATATTGATGCAATCTGCATTTTTATGTTGTAATACATAATACAGAACTATTTTTTAGCAGTAGTCAAATACCCTATTACGCTCAAATGGCTAAACGAATCTGGCTGAGCTTTAGTACAGGGATAGATTATATATAGTCCACAATAACTCCTGGGATACTTTTTATCCCTGGAAGGTTCCTATGGGTTTCGGGAACGGGATCAGAATTCCGTAAGGGCGGAGCCGCGAGGAACGGCTAATGTTTGAAATTTTTGTTTAATGTTTGAATTTGTAAATTTGATTAAACAATCATTAATTTGTCGTGTTTTTGTTTAGTTGTCTCTAACAAATAATAATGAACTAAATTCGAAATTAAATTGTGTTTTGATATTGTTGGACAGATGGCGAATACCTGTTGGTGGTATTATTTCAGCAAGTTTACGGAGTTTGGAGACACGCTTTTCTTCGTTCTACGTAAGAAAAACGAGCACGTGTCTACACTCCACGTCATACACCACGGGATCATGCCTATGTCGGTCTGGTTTGGGCTCAAATTCGCTCCAGGTTAGTAAACAAATAGCATTGTTTTAGTTACCCTCGTAAATTGTAACAATTTTGTACCTTTTAATACTTATGGAAGACTTTTGCCTTCAACTGCACCTGCATATTATGACAATATATTTCCAGCATAGATATACAAAAAAATAAACAATTTCATAGCCAGTATCATTCGGAATGATGTACGGGTGGTACCTTACCTGCAAGCCGGTACACCTACTGTTTGATGGACGAGGCTAATAGCCGGCCGCCCGCCGGCTTGTACGGTGCCGAAACCTGAGGACTACACAATGTCCGCCCCAGGAGGCCGATTCAGCTGCCTGTGCAAAGTCCCAGGTGCTGTGGTCTTACCGGACGAGACTCGGGCGGCCTCGTCCATCAAACAGTAGGTGTACCGGCTTGCAGGTAAGGTACCACCCGATTGCAGTATCCGTCCCCGAAAGCGGGTCTTTCGCCGGCCTCGCCAGCCAGTCGTATAACCCTAACTTGTCTGTGCTGGCATGAAGCCTTGTTTTTTCTCCTGCACTGTTAGCACAGAAACCGTCTTAAGCTTCTCCCTTCCCACCACCTCTTCTAAAATGGCCAAAAAGAAAAAGGCATGCTAGTTTTGACAGCGGTATCCTCGTCCATAATGCAAGTGGACTTCTGCAACATTATCAATATCAATGCGCCTACACACGACCATCAATGCGGTTCACCAGCACCTAGAAAACGCTGAGCTAACTTAATTGTTCCTAACGAAGACAAAAATATCATGCTGGGTCGATACAGCTTATCTAATGTGTACCCAGGATACCTACGTATTCTGGGTACAAATTCCAGCACAATTTTATGAGTCGTGCCGGGGTTTGTTGATGTGCAAAGATGGGGGCTAGGGATTTTCGACAATCTCATACTTACAGACAGTGTAGAACAGCCTTAGGTGAGATTTTGCGTGTGTGTTCTACCGCCTATACAATGGTGAATGTTCAGAAGAATTGTTTGATATGATGCCCACGACCTTCTATCATCGCACTGCTCGCCATAGACACGGAATTCATCCTCACATGTTGCGACCGGAAACAGTGCCTACAGTGAGGTATGAAAGGCATCTCATTCCGCGCACCCTCAGGCTGTGGACTGATCTCCCTGCTGTGGTTTTTACAAGCGACTACAATATGAGGTTCTTAAAGAAGGGAAATAGGTTTTACAGGGTCGGCAGTGCGAGTGTGACACTCCTGGTATTGCACACGTCCATAGGCCACGGTAACCGCTTCCCATCAGGTATAATTATGTAGGGTTAGTTTCTTCAATAAATTGTGTGATAAAAAAAAACTTAAAATATCATACTTCGTAATCGTGGTAGATACCTGTTTGTATTACCTGCTGTGGAGCCCTATGTAGAGACACTGATATCACTTTCTTGCACAGGCTTAAATAATCCTTCAGATCTATAACATGCATAAACACAAGCTTATAAACATCATTTGTCACCATCAAATTAAATGTATAAAAAGTCACTAAACGATTTGTCATTATATTAATCGTAATTGTAAATGAGTCTGTGTAAACAAAGCCAGGAACAGCAACATCATTGTAAAACAATTAAGAAGAACGTTAAAAAATTGTCTGTATTAATTTTGGTAGTACTGACAGTCTGCATATTGCCAGAACAAGTAAGAATACAAAAAGTAATTGAAGATTTACCGCAGGCTGAGTAGGCTAGAGCCTAGGGCGACAACTTTGGGAAGCAATAAAAAATATAAAAATTCCATCCTAAATATTATAAGATCCACCAACTATTCAACATGTAGTATGTTTCACTACTAAGATGCATTTTTCTATATTTTGCTCGCTTCTCAAGTCAAAGTTCCGTTTAGTTTTAGCACGCGGCAAAATTGGAATGGCCTACTGGCGGTACATGCGTAATCCACCACTGTACGAAAGTCAGTATTACAGTACAGGTATACAAAAAATAAATGAATAATAATCTATTATTTAAATATATAGATTAGCTCATTCAATTACATAACGCCTTCCCCATAGTTTGGAATAGGCGGCAAGATAGCCCCGGCGAGGTGGGCAACAGTCAGCAGTCGGTTAACTTCGATGCGGACGTACCCTGAGTACTAAATATAACAAGTGCGTAATTAAACGTTTTGTAATACGTTCATGCACGTACTGTTAAGGTGTGGAATCACTAACCTGAGGCTGTGTTTCCCGAAATTTATAACCTGGGAATCTTATAAGTCACGGATGAATAGGTTGCTTCTAGGCAAGCTGGTTCAATCGTCGACTATATCAGCACTATAGGTAAGATAATAGTCAAACGCGTGGCATCAGCAACGTGGAATTGGCTTGGGTCCCGACGATGTTAAAGGAGGACGAGTCAACTAGTAGGCATGCAATAAAACCAAATTGTAAAATAACGAAGTCCTGGGCATTTAATAATTTCGGCTTTATCTCTTGATCAGAAAAATTTACTATTTTGAGAATTCGGGCAAGCATTTGCTACAAGCCATCTAAAGAAGTTACGCTTTTAAATACCGAGAGCCATGCTGGTGATCTCCTACACAGAAAAAAAAGGATTTTTTGAATTAAGATAAATTTTCTTCAGCGAAAGCAAATTGCTTTAAGGTGGATGCTCCGACCGGCCCTCCATACATTTTACTCAACATCTTTTTTCTAGACATAGACACTTTTTTCCATATGACTATTCATTTTATCACTTTTCTACAATAGATAGGCGCGCAAGTTGAAGTTTTTAGTAACAACTTGCATGATTTATTGAGAAAAACGATTGTAAAAATCGAGCGAAATTTGAGATATTGCTTCTTAGTGTGAGTGAGTTTGACAGCCATCATGGCGCCGCGGACCACGCTACCTAGCAGTAAAAGCTTTTAACACCTAGTTTTTTAAACATCTAGTTACGTAACATTAGAAATTTTACCCTAGATGGCGTGCAAACGATATAATACATTTATAAAAAGCATTATATGTACCAACTATATACAACAATGGGATTCGATAAAAACAAACATTATAATACTGTGAGGTCGGGACGTCTTCGGTGAGATTAAAGTAGAAGAAGAGTGCTCAGTAATTAAACAGTATGTTCAGTGCGTGAACCGAGCGGGCGCAGTAATAAAAAAAGACAATTGACAGCTCCTGCTACCAGTCTCCTTTAACCCGGAGACAAGGGTGAGGAGTGAGACCAAGAGCAGGTAGTATTCAAGCCGTAGCCCCACCACTCACTTTCACGCAATCACTACTTCGTTCCGAAGCGTGATCGAAAGCCGACAGTGGAAACGCAAACAAAACTAAAACTTTATATTTAACTAAAATAAAGTGTCTAATGATCGGGATCTACACAAAGGTGCAGTCAACAAACGGTACAAAATCATTAATCAAACAACAATAACAAAATACCGTACTTTTTTTCAAACCGGTTAATCGAACCAACTAAAACCGCACGAAGCATCAGACACAGGAAGTCGGTACGAATATATAATGGTTCAACTGCAAAATACCGCAATTTTAGAATAACCGGTTAATGGAACCGACTAAAACCCGCGATTTGATTTTTAGTACCTGCGAGGGTACAAAAAATCAAATCGTACAGTATTTTCAATTTTATAGCAAGTAAACACGAACAAATATTTATTCAGACCTCCCGGCGTACGTACTGTTTCAATAATCAAATTAAGCCGCAATTGACACCCGATCGAATTCGACTAGGAAATATTTTAATTACAATAACAATTTCCAGTTTTAAGGTGAAAATATTCAAATTCAATTGCAACAAAAGGCAAAATAACACTCAAAATGGCGGACTCAATCCGCGTGTTAAGTTTTAAATCAACAAAAGATCAATCGATTTCAAACAAAATAATACGATTACACAAGCCAAAAAATAAATAAAATTTCAAGAAAATGAAATAAATAAGTAGGTGGTTAACTAACCTTATTACTGTCGGCCCCCTTATTTAGGAACAAATGACCCAGTGATAATGTACCTTTTTTTTTTTTTTTTTTTTTTTTATCGTGCGGAAATCCCTTCGGATACCCCCCCGCGTGCCAGCGGGGGCGGTTATGTCGGGCTTGAACCGACTAAAACCGCACGCCGTCTCGGGTCTACAGACGCCGGGGTGTAAGGTTGCCCATAGAGCATATCCCTCGCACCCCGACTGACCCTGGGCCATCTCCGGTTTCGAGATGGCCCCCTCGGGAGTGATAATGTACCTAATCTAATCCTAGTCTAAAGTATGTTGTGGACGTATTATACAATAGATTACAAAAATTACAAAGATTTGACTTTCCTTAGTGTGTGTTCCATCGCAGCAATGGTTCCAACTGAAACGGACGCGATGGGAGTATTCACTTAATTTTACAAGGAGATAACTATCTCGATAATTAATTTTCACCAATTAATCAACAACGAGCCCAGGGTCCACCAAACGAGCTCCCGAGCCCGGACTCTTCATAAAGCGACCTCGCGCTCAACCCGCCACGTACAGGCGTCATAGTTTACGTACAATAATGCGCGGGTATGTAAAGAAAAAATATGATTGGTGTTGGTCCTATCAATACGCGGTACCAACATCAAACAAAGATTAAAACTAAACAACCAGTATGGCGTTCCTGGCGGAGCAGGGACCGCTGAGCCCTGATTTCTCGGCGCAAAACGCCACACGTCCCCCATAATTCCATCATTTATTCAACACCTGGGGATCGTGCGAAGCATGGCCCTATACGGGGCCCCCGTATGGGCGGAGACTCTGGCGGCCCGCAACGTGGCTGTTCTTAACAGCCCGATAAAGGCGATGGCTGTCAGAGTCATCAGGGGGTATCGCACGATCTCCGTCGAGGCGGCATGTCTCCTAGCTGGGACCCCTCCATGGGACCTGGAAGCGAGAGCCCTTGCGCTGCTGTACCAGTGGCGCAAGGAGGCGCTGGAGCGGGGCCATAGGCCGGAGCCCCGAGAAATCAGGGCTCAGCGGTCCCTGCTCCGCCAGGAACTCATGGAGACATGGAGGGTGCGACTTGAGCACCCAAGGTGGGGGGAATCCACCATTGCGGCGGTGAGACCGATCATGAAGGAGTGGTTGGAGAGGGACCATGGGGACCTCTCCTACCGGATGTGCCAGATGGTTACCGGACACGGGTGTTTCGGTAAGTATCTGTGGCGCATCCACCGGGAGACAACGCCGCAGTGCCAGCACTGCGAGGATCCTGGCGAAGACACGGCGCTCCACACGTTGGTGGAGTGCCCTGCGTGGGCGAGTCAACGCCGGGATCTCGTTGCGGTCCTGGGCGTGGACGTTCTCTCGTTGGAGACCATGGTGAGGGCCGTGGTCTCCGACGGGAGCAAGTGGCACGCCGCCGCCTCTTTCTGCGAGCAGGTAATGCGCGCGAAAGAGACGGCGGAGAGGGAGCGGGAAAGAACCCTGCCCCCCGAGTTTCGCAGTCTGCGGCGAGGACGCCGCAGACTCATCTACGCCCGGGACTACCGACCTCCATGATCGGGGCCTGAGGACGGCAGTTGGCCGACTCGCCGTCCTTACAGAAGCAGGCCGTGGCGGAGGCGTGTCGTGTGTGCCCTACACACGCCTGCCAACTCACCGAAGCGGGATAAAACCCGACCCCACCAGGCGAGGCCGCAGTGGCGGCCAAAGTCCGCCGGCAACCCTGGGGTTATCCTTTCGAGGGCTTACCCGGGGTGCCCGGCAACGGACACTTGGGGAGGACACCGTGCGGTTTTAGTCGAGACACGACATAACCACCCCCGCTGGCCAGCGGGGGGGTATCCGAAGGGATTTCCGCACGTAAAAAAAAAAAAAAAAAAACATTTATTCAAGAGATTTCCAACCATCTAATCAAACATTCTAGTTCCCCTATTCATGCCATGCCCTATACCATCCTTTACATGTCACGTTTTCGGCGAGAGGTGACCTGACTATATAAGATCGACGAAAATAAGACTATTAAGATGATTAATTGTATTAGAGGACCAATTGACTGAACCTGGTCCGACAAGGTCACCGCGTCATAGAGGTCAGTTCCGGTTTAGTTCCTTATTTGTCTCAGCTACAACTAAGAAAAATAAAACCATACCATCATCTGTGGTTAGTTTACCTTTTGAATTATACGCATTTATGCAATTAGGCAGGTACATATAAAACCTCAAAGAGGTCAAACTAAATAAATATATATTCTTATTTTAAACCTGTGCTGTGTTATGCTTGTTGTAAATAAATATGAATAAATCTGTACGAACATAATGTCCATGATGCGTTTGTTAGCTATCGTGTAACTTCTCGATGACTTTATTTGGTTGAGGTCATATTCACACAATATTTGTTCTGTATTTTATATTTATTAGATTTATTTAGTATAGACGTTTGTTCATAGATATAAAAAATCTATTAAACTTAGAGAGCGGTTGAAACCGCGAAGCGTCTAACTATGCTTCGCGGTTTCAACCCTACTATTATAAACGCGAAAGTTTGTAAGTATGGATGTATAGATATTTGTTACTCTTTCACGCAAAAAGGACTGATCGGATCGGGGTGAAATTTAGTTCAGGGATAGACTATAACCTGAAATAACACAGTCTATTTATCCCTGGAATACGTTACCATAGGAAGCGGAAACGGGAACCGAATTCCACGCGGGCAAAGCCGCAACAGCTAGTATGATTAAAGTAGTCTTTAAAATCACTCGTAAGCACTTACTTATTACTTACTAAAGGTTTCAACTGTGTATTTTTTGTTACAATACAGCATTATAAAGTGAAATGCTGATTCACGACTCACTTATGAACCACAGAATATTTTTGAGTTGCATGGAAAGAAATGGAATTCACGCTGTAAAAATGAGAGTTATGCGAAGTATAACTCGAGCGTCATTGATGGGCCAAGTGAAGAACAGCGTGATATGAGAACGTTGTATGATAGAAGTTATAAATAATAATCAAATTGTTTATTGTCTCAGAAAAGATGTAGTGACCAAAATACAAAAGGGATGCTCTCTCGTAGAACCTTCGGATACGTAGAAAGTATGGACGCAAGAACATTAATGAGGCGAGGATGAATAGGTGACTTAGGCATACATACCTATTTCTATCAGATTAAGGACGTTTTAAGGAACGGGCTAGGTCAGCAATACCCGCAACCAACATGTATGAAAACAGTATAGAAGAAACGAAAGGTGTGTACCAGAATGTTGGAAAAAAGCGGGACATGTCTGGAAAGGTTGTGGTAAGACTTTTCTGTTGAAACCGATGCCAAACCCGAAACGACGTTATATATGTGAAAGCTTAAAACTTCAATATTAATCGAGACGTCTATGATATCAAGTTATATGTCCCTAAACGGGCAGACTGTTTAGGATCTCGTCAGTGAATTCATCGCTTGGACCTATTTGGCTTGGCACCGACTTCAACAGAAAAGTCTTACGCCCATTTCTGTCTTTTGCATTAAATCTGTATTTCAGTTATTTTTCACAAGTGGTCGGTTGTATACTACTACCCCTTTGGGGATACAGGCGTGAAGATAAGTTATGTCTATCCTGTAATAATAAAAACCTTTTTAGCACTGCAACTAGAAGGCCATACGGTGAGGGATAGTTGAATAAAATATATTTTTTTCTTAAACAATGTTTTATTCAAAATGTAGTTGTACTAAAACGAAAATAATAATTGTATGCAAGGGCTTTTCTGATTTCAAAAGCATTTATCGCGCAAGTAATTTCTCCGTTTTCTATTTGCGCTACAATCTTTTGAAATCAGCACAATCTATTGCATACCATTATTATTTTCGTTTTAGTGCAACTACATTTTTGAATGGAAGCTTGGTTATAAAAACTTTTTATTAATTAATTCACCTTTTTAGTTTTATTAATGTCATGTAACAGACATGGCTAAGTTCAAGAAAATTAAATACCTAGCAAACTGCGTTGTTGCTATTGAGCGCTTCAAAAGTGGCAATAATAACTGCGCTCAATGTTATCGATGCCAGAATTTTGGGCATGCCTCCCGAAATTGCAATAAACCTGCAAGATGCGTCAAATGCTCTTTGGCCTGACAAAAGCTTTGCCAAAGCTGCACTATGTTGCAACTGTGAGCAAGACCATCTAGCCAATTCTACTCAGTGCAAAGAGCGGTTAAAGTACTTGGAAAGCATCAGAACTAAATGCAAATCAATTCGGATTATCATCAAGAACGCAAAAACTCGTTCAAAGTCGTCCACTACGACTATTACGGATCGTCCATTTGCTCAGGTGGTCAGCTCGTAGCAAATTCCAGACTTCATTTCAAAACCTACTGAACACCTACAGCCGGTTCTTCAGACTAAAGTGTAAAAGGTATTGTTTAATGAGGTCTCTGTTAACACCCCTCGAGATGCAGTGACGAGTGACATGCTGCTAATTCTCTCTATAGTCAAGACCCTCGAGCAGGATTTTATGAAGTGTGAAACTTTGTAAACAATTTACAAACATTACAAATAAAATGGTCCGTCCGCGTCCCGAACGTAGGTAAACTAACCCTGCGAACATGTTTTGTGTCAATAATTGTAATCGTTATCAAAAGATGTTGTGGAGTTTTAGAAAAACGGATTACACGTACGAAATAATTGTAATGATTTTCTATTCGCCTACATGTCAATATTTTACTACCAAACTGTTTTACAGTGAAACGTTCATAGTAAAAGTTGTTCCTAGTTATCTCTACTTTTATTTGAAACTACTTTCATTAATGGCCGCTGACAGCCCAGAAGTGTTCATTCGCCTTTTATATTTCTGATGATGAAAATATTTGGTGACAGATTAATTAATTAAATAAGTTGATGACTAATATAAACTTTGGTGACAAAAAATATAATTCGCATTCTTAAATAGGTAAATATCTATACGAATATTATAAAGAGAGAGGCCGAATGTTGTGAGCACAGAGTCAGGGTGTTAATCAGTTAGATGGGTGCGAGGGATATGCTCTATGGGCAACCTTACACCCCGGCGTCTGCAGACCCGAGACGGCGTGCGGTTTTAGTCGGTTCAAGCCCGACATAACCGCCCCCGCTGGCCGGCGGGGGGGGGGGGGGGTATCCGAAGGGATTTCCGCACGAAAAAAAAAAAAGGTACTAGTAGTAATCCAAACAGGCAGAGAGTAGAGAGTCATAATCACGACCCACTTCATATTTTTACTGTGTGGGTGAATTAACTTTGGTACTAAAAAGAAACATTTCGTGACTTAGGGATCGAGGCCTTAAAAGGGGCATCAGGGGGTACTGCAGATCTCCTGCGAGGCGCGAATCAACTTGCCGGAACTCCAAATGTAAACAATAATAATATATAGAATATAGTGTTTATATATTTATATGTTGTTTGTGTATGTACGAGAATAATTCTGTAGCAAATAATTCTCATTGAAACTTTTTATCTAGAATCTAATCTAGAACTAGAATCTTCTAGAGTTAATATTTAGTATTAGGGCATCAGTTATATTCCTCTGGATTGTTATGTTAACAATACATATTTTTTACAAAAATACAACAGAACATACCTAGAACACTACATAAGTTCTTAATTGTAGTATGAATTGAATCCACCACACCTACTTGTAAGCTTGGAGAATAAAAACTTGATATGACATCATTCTATCATTGGTATATTAACTAGTAAAGTAAACAAAATATTGTTGTAGCTATTGATAAACGCAAATGTCACTTAATATTGTGACTCCAGTTAGTATATAAAATTAACACCACTTCGTATGTTTAACAATTTTCATAATTAGAATCACGTGGACTTCCAAATGACTTGTGAATTATAGATATTCACTGTATCTACACATTCTCATAATTACCTATTTTAATTACAGGAATGATTAACCCTAGTGAATAAATCTGCGTAACATTGACGCATACACCTTCAAAAAATTGTGCTATCGTTCTAAATATCGCGAATACGTCGCTGTGCGTTTCAGATTTCTCATTCGTTGTGTCAATTTGTCGTTAGGTTCACCTATTACTGTAATACGTATTACCAATGTTGAAATATTACAACTCCGTGAGTCAAAATGACGCATGATCATCTTTTACGTGAGTAGGCAGACGAATATATGACTATAGCTTTTTTTATGGGATTATAAATATTGTATGCATTTACGCTTATACTGTATTAAATATAGCTGCAATGACAGTACCAGAGGTAATAAGACTAAGTCGGAAAAATTTCATGAAAACCTTAACATGGCTATAATATTGCCATTTATTAAGAGTAATAATAATAATAATTATTATCAAGGGCCTTACCATGATGACTTATAAAAAGTTCAGTTTCGGAGCAATATAATACAAGTTTGTAAAACTGATTTGTAATGATCCGTACTACTTTTGTTGAAATCTGGATATAGTCACGCCACTTTCCCATTTGGGTAGGCAGAGACAACATCTTACCACTTCCTACAATCTTGGCATACACATTTTGCTTCTTCCACTTTCATAATTGTTTTCATACATGCACTTCGGTTACGGGTACTTCTGACCTGGCCTTTTTTCAAAACGTCCTCGATCTGATTGGCATACGTACGCCTAGGTCGACCTTTACCAGGTTGCCCAGTAGACCTCGCCTCAAAAATCTGTTTCGTTAATCTCCTTTCATCTATCCTCGCTACATGGCCGAACCATCTAAGCCTCTAAGTCTCTATCTTGGTCACTACATCTTCTGCCATACCACAACGTCCCTTATCACGCTGTACCTCACTCGGTTCATCAGGGTCACTCCAGCTATACTTCTCAGACTTCTCATTTCAACAGCATTCAGCTAAAATAACATCAAATAAACCGCGATAGAATCCGTTAAAAATAGTTTTATTTCAATGTGTAACATTCGCGTAAACTTCCGACAATATCAAGCATTCAGCTTACTATCATGTTCCTTCGGCCACACCCAAGTGTGGGGACGAGCACTCATAAAATTATGCAGGGCTCCATTCACTTGATTTCCAGCTAACACTCTTCGCTCAATATCACAGTCATACTTTACATCCCTCGTAAACTTTGAACTCAAGTATACTTACTTTCACTTGCTCTACGGTTTCTCCTTCAATCAGAATTCTACAATTTGTCATGTTTTCTTCGCTTTCAAAAAACATCACTTTCGTCTAACTTACATTTACTTTCATTACTTTATTTGTTAAGGCCCCATGCATAATATTAACCATCGCCTGCAACTCCTGTTCCGATGATGCCAATATTACTTGATCATCAGCGTACAGGAGGCATTTGACGGTGAAGTCAATCAATCTGAATCCATTCGCACTCTCTTTCAGTTCTTTCAAGCAATCGTCTATAAATAAGTTAAACAAACACATCATCCCTGCCTAACACCTTTTTCGGTGTTAAACCAGCCTGTGCCAGCTCCGTTTATTCTGACACAAGCACTGAAACCCTCAAAGAGAGATCTCAGTGCTCGTATCAATGCCACCGTTCACCCCATTCATAGACAATGTTGACCACAATTCATTCCTCACCACTCTATCATAGGCCTTTTCCAAATCTACGAAAGCGCAATAGACTTTTGGTTGTGAGCCAAAAATTTCTCGGCTTACACTTCGTAGAGAAAAGACTAATCAATGCATCCCCTTCCTTTCCTAAATCCCGCAACTTTTCATCAGTTTCATTATTTTCATCAACTTCATTTCATCACTATTTTCATCAAGATTTTTGCATACAGTTTGCCGACGATTTGAAACTGAACGACTTAATATGAAGTCATGGTATGAATACAAAACTATTCAGTTTAGTTTTGCAATTGAATTATCATGATTAGCCCCCAGAAGATTGAATTCAAAGAGCCGATAATGAACAAAACGTACTTATTGTTGTACACTAGCTGATACCCTCAGCACCGCCCGCGGGGATGTCGCTTATCGCGACTTTTGGTCATATCTTCGCTTTTACTTAACGCAATCAAACAGATTTCAAGTCGTACCAAGACCTTTCTAATAAAATAAACCACATCATAATCCATCCAGTACATCATTCATCGCGAACAGACAAAGTTTAAAAAAATATTTTTGGCTGTTTGCAGTCCGTACTGTTCTACATGATATTGTCGGAAGTTTACGCGTTCGGAAGCTTCAATTAACACATACTACAAGCCGCCAACGAAGATATGTCAATTTTTACCATCTGTCAAGTGCCAATTGCCGCTACAAGATGCAGGGGTCTATAAAATAGATTGTGACTGTGGGCTCTCTTATATTGGTCAAACCAAGCGAAGCATTGGCACTCGCGTCAAAGAACACATAGCTGACATAAAACACCAACGCTCAAAAAAGTCTGCTGTATGTGAACACGTGCAACAGGGGACCAAACATTACTTAAGGTTTGATAAACCACAGATACTCGCCAAAGAAAGTCGATTCCTACCTAGGATGCTCCGCGAAGCTATTGAAATTAAAAAACATCCTAATTTTAATAGAGAAGATGGTTGGAATGTACCACCAGCTTGGGACCCAGTCATTCACTTAATTAATTCCAAGAAAAAACAAAATACAACAAGACTTCATGACACTGTGAGCTCATTCTGCGTAAATAGTAACACCAACAATTCAACATAGTTCGGGTACTTTGAGATAACTTTCACTTCAAACTTCAAGACAACAACCATCTTTAGTCTCCCCGTGACCATGGCTGCTGAAAAGCAACCGAAACGTCGGGTTCAATGTAAAATGTAAAATAACATCAAATAAACCGCGATAGAATCCGTTAAAAATAGTTTTAATTCAATGTGTAACATTCGCGTAAACTTCCGACAATATCAAATATTTTTGGGTTCAGAATCGGTAATTTTATATAACCAAAGTATATTATTTTATATATCCCAGATGTACAGACACAACAAATTAACAATTCTTCCAAATTAAGCCAAACGCATTAAGAAAAAGCGCAAATAGTTTTAGTCGTGAGCATACCATTCAAATCTATACCGAGTGTTACGGAAATGCTCTTATTAACGTTAAAAAACGTTTAATAACGTGCTTTTATTGGCAACGCATAGCATTAAGCAGATCGAAAAGAAATCACTCATTCTTTTTCATCTTCAGTACTATCACCGGTCTTCCTTTTTGGGGACCGTTTCCCTAACACCCGGTATAACTATGTTGTTATAATATATTTTTATTCTTGTGTATGAAGTAATTTGGTCTAAATAATTGATTATTAGGAAAAAAACACTTATAATGGCTCTTATGAAACGTGATTCCTAAGTTTTGTTGATAACTGAGAAGTTTGAATGTTTTTTTTTTAGATAAAATAAATATAGCTTTATTTAAAATTCTTATATTTTTTAATTTAATTTGTGTGTAAAATATTACCTTGATTAGTTTATTCCAAATTATCAAGTAAAAGTTTCGACTAAGAATAAGATCGCGCATGCGTGTAAATTTTTGAAGTAGGGTGGAGGACCTGAATACCAGTAGATTTTTAATCTTTAACAAATCGTATTTGTTTGTTTCCAAGAAGTATAACAATAACTCAGTTTTTGTTGAAAAAGTAATTTATTCGAGAACTTTATGCGACCATCACTTGTAATCAATAACTTTGATACCAAAAAATGATAATCAAAATTAGACCCTTTAGGCAGCCACCCTGTGTCTAATGCCAGCCAGCATTGTGTTTCTAGTAGCAGCCTAGCCTACGGTCATGTCTTTAAACCAATTGACGACCTCTGTGACGTAGTGGTAGTGCGTTGGACTGCTCAGTTAGAGAACGCGGGTTCGATTCCCGCTCATTGTTCCCAAAGTTTGCATTCTTCTGAGTGTTTTTATGTATAATATGTATTTATTTACAAAAAAAGGTATTTAAGTATGTTAATCCGCATTCTAGAACCCATATGACAAGCTCTGCTTAGTTTGGGTCTATATGTCGTTGTGTATTGTGTCTATGTGTCTTAGATTATTTATTATTATTATTATTCTTTATCGAGCTATATCACGCCTCATCCTAGACTAAGGGAAAGGCGGCGAGATGACCCTAGCGAGGCAAGTAGCAGTCGGCTAGAGCTTTAGGACGATTGATAGAGGGACCGCCGGACTATTCGGGCATTGTCAAGCAAGACCGCTCTCTGCATAGTAGCCGCCCCTGACTTCCCACTAATCCCGAGCCTCCCTAGACTGACGGACTGAGAGAATCCTTGGGATCAAACCATTGGCTGAAATAACAACCGGGACTATTTCTGTGGACTACACCCCTCACATGTCGGTAACCTCGTGCGCCAGGTCCAGATAATTGGTTTTCTTATCTGCTTCGGCGCGGACGAGGTTCTCGTCATAGGGAATAGTGATGTCCACAAGAAATACCCGTGACTCTGCCCGGTCCATCGACTCGATATTAGGCTTTGCCCGGTCCATCGACACAATATTAGGCTTATTTGCTAGAATGATCCTATCCGTGATGATGGACCGGTCCCAGTAGAGCTTGGCGCGGTCATTTTGAGTACGGCTTCCGACACTTACTTATAGTAAGGCAGCCTTTGCGCAATGAGGCCGTTTTTAAGGGCAAGTTATTGGTGTAGTATTCTGGCTGCCTGGTTGTGCCTGTGCAGATACTCAGTGTTAGCAAGCATGGAACAACCGGAGGTTACATGTCTGAGTGACTCGCCAGGACGGTGGCATAAACGACACACGTCCGTGGTTCCATCCCTCAGTATGTACCTCCTGTATTATCGCACAGACAAAACCCTCGGTTTCCCCAAAGAAGTCACCAAAGCGCAGCCAGTGCACGGAGGCCTCTCGGTCGACGTGAGGCTCATGTAAAGCCTTAAAGAAACGTCCATGCAGCTCTTTGCCTTTCCATACGGCCTCATGCTCAGAGGTACCAAGTACTGCTGGTGCACGCCACTCTGTGTTAGCCAGGGCTAGCGGGGTCAGTTCTTTATCGTATTTAATGAGCTCTTGCCAGGAGTCAGGATTCCGTCCTGGACACAGCACGGTCAGCACATTGATCAAGGTTACTGACGACATCAGGCTAGGCATGGAGAAGGGAAATCTTACGGTACTCTCCTTAGTCGATATCAGCAATGCATTTAATACTGTAGATTTTCATATCCTTTTTGGCATACTGCGCTCTATTAACATATCTCCAACAGTGATTGATTGGTTTCATAGTTACCTGTTTGGGCGCCGACAGCGTGTGCGCGTTGAAGATTCCTTTTTCACCTGGCATAATACATCTGTCGATGTGCCACGGTGCTTTTCACAATTTTTATAAATTCTATCTCTAAGTCATTACATTCTTCCTACTACCTTTCTGCAGACGATCTTCAAATATATACACAGGCTCCTTTACAAAAATTGTCGACAGCCTTTAATGCTATTAACACCGACTTGACGAGGATATGTACTTGGAACAATCGGTATGGGTTGGAAGTGAACCCCTCTAATACAGAGGTCATAGTTGCCAGTTAATTGGTCACAGTTGCCAGATATCGTTTTTAATGGTATTCCACTGGAAATATGCCAAAGTGTGAAAAACTTAGGGATATTCATTTACAGCACACTATCTTGGGGTCCTCAAATCCGTGAAGTTAGTCGCAAATTGTTTGCATCAGCGGGGTCCATGCGCAGACTACGTAACTTTCTACCAACGACCACTAAAATGGCGCTTGCAGAATCTCTTCTTCTTCCTCTTCTTGACTATGCCGATGACAGCTATCTCGACGTCACCGAGGACCAACTCGATAAGCTTGAGCGCCTTCAATAAGTTAGGTATTCGTGTAAGGAAACACAAGCGTCGGTTCATAACTGATATATTGAGTAAAACGTAGGTACATGGATAACAATATATTATAATGACGAATACCCCACACCTCCTTATCTAAATTAATACCTAAGTTTACAATATTAAATATTCTTAACTGTAATATAATTATGTATAACTAAAAAAACACAATTTCATGGATTTACTACTACTACTAGGTATGATATAGGTACTATAAAGTATATATCTAATACACAGTACTTAGCGACGACGAGGTCGCAGATTATAGGTATGTTTTACTGGTTGTAGAACGTCCGTCTGTGGAGGAGGCGAGGGCGGCGAAGGCGCGCTTTTCTCCCCTGCCACACTCGCATCCTGCTCAGTCACCGTTCCCTCACACGGTGCTTCTGCTTCCCAACCAGTCTCATTTGTATCATTTACATCATTTTCGTAATCGTGGGTCGCTGAGTTGCGAGTTAGCGAATAGCGATTGTGCTTCGGAATGAGTATTTGGTCTGTATGCCGTCGAGCCGTACCGGTCGGTAAACTTACTGCGAAAGAAGCGGGCCCAACCTGTTCGCTAACTCGTCCCTCGACCCACTTATTCCTATTTTTCGTGTAGTCCCTAACGAAAACTCGATCGCCGATGGCGACATGACGCTGCGTGCCGCCGGCACGCTCCACCTGTTTAGTTTGGTTAGCTCGCACGCGCTCCCCAACGTCCACTCGCAACAAATCTAACCGACCACGCAGCTTCCTCCCGATAAGAGCTACTGCTGGAGCTACCCCTGTGGTCGCATGCTCACAGTTTCTATAGTGAAACAACATGGTATTGATGGCTTGTCTCACGTCCGACCCCTCATAATACGCTTTTTTAATGCAGTTTTTAACAGTTTTCACTGCATTTTCAGCCGCGCCATTACCCTTTGGCCTGTAAGGACTCGCGAGGTTATGAACTATACCGTTCCTTGTTAGATATAGTTGTAATTCACTCGATGTAAAGGGCGGCCCGTTATCGCTTACGATTTGTGAGGGCAGCCCGAACCGTGCAAATAATTCTCTAAATATATTTATAACTGACGAGGCTGTCGTAATATTTAATAAGGCTACTTCGATCCACTTACTATATGCGTCAATGACCACTAAGTAATGTTTACCTTTATACTCGGCGAAGTCCGCGTGCAACCGTTGCCACGGACGCGCCGGGAAGCGCCAGGGCGTGAGGGGCGCGTGCGGGGGCGCGTCGCGCTGCTGGCGACACGCGTCACACGATCGACACAGTGCTTCTATATCCGCGTCTATCCCGGGCCAGTAGACATAGCTGCGTGCAATGCTTTTCATTTTAACTATCCCTAAGTGTCCTTCGTGTATTATCGCTAATACCGTTTTACGGTGAACTGATGGAATAACAATACGATAATTGTAAACAATGCACCCATTTTCTACAAAAAGATCATTTTTTCTATTAAAATAACATTTTTCTCGGGTATCGCTCACGCTATTAGGCCAACCGAATGTAATATAATTATAAATATTACGCAGTATCGGATCCCTTGCTGTAGATTTTGCAACATCTTTATGATTTACGGGAAATTCATTCTCTATGTAAAATAGATAAGAAATACAGTCGTCATCGTCATGACTAGTAGTACACGGCAGCGGGAGACGAGACAAACAGTCTGCCGGGCCGTTAGCCCCTGAGTTGTTACAGTCTGTGGTATTCCCATCTTCTCCCCGAATATGTATGATAAGGGTTTGTGATCGGTACGGATTATAAATTTCCTACCGTAAAGGTATTGATGGTTTTTAATCACACCAAAATAAATAGCTAACGCTTCTTTGTCCAACTGACTGTACGATAGCTCCGCTGCCGATAAAGTTCGTGAGGAATAACAAATAGGTCTCTCAGAGCCGTCTTTAAACTTATGCGCCAACACTGCGCCTATGCCGTATGCACTGCTGTCCACGCTCAGGACCAACACTGCGCTTGGGTCATAATGAGCCAGCACCCTATCGGTACTCAACAACTGCTTTATTTCTGTGAACGCTTTGTCACAGTTATGATCCCAACACCACGGTATTTCTTTCTTTAATAACTTATAAAATGGGTGTAAAACAGTACTCAACTGAGGAATAAACCTACCATAATAGTTAATAAGGCCTAGAAACGCTTTCAACTGTGTCACGTCTCCCGGCTGAGGTGCATTCACTATTGCTTTTACTTTCTTTTTATCTGGGTGTAAGCCTTCTTTGTCGATAACGTGTCCTAAATAGCATACTTTATCTTTAAAGAATTCACATTTTTCCAATTTAATCCTTAGTCCTACTCTTTGTAATCTAGAAAAAACCTCTTTCAAATTACACAAATTATCTTTATATGAGAGCCCCCCTACGCAGATATCATCAATGAAAGTAACCGTCATTGGCACACCTCTCATTACCTCTTCCATCAACTTTTGGAACTTTTCCGGAATGCAAGACAATCCATAAGGCGTACGTAGGTACTTATAGGTACCAACGTGTGTACTTATGGCAGTACACGCTTGAGAATCTTCATTTAATAAAATCTGCTCATAAGCATGTGCCAAATCGATTTTTGAAAACACCCTAGCTCCACTGAGCGCGGCGTACAGTTCCTCAATACGCGGTAAAGGATACGGTTCGCGAATAAGCTTAGTATTGATTGTAACCTTATAATCCCCACATATACGGATGTCGCCATTCTTTTTAATTACAGGTACAATCGGCGTGCCATAATCCGAATTCTCGATTTTTACAATTGTCCCCTCTTTAACTAATCTGTGTAACTCCAATTCCACCGGTGTCTTTAGCGCTAAAGGTAAATTACGTGCTTTAAAAAATATAGGCTTATCATCTCGTAATCTAAGTGAAAACTGTTTAGTGCAAGTTCCTAGCCCCGGTGCAAACACCTTCGAAAACTCGTGACTCAGCTTTTGGATAATATGCTCTGATTCATTAGAAGACTGAATATTGTTAAGTTCAATATTGATATTATTAAGTTGTAAACAACGTAACCACGCGCGGCCCAACAGTGGCGGGCCACCGCCGGGGATCACATACAGCGGGAGTGCCGGCGCCGCCCGCACCTCGCCGCCCGCGTCCGCGCACCGCACAGACACCAAAATAAATCCTAGCGGTTCTATGGTGCCTCCCGTGTATGAACGTAGCTTCAGCTTAGTACCCGAGATCTTATTCTTATGAAAATGTTTACGATAGAAATCGTCGTTAATAACAGAAATTTTACTACCGGTGTCTACTTCAAACATGACTGGCACCGTATCTATTAACATTTTTATAACATACGGTTTATCGCCTGAACCGCTAACACGAATTTTAAAAAAATCTGTATACTCGGAATCACTACTGTCTATAATATTATATAACTGTTTTTTTTCCACAAGTCCCTTACCATCTGCTGCACTGCGCCGCTTACGCTCACCTTCATCTTTACACATCACCTTGAGATGGCCTTTTGCTCCACACTGATCGCAAGAGTAGTTTCTATACCGACACCTGTCCGGTGCGTGCGGCCGGCCGCACCGCCAGCACGGGCGCGCGCCGCCGCCGCCTCCGCCGCTGCGGGCCGGACGCGCGCCGCTGCCCAGCCGGTGCACCGCCGCCAGCTCAGCGCCCGCCGCGCTCGAGCCCTGAGTGGCAGCGCTGCTCGTTTCCGCGTGCCTTTCCGCCGCCTCCAACGCCAGCGCCAGCTCCACCGCTCGCTTGTAGTCCAAATCCGTCTCCGCAAAAAGTCGACTTCGCATTTCGTCGCTCCCGAGACCCGACACGAATTGATCTCTCAAGTTCTCTTCTAATCTATCTCCGAAATTACATGTACTCGCCAGATGTTTGAGTGCCTGTAAGTATGTACTTAGGTCTTCACCGTTGTTCTGCCGTCGTTGACGATATATGTGCCTCTCAGCGATATCGGAACGCCTGGGTTCGAGGTGTTTTTTAACGATGTCAATCAGCTCACTAAACGATTTTTCTTCCGGCTTTTTAGGTGCACAAAGATCACACATAAGATCGTACGTCGCCTCACCTACCACAGTTATTAGCGTAGCCACGTGTAACGTGTCTTTTATTTCGTTCAACGCGATAAATTGTTTCACTCGATTCACGTAAATCGTCCACTTCCGCGAAGACAAATCAAAACTTTCGATTTTCCCGAAAGGCATCGTGACAACGCACTACTTACTGATCCGCGAAAACTCAAGAAAACCGCACAATATTAATTTTCTCGTCGCCAGTTAGGTATTCGTGTAAGGAAACACAAGCGTCGGTTCATAACTGATATATTGAGTAAAACGTAGGTACATGGATAACAATATATTATAATGACGAATACCCCACACAATACTTTTGCATTAAATTTATATTTGGTCTTCGCAAATATGATCACGTATCAGAGTTTCGCAAATTGCTCAAGTGGCTCCCAATTCGACTTCGACGGAATGCTCATATTCTTTCGATGCTTTATAGTATTATCTTTAATCCCAATACTCCCATTTATTTAAAAGAACGTTTCGTGTTCCTCAATGACACACATTTAAGATCCTTGAGGTCGTCAGAATCATTGGTATTGGCAGTACCTAGGCATTCTACGATTTTAAATGATAAATCGTTTACGGTACAAGCAGTACGGTAATGGAATGCACTGCCATTATCGATTAGACAGGCACAATCATTGGCCATCTTCAAAAGGATGGTGAAAGAACACTACCTGGGCCCATAGCCTTGTTCGCGTTATGTGCTGTCTTTCGTGCGAGGTATTAAAATATTATATGTAGGTTTAGTATGTATGTATGTAAATTTAATACGTATATATGAATTATTTATATTATGTGCTATTATATGTGTCGTATTTATGTATTATTGTATGCTTATTTGTAGGTATATGTACATACTACATTGCCATACGAGTTTGTAATCCAATCTATTATATTATATGACTACGTTAGTTCTCTTTTCTTTCCTGTTACACCAATAACTACCCAATGTACGATTTAGCTCATTTAGGATTCATGTCCATCCAAAGGTTGCCTGTAAGATATTGCTTTTAGCGATAAGGCCGCCATTTGTACATATGTTAATTAAATTTACGATATATGCTTATTCTGATTCGTGTAAAATAAAAATTATATCTATCTATCTTCCATCTATCTCTGTATTCATCTCACTGTGCGTCTTCGAGAGGATATATTCCCTGAGACTGCATACCTCGCGATTGTGCATAGCCTTGGCGCTGGGAATGCCCCGGCCTCCGCACTTTTACGGGATGTAACATAACATAACATAAACTCACGCCTATGTCCCCGAAGGGGTAGGCAGAGGTGCTAGCACCCACATTTCGCCAGTTTATGTTTAGGTCCCCATGTAATAGGTGGCGAGCCTATTGCCATTAACCGGGCACTTATAAACCTGCGATAAATACACACATAACTTCGAAAAGCATCGAAAAGTCATCCTGTCACCCTGGAAGATACCCCGCTTCATCTTTATCCGGTCCTCCGCATCCGACACCGCATTCGCACCCCAGAAAGACGAAGCATTGTGCTCCATTCCTCCATTGAACCATACAGGCACCGAGGAAGTCTCGAACTGTATGATAAATTTTATACAACTCGAAGACCCTTTTCAGCCATGTATCTTTCTTGTAGTCTATCCAGGCAGCGGAGAAATTACGATTGTATGCAACATTTTGATGTATGTATTTTAAAGATCTTTTGAAAATAAATAATTATGTTGTTCTAAGTTAATGTGCTTTTTGTTTTCGCATAGCCCACTCAAAGGTTTTGAAGTTGACACTCAATGCTCAAACAAAATGCCGTCTGACAATTCTATTCTTGGTTGAAACGAATAATTTCTAATAATTAAGTATACAGTTCAGTGTAGAATATTCATACGAATATTGAATATTGAAACGAATAATTCAAGTAGAAGTATGTTTTATTATAATAATAATATTCAATATGTAAATTATTAAATATAATTAGTAACCAGCTGTTGCCAGCGATTCCACCCGCGTGGAATTCTGATCCCATTCCCGCAACCCATGGGATCCTATTCCCATGATAAAAAATAGCCTATGTGTCATTCTGGACTATAATCTATCACTATAGCAACCAACGGCTGAACGGATTTGTTCAGCCGTTTTTCCGTGAAAGAGTAACAAACATCCATACTAACAAACTTTCGCGTTTATAATATTAGTAGGATAAATTGTAATATTTATATTCTTGAGACAACTTTGGCATTTATAATATTAGTATGGATTTTACAGAGTAAGGATTAGTGAAAACACGTAGTAATGTGAGGTATACGTGAAATGTAAGTAAAATGTGTATTTACAATAATTTAGTCGAATCATCATCAACCTATTCTAGTCCACTGCTGGACATAGGTCTCCCCTAATGAGCGGGCATCCAGCATCTGCCCGCAATCTTTCGCAGATCGTCATCCCACCTGGCCGGAGGGCGTCCTACACTACGTTTGCCGAGTCGCGGTCTCCACTCAAGAACACGTTTACCCCAGCGGTTGTCGGTGTCGGCTGCCACTTCAGCTTGCTTATTCTTTGAGCTATGTCGATAACCTTGGTTCTCTGTCGGATGTATTCGTTACGAATCCTATCCTTCAGAGAAACTCCGAGCATAGCTCTTTCCATAGCTCGCTGAGCGACTTTGAACTGGTGGACCAGCCCTACCGTGAGTGTCCACGTCTCAGCTCCGTAGGTCATTACGGGTAGGACGCACTGATTGAAAACTTTCGTTTTCTAACACTGCGGTATGGATGACGAGAAGACCCGACGTAGTTTCCCAAACGCTGCCCAGCCTAGCTGGATCCTCCTCTTGGCCTCCTTCTCAAAATTGTGCTTACCCAACTGCACGACCTGCCCGAGGTAAGTGTACTCAGAAACAATTTCAAGAAGGTGGCCATCAACGACGACCGGTCCTGGATCAATGTGGCCATTGATCAAGACTTTGGTTTTATCCAAATTCATGCCAAGACCGATACGTTGCGAGGCTGAAGCTAGGCCGTCCAGCATCTGGGTTAGCTCCTCTAACGACTCCGCCATTAAGACTATGTCATCAGCGAATCGCAGGTGTGAGATGTAGTCGCCGTTTATATTTATGCCCTTACCTTTCCAGTCCAGCGTCTTAAACATATCTTCCAATGCGCTCGTGAACAGTTTCGGGGATATGACATCCCCCTGTCTCACTCCTCTGCGCAATTGGATGGGTTTAGACTGCTGACCCTGTACTTGGACACTCATAGTGGCGGCTTCGTAAAGGCATCTCAGCACCTCGACATAACGATAGTCTACTTGACATCGCTGTAAGGATTCCAGAACAGCCCAAGTTTCGACGGAGTCAAATGCCTTTTCATAGTCCACAAAAGCGAGACACAGGGGCTGATTATACTCTTCGGACTTCTGTATAATCTGCCTCACTGTGTGATTGTGGTCTATGGTGCTATATCCTCCGCGGAACCCAGCCTGTTCCGGTGGCTGGAACTCGTCGAGTCTCCTGGCGAGACGATTCGTGACCACTCGTGAAAATAGCTTATAGACGTGGCTCAGGAGTGTGATGGGTCTGTAGTTTTTAAGGAGGGTCTTATCACCCTTCTTAAAAAAGAGAACAACCAAACTCCCGCTCCACGCCTTAGGAGTTCTCCCACTGTGGAGGACGGCATTAAAGAGCTTCTATAGCTCCTGTATGACAGGAGCTCCTCCTGCCTTCAGAAGCTCTGAAGTAATTCCGTCCTCACCGGGGGCTTTTCCATTTTTAAGCTGCTTCAGAGCTAACACGATCTCGTCTTGACTGATATCAGGCAGTTCGTCGGTTCAGGGTGGCTCTGGAATCATGGTCGTCTCGTCGAGGACGGGGAGCATGTGCAGTATACAGACGGCCATAGATATCCTCTATCTCGGCGGAGATCTCCGGCTTTGACAAGACGGTCCTCCCGTCATGCGTTATGAGCTTCGGCAGATGGCTCCTTCCAACCTGCTGAGTGAATACTTTGGACCCTCGGTTTCGCTCTATCGCCTCTTCAATGAGGCGTGTGTTGGAGCTCCGAAGGTCGCGCCGTCCCATCTTCGCAATTTCCTTGTTTAGGTGTGACCTGTCTGAAGAAGTCGCTTGGGTGGATTCCCGTCTTCTTGCCATCAGCCCCAGAGTCTCATCCGAGAGTTTGGACTTCCTGCCAGTACGCTGTTTTTTGCAGAACTTGATGCCCTCGTCTCTCAGCGTTTCGACCAGATTGTGTAGGGTCTCGTCAGCGTCATCAGTGGGTTCCAAGGCAACAAATCTTATTAAACCTGTTGATCACTGAGACATCTCTGAATATGTGCTTGCTATCCGTCATGATGAAGTCGATCTCATTTTTTGTCACAGCGTCGGGGCTTTGCCATGTCCACTTCCTTTGAGGCTGTTTCTTAAAGAAGGAATTCATTAAGAATAGTCCCTCTTTCTCAAGGAACTTGACAAGCATTTGCCTCCTGTGATTCCTAACTCCATAACCATGCGGGCCTATACGGGATTCGTACCCAGACTGGGTACCCACCTTGCCGTTAAAGTCCCCCATAACAACGCTGAAGTGAGCCTTAGTGGTGTTGTGCAAGGCTTTGGATATGTCTTCATACATATCCTCGACTTCATCATCCGAGTGTGCCGAGGTCGGTGCGTAGACCTGAATTACCTTCATGCTATACCGCTTGGATAGCCGAAGGATCGGGTACGCTACCCTGTTCGACACGCTGGAGATTTCTTGAACGTTGTTAAGTCTAGTTTAGTCGGATAAGCTGTAGTTATATGGCGTTCTGTACCTTTTTTTTTTATTGCCCTCCATCGTCCACGTTGCCCAGGGTGCACCAAACTTGGAGGTGATCCAACCAGTCGCACCCCTCGCTCCAGGTACCTCTCTGCCGTTATCAGAGGGGACACTGCGAATGGCCCAGGGTCAGTCGGAGTGCGAGGGATATGCTCTATGGGTAACCTTACACCCCGGCGTCTGTAGACCCGAGTCGGCGTGCGGTTTTAGTCGGTTCAAGCCCGACATAACCGCCCCCGCTGATCGGCGGGGGGGTATCCGAAGGGATTTCCGCACAATAAAAAAAAAGGTACCTGGAGCGACCACGCCCCTCAACGGGCCTTGCAGGCCCGCCATACCCCAACCCCCTCGTGCAATGGGGTCAGCCCTGAAAAGGGCCGGTTGGTCAGACTCTTGGCCGTTGACGTTGACGCCAGCTACTCCAGAGGAGCAATCAATGATGCGTCATCGCCCACGTTGCCCAGCGTGCACCAAACTTGGAGGTGATCCAACCAGTCGCACCCCGCTTTATACGATACCTACGAGATAAAATAGTGTGGTGGTGTATATACTTCTGGGGAAACCTGTATTGACATACATAGATGCATACATACATACATACATATAGCCATGCCTATTTCCCATTGGAGTTGGCAGAGTGGCAGAGAGAACAACATCTTTCCACTTGCTGCGAGTTGTTGTTCAACATAATTCGGGTAGTTTGAAATAACTTACACTTCAAACTATAAGACAACCGATCACTATCTTCAGTCTCCCCGTACAACCGATCACTATCTTCAGTCTCCCCGTGACCGTGGCTGCTGAAAACTAACCGAAACGTCGGATTCAATGTAAATAATAAAATAACACCAAATACATTGCGTTAAAATTAAAATAAATAAATATTCTACGACATTCTACATAGCGCATAGTTGAACTAGCTTTGTGTCATGCAAAGTAAGCATAGATATAAATAAAGATACTTATATACTTTTTTTTGTAAATACATACATATTATATATAGAAACACCCAGACCAATGCAAATAGACATATTCATGCATACAAATATTTGTACAGAGCGGGAATCCAACCCGCGCCCCTTGTCGTAGCAGTCGAATGCACTACCGCTACGCCACAGAGGCCGTTAAAATTTAATGTTTTCATTTTTAAGATTATTCGTTATTAAGCAATTTTTTTTTTCGTGCGGAAATCCCTACGGATTCCCCCCCACCGGCTAGCGGGGGTGGTTATGTCGGGCTTGAACCGACTAAAACCGCACGCCGTCTCGGGTCTTTAGATGCCGGTGTGTAAAGTTGCCCATAGACCATATATATATATATATACCGACTGACCCTGGGCCATCTCCGGTTTCGAGATGGCCCCCTCGGGTTTGGCCGCCTGAGTCGCCTGCGATGCGCGGCGAGCATGTTGCGGGCTCGGCGGGCCGGGAGAGTTCTTAATCTCTCCCGGGCGCGCTCCGCCATCTCCGGCACCTCCCACGCCGGGCAGTCCGCCAGCCTGTGCAGCCCTGAGTCATCGCTCACGTCGCAGTTATGGCACTCAGGCGTTGGCTTCATCCTGAGCCGATGCATGTGATCCACTAAGCTCCCCGTACCGGAGACCACCTGCGTCAGTCGGTACGAGAGGGCTCAGTGTCGCCTCTCTAGCCAATCCTCCATAATGAGTCTTACCGCCGCTATTGCGGCGTGTCCTCGTTATTAAGTACCTACTGGCTAGCTATTGCTCGCAACTTCGCTCGTGCGGAATTCTGTTCCCGTTCCCGCAAACCTTGGGCACCTAATGCAAAATAGCCTGTGTTATTCCAGGCGTAAAATGTGTCCCCCCCCCCCCTGTAACTTCTAAAATAAGAGAATGATAAAACTAAAAATAATATATGATGTTCATTATCATGTAAACTTCCAACGATATTTGGTTTGAACGAGATCAAGTAAGTAGTTTTTTTTTAATACGTCATAAATCGTAAACCGCAATTTACCTTTCATTCAATCAACTCAAATATAAAAATTAAATAAAACATTATTATGTTACTTGCTGCTACGGAACCCTTAATGGGCGAGTCCGACTCGCATTTGGCAGCTTTTAGGTAGATTTCGATGAAATCGATCTACCTATTAGTTTCTTGACTACTGTCGAATAAAAAAAAAAATTCTTTATAGGAGGTCTAGTTATGACCCCCTTTTTTTTTTTATCCTGCGGAAATCCCTTCGGATACGTGCGGTTATGTCGGGCTTGAACCGACTAAAACCGCACGCCGTCTCGGGTCTGCAGACGCCGGGGTGTAAGGTTGCCCATAGAGCATATCCCTCGCACCCCGACTGACCCTGGGCCATCTCCGGTTTCGAGATGGCCCCCTCGGGTTTGGGAACCACGGTGTCCCCGTCTTGCCCCGGTTTGGGGGAGGGGCGCTAGTCGCCCCACCGTCCCGGCCTGCTTCTGCTGGGGTGACAGGTGGCCTCACCCGCCACCCCCAGGCCTGCGCTCATGGAGGACGGAGGTCGTTAAGCGACCTCCGGCGCCTGAGTCGCCTGCGACGCGCGGCGAGCAAGTTGCGGGCTCGGCGGACCGGGAGAGTTCTAAGTCTCTCCCGGGCGCGCTCCGCCACCTCCTTCGCGAGCATTACATGCTCGCAGAAGGAGGTGGCGGCGGCCCACGCGCTCGCGCTCCGCACCATTGCCGCAATCATGCTGCCGAGCGAGAGGACTCCCACCCCGATGGCTGCCACGAGGTCACGCCTCGGCGCCTCCCACGCCGGGCAGTCCGCCAGCGTGTGCAGCCCTGAGTTCTCGCTCGCGTCGCAGTGATGACACTCAGGCGTTGGCTCCTTCCTGATCCGATGCAGGTGGTCCCCGAAGCACCCCTTCCCGGAGATCACCTGCGTCAGTCGGTACGAGAAGCTTCCGTGTCGCCTCTCCAGCCAATCCTCCATGATGGGCCTTACCGCCGCTATTGCAGCGTGCCCTGCGCTTGGTCGCCCAAGTCGTTCCTTCCACTCCCACCACGATGGCCTGAGTCCGAAATGACCACTGGTCAAAAAGTTTATATATATATATATATATATATGTATCTATATATATATATATATATATATATATATATGTATATATATATATATATATATATATATATATATATGTATGTATGGTTCCACTTCCCAAAATTTGCGGCACTCTCACGGTCGCATTTTTGCCCCGATCGCTTTCAAACTGCGGTCAAAAATTGCTTGGGTGTAAACTTAGTTTAAGTTCGTGAACGGGTGGAATCCGGCCTAAAGGGACGGTAGAGCCTCACTTTTTGTGAAATCAGTTTTTCCTCAAACTTTCACATTCCATGAAAGATATTCGAACCGTTCTAATTTTATCCCATAGTATACATGAATACCAACAACTTTTAATTATAAACCTATAAGATTAAAACTTTAACTAAAAGTGGAGGGGGGAAAATCCAAAATTTATCGGGAAAAAAATCATAACTTCTAACCGGTGAACATTCTTGGCGTCGGAAACATTTTTAATCGATAGGCCATTTTTAGGTCTAAAATAAATGTCTGAAAAGTATTTCGCTAAAAGTTACCGTTTTCGAGAAAAAAAAATTAAACATGTTAACTTCAAGAAATATTGTTTAAAGTCCGTAGTTCTCTATATAAAATAATATTAATTGCTTCACGAAATCTACCTGTGCGTTCCCCCTGCGGGAACGGATTTTTTTCTATTATAAAGTTGTTGGTCCGACTACAAATCTGCCGTATATGTGATAATTTGTTTGGTTAAGTAGTACCGGAGCGGAGATATAACAAAAAAAAACAATAACCAACCTCCGCGCGGGCGTAGCCGCGAGCATCAGCTAATTTATAATATTAGTACCTCGGCTATGACTAGGTAGGCAGTTTAAGAATAATTAAAATTATCAATTTTTCACACATGTATCGTAATGGACTATTATGTAGCGTGTCATTAATTATCACCATATTACACAGAAATTTGTTGTAATTTACGTCATTGCCATTCTAAAATCTTGAATGGCGAGTAAATATTATCTAATCGTCTTTTGCAATATTTACCTATATTGAAATATTCTCAATCGAATTAAGTAAAGGCGCAAAATGTAGCGAAAAATGTAGTAGCTCGTAGCAATCTCCGTGGCAATTTCGGTATACAAATAATCTGTGTTTCTTACTGATAATATGTACCTTTCTATAGGTAAAAGATAATTTTGTTGTATTTTTGGTTTCATCTTTTTTTAAATTAAATAAATACAAATCATTTATCATTATGTTAACAGGTGGTCACAGTACGTTCTTCGCACTGCTTAACACCTTCGTACATATCGTGATGTACTTCTACTACATGGTATCTGCAATGGGCCCTAAATACCAAAAATACATCTGGTGGAAGAAGTATCTCACAGCCTTCCAGATGGTAAGTATACCTTTATATTATTTATTGATTCATTTAGTTAAAGGACTAAATTTTAGGAATTCTAGTTACCAAATGTACTGTGTAAATGAAGCACATTGACTTTCCAAAAAGCTTGTTTGATGTCAGTAAACTGTACAAGTTAAAATTCCTTTGATTATTAGAAATATACCTATCCCTACAAGTATCACAATCTAACAATCACCACACCTTAATTTAGCCCCCAAAAGGCCCCTATTTTCTTTTAAATAGCACCTTGAGATATATTTGAATTTTAAATCATATTGACTTTATTTATTGAAGGATAGAAAATCAAATATCTATAGAGACTGAAAGAATCTTATATACTCAAATATTTTTCAGCTGGGGTTTTTTCCTGGTCATGTGGTTTCTTTTTCATAAAAGTTACAGGAGATCCTAATCCTTACTAATATATAAATGTGAAAGTAACTCTGTCTGTCTGTCTGTCTGTTACGCTTTCACGCCTAAACCACTGAACCGATTTTGCTGAAATTTGCTACAGGGGTAGATTAGACCTTGGGAAAGGACATAGGCTATGTTTTGTCGCGATAACCAACATCTACGCGGGCGGAGCCGCGGGCAAAAGCTAGTTTACTATAAAGTTTGCATTTTTTTAATTGGTATTTACTTTATTCATCAAATATATATACAAATTATATTTTTAAATATACATAAAAAAATAAAATATAGTACCTCCGTATAGTATTCTGGAATCGTATACAGGGACCAAGTTACCGGTGTTTAGGGCTCCAGAGAGAGGAATCGCCTCACAGTACATGCCGTGTCAAGGAGTATCGCCTTTTGCATCAAGCCCTTGACCCAACTGCTTATTATATTGTTTTAAACTAATAGGGGTTTGCCTTTAAAAAATGAATTACTATTTTATTATATTATATTTATTATTAATAATAAACCAATACTTTCAATCAGTCTGTTTGCCATACAACTGTATCTTTAGCGCCGTTACAACTAGCCACAATAGAATACATAACATGACAAATAATGTAAACTTTTCCTATTTTCCTCATATTGAGATGTACCACTGAACTGGTTGTGTACACATAACTAGTGCAGTGGATGATATATCTATTAATTATAAAGATATGCTTGTATTATTCAACTAGCGTACTCATACTTCTCCCTTAGGTTCAGTTCGTGCTCATCTTCAGCCACCAGCTGCAAGTGTTGTTCCGTCCATCGTGCCAGTACCCTCGCATCTTCGTCTACTGGATCGCGATGCACGGTTTCTTATTCCTCTTCTTGTTCAGCGATTTCTACAAGGCGAGGTACTCCAAGTCCAAGGGAAAAGCCCTGAGAAATGGACTTTGTATGGTAAGTAATGCCAACTAGAATTAGATATACAGGAAAATCAAATAAGTATAACATTCAATTTTATGACACGCTTCCGTATTGTAAAGGTTGTGGTTGGAAGGATTGTAGGTTAACTAGCTAAAACGATACAATATGTATCACTTTGTTATTCTTTTTAACCGACTTCCAAAAGGAGGAGGGCTCTCAATTCGTCGGAATCTTTTTATTTTATAAATCCTTTTTTGGTTTAAAGGGTATACTTTCCAGGTGGTCCCATTTAAATTTCTTAAAGATCTGATTATACATTTCGGAGGCAGACAACGGAACTCTTCAATAAATACCAGCAACTCAACCGGCATTGTGTATGCTTTTACATACATCACGCCTTTGTCCTCTAAATGGGTTCACAGTTCAGTATACATGTAATGTATACTGAACTGTGAACATAAATGTAATGTAACAATATTTTTACATCGTGTTTGCTTTAGCTCCTGGGTGGTCCCATATGAATTTCATTGGTAATTGGTAAGTTATATCCCTATCCCCCTGTAAGGTTCCCGTGGGTTGCGAGAAAGGGATCAGAATTCCGAACTAAATCGATTGGAAAAGTTAGCATACTAATTGCTTCAAAATTATATGACATTATAAATTAATTTTAAAATTGTATTTTTATATCTTGATATATTCCATAACATTAAGTATATTGTATTTATAATTTTGAACTCGGGATTTTGTCCCTTTTATATATGTTACCGGAAATGTATGTAATCCGTCATTGTATACAATGTCTAGGAAATGTATGTAATTCCTAAAATGGCACGGAAATGTATAAAATAAATTATATTAGACACATTTCCTAGGAAATATATACATTGCCTAAATAGCAATCGGAAATGTAAATATTTGAGATATCAATGGGTAGTTGTTCAAAATGGCTACCGAAGCACGCATCGCGCTTATGAAAGAGCGATTTTATAGTATTTTATCGTCATTAAGAACGTTAACAAACGCTAAGATGAAGCCGCGGGAGCGAGCGAAGCGAGCTCGTGGACACCGCACGCCTGACACGGATAGATATAGGTTAGAAGGGTTATTATTATAAGGGAACCCTTCATGTTAGGTCACTTGTTATAATCATTTTAACAACGTGTTTTATTACAGAAAGTATTATTTTTATACATTTCCTAATACGATATTGGAATTATATACAATTCCTAGGAATTGTGCACATTTCCTAGGACATTTATGTATTAAATAGTTTTTGAAACAATATTTTATACATTTCCTAAATGGCTTCGGAATTATATAAATTTCCTAGGATTTGTATACAATTCCAAGATTTCATACATTTCCGGTAACATATATACACTTAATACGATAGCCAAGAAAAATTTTCGACACCTCATATTTTTAAATCTAACAGCCGGTATCTTGATGTTATTCGTATAATACGTGCCTATTGCACCCAGAGCATAATAATGAATTGATTGACACCTCATTAATTACGATCAGCTCAATGTCTTAGGAGCTGCAGTGGAATATACATGAATACCTTACATAGACAGCCAATGCTCAGGAGGCGCGATTGTGCACGCCGTAGTTTGGAAAAAGGTAGTCTAGCTAATCCGAGGGGATTTCCGCACGAAAAAAAAAGGTAGCCTAGTTAAAGACAGTTTTGTAACAGGAGAATCGGCTCCAATATAGGTTACAGCCTTTGAAATGTATTCCAAATAAGAAATGTATTGTAAAAATGTATTTCAAATATTTCAATTACTTCATGCACAAAATGAAAGAGTCAGAATCTAAATTAAATGAATAGTGCAAAAAAATCCTTAAATATACCTTAGTGTCAGGTAATGCGCGCGAAAGAGACGGCGGAGAGGGAGCGGGAGAGAACCCTGCCCAAAAGTTTCGCAGTCTGCGGCGAGGACGCCGCAGACTCATCTACGCCCGGGACTACCGACCTCCATGATCGGGGCCTGAGGACGGCAGTTGGCCGACTCGCCGTCCTTACAGAAGCAGTCCGTGGCGGAGGCGAGTCGTTTGTGCCCTACACACGCCTGCCAACTCACCGAAGCGGGATAAAACCCGACCCCACCAGGCGAGGCCGCGATGGCGGCCAAAGTCCGCCGGCAACCCTGGGGTTATCCTTTCAAGGGCTTACTCGGGGTGCCCGGCAACGGACACTTGTGGAGGACACCTTGCGGTTTTAGTCAATACACGACATAACCACCCCCGCATTCCGAATTCTAGTAAACTGTAATGTCTACAGTACACAGTGGCCAGCGCCGCGCCCACGGCAAGCCATTGCCATTGTGCGCACTGGGATACATTGGGAGCACTATTACACAGTGGTGCACAATTGGCCATCGTGACGCGCAATCGGGATGTAGTCTGTTTTTTGGCACACATTAATAGGGATGATGATATGGTCGTCAAATTCCTACCAATACTGCTTAATGTATAAGTTATTTTTGGAAAAAATATTCAATGTAAAATAAGATATTACCTAACTTACCAGAAACTATGATTTTTCATTATTTTTAGTTCCCGAAGTAGTGGTCGAAATATAAAATTAAATTTTTCAAGTTTAGTCAAAATTTATAACTTATTAGATTCCTCTTTAAATTTTTAAATTAATTTTATTATGCTCTATACACATTTAAACGCAATGTAGACTGAAAACTTGAAACAAATGTGATATTATCTTGCACTTCATACATTTGCACAACGCGGTATATAGTTGTGACGTCAATTCTGCGCACGACTTTGAATGGGGCGTTTTTGAATGGCAAAATCAAATATTTTTTAAACTATTTCTCATAACAAAATTTCACTTTAGCAGTTCATTATATTATTATAAAATGTTAATTTTTCGACAATAAAAAAAATTAGTCATCATCCCTATTGTGTGTAGAATCGTGGCGCACCATTGTGCAAAACCTTCGTAATAAACGTAGTAAACCTACAGACTACAGTTGTGCATTGCAAACTATGGCCCACCACTGGCCTCTGTGTACTGGGGACATACATACATCAACGAACCAGTTAGCACAATGTGGTACGTAATAAATAGTTATTGCAGAGTAAAACAGCGAATGGTGTTCACGTACAAAATATTTGTCAAACATGCAAGTTAGCATTCTTAATTTACTATCACATTGGATTATATTTCAGATAGACATAAGGGAATAGAAGAAAAAGTAAGCGGTAACATTATTATGTCAAAGTTTAAGGTTTCTATAAACAAAACAATCACATCAACTGTAATTATGACGATTAAATCGATAACAATTCCGCAATTATTTCTATGTAATTGCGTTTCGATATGAATTTTATTATAAATATCGTTTTTAGGGTTCCGTACCCAAAGGGTAAAACGGTACCTTGTTACTAAGACTCCGCTGTCCGTCCGTCTGTCAACAGGCTGTATCTCATGAACCGTGATAGTTAAATAGTTGTAATTCACAGATGATGTATTTCTGTTGCCGCTATAACAAGAAATGCTAAAAACAGAATAAAATAAATGTTTACGGGAGCTCCCATACAACAAATGTGATTTTTTTGGTCTGTTTTGTTCGGTATTGTTAACAGTAACAAGTAGACGCTTCCGTCGAGGTGGCATGTTTCCTAGCCGGGACCCCTCGATGGGACCTGGAAGCGAGAGCCCTTGCGTTGCTGTACCAGTGGCGCAGGGAGGCGCTGGAGCGGGGCCATAGGCTGGAGCCCCGAGAAATCAGGGCTGTCCCAGCTCCGCCGGGAACTCATGGATACATGGAGGGTGCGACTTGAGCATCCAAGGTGGGGGGAATCCACGATTGCGGCGATGAGACCGATTATGAAGGAGTGGTTGGAGAAGCACCACAGTGACCTCTCCTACCGGATGTGCCAGATATTTACCGGACACGGGTGCTTCGTTAAGTATCTATGGCGCATCCACCGGGAGACAACACCGCAGTGCCAGCACTGCGAGGATCCTGGCGAAGACAAGGCGCTCCACACTTTGGTGGATTGCCCTGCGTGGGCGAGTCAACGCCGGGATCTCGTTGCGGTCCTGGGCGTGGATGTTCTCTCGTTGGAGACCATGTTGAGGGCCGTGGTCTCCAACGGGAGCAAGTGGCACGCCGCCGCCTCTTTCTGCGAGCGGGTTATGCGCGCGAAAGAGACGGCGGAGAGGTAGCGGGAGAGAACCCTGCCCCCCGAGTTCCGCAGTCTGTGGCGAGGATGCCGCAGACTCGTCTACGCCCGGGACTACCGACCTTCAAGATCGGGGCCTGAGGACGGCAGTTGGCCGACTCGCCGTTCTTACAGAAGCAGGCCGTGGCGGAGGTGTGTCGTGTGTGTCCTACACACGCCTGCCTACTCACCGACGCAGGATAAAACCCGACTCTACTAGGGGAGGGCGCGCTGGCGGCCAAGGTCCGCCGGTAACCCTGGGGATATCCTTTCGAGGGCTTCCCCGGGGTGCCCGGCAATGGACACTTGGGCAGGATACCGTGCAGTTTTAGTCGGTTCATGCACGACATAACCGCCCCCGCTGGGCGGCGGAGGGGTATCCGAAGGGATTTCCGCACGTAAAAAAAAAACAGGTAGACGCTTGAAATATTCAAAGAAGAATATTTAGAATAGAATGGAATAGAAATAGAATAGAAGAAGAATATTTAGTTATATATTCAGTTTAAAAAATAATTAATTAATTAAAATAAAATTAAAACAAATATTTAATTGGGGCTCCTATACAACATACTTTATTTTTTAAACATAATGGTACGGACCCCTTAGTGCGCGAGTCCGGCCATTTCAACGCTATTAACTTTATTATCGTATCAATTGTGTTAGCGAAATAAATACTGTCCTTACGTACAATTATCCATTACGATAGGTTTCTGTCTATCAAAAATTGCGCTTTTATGGTTAATTTCATAATTGACGATAAATAATATATTCATACTTATATTTACTAAAATCGGCGGACCCTGCTAGAATACCTATACCTGTATAAAATATGTATAAATGACGTGGCTATATTTAGTTATTTATTATGAGTCAGGTGTAAGTATTTGCGCAATATTATTATAGTCACCTTAGGGAAACACGTTTTTGCATGTACATACCAATAACAGCATTAGGACTATTTACTTAGCACTTACGCGTTGTAATGTTCTCCTTACGTGTACGTCTGAAGTTCATGAGTGTATTGACACACGTTGCTTAGACTTTTGATCTTCGTTTTACAGGATGATAATATTGACTGCCTGTTTAGTCTAGGTCCGGTGCATTCGGAATGCGGGTAAATTTAAACCTTTGTTGTTCATATCCTAAAGGGTTTTGGCATTTTAGCAGCTTCATTCCGCGCCCGCTCTAACTGTGGAATGATCTCCCTGTTGTGATTTTTCCAAGCGACTATAATATGGGGTTCTTCAATAAGAGCATTAGATGCCCCTGGTGTTTCACACGCCCATAGGCCACGGTAACCGCTTCCCATCAGGTAGGCCGTGTGCTTTTCTACCACCTAAGTGGTATGAAAAGAAGAAAAGTAATCTTACAGATCTAAAATATATCTCTTTGTAGGGTTCCGTACCTTTTTTTTTTTTTTTTTTTTTTTTTTATCGTGCGGAAATCCCTTCGGATCGCCGGCCAGCGGGGGTGGTTATGTCGGGCTTGCACCGACTAAAACCGCACGCCGTCTCGGGTCTTCAGACGCCGGGGTGTAAGGTTACCCATAGAGCATATCCCTCGCACCCCGGCTGACCCTGGGCCATCTCACCACTAACAGCATCGCTCATCCTGTCTCCTCTGAAAGCAGAGGAGTACGGAGAGCGATGTGTTCCCGCCACGTTGGGTATTGGCCGACGATCAATGCCAACCCTATGAAGGGGTGAAGGGGAAGCCATTGACCGCCGCCCAGGGTGTACCGACCGCTCCGATTCCGTTCCCCCCGGACTGCAGCGGGATCGGAATCCGAGCGACACTCGAGGAGGTTACCCAACACACACCCCAGGGTTCCGTACCTCAAAAGCTAAAAATGTAACCCTTATAAGATCACTCTTTTGTCCGTTTGTCTGTCCGTGCGTCACCACCGATTTTCTCAAGAACGGGTGGACCTAGCTAGTTGTAATTTATACCAGATACTAAGGTGTATAGTCCCTATTAGGTGTATACAAATTATGGTCCTGAGCCAGCACGATAAAAAGATATATGCAAATTTGAATTTTCGCGAAAGCATATAAGTACAAAATGTAAGTTAATGTTAAACTTTTTTATTTTTCATCATTTTCCCGTTACTTGTGCTGTAAGATCTTGCTTTTAACCAAAATTTTATCACGAAATTTGGCAAAAAGCTAGATGATACAGCACAATTAAGGGAAAAATTCAAAAAATAAAAACAGTTGAAAATTATAGGGTATCTCCATACATACATAGTTGACGACAATTAAGATAGTCCTCTGACTTGTATGGGCGCTCATACAATTTAGAGGACTCAAATAAGGTAAATAAATAACGTCGTGCTCTTGTGTGAAAGAAAATATTTATTGCGATACATACCAATTTTATTATTGCGGTGTAATGGGTAGGTAAGGAACCCTCGGCGCAACAGTAAACGCGCACTTGACCGTGTTTTGTTAATTTCAAATATATTATATTTATATATCTCCATCATATTTATATCCATGAAAAAGTAAGCCTTTAATTGCCATTTCTGCAATCATCTACTAATTTTCATTCCAAGGTTGTATAGTAAAGACCGCTCTTAGAAATACCACCGTCCATTGTACTTTTATTTGTTACCTTTTAACTTTGACTATATACAAATTTTAGTCTCTTTTAAACAATAATAATTATTAGATTACAATGAAAAATTATTAACATTTATATATCTATTATGATTTCTTTTATACTAGGACTACCCATACATATTTAAGTCCCTGTGGAAACCCCTCCAAATTGTGGCTATCCTATCCAGCTGAAGGCACCTTGTGAAAGTCGAGCATTGTATTACATCAGTTCCGGATCAAGTTAGCAGGTTAGGTTCAAGAAGAACCTCACAAAAGTGTCAGTCTGAATTACCAGAAACAAGAAAAACGAATGTATCTCTTTACCTAGTTTTCTAGGGAAGGAACTAAATTTATAATTTGCGCAACTCTTGATAGGCAATAACAACGAACAAAATGCAAAATGCGAAAGTATTTATTTAAAGAGTTATAGGTACTATGATCTGGGGGTGCGACTGGTTGGAGGGGTGTGACTGGTTGGATCACCTCCAAGTTTGGTGCACCCTGGGCAACGTGGGCGATGACGCATCATTGATTGCTCCTCTGGAGTAGCTGGCGTCAACGTCAACGGTCAAGAGTCTGACCAACCGGCCCTTTTCAGGGCCAGTTGACCCCACTGCACGAGGGGGTCAGGGCATGGCGGGCCTGCAAGGCCCGCGGGGGTGGGGGCCGCTCCAGGTACCCCTCTGCTGTTGTCAGAGGGGACACTGCGAATGGCCCAGGGTCAGTCGGAGTGCGAGGTATATGCTAACCTTACACCCCGGCGTCTGTAGACCCAAGACAGCGTGCGGTTTTAGTCGGTTCAAGTCCGACATAACCGCCCCCGCTGGCTGGCGGGGTGGTATCCGAAGGGATTTCCGCACAAAAAAAAAATACTATGATCTGAAAGGTTTTCCGTGATATTAATGCCAAGTTATGTTTGCAGACGGTGATGGACGATGGCAGCATAGCCTTAAACGGCAAAAACGGCTACAAGCAGGAAGTTGACTCCGAGGTGCCCAGCTCGTACGCGTCGTCGGGCGCCGATGCGTTCGTGCGCAGGCGGCCCGTGTCATAGTGCCTGGCGCCCTCGCCCAGTGCACGCACTTGTGTTGTAACATTTCAAAGACCATCTCGAACCTTCCGTGTAAGTGTACACCCGATGTGACCCGAGAGTCATGTTTTGTGAGAAACTGTGTCAGAGTGCTGACGGAACTGTCTTACTTACTCCGGAACTATTGTTATCTCGACAATGTTTCGATTTCTACGACGAAGCTGTTGAAAAACCTCATTACTTCTATCTATAAAGTTTGTTAAGCACAACGTCACTATTTTGGATCTAGTTTGGATCGTCTAATTGCCTTGTAATTTTTTTAGTACAAAGTAAATTATTGAGAATTTCTATGAACTGTTGAAATTAGTCTCGACTGAAGTGGAATCTCGCATTTTGGCGATGCTACATTTTCCTTTTGTAAACTAAAGCAAGTGTTTGCAAATGCAATACGCGATGACTGCATTCGGTCACGTTGGTTGTGACAGTGCATTGGTGGTACATTCATGAAAAGCGAAAGTGGGAGGGGCATTTTGTATTATAAATATTCTTTATTATTATTTTAATGTTAAATATAGTTATGGTATCCTGTATAACTAGGTGTATTGAGGTTAACGGATTTTTGTAAATATATTTTTATTGTTAGATGCTAAAGAAAATATAATTATGTTACCATACTATCTTTAGATATCCAGTGTGGTTTTACTAACAGCGTTTCAGTTTTTCCTACGCCCTGTGCTCAAGTTCACTCATTTCTTCCCCTTGTAACTACAAAAATCTAATTGCCTTTTAAAATTTAGACCTCGGACTTATGTAACGGTGAATGGATTTATATGATTGAGAGGGTATCTTCTTCGTTATGCTTTAAATTACAACGTTTACCTATTATTTTTTGTGCATTTGATTTTATTATTTTTTGGCCAAAAATATATGAAAATCAAAAATTTTATGGAATTAAAATTGACACCAATTTAATGTTGCTTACATGTATAGTTACGTGCAAGAAAAGACATCTTTTAAAGATACTTGAGTGTATTAAGGATCATATGCACCTTGAACAGGTAGTAAAACGAGAAAACCGGAAATCGGGAGATTAAGGAATGTTCTCTTAGCAGAAACAGGCCAAGGGTGGCGGTGCGTCATGTTCCCGTTGCCGGTGTATAAGGGATACGTCCCATATCTTGTCTAGGGTCTATCTGGTTTTTCGGCAAAACATAGGCACGAAGAAATACCGTGCAATTATAGTCGTTTCAAGTCCGACATACCCATCTCACCGATGATGAGAGGTCAAGTTCACAGAGGGGGGTTGGATTCTACACGTACCTAAAAAAAGGGTATATGAGGCTAAAATATTTCTTCAACATTTCGTAATGACAATCATTGTAAATGTCATTTTAATTTAATTCAATTTCCTTAACTTTCATTCATAATATTTGTACTCTTTAGATCCAATACTTGCACTTTGAAACTTGATGTCCACTCTCCTACTTTTTCACTTGATTTGGCTTAGCGTGGTTTCTACGGGAGCAACTACCCTATGACCCCGAGACTTAAAGTAGCAAAAGTTCAAGGTTTAAACCAAGGTTCAAGGTTCATGCCCTTCTGCAGTGGCGACTTTCTATTATCTATACTTACTTTCAAATTTACTTATATTAAAAGGAAATACGCCTTTAACACGTGACCGAATTTGATTTTATGTTTTACTGTTATTCACCTACTAGCTATAGCGTGATGATTGATAGTCTAGACATGGCCCCTTGCATGAGTTCTACTGAGCTGTTAAATTCGTCAAGATATGCCTAATAATGTTAAGATCAATAAAACATTACTCTGCTTACACCACACCGATGAGAGCGTGATGATATATAGCGAAGCTTATGACTAGACTGCTATTCATGCAAAATTTCAGCTGAATCTGTTCGGTAGCTTTGTCGTAATGCTCGAACATTAATCTTGACGGAGTCTCGCTAGTTTAAAGGAACAGACAGACAAAAATAAAACTTATTTTTGACATCGATATTGCTCCTAGAACACATAGCTATTTTTTTAACAATATTCCATGTACAATTTCATACTCGAAACGATTCTATTGTATAGATAGGTAGTTATTTGTAAAAATAAATAAATAGAAGAGATCACAATTTTTTAATAGTTCATATAATAATAGTTTAGTAAATAAATATTATTAGCCACCCATTCCAGTTTGAATTTTTTAAATCCATTCACCGTGATCAATCCATTCCCGCAATCCGACATTTTCATGTTTTTATGTCTTTCGGGACTCCACTATAGTAAAAACAAATAATCTGTAAATTATGACTGTGCACAATGCATTTTTTATATTTTGAAAATGTTTTCAAAGTACATATATTATATTAAAGTTGCGAAACTGTGCACACTAAAGCGCATAAAGTTTCTGGAAGTTTTTGTGATAAGGAAACGGGCATTTTACTGTAGATTATAAATAGAAATGAAGTACGTCTGAGTGTGAATATTCAAGGTAATGAATAGTAGTTTTACAACATGAAGATTAAGTAAATGGCGAATATGCACAGTTTCCGACCGCGCCAAGTCATCGCCGATATATATTAGTGTTATTTTGTACCGTGTTCAAGTATTTGGTATCATGTTCTGATGTTACGATGCTTTAAGTGTTGTGCAATGTGGAGTGCCAGTTGCTTAAACCGCAGGCGGGCTCCTCCGACAGAATACAGTCCTGCTCAAGTTATTACTGCGAGTACACTCATTTGCAACTTTATTTATTACTTTAATAAAGTATTTTACAACTGATATTATAAATTGCTTTCATTTTTCCCCTTAACATGTAAGTCTTTTCAAGGCCCAACAATGAACATTACCAAATATTAGCTGTAGTCGCACATTCAATAGATAAGATTCGTGCTATTTGGAACTCCAGACACGAAACAATGACATTTCTAATAGAAAACACGGAATATAGGCAACAAGAACGTCAATATTAGAAGAATCAACTAGACCAACATTTCCCAAATGATGGGCCGCGATCCGGCACCGAGCCAGGAAATAAAAACCGTGTCATGCATAACGTGCATTGCTTTTGAGTTACTTGTTCTAAGTATTCCTCTGAATAGTAAATGGATCAGTGAACAACCGTCAAAAGCCACCGCGACCCTTTCACCCACCAACTTCTCCCACTGGTGGTATGCAGATTCGCCATCTACGAATTAAACTGGAACAGTCATGCGACGCACAGGAACGATGGCGAGAAAAACTATCCATTACTCTGTCCCTATCCCAAGTGTATTAAATAACTATGCATTCCTGTATTTGTCTCTACTTCTATACGTCACGAGAGAACATCACGCTATACGAGTCAAGGTGGTAAACAGACGAATATTTGCGCGCTTTAAGGATCTTCCGAGCACAAATCCTGGTTGCATTCAAAGCTTGCATTTTTGAAGCCCAGGATTCGCTCTCCTACTCCTTTCGATAATTGTATTTATTTTGGTTATTAAAGAAGCTATTAACTTCTGGCTCCCAAGCCTGCGCCAGAGCCTCATTCGTCATCTTGGTGATGCCCCACACACCCTCTTAAAGTATTATATCTACGTACCTAGTTATCCCATTGAATCACCGTGATCGTCTCAAGGAACGACTCCTGAGAACTCCATAAGCCTGAGGAGTCGCCACACTGCCCGTGTTTTTTTCGTCCTCAACCATATGGATGACCGTTTCAAAGAGCTGTTGCGACACTTACCTAGCGTCCAGATGGTTCTTCTACAGGTACTCCTGCAGCAGCCTGGATGGCCAATTAATTCGGCTACTACATTCAGACCCAGTTCTAGAATATTTTCCTCCAAATGACTCAGGTACTTTCCAAGCACGGCTGCATTGGAAGATACTAGAGGGTAGGATTACCAGGACCACTACATGTCGGCAGATTGCGATGGATTGCGAGAATTCTTTGCATTGTACCAGTGGAGGCGGTTGTGCTTCTCATCAGAAGATCCAAGCTCCTAGGCAACAGTAGTCGCTTAGGTGATCCTAGCAGGCATGGAGTGGTACATTCCCAACCACTGGATCGCAACAGGAGCATGCAAGCGCTCGTGGTTTCATCGCTCTTGCAGAGAAGCTAGACTTCAAAAGCAATCTGCTTATAAGGCTTGAACCACGGCTCTTGCTTATAAGGATCCGAGCATCGCTGAATTTAAACAGAAACTAAATGCCGCCTCAAGATTCAGTAAAGGAGCAACAACAAACCTAGTCCAATTCAACCCCACTAAGACACAATTCCTGAACACACCACTCACCATCTCTAGAAGTATCGGGATCCTCGGTATCGATACCTGGAAGACAAGGTCAAGATGGCATCTAAGTAACTTGAGTGCTCAACAGGTCGAAGCAGTACTTCACTGCGGGGTAAAGACTTCTTCCTTATAAGTCGCCCACACGGAGTACTGCTCTCACTTTTTACCGGGGCACCTGCATACCAACTTGACCCATTCGACTGACGGGCGCTGAAGATCGTTGACAATCCCATACTTACAGGCAGTGTGGAACCTCTCAGCCTTAGGAGACATGTTGCCTCTCTGTGCGTGTTCTACCGCCTATACAACGGTGGTTGTTTAGAAGAATTGTTTAAGATGATGCGGTGCGATGATAGAATGTGGCCGTACATTCTATCACCGCACCGCTTGCCACAGACAGGGAATTCATCCTCACACGTTGCGACCGGAAACAGTGAGGTATGAAAGGCACTTCATTCCGCGCACCCTCATGCTGTGGAATGATCTACATGCTGCTGTTTTCCCAAGCGACTACAATATTGGGTTCTTCAACAAGGGATTATGTAGAAGGCTTTTACAGGGACGGCTGCGTGAGTGTGACGTCTCTGGTGTTGCACACATCCATAATAACCGCTTCCGTGCTGGCGTGCCGTTTACTTGTCGGCCACGTAAGTTGCATAAAGAAAACTACTGCGACTGCATTGAGGGCTGTGCATGCACGATGTTATGGTTTGAATCGATTTTTGGGAGCACATTATTTATATTCTTGAGACAACTTCGGCATTTATAATAATAGTATGGATTTTACAGAGGTAAGGATTAGTGAAAACACGTAGTAATGCGAGGTAAACGTGAAATGTAAGTAAAATGTGTATTTACAATAATTTAGTCGAATAAGCTGTAGTTATATGGCATTATGTACCTACCTACCATAATAGCCCGAGCGTCTTATCAGTTAACTACGAATTAATTCAGAACTGTATGTTTTTATTACTCTTGTAGACTATGGACGTGCTTAGTTGAATATGATGGTTTTAATATTTTTTCCATTTATGTACGATAATCGCCATATACCTATTAATGATTTCTTCTTTATACTTCTTCTTCTTCTTGATCGGTACACTCTTGTCAGAGTGGTCGTGGTCGCCACGCAGTTGTAGTAGTGGAGGGGGCAGATTGACCGCGCCTCACGATGCGCCGCCATTTTTCCCTGCTGGAAGTCATCCTACTGCACTCGTTCAAGGACTCGCCCACAAAGGACTTGATTTGATCGGTCCAACGTGTAGGAGACCTCCCGCGCGGTCTAGTGCCTTCTACCTTCCCCTGAATAACTAGACGCTCTATGGACAGGTTATCACGCCTTGTAACGTGGCCAAAGAAAGCTAATATGCGAGACTGTACTGTCGAAAATAAACGCTGCTTTATGCCGAGTTGCTGAAGAATGGAGACATTTGTGCGGAACTCTGTCCATGAAACTCCTAGCATTCTTCTCCAGCACCACATCTCCAGAGCGTTTATTCTTTGTCTCTCCACTTCTCGCAACGTCCACGTTTCAGCTGCGTAAAGAAATATGGGGAAAATGAGTGTTCGCACGAGCCTCGTTTTCGTGGTTTTAGTGATGTTCCTGTTCCGCCATATTTTCTTCATCCTATCCATAGATGTCCTCGTGATAGCCATTCGTCGCTTTATCTCATCTATGCATCCACCGTTATGGGTTATCAACGATCCCAAGTATACATAGGATGGAACCACGTCACAGTTCGCGATTTGTGTAACTTCGGGCGAGTTACTGTTGGCGCGATCTACGATCATCATTTTAGTTTTGCTACGATTGATCTTTAATCCAAAATGTAAGCTTGTGCGTTCCATTTTCAGTAACAGTTCCTCCATACGCTGCGCACTGGATGCAAACAGAGTCGTATCATCAGCATAACGTAAATTAGCAATTTTATATCCACCGATAGTCACACCGTCTGCCCAATCCTCTAGAGTTATGCGCATAATCAACTCAGTGTATACATTGAACAGAAGCGGCGATATAATACATCCTTGGCGGACTCCAGCGCTTGGATGAAAATTGCCAGATAGAACGTCTTCCGTACGAACTGATGCTGTGCCATCCTCATAAAGACGTCTCAATAGATGGACAAGATGTTTTGGGGTAGGTACCCATTTCTAGTAAAGTTTTACACAGAACCGGCCATTTCACCGAGTCAAACGCCTTAGAAAAATCAACAAAACAAATGTAAGTCGGTTTATTGAACTCCCTTGCCTTCTCGATGACCTGGCGTACAATGAGAATATGTTCCCGAGTGCCTTCCTTTTCACAAATCCAGCTTGTTCTGGAGCGATCTCACTGAACAAGTACGTCTTTAATCGCTCATTAAGTATATGTAACAATATCTTGCTTGAGTGTGATATAAGTGCATTAAGACGGTAATTGTTACATTTCTTCGTAGAACCTTTTTTGTGAAGGGGGGTGAAAACTGAATGCGTCCAATCTGAAGGCCATACTCCTGTCTGCCACACTTTGTTACATATTGTGTGGAAAATGTGATATCCGCGTTCACCAAGGGCTTTAATTGTTTCGATTGGAATAGCGTCTCTCCCGGTCGCCTTCCTACTTTTGAGGTGTTGAATAGCAGCCTTAACTTCAGACAGGAGTATATCCGGTTCCAACTCTTCATTGTTTGGATCTGTACATGGATGTTGACGTGATTCTGGATCTTGGAATAGAGATCGACAATAATTCTTCCAAGTCTCTGAGATTTGATCTAGCTCAGTTACTACTTGGTTGTTCTCATCTTCAATGGCCCAGGACTTAGAGGGTAAAGACTTTGTAATAACACGAATTTTGTGGTATAGGTCTCTAGATTCGTGTTTTCCAGCGTGCTTCTCAATCTCTTCACAAATGTTTTGAAGAAAGGTGTTGTGGTCACGCCTACAACATGCTTGAATTTCAGCAGATAGCTTGTTTATTTCTTCTATGTCAGCTCCTTGTCCTTTTTTCTCGCGCCTCTTTTCAACTAGAGTAAGGGTACCATCTGATATCCAGGTTTCTCGCTTGCGTGTTTCGAATTTCGGCTTGGACTTTGCTACTGCGTCTTGAATTAGATGTTTAGCTTTGTGCCATAACATGTCAGGTGTAGCGTCGTCGTGATTTACTGTCGTCCAGTCTACCCAGTTTTGCTCAATAGCTGCACTAAATTTTATCTTGTCTATGACTTCAATTCTCTTTTGTTTATTTGGAATTCTGGCTGCCTTCAGTCTAAGTCTCATCTTAGTGACGAGAAGTTCATGGTCTGAACCACAGTCTGCGCTACGCAATGTGTGTGCATTAAGGATAGAGGTACGCCAATGAGATCTAACCAGGATATAATCAACTTGATTACGGGTGGTACCTCCTGGCGATGTCCATGTAAACAGCCTTCGTCGATGATGCTGAAAAAGGCTGTTAGCTATTACAAGACCGTTTTCATCCGCGAACTGCATTAGTCGATCTCCGCGTTCGTTACGTATTCCAAGTCCAAAATTCCCAGTTGACTTACTAATGGCGTGAGAATTGACTCCAATCTTTGAGTTAAAGTCGCCGATGACCATTAGAAAGTCTCTGTTTGATATTTTGTCCATGGCTTTTTGTAAATTGGCGTAAAAACACTCAACAACTTGTGGCAACGCGGTACTTGTAGGAGCATACACTTGTATTATGTTGAGATTGACAGGCGATGCTTTTAGCTTAATCGTGATAATGCGTTCATCTATAGGCTCGTATCCTAACACACAGTTGTTTAAATGTTTAGGCAAAAGAATTGCGACTCCTTGTTCACTAGCGTTATCGTTTCCAGAGAAGTAAACGGCATGGGTGTCGGTAAGAAAATGACCATGATTCCTCCAGTGAGTTTCGCCTGGTCACCTCCTTTTCCACGATATCAAATTTACCAGGTTTTAACAAACCGCGTACATTCCAAGTACCTATCATCTGGATCTGACGCAACTTTAGAGTATTTCCAGTAACATTGTCTCCATGTGAAGCCTGGTCTCCTACTCCAACATGGCCGGTAGTCCATTTCCCACCGCACGCCCCGGACGCGGCGCGGTGCCGGTTGCTAGGCGGTTCGCATGGCAATCGTGACTCCTTTGTATTAACTTGCATGATGATAATCTCGGGAATTAGTTGCAGTGGTTTCCCGTTGCCTTCTGCACCAGACTTTTTGGGATTATTTGCATCCCAAGGCTACTGTAGCCTCTTCTGACCTCTGGCCAGGAATTCTCGGTCGGTCGGTTTTATACTAGACAGCTTTTTTTTTTATACTATCTTAGGCACGACTTCGCCGCAATGGGTGTGTACTTTCGGGGGTTTGCTGGTATGTAGATGTCGCCGTGTAGTGCTGGTCTTCAGTGGAACACCTATTATGGGTAGCCTCGAAGAGTACTTGATTTTTCCAGAATGAAAGAGAGATTTTGTCATGTACCTATCTTCATTTATTCTTTGTGAAGAGGAGAGAGCACTTCTCGCTTGATTTTCTAATTGCCGACTGAGGTATCGAGTCAAATTATAGCGGCTTTTTATACTCTCAATTCAATTATTCGATTTTTCTGATTGGCCGATCGTACTATCGCGGCTCGTTAGCGACACCGCGGCTTAATGACATTTCGCGGATGTACCCTAATGGTCAATCGGTCAATCTTACAAATATGCGTTTATTTTCTATTTACAATGATTTATTTACCATGTTATGTATTCTAATAGGGAGTAGAAATAAGGTGACACAAAATAAGATACAATTTACACTTATAGATCGGTAAACAATGACGATTTCTTCGTCGCAAACTTATAACAATTGTACACGATTATTCCTACTGTTTTGTAAATCAATTTAATTATATACATTATCACTTATGTACTAACTAAATTAACCTTATATACTAGTTGTTCTGCACAGAAGGTACCTAAGTCTGAATTCCATACGAGACCATATCACCGCTAGATGGTATGACGACGACATTACGATATTTCACCTTAATATCTTTACAAACTGAAATATATTGTAGCTATAAAGATCAAAGCATAATTTCCAAACAACGACAAGTATGTTTTTTGTCCACCTTAATTGAGAGCAATCCCACCAATAAGGGAACTGTTCACGTTGTCTACTGTCGGATATAGAAAAGCACCAACCTTTAAATTGCTTTATACGATATCTACGAGATAAAATGGTGTGGTGGTGTAGGTATATACTTAAACTGAAAACCAACCGAAACGTCGCGTCGGATTCAATGTAAATAATAAAATAACGCCAAATAAATTGCGATAAAATTGAAATAAATAAATATTCTACGACATTCTACATAGCGCTTTCTAGACCCAAAGTAAGCTTAGTTAACTAGCTTGTGTCATGGGTTCTAGAATGCGGATAAACATAGGTAGGTACTTATATACTTTTTTTGTAAATACATACAGATTATACATAGAAACAACCAGACCAATGCAAATAGACATATTCATGCATACAAATATTTCCATCTCCTAAAAATCGTTTTTAAATTTGCGGCGAACAAGTGCGGGCTCGGCGGTCCGGGTTAGTTCTAAATCTCTCCCGGGCTCCCTCCACCGACCACTCTCGAGCATTATTTGCTCGCAGAAGGAAGCGGCGGTGGCCCACGCACTCGCGCTCCGCACCATTTCCGCAATCTTGCTGCCGAGCGAGAGGACTCCCACCCCGATGGCTGCCACGAGGTCACGCCTCGGCACCTCCCACGCTGGGCACTCTTCCAGCGTGCACAGTGAGTAATATCTACATGATACCTACGCTGTTCCCTCGTTGAACATTGTGTACCTCGGTTCCTATAATTGGTGAAATCCGCTCTTAGTAACAGTAACTTCAAAGTTAAATAGTGTTAGTCGTACGATTCGAAAACCATAGCCAGCAGCGACAATTGCTTTACCGCGGTGGCATCTTTCTAAGGGGACGTTATCCCGCAGAAGGAAGTGCTGACACGGATCAGAGAGGTAGATCTGACCTGGGATCCCCCTGAGCTGGGAGGCGTGCGTGCTGGTATTTGGCAAGGAATTTATCACATTGCTGGCTAGCGCATAAGACATAGGTAGATAGGTACTATGTATGACTACGACACTTATTTAACACGCAGATTAAGTCATAGTTCTGTTAAAGTAGGTAGTCCCCATCAATGTACCTACCTATATATATTATGTACTTATAAACACACTAAAAAGTGCAAAGTATAAACTAAAAAGTTGATAAGTCAACAATGGTTTTTTTGTTTGTTTACTGTTATACGGAAAAACAAGGGGATAAGGTTACCTACCTAACACACATGTTAGTGAATTACAAACAAAGTGATTATTGGGTCGTTACGAAACTATTGGAGTCCGTAATTCTCTGTCGCGCACTGACTCTACTGAGGATGTCTGGCCAGATAATCAAAATCACCTACCTATGCCACTTAGGCCTCAGGGTATCCGTCCTCCTGGGCTCGTAGCGGCGCTGACGGAGTGATGTCGCCGGTAGGACGCCTTGACATCACACCATCATGCCTATAGGTAATGTGTGCAGCTCGGACATCAATCCGAAGCTGGCTTGCGGCATTCCGCTGAGCGTGACAACGTGCGCCATCTCAGCGCATGGCATCGTGTCAGCAGAGTAAATGAACCAATCTTGATATTCCGCTTCCCGCGACGACTATTCTAATCGGTTCATGTTACAATAAACTGGTGGTTCCGCGCCAGATGCTCTTGGATTACAAAAGTTAAGCCAAAAATGCCGAGATAATCTTGCTGTCTTACAGCATCTTAGCTCCAAAAGTGAGTATTCAGTTGCTTTGGCAAACTAACATCAAATGTCAAGAAGAAATATGCAAAGTAATTACCATTACTACAGTGCAGAGGATCATGTAGTTTAATCGGATAAATAATTCAGTTTAACTTCACTGAATAGTAGTTACTAACTCTCTTCTCGTGGGTTTCTTAAAAGTCTTGGATCGACCCTCATGCAGCTATTGAGTTTTCTATTGGAATTAAAAATTATGTAATTAACTACTGTAAACACATATTTTACGAGTTCTACCACTGTCATAATTTCGGTTTTCACCATGCACTTGATATGGGATGTTGGTAATACCTAAATCATCTTACTCTCGAAAAGCGACTTCTCATTTTCCCAATACAACCCCGATGACAGGAGAGAACACTTTCAATTTAAAACAAATAGGTACAACAGGACATTATTCTCGAGCTCGAAATAATAGGCTGCATCTTTATCTAGCAAACAACGCACTTTCTTACCCATTTGGGGAGGAGGTTAGCATCAGACGCTGATATTAGATTTTGTGGGTTGGCGGTTCAAGTGCCATTGAAAGGCAGGTTTTACAATATCTACGACCATGCGAGACGACACGCCTCTTGGCAAATTTTGTCATAATATGGCAAAGGTCAAGGTTTAAGATTTATGCAACAGCCTGAAATTTACGTGATAGTGAAACAGTAGGTAATTTCAAAATCAGCGGCTGGGTAGATAGGCTGTCTAAAATAAGGCAAAGTCATCATCCTCATCACAGTGTTATTTCCGGTTGCATTCAAAGCTGGAACCTACTACTTTGGTGCCCGGGATCCGCTCTCCTACTTTTTTCTTGATTTGCTTTTTCATTGGTTTTCGAACTGATTTTACCTACTATAAAACCATTGTTTCTGGTCAAATTTCATAACTAGCTCAGCTCCATTGCAAGTAGGTAGATACCCTATAGCTTATGACTCCCTTATGAGGCTCTAAATATATCTACCGCTTAAACGACTTTATCTTATGATTGCGTTGTTTTAGAGGCTTTTCACAAGAGGTTACAGATATGTTATTAATTACAACTTAATACGCGCGCCTGAGAAAAAGGTTATGACGTGCAGACAGACAGACAGAAGACAACGAAGTGATCCTATACGGGTTCCGTATCTTCCTTTGTTACGGAATCCTAAAAATAAGCAGGAGTGGAACCTACCAAATATAGATTTTAACATAGGTACTTTTCAAACGGTTCGTCCGTTTGACGGCAACAACGTAGGTACAATCATGGTGTCCAAGGACTTTTATGCTAGGTAATTGGCTTAGGTTTAACTATGTAGGTTCGGATTTCTCAATAGACCAATCATTTACAAATAATGTTATTATATTAATATTAGTGCAGTGCAGTGTTCGCAAATGGTATCATTACGCCATAGTAGGTACCTAGTTACTATTAGATCTTATTTCCAGAACAGTGGCTTTTGCTTAGCTTAGTACCGATCATTCAGTGGTAGGTCGCAACTACATACCTACTTACCTACTCTTGGTACACAATCGCAATTTGCTCTGATACCAAGATAACGTTATGCATGCCTAGAAGGAGTAGGTACGAATAACACTAAAACCTACCCAGTATTCAGGACGGGACGAGAGGACGAGAGATTTAAACACAAGTTTGTAGGTAGGTATGGTATCTACTCAATTTGAGCACAGACATAGTGCCCCCAATTGCTTTACCTTTTTTTTAAACTTACGAGATAAACAGGTTGGTTGCGACGCGAGCGAGGACTCGGGGCTGCACACGCTGGCAGACTGCCCGACGTAGGAGGTGCCGAGGCGTGACCACGTGGCAGCCATCGGGGTGGGAGTCCTCTCGCTCGGCAGCATGATTGCAAGAATGGTGCCGAGCGCGCCCGGGAGAGATTTAGAACTCTCCCGGTCCGCTGAGCCCGCAACTAGCTCGCCGCGCGTCGCAGGCGACTCAGACGCCGGAGGTCGCTTAACGACCTCCGTCCTCCATGAGCGCAGGCCTGGGGGTGACAGGTGAGGCCACTTGTCACCCCAGCAGAAGCAGGCCGGGACCAAACCGGGGCAAGACGGGGACACCGTGGTTCCCAAACCCGAGGGGGCCATCTCGAAACCGGAGATAGCCCAGGGTCAGTCGGGGTGCGAGGGATATGTTTTATGGGCAACCATATACCCCGGCGTCTGAAGACCCGAGACGGCGTGCGGTTTTAGTCGGTTCAAGCCCGACATAACCACCCCCTCTGGCCGGCGGGGGGTGGCGGAGTATCCGCGGGGATTTCCGCAGAAAAAAAAAAGTTCCGGTGGCACATATACCAACTTGTTCCATGAGATAAATTGACACTGGAACTAGTGAGAACATTTCTATGTAGCTTAAAAAGGCTGTGTTGGTGATTGAAGAACGTACCTACGCTAGTGGTTTGGGTACCTTTCTTTTTTTTTTTCGTGCGGAAATCCCTTCGGATACCCCCCCGCTGGCCAGCGGGGGCGGTTATGTCGGGCTTGAACCGACTAAAACCGCACGCCCTCTCGGGTCTGCGGACGCCGGGGTGTAAGGTTGCCCATAGAGCATATCCCTCGCACCCCGACTGACCCTGGGCCATCTCCGGTTTCGAGATGACCCCCTCGGGTTTGGGAACCACGGTGACCCAAGATGGCGTGCGGTTTTAGTCGGTTCAAGCCCGACATAACCACCCCCGCTGGCCGGCGGGGGGGTATCCGAAGGGTTCCGCACGAAAAAAAAAAGGTACTGAGTGAATGTCAGTCGGGGTGCGAGGGAAATGCCTTATGGGGCCTACATTACACAAAAAAAAGGTACTAAGTGAATGACAAATCAAGTAGGTAGGATATAAAGCAAATATAAGTGAACAGGTCAGTCAGAGTCAGCTAGGTACCTACTTAATGGGTACATACAGCAGCAGCTCCCTCGCGGTTGCTGAGAAATCCGGGGATCGTGCGGTTCTGGTCTAGGCAGAAGATCTGCGGCCTCCACAATGAGTCATGGCCATCAATGTGGAAAGAGGATTTGCACGCTTTCTTTGGAGACCGTGAGTCTCCTCTCCATAATGCAGAGTAGGTACAATTGGCTGGCCGTCCACGCAGCGCCAATCCTAAAATAGTAATCAAGTCGTATAAAAGAAAAAAAATAGTGTTTAAAATAGGTACCTAGGTACCTATAGTGTTCTGGATTATTACGTAGATACTCAAGCAGTTACCTGAGTCACACACAGTATCACAGTTTTTAAGATAGTTTTTTTTTAATAAGCAACAAAATCAAACTCTCATCGATAGCCAAACCAATATTGTAGAGCATTGTCAATATTTACGAGCACCTATTAACAATTTAGAAGCACTTCTTTAAAACACTTTTCAAATATAGTTTATTTCCTATCTATGAATACCCAAGTAGGTAGGTACATTATAAAGTAGTAATAACGTTGTGTTGTTGTGAAACGTACACATTAGATATATTTAAAAATATACTTAGAAATATCTAAAAATATACTTGGTTTTTTTTTACGTGCGGAAATCCATATATACTTGGTTTGTTAAAAATGTTATGTTTATTCTGAACATAAAATATTTTTTTTTGAAATCTTGTCTGTCTTATAGTTTTTGCGTCCATCGCGGACAAACATAAACAGACAGTTTATGTTTGTCCGCGATGGACGCAAAAACTATTGAACGAATTTTGATGCAGTTTTTTCTATTAGAAAGGTCTTGGTCAGATTTAAAAAGTGCTGCAATTGGTTAAATAGAACCTGAGATATGACCAAAAAACGATAATCGACCCCCACGCGGGCAGAGCCGCGGGTATCAGCTAGTATTTTATACAAAAACAAATGAACGAGTGGTAGGTACTTCAAAGCAGTAATATATAAAACTAGTATTTTGCGCCGTGCGCGAGCTGCAAGCAGCTCGCGAGTGTTATGTAAAAAAATCGATCCGTCATCTTGGATTTTTCAACTTTTTTTTTCAAAAATTCAATATCAGAAGCCTCGATTTACTCAAAAATGACACCCATGTTGCCATGTCATCAAAGATGGCGGAGAAACGACCACCATGTTGGCCGCCATCTTGAATGTTTTGACGTTTCGGATTTTTCCGATAGTCACCTCAGCTCTCTCTACATTTTTCCCATACATCATCCATATCCCCTATTACTCCTTCTAGGAGAACAATTGTGTCAGTGAGGTATATTTTTAACTCACTGGCAATTGGATGAGATTCCGAGTGGTTTTTATTTGAGCACCCCCTACCTCTCTTCAATACCTTGGCCGTGCTCTTCACCCGTCTCCAAAATCCTCAATCATCAGCTCCCTCCATATTTTTCCTCCGAATGAATTTTCGTCCTTTATACGAAAGCATCAGGGAAAAAAATTACAGCAGAGGTGAACCGAAACACAATTCATCCATCTTTAATACTTTCTCAGAGAGACACCCATGGCATTTGTGTTGACGCCATCTTGAATCCGCCATTTTGGATTTATTTTCATCTCCCTGCCAATTGGATGCGGTTCCGAGAATGGTTTTTTTTTTTTGAGCAGCCCTCACCTATCTTTAATACCCTGGCCATGCTCCTCACCCATCTTCCAAACCCTCGATCATCATCTATCTCCATATTTCTGACTGAGAGTTCTTCCATAAAAACATTCTGAAAAGGAACCATATCAAAGTCTTGCATAGTTCCCAACTTGCAGTCTCTTCAATATTCTCCATATACTTTGTGTGGAAAAATAAATTCCGCCATCTTGAATTTTGTTTCTGTTCATTGAGTAGACCTTACTCTCCGAGATTGACAACGACGATATTTGTATGGCGGCCATCTTTTTTTCTCCATTTTGATTTTTTTTTCAGCTCACTGCCAATTGGATGAGGTTCCAAGTATTTCTTGTTTGAGCAGCCCTCACCTATGTTTAATACCCTGGACGTGCTCCTCACCCATCTTCCAAACCCTCGATCATCATCTATCTACATATTACTGACTAAGAGTCCTTCCACAAAAACATTTTAAAAAAGAAACCATACATCAAAGTCTTGCATAGTTCAAAACTTGTAGTCTATTCAATATTCGTCATACATTTTCTATAGAAAAAAATAAATTCCGCCATCTTGAATTTTTTTTCTATTCATCGAGTAGACCTTTGGATCCTGATCATCTTTTGCGAAGAAACTACTCTTCCATCTTTTATACTCTCCGAGATGGACACCGACGAAATTTGTATGGCGGCCATTTTTTTTTCGCCATTTTGAATTTTTTTTCAGGTCACTGGCAATTGAATGACGTTTCGAGTGACATTTGCTCAAGCACCCCCAACCTATCTTCAATACCTTAAGCGTGCTCTTCACCCGTCTCCGAAATCCTCAATCATCAGCTCTCTCCATATTTTTCCTCCGAGTGAATTTTCTCCTCTATACGAACCATCAGTGAAAAAAAAATTTTTCATACAAAATTGTTCAGGAGAGGTGATCAATGAGTGAGTCAGTGAATCAGCACGAGCAGCTATATATATGTGGCGATACCACATGTAATCAGCGCCACCTAGCGACCAACAAGCGGCACCAGAACCGTCTACTATGTCACAACTACCACGTGATTCCTACGTCACAATCCTGCATGGCGAAAATGAAGTTCACGCGCTGAGTAGCATATATACAGAATCCTAACTTCAACAGTTAGGGCCGCGGCCCGCCAGGCGTGATCACCTTGTCTGGTCGGAGGATCCTCCCTTTGTTGGAGGAACATCACACCCTGTTCCTCCACATATATATTCATTAATAATTATAATATTTTAAAATACATTACTTACTCAACTAAGTAATTTAATCATCGGCTTGAACCAAATAAAACTGCACGCCGTCTCGGGTCTTCAGACGCCGGGGTGTAAGGTTGCCCATAAAGCATATCCCTCGCACCCCGACTGACCCTGGGCAATCTCCGGTTTCGAGATGCCCCCCTCGGGTTTGGGAACCACGGTGTCCCCGTCTTGCCCCGGTTTGGGGAAGGGGCGCTAGTCGCCCCACCGTCACGGCTTGCTTCTGCTGGGGTAACAGGCGGCCTCACCTGCCACCCCCAGGCCGGCGCTCATGGAGGACGGAGGTCGTCAAGCGACCTCCGGCGCCTGAGTCGTCTGCGACGCGCGGCGAGCATGTTGCGGGCTCGGCGGGCCGGGAGAGTTCTTAACCTCTCCCGGGCGCGCTCCGCCATCTCCTTCGCGAGCATCACATGCTCGCAGAAGGAGGTGGTGGCGGCCCACGCGCTCGCGCTCCGCATCATTGCCGCAATCATGCTGCCGAGCGAGAGGACTCCCACCCCGATGGCTGCCACGAGGTCACGCCTCGGCGCCTCCCACGCCGGGCAATCCGCCAGCGTGTGCAGCCCTGAGTCCTCGCTCGCGTCGCAGTGATGACACTCAGGCGTTGGCTCCTTCCTGATCCGATGCAGGTGGTCCCTGAAGCTCCCCTTACCGGAGATCACCTGCGTCAGTCGGTACGAGAGGCTTCCGTGTCGCCTCTCTAGCCAATCCTCCATGATGGGCCTTACCGCCCTGCCCTCGCCCTCGCCCAAGTCGTTCCTTCCATAATCATATAGGTTAGGTCTAGTAGCAATTCAGTTTAAAAATAAATATCTAAAATAGAAATGATATTTGTCTGAAAATCGTAAGTTATGAACCATATTAATCGATTTCAATATCAGGTCAACCACAAATGCCGTGAATCAACGAGACGATATTTTTAACCCGGGCCCCGGTCACGATAACGTGCTTTGGGTTATTATTGAAGCACTGAATCTCAAAATGCAATAGTGAATTGCCTACACCAAGTATTGATTTAATATTTTCATATATAATAATGTTAAACTCTTAGTATTCACCTAGAATTTCACTTAGTTTATGTTTTTTTTTATTGAATTAGATCCCATGAAATAACATAATATGGTTTTAGTCGGTTCTAGCCCGACATAACCTACCCCTCTGGCCGTCGGGGGGGTATCCGAAGGAATTTCCAAACGAAAAAAAAGGCGACTGGTGCCTTTATACTGGTGCTCATAATATGTACCTTTTTTTTTTTTTTCGTGTGGAAAAATCGCCGCCTCGGGTCTTCAGCCGGGGTGTAAGGCATTTCCCTCGCACCCCGGTTGACCCAGGGCCATCTTCGGTTTCGAGAGGGCCCCCTCTGGTTTGGGAACCACGGTGACAGGCGGCTCCAAATGTCACCCCCAGACCTGCGCTCATGGGAGACTGAGGTCGGTGAGCGACCTCCGGCGTCTGAGTCGCCTGCGCCGCGCTGCGCGCATATTGCGGGCTCAGCGGGCCGGGAGGGTTCTAAATCTCTCCCGGGCCCGCTCCGCTGCCTCCTTCTCGAGCATTACTTGCTCGCAGGGGATTTCTGGGCCTCGATTTCTCGAGACTCAGGATTCCGTCCCAGCTCCCAAGCCTCCTTGCGCTACTTGTAAAGGGCTGCAAGGGCTCTCGCCTCCAGATCCCATGATGGAGTTCCGACAATGAGACTCGCCGCTTCGAAGGAGATCGTGCGGTACCCCCTTTATGACCCTGTTGGCCATTACCCGCAGCGGTTCCCGTAGTAACCGGGCATTGTTGGCCTTCAGGGTCTCTGCCCACACTGGGCACCCATATAGGGCCATAGACTGCACAATCCCTCCGTAGTCTCCTGCAGGAGTCATCGGGTCCCCTCATGTTGGGCAGCAGCCGCGCGAGAGCTTTAACTATGTCCTTCAACTTGGGGACCAAACTTCGGAAGTGTTTTCCGAAGTCCCACCAGCCCTTGACGGCTGGCCCCAAATACTTCATTTGGGGTTCGATGCCGATGCGGAGGTCTCCTACCGTAAGGCTGGATACATTTGCTCGCTCCAAGGCCCATGAAAGAATAAGGCCTCAGATTTGTGCAGAGCCACCTTGAGACCCAGCCGCCAGATTTGCCCCACGACTTGGGCAACCGCAGCCGTGGCCTTTAGGGTTGCTTTGCGGTACGTCCTGCCGCACGCCGTTACGACCGTGTCGTCCGCGTAGCAGAGAGACTGGTGCCTAAACTAGACTTGGGGTCCAATTAGAATTAAGAATTACATTTCATTTTTGTAATACAGTTAAGCGCATATTATTACAGTGTGATATTTGTGTATGCGAAAGCAATAATAATAATAATGGGCAATAAATAATAATAGTCTTAGCATGTGAATTAGTGTGTTTGTGTGTGTGTACTTTGTACTTACTGTAAGTTTAAGTGTGTGTGGACACACAAGTAGTGTATTAGGTATGTACCTACTGGATCCATGGTAATAGGTATGGTTTCGATAGGTACCTATTTCGAGTTATCTATCGGTTGAATACATAGATGACTTCGTATTTATCTACTTACTTATAGCCACCGTCAGTCAACCATTTACCTTTTAGCTATGCTCAAGTAAATAAACACAACTGGGTATATTTACAAATTAACCAAGGATGCTTATGCCTCTTATACGACGCAAAAAGCATCATCATAATCACAAAAACGAATATTCAACACTTGTGAAGTTTCGAGAAGAAAAGCAAATAAATAGCTATCTGCATGAATCCTATGAATTTATAACTAGGTAGATGGTACCTATACATACAAGTATTTACGTAATTAAGCAATAAGTAATCGAATCTTTAAATCCAGCAAGTACCTACCTACCTACAAATGCATAGCAAATGTTGCCTAAGCGTCATCATCATCATCTTACCGCTTACACCTTCTCCTTTAGATTGCTTGTGAAATTTCGTGAGAGCGTCTTCCGTCAATCAGCGTTGTATGTAATGTAGGCTTGTAGGTGAGGATGGCTTGGTCCTTAGGGTCTTGGTGAGACTCCATACATCCAATATTGCCTTACTGTATCATACCTATTTTTTTTTCCGTGCGGAAATCCCTTCGGTTACGCCGGCCAGCGGGGGCGGTTATGTCGGGCTTGAACCGACTAAAACCGCACGCCGTCTCAGGTCTACAGACGCCGGGGTGTAAGGTTGCCCATAGAGCATACCCCTCGCACCCCGACTGACCCTGAGCCATCTCCGGTTTCGAGATGGCCCCCTCGGGTTTGTATCATACCTATAAACTGAAACGGTACCTGCCTCAATCGTTATGAAAAATATTTTTATTGAAGCTTGAACCGCTTTCCATGCGACATGGACACGCTCTTTTAGTTTGTTGCTATCTTACTATAATAATAATGTGAAATTTTGTGAATATGTTTGGATGTTTGTTACTCAATCACGCTCTAACGGCTAAACGGCTGAAATTTAGTACAGGGATAGATTATAGTCCGCCGGCAACCCTGGGGTTATCCTTTCGAGGGCTTACCCGGGGTGCCCGGCAACGGACACTTGGGGAGGACACCGTGCGGTTGGCGGCCAAAGTCCGCCGGCAACCCTGGGGTTATCCTTTCGAGGGCTTACCCGGGGTGCCCGGCAATGGACACTTGGGGAGGACACCGTGCGGTTTTAGTCGAGACACGACATAACCACCCCCGCTGGCCAGCGGGGGGGTATCCGAAGGGATTTCCGCACGTAAAAAAAAAAAAAAAAAAAAAAAAAAAAAAAAAAAAAAAGGGATAGATTATAGTCTGGAATAATCCTTTTTTTTATTAGCAGCATTCCACGCCGGCGGAGCCGTGGGCATCAGCTGGTTTTATAATAATACTGTGCTAATTTGTTTCATATTGATCTCATTTTTAGGGTTCCGTTGTCAAATGGCAAAAACCGGACCGCTTATAGATTCGTCATGTCTGTCTGTCTGTCCGTCCGTATGTCACAGTCAGTTTTTTCCAAAAATGTAAGAACTATGCTGTTGAAACTTGGTAAATAGATGTATTCTGTGAACCGTATTAAGATTTTCACACAAAAATAGAAAAAAAAAACAATAAATTTTGGGGGCTTCCCCATAGGTACTTAGAACTGAAACGCAAAAAATTTTTTTCATTAAACCAAAACATACGTGTGGGATATCTATGGATAGGTCTTCAAAAATAATATTCAGGTTTCTGATATCATTTTTCTCTAAACTGAATAGTTTGCGCCAGAGACACTTCCAAAGTGGTGAGATGTGTCCCCCCCCCCTGTAACTTTTAAACTAAGGGAATGATAAAACTTAAAAAAATAAATTATGTACATTACCATGTAAATTTCCACCGAAAATTGGTTTGAACGAGATCTAGCAAGTAGTTTTTTTTTAATACGTCATAAATCGTAAACCGCAATTTACCTTTCATTCAGTCAACTCAAATATAAAATTTAAAAAAAGAACATTATTATGTTACTTGCTGCTATGGAATCCTTCATGGGCGAGTCCGACTCTTGGCCAATTTATTTAATTTAACGTTTAATTTTATTTTGACAATATTGTCAGTTTAGTAAATCGTACTGCTACCGAGCAGTATTAATATCGTCCGACACAATTTAAGAGGCACTCAGAAATATGCTTAGATATGAGCTCGTAAGTAAATATTTCGCTTGGTAAACTACTAGGACTAAACGAGGGTTAACTTTTTTTTGTACGAATTCTTATACGTGGCTAAGCCGTCGAGACTGTACTCCTCCGGAACCACTATACCAATCTTGACAAAATTTGCCATGGTGATAGTGTAGACACCGCTGAGTGTTTAGAAGGGTCAACTGTTCAAATACAATGTACCATTGAGGAATAATCATCGAAAAACAGTTTCACGAGCGCGCGGCCTTAGCTATGCGCGCGACCGTAGTAAGATGCCTTATTTTGAGAGATTGGCCTTTAAGAGATTGGCTTCGGAATGTCTCAATGAATAATTGTATGTGTTTTATGTGTAATTACAAAACACAGGTATGTACGTAGGTATTTTGTTAAATTTAAGTTTAAAATCTCAAATTTTATACTGTAGTTTTAAAAATGCAGGAAACTGTAGGTCTACAATTTTTAAATTTGTTTCTATATTTTCATACTTGTATTATGACTGTTTGTTTCTAAATAAATAAATAAAAAAAAAAATATTTTTCAAGTAAGAGTCCTGCTCACTCAGCTCAATTTATTTCAGTCGCACCCTGCACTGAATTCCTAGTTTTATTAATATCAAGATCCTCGAAGTCCAAGCCATCCTCACCTGCAAGCCGGTACGGTTGCTGATTAACGGAGCCCGGTGGCCTACGTAACGGACTGCTGAGACGAGGTCTCGAGTTCGATCCCCAGTCACCCCGGGCACACACCTCTGACTTTTCGTAGTTATGTGTGCATTAATAAATGTTAATTATCGCTCGCTTAATAATGTGCCCGGTAGATGGCAATAGGCTCGCCTCCTATTACATTGGGACCTCAAAATAACTGGCGAATCGTGGGTGTGTAATAAACCTCTGCCTACCCCTTCGGGGATACAGGCGTGAAGTTATAAAAAAAAAATATAACGGACGAAGCTCGGGCGCAGGCTTTCCTCTCGGATTCCAATAACCCGGCCGGATGGCAGTTACTCTCGTAAAAGAGTAGATAAACCAAACCAAAAGGAGAAGAAAGAGCAAGCGGACCCCGGGTTCCGCGGTGATAGCCTGGAATGCGAACAGCAGCAACGAACGCTGAAATGACGAGAGATATATTGTTTGTATATTTAACTATGATTAATTATAAAGGTTACGTAGTGCACACAAAGTACAAACCGCGTAATGTTAATGTTGAAAATACACATTAAAGTTTGGGATATGAATATAGACAATGCTAAATGTATTAATAAAACATCAGACAAAAATTCTGTATAAATTGCCTTGTAAGAATGTCAGTAAAGGAAAAACCAACCTTTAAATGACGAAAGTGATGATATTTACTGTATTTTTCTCAGGTTTACTGTATTTGAAACAGATCCTAACAACACGTCGGGATCGCCAACGTTGGCGGCCAAGGCCGATTGGGGTTTCAGGGACATTCTACCTTTTTTTTTTTTTTTTTTTTTTTTATCGTGCGGAAATCCCTTCGGATACCACCCCGCCTGCCAGCGGGGGCGGTTATGTCGGGCTTGCACCGACTAAAACCGCACGCCGTCTGAGGGACATTCTACCTAGAGCGTACTTGGTTCCCGCGCAACATAGGCCGATATGACGAAACAACATGCGGTTTTACTTAGATATTCCAGTCCAATATAACCACCGCACCAGGGAACATGCTGTATGGTTTTATCACTTCAAAATGTTTATTTATTTCATCAGACCATTCTGCGTAAATAGTGAGATAACTTACAGTTTAAAATAAGAAGAAAACCACCATTTTTAGTCTCTCCGAAACCATGGGTGCTGAAAGATTGGAGCCTGATTCATGAGGTTAGGCCCAAAGCGAAAGCTTCATCTGCAATGAAAAAATTATGTAGATATTCAGAGGCATGCCGCGAACTGCTGGAGACGCTGGAGTGGGAGCCTTGGGGGCGGCCCTACCTAATGGTAAGGAGCAAGCTACGCACCAAGGCCCCGCCGTTGACCCGATGTCTCCAGCCGGAGCTGCTCGGAAGAGTTGTTGGCTCCCTGTTCCCAGCGCGGGCGATGGAACATGTTCCACCGCAGATGATTCCGCCTCGGTCGCAGATGGCGCTCAACGTGGATGACGATGACGTGCCCAAGGTCACTTGGGTAGAACTAGAGCTGGCGCTGAGAAGGCTCAGAACCAAACGCACCGCCCCGAGGCCCGACAGCATTCCAGGCCGAGCGTGGGTCCTAGCTCTAGTCGACGACACTCTCGAGCCCTGACTGAGAGGCTTCTCAGCTCATGTTTGGAGCGGGACCAGTTTCCGAAATTGTGGAAGACGGGGAATCTGGTCCTTTTCCGGCGGACTCGCCGTCCGCCTACCGGCAAATAGTGTTGCTCGACGAGGTGTACCAACTCTTTGAAAGAGTAATTGCGAAGCACCTCGTCGAGCACCTCTCAAGAGTGGGGCCGAACCTGGCGGATGGCCAATGTAGCTTCCGCCATAGGCGCTCCACCGTGGTTGCAATCATGCGCGTGAGGGCTCTGGCGGAGGTAGCAGTCGCCCCGGGGTGAGGTGATGTTGGCGGTGTCTCTGGATATCGCCAACGCGTTCAACACCCTGCCCTGGAGTTGCATTAGGGAGGCACTCGTGTATCACGAAGTGCCTCTCTACCTTCGCCGCATAATTGGGGCGTATTTGTCGGAGAGAGCCGCCATCTACCCAACCGTGACCGGTCTCGGTCGGCATGAGATTTCGTACGGTGTTCCGCAGGGATCGGTCCTGGGCCCGCTCCTGTGGAACATCGGATACGACTGGGTGCTTCGCGGTGAGCTCGCAGACGGAGCCGCCTTCACGTGCTACGCGGACGACACGCTCGTGACGACGTGCGGGGCAACATACCGCGAAGCGACCCTGAAGGCCACGACCGCGGTTGCCCAAGTTGTGGAGCGGATCCGGCGGCTGGGTCTCGCGGTGGCTCTGCATAAAACCGAGGCCCTGTTCTTTAATGGGCCCCGGAGCAAAACACTTGAGGGACCCAGTCTCGCCTGGTAGGGTTGGGTTTTTCCACACGTTAAAAAAATAGGGATCCAGTCTCATCGTGGGAGGCAATCGTATCGGCATCAAGCCCCAAATGAAATATTTGGGGCTCGTGCTCGTCGGCCGATGGGACTTCGGAGAACATATCCGAAGTCTGGCCCCCAAATTGAAGGGCACAGCTATCGCTCTGGCGCGGATGCTGCCCAACATGAGGGGGTCCGATGACTCCTGCAGGAGACTCTACGCGGGGATCGTGCCATCCATGGCCATATATGGATGCCCAATATGGGCGGAGGCCCTGAAGGCCAGAAGTGTGCGAATGCTACACCCTCCGCAGCGGGTGATGGCCCACAGGGTCATCAGGGGGTACCGCACGATCTCCTTCGAGGCGGCCAGTCTCCTTGCTGGAACTCCACCATGGGACCTAGAGCCCTTTCGCAACTGTACCAGTGGCGAGAGGAGGCGCGGGACGGAACCCTGAGCCTCGAGAAATCGAGGCCGTGCAGTCCCAGCTCCGCCAGGCCATCGTGGTGGAGTGGAAGGAACGACTTGGGCGACCAAACGCAGGGAATCCGAGGGAATTTCCGCACAAAAAAAGATGTTATTCAGAGGCAGGTAGTAGTAGTATCTTGTAGTGTCATGTCATGTAGTGTGTCTGTTCATGTCAGTTTAAATTATGTCGCTGGTAGATAGATAGAGATAGGTACTGTTCCCAATATTTACTACCACCATTCGATAGACGGCCTCCGTGGTGTAGCGGTAGTGCATTCGACTCATACGACAGAATTCGGGTTCGATTCCCGCTCAGTGCAAATATTTGTATGCATGAATATATCTATTTGCATTAGTATATAAGTATCTATATAAGTATGTTTATGCGCATTCTGGAACCCATAACACAAGCTAGTTAAACTATGCTTACGTTGGGTCTAGAAAGCGCTGTGTAGAATGTCATAGAATATTTATTTATTTATTTAAATACATCTATTAGTACCAATGTCAATCATTACAAATTCTTGTATAGAATCGACTAATGTCATAGGACATTTATCACTGCTGACATATCACTGCTGATATATCACTTAGTTTTAATTTTTTTGCAATTAGTAACTACTTATTTATTTACAAAACTTATACTTTATAGAAAAGTTATCACGGTATCCTATGCACATGTGGAGTGCATTCTCCGGTAAGGTATTATATTTTGGGGCAACTCCACTGACAAGTTGAGAGTACTTATTGCTCAAAAACGCTGCATTCGTTCTATAATGGGTCTAAGGGAAAGGGAATCATGCAGAACTAAATTCAGGGAGCTGGGTATTTTAACAGTTCCATCCATTTATATAATTGAGGTGGCCATATTTGTAAAAAACAATCCTCATTTATTTAATGTCAACCCTCCTGGTACAAGACGTGAGGGCAATTTAAAAGTCGTGGCAAGCAAAACACAGTTGCTACGTAGCAGTGTGTTTTGTATGGCAACCACCATACATAACAGGATACCTGCGAAGATCCGATCGGAAAATATTACAATATTTAGGGGTAAAATTACTAAAGTGTTGGCAAATAAGGCTTACTATACTTTTGACGAATTCTTGACTGATAAATCCTTTGCATGATATTCTTAAAGTATTTAATTAATTAAATTCTGTTATGCATATTTAATTTGTACACCATATTCTATGGTAGGACATACCGCACTTAAATGTAACCTAGAATAAGAACTGTACACAAACCTATGATCCACAAATAAATAAATAAATGTATGAATTAAAAATAGCACGATTCGCTGTGTATCTGCCGCAAACTGACATACGTTCTGCCTCTAACACGATCCGCTCGAGACTGATTAATTCTCCGAACGCGTCATATAGGTAGAAAACGAAGGTATTTTTAATTTTCATAGTATAATTCAGAATTTATGTGCATTTTAATAACCGTTTTTCACACTCCTATCGATGACCTTCATTTTGGTATCATTTTTAATTTTCTAACCTGAACACAACTCAAATAAAACCGGGATCCGTTTTGGAATAGACCAACCTTTGAGAGCAAAGTCTATTGAGGAAAGTAACCGAAACTACTAGTTTGAATAGCCTTTTTTTTTTAAGTGTGGAAACCCCCTGGGGCGTGTCCGAACTACGCCCCGGCTTCGCACGGGTGTAATTCCGTGAGAAGCAATTGAAGTTTCAGATTTAAAAAGTTATTATTTATTTATTATTATTATTATTTATTATTAAACTTAAATATGTAAATTAGTATTTGTTAATAGACTTAGAATTCAACACAATGTTAAACCGTGGGTACGTAGTACATTCAATATTTACACAGTCATATTGACATTATAATAAAATAATTGTATTAGAAAAAAATATGTACCTACCTAATCATGGCTGCATGACATTGGTTTCGACACTATATATGCCTTCATTTAAGGCATTTAAGCCAAGCAAATATGAAACCACTTGAAAATTTTTTGGCAATGAAGGTACTTTGTACCTTTGTATCCTATTTGTACAGTGCTTATTAGACATTATAATCAAGCAGGCTAAATACAACTTGTAGTCCTCTCGGTAAAACGCATACCTACTCTTCGTTGATGGGGGCATATAAGCAACTAATTTTACTCACAATCGTTATAAAATTAAATAATTAAGATTCATCGATTATGTACTCAATCAATGAATAGGTAATTGGTTAACATAGGACAAAGAACTGTCGTAAAATTAAACCAAATGAAATAAGTCGACTAAAACGATTGCAGGTGTCCTACAACAAAAGATGAACGTCGAAGTACTTTGAATTTGATAATTAATTTATTGTTTTATTTTTAGGTTTCGAAAACGTATTGTTCCGTAATTTCATGATTCATCTTCTAGGTGTTATATACCTATACGCGAAGGCACTTTAGACGTCGCAAAATACTTAATATAAGTTGTTGTGATAAGATAAAGGGTTGATGTTGACGAAATATAATGTCAAGCGCGCAATGAAAATAGTGTAAAACCATTTGCTTGGAATCAAGTGGATGACACTGGGACTCCAGATTGTTGGTGCAAATGGTATTAGGTATATCTCTAGAATTAGATATCAACAGAATTCACTGTACGGTTCAGGCGTCTCTGCAAAAACACTTCCTATTATTTACATCTAGAACTTATATAAAGTTAAATTTTGGTTGCATCAAAAGCTTCCACTAACGAAAGCGGGGTCTGATTTCCTGTTTTTATCATAACTAAGGCGCATAAACCTAAAAAGTTCTGTCCGTAATATGGTTATGTGTTTAGCACTCTATGTACCTATGTATTTACGTAGGTTCCACTGTAGCTCCTAAGATACTGAACTGATTGTAATGAATGAGGTATCAATCGATTCATTATCGTGCTTTGGGTGTAATAGGCTAAATTTTATAAGAATAATATCAACCTAACGAATGTTGGGCTTAAAAAATTTTTTTTTGAGCCGTCATATCGATCAAATTAAAGGTGATCACGCCTATATATTTCACCTTTCCGTAGTCTGGTTACAGTTTTTAAACTCTATGTATTATTTATCTTCGCTCTTAGTAAGACAAATGGTATGCATGTCATCTTTCACGTGGTCCTACCGTGGCCCAAAGAAAACGGCATGGCCATTTGTTAACTGCTGCTAAGCGCAACGACATGTCGTTGTGGTGGTGTCGCGACACCACTAACGCGACTCTCTTGCAGTTAACGAATGTGAAGTCTACCGTGGATGCGCTAGTTCTTTCCGGGAGTCTTCCACGTAACTTCACACTACCTTTGCATATAGGTACTACATAACATAACATAACATAAACTCACGCCTATATCCCCGAAGGGGTAGGCAGAGGTGCTAGCACCCACATTTCGCCAGTTTATGTTTAGGTCCCAATGTAATAGGTGGCGAGCTTATTGCCATTAACCGGGCACTTATAAACCAGCGATAAATACACACATAACTTCGAAAAGCATCGAAAAGTCATTGGTGTGTGCCATGGTAAAACCTGGGATCGAACCCGAGACCTCGTCTCAGCAGTCCATTACCCATACCACTAGGCTACCGCGGTTTATAGGTACTAACTATACGGTCCTATTACATGCTTTTAGTATGAATAAATATTGTCAGGTGAGTAATAACTATGAAGTTAGTTAGGTATAGTATACTATATCAATATTCAAGTAATACTTATGTAGATAGGTATCTAAAAGTTTTTGCCGAGTTCAAAGTATTTTGGTAGCAACTTATAATTTTAAATCACCACTTAAAATTTTCCATTGAAGTAATTGAAGACAATTGGTGGTTTATAGGTAGGTACGCTTCGGACTTTTTGCTCATTATATATTGAAAGAAATCTGCTGTAAATAGGAAATACCAACTGTTTTCAAACTTTATGCACTGTCATTGCCAACACGAAAATAATCATTCTAAAACAAAATGTATCAAAACCACATTATAGATTTTTTAGTAAGTAGGTACGAACTTTATTCAGCGGGTTCTGGCCATCAGGGTCATCCGAGGGTACCGCACGATCTCCTTCGAGGCGGCGAGTCTCCTTGCCGGAACTCCACCATGGGACCTGGAAGCGAGAGCCCTTTCGCAACTGTACCAGTGGCGAAAGGAGGCGCGGGAGCAGGGATGGAACCCCGAGCCTCGAGAAATCGAGGCCGTGCAGTCCCAGCTCCGCCAGGCCATCGTGGTGGAGTGGAAGGAACGACTTGGGCGACCAAGCGCAGGGCACGCCGCAATAGCGGCGGTAAGGCCCATCATGGAGGATTGGCTGGAGAGGCGACACGGAAGCCTCTCCTACCGACTGACGCAGGTGATCTCCGGGAAGGGGTGCTTCGGGGACCACCTGCATCGGATCAGGAAGGAGCCAACGTCTGAGTGTCATCACTGCGACGCGAGCGAGGACTCAGGGCTGCACACGCTGGCGGACTGCCCGGCGTGGGAGGCGCCGAGGCGTGACCTCGTGGCAGCCATCGGGGTGGGAGTCCTCTCGCTCGGCAGCATGATTGCGGCAATGGTGCGGAGCGCGAGCGCGTGGGCCGCCGCCGCCTCCTTCTGCGAGCATGTAATGCTCGCGAAGGAGGTGGTGGAGCGCGCCCGGTAGAGACTTAGAACTCTCCCGGTCCGCCGAGCCCGCAACTTGCTCGCCGCGCGTCGCAGGCGACTCAGGCGCCGGAGGTCGCTTAACGACCTCCGTCCTCCATGAGCGCAGGCCTGGGGGTGGCGGGTGAGGCCACCTGTCACCCCAGCAGAAGCAGGCCGGGACGGTGGGGCGACTAGCGCCCCACCCCCAAACCGGGGCAAGACGGGGACACCGTGGTTCCCAAACCCGAGGGGGCCATCTCGAAACCGGAGATGGCCCAGGGTCAGTCGGGGTGCGAGGGATATGCTCTATGGGCAACCTTACACCCCGGCGTCTGTAGACCCGAGACGGCGTGCGGTTTTAGTCGGTTCAAGCCCGACTAACGGCCCCCGCTGGCCGGCGGGGGGGGGGGGGTATCCGGGTATTGGGAAAAAGACCAAACGACCTCCAAAAATCAATACCAAGAATTAAAGAATTAGTAATTTGGGGCACAATGTGAACATTCAAAGTTTTTATTTCATCCTGAAAGGAGATAGCTAAGGGAATAAAACCCAATGATTGTATTTTTTCACCACCTGCGGTGACTAAGTTTAAAGTTTGATTGTTAAGTTGAACTGAAGGTTCCAAAATTTTTTTATGATAATTATTACCTAAAATTGTAATGCAAGAGCCAGTATCTAGCAAACCAGGTACATTAGTGCCCGCAATAGATACAGAATCATACGGAGAGTAACCAATATTAGTTTTTCTGCAGACTGTAGAAACTTTGTTAAATTGAGAAAATTTTGTGACAAAAGATAGCCAGTTTTCCCAGTCCAGCCTATCAAAATTAGAGCTTCTACAATCTGAGTGACTTAGTTTTTTGAATTGTTACAAACAGGACACTCAGGAACACGGTAACCTTTCTTACCACATCTAAAACATACAATGAAGGTTTTGGTACATTTTGTTAGAAGATGGGAGTTGGTTCTGCAACGTGGGCAACTAAATTTGGGACCACTAGGTATTTGATCGACCGCACTAACCTGTACTTCTGTACTATTATTTGTATCATTATTAGGTGGATTTTCAATGCTATTAGTGCTATGAACTGGTTGTCTATTGAAATTAGGTTTGCTAGGAAATTTATCCCATTTATAATATCTTCTTTATCTATCTCTATCTATCTTTATTCATACTTTGACATGTCGTCATAGTGACACTTTTATATTTTTTGACACTAATAATTTTATTAGTAATTATTGTTTTAAGACTAAAGATAGTATCTATCTTACAAAGTATGACAAATATAAAGTTGCTACATTAGTAGCATATAATATTAATTTTTGGACGAGTTTACATTGTAAACGAAGCAATAACCTAATACCTACAGACTTGCCAGATACTTGTAGTGGTAATTCTGTATGTTTAACTGATAATGATACTTTAAACTAAGTGTTCAGACAACAGGAATGCCAGAGCTAAAGATAGCTCATCAAAACATAGAAGGTCTTCCCGGCAAGGAATTAATAATTGAATTATTTCTAGAGAAATTAAATGTGGATATTTTGTGTTTGACTGAGCATTGGCTCAAAGAGAGTGATATGATGTTCAGTATAGACACTTACAATATTGTAAGTTGCTTTAACAGAAAGTCTGCTATCAGAGGTGGCTCCATGGTCTTAATAAAAAATGGTCTCCGCAGCAAAGAGCGGATTGACATTGTTAGACTTTCTGTTGAGCGATGTGCTGAGGTGGTCTGTGCCGAGCTTGATAGTTATATAGTAGTCTGCGTATACAGTCCACCTTGTAGTGATTTTGGAACGTTTATTGGGGTCATGGACAAAATTCTTGGGATAGCATCAAATAGCAGAAAGAATCTAATTGTATGTGGAGACTTTAATATAAACATCTTGGAACAGTGTAGGAAAAGTACCCAATTTCTAAACATGTTCAAAAGTTACAACCTTGAAAATATTTTCTGTGAACCAACTAGAATCACTGCTACAACTGCCAGTTGTTTAGATAATTTTTTTAGTGACAGTGTATACTTAAGTAAGTCTGTAATAAGTGCGTTGCCCTCAGATCACTGTGGTCAAATAGTATCCTTTTCCAAGGGAAATAATAATCAACCTAAAGAGAAAATTATGTGTAGGCCCATAACCTCTAACAAAATTAGAGAATTCAAAAACTTGTTAGAGAACAAGCTCAATTGTGTAGCTTACCTAGGCAATAATCCTGAGGTTCATTACAATAGTTTATTTAGTACATTAACTGATGCTTTTTCACATACATTCAAACAAAAATGTAAAAAGCACAGTACTAAATCTAAATTCTGTGAATGGGCTACTGTAGGCATATATAAAAGTAGACGAACACTTTTCGATTTATACGCCCAAAAACAGTACAGACTTGACAGTCGTTTCATTGAATATGTCAAAAATTACTCCAAGGTATTCAAAAAAGTATGTAGACAAGCGAAGGCCATTCATATTAAAAGGAAAATAATTGAGGCTCCCAATAAAATGAAAGAAACTTGGAAAGTTATTAACAAAGAGTCTGGTAAATGTAAAGTGAGGGATACTGTTACTAAAATTAAATTAGAAAACAAGAATATAACCTCTCCGAAGGATATTGTAAACGCTTTTGAAGATTATTTTACCAATATTCCATTGCAACTCACTTCCTCTATTAACTCTAGCGCTGACAGTGCTGTGGCCCTTGTTGAGAGTAATATTAGTTCTTCTAAATTTAAGTTCAAACATATTGATCCCAATGACATTTTAAAAGCATTTAAAAATCTAAAAATAAAAATGTCTGAGGATTACTGGGGCATGTCAGTTAGTTTAATTAGTCATATAATTAATATCATTGCACCTGATCTAGCACTCATACTTAATGAATGTATAGATGAAGGCACATTTCCTAATTTAATGAAACACAGTAAACTAATACCATTATTTAAGAAAGGATCTAAGTCGGAACTTGGAAACTACCGCCCCATCTCTATTTTGCCAGCTCTGAGTAAGGTGTTTGAGAGAGTGATGCTCAATCAGATGCAACTGTACTTTAAGACCAACAATCTTTTCCATAGCCAACAATATGGCTTTACTGGCGGAAAATCTACCACCGATGCGGGAGTGGCTCTAGTCAGCCTAATTTACGACGCTTGGGAGGGATCGCAGGATGCTATTGGGGTATTCTGTGATCTTTCTAAAGCATTTGATTGTGTTGACCATCAAACACTCTTGCTCAAGCTACGTCGATATGGATTTGATGAGAAATCAATAGAACTATTAAAATCATACTTAACAGATAGGCTTCAGACTGTTGTTGTGAATAACGTCAAGTCAAACGGATCAAACGTCAAAATAGGCGTACCACAGGGATCAATCCTAGGACCTTTTCTCTTCTTGGTGTATGTCAATGACCTGCCTTATACGATCGAGGCTCAAGCTGGCATAGTACTGTTTGCAGATGATACATCACTGATATTCAAAGTAGATCGGCGTAGTACAGATGCGAGTAATATTAATAATATTTTGAACGCCATTTCAAATTGGTTTTATGCAAACAACCTATTGTTGAATGCAGAAAAGACCAAATGCATTAAGTTTACACTGCCTAATGTGAGGCAAGCACACGTTAATGTCGCGCTGGAGGGGCAAAGGTTGGAATTTGTAAACAGCACTACTTTTCTAGGCATAACACTAGATTCGAAATTGCAATGGGGTGACCATATCACTATTTTGGCCAATAAACTCAGTTCTGCTGCTTATGCTGTCAGACGGATTAGGCAGTTTACAGATGAACCTACTGCTAGGCTGGTATATTTTAGTTATTTTCATAGTCTGATGTCTTATGGAATACTACTTTGGGGGAATGCAGCAGATTTAGAAACTATATTTATACTACAAAAGAGGGCAGTTCGTGCCATTTATTGTTTAGGCAAGAGAGATTCTCTTAGGGAACGATTTAAAAAGACTAATATTTTAACTGTAGCTTCCCAATATATATTCGAGAACATACTGTATGTCAGGAAAAATATATCCAATTTTACAAAAGTAAGTGACATTACAGACAGAAATCTGCGTAATAAAAATAAACTTATCCTTCCATGTTATCGGCTTAGCAAAGTTAGTGATTCTTTTAGGGGGGAATGTATACGCTTTTATAACAAATTGCCTGAATCGGTCCTTGGTATGCCTGACAATAAATTTAAAACCTTTGTTAAGACCACCTTATGTAAAAAAGCATACTATAGGACAGATGATTATCTTAAAGACAAAAATGTCTGGTTTGAGCATGGTGCAGGCTCCTCCTAAAATGCTAAAATGTTACAACTACAGCATAGTATTGTAGTAGGCACGCGACCTTTTTACCATATTTTAACTTTTTTCAATTATTTGAACGATTAACTTGGGTTAAGTTTTTTTTATTATATACCTTTATTTATCTTGACACGAGACAAAAATGTACATTCGTCCATATTTAGTCTTAAGAAATGACTATTATAAGCTAACGTCTCGAAAATGCCGCAGTGGAGTTTGTTGCGCCGTTTCTTCTCCACTAGCGCCTAGGAAGCGGTGGTAAACTTAGTATTAAGCAATTATTGACGTCAAAAAGATGTAATTACGTTGCACTATTTTGAAAAATAAAGACTGACTTTGACTTTGACTTTGTTTACTAAAAGAATTACTATTAAAATTTTGTTTAGAGCTAGACTGTTTAGTATAAGCAAATTCAGGGGCCAAGGTTTCTGAAGTTTTTCTAGGAGGCTCATGGAATTGCTGAAGCCTAGACTGAATATTTTCGAAATTTTTACAAATCTTCTGCAGACTGGATATGTCTGTAATGCCAGCAGAAGAAGCAAGAGTACTAGCATAACAGGGTCGGATATTATGTAATAGGATTTCTAATTTATCTTCTTCGGTTTTCTAATTAAAGTAATTCTCCCTGTGTACGCAATCTAATTTCTGACATTAATCTATAGTCATAATCAGAAATGCTGAAATCCTGTTTCAACAATTCAGCTATATCAGACCAAGTCTCAATCTTCGAGCTAATACATCTGAACCAATGAAGAGCATCATCAGTAAAAATCTCATAAGCAAAAGTGACCAACTTATCTTGAGGAATAGAGCGACTAATAATGAATTCGTCAACCTTTTGTATAAAAGCACGAACACAAGTCTTTCCAGAATACTTTAATTTGGAAAGCTCAGAGTAAACTTTCCTTTCACTCATGTCATTAACTGGAGTCAATGGCACTTGATCTGAATGAACAGTAGTTACACTGGTATTTTTAATTTCTCTCCCCTTTAATGATAACAATTCCTTGTATTGAGACTGGAAACTAGACATACAAGTTTGAAACAACTTCTCTGTCTGGCAGTGTGTGGTCGGTAAGTCTATGATATAAATGGTTGAGTAGTGTTTCAGTACGGGCCAATAAGTTCCTGTCGATACCACCTTTTAAAGTTTTAAGACTTACGTCTGCTTTAGATATAGAGTCTGAAATACCTCTGAGATCATCGGCTGGTTCGAGGTGAGATGTTAAGATATCCTCCGGAGGATATAGTGGAGCTAATTTGGCTATTTGTTTTCTGAGCTCAACTACTGATTCAGAGCTAGTACTACCTCGAACGGCCACTTCATATTGAAGCTCGGCTTTTTGTAACATTTGTAACAGGGATAGTTGAATTTAAGGTAGATTATAAGTTACAAGTTATTAGAAGTTAGTAGTTGGTTTATAAGGTTATAGCAAATCAAACATGAGACTAGTTTTACCTTTCATATATTAAATGTTATCAATTGTATGTGATCTCAAGGGTGAGTACGCATAGTTCAATTAAGATTGAAGTTAAGGGTTAAAAGAAGAGATGTGAAGACGTGAAAGACGTTAAGACGTGAAAGACGGCCCGCGGCAGCCAGGAATCTGCACTTAGCTCTGCCTGTATCCGCCCGGCGTGTCGTGCTGGCACCAACCGCTGCGTGACTCGCTCGGCGGACCTGAAAAGAGAAGGCAAAGCTTTCAGTATGTGAATACATACTGCTAGTGCAGGCCGGGCATACCGAAGGCGTAAGAAAGGTGACAAGCTTCCCCAGGCACGTGATGCTTATGGTCATTATTGCAAAGCAGGCACAGCCTTTGCAAGCAGCAGGAACAGATGCACAGAAACATAGATGACACTGAAGGATTGTTCACCATGCGGTCACTGACCGCGTGGCCCGCACAGGTTATTGTCCTTTTGACAAGCGCGAAAAGGGAAAGCATGGCTTGCGTATAAGCTACACAATTAAAACAAATAGATACTGCTCACGTAAAAAGCAGCATCCCAATTAGGAAACTTTGCCACGACTACAGAGGTGTAGTGTGGCATGATAACATTCTATATAATTCCAATACATGGATAATGTTGGCAAGCCTCGTTCACGTAAAAACGAGGCGATGCCTGGAGTATCTTAGCATAGCAGTGGGAACCTGACGTGGCACCATTGGTGAAGATGAAGGGGCCACGGGGAATATCCCTGGTGGGCCATTGGTACCACGTCACCCTCCAACACTAATGAGCACTCTGTAATAAAAATGATTAGCACACGTAATGTATACATTGTAAAATTCTCACCAACGGCTCAGTACCAGAGCTATGCACTTGTGGAAGCGATGCAGAAAATTAGGGGGCTCGCAAAACCGCTGCACCGTAATTTATAACGTCGGCTGAAAGAAGCGACTTGGTGGGAGTTCATAGATAATGAGCCACAGCCGATAGGGTTGACCACAGCTAACATAGACAGAGTCGATGAAAGAATACAGATAATATTAGTAGACTATGAATCGATATCAACTAAGGAATCGACTACATATTCCACCAACATTCTTAAAAGTACAATGTGCATTGTTACAACGCCGGGGTGTAAGGTTACCCATAGAGCATATCCCTCGCACCCCGACTGACCCTGGGCCATCTCCGGTTTCGTGATGGCTCCCTTTCTTGCTCTCCACTGTGCCATCTGCTAATCAGAGGGACACGTGGAAAGCTTCCGAACAGCCCTCAACAGGGCCGTCCTCGCCTCGGTCGGAGTTGGCCGTAGTCGGCAGCGTCTCTCCCGCCCTAGGAGAGAGGCGCTGCTGTCTCCGTTGCCCAGGGTGCACCGCGTGGAGGTCCCCAACCAAGCACCCCAAGTAGGTAGGTACCTTAATCTTTCTATGGCGCGGTCGTACCGATTTCAATTGAAAAATCAGTATCATGGAGTTCAAAATTGAATAACTTGTCATAATACTAGCAACCCGCCCTCGCTTCGCTTATATGAGATTTTTTAACTCAAGCCACATAATATGATATGGCCTATTTCTGTCGGGGATAATGAACCTACTTTTGAACTGGTGAAAAGATTTTGCCAATGAGTGCAGTGGTTCCGAAGATTACCTCAACATATAAAAAACTCACAAAATTCAGCCACTCTTTTTATAATATTAGTATCATGGAGCATAGACATATTGTTAGGTTAAGACGGATGTTCACGCCTACTATTACAATCAGAGCAATTCACGGTAAAGTTTAAGCATAAACCTCCCGTCCTTCAATTCAACATTAAAAATAGCAACTAAAAAAATTCACCTTTTCACTCTTACCTTGGCCACAGAATAAATATTTTGGCGTAACAAATTATTTAGGGTCGTGGTTTATGTACATAAATATCATATCATGTATCATGTACATAATCTGACACATAAACTCGCTTATCACTACTTGATTTAGTTCATAATGAAACCGGGATTTAAATAATCCACTATCATTCTAAACACTGATGAACACTTTTTTGTTGGTTTTCGTTAGTTTATGCAAAATATTATATATTTAATCTAAATGTATTATTTACATAAACATAACATAACATAAACTCACGCCTATGTATTATTTGACAACACTAAATACATTTTAATGTAGTTTTATACCTATATAGTTCTTAAATAATAAACTATAGTAATCACTGAAAATACAGATATCTTGGACGCCAAAGTTTTATTTTTAAGTAAGTAATAAATTCTGCGGCACTACATTTTAGATCTTTGTCTATATACTAATACTATAGTTAGGGATAGTTCATTAGTTCGTAACTAGCATTGGTAAATTTATACCTCACTAGCTGTTGCCCACGTCTCCGCCCGCTAAGATGTCCGTTATCCCGTCCAAAGAACTATTTCGTATTTTTAATTTCGTAATATCAAAAAGTAATCAACAGGTATTGAAACAGTCTGGGGTGTGTGTTGGGTAACCTCCTCGAGTGTCGCTCCGATTCCGATCCCGCTGCAGTCCGGGGGGAACGGAATCGGAGCGGCCGGTACACCCTGGGCGGCGGTCAATGGCTTCCCCTTCACCCCTTCATAGGGTTGGCATTGATCGTCGGCCAATACCCAACGTGGCGGGAACACATCGCTCTCCGAACTCCTCTACTTTCAGAGGAGACAGGATGAGCGATGCTGTTAGTGGTGAGATGGCCCAGGGTCAGCCGGGGTGCGAAGGATATGCTCTATGGGTAACCTTACACCCCGGCGTCTGAAGACCCGAGACGGCGTGCGGTTTTAGTCGGTGCAAGCCCGACATAACCGCCCCCGCTGGCCGGTATCCGAAGGGATTTCCGCACGAAAAAAAAAAAAAAAAAAAAAAGGTATTGAAACAGTCTTGAATACGTAATCATTTATTTGGATAACATTAAATACAAAGGTATGGATAACATGGTCTGATTTTGATCGCCATTATTTTTCTTTATTCACACATTATATTGTCGGAAGTTTACGCGAAAGTCACACATTGAAATAAAACTATTTTTAATGGATTCTATCGCGATTTATTTCATGTTATTTTATATTAAATATTTTATTTTATTTTATATTATTAAAAATAACATCAAATAAATCGCGATAGAATCCGTTAAAATAGTTTTATTTCAATTTAAAAAAGTATTTATAGTGACATAACTATTAACTACATTAGTTGGACATGGTCTCGCGAAGATTTTTGTAGATATTGATATTATTAATATATATATAGCTGCTCGTGCTGATTCACTGACTGACTCACTCACTCATTGATCACCTCTCTTAAACAATTTAGTATGAATTTTTTTTTTTTCACTGATGGTTTCGTATAGAGGATAAAAATTCATTCGGAGGAAAAATATGGAGAGAGCAGATGATTGAGGATTTCGGAGACGGGTGAAGAGCACGCTTAAGGTATTGAAGATAGGTTGGGGGTGCTTGAGCAAATGTCACTCGAAACGTCATTCAATTGACCTGAAAAAAAATTCTAAATGGCGAAAAAAATTGGCCGCCATACAAATTTCGTCGGTATCCATCTCGGAGAGTATAAAAGATGGAAGAGTAGTTGATCAGGATCCAAAGGTCTACTCGATGAATAGAAAAAAAATTCAAGATGGCGGAATTTATTTTTCTATAGAAAATGTATGGCGAATATTGAATAGACTACAAGTTTTGAAGTATGCAAGACTTTGATTTATGGTTTTCTTTTTAAAATGTTTTTGTGGAAGAACTCTTAGTCAGAAATATGTAGATAGATGATGATCGAGGGTTTGGAAGATGGGTGAGGAGCACGGCCAGGGTATTAAACATAGGTGAGGGCTGCTCAAACAAAAAATACTTGGAACCTCATCCAATTGGCAGTGAGCTGAAAAAAAATTCAAAATGGAGAAAAAAAGATGGCCGCCATACAAATTTCGTAGGTGTCTGTCTCGGAGAGTATAAAAGATAGAAGAGTGGTTTCTTAGCAAAAGATGATCAGGACACCTGAATGTGTACTCAATGAACAGAAACAAAATTCAAGATGGCGGAATTTATTTTTCCATACAAAATATATGGAGAATATTGAAGAGACTGCAAGTTGAGAACTATGCAAGACTTTGATATGGTTCCTTTTCAGAATGTTTTTATGGAAGAACTCTCAGTCAGAAATATGGAGATGATGATGATCGAGGGTTTGGAAGATGGGTGAGGAGCATGGCCAGGGTATTAAAGATAGGTGAGGGCTGCTCAAACAAAAAATACTCGGAACCGCATCCAATTGCCAGGGAGATCAAAATAAATCCAAAATGGCGGATTCAAGATGGCGTCAACACAAATGTCATGGGTGTCTCTCTCAAATTTTTTTTTCACTGATGCTTTCGTATAAAGGACGAAAATTCATTCGGAGGAAAAATATGGAGGGAGCTGATGATTGAGGATTTTGGAGACTGGTGAAGAGCACGGCCAAGGTATTGAAGAGAGGTAGGGGTGCTCAAATAAAAACCACTCGGAATCTCATCCAATTGCCAGTGAGCTAAAAATATAACCAAAATGGCAGATTCAAGATGGCGCCCATACAAATTTCGACAGCGTCTATCTCACAAAGTATAATAGAAGATAGAAGAGAGGTTTTTTGGCAAAAGATGATCAGGACCTAGAGATCTACTCGATAAATAGAAAAAAAAATCAAAATGACGAAATTTATTTTTCCATACAAAATATAAGGCGAATATTGAAGAGACAAATGTGCAAGACTTTGATATGCTTTTAACCGACTTCCAAAAAAGAGGTGGTTCGCAAAACGACCCGTTTATTTTCAATGTATGTACACCGATTATTTCGAGGTTTCTGGACCGATTTGCAAAGTTTTTTTTTAACTAAACAGTAGAAGTTTTCGTCTTTAATATAATATAATTAATTCTGGATTTTAGGAAATTATAATATAATTCTGGATCCAACTCCTTAAACCTGATGCTGAAAGTTTACTGCCCGCCTGGGCCTTAGGTTATCAAGATTCAGAAAGTGTTCATAGTGAATTAATATTATAGGTACCAAGCAACGACTTCATGGTTAGATTTCAAGTCCCAACTCCTCAACCTTGATAATGCAGGGTACAGCTGCACTCACAAACTATAGTGATTCAGAAACTGCGGATGGTGCAATGCAATAATATTTTAAGTAGCAAGCATAGACTACATAATTGAACTTCGGATCCCGACTCCTCAATCTTGATGCTGCAATGTACTGAACTCTTAAGCCATGGGGATTCGAGAATTTCTTATAGTGAATTGATATTTTAGGCATCAAGCAACAGCTTCATGATTACACTCCAAGCCTGAATTCCACAAACCTGATGATGCAGGGTACAACACTCCTAAACCATAGAGAATAAGGAACTGTTCCTGGTGAAATAATAGGTATTGTAAATGCCGAGCATAGACTTTTGTTAGGTATTGAATTCCAAGTCCCAACTTTTCAATCTAACCACCAATTCACGGTTTTGAGATTTTTCCCCTTATGTCTGCTATAAGACATACCGACCTTGCAGGCCCGCCATACCCCGACCCCCTCGTGCAATGGGGTCAGCTGGCCCTGAAAAGGGTCGGTTGGTCAGACTCTTGGCCGCTATAAGACATACCTATCTGCCAAATTTAATGAAAGTTGAAGTCTCTACCTATTGCGGTTCAAGAGATACAGCCCGCTGACAGACAGAAGGATGGACGGATAGCGGAGGCTTAGTAATGGGGCCCGGTTGGAACCTTTGGGGTACAGAATCCTAAGAAGAATAACTGTTACGTAATTATTTACACATCAAAACTTTAAATCCAAACGGACCCCTGTTCCTGTTGTCCACTCATCTACGCGGTCCGCTTTAGCGGGCCGCGCACCCACGCGCCGTAATAGTGTTCTATAATATTATAGAGCATTTTTAGGGTTCCGTTGCCAAATGGCAAAAAACGGAACCCTTATTAGGGTTCCGTTGAAAAAAATGGCAAAAATCGGAACCCTTATAGATTCGTCATGTCTGTCTGTCTGTCCGTCCTTATGTCACAGCCACTTTTCTCCGAAACTATAAGAACTATGCTGTTGAAACTTGGTAAGTAGATGTATTCTGTGAACCGCATTAAGATTTTCACACAAAAATAAAAAATAAACAATAAATTTTGGGGGTCCCCATACTTAGAACTGAAACTCAAAAATATTGTTTTCATCAAACCCATACGTGTGGGGTGGGGTATCTATGGATAGGTCTTTAAAAATTATATTGAGGTTTCTAATAGATTTTTTTTCTAAACTGAATAGTTTGCGCGAGAGATACAAATGTGTGCCCCCCCCCCCCCCCTGTAACTTCTAAAATAAGAGAATGATAAAACTAAAAAAATATATGATGTACATTACCATGGTATGGTATGGTATGGTATGGTTTCGCGAGCTGGTATCCGCAACTCCACGACAGGGCGCGGTTTTTGCGTGAGGGTGGGCATTTCACTCGATCCACCCCAACTCTTTGAAGAACGCCAGCAGGCTATTCACGCTGCTGGCGATCTCCCGGAGCGTACCTGTATTTCCGAAGTACTTTACCCTGTATGTGGCGGTTACAGGGCAGTGTAGGAGCACGTGTGCCGCTGTTTCTTCCTCTTTCATGCAGGCTCTGCAGAGAGGGCTGTCGGTGATTCCTAAAATATAAAGGTGTTTATTGAAGGAGCCGTGCCCCGTGATGGCAGCTGTGGCCGTGCGCAGTTGCTGTTTGGTCAGTTGTCGAAGACGCCTGGTCAGTCTATTTTCAAGCACGGGGAGTGCTTCCCTCGCCTGTCTGCAAACTTCCAGATTTATCCAATAGCTGTTGTGTTGATCTCTCGTTCGTTTGTTTACCATGGTTCGTAGGTATGCAAAGGGGATCGGTATTATGGGCTCAGGTCCTATTACCACCATGTCAGATCCTCTCCTGGCAAGCTCATCCGCTGCATCATTGCCGCGCGAGCCGCTGTGGCCCTTAATCCATTGCAAGGTTATGTTATTGAAATGGCCTATTTGGTTCAGTTTACGATGGCACTCTAGTATTAGTCCCGAGTTTATAGTGTGGCTGTTTAAAGCTTGCAGCACGGCCATGCTGTCGGAGAGTATGCGTATTGAGTGGCCTTCCACTCTCCTGGCCATTACCGCTGAAGCTGCCAGGGTAATCCCCATGCATTCAGCTTGAAATACTGTGTTGTGGGTCCCCAGCGGTGTTGATATGGATATATTAAGGTCCTCCGAGAAAACGCCGGCCCCGGTGCCTGTACCAGTCTTTGATCCATCTGTGAAGATGCGTAGTTCCGTTGGGCATAAAGCCTCACAGCGGTGGTCCTCATGAAGTTGGATCTTGTATTTTTTGTCGAATACGTATTGTTTGGGCACACGATCGTTCATTGCTCCTATCATGGGTATCTCCTTTATGAGATCTGTGAGCAGTGAGGTGTGTCGCGTGTTTCTCTCGCTCCATAGGTTGAGTGCCCTTAGGCGTATGGCCGCAGCTGTTGCTTCTTGGCGGATGAACAGATCCAAGGGTGGGAGTCCGAGCATGGCTTCCATTGCCGCGGTGGGGGTAGATTTCATGCATCCAGTGGTTGCCATGCAGGCTAGTCTTTGGGTCCGTTGTAGTTTAGCCGCTACTGTGCTGTTTTCGGTCCTTGGCCACCAGACGATAGCACCATACGCTATCATTGGGCGGATTACTGTTTCGTAAAGCCATAGGATGATTTTAGGTGATAGCCCCCATTTTTTACCAATCATTCTTCTGCACTGCCAGAAGGTAATCCCAGCCTTTTGTAATTTATTGTCTAGGTGGCTACTCCATTTTAACCCGCTGTCAAGAATAACGCCAAGGTATTTGACCTCTTTCGACAGTTGGAGTTCCGTGTCAAAGAGTTTGGGTAATCGGTATTCGCCTAATACCCTTTTGTTCGTAAACATGACTAACTCGGTTTTGTTCGGGTTCACCGATAGTTCGAATTCCCCGCACCATTTTTCTACGATGCGTAAGGCTTGTTGGGTTAGGTTACAGACCGTTCCCGCTACCTTCCCTGAGATGAGGATTGTTAGGTCGTCTGCGTAGCCTATTGTGTAGTCGCGGTTTTTGTTCAGCCTTGTGATTAGGTCATCTATCACTAAATTCCACAGAAGGGGAGAGATAACTCCGCCCTGCGGGCAGCCTTTGGCTATCAGAGCCGTCTGATCTTCTTCCCCAAGGCGAACTACCCTTTTGCTGAGCATGTTTGTTATCCAGTCTGATAGTACCGGCTCCGCTCCATGTTTTGACAGGGCGGCCTTAATACTGGTGAAGCTGGTTTTGTCGAAAGCTCCTTCGATGTCAATGAACGTTCCTAGGCAGAAGCCTTTTTGTTCGATCGCTTCCTCTATCCGGCTGACTACCAGATGGAGGGCTGATTCCGTAGACTTACCGGAGCTGTATGCGTGCTGGTTTGCATGTAGGGGTAGCTGTTTTAGTGCACCATCTCTCAGCTCCCTCTCGCATAGGCGTTCCATGGCCTTTAACATTACCATGTAATCTTCCACCGAAATTTGGTTTGAACGAGATCTAGTAAGTAGTTTTTTTTTTACGTCATAAATCGTATACCGTAATTAACCTTTCATTCAATCAACCCAAATATATAAAAAAAAACATTAATAATATGTTACTTGCTGCTACGGAACCCTTCATGGGCGAGTCCGACTCGCACTTGGCCGCTTTTTTTGTTCTTACATCAATACTTTCTACAGCGTATGCGATTATAGACATTTTATGATGGATTTATTTATACAACAATGTTAACTGGGTATATCTCGTTAACATTATTGTATATCATGGAACGAGATAGTTTAAAAAAATATTTATACCTTGGGTTGGTTTTAGTAGGGATTTCTAAGAATCTCTATTTTTTTCTAGTAATAAATATAGCCTATGTTACTCAGTGGTAATGTAGCTTTCTAACGGTAATAGAATTTTTGAAATGGGTCCAGTAATATTTAAGTTTATTCGCTACATACAAAAATACAAATCTTCGTCGGCGACGTGCACGGCTTGATGTTAACCACAATACGCGTTTACCATAAGATCCGCTCACAACCTGTAACATTAGCACGCTGACCGATCGCTTGAGGCAAATAGCCGACAGTCAAAGCGTATGGTGGCTTCAAGCTGATTTAGGGCCAGCACCTGGTGGGGAAAATGGAATAACCGTGGTACTCTCCAGGGAGTTATAACTACTTATGGTAGGTGGTAGAGTCAAGCAACAGTCATTTTGGCCGTTGCATGAATGGGCCGACTCGACCGGGGAAGCACCACCCTCTTACAGAATATCGACGCCAAGTAACAGTATTTGAACTGTTGCGTTCCGTTTGGTGAGTGAGAGTGCCGGAGCCTAAACTCCTTTCCCATCCCCTCCCAAACACCTTTCCCATCCCCTTTCCTTTACAGGGTCGGCAGCGCGACTGTAACGCCACTGGTGTTGTACAAGTCCATAGGCCGCGGTAACCGCTTCCCATCAGGTGGGCCGTGTGCTTGTCTGCCACCTTAGTGGTATAAAAAAAAAAAAAAAACTACTTAGAGCGACATTTGAGTCGTATCGTAAAGCGCTTTAGCGACCGGCTCTCGTTCTAACTATGGTAGATAGACTTAAAATTTTATATTTTATAGCCTAAGACACTGGCAAAACATACACATACATACTCTATACTTTACCGACCGGTCATCACTATCATCTTAGTGATGATGCCGGTTGTGTCCGAGGCTTTCACCTTGGAGTCCTGGATCATCTATTTATTTTATAAATGGCTTATTTCGGCAATTATGAAAGCGACTTTCGTTTGACCCCCAACCCCGAGAAAATCCTGCACCAGGACATGGTCCGTTAATCGAATAGTGTGAACCAGTGAACAGGTCAGGTTGGCTTCGGCCCCCGACAATGTTAATGGACCCCATACACCCCTTTAAACTACTTTATGACCAGTACCTATCACCATGTTTTAGACAAGAAACTGCTTTTTATAGCTGAAGGTGCTTTTTATATAAAACTTAATTTGTCATTTATTAAAAATTTCGTATGCAACATTATCTTGTTTTTGTTACAAATAATATGATTATCGTGACTGAACCAAACGATAAAATGGACAATAACATTGTAATTCTCGTCAGAAATACCTATCTATTTACAAGGGTTATTAACAGCAGTTATTAAAATCGAAATTTTTGTTTATAGGGTTCCGTACCTCAATAGGTAAAAAGAAACCCTGATATGGTCACTCTCTTCTCCGTCTGTCTGTGTGTAACCACCAATTTCTCAGGAATGGGTGGACCTAGCAAGTTGAAATGTATACAAGATACTGAGGTCTATAGTCCCTATCAGGTGTAAAAATTAAGGTCCTGATTCAACACGATAAAAAGATATGGGCAAATTTACATTTTCGGGAAAACTTGTAAGTACTAAAATTTACCTTTTTATTTGTCGGAATTTTCCAAGATTTACTTGTGCTTTAAGACATTTTTTTACGTGCGGAAACCTCCACTGGCTTCACTCCACCAGAGCTAACCGACTAAACCGCACGCTTAATGACCTTGCTTTCAACCCATATTGATAATTCTAGGTCAACCGGAAGTACCCTATTGATTTTGGGTCGAAAATCTATAATAATATGGTAGTTTCTGGTGACCCAGAATCACGAAATTTGGCAAAAAGCAAGGTCTTACAGCACAAATAATGAAAAAAAACCAATAAATAAAGAAGTTGAAAATTGAGGGTGTCCCTATACATACATAGTTAACACCAATTAAGATAGGCCTCTGAATTGTATGGGTGCGCATACAATTTAGAGGTCTAGGGTGCGCGGAATAAAGTACCTTTCATTCCTAACTGTGCGCATCGTTTCCAGTCGCAACGTATGAGGATGAATTCCCTGTCTGTGGCGAGCGGTGCGATGATAAAATGCCCTTCTTGAAGAACCCCATATTGTAGTCGCTTGGGAAAACCACAGCAGGGAGATCATTCCACAGCCTGTGGGTGCGCGGAATAAAGTGCCTTTCATACCTAACTGTACGCACCGTTTCCGGTCGCAACGTGTGAGGATGAATTCCCTGTCTGTGGTGAGCGGTGCGATGATAGAATGTGACCGTGGGCATCATATTCTTCTGAACACACCCCGTTATAAAGGCGGTAGAAAACGCACAGGGAGGCGAAATCTCTCCTAAGGTTAAGTGGTTCTACATTGCCTGTAAGTATGGAATTGTCGACGATCCTCAGCGCCCGTCTTTGCACCGAGTCGAACGGGTCAAGTTGGTATCTAGCTGCCCCGGCAAAAAGGTGACAGCAGTACTCCATCTGGGGCCGGACTTGCGACTTATAAAGAAGAAGTCTTTGCTCCGCATCGAAGTACTGCTTCGCCCTGTTGAGCACTCAAGTTTCTTAGATGAAACTTGACCTTGTCTTCGAGGTGACTGCGGTACTGGACCTCACTGAAGATATCGACACCGAGGATCCCGATATTTTTGGAAATTTTAAGTGGTGTGTCCAGGAATTGTGGCGCTATAATAAATGGCGTTTTCCTAGCGGTGAATGCACATACTTGTGTCTTAGTGGGGTTGAATTGGACCAGGTTTAGTCCACCCCAATCGGACACTCTTGTGAGAGTAGTCTCGATTTCAGACACAAGTTGTTCACAACTTTCTTCCACTGCGGACCAAGGGATGTTAGCCCGGCCCATGTAAAATGCGTCCGTACCGGGGACGCATTTCGTCATGTCGTCCGCATAGCAATGAATGGAATCATCAGACAGCATGTCATTGATAAGCAGAAGGAACAGGGTCGGAGACAGCACGGAGCCTTGTGGAACAGTAGCGTTTATGTCCGAGCAGCTGGCGTTAACGACGGCTTGGATGCTTCTATTCGACAAAAAGCTGGCGATCCATTCGCAAAGTCCCTCGGGCAGTCCATAAGACGGCAACTTCGAAAGAAGCCCTCTGTGCTAGACCCGATCGAAGGCCTTCGCTATATCGAGGCTGACCGCTAGTGCCTCACCTGGACTCTCGATGGCTTGCGCCCATTGTGCTATTGTGTGAAAGAAAATAAAAGAAAATATTTATTGCGATAGGTACCAATTTTATTACGGCGGTAAAATGCGAAGGTACAGAACCCTCGGTGCCCGAGACACGCACTTAAACGTTTCTTTTGTTGTCAAAAGTTCATTTTAGAAACACTTTACCAATATATATTGAGTAATCACTCAATAAACTCAATTCGGTAAAAACTACTTAGAAAAACAAGTCTCCAGAAGGACCCAATTAGGTTGGGCAGCATTTCGAAAATTAAGTAAGTATCTAGTTACATCGTTTTCTTCAAAACCGCAATGATTGCCATTTTTTTACTTAGGTATATTTTAGGTAGCCCATCATGGAGGATTGGCTGGAGAGGCGACACGGAAGCCTCTCCTACCGACTGACGCAGGTGATCTCAGGGAAGGGGTGCTTCGGGGACCACCTGCATCGGATCAGGAAGGAGCCAACGCCTGAGTGTCATCACTGCGACGCGAGCGAGGACTCAGGGCTGCACACGCTGGCGGACTGCCCGGCGTGGGAGGCGCCGAGGCGTGACCTCGTGGCAGCCATCGGGGTGGGAGTCCTCTCGCTCGGCAGCATGATTGCGGCAATGGTGCGGAGCGCGAGCGCGTGGGCCGCCGCTGCCTCCTTCTGCGAGCATGTAATGCTCGCGAAGGAGGGGGCGGAGCGCGCCCGGGAGAGACTTAGAACTCTCCCGGTCCGCCGAGCCCGCAACTTGCTCGCCGCGCGTTGCAGGCAACTCAGGCGCCGGAGGTCGCTTAACGACCTCCGTCCTCCATGAGCGCAGGCCTGGGGGTGGCGGGGGAGGCCACCTGTCACCCCAGCAGAAGCAGGCCGGGACGGTGGGGCGACTAGCGCCCCTCCCCCAAACCGGGGCAAGACGGGGACACCGTGGTTCCCAAACCCGAGGGGGCCATCTCGAAACCGGAGATGGCCCAGGGTCAGTCGGGGTGCGAGGGATATGCTCTATGGGCAACCTTACACCCCGGCGTCTGTAGACCCGAGACGGCGTGCGGTTTTAGTCGGTTCAAGCCCGACATAACCGCCCCCGCTGGCACGCGGGGGGGTATCCGAAGGGATTTCCGCACGATAAAAAAAAAAAAAAAAAAAAAAAGGTATATTTTAGGTAGCCCATCATGGAGGATTGGCTGGAGAGGCGACACGGAAGCCTCTCCTACCGACTGACGCAGGTGATCTCAGGGAAGGGGTGCTTCGGGGACCACCTGCATCGGATCAGGAAGGAGCCAACGCCTGAGTGTCATCACTGCGACGCGAGCGAGGACTCAGGGCTGCACACGCTGGCGGACTGCCCGGCGTGGGAGGCGCCGAGGCGTGACCTCGTGGCAGCCATCGGGGTGGGAGTCCTCTCGCTCGGCAGCATGATTGCGGCAATGGTGCGGAGCGCGAGCGCGTGGGCCGCCGCTGCCTCCTTCTGCGAGCATGTAATGCTCGCGAAGGAGGTGGCGGAGCGCGCCCGGGAGAGACTTAGAACTCTCCCGGTCCGCCGAGCCCGTAACTTGCTCGCCGCGCGTCGCAGGCAACTCAGGCGCCGGAGGTCGCTTAACGACCTCCGTCCTCCATGAGCGCAGGCCTGGGGGTGGCGGGTGAGGCCACCTGTCACCCCAGCAGAAGCAGGCCGGGACGGTGGGGCGACTAGCGCCCCTCCCCCAAACCGGGGCAAGACGGGGACACCGTGGTTCCCAAACCCGAGGGGGCCATCTCGAAACCGGAGATGGCCCAGGGTCAGTCGGGGTGCGAGGGATATGCTCTATGGGCAACCTTACACCCCGGCGTCTGTAGACCCGAGACGGCGTGCGGTTTTAGTCGGTTCAAGCCCGACATAACCGCCCCCGCTGGCACGCGGGGGGGTATCCGAAGGGATTTCCGCACGATAAAAAAAAAAAAAAAAAATTAATAATAAACCTATAAGATTAAAACATTAACTAAAAGTGGAGGGGGGAAAAACCAAAATTTTTCGGGAAAAAAATCATAACTTCTAACCGGTGAACATTCTTGCCGTCGGAAACATTTTTAATCGATAGGCCATTTTTAAGTCTAAAATAAATGTCTGAAAAGTTTTTCGCTAAAAGTTGCCGTTTTCGAGAAAAAAAAATTAAACTGTTTAAAGTCCGTAGTTCTCTATATAAAATAATATTAATTGCTTCACGAAATCTACCTGTGCGTCCCCCTGCGGGAATGGATTTTATATTTATCTTATTTTAAAACCAAATAAAGCAGGTTTTATGATGTGATTATTTGTTTAAATATTTCATAATTAATAAAATCTTAAATATAATTATAGTTGGTGCTTGTGTATAGTCTACCTGTGCGTTCCCCCTGCGGGAACGGATTTTTAATAGTGGGCCGCCGCCACCTTCTGCGAGCATGTAATGCTCGCGAAGGAGATGGCGGAGCGCGCCCGGTTGAGGCGTAGAGTTCTAAATTCCCGGCCCGCCGAGCCCGCCACATGCTCGCCGCGCGTCGCAGGCGACTCAGGCGCCGAAGGTCGCTTAACGACCTCCGTCCTCCATGAGCGCAGGCCTGGGGGTGCCAGGTGAGGCCGCCTGTCACCCCGGCAGAAGCAGGCCGGAGATGGCCCAGGGTCAGTCGGGGTGCGAGGGATATGCTCTATGGGCAACCTTACACCCCGGCGTGTGAAGATCCGAGACGGCGTGCGGTTTTAGTCGGTTCAAGCCCGACATAACCGCCCCCGCTCAGGGGGTATCCGAAGGGATTTCCGCACGAGAAAAAAAAAAGTATATTTTAATAATGTTCCTTGATACACAGCCAATTATATAGTAGTTTTAACTAACAAATTACTATAAGTGCGTAATGATATTCATATTTAGGTACTTTTCATTTGAGACTAAATAGTCTTGAATGAAGCTCCAACCGGCTTATAATTCCACGATTTGTAAAAGTACCTAAGTATCGGAATCACACATGATAAATTATATTATTCATCATATTATGTTTATGTCTGACTGTGTGTCACCACACACAGACCGATAAAACATAATGTCGTAATCTACTAAAGTTATTTAGGAGAAATAATTCACAGTGGAATGAAAGGTGATGTTTAAATTGATACATATATCTATATATATAAATACATAATAACAGCTCGAGACACTGTGACCAAACTTTACACGCTCAGAAAGCATGTCCAGCGTTGTGACTTTCAAAAAGAATTTTCAAAATCGTACTTGCCACGGAAGAATGATCACTGTTTAAAATTTTCAAAATCTGATTCAAGATGTCTCGCTCAGCTCAACATTGCAAGCAGCGATTCGCCTTGCAGACCTAGTTTAAGGAATGGCTTAGTAAACTTTTTATAAAGGGTTGCTGTGTTACCTGTTTTTGAACTATTTGTTCTGGCTAAAACATATAAGGTACCTAGTATATATTGACAAGTTCTGGTTCCATATACATTTGTTGATTTTGGTATAAGATATCTCTTTAAATATGTGAATAGCTCAGATTACGTTTCGGTTTTTTGCACGTAACTGCTTCTTATTTCATAATGACTATTTCAGTTTTGCATTGAATTGATAGTACCTGATGATATTTAAATAATTCGTTGTAATTGTCTTTATATTTATTTTTTACATTTAATGAAACTATCGTTTTCCACAACCTTAGCTGCGGCTTATATATTTTTCAATATATGTTTCGTAAGTGCGTCCATAGCTACACAACCCATAATTAATAACAATAACAGAGTCTGCCATAGCGAGATACAGCTGGCAAGCGCGAGAATTCAAATGTCATTTAGTATTTTAATATATATAGTCTATTCAGTACAGCTCTTAATTTATTACATACATGTTCTATGTGGGCTCCCCAGTTAAACGATTATTTATTATCAGCTCAAATCATCATCATGTCAATTTATTATCAAGTGCATATTATGTTCCTTCACTATATCTAGCTTCGTACATAAGCTGCTATGCCATTTATATATATGGCTTAGCAGCATATATGTATATATATATATAGATACATACATAAACTCACACCTTTATCCCTCAGGGGTAGGTAGAGACAACAAACCGCCATCGGCTTCTGTCCTTACATATTTCACGAGCTTCCTTCCAGGTACACAAACACGGTTGTGACACTGTATGACATGGATGGAAACGTTTTACATTTTTCACTATACTATTATTACTTATGTTATTAGTGTCATCTTAGTTTAAAGTGATATAGGTATACAATTTATATCAGAAAAGGCTATTTCCTAAAATATTTTTGCAAAACTCACTACATTCAGCTATTTGCAAATCTTACAAGAAGCTAGTTTTGTTGTTTCAAAATAACTTAACAACGATTTTTAAAATGAAAGATAGTTTTCAACCGAGTACCTCCCGCATTTTTTCAGTATCGCACAGGGTCGTGACACAAAGCTACTCCCAAGCTGATTTTAGGACACAAAATATATAACTATATAGACAAAATACTGGAAGTAAAAAACTACGTAAATTAATATATACTTTACTGATTTGTCTTAAAAAAAAGCGGCCAGGTGCGAGTCGGGCTTGCCCATTAAGGGTTCCGTAGCAGCAAGTAACATCATAATGTTATTTTTATAATTTTTATATTTCAGTTGATTTTTTTTTAAAAGAATATTAGTAACCGAAATTACTAAATACATACAATTGAATAAAAGGTAAATAGCGGTTTACGATTTATGACGTATTAAGAAAAACTACTTACTAGATCTCGTTCAAACCAATTTTCGTTAAAAGTTTACATGGTAATGTACATCATATATTTTTTTTAGTTTTATCATTCTCTTATTCTAGAAGTTACAGGGGGGGGGGGACACATTTTACCACTTTGGAAGTGTCTCTCGCGCAAACTATTCAATTTAGAAACAAATGATATTAGAAACCTTGCGGTTCACAGAATACATCTACCTACCAAGTTTCAACAGCATAGTTCTTATAGTTTCAGATAAAAGTGGCTGTGACATACGGACGGACAGACAGACAGACATGACGAATCTATAAGGGCAAGCATTTGCCATTTGGCCACGGAACCCTAAAAATATATGCTATTCTTACAACTCACAAAAAAACGTAAGAACGTACGTAAATGTGGCGTTTGTTTCTGTAGTATGTAAGGTTTCTAGAGTTCCCGTAGCCCACCCATGGAGAATAGTAAGTAGATTATGGTACAAGAGTGTAAAGTTGGTGATTACCGCTGAGGCGCTATTGAGATCCGAGCCGTAAGGCGAGGGTCTAAAGATAGCCAAAGACGGTAATCAGCAATACACACGTGTATCATACCACGTTTTTCAATAAACTTATGAATAAATAATAATATAATACTAAATAAAACAAAAATAATTTTAGATAATATATCAAAAATTTATTTATTGAAACAATTAGTGAATTTGCAGTTGGAAAAGTTATAAACTGTTTATGATGGCATAGAGGTTTCATTATCTTCTCTTCTTATATATAAAAATGAATTGCTGTTCGTTAGTCTCGCTAAAACTCGAGAACGGCTGGACGGATTAGGCTAATTTTGGTCTTGAATTATTTGTGGAGGTCCAGAGAAGGTTTAAAAGGTGCTATCGATTGAGGCAGTACGAAGTCTGCCGGGTCAGCTAGTCTTCTTCTTCTCTTATATATAAAAATGAATTGCTGTTCGTTAGTCTCGCTAAAACTCGAGAACGGCTGGACCGATTTGGCTAATTTTGGTCTTGAATTATTTGTGGAGGTCCAGAGAAGGTTTAAAAGGTGCTATCGATTGAGGCAGTACGAAGTCTGCCGGGTCAGCTAGTATAATATACATTATTCAATGTAATATTTTCATTTTCTCTTATATATAAAAATGAATTGCTGTTCGTTAGTCTCGCTAAAACTCGAGAACGGCTGGAACGATTTGGCTAATTTTGGTCTTGAATTATTTGTGGAGGTCCAGAGAAGGTTTAAAAGGTGCTATCGATTGAGGCAGTACGAAGTCTGCCGGGTCAGCTAGTATAATATAAATTATTCAATGTAATATTTTCATTTTCTATTATCATTTCAGCTGGACTAATATTGTAGGTAGGTGAAGAAAAATCATTTGACGTGCTGGGTGATTCGTCAGTAAGACGCGCTTCAGAGTCTTAGACTTCAGAGTTTAATTCTTTTAGTGATTTTGGTTCAAATTTCTTTCTTGTTTTGTGTGGAAACTTCAACGTATGATTCTGCTACATTACTAGATCGCCATCCACAATGACGCTTCAAATTCATCACATCAGCTCTTGAATTAGCCAGCAATGTAGCTGAAGTTCTCCTGAAACTATGTTCAGTGTAGCTCTCAGCATCTCCTAAGCCTCAAAACTTAGCAATTTCTTTAGGCATAGAACCAAATTTGTTTATACCTATAAGTTGACAGGTACATTTACTTTACCATTCTGGTAATTTTGAAAGAAACGGTCATTTTTTGCTGTCAGTGAACGCAAACTTTAATATTTCTTAACTATTTCATAGAATGGACCGTGTATGGTGAATGACCTCGGTATTTTATTTTTCGTAAGTGGTGTCTTCACTAAAAGCATTTTGCCATGGTTCTCTATGTCTTTTACAGTTATGTTTGTTGATTTTTCAAGTTTTTCAAGTTCAACAAGGCACAACACAGGCTGAAGTCGCGTAAATATATTTAAAATTAATGTAACTAACCTTAGTATGTATGTAGTAATGTAAGTAACTAGCCAGATATTGGTGGTCCGGGGAATCTTTTATAAATTTTTCAATATCTTCAGAAGATAAAACATTCCATTTTTTGCTTCTGTATCCATCGGATAGTCTCTTTAGATAAGCTGACAAATTACAGTATGTTTTCAAGTCCACTCCATTCTTTATATTACACAACACCACAAAGTACTAGATTTGTATTTAGAAGATAATTCTTTAAAATATGCCATGAACACATTTTCTGAAAAAGACAACGTATTCTTGTTGTTTTGCCATTGTATGAACTTTTGGTACGCTAATACCTAGATATTTTTCCTTGGAGTTTTCAGGTAGTAAACTTTCTATAACGTTAAGGGCTTTTCACATCTTATCGGGCGGTGTACTACATAAATTGTGTTCTTCATAACTAGTACTTGTAGCCATTTTACAACAACATCCAACATAATAAATTATGAATTAAAAACACTTTTTAAGAATCAAGCTTTCTAGTAAATGCATAACAAGATAAATTAAATGAGCCCCAACATGATGGACACTCTTCCGACTCCATCATCAGACCAGCTTTATAGGACCCTTTTAATCGCATTGTCTCCGAAGATGCGGAAGTATACAACATTTGTATCGAATCTAATACCAGGAAGTGGTTCTAATTGGGCTTCCAAGATTTCACCCATACTAACTAACAAACTAACTGAGCAGGTTAAATAAAAGTTTTAATAATAGGCACTGTTGGTATAACCAATATGCGACGACCTCAATGGAAATCCGGGAGTGCCGACAGAAGTGAAAACACGCAAAAGATTTTTACAAACCTATCTATGTTGTTCGTTATGAAACGAAACTTCATCAAGGTCAAAAAAAAATTGTTCGTCAGGTAAACAACAAAGATGAAAATATGGAAAGCATCACGACATGGTGACGATGACGCGAATTCCATGATTTTTGTTCACCCAAAAAGTGCTCAACACGACTAAAGAAGATTTCACTCCAAAAATCTAGGGTTGTTTTTGGGGCGCCACCATGACCACATGCCACATGCCTGGTACCACCTGCTGCTTAATAATTTTTGCTTGATTGCTTTGGCCTTTCTCTCGGGGCCCTCAGCTGGTATCGCTAGAAAGAGCAACTTCGCGTCACGTGACGTTGGTCGCTGGTGGTGTTCTTTTTATTTTTTATTTTTATTTTTTTTATATATATTTTTTTATTTTACCCGATATTTTTTTTTGTTTCAAATACATATTTTGTCGATACCAAGTCATCTCATCAAATTCAGAGACCTAATTTTGTGATACCTATAAGAACCTAATAATAACATGACAGAACATCTTTACATCGATCGTTTTCGTATATCGCAAAAATCGGGTACTTTTTCTGAGGTCATAAGTAACAAACTAAAATGTTCACAAGTATCTAAGTATAAAAAATCATCATCAAATTATTAGTTTTGATGATGATTTTTTGTACTTTACTTTGTATTTTTTGTATTTTTCTTGTAGTACTTACAAGTAACCGGTATGACAGTATGTACTTTTGGCCTCTTTAAATTCAGAAGCCTTCTTTCCCTTCACTGCTTGAATTGAAAGAATCAGTATCCCCGACTATAACAATATCTTCAGAACAGCTAAGTATGTCCGCTTCCTCATAATCACTGATAGTTTCTTGGTCACAAAGAGAGCTGTTGATGGCATCGTGTACGAATTTGGGGCCAGGTTCTTAGTCTTCGTCTTCCACTAGCTGTAATATATCACCATCACCTAAAAACCCGCTATCGCCTTGATTTTGTCCCAATAAAATACACAAAATAACAAGTACAATAAGAAGCACATATCCAGTATCGGGGTCAATTCTGACTTTCTGACCCCAGCAATGTTCGTCACCCGTCGCGACATAATCAGATTACCTCGCTGCGCAAGAATGTAAATATTTAGACTCCAAAGATGTAATTAAAAATACGATACCTTGGGGTCAATTTTTTAATCAGTTAAGGGTTAAAAGGTCAGACAGCAGTCGCTTGCGCCAAGATAAGCCAACCCAAGAGAAAGAGTAGGATAACAGACAAACGACAAACTACTCTGTTTTCTAAAGATTTAGATCGGAAAAAGAGAACATCTAGGACGGGACTTGAACACGCGACCAGTCCCTTACAGGAGGAATGCTCTGACCAACTGAGCCACCTAGACACGTCCCAGATATTCGAAATTCTCCGATACATTATTACGTCTTAAGGCGACGTTGGAGCCATCTACCGTAATTCTTGCGAACTACGGAAACAATGAACAACTTTACAGTCATTTTTAAACATTGTTTTTTGATGATTCCGCCTAATTAATTCAATTTAAGCATTTTGTATGCTTACTTTTTTCTAAAGATGGTCGCGGGTTCAAGTCCCGTCCTAGATGTTCTCTTTTTCCGATCTAAATCTTTAGAAAAAAGTAAGCATACAAAATGCTTAAAAATTTAATTGAACTACTCTGTTGTTTGACAACTAATGTTTTATTACTAAGTTATAAATTAATTACTAAGTTGAATAAATTAAAAAGAAAAGAAAGAGACCCTGGACTCCACAGTGAAAGCTTTGGATGCTTGTAAGCATATCGGTTACTTGTAAGAGGCCACCTGTCACCCCAGCAGAAGCAGGCCGGGACGGTGGGGCGACTAGCGCCCCTCCCCCAAACCGGGGCAAGACGGGGACACCGTGGTTCCCAAACCCGAGGGGGCCATCTCGAAACCGGAGATGGCCCAGGGTCAGTCGGGGTGCGAGGGATATGCTCTATGGGCAACCTTACACCCCGGCGTCTGTAGACCCAAGACGGCGTGCGGTTTTAGTCGGTTCAAGCCCGACATAACCACCACCGCTGGCACGCGGGGGGGTATCCGAAGGGATTTCCGCACGAAAAAAATAAATAAAAAAAAAAGGTACTACAAGAAAGCTACAAAAATACGCTGTGATGATGATGCTGATATGAGAATTAATATAGCCATGGGTCACAGTGCTGTTAGGCATAAAGTATTTTACTATTGCACATATCAGCGTCCTCCCTGTTAAAACACCTTTTATACCTTGAAGTTATTGTCAAAAAAGTTCCCTACTCAACACCTCGCTGTTAAATGGTGCCTAAACGTGAACACTGATGTTGGGCCAGCTCACAAACTAAAAATCACACAGCGGGTTATAGAGCCAGCTATACTTTTCTCTGAAGGGTAAACTTCGTTATCAGGTCATCAATTAAAGAACATTATTAACAAGCATAGGTCGCAGAGTAAGCACACTGAAATGACAATGTGCTGGCCACATCTGCCGAAAGAACGCTGGCCATTGGAGAAAGCACGTTTTGGATCTGTGGAGACCGCGAATCGGCAAACGTAAGGTGGAACGTTCTCCAGCCAAATGGACTGTCGACCTTAGAAAGTTATGTAGCTGAGTCAGGCTGAATGCGAAAAGCCGGGATCTGGTGCTATAGCGTACACTTAGAGAGATCTAGTGTTAAATCAGCTAAAATAAAAGATAATGTAATCGAAGATAACCGTCTAAGGAGATAACTAATATGTGCTTAATCACCGCGTTCATATTACTACAATTCAACACGTACGGCGTACATGGCATATTTAAATCCTCATAATAATTATTTGAATTTCATACAATTTCGTCGAAGGTAGAAATGGTAGCGCGTTAAATAACATAATATCGGCATCGCAATTAAGGCTGTTGGAAATATATTTCAAGATCGCTAGCCGACCATTTTATAGGAAAGTGAAGGGCTCATTGGTGTGAGTAAAGTCTTGCCTTAGTAGAGAATTAGGATATAATACCGAGCGATCAGAAAATTATGTAATATGTTATTTCATTTTACGTTTATTTAAGTATATAATCAGCCGAACAAATTAGACTAAAAACCCTTATTCCTTAGAATATGGCTTCATGCTTATATAGTGTAGTAGTGTCTAAAATTATTAGCACATCATTTATTTTACATTGATCCCGACGTTTCGGTTGCTTTTCAGCAGCCATGGTACGGGGAGTCTCTTCGTTAAACTACTTTTGTCGGTGACTGTACTTTACAGTTTCTAAGTAAACAATGTTTATGTAATGTTATAAATATTTTTAAGGAGCATAATCTTCGAAATCCCTCGAAATAAAGGTGTGGCGGTGCGATTGCTCCATACGGTTCTACGCGTAAGTCGTGGGTCAGGCTAAGTGTTATTAGGATATTGTAAAGGTTTATTAGAGAATTTGGTTGAAAAGAACACTCTTTTTGAAAGTCTATACCAACCAAGGACAATATTTGACGTTATGAATTCTTAATACCTATTTTATTTTATTTTTTTTAAAAGAACAGTAGCAACATGTTTACAGAAACAATGTGTACGATAATAGCCACAGTACCTAGTCAAATACTGTGTCGTAAGTGTCTTGACCATTAACGCCCAACTCCAAGAGGTGAAAATATACTTAATTAACCCAAACGATAGACCGTGATACTAATTCACTTACTAACATTATATTATATCATTTAGTTCACTTAAATGTAGGTCATGATTCACGACCAACATTTAAGTCAACAAAATAATTTTGGAAGTTTATGAAAGTATCGGTGGGATATGGGTTATATAAATTTTATGTTACTTAAATATAACGTTTTTACGGTTTTTGGTATACATTTATATATACCTATGACATAAACGTTAATAGTAATAAATAAAAAAAGATGAGGAAAACAAAGATTATTACTAAAAAACTTTAGATGGATATTTGTTACTTAATCACGGCATAACGGCAGGACGCTTTTAGATGAAAATAGTCACCAAGATAGGTACGTTATACTTAATACATAGTAGCTAATCAATAGCACATAGGCTTTCTATCCCAGGAATAGAGCTCTGTTGGCTGCAGGACGGCATCAGTATTTCACACGGGTGGAGCCAGGGCCAACGGTAACCGAATCTTATATATACGGGAATTGTGCCGTTTATTATATTTAGCCTGCTGATTGTTAATCAGCGGTGTACCGTTTCGCTGGTGAAGTTGGTTTAGGCCCCGAAGATTTTAGTGTAGCCCAATACTCTCAAACATTATTAAACTGCGAAAGTTTGAATGACTAGGATACCAACATGAATAACAAAAAACTAAGGTAATACATAAACCACAAAATAAAATGTAACTTTAACATAAACCAGAGTAATAAATAACAATCCTAACCACCTTGTTTACATTATGTATGTGTTTTACACCACTTGTGTTGTATTTCCATTCGTAACTAGTTACTAAGAATTTATATCGGTAATAACTGGTTATAGATAAATATATATTATTATTATCTGTCGTAAACATCTTACGATCAGCGGTGGTTCCGCTTCGGTTCTGCAAGATAAAAAGAACAATAAGATAATATTTACTAAAATAAATTATTTTTAGTAAATTTTCTGAGACCAGAATCAGTAGAATTTCGCTTTTTCTTTCCAGTTGTGTGTAAGGAAGTACTAAAATGGGAAGTAACAGTTCCTAGTAGTTTTAAGAGATATACCTAACATTGTAAATCGTGTTAATAATATACCAGAAAACATTATAAGAACTAAACGTTGAGCGAAAATTTAACACAAGGAGGTTTTAGAAGAAAAGATCAAATAATTTTACCCATCGGTCTACATCGTGAAAGAAAATTATTCTTCCGCAACAGTTGCGTGTTATTTGGATTCCGATATTTAGCCCAGTCAACGAATGGGTTAAAGGGAATTTCTTCGGCAACTTGTTAAGGATGCATAGGAAGTAAACATACTTAAAGTCCTGATGACTCGAAGGTGTGTAGGAATGAGGGAGGGGGGGGGGGGGTTGTAAAGATACAACTTTTGCGTTTTTGCTATAACTTCAGGATCGGTCCGTCCTAGGGAAAAAATATACCAAGCTTAGGCTCCTGCACTCTACAACTCCTTTATAGACTGGACTAATTGTAGACATCTTGAAAATGCCACAGGTCTTGAAAATGCTAAGCTAGCAATTTAAGGAGCATGGACAATGGACAGTCAACTAAGACCTACTGGAGCCCATGAGTTTTTTTTTTTTCGAGAGATTCCTAAGTTCAGCAGTGAATATCCTTTAGAGGATTATTATAATGATGACCAAAGATGTGTGTGGGTCTGAATATTTAAGATGATTCTTATTGGATTGAATGGCTGATTCAAGTTTTCATGAGAATACTATTTTCATTGAAATCAAACTATTTTTAACGGATTCTATCGCGATTTATTTGATGTTATTTTATATTATACATTGATCCCGACGTTTCGGTTGCTTTTCAGCAGTGATACTGATAGATACTTAAACGGTGCTTCTCACCACCACCCTAAACAGTTAGCTACCGTGGGAATGTCTTTGTTTTAGAGAGCCCGTGGGATCTGTGACAAGAAACACCTGGACGCTGAGCTACAACATGTCAAACAAGTTCTGTATGACAACAATATCAAACAACCGCGCATCAGTCACAGATTCCGAGAAAAGCCAGCCACTGTCCTGCAGTCCTACCATACGCACGAGGGGTCACTGACAAGATTGGCTTCATCTTGAAGCGAGCTTCAATTAACACATACTACAAGCCGCCAACGAAGATATGTCAATTTTTACCATCTGTCAAGTGCCACTTGCTTCTACAAAATGCAGGAGTCTATAAAATAGATTGTGACGGTGGGCTTTCTTATATTGGTCAAACCAAGCGAAGCATTGGCACTCGCGTCAAAGAACACATAGCTGATATAAAACGCCATCGCTCAAAAAAGTCTGCTGTATGTGAACACGTGCAACAGGGGACCAAACATTACTTAAGATTTCATAAACCACGAAACTCGCCAAAGAAAATCGATTACTACCTAGGATGCTCCGCGAAGCTATTGAAATTAAAAAACATCCTAATTTTAATAGAGAAGATGGTTGGAATGTACCACCAGCTTGGGACCCAGTCATTCACTTAATTAATTCCAAGAAAAATCAAAATACAACAAGACTTCATGACACTGTGAGTTAATTCTGCGTAAATAGTAACACCAACAATTCAACATAGTTTGGGTACTTTGAGATAACTTACACTTCAAACTACAAGACAACAGCCATCTATAGTCTCCCCCTGACCATGGCTGCTGAAAAGCAACCGAAACGTCGGGATCAATGTAAAATATAAAATAACATCAAATAAATCGCGATAGAATCCGTTAAAAATAGTTTTATTTCAATGTCTGACATTCGCGTAAACTTCCGACAATATAATACTATTTTCATACTATTTTTGCCGACTTGAAGTCACGTTGATCATCAACGTGACATCTTCGATCACATAAAAGGTAAGTAGGTACTTTATTAAATAATAATAATAATCAAAATTATCTACGTCCTATGTTGGTATTTCTACCAAAAATCTTTACAATAGGGTATTTGACTACTGCCAAAAATAGTTCTGTATTATGTATTACTACATAAAATGCAGATTACATAAATATTTTTTTGAGAACTGTTTTATTTACGATAAATATCGACATTAAAGTTTGATTTAAAAAAAGTACGCGCCATAACGCAATTTTTCAATATGGCGCGGATCCCGTGATAAGTGACGTCACACCAAAGTAAACAGTAAGCGACTTAATGAAGACAGCCTGTATTAAAAAACTCTGTTTACTTATGTGTGACGTCATCAGAGTTGCAACCAACCACAGAGCACTTATACGTGATCAAATCTCAAAAAAAGTGAAATTTTATTCACGATTTTTTAACAAAAAAACAACCTTATTTTATATTGAAAATTAATAAAATATGTTTTTTACGGTAAATTTTATTAGGATGACAATAATTCGCACAATATTTTAAATATACAATCATGTGTCCATAATTAAGTCCTATGTGCTAAACTCAAAGAAAATAAAATCTCTTCCGCTATCACTTGCATACAATAAGTAGGTACTGACTCCTTGGAAATATACGATCGCGATCGTCATCTGAAGGACGTCATATACAGGAATGAAAATATCGACCTTTGTTAACCATTCATTTAAAAATATAATAAGCATAAAATATTTTTGATATGTAGCAAAAACAATATTCTATTAGTTTGGACTGTTTGACTGTGGATGTTTGAACTGTAATGAAAAGATTATTCCTTGTTCACTTTATAGCCAGACATAAATACAATAAATATAATAGTTGCAAATCTACAAACTACTACTACTTTTTTGTATCATGTTTAATACTCATTATACAATATATCATAAATAATGTTAGCATCTAACAGTGCAATTAGCAATCGTTAATCATTAATGATAGCATCAATTGCTTTTTTGACGTCGAACTTTTTACGATATGAAATATGGGACAGTCGAAAACACGTCTGTACGACAGTTTTCCCAGTTTACAGATATATGATCGTTGCATAAATTTAAAATAGTGTAAATTCCTCGGAGAATTCACCAAATACCGGCGTTGGCCTAATTTGCGTTGAAGTTTTGTACGGTAACGCCTTAGCTGTATCCGGAAGAAAAGATTTAGTAACCATGTTCATATTTGTCACCGTAAGTCTACGGTTCCATTCATAGATTATTATATTATACTAGAAAGTTCCATTTGTCAAGTGACTCCTCATACATTAGCTTGACCGAAGAGACTGCGCATGCCTCATACTACGGTTTTTTTTTAAATTTATGGTCAGCTCTCTTATTGAACTCTAGTACTTCAACTCCACAAAAACGGTTATTTTTATTCTGACGCCTGCTTTTGAGCATGTCAGTGTGGGCATCAACAGCAAGATAGTAAGTAGGTAGAGCCGTAGTTCAAGATTATGTCTAGAGCTGCTTTAGAATCACTCTATATGCTGAATGATGCCTCGGGGTACCTTTTGATGGCCCTTGTAGCGTAGCATTTGGTGATCAAAGGTGGATATGGCATAGAAATAACCTACATATTTTATTAACGTAGCATGGTTCAAAAATCCTGATCAAGAACTCTATTTAATACAAATTGTCTTTATTTGAAACACTTTAGGTACTTATTTCAAAGGTAAGAAATAAAATGGAACAAGTATAATTACAGAAAACCAAGGGCCTTATGTTAGATTCTTTATAATAGTCATATTTCCAGTTACAAATAGTGCGCACTATTTGAACAATTATTCTCAATTATTGTATAATTATACATAGTGTATTGGTCAACACAAACAAAGTATACCGAGTATTTAGTATTTAGTACTTATAGTTTCGGAAAAAAAGTGGTTTTGATATACGGACGGACTGACAGCCAGACATGACGAATTTATAAGGGTTCCGTTTTTTGCCATTTGGCTGCAAACCCAGAAAAGAGTTTTGAATATCAATGAGTTAAATGATTCTTGTTTCTTCGTAGATCTTATCATCTGTTCCACCTTAAGATATCTCAGGTATTCAACGTCCAGTGTGTCCGACTCCAAAAAAAAACACTAGGAAGACATGGAAGCTATCACTATAAGTTTAGCTGGTCTATTATAAAAATATTTCTACCAATGGCTTTTAAAGTTATGATCCCACCGTCTCCCTTTCTATCCAGAACAACACGTGCTGGACTGCGGTGTCACCTACTCACGGTACAAACAATATCTTGTCGAACCAAACGTTTCGGCACTTACTTTTTTTGTCGCACGATAAAGAACTGGAATGCTCTACCCGCAAACGTGTCTCCTTCTTCTTACAAACCCGGCTTCTTCAAGCGAGGCGTGAAAAAGCATATGTCGAGATTGTCAAGGCAGGGACGACTATTTTAGGATCGTCAGCATCTTCTGGACTTCACCCTGGCTTCTTGCCATCCAATGGGGTGCAGTCCATTAACGGACTGAACAATAATAATAATTTCAACTTAAAAAAACAAGATTAAATTAAAAAAAGTTTTATCTCTGTATTCTAATTGCGCTACAGGCTTTTGAAATCAGCATAACCCTTGCATAAAATAATTATTTATGTTTTAGTATAACTGACTTTTTAAATAATGCTTGTTTTTAAAAAGTTTTTTCATTATTTACTCATTTTTAGTTTTAGATATTATCATGTAGCACCAGAGTGCTAGCCAAGACCAGCCAAAGGAGGTCAACACAACAAGTCTAACTTGATAAGTTCCAGACCACCTACCGTCTCCATCTTTAGACTTTGGATATCATGTAGTACCAGAGTTTAGTTTAGTTTAGGAGTTCTTCTGGCAACCTTCCTATTCCTATCTCAATCGGTTAGGAGTTCTTATGGCAACCTTCCTACTCTAATCTCAATCGGTTGAGGATAATTGCTTCAAAATTCAGTTCCAGTTTCCTTGAACTAACATACATTAATATAATATAGATATAAAAGCTTGTAAAAAAAAACTGTTAACAAGGAATCAAAAGGGAAACTATATATATATATATACTGCCAGTGGGGACGCCGTTTGACCAGACGGGTGATCAGCCCTTCTATGTGGGGCCATTTCACCCATTTCCCCTATAACGACTGTCATACATATTCGTATGGCAACCGGGACCGACATCTTAACGTGCTCTCCGAGGCACGACCAGACCAATGCAAATACTCATATTCATGCATACAAATATTTGCACTGAGCGGGGATCGAACCCGCGCCTCCTGCGTAGCGGCCGCTTTCAATACCGCCACGCCAGCGCCACGGAGGCTGTCAAAAAAGGGAAACTAGCTCAGAAATGATCCTCAGCTTTTTATAATACCTTTACATCTTATTATACTTTTGAACTGAAATCACATTACAACTATGTAGATTATCGTGATTTTAGTTCAAAAGATGATTGATGAGTTCTAAAGTACCATCTGAAAATCCATCAATCACGATATTTAATGCTTATTGTGTAAACACGTGTCCATAAGGAAATTAGTGATAATTACAATAAAAACATCGCCATGCTTTTTTTCATAGTATTATTAAGAAACTATTACGAAAATGATATCCAGTAAATGAAGTAGGTATGTAAGTTTTGGGAAACCTAAGTGTTTTTTAACTATTTATGTTATTATTACAAAGTAATTACAAGCTAAACCAAAAGGAAGTGAAGGAGTAAGTAAGCGCACCCCGGGTTTTGAGGTGAATACTGAACGGTGATGATTGTATATTTATCGATATGAACAACCAGCACTTACTATGCACTACCACTAGGCGAGCTACTTACTTGTCGTAATTCATAAATAAAGCATTAACACTATCATTCTAATTATGTTATGTGAATGGTAGGCATTCAAATTATTCCCCGAGGGGGCCATCTCGAAACGGAGATGGCCCAGGGTCAGTCGGGGTGCGAGGGATATGCTCTATGGGCAACCTTACACCCCGGCGTATTAAGACCCGGGACGACGTGCGGTTTTAGTCGGTTCAAGCCGTAACCGCCCCCGCTGGCCGGCGGGGGGGTATCCGAAGGGATTTCCGCACGAAAAAAAGGCATTCAAATTATGTTAGATGAATATGTTCATTTCCATGAGGAAATGAACATATTCATGCTCACCTTAGATTAATTTTTTTGACGTTGCGATCAGGTTATACCAGATCGACGGGGTGCTAAATACTGTTACACTTGGTCAAAGTATCAAATGCTAATGAACTTGCAATTCTATTGGCAAACTTCACTGCATTCGAACCGAGGGTCCAATTCGTGTTATTTCGTAACTTATAAAATTAAAATTTTTCACAATCTAATTGAAAACGCAATCAACTTTGACTGATTTCGAAGATTTCTTAACCTCACGAACTTAAGCATATCAAAGTTTTTCTACAATTTCCTTCTAATCGAAATGAAATCACGAGTTTTGAAAATGTAGTTTATTTTTTTTATTTTTTATATTTAGGACACGTCAATTTGACTTCACCTCGCCTGATGGTAAACTGAAGGTAAAGTCTCAGGAAAGAAGGCCACCATGACATACACGTACCATGTTAACAATGGTGGCACTCAGTTTGACGGCCTCATCAGAAGAGGATTGTCGTCGCAGCACACGTGACACCCACCGGTCCCACTAGTGCTGCGACCACAATCCCCCTGCCCGTTTCTGAACCGGGCCCCAGAACAAGTTTATATAATAGTTTTTTTTTTTTATTTACCTACGTACTAATAAAGTGATGAGATGAGTAGAATGAACTACTTAGTGAGCTGACAAATAACCATGGCAACGTAATGCCATTATAAAAATGAACTTTTATGACACTACTGTTTAGGTTTAGAAGCAAACAGATCCTATTTGACAAAAAGAATACCACTTAATGAGTAAGGACGCTGGACGACATGCGATACGCATGTCCGACGGTACCGGAATATTTAAAATACTTTACATATTTATGTCCCCTACATAATAACCGGTAGAACTGGACTTGGCCGAGAACATCTACGTCATAGCCATTTATTGCTTATATTACTTTTCAATCTCACAATTATTTCGTTACAGACTAAATTGTATTTCACTGAGATTTAAATAACCTAAGTCATAATACGCGTTGGGTACTTGGAACCTCACCAATGGTAGACCTGCTGATTGACGGACGAGATTCTGGTGCAGACTTTGCTCTCAGTGTCTTTTTCTTTTTTTTTCTGTTTCTTTTTCTAAGAGCAGGTGCCCGTGACACTCGGCGGGCACGCGCTTGGGGGATCGCCATAAATATACGAGTATTCCTCTACAGCGATTTTAGTATGTGAGAGCCACATATACATGACCCCTGACGAAACAAAAAAAAACAAGGCTTCGCTCTCGGGGCTGGGGGTTGGTTTACCATAAAAGCCGTATAAGTCATAACAAAATCAAGTGAAGGAGTAAGCGGACACCTAGCTCCGAAGTGAAAGACTCGGAAGCAACCTGGGATGATGATAATTATAATAGGCGTGCCGTTTAAAAGCGAATGAGTGTATTGCTGTACGTCACAGTAATACAAATATAATCGCTTAAAGGTTCACGAATTTCTTTCCTGCAATGTGAAAGATATAAATTATTTAACCTGTTAGGTATGATATGTACATTGTATGCAAAGATAAGCATAAATCGAATACATAAAGCAGTCCCCTTAATTCAACTATCAACTCGACCGTGGTATGGAGACGACCTCTGTGGCGTGGCTGTAAAGCGTTCGATTGCCAAGTCGGAGGTCGCAGGTTCGCTTCGTGCAAATATTTGTCAACATGAATATGTCTATTTGTATTGGTCTATGTGATTCTGTGTACAATAAGTATGTATTTACAAAACAAAATGTATTTAAGTATGTTTATGCGCATTCTAGAACCCATATTAAACGCTAGTAAGTATAGCTACTTTCACTATAGATAGCGCTGTGTCCTAGAATATTTTATTTTTTATTATTCAGGAAACGTCATTGGTTGAGTGCAGCTGAAGAATTTTTTATCATCAATCAATAATTTTATTATTAACATTTTTTTTAATTCTTGCCTTGCACCTTCGAGGCAAAGCCAACCTCACCTGCAAACCGTGCAACTGGTGAATGACGGACGAGCGCAGACTTAACTCTCGGAGTTGGGAGGTCAAACGACAATCGTTCTAATAGCTGCATAAGCCAAAATTAAAGGCAAAGGAATAGGCGGAGGACAGGGGCTCCGAGGTGAAACCTTCAGATGCAACCACGCTAAAATGATGATGAAATAAATTAGAGACCAAATTAATCAACGAAACTCTGTGGTAAGTAACGTTACAGGTGGTTAATTTATTTCCATAGAAACTGAGAAAATCTTCATAGAGAATTCCGTCATGTTCCAACGTAATACATTGGTTAAACCTGTTTGCCATCTGCTCATTATAATTCGCGAAATAATTAGTAGGCATTTATCGCAAATGTGACATAAATGTCTACCAGGAATCAAAGTCCAATGCTCTCGGTCAGAGTGTCCCTTTGCCCTTGTGTCCGCCTTTATGTCTGTCGGATATCAACATTATCATTCTAATTCGCAAGATTTTTTAAATATATTAATAAATAATTCCACTCAATTTAATTAAATGTAATACGCCTATAACACCTTAAATGGTGACCCTCACAACTGAACCTTTAGCTTGACATAAGGCGAGGTTAAGTCATATAGAGTTGACCGTTTAAACAAAAACACCATAACCAAAAGAACCACCACCGGCCATTTTGACTATTCTTCACAAATAAGCAGATTTTTTTACCATGAGTGTGGTCATGGTAAAGTAACTATATATAAGTAAAGAATTTAACTAAGGAAACAATAACATTGTAAATAAAAAAGTTACATCTATCTTTGAGTATTTTGAATTGTTTTTCGTTTGTTTTGTTTATTTTACAATTTTAGTTAGTGTGTAGGCTTGCGTGTGGGAACTTATTTGAATAAATAAAACCGACGACGGAAATACTTAAAATAAAAAAGAATAGTTTACCCTTTTTTTAAAATAAAATTCCTTCATTTTATTTACACTATTATTAATTTATATTTTTTGAAATTTTTAACACTATTCTTAATTTAAATTTATTAAAACTTATTTTCAATTTTTTTAGTTCAGTTTTCTATAAAAAGCGTGTTTTTTAGTTTTTTAAACTACTATTCATTTTTTTTTTTTATTATAATTTTATCAAATTAGTGTATTGTCATCGGTCCTCGATAAATCTACAAAGTTTGAACGAAATCTGGTCGTTTAAAGTGGGTCAAAATCGCGCCCAAAGGAGTCGGTTTTTTATTTTATTTATTTTTTTATTATAATTTTATCAAATTAGTGTATTGTCATCAGTCCTCGATAAATCTGCAAAGTTTGAACGAAATCTGGCCGTTTAAAGTGGGTCAAAATCGCGCCCAAAGCAGTCGGTTACAAACATACAAACATACAGGTGAAGCTAATAAAAAACTAATAAAAACCCCTAACACATAAAGCCTCCCAAAAGTGATACTTCAGTTTAGCTGTAAGTTAAATGGAACACAAATTATATTCTGAACTAGCTGTTTCCCGCGACTTCATTCGCCTTAGATCAGAATAGATAAAGCTATGTAGACTTCTGCAGTAGGTATCGATCCCAACATGTATTAAGCTATAATTTCTGTACTTATTGATTGTAAAAACGTACTTATATATGCGTCATCATCGTCTTCTAATAAAAATATCCAAACAACCACATAATAATATGGCAAGTCCTTATGAAAAATTCCATATCCTTGAGCATAAAACAGAATAGAAATGTATCTAATAATAATAAATTATCCGTCAAAATCATCTGCAGTATTCTTTAAAATTTCCCATATTTTAGGTAGATTTTCAATATTTTGATAGAATCTTACTACTTAGTATGTAGTTTGAAATATTGACCATTCTTTGTATCGGAGACTTACATACTAGACATACTTATTTTATTATCTAACCCGATTGCAGCACAACCTACCGACCGCGACCAAACAACTATGCATATAACCGTATTAGATTTATCAAAAACGGATGGCTAGTACGGCCGCGCATAAAGAACGAACAAACAAAGAAACATTGATTTTTATATTATATTAATTGTATTAGCTATACAGCAACATGTAGTCTAGTATAAATGTACAGTTTCTTAGCTTCATAACATCTTAGATATCAGAATTTCTGATTTTCTTATTAATAAACACTAATTCTTTCCTTCATTCATTCATCTATCAATTTGGTAAACGCACTTCCATTGACTACTTATTTAATTGTCTTTTTCTCTAGCTTGGTGTATAGGAAAATATGTATATAATATGGAACTCCATCAACATCTTCCTGGACCAAAGCCAAGCTCACTTGCAAGCCGGTACACCTGCTGATTTATTAGTGTTTATTAAAATATAGGTAATAAATATTTTAAAAAAAATATTCAATTTCATAATATTCGCCCTTTAAATTCTAGTAATTCCTCTTTACCCTATTGTTTTACCTTGTTTAAGGGCGAAATAAAATAGTAAGCCCATTTTAAATCCAATTTAACATTACCTAGAAAATCGAGTACCTAGGTAGGTATTTCACTCAAACCTTAACCGGGTTTAATGAAAAGCTAAAAGTGTCGCTTTTGTTACCGTCACTTGTAAAAAGTCTCTTAAATAATTGTTAATGATAGTTTTCCCGGCGTCTGTAGACCCGAGACGGCGTGCGGTTTTAGTCGGTTCAAGCCCGACATAACCGCCCCCGCTGGCACGCGGGGGGTATCCGAAGGGATTTCCGCACGATAAAAAAAAAAAAAAAAAAGGTAGATTTCAATGAAATCGATCTACCTATTGGTTTCTTGACTACTGTCGAATTTAAAAAAAAATTCTTCATAGGAGGTCTAGTTATGACCCCCTGAGTCCGAAATGACCACTGGTCAAAAAGTTTATATATATATATGTATGTATGGTTCCACTTCCCAAAATTTGGGGCTCTCTCACGGTCGCATTTTTGCCCCGATCGCTTCCAAACTGCGGTCAAAAATTGCTTGGGTGTAAACTTAGTTTAAATTCGTGAACGGGTGGAATCCGGCCTAAGCGGACGGTAGTGCCCCACTTTTTGTGAAATCAGTTTTTCCTCAAAATTTCACGTTCCATGAAAGATATTCGAACCGTTCTAATTTTATCCCATAGTATACATGAATACCAACAACTTTTAATAATAAACCTATAAGATTAAAACATTAACTAAAAGTGGAGGGGGGAAAAACCAAAATTTTTCGGGAAAAAAATCATAACTTCTAACCGGTGAACATTCTTGCAGTCGGAAACATTTTTAATCGATAGGCCATTTTTAAGTCTAAAATAAATGCATGAAAAGTTTTTCGCTAAAAGTTACCGTTTTCGAGAAAAAAAAATTAAACTGTTTAAAGTCCGTAGTTCTCTATATAAAATAATATTAATTGCTTCACGAAATCTACCTGTGCGTTCCCCCTGCGGGAACGGATTTTTTTTACACCCATTTTCCAGAAAAAATACTATGAATAACTTTGATATAAAATTACTCGCCTGAACATAACGCTGCAAAAAAGTAGCTAACAAGATATTTTTAGTATTCTACTTTTTATTATCATTTTATGGCATACGAACATTACTGACTGAAGACTGCCTTTATACATTAATAATATATACTTACACAATATATTACAAAAAATTACAACTGTTTAACATTAGTGGGCATTATTCGAGATTGTCAGCTTGATTATATTCATTGCGTTGGATATAATATTGCATAAGAATATATTTGTTGTGCGCTTAAAGTTTGAATTAGTGATGTATACAAAGGTCAAGCATACGTTTTGCAATATGTACTCTTAAGATTCATTGATTATTATTATTTAAGTCGGTATTCCTGAACTCACAAAGGTCGAGGTTAAGTCTGTGAGATAGGTAGATATAGAAAATTATAATTAAAAGCTGGGTAACTGCAAGTCAAAATCGCACACCGATCGTGAGAGTACCGGTAGGTACTGTGGTACCCAGGGGGTTGAGTACCACGCGTGTATGAAGTGATGAAATTACAACGATCAAATAAGATAATATATTATTTATTAGTTAAACCACTTGCACTTCCTACTTATATTATTAGGGACTTTACGCGGTTGTTTTAACTTTAATTAGCGAACTGGGACGTATATCGCGGACTCGGCCTAAGGATAGGGCTTAAAGCGGGGTTCTTCCCAGGATACTTTTCTCAGCTTCCATCGGAACGGCTCCACTAGGCCCGTTCAGATCCCGAATGTTCAGGCAGCGATTGTTTTATATCGTTCCTCATTCAAATTTTAAATTGATACAATAGTTTTATTTAAACTCTGACACATGTTGGCCAGGAGACGAACCGTAGTGTGTGGGACGAGGTCCGAACACTACATCAGCTACGCCCAAGGCCATGTGACAGTTACATCGAACCCTAGATAAACTAAATCTGGGACAGAAAAAGAAAATTATGCGAATTGTCCCTTACAATGGGAATAACGAAGCAATCTTTGTAATAATTAGTAAACGATAGTAGAATTTCAAATTATAGCAATTAAACTGTAATAAATACTGAAAAACACGAACAAAGAAAAATTGCTTCATTCTTGGCCAGGCAAAAAACCCAGGTTAAAAGAAACCTGACCACAATCAGCCTCATCAAAGAAAAGTTATTGGTATCACTTGCCGATACATTTTAAGGTTTGCCCTGAAAGGGCTTAGTAACACAGTACTTTTAAGACCTACCTAACTAAAAAGAAAGATGACATAAACTTATTTATGTCGCCTACACATTACTAAATTATTTTTAAATCCACATCAAAGAGAAAGAACTCTCTATAAAGAAGAGTCTGATTAAAAACTAACTTTCAACCATCGTCGGCGCTCAAGTCCAAAACGATTTGACTCTCTTACAAAGTTCAGATCACACCTCTTGATATCAGACAAAAAAATAATTGCCTAACTCCTACGCTATAACATCCCGAATCTAACAAAACAAATCTATTTATCTTCAGCAGCGCAGCAATATGAAATAAACAGAGAACGCATATTATGAATAAAATGTTACACACAATACATTATCTCCTATTATACAACATATCTTAAATAAGAGTTATGGTCACGCAGATAGGCATCTGTAAAAGAAAACAATCATAGGATCCAACTTGCACATAGATCTGTTTGAAATTGAACTTTAAAACGTCAATAAAGTTATATGAAACCATCGATAATTACCTTTGAACTATCATTGCACACAACAATTCATAAAATATTCAACCTTTATTTATCTAGCCTCTTTATTAGTATCACACATAAAATACAAAAAAAATAATCATGTCCACACGACATTCAACGTCAAATAAATATAATGACATTTACACATATTTTACTTAAATAACGCATCTTCTGTTGATAAATGGTTTTAGAAAATTGGTATGTATAATATCTTGCCATGATGAGTTATTCATTTTCCCCACGACATAGTTGGTGTTTGAAATTCTCCTGATAATAATAAACGGCCCTTTGTACGGCTTACAAAGTTTCTTACTCCTTCCCGAAATACGTCTTGGACTGTATATCAGAACCAGCTGACCTGGTCGGTATACCACGAATTTCGCCTTCTTGTCGTAGTAAGCTTTCTGCCTCCTTTGTGCGTTTCTTATATTCACCTTTGCTCGTTGCACGAGATAATTTGCACGTGCATGTCTGGACGCATATGACTCGTTCGTAGACTCTTGATTTACTTCGAAGTTTGATTGCAGAATCGGCTCTCGTGCGAACAACAACATGTGTGGAGACATACCTGTAGATGTATGCTTCGTGGCATTATATGCAAATGACACCATGTTTACAAAACTGCACCAGTTTCTCTGGTCCGCTGACACATACATGGATAGCATCTGCGTTAGTGTGGCATTGAAATTCTCACAAAGGCCATTTGATGACGCCTTGAATGCTGTGGTGTGATGTAACTTAAATCCGAAGAAGTCCGCCGTTTCTTTGAGTAAGTTTGATGTAAATACCGACCCTCTGTCGGTAATAATATTCTTCACACCTCCTAACCGGCATATAATCTCATCTGTAACGAATTCACATACCTCTTGGGTTGTGACCCTGGGTAAAGGTTTACAAATAACATATTTGGACATATATTCAACAGCTACTAAAATATATTTATTGCCTTTGTTAGACTTCGTAAATGGTCCAAGAATGTCCATCCCCACTCTTTCTAATAAACCTTCCGTGGTCATCGGATGTAAAGGAGCTCGCTGTCTAAATTTCTTTCTTTGTTGACACACTAGGCAACTTCTAATATATTTCTCAATTTCCTTTTCAGCTTTGGGCAAGAAAAACCTATTGCGGAACTTCGACAACGTCTTTGCGATTCCGAAGTGGCCTCCGGACCATGGATGATCATGTAGTTCTTCGAGAGTTGCCTTCAGTAGTTCTCTCGGCAGTACAACAACATTCTTCCTTATACCATTTCTTAGCACTTCTTTTACTAATATGTTATTCCTTAATAAAAATCCTTTGTAGTTTGTTACATCATTATTTGTTAAGACATTCCTTAGTGGTCTACAGAAAAGATCTGTGCACTGTTTCATCACCAATGTATCGGTGTTGATGCTATACATTTCTATGTCATCCGATACTGGTATAACTGTCTCCTCGTCCGCAGTCTTCAAAGGATTGCGACTTAGGTAATCAGCAACGATATTACTCTTACCGGAACAATGCACAATGTCGAAATCCACATCTTGTATCGCCAATGCCCATCTAGCTAACTTGCTGTTTGTATCTTTAGTTTGTTTTAACCACACCAGCGCCTTGTGATCTGTGACAACTTGAAACTTAATTCCCCATAAATAATGCCTGAAAAACTTGAGCGCCCATATCAAAGCTAAACATTCCTTTTCAGATGTAGAATATTTCGCTTCTCCGTCTGACAATTTTCTTGAAGCGTATGCTATGGGGTGTAAAGCGTCTTTCCCTTGCATGAGGCATGCTCCTAATGCATAACCTGACGCATCTACGAATAACCTTGTTACGACACCTTCGTCGCTGGAATAATATTTCAGTATTGGTGGGTTAGTCAAAATTTCGATTATATTTTCGAATGCTTCTTGTTCAACATTCGTCCATTTGAAGAGTGCGCTCTTCTTGAGTAGTCTCGTTAGAGGTAAAGCTATCTGAGCTAGATTCTCAATGAATTTCCGATAGTAACTAAACAAACCCAGAATGGATTTCACCTGCTTGGCGTTCTTAGGAGGTTTTAAATTTTTTACCGCTTCTAGTTTCTTGGGATCTGGTTTTATTCCTTCCGAATTGAACACATATCCTAGAACAGTGATTTCTTGAAATCCAAATTTACATTTTGACGGTTTTACCGTGAGATTAGCTGCTCTCAGTCTCGCCAAAACATCCCGCAATGCTCCCAGGAACTCTTCGTACGTTTTCCCATATACAATGATGTTATCTATGTACACTATCGCATTCTTGTATTTGATTCCAGCCAAAACCTGATCCATTGTACGCTGGAATGCTGCCCCACTTTTGACCAAACCAAAAGGTAACACGTTCCATTCATACTGACCACTTGGGCAAACGAATGCCGTCTTGTGTTTGTCCTCCTCTGCCAAAGGTAACTGCCAGTATCCTGATATAAGATCTATATCTGCGAAATACTTGGCTCCAGATAAATAATTTATTATATCATCAATCCTTGGTAGTGGATACGAGTCTATTATGACTTTCTTGTTTAGTTTTCTATAATCAACGCAGAAACGGAATGTATTATCCGGTTTCTTGACTAACACGATCGGCGACGCGTAGGCACTTTGTGAATGCCTAATTACACCATTCTGAAGCATCTCCTGTATTTGATTGTTCACTATGTCTAATTGTTTCGCCGCCAGTCTGTACGGCGCTATGTGTACAGGTGTTTCATCCGTTGTGGGTATCCTTACTTCTGTAATCTTGCATCTGCCTATCTTCCCGTTGTCGAATGCAAACCTATCCTCGAAGTCCTGTATTGCATTCAATAAACGATTCTTCTTGGACGCTGGGAGATTATCGTTAACTAATTTCTTGAATTCCTCAGGCTTACTTACTATTACTTTATTAAAATTAAGCATAAGGTAATCATCGTTAGTCTCAACTACAACTTTATAATGAAACAACATATTGTTTGTATTTAAAATGTTTAATTTAGTGCAATTTGAAGCCTTACTCACGGTTTTATCGTCATATCTGCGTGTCCAATTTACTTTGAATCCTTTAATCCATAAACAGTTCTTTCTGAAATCAATTGATACAGCATTAGCAAACATGAACGATTGACCTAAGATTATATCTAATTCAATGTTATTTATAACTACGAAATTCACTCTAACTACAATGTTCGCTTAAATCACGTTCACGTCGACTTCCCCGCAGACCGATGCCGTGGAACCAGTTATGCTTTTGATATGCGTCAACGACGTTGACGGTTTTATTTGTAGGTTCAAGCTTCTAGCTAAAGCTTTGCTCATAGCATTTACCGTAGCTCCAGTATCAAGTAATGCTTCGAAGACAGAATTATTAATTGAGACCTTAATAAATGGCGTAAACTGACCAGGAAAACTGCTTTCGTTGTAACGCTGATCTGCAGTCGCAGACCCAGTATGCTCCATGCTCATTACGTTTCTCTCTCGAGGCCGGAAAAACTGTCGGCTCGAAGTTGGAGTATCTCTTCTGTTAGATCCCGAAGAATTCGGGTTACTGGGGAAAACATTAGTGTTAGCAATGTTCCGAGGTCTTAGGTTGTATCTCGGAGTGCGGAAATTGTCCCCTTCATCCCGTGGACTCGACGATGACGGAGCTTGACGTACATCGTAAGATGTCGTGTCTCCTCTATTCCCGTAGCGGTTATGGAATCCGACTTGACGGTTATATCCTTGTGGAGGGTTCGTAGGTAAATTCTGTATTCTATCCCCCTGCACGTCGGGTTGTACTTCCGATAATTGCAACAGCGCGTCGCGGAGTTCTTTTTTATCGCTGTACACCCTTGCCGCTAAAATATTTCGAAATCTTGGCGACATTGACTTCAGAAATCTACTTATTATCTTTTTATCATCGGTAACCTTCGCTTTAGTAGCCAAGTTACACAATCTGTACCAATAGGTAACCAAGTTCTCCTCTTTGGCTTGATACGCTGAATAGAACAACTCTAAATCATCGCCATGGGAAGGAAACTCTTCTTCTAACAGTGAGCACACTTGTTCGAAAGTTAACTCTTCGTTAAAAATCGACTTGTAAAAGTGTAACGCTGCGCCCTCGAGGTAGGCAGCTAATATTGTGGCTTTGTCAGCCAACATAAATTTATTTATGGCGAATACGACATTGAAGTCTCTCAAAAAACTTTGGAATGAGACACCGTCAGTGCCACCGAATTTCTTTGATTAGGCCATCTTAATGGTAATAATACAATATATATAATGAATTCAAATTTGTTATCTGTTTAAGGCGTCGATCCAATATTGCACGACGACTTCCTTCTCAAGGTACGGGGTCGATCAATCCACTGCCAACTGCAGAACGTTGGCGTTTCCACCTCCTGTGGAAACCGGCGTTCCTCCACCGAATTCTATGGAAACCGGCGCCTCCACCAAAAGCTGTGGTACCCAGGGGGTTGAGTACCACGCGTGTATGAAGTGATGAAATTACAACGATCAAATAAGATAATATATTATTTATTAGTTAAACCACTTGCACTTCCTACTTATATTATTAGGGACTTTACGCGGTTGTTTTAACTTTAATTAGCGAACTGGGACGTATATCGCGGACTCGGCCCAAGGATAGGGCTTAAAGCGGGGTTCTTCCCAGGATACTTTTCTCAGCTTCCATCGGAACGGCTCCACTAGGCCCGTTCAGATCCCGAATGTTCAGGCAGCGATTGTTTTATATCGTTCCTCATTCAAATTTTAAATTGATACAATAGTTTTATTTAAACTCTGACACATGTTGGCCAGGAGACGAACCGTAGTGTGTGGGACGAGGTCCGAACACTACAGTACTACGTCAGTACTATTAGGTATTCTGTGCTGGTACCATCCCGTAAGTATTGTTACAACGAGCATCGATATTTCGAAAACTACTGATCGAATCTTCTGGAAATTAAAACGCATAGTTAGTGTCGAAGTACTCTACCAAACAGTGTAGAAAAATCTAGAGAAGCCAACACAAAACCACAAGTACTTCGAATACCTATACCTACTTTACCTACAAATGTTGAATACAAGGTTACTCACCTCGAACGTCGGCGCAACTGAACCTACTTCTGTGTAGGTACTTTTCTCAAACGCTCTACATCGATACCTCTTTTTTTTTTTTTTTTTTCGTGCGGAAATCCCTTCGGATACCGCCCCCGCTGGAGAGCGGGGGTCTCCAGCGGGGGCGGTTATGTCGGGCTTGAACCGACTAAAACCGCACGCCGTCTCGGGTCTTAAGACGCCGGGGTGTAAGGTTACCCATAGAGCATATCCCTCGCACCCCGACTGACCCTGGGCCATCTCCGGTTTCGAGATGGCCCCCTTACTTGCTCTCCACTGTGCCATCTGCTAATCAGAGGGACACGTGGAAAGCTTCCGAACAGCCCTCAACAGGGCCGTCCTCGCCTCGGTCGGAGTTGGCCGTAGGCGGCAGCGTCTCTCCCGCCCTAGGAGAGAGGCGCTGCCGCCTCCGTTGCCCAGGGTGCACCGCGTGGAGGTCCCCAACCAAGCACCCCGCTCTACATAGATACCTAACGTGCCTTATCTCTAGATGATTCCATAACATTCTACCCTCCTTATTAAAAGCTATAAGAGGCGCCCGGCGACACGCAGTAAGTTGATTTTCGAAAGCGAAAATAAACACATCTTACCGAAGCGATACAAGAGGGTTATACCTGCGACCTAAGCAACGACTGTGGACTACTGTGAACTGCTGAACGACTTGAACTGTTGAAGATTACTGTGTGTGCTAGTTATTTCGTTTTTTTTTAAAGATAAGATAAGATAATGTTTATTGATTCCAACAGAGTAGCTCGGCTTACATATCATTACTTAAATAAAGAGCAATACAGTTTTTTTTATATTACCATTTAGATTTGATATGCTGAACGTTGACAGCCGTACTAGTAAAAACTGTATGACATGGGTTATCCTTTCGAGGGTTTTTTCTTAATAATTTTTTTGATAATTTTAGTATAAGAAACAAAATAATACTTAGTGTTTGCCTACAAAATTTGAAGTTATGACAATATCTGGTAAAAATAACAAAATTAAGTCAGTTTAAGTGTGTGTATGTGTGTGTGCGTGTTAGTGTGTGTGTGTGTGTTTGTATGTGTGTGCATGTAGGGGTGTGTATGTATCTTCTCGTTTATTCAAGAGAGAGAGTGTGTATGGGACAGCTTATTTACTTACTGCTTCTGTATCTAGGTTATTTTGTTGAAGAAGCCATTGTTTGGTTTTAGATTTCGCTTCCATATTATTGGATTTTGCGATTTTTAATACAGCGTTGACTCTGTTATAAATACGAGTACTTATAATGTAATATTGTCTTCTAGCTAAAGCAGTCGTATGTGACTCAGTGAAGCATAGTATGGCAATCCTTCGATAGGCACCAACTTGAGTGCTGGGGATCTTCGAATGCCTCCTCATAACAACTCGTAATATAAATAATTTTCTAACTGATAAGACACCACATTCCCGATATAAGGTGGCTGTACTATACCGACGAAGTTTATACAACATGACTTTTAAAACCGCCCTCTGGGCACGTTCCAATCTTATCATATACGATGCAACCGAACCACCCCAAGCTAGAATCGTATATGATATTATTGATTGCGCCAAGGCATAATAAACAACCTTAAGCGTTTCCGGTTCAGCAGAGTGTCTCAGTTTCCGAAATATTGGCATCAGCTTATAACGGTTGCGCTTGTCGATTATAATTTGGAATAAATTTTCTATAGAAATTGCATAAACCCAAAAAAGCTCGTACGTGTTTCAGCCTTTTAGGTGTGGGAAATTCCTGTATGGCCTTCACTTTGTCTGGATCAGTTTGTACCCCGTGAGTAGAAATTATAAACCCTAACATTTTAACTTGTAACATTTTATTTTCTGAAATAGATATTTAAAAAAAGGCGAGTCCGGTAGCGACATCTATGCATGGAGTTCTCCCGGAGTGTAGCAGCGTTCGATCGGAATCCCATAGTGGTGTTTGTGGTTCACAGTAAGTCCACGAGATGGCGTTGCTGTACTAGATGCAATAATATTTTATTTTCAGTTAATGTGTCCCTGTATTCTGTCTTTTGGGAAGAGTAATGATGATTAGTAGTCATACGTTAAAGTCCAGGCTTTTCCCTAATTTAATAACTCAGTCCCTCTATGGTTTTCATCTTCATAAGCTATGGTTTGTCTAGTAAAATACGTATAAATTAAGTAGATACCTAGTCTGCCTTGTGTTCACAGCGACAAGTTGACACCTGATTTTGCCGCATTGTCGGAGTGACTTTGTGTTTTCAGTGAGACTGCTCGTGAAAAAACGATGGAATTTGGTCTTTTCGAGAAAGTTCTTAGCTAGAAGGTATATAGGCCAGGTCAGCTGGCGGGCCGTCACTTGAGAATTCTGTGTTGAGAACCTATAACGGTTATTTTGCGTATAGACTGTTTTGTCAATTTCTATAAGTTCATAACCTATACTAATTAGATTCAGTGATATTCCCACATCGTTGGTAAGTTTCTGCACTATATTTGCTTCTAAGTTTCTGCATTAGAGTCAATACTTTATACTCATTTTGGTCTCAGGGTCCCAGATTCGGGTCTTGGAATCGCACCTTGTGATCGTGATTGAGCGGAGAGGCAACCCCGAGTTTCAGTATCGCTATACCGAGGGCTCTTCTCGTCTACACCTCGGTAGACAAAGGAGGACTCGCGGGACGATACTGAGCCCCGTGCTGGCAGACAACCAAGGCTCTGGTCACGTATTTAATTTTCCTTTAATATTTTGTGTGTATCCTAAATTTCACTCATCTTGTACTTACTTAAGTGTAGAGGAGTTCCCCAATCACCTTGGGTTGGCATTAACGACCTCCGCAAGCAATCTGACGAATAGAAGACCCTACGCATAAGTGGAGAGACCGGCAAGACCTTTGTGTAATTCTCAGTCAACTTGTAACCTACTTATGTATGTCTGAACTTCTTGTGTATTGTAATATGGATTAAATATATGTATGTATGACTGTGTGTAAGAGAGTTTTCTTTGAAGTGACACCCGAAAGTTCCTCGCACACCCACGGCACTATTCTATTCTCTGACCTCTGATGAAAAGGCGCCCTGGGATTTATGAGTTCGTGCACCCTACTACTGAGGTAGCTGGTGAGTAGACCGTCTGACAGGTTCAGCGGTTACAAACTTCCTTACAACAAAACTCACACTTCTTTGTCTGTAGTTTCCCTAATATTGTTTCTATATGCTCTAAATGTTGAGTAAACGAACCCGTAGTTATTATCGCTAAATCATCTAAATAATTAACACAGTAGTCTCTAACCTCATGTCCTAATATTATATCCATAGCTCTACTAAAACTCCCCACCGATGTTTTCAACCCCTGTGGCAAGACATTATAAACATAAGATTTCCCATTGAAAGTAAACCCTGTATATTTCTTACTACTCTGAGTTATTGGAATTTGAAAATAAGCGTTATTCAAATCGATTACACTAATATAATTAGCCCCATGGAATGAATTCATTACATCTAACTGTAATGGGGTTTCTCTGTCTCCGCTACCATATGTTTATTGATCTCCCTAGCATCTAATAATACTCTGATTGTATTGTCTCTTTTTATAGTAAAGGTCAATGGACTACAGTACGGAGTTGCCGACCTACTAACCTGATTCTTGGAACCTCCTTAAGTTTTTCCTCTACCCTCTCCCTATACGCATATGGTACCGGATAGCTTTTCTTAATAATAGGCACATCTGTATCCATGACTATATGATGTTGATAGCAATTAGCTCTACCTATCTTTGTCGTAAATAATTTTTCGAATCTGCTCAGTAACTCTAATAAACTTTGTCTTTTTTCAACCCTTAGGGGTTGAAAAAAGACAAACCCCTGTTTCAATTGTTGACCAATCTAACTCCCCTTATCTAGCCGATACCGATACTGTTTCTTGAACTTCCTCGTGACTATTTTCACTGCCACGCTCTACAAATGGTATCAAAGACCTTCGTCCTGTTTGATACAAAACTAATCCTCTTTCAGACTTCCCAACGTTAATTGTCACTTCATATGTTTTCATCCAATCAAACCAATCAATCATTTTATTTTAGTAATAATAGTGTGTAGTGTTAATTTAATTTAGTATTATTTTGGATATGTATCTCTTGATTATAGAAACGATATGATCATCAAACCCCAATATAACCGGATTTACTAGCCCTGGTACTACTACGAATCCAGTTTGATGTATAACCTCCCCTAATCTCAATGGTAACAAAATCACCCTTTTAATTTCACTGCTTTTATGACCTACAGCTGTTCTAATGCTAAATGGTTTGATTGGCAACCAAGGGATATCATAGTCTACCTTGTCCTCCAACTCTTTCCAAAAGTCCTCTGATATGCTAGTAATGTCACACCCCGTAAACTTAAACCCGTTAGCCCGACTAAGGCTAACACTTCAACGTCAAATATCTGCACCTTTACTTCTGAAGTAAAGTTTCTTTCGGTCTCTCTCACCGGTTCTTCCTCAGAAACTACTCCCGTTATTACTAATCTATCCGAACACTCTTGTTTTGACTCTGCTACCCTTTTAAATACCCCTACCACTTGCCTTTCAATATATAAATCTTTCGGTTTTAACGTTCTATATCCTAATCCTTCAGTAACCCCGTTTCATGAGCATCGGTTTCAATGGAAATTTGATCCCATTTCCTAATTTCCCCAGAGTTGTACCTGGTCTCCACCCCATTTTACACATCATTCCCAAAGCTGCGCTCCCTATGGTTGAGACTGGATCGGGAACCGGATCTCCAGCCCTATTTAGTTTAAATCTATGGTCGACTGCTCTACTGCTGATCCTGCATATGCCGCTGTCGACGCCGCCTTTAATTCAACCTGCTTGCGATTGTCCGTAGACCTAGGCCATTTTCTATATCCTTGACTGAATTCCCTATGTTTCTTTTCTATTTCTTTTTTCTTATCTAAAGCTGTTTGCCCATAATAATTTCCCTGCTCGGCTATATCGTCTATACCCCTTAAATAATCTGCAGTTTCTATGATAGTTCCTAATTTCGAGGTATACCACCCTTGTTGTACAAACTTCGGAAATTGCCTCACTATGTCCCCTACTAATTGTTTTTCTGGCACATTGAAGCTGAGCATTTGAGCCTTCCCTGATAGATTCAAAAAGTGTCCTAACATTGTAGGTGACTTCTGACGATCCCAGACGCCATTCACTATAGTTCTACGCAATTCGTTCTGTCTACTCTCACCCCAAAATGTGGTCAAAAAATCCAATTTAAAATCTTGTAAAGTATTGCATCTCGTATTATAAACCCTAGCCCATTCCCTGGCTTCTCCTACTAGACAGTCTTGCAGTAAATCTAGCTTGTTTTCATCTTGTCCTACCTTTTTTAAGTAAATTTCAAAATCTTCTAAAAATGTGACCGGATGCAAGCTCTTATTATCACAGAATTTTGGTTTTTCTATGTTTACATTCTTTATATAATAATTTACACTCTTAGCGCATTTTGTTCGGTATGCTTCCGTACTTCTACAGGGTCTCTACTTAAATTTCCACTTATATTCCCCACCGGTCTATTTAGGGAACCTACTGAAGTGCCCTGTCTCTTATTGAAAGAGTTTTCGCTTACTGTCCTAACTTTGTCACTTGAATCGATTTCATTATCATTTCTTTGAATCGACTGCGATTCATTCATTTGGGCCTTCAAAGTCTCGACCTTTGACGATAAAATATCTATAGCCCTATTCAACCTTCTATTTTTATTTTTTTATTTAATTCTTTATTGTACGCTCACAGTAAACAATTTACAAACATTACAGATAAAATACGTGTACAAAGGCGAGCTTAACTCAGTACTGAGTTTTCTCCAGGACGTCGAGGTATTCATGTTTTCATTTCTACTTATTACGTTTTTTCTGTAAATCCCTACAAACTTCCTCTGAGTGGAAGTGGTGGCTACTGGCTCATTTGGCTCTATATTTACTTCTTCACGGTCATTTAATCTATCCTTTTCGACCCCCATTCCTTAATAATCCTAAACTCCTAAGTAACTGTATTAAGCTTAACAATACCATCCAACGCAACATTCTTTCCTTTTACCTATATTTTATGGCAACAAATTGTGCAGTACCTAAATACCGCAACTTTATTAATAACTATTTTCAATTAAACATTCAACAACTGATTATTTGACTAATCGATAATTTATTGATTAAATGTAATTTCTCTCCAAATACCTAGCTACAACATGACTCAACAACCCTAATATTAATATTATTATTTTTATTATTATTATTACTTTACATTTTGTTAAACTTTAATTATTTATTCTATATACTATTATGACTATGTTACCTAATTCACAGCAATGAACCGAACATGGTTACGGCATACTAAATCCTGGTCACGGCACCAAATTGTACCCCCTTCCCCCTCTCTCTCTCTGTACCGTCCCTTTTTTTGTACACTATTTCTACTACTCCTATAACTACTCCGAAACCAACTCATTCACTCAATACTTTTCACATTTCCTGCCCTAGATAACTACCTATACCTACCACTCATTCACTCCGCTCTTACAGCTATCCTAATTCCTATTCCACCTACTTGTTGTCATGTATTAATCATTCAAATAACTCACTAACCTACTTAAACTCACTGAATAATTGTACTTATTTCTAATAAACTTGGCCTGTGATCAATCTAGTGGTTAAAAGGAACCCTTATCATGATACCTAATATCCCTAGTTCTATAAAGGTGAAGAATGCTGACTCCTATTTTAAACCTACGATAACCTAATTCCAACTATATGTAATCGCAAACCCCAATTAATTTACTCTTCCACAATAAACTCTAAACCTATTTTGTCCGAAACATTATCATATAAATTCATCAATAACCTTTCCTTACAACCTACCTTCCAACCTAACCATTACGTACCTATTTCATTTCTATCCAATCTACACAAACTTCTAATGATACTATATTAAACCATGAAATAACCAGATAAGCCTTCCTAAACCCTGTAGTCACTGGTAGTTCATAATCTTGCATTACGTGACCGAACATAAGTACTTCCTTAAATAATCAACAAAAGTCTCATTCAAGTAACCCAAAATTAGAACCTTACTCCTTCCGTATTTACTAACAATCCTTCAAATCCCATTATACCTACACAAATTCCTTCCGGATTAACCTAATGTCCTCAGTGGCTTTGACGGGAGCGGATGGAAATAACCTATAATAATCCATTCGCCTCAATCTAACATGAAACAGACAAAGTCCTTCCTCCATAATTTCTATAATACCTTTTGTGGCTTTTATGGGAACGGATGGAACTAACCTATACTAGAAAATATCTATTAGGAACTGAAGCATTAAGGTCATTTACCTCGTTTATTTAAATACCTATAACTATTTGCAACTATGTAGGTATCTGCAGTTCACCGCTTAAATCATTCACTACTTCTTTCATAACGATTTTATTATAGTTATATCAGTTGAATTAGAACTTACTAATTCTTTTTTATTAATGCTTACTACTTTAAACTAGTGCTTTGAACGACAAAAATATGTAGGTTATATCTAAATGTTTTTAATAACTTCAATTAGGCTACTACTTTATTGATATTCGCTTGCCTACACAAAGGTGCCTACTTATTCTGATACCTACCTACGTTTTCTATCCGAGGTGCTGGCCCCTTACTCGCCATGCACAGTAGGACCCTTCCACTTGTATTGTATATATCACAGTCCTTCCTATGTCTAAATAGGTATTAGAAGATTTTCATAATATCTTCCCCCTATTATACTGAGACATCCGGTAAATAAAACTCCCCACACTCTACTCAGAGTGTATATGAACCCGACAGAAAAACATACAAATCTTAGTGCCATAATGTGTTGATTGTAATAGTTTCCGTAGTAACTTACAGCGCCACGCTTAAGTCGCTTTAAATACTGTTCAATAACATGGATTTTGGTGTGATACTTCACTTGTTTTTTAAATGTTAGACGATAAATTGAGTCTGTACTCAGCTCGGATATTAACACAAACTGTTCTAATACGAAACTAACAGAGGAATATTCTTTTCCTACAGTCGTAATATTTTGATTACTCTAGCTTTTGTAGCAAACTACAGCGCCCCTCGCTCAAGCCGCTTTAAATACTGTTCACGAATAACATGGATTTTGGTGTGATACTTCACTTGTTTTTAGAATGTTAAACGATAAATTGAATCTGTACACAGCTCGGGCATTAACATATATTGTGTAATCTTATAAATGGTGCTAGTAACCAATTCACTTCAGAATTATGTGGTTTCAAAGGTTTATTGTAAGATATAATACACTCTCTGATCACATAATCGAATTGGTATAACTGACCCATGATAAAGGGCTTTAGTATACAGGAATTACACTCCCGGGGTTCTAGATTCGAGCAGTATCCACTTGGATAAGGTTCCTAACTTCCGTGAGATGGCTCTTTGAACCCTGATTCGAACACATGCATTGAGAGATAATCACTGAATTTAATTATAAATATTATCGCTCTTGGTCAATCAGTTATTAGCAGATATCGTAGGTGTTATTACTTAGGCTTTTTGTGGAATTACTATTTAGTCTTGGGTGTGGTTACCTTTTAATTGTTTATAACCAGGCTCTGTACACAATCAACACTTCTTAAAAGAATCACTAGAATTTCACTGTAGGATTCACTTCCACAATTTTACACACTGTATCACCATTCTTACGTGACCTACAGCAATAGTAGCTTACCTAAATACCATCGGATACTTCATATGGCCCTTTTTGAACCGACTAAAACCGCACGATAGATCGATATAAAATATGATATTAATAATAGTAGCTTACCTAAATACCATCGGATAGTTCCTATAGCTCTTGTTACAACCGACTAAAACCGCACGATAGATCGATATAAAATATGATACTAATAATATTATTACGCAGACTTTGAAATAGACTAGATTTCCTATGTTCGTTGTGACGCCTAAGATTTCCACGAAACAATGTGTGTACCTTCCTATCTACCTACAGAACCTAATCCCTGTATTTATTTATCAAAACCCATTGTATTTTACTTTTAACGTGTGGTGAGTCATGTTCTTTTCCTAGCTAATTTTGGGAGCAAGTTCGTGAAGCTTGACTTTGTGTAATTCTTACCACGGTGTGCTTGTCTCAGTCCACGAGCCGAGGCTCAGGGATTGGAACTGAAGCCCTAACGAGATATTAGTTAGTGTATATATAAATAAATATATAAGACTGAACTGCGAGCTCCGTAAGTTCTGAGCCTGGCCCAAAAGCACGGTTCCACTTCGACGGTACCTAGCTATCACAGAATGAACAGTCACCCACATCCAGGAAGCTTATCCGATCCTGTTTCCAGGGAAAATCGGATTGCCGCTCGCTTCAAAAGTTATCGGCTACTAGCGAATTATCAGAGGGATATGAAGTCGTTATCATCGTTAGGTATCCCTCCATAACCAAAGCACATCGCCTTGGGTTTCCTACGGGAAAACTACCTAAGCACGCCGCAGCCCTATTGCCTACTTCTAACATAATAAAGATGATAAAACGCCAGCATTTACTTTACGAGTGCACTTACGAGGCTCAACAGTGCAAGACATCAGCAATACACATATATATGCGCATATTACTTTTGTCCAATGTAAGGAGTCTTCATCGTAAAGTCCCTAACCTATCTCGATCGCGCATCCGCGATCGCGCTGTAAGTTACTACGGAAACTATTATAATCAAAACTTTATGGCAGTAAGATTTGTATGTTCTTCTGTCAGGTTCATGTTTACTCTGAATAGAGTATGGGGAATTATATTTACCGGATGTCTCGGTGTAGTAGGGGGAAGATATTATGAGAATCTTCCAATACCTACTCAGACATAGGAAGGACTATGATATATACAATACAAGTGGAAGGGTCCTACTGTGGCTGGCGTGATATGGGGCCTATTGGGGGGAAAATTTAATATAACTAGGTACTATTGTATAGGGGCCACTACGTCTTGGGGGGAAAATTCAATATAACTAGGTACTATTGTATAGGGGCCACCACCTCTGGGGGGAAAATTCAATATAACTAGGTACTATTGTATAGGGGCCAGCTCTTTGGGGGCAATACTCAAAATACCTGAGTAGGTACTTTTGCATAGGAAAGTAATAGTTTTAATGAGCAGCAGCTCGGGTAGAAAACCTCAGAATAAGTAGGTACCTTTGTGTAGGAAGCGAGCATCAATAAAGTTGTAGTCTAATTGAAGTTAATAAAAACATCTAGATATAACCTACATATTCTTGTCTTTCAAAGTACTAGTTTAAAGTAGTAGGCATTATAGGAAGAAGAATTAGTAAGTTCTAATTCAACTGATATAACTATAATAAAATCGTTATGAAAGAAGTTGTGAATGATTAAAGCGGTGAACTGCAGATACCTACATAGTTGCAAATAGTTATAGGTATTTAAATAAACGAGGTAAATGACCGGAATGCTTCAGTTCCTAATAGATATTTTCTAGTATAGGTTAGTTCCATCCGTTCCCATAAAAGCCACAAAAGGTATTATAGAAATTATGGAGGAAGGACTTTGTCTGTTGCATGTTAGATTGAGGCGAATGGATTATTATAGGTTATTTCCATCCGCTCCCGTCAAAGCCACTGAGGACATTAGGTTAATCCGGAAGGAATTTGTGTAGGTATAATGGGTTTTGAAGGATTGTTAGTAAATACGGAAGGAGTAAGGTTCTAATTTGGGTTACTTGAATGAGACTTTTGTTGATTATTTAAGGAAGTACTTATGTTCGTTCACGTAATGCAAGATTATGAACTACCAGTGACTACAGGGTTTAGGAAGGCTTATCTGGTTATTTCATGGTTTAATATAGTACCATTAAAAGTTTGTGTAGATTGGATAGAAATGAAATAGGTACGTAATGGTTAGGTTGGAAGGTAGGTTGTAAGGAAAGGCTATTGATGAATTTATATGATAATGTTTCGGACAAAATAGGTTTAGAGTTTATTGTGGGAAGAGTAAATTAATTGGGGTTTGCGATTACATATAGTTGGAATTAGGTTATCGTGGGTTTGAAATAGGAGTCAGCATTCTTCACCTTTATAGAACTAGGGATACTAGGTATCATGATAAGGGTTCCTTTTAACCACTAGATTGATCACAGGCCAAGTTTATTAGAAATAAGTACAATTATTCAGTGAGTTTAAGTAGGTTAGTGAGTTATTTGAATGAATAATACATGACAACAAGTAGGTGGAATAGGAATTAGGATAGCTGTAAGAGAGGAGTGAGTGAGTGGCAGGTATGGGTAGTTATCTAGGGCAGGAAATGTGAAAAGGATTGAGGGAATGAGTTGGTTTCGGAGTAGTAGTAGGAGTAGTAGAAATAGGGTACAAAAAATTAAGGGAGGGAAGAGGAGAGGGGAAAGGGGGGTACAAGCTTCCTTAGGTGACTTATGGTATTATTAATATGTGGCTGCCCACTTATTACTGTATCCAAAGTGACACCAAGATATTTTATTTCAAAGGTCCTTTCAATGCTAGCGCAGAGGCATATTTGAGATTCCGGATGACATGAATGTGCCCTAAGGTAAATTGCACCAGGAATTGTGTTCTGACGCTGGCAAAAACACATAAACTTAGTTTTAGCCACATTGAGTGTTAATATAACTCAAAAAGGCCATAGAGTGTTCTAAGTGTGCCGACGTGCCTGATCCCAACTCCTCCCACTTACCAACAATGCTGTGTCATTCGCTGTGTCATAGTTTTATAACACAGATCATTGATATAGATAAGGAAGAGTGTAGGTCCCAGCACACTTCCCTGCGGAACACCAAAACTAGGACTAGCTGAGTCACTTACATAATTGCCTATTTTGACATGTTGGGTCCGATGAGATAGGTAACTTTTAAAGATATCGAGTACATCACCCCGGATTTCCATTTTAGAGAGTAAGATAGGTATTGAGACGGTATCAAAGGCTTTTGAGAGGTCTAGAAATATACCCATAACCTTAGAGTTTCCGTCAAGCTGTCTCACCACCGTTTCAGTGAGTTCTATTATGGCATCTTAAGTAGACTTACCCTGTCGAAAACCGAACTGTGTTTTTGCAATAAGTTGATTGGTTTCTAGGTAATTTAGGAGTATTTTATTTAGAATTTTTTCTAATATTTTCGTGAGGGTAGTGAGAACGGATATGGGCCTATAACGGAGAGTCGCGATAACCTGGAAGAAATATTGGGCCCATAAAGAAATCTTCAAATCACAACTCCCACTACCCATTAAAAAAATAGCTATGGACACGGCTATACTACCATGCTTAACATATGGGTGCCAGACTTGGACGTTCGATACAAAAACTAAAAATAAAATCGAAACAACACAAAGACGAATGGAAAGAAGCATTATGGGTTTTAAACTCAAAGACAAGGTGAGAAATTCGGACATCCGCAAGAAAACTAGAGTTACAGACGCTCTATCTTTCTCGCTACAAAGGAAATGGAAATGGGCAGGTCATATAGCCAGGTACAATGACAACAGATGGACTCGGAGATCGGTAGCATGGTCAGGACCGCGAGGAAGCAGATCTAGAGGCCGCCCGCATGCCAGATGAAATAACTTCAATAGCAGGCCGAGACTGGCTAAACACTGCTAAAGACAGAGAGAAGTGGTATATCTTGGAGGAGGCTTTTACCCGAAGGGGGTTCATGCAAAAATCATAGACAGCTTTAGTCACAATTATGTTATATTTGATAAATTATTGATGAAATACTATTTATTTTAATTGAATTATAATGTTATTTAATACTTTTTTAAATTATGCTGTACCTATATAGATTTATGTTCGTTGTTATATAATAACTTGCATGGAATAAATGAAGCTTTATTATTATTTTTTTTATTATTTTTTATTTGTAAGTCTCCCTTTTGTTTCATAGGGGTGCAGTAACAGACACACGGGTCTTGACCAAGTGTGCCAGTTTAAGAAAAAAGAAAGAATATGAACATGATGTAGGTGAAGCAAGAAATTTACGTGTGAGACGACATGTGTTGAGTAGGGCGGCTTTCTGTATAAGTGTAAGGGTAGATTTAGGCATTTGTAGTGTGTTTAGGTTGGTTTGGAGAGTCTTAGGGACTACACCAATAGTAGATATGATAATGGGTACAATTTTGACTATTTCTACCTGCCATTGTCTTCTGATTTCTGTAGCTAGATCAATGTACTTCGCCATTTTTTCTGAGTGTGTATTGATAAGGTTGTGCGTGTTACAAACTGCAATGTCTATAATAAATACGGACTTATTCATTTTATCTAGTACTGTTATGTCAGGTCTATTGTAGTGTATGGTCTTATCTGTAATAATAGTTCGGTCCCAATAGATTTTGTGTGATGCATTCTCTAATACAGTACTGAGTTTGTATTTGTAGTAAGCTGTTTTTTGTGGGATTAGTAAGTGTTTGTGTGCTAAGTTTTGGTGGATGATTGCAGCAACTTGATCATGCCTGTGTTTGTAATCTGTTTGAAATATAGATTTACATGCACCAGTAATATGTTGAATCGTTTCTGAACTACTTTAGCATCTTCTACATAAATCAGTGGGCAGGTTAGGGATCCGGATAATGTGTTTTTGGTAATAAGGGGAAACTATAACTTGATCCTGAATAGCAATCATGAAAGCCTCTGTTTCAGGAAACAGCTCACCTCGCCGTAGCCACTCGTTCGATGCTTCTTTGTCGACGTGTGATTCACGGAGATTAGTGAGGTGTCTTCCGTGCAGAGACTTTTGTGAAAATGCATCTATTTTCTGTTGTTTGCTTATAATTTTCGGTACATTATTTCTGTTATCTAGGTTAAGGGGGGTTAATTTTTTGTCAATATCTGTAACAAATTAATGGAGTTGCGATTGTTTGGCTTTAGTGAAGAAATATTTGCGTAATTTGTCTACGAGGCTATTGTGCAAGTTTTTTATATCAATAAGCCCTCTCCCTCCATCTTGGCGTGAGAGTGTGAGACGTTGTGTGCATGATCTAGGGTGGTGTTTTCTGTTGGCTGTCATATGTGTGTTAATTATGCGTTGTAATTTGATTAAATCACTTTGGGACCAATTTATAATCCCAAAGGAATATGTAAGGACTGGTATTGCAAATCTTTGAAAAGGCTCTTAACAACCGGTTAACCCGATTCCTCCAAGAAAACAGTGTTCTGGCTGCAAACCAATTTGGTTTTAGAAAGGGATTATCCTCTGAAGATGCTGTTCTGGATCTTACGGGCACTGTTGTCAAAAATCTGGAAAAAAGACTTAAAACCATTGGTATTTTCTTAGATCTTTCCAAAGCGTTTGATACTGTCTCTGTCCCCATGTTGATATCTAAATTGGAAAAGTACGGAATAAGAGGAGTTGCTTTTGATCTGTTTCGCAGCTACCTAACAAATCGCACACAGTATGTTCAAATTGAATCAGTTACCAGTGGAGAAAGTGCTGTTAATTATGGGGTTCCTCAGGGTAGTGTCCTCGGACCTACCCTGTTTCTGATTTACATAAACGATTTGTGTAAAATGTCACTTCCAAATTGCAAAATTATAACATACGCGGACGATACTGCTATTCTTGTTGGTGGTCGAAATTGGGTGGAGGCTAGATCGAACTCCGAAAACGCACTACGACATGTAATGAACTGGTTGGATTCAAATCTCCTTACACTTGATTTATTAAAAACTAAATACATACCATTTTCTACCAACCGAGCATCTCAGCCTCCTGCTTCATTCTCTCTTCGAGCTCACACTTGTCTGGCACCACATGGAATACAGAGTTATGACGCGGGCCATGTATATCCTTGCACATGCTCCGTTGTAGAACCTACATCATGTATCAAATACCTAGGTGTTATGATAGATAATACCCTGAGCTGGAGGCAACAAATAGAATCCTCTACTTCTCGTACTAGAAAATTAATTTATATCTTCAAAAATTTAAGAAATATTTGTGACTTAGACACCCTAAAATCAGTATATTATTCTCTTGGTCAATCGGTTCTTTCCTACTGCATTACTTCATGGGGAGGAGCCGTTAAAACCCGAATGCTTGCATTGGAAAGGGCGCAGAGGGCTATCCTTAAGACGATGCTGGGAAAACCGGTTAGATTTCCCACAACTAAACTCTTTTCCTTGTGCAAGGTTCTAAGTGTTCGGAAACTTTTCATTCTAAACACCATACTCCGCAAACATATGGAAATATTTTACAAACCCACACTTACTAGTTCAAAAAGAAGGTCTGATAGGGTCTGCCAATTATTGCCTCGCCGAACGACAGTAGCCAGTAGACACTATAACTATATCAGCTCAAAACTGTACAACATTTTAAATAGGAAACTAAATATATATCCACCTCTACTGTTTAAATGTAAGAATATATGTAGTGAATGGCTACTTACTCTTCGATATGATGACTCTGAAGCTCTTTTGGATTGCTGACTGCTTAAAAATTAGTCACAAACACACCCACACACACCCTTCATACACACATCATACACTCTCACATACATACACCCTCACACACCCCTACATATATATACACATATATTTATGATCAATATTATTTTAAGATTCGAAATAATTGTGCTGCAATTCTTTTAATTTGGCTATCTTATTGTAACTAGGGAGAGGGCGTTGATATCTGCGTCACAGTTTATACTACTGTAGATATCATCGTTACATTGTACTGTATAAAACTGTTCTTTATCCTAAATAAAATGAATTTGAATTTGAATTTGAATGTGTTTATGGCCTTTATACTATTGCGTGCATTTAGTTGACTTCTCAAAATTTGGTTTATTCTAGTCTTAAATTTTTTGGTTAATTCTAATTTTGCTTGCTTCTGATGAATCTGTTTGGATTGATGAAAACCTAAGTATTTATATGTACTATATTCATCCATGGGCTCTATATATTCTCCTGTGTCAAGTGTATAGGTGTTATTTTGTGTCTTGCCGCGATTAATAGAGTGTATTTTGCATTTATCTAGTCCAAATTGCATGTTTATAGCTGTAGAAAATGATTGAGTGATGTCGATGAACGTCTCGGTAGCGAGGTTGGCATCTGTGGTCGAACATATCAAAGTATAGTCAGAGTGGGATAGTTCTGTTAGCAAAAAAGGGTAATTTATCCGAGTGACAGTTCTTGCGTCATTACGATGTAATAATTTGGGATAAGCACAGAATACAATAGGTATTATATATTATACTTTATATAAGAATCCAAAACAAAAGTGGATGATTCTTCATTGGACCGCAACATAACGTGATCAATACAGCTGTCCTTCCGTGTAGGAAAGAGGTGACCAGGGAGTAGACCATGAGTTGCCGCTAATTCCAAGTATTGATCACTTTCCGGATCCCTTATATTCGGTAAAATATTAATATGAATGTCGCCTATTAACACTACTGTTTTAGTCGCAGAAAGAGCAACACAGTAAGAGCATTAAAGTTGTAGTTGATACTTCTTATATTTTACATGCAAAATCGTTGTGGGCTGTCTGGATTTACAAATGTGTATACTTAGGTTTTCAGGACTGCAAACCAATGCAGAAGATGCCGAGACTACATCAATGTCTGCGGAAATATCTATTATTGCAGACATAATTGAGAGTAGGAGTATAAACGAATGCAAGACCTTAGTTGTACGGTGTGTACAAGATGCTCATAATATGGGTAACTATAATCCAAAAAAACCAACAATGGCATCTGAATGTATGTATCTGTCATAGGTAGTAAGAATTTATGAACTGTGTAAAAATGCTAGGTTTTGTTGACTATAAGTATATAGATTTTATACAGTAATGTGTGTGTTAGAAGAGGAATTAGCATGTGAGTAGTCTGTACATGAGTTGGTGACAGGTTAAATTTATGGTAGTGTTTTATAAGATAACTTAATATTACAAAATAGGACTGAATTAATTGCATGCAAAAACTTACGACAACATAAAATAATAACTGTTTAATGAGCATTAAAGAGACAAGTCAATCCGATGCGCTTTCCTTTTTGTCTCTTAATTTATCCAAGTCCATCTCTGTATCAATACGTAACTGAGGAGCTCCGACTTGTTTTCGCATAAAAATCTTGCCTTTAGTAACCCAGCAAAAGCTATACCCTAGCTGTTTGGCCAGTTCTCTAGCTCGGAAAAATAGATTTTTTGTTTTAGCTGTTAGATTCTCAGATATGAAAATGGGAACCTGAGGCCCTGGAAGCTTCAATATGGTTGAGTTAACTTTTTCTTTGTGCTCTCTTATGTATTTCTTACATAAGGACATAACATTCTCTTTAGTGATGGCCGAAATAAAGTCCACAACAATAGTTTTATTTCCTTCTTTTTTGTATGAACGCGAAATACATCTTTGATAGACGATTCTTGTAAGGCTACATTAAGGGGTTGACCAATATTATTTACTATTTTTAGAAGGTCATTTTTTGTTTCTCCTTTATTTGGCGGTATATTTTTTATTTCTAGATTAGACAATCTATGCGATCTCCCAAGATGTTCAATTTTAGCCTCCAACACTTGTATATGCATTAGGAATGACTTTATTTCAGCTTCGATCTTTGATAGCTTTTTTTCCATATCATCGTATTGCTTGGATATGAATTCCATTGAAGTTTTGATTTCAGAGTTTTGTTTTTTATTTCTTGTAGTGAACGTAACAGAGCACTGTATTTATCATCCTGTTGTTTTTTTAAGGTATCCATACTGATCTTCATATCGTTCATGAATGAAGTCAATTCATCATCATGCGGGCGTTTTCGCTTCCGAGACCGAGTAGTAGTGTTGCTACGCGATTCATGTTCAGTGTCAGTTACAGCGCCTGAGCTTAGGTTCGTTTCAGATCCAATCTGAAGGCAAGCATTAGACGGTGGCGTTCTTTTGAGAGGCATAATGAGAAAAAACTTGTAATTATTTAAGGCACCCGTAGAACAAATGAAAGCCCAATGCACGTATACTTCTATAAGTCCTTAGCGTAGAAGTCTCGTAGAATGGCTTGGATATTGTCTATCCAATCTAGTAGTAATGATTCTCAATCGCAAAAAAAATAACTACCAAAAACTACCATTTCCTCAAGCTGGTATTATTTGGCCCTCTGGTGTCGAGTAGCCGAGTACTAATTTAGTTCTGCTATTCACAGGTTATGTGGTGAAAGTGGCGGTAGTTCATGGGTTCAAAGTTCAAAATTCAAATAATTTTTCAGAACCGTCTTGTATTTTTGTATTTTGATCAATATAATCGAATTGCACGTATCAAAAACGCTTGATTACTTGAAAATTTCTTAACAATTTGAAGGTGTGTTATAAACTCGCACATGAAACTCCACTTTGTAAAGTTTTAGCACTTTGTTGACCCAAACAATACAATTGTTATAACTAAAAAAATTGTTGCTTGTAGTTCATACAAACAATATCACGTTTACCATAAAGTTATTGTACTCGAACTTTGCACTTTTCAATTAAGTAATTTAAATACAATGACAAATTTAAAGAAAGAAAGAAAGAAAGAAAAAAGTTTTATTTAGTTATCTGCGCAAATCATCGCGCAGACCCAAATAGGGCCCCATCTCAGCATGAATGCTGCGTACATCATCAGTAAACGCAGCGCTGGTTTTCAGATGGAGCCGCTAGATAGCACTGTCGCCCCGCCTGCACATGATCTTATACGAGTCACAATCACCGATCACAGATGCTCGCTCACTACAGTGATCCATAGACTTACATTTAAAATACGGAGTAGATGTAAACATTGCCGGTGTTGCCAATACTCACTTTAATTTGTACCCTGCGCACGTAACAGTATCTAGAAAATATACTAGATACTAACATTTACTTGCCGCTTGATTTAACATCACAATTTTTGTGTTAAATATTAATTTCAAGTGTATTTCTGTCAAAAGATTTTTCAAGAATGTATGGACCAATAGTTAATCTAATGATCTTGTAGAGAGAGTAGTAAGAATTCCATTTTGATTTATTGGAACTAGTAAATATGTAGATATTAAGCAAACTATTTTTTTTTTTAAGTTTTGGTGGCGCAGGACGGCTCCCGGGTTACCCCGACTGTGATGTGGCAGGGTTTCATATTACCAACAGCGGTCCAAACCACGGAATCGGAATCGTCGTGTATGTTTTAGATGATGTCAATATAAGATTCTTGAACCACTTTGGACCGCAATGCTCTCCAGGTCATCGCGCGGGGAACACAGTCGTAGGCGAAGGCCTTCATGTCCAGAAATCGGCAATACAGAGGCATATTCTTTGTCCTGTATTTCTATGCAACGATCCTTAGTCCAAAAACAGGATCCAAGGTCCTGTGGCCGGGGCCAAACCCATATTGACACTCCGAGAGTGCCAACTCCTGTCGAATCCGGGAGTCAGTTGGCCTCTCGAAGAGCTTCATGGTGCCTTTATACTGCGGTAGTTTCCACACTTCAGCACCGATACCTTGCCTTTGAAGACTGGAGTAATGATACTCAACCTCTATTGGCTTGGGATCTTCTCGGTAAGGAGTACGCAGTTGAAGAGGAAAGATACCCACACTACGGGGACCCATCACCTTCCACGACTCCATCGGCTCCGACAGCTTTCCGAATCTTCATGCGGCGAAGAGCTTTAGAAGGAGATCCAGTGGCTGCACCTCTTTATACTGCTTGTTCAGCAGCACGTGGATATAAGAGCGACATCTCACTCAAAACTAAAATTAGCCATATTTTTTCATGATATTTAGAAATATATCATGAAAAAATATTGTCCAAATTAATAAATTGTATTTAAAAAAGGGGAATAATTTGCAATATTCGCCACCAGAGCCACCAAAACTCAGCCACCAATACTTAAAATTTATAGGCAAAAGTTCTACCAAAGTTTAATGAATAAGTAAAATCTTATAATGACAATACAGGTATACAACAGAAAATATACCTGTTTAATGATGTATTCCTAAAGGTATGTAGATTCCTAAAGGTTTATATAACATCAAAACATTAATTTGTTTAGTTATACATAATATATAGACCTTATCTATCCACCCCGTTAAATCTCGGGGCGAGCATTACCGGGATCGATGAAGCAATTTTCCCAACTGTCCCGTTGACGGGACGGGACAAACAGGGTGGGGTTTTTTTTTTACGTGCGGAAATCACTTCGGATACCCCCCCGCTGGCGACTGGCCAGCGGGGGTGGTTATGTCGTGTCTCGACTAAAACCGCACGGTGTCCTCCCCAAGTGACCGTTGCCGGGCGCCCCGGGTAAGCCCTCGAAAGGATAACCCCAGGGTTGCCGGCGGACTTTGGCCGCCACCGCGGCCTCGCCTCGTGGGGTCGGGTTTTATCCCGCTTCGGTGAGTTGGCAGGCGTGTGTAGGGCACACACGACACGCCTCCGCCACGGACTGCTTCTGTAAGGACGGCGAGTCGGCCAACTGCCGTCCTCAGGCCCCGATCATGGAGGTCGGTAGTCCCGGGCGTAGATGAGTCTGCGGCGTCGTCGCCGCAGACGCAGACAAACAGGGTAGGGTGGATTAAATTAATGGAATTAATGGAATATTAATGGAAGGTACTTACCCCTAAATCTTCTGCACGTATGTTTCACTTAACTTTTTGCCTTACCTACTTAAACCTAAATTTTGTGTATATTTCAATGAGTTCCTGGATGGTTTTAAATACAATTACAGCCAGTAGGTGATGCTGCTGTCGGTATGTCATCAAATGCTTTTCCGGTCAGGAGAAAGTTTTAGGAAAAAACTCAAGGTGTATATAGGTATCAATGTTAGATTATGTTATCTAATCCTTTTTAGAACATAAATTTAAAAAAAATACCCTTCAAAACTGCAATAAAATTTAGTTCAATGAGAAACTTACATGGCAATACTGGAGGGCCACTTTGTGAACAATCTCTCTCCAAAAATTAAAGATAAACAGGAGACACAGGAGTGCGCGGCGGCGAGGCGCAGCCAGTGGAGGGCGGTGTTGTGGGCCGCCGCGAAATATTATTGGGTGTCTACTATATATGGTGTTGTCATAGTCTTAGATTATGGGGAGATATTGAGTTATTCTGATACTTCCTAATATTAATAATTTCAATAGTACATTTAGTTTCATTAATATGTTTTCATATTTTAGTTTATGGTTATGTATTTATGATATTGGGCAATAGTTTTATTACATTCTATAGTTCCCAACTAGGAATACAAGGGCCACCCCATATTTACTCGAATGGTTTTTTTGGGGTTAGCACATTACAAGGCTAAGCAATCATAGCCAGGCGAAAATTACCCAGTGGATTTCACTCGCTCCATATTGATATACGTAGGACAGAAAAGCGTGTTAAAACGCCTTGGACAAAAAATGAGGATCAGTTCAAGCGAGCACTAGCCAAAGTTAAGCAACTACAAACTGCTACAAGGCACAAAAGATTAATTTTTTTTATAATATAACGTAAGTCTACCGGGTCTTGCTCTATATGAGCTTCACAAATAATAATTAACTTGTAAACTCCAACTTCAGCTAACTAAGCTGAGATAGTAGTAATTCAAAGTAACCAAGTAGGAATAATGTGAAATAAATTTTCTGGTTCAGAATTCGGAAGTTAGCTTTGAACAAGACAATCTACAACAAGACATGAATGTCATCTTAATCATCCCAGCAGCTATCCCGGTTACAACCAAAGCTTGCTCTCTTTGGAGCCCGGGGCATACTCTCCTACGTTTTCTCCTGCTGATGTGGCTTAACTTGATTTTTAAGAGAGCGACTGCCATCTGAACTCTAGCCTCAGGAGGAAAGCCAGCGCCGGAGCCTCGTTCGTTTTTCATCAGGTACCGACTCGCAGGTGACGTTGGCTTGAGCATCGAAGATCTTGATGGGGGCCATACAACCAGACATGAATGGCATTATCATGATTATTAGCAAACTAACACTGTCCTACGGGTGAGTGCAAGGATTTTGGCGCATTCAGAATCTCCTACCGCAAATTGTCAGAAACGTAGAATAACAGATAGAGAAGGGCGGACTACGAGTGCGACCGAGACTAACGCGAAGATGATGTGGATATAACAAGCCCAGCCAAGCACATAACAAGACATGGACATAACAAGCCAAAATACATACATATGTAATAGGTAAGTACTCTGTCAAATTAATTTGAACTAGGTAAAGGAAAAGAAAAGAATCACGTTGGCCAGACTTGTCTGATCAATCAGACCACTCTAGCCTACGTGATTCTTTTCCTTTACCCGTTTATCATCAATCTAACCAATGGGAAAACCCAAAATATATACATTAAAATTACTAGACTACTCCCAAAATAATTTCATAACAATTCTAATATCTGACCTTGTTAACATGTTTGACCTACTAGTAACACGAAACAAAAAGTAATTTGAGAGTTACTGATGATGATGATTAACTATGTATTACTGCTAGATGCAAGTTGGCAATCAGAAATTAAATTTAACCAATGACTTCTTTCTGCCAACGAAATATTAATTCAGTAAATTTCAGGATATAATAAATAAAATAATAAATATTCTACGACAATCTACACAGCGCTTCCTAGACCCAAAGTAAGCATAGTTTAACTAGCTTGTGTTATGGGTTCCAGATTGCGGATAAACATACTTATATACTTTTTTTTTTGTAAATACATACATATTATACATAGAAACACCCAGACCAATGCAAATAGACATATTCTTGCATACAAATATTTGCACTGAGCGGGAATCGAACTCGCGCCCCCTGTCGTAGCTGCAGTCGAATGCACTACCGCTACGCCACAGAGGCCTCTTTGTTAACATTATCTCTTTCACCATTATCTCTTTGTTAACATACATATTGCCAGGACAGGAAAAACTCTGTAGTAGGTACAGTTTCAGTTTTAGTTTTACTTGGCCTTTTAAGCATTTTTTTTCATACTATGTTCTCCGATATTTACAGTTCGGAATTCTTACTGAACAGTTTCTTTCATTAGCAATTAGATTGCTTCTACTTTCTATCTATACTACATAACTTCACATAACATAACTTCACGCCTGTATCCCCGAAGGGGTAGCCAGAGGTGTATTACACACCCACGATTCGCCAGCTAAGTTAAGGTCCCAATGTAATAGGGGGCGAGCCTATTGCCATCCACCAGGCACATTATTAAGCGAGCGATAATTAACATTTACGAAAAGTCAGAGGTGTGTGCCCGGGGTGACTGGGGATCGAACTCGAGACCTCGTCTCAGCAGTCCGTTACGTACGTCACTGGGCTATCGCCGCTTTCTATATATACTACTATTTATATTTCTTTTTTGTAGTTGCTTTCTTGTACTAGTACTTTTCTTTTCATATTTGGGGTAAGGTTTTTAGTTATGTATTTATTCTTCAGTGTCTTTACCACGTTCTTGTATTATGCTGGTAATTTACGTCTATTTTACTTTACATTTTTTGTCATCTCTGCTATTACTTATATAATTTTTCTTAACTCTTTACTGTCTCTCAGACACTATACTCTGACTCAGACTTTGTAACTTAATTTGCTCTTTTATCCTTCGTTCCAGGTCGAAACGTTGTCTGGCGTAAATGGGGCATTCCACTATCAGGTGGGTAATATTCTTGGATTTATTCGGGTCGCAGGCGCACGATGGATCCTCCTTGCACTTGAACCTTGTCAAGTACTCGTAGAATCCACCGTGCCCTGACAGTAGCTGCGTTGTGTATTTTGTAGGTTCGAACTTCTTGATAGTGGTGTATGCATCCACCGCGCTCGGGAAGAAGATCCTTGTGACCGAGGCGGTTTCGCCCGACACGTACCTCCGGTTCCACTCGCCAAGCGAATCTATGCAGATTTTTCGCTTAACGAATGAGATCGGACAAAGGTCGTAGTCGGGTGCCCGCCTCAGCTCCAGGGCTGCCTCTTTTGCCAGTTGGTCAGCCCTCTCAATTCCCTCCATCCCCGCGTGCAAACAACAACAACAACAAACAAACTTTACAAGTTTATTCTGGTGAAAAGATGCTCGTAAGTTTTTCCTGGTTTGCACTGCCAAGTGATGGAGACAACTGGGATTCGTGACAGTCTGAAGTGCCGCGGTAGAGTCGGTGTAGACTCCAAAAGAGGCTGCCTTATGCTTGAGGATCACCCTCGTTGCCTCGCATATGGGCAAGAGTTCCGCCTGGAAGGCATTGCAGTAAGATTTGAGGGCTCTGATTTCGGCTCCGTCCCTCCACAAGGACAATGCGGACAAGGTGAGACCTTGCCCTCAATCTTGCTGCCATCTGTATAAATTTGCACAGTGGTGCCACGCGTTGCGTCCACTTGTTCGTTGGTCTCCAGGCAGGCAGGGAACACCAGGCGCATATGTTCCACAGGGTGAGGGTTCTCCATAGCCGATGCCATTCGCTCAATCTCCCTCCCTCGCAGATCCGGGATGGGATCCCCCCTCCTGACCCTATACAGCAAAGCTGCTTCGCGAACCCGAAGGTCAAGAGGGAGTATCCCCGCCAGGAGCACTACCGAGTGGAGGGAGACTGTGCGATAGGCTTTACAAGTCTTTTGTGCGAAACTTCGCTGAATAAAGTTTAGCCTCTTCTGGACCCCCGGCTTATCAACCGCCGGCGCCCACGTGCTAGCTGCATACAACACTATCGGTGTGACTGTGGCAGTGTAGATTGTATAAATCACCTCCGGATGTAGGCCCTAACTGCTCTTCGCCGCCCTCGTCAATTATTTGTAAATGTTGGTGACTTTTCTGCACGTGTTTTTGACGTGCTGGTTAAACGTCAGTTTGCTGTCGATAGTGAGGCCAAGAATCTCGACCTCCTTAGATGTGCCAATGCATATCCCGCCCATGCTCAAACGTGGTGTGTCGTATTTCAGCTTTCTTGTCATCACCATTGCGTTGGTCTTCTGAGGTGCAAATTTTAGCTTATTTGCGACACCCCACCTCTGAACATGATTGAGAGCGGCATTGGCACATCTCTCTATCTTAGCAGCTGTGTCACCGTTAAAGACCATGATGACGTCGTCCGCGATTGCTTGTGCATAATATCCTCTACTTTCGAGGCTCTTGAGCAGCGGATCCAACAGGAGATTCCAGATGATTGGCCCATCAATCGAGACTTGGATTCCCCATGGTCCCTCTCCAACCACTCCTTCATAATCGGTCTCACCGCCGCAACGGTGGATTCCCTCCACCTTGGATGCTCAAGTCGCACCCTCCATGTCTCCGTGAGTTCCTGGTGGCGACCACTGAGCCCTGATTTCTCGGGGCTCCGGCCTATGGCCCCGCTCCAGCGCCTCCAGGCGGAACGGCCGGACAGCCATATGCGAGGCAACGAGGGTGATCCTCAAGCATAAGGCAGCCTCTTTTAGAGTCTACAGCGACTCTACCGCGGCACTTCAGACTGTCACGAATCCCAGTTGACTCCATCTCTTGGCAGTGCAAACCAGGAAAAACTTACGAGCATCTTTTCACCAGAACAAACTTGTAAAGTTTGTTTGTTGTTGTTGTTGTTTGCACGCGGGGATGGAGGGAATTGAGAGGGCTGACCAACTGGCAAAAGAGGCAGCCCTGAGGCTGAGGCGGGCACCCGACTACGACCTTTGTCCGATCTCATTCGTTAAGCGAAAAATCCGCATGGATTCGCTTGGCGAGTGGAACCGGAGGTACGTGTCGGGCGAAACCGCCTCGGTCACAAGGATCTTCTTCTCGAGCGCGGTGGATTCACACACCACTATCAAGAAGTTCGAACCTACAAAATACACAACGCAGCTACTGTCAGGGCACGGTGGATCCTACGGTACTTGACAAGGTTCAAGTACAAGGAGGATCCATCGTGCGCCTGCGATCCGAATAAATCCAAGAATATTACCCACCTGATAGTGGAACGCCCCATTTACGCCAGACAACGTTTCGACCTGGAACGAAGGATAAAAGAGCAAATTAAGTTACAAAGTCTGAGTCAGAGTACAGTGTCTGAGAGACAGTAAAGAGTTAAGAAAAATTATATAAATAATAGCAGAGATGACAAAAAATGTAAAGTAAAATAGACGTAAATTACCAGCATAATACAAGAACGTGGTAAAGACACTGAAGAATAAATACATAACTAAAAACCTTACCCCAAATATGAAAAGAAAAGTACTAGTATAAGAAAGCAACTACAAAAAAGAAATATAAATAGTAGTATAGATAGAAAGCGGCGATAGCCCAGTGGCGTACGTAACGGACTGCTGAGACGAGGTCTCGAGTTCGATCCCCAGTCGCCCCGGGCACACACGTCTGACTTTTCGTAAATGTTAATTATCGCTCGCTTAATAATGTGCCTGGTGGATGGCAATAGGCTCGCCCCCTATTACATTAGGACCTTAACTTAGCTGGCGAATCGTGGGTGTGTAATACACCTCTGGCTACCCCTTCGGGGATACAGGCGTGAAGTTATGTTATGTGAAGTTATGTAGTATAGATAGAAAGCAATCTAATTGCTAATGAAAGGAACTGTTCAGTAAGAATTCCGAACTGTAAATATCGGAGAACATAGTATGAAAAAAAAATGCTTAAGTTAAAAGGCCAAGTAAAACTAAAACTGAAACTGGACCCAGTACGGCTCAGCGACCACGACCAAATTGATAGACCACTCCACGATGCTCTGGTACAGAAGGTCCTGAGCACCGGTGCAGTGGTTTATGTTCACCTGCAGGAAGTGGATTGGTGTGTCCATTAATGGACGTCCATCTCCGCATCCCGCCGCGAATGTGGCCGCTCTTGAGCTGCACCCTCACTACCCGTTGCGGACGAATGGGGCTTTGGCCTCAAGGCGGCGCAGGTACGGCTGTCCGGCCCGGTGTTCCGCCGCTTTGCCCTCCGCACTTGTAGCAGCGCGGCGGAGCATCACAGGCACCGATCACCCACAGTGTCTCCCGCTGTGCACTGCACTCCCACATGCCCTACGGCCAGGCACCTGAAGCAACTGGTCTCATGGGGCTGAAGGAGTTGCACCCGCGCCTTTAGGAAGCCCCCAACGAGGAGGCTCCGTTCGTCCGCAATTTTCTGCGCCGCTGCGACGGGGCACTTGACGACTGCCGTGCCTGACCGGTGGAGCTAAAGCGGATTTCTCCAGCTCTCACCTGATCCCGGGGGCAGCCGCCCGCCTCCACGACGGCGGAGATGGCTTCCTCCGTCGTGGCCGCATCATCCAGATCCGAGATGCGCAATGCTGCGCATTTGTTGGGCCTGGTGACGCGGACGGCTTCCGAGTCCAGCGACTCCCTCAGCTTGGCCGCTAGGGCATCAGCTTTGGTGCCGCTGGTGGCACCGGAAACCTCGAGGAGGCGAGCTCCGGTGCGAGTTGTTTTGCACCGAAGTCCACCCTCAATCTCGAGGGCCTTGAAGTCCACTGAGGCTTTCACCTGCCTCAGGACCTGGGCGTACCCCTCGCCCTTCTCCACTCCTTCTGTAGTTACCGTCAGGACGATGGCAGTGGAGCGAGGGGCGCGGAGCCTCTTCGGCGCCTTCGCCGCAACGGCTTTGGCTGCCTATATAGCCGCCTCCTTGGCGGCTTTTTTCGCTTTTTTAGCGGCTCCCGCTACCACCTCTCCCTCCCCTCTGGAGGGACATTCGGGTGCAACGGGAGCGGCGGCTGCAGTGGGGGCGGGGGTGCCACCCTTTTCACCCTTCCCCGTCCCATTAGCCTTAGTAGGCGTTGGGTTTCGCGGGGGCGGCGGTCCCTGTCTTGGGACCGGGATTTCCGCTGGCGGCAGTCACTTAGGATGCGGGATTTTTTCCACCTCTTGTGCCGATCGGATGGCGAGAACCGGAGAAGTATCAGTTTTACGTACCAGAATAGTACCGTGTTTGACCCAACTTGTCTTGTTGTCTTGCCCCGGTTTGGGGGAGGGGCGCTAGTCGCCCTACCGTCCCGACCTGCTTCTGCTGGGGTGACAGGCGGCCTCACCTACCACCCCCAGGCCTGCGCTCATGGAGGACGGAGGTCGTTAAGCGACCTCCGGCGCCTGAGTCGCCTGCGACGCGCGACGAGCAAGTTGCGGGCTCGGCGCGCCGGGAGAGTTCTAAATCTCTCCCGGGCGCGCTCCGCCACCTCTTTCGCGAGCATTACATGCTCGCTGAAGTAGGTGGTGGTGGCCCACAGGTCATCCTTATACCTGTCTTCAAATTGTTTTCCCGTACCATTGTGTGCACCTCGTCCAGCCGGTTTTAAGTTCACTCACGTAGTTCGTCATGGGCTTAGGACTATCGGGTGGCGTGCCGGTTATTGCATCCATTGGTAGCCTTATCTCTCGACCAAAATTTACTTTAGCTGTCCCGTACTGTCATGCACCGCAGGTCGATAGGACATCAGGAACAGTGAGATGTACTGATCCCAATGTCGAATACCAAATATTCGTCGACAACTTTAGCCAAGTGATTTTCCAACGTCTGGTTAAACCTTTCGTTCATTCCGTCTGACTGCGGGTGAGCTGGAGTCGTACGGGTCTTGTTCAGTCCGAGGAGTTTGTACATTTCTTGAAATAGAGCAGACTCGAAGTTCCGTCCTTGGTCGGAGTAGATCTCCATAGGTGCGCCGTATCGGCCGACCATTTCCTGAACCAGTTTCTTCGCTACAGTGACTGTTTCCTGGTTGGGTATCGCAAATACTTCCACCACCACTTAGTGAAGTAATCTTGCACTACTTATGATGTATTTGTTACCCTCATCAGTCGTTGGTCCAGCAACATCAATGGCGATCCGTTGCCACGGCGCGGCGCTCCAACGTTGTACAGCTTCAATCTTCCTTTACTTCTTGTCTGCGTTCCTTTAACCGAAGCACATGCAGTGCATTTACGGCAACAATTCCCGACAACGAAGTTAACGAACCGCTGTCGCCCATTTACCAGGCTTCTCTTGACTCCGAGATTCCCGCCAGAAACACCATCGTGGAAGTGCTGTAAGAGTGGCGCCACCTTGCTTCGTGGTACCACTACTTGAATGGTTACTTCCTTTCCATCGTTAGACTCCCATTTCCTATACAGGACATCGTCTACCAGAACTAAGCTGCCCCACTGGGCCCAATAGCTTTTGGTAGTCGAACTGTAAGCAGATACATCACTCGACTTGTGACTAGTTTGAGGTGAGCGAATAAACCTCTTTGTTGTATAAACGGCATTTAATTGTACCCCGCGCACGTAACAACTCGTGTCAGAAGTTCTGACACGAGTTGTTACCGGGCGCCTTTTATAGCTCTTAATCAGGAGGGTAGAATATTCCAGAATCATCTAGAAATAAGGCACGTTAGGTAATCTAAGTAGAGCGTTCGAGAAAGGTACCTACAACAGTAGTAAGTAGAGACGCGCCAACATTCAAGGTGAATAACCTTGTTTTCATGATCGACTTTGTGTTGGCGATTCTAGATTTTTCTACATTAATCGGTAGAGTACTTTGGCACTAGCAATGCGTTTTAATTTCCTGAAGATTCGATCAGTAGTTTTCGAGATATCGACTCTCGTTGTAACACGATCAATCAATTTTTTTTTTGTGGCTCTGATCTGTTTTTTTTATATTTAGACACATCAATTTGACTTCACCTCGCCTAATGGTAAGCTGAAGGTAAAGTCTCAGGAAAGAGGGTCACCATTACATACACGTACCATGTTAACAATGATGGCACTCAGCTTGACGGCCTCATCAGAAGAGGATGGTCGTCGCAGCACCGCGTGACGCCCACCCGTCCCACTAGTGCTGCGACCACAATCCCCCTGCCCGGCTATGCACTTGCTGACCCCTGAACGCAATCAAACCGAAAATGGATTACTATGGAGGGTTTTTCGCAAACGTGCACGGTGGTACCCTCTTTTTTCTTTTCTTTTTCGTGCGGAAATCCCTTTGGATACCCCCCCCCCTCCCCACCGGCCAGCGGGGGCGGTTATGTCGAGCTTGAACCGACTAAAACCGCACGCTGTCTCGTATCTTCAGACGCCGGGGTGTAAGGTTGCCCATAGAGCATATCCCCCGCACCCCGACTGACCCTGGGCCATCTCCGGTTTCGAGATGGCCCCCTCGGGTTTGGAAACCACGGTGTCCCCGTCTTGCTCCGGTTTGGGGGAGGGGCGCTAGTCACCCCACCGTCCCGGCCTGCTTCTGCTGGGGTGGCAGGCGGCCTCGCCTGGCACCCCCAGGCCTGCGCTCATTGAGGACAGAGGTCGTTAAGCGACCTCCGGCGCCTGAGTCGCCTGCGACGCGCGGCGAGCATGTTGCGGGTTCGGCGGGCCGGGAGAGTGCTGAACCTCTCATATCATGCTGCCGAGCGAGAGGACTCCCACCCCGATGGCTGCCACGAGGTCACGCCTCGGCGCCTCCCACGCCAGGTGGTCCGCCAGCGTGTGCAGCCCTGAGTCCTCACTAGCGTCGCAGTGATGACACTCAGGCGTTGGCTCCTTCCTGATCCGATGTAGGTGGTCCCCGAAGCACCCCTTCCCTGAGACCACCTGCGTCAGTCGGTACGAGAGGCTTCCGTGTCGCCTCTCTAGCCAATCCTCCATGATGGGTCTTACCGCCGCTATTGCGGCGTGCCCTGTGCTTGGTCGCCCAAGTCGTTCCTTCCACTCCACCACGATGGCCTGGCGGAGCTGGGACTGCACGGCCTCGATTTCTCGATGCTGGGGGTTCCGTCCCTGCTCTCGCGCCTCCTTTCGCCACTGGTGCGTGCACGGTGGTACCCACCCGGCCGAATTTGTGTCATCAAATTTCTACCACCAGTAATTATGAATTTAATATATTTATTTATCAATGTTATTGTGAATTCCCTAAAGGAGAATATTCAAAAATCACTTTTGATTGACCCAAGATTTGAACCTGAGACATCATACACACGATACTACTGAACAACCGAGTCGACCTTACTAGCATAGGAAATTTGAATCTTTAACAGTCCCACAAAACGTACTAGACAACGTAACATTACCAAATCTTTACTTGCTTTCACCCGAGCGCCAAAGCCACAGCTCCAATATTTGGTTTATCTATACTATTATAAAATTGTAAATTACTATTGTGTCTGTACATTGGAGATATTTAAAAAAAATACTTGGGTTATGTTAAATTAACGACTCTAAACTCAACTTTTTAATTCTTGTCTATTTGTTCACGTTGGACGCAAAAACTACTGCTCGGATTTTGATGTGGTTTTTTATATTAGAAAGGTCTTCGTGAAACTTAAAATCTGCCGTATGTTTTAATTGCAGTTGATTAAATTAAACCGGAGATATGACGAAAAAACGTGATAGATGTAGAATCAAAGGTGACAATATACCTACTCTTAAGGCTATTGACTTTCATTCTATGCTAATACACACGTTCAATGCCACGCAAAAAATGCTGTATATTTGTTAGAATAATGTAAAAATATATCCGAATAGTTACTGAATTTCCTATGAATATTAATATTTGTCCGTTATTGGGGTTCTTTACACTGTATCTACAATCATATAAGCAATCTTTCTCAAAGTGGATAATTACGCTCTTTTGTGGGCGCTAGGGCCTAGATCATCTTTTTAGAGATCAATCGAATGAAACACAGTTGTAAGTACGGATAAATAAGTAAATAATTCATCATGGGTTACGCAGGTAGCCCGTGAGCAATGAAGTTTAAAATTAATTTGTGAAATAACAGTCCTGTATCACCATATCTGTATATCATCCTAGTATTGTAACTTAGTTCCCGAGGAAGCCATCTCGAAACCGAAGATGGTCCTGGGTCAGCCGGGGTGTGAGGGAAATGCCTTATGATCCACCATACACCTCAGCCTCTGAAGATCCGAGACGGCGTGCGGTTTTAGTCGGATCGAATTCGATATAACTATCCGATGGGGTAGTTATATCGAGTTCGATCCTAATTCGAATCCTATTTCGATCCTAATTCGAAATGGAAAAAAGGACTAGGAAAGCGGATGCGCTTTCCTCGTCCTTTTTTTCCATTTCGCACGATTGTCGGCATTCATGCTAGTAAGACCATTTCTAGGCTCACATATCACCGAATGCGGGCTTGATATCGTAAAAAGTGGTTTACCTACTCTTTAATTTTACCTACTCCTCCTACCGAGGCTCAACAGAAGCGGTATTTGTTACCAGGGTAGCAGGCGGTTGCTGGAGGGGTAGCCGCATTAGTGAAGGTGACTCTGGAGTCACCTTCACTAGTGCGGCCTTCATGTCGCACATAAACAGTTTATGAGTGACATGAAGGCTACTGAATATGGGGTGTTCTACACGCGTTCCTTCCACGAACTCTGTACATCCCCAGAAGTATATTTATCTCCTTAAAACGCAGCTCCTGCTTGTGTGGCCCTAGCATCAGCCTGTTGCACATCCAAAAAGACAATAATTTTACATATTGCAGCAGAAACATTGATACTTCTTCTATGATGCCTACTTCTTGAACGCTAATTGGATCTAGTATAATAATCGTAATTAGATTCGTAAGTAAATCGTTTGCAAATCTGTTGGTGTTCCGTGTCATTATCTACCTGTTGCCGTTATCAATATCGAGCAAAAACAATCACGTTTATTGTCTGGGTTTAATGTTGTCAGTTGTCTGAATTATATATTTTTAAAGTGAATATATAACTAAATATTCTGTGAATATTTCAAGCGTCTACCTGTTGCCGTTATCAATATCGAGCAAAAAAATCACTTTGGTGTTATTACACACAAATTTGTTATTATAGCGGCAACAGAAATTCTAAAATCAATCACTAATCTGTAAAAAATTCAACTGTCTAACTATCACGGTTCATGAGATACACCCTGGTGACAAAGGAACAGACAGACAGACTCTCAGCGAAGTCTTAGTAATAGGGTCCGTTTTACCCTTTAGGTACGGAACCCTGGGGTGTGTGTTGGGTAACCTCCTCGAGTGTCGCTCCGATTCCGATCCCGCTGCAGTCCGGGAGGAACGGAATCGGAGCGGCCGGTACACCCTGGGCGGCGGTCAATGGCTTCCCCTTCACCCCTTCATAGGGTTGGCATTGATCGTCGGCCAATACCCAACGTGGCGGGAACACATCGCTCTCCGTACTCCTCTGCTTTCAGAGGAGACAGGATGAGCGATGCTGTTAGTGGTGAGATGGCCCAGGGTCAGCCGGGGTGCGAGGGATATGCTCTATGGGTAACCTTACACCCCGGCGTCTGAAGACCCGAGACGGCGTGCGGTTTTAGTCGGTGCAAGCCCGACATAACCGCCCCCGCTGGCCGGCGGGGGGGTATCCGAAGGGATTTCCACACGATAAAAAAAAATAAAAAAATAAAAAGGTACGGAACCCTATCGGGGTGCGAGGGATATGCTCTATGGGCAACCCCGAGACCCGAGACGGCGTGCGGTTTTAGTCGGTTCAAACCCGACATAACCGCCCCCGCTGGCCGGCGGGGGAGTATCCAAAGGGATTTCCGCACGAAAAAAAAAAGGTACCGAACTATCCCCGAGGGGGCCATCTCGAAACCGGAGATGGCCCAGGGTCAGTTGGGGTGCGAGGGATATGCTCTATGGGCAACCTTACACCCCGGCGTCTGAAGACTTGAGACGGCGTGCGGTTTTAGTCGGTTCATGTCCGACATAACCATCCCTGCTGGCCGGCGGGGGGTATCCGAAGGTATTTCGCACGAAAAAAAAAAGTATTGAACTTCAGTATCGCCAAGTCCTTGGATTGTGGAGGACTGGTGGTAGTCGCTGCTGGTAAAATATTGAAGTTCGACCGTTTCGTAGTAAGACTGAAAGCTCACCCTAACTTAGTCGGGAAGACGCTCGATGGGAAAAAAATACAAGTAGGTAGGTACAGTGTTATTGACACATATGCTAACCCACCGTAAATGCTAACCGAATACCAGCAACGAAATCGAACCGAATCATATAAGATTAAGTAGGTGGGTATGGTGGATTTGGATATACCTACATAGTTTCTTTTTTTTATATATATATATTTAGGACACTTCAATTTGACTTCACCTCGCCTGATGGTAAGCTGAAGGTAAAGTATCTGGAAAGAGGGCCACCATTACATACACGTACAATGTTAACAATGGTGGCACTCAGCTTGACGGCCTCATCAGAAGAGGATTGTCGTCGCAGCACCGCGTGACACCCACCGGCCCCACTAGTGCTGCGACCACAATCCCCCTGCCCGGCTATGCACTTGCTGACCCCTGAACGCAAGCAAACCGAAATTAGATTACTATGGAGGGTTTTTCGTAATCGTACACGGTGGTACCCACCCGGCCGCATTTTGTGACATGTGTCATCAAAATTCTACCACCAGTATCTTATCCACCAGTAGTCTTATCTTTTTGTTTTACCACTACCAGGCATAACATAACCACTTTTAACTTATAAGAGTTTATACTATTATACTATTATTAAATTGTAAATTAATTGTGTCTGTACACAGGAGTTATTAAAAAAATCGAGTTATGTTAAATGAAGGATTCTGAACACAAAAATATTTTTTTTGGATTTCTTGTCTGTTTGTCTGTTTGTTCGCGATGCACGCAAAAACTACTGAACGGATTTTGATGCGGTTTTTCTATTAGAAGGTCTTTCTTGGTCAGACCTAAAATCCAATTTTCAATGCAGTTGGTTAAATGGAACCGGAGATATGACCAAGAAACGTTAACCGACCTCGGAGAGGGTGGAGCCGCGGGCATCAGCTAATGCTTACATACATACTAATAACTAAAATTGAAATGACAGTTTGTATCGTTGAATTTACAGCATTTCAATTAATGTATGTGAATGTATACACGACACTTACAGCAAAAAAATAATAATTTTTTAAACTTTTGTCCGTCTGTCTTTCTGTATGTTTGAATGAGGTAATCTCTAGGACGGCTAAGCCAATTTTGACGGGTCTTCCACTGGCAGATATCTAATATTAGGTCGTTACATTTGAAATTGGAGGAAACTCAATTTTCAGTACTAACATTTTTGCATTTTTTTTAGGAATGACAAATCCAAATTTTATGATTTTTTTGTGTATGAATGAGACAACATTAAGCTAATAAACAGCAACTTTTATTACATTTTTGAAAAATGACAGCTGTTAAGTAATACGAAATTTATCATCAAAATGGATAGCATTTAGGAAGTACTGTTTTTGAAGATCGAATTAATTTATCAAGCGGCCAATAAAAACAAAATTTAATACAGAGTTGTAAAATCTTGAAATCAACTTTGAAACAAAATATAAATAATGGAAATAGCAATTAAATTACAGGAATAACGAACTCATGAATTTGTAAGAACCTATTAATATAAGGCGTAACATAGACTACTTTTATTTCAGAAAAAGAATTAGGGTTCATCGAAAAAAAAAGGATGTAAATCCTCGCGGGTGAAGCATATGCTAGCTGTGCATGTGACTACGCCCATTAAACGCGCATTAAACTTTCTGGGTGAATTATTCATTACATTTATATTATTTACTAACCGTTCCAGCGACTTCGTCCGTGTGGATTAAGATTTATAAGGGTTCAATTTTTTTGCGCGGAACCCTTATTCCATTTATAAAATAAAAATAGCCAATGTTACGCCTTAAAAAATTACCTATCTGCCAGTGAATTCCCGTAAAAATTGGCCCTTCCGTTAAAGAGATTACCTAATTCAAACAGATAGAAAGACAGACAGACTGACAAAAAATTCTAAAATTGCTTTTTAGAGTTCCGTTGCCAAATGGCAAAAAACAGAACCCTTATAGATTCGTCAAGTCTGTCTGTCTGTCCGTCCGTATGTCACAGCCACAGTTTTCCGAAAGTATAAGAACTATGCTGTTGAAACTTGGTAAGTAGATGTATTCTGTGAACCGCATTAAGATTTTCACACAAAAGTAGAAAAAAAAAAAAAAGAAACTTGGGTACCTGGGGGAGGTATTTATGGATAGGTCTTCAAAAATGATATTAAGGTTTCTAATAGAATTTTTCTCTAAACTGAATAAAGGTACTTGGTAAAATGTGTCCCCCCCCCTGTAACTTCTAAAATAAGAGAATGATAAAACTAAAAAAATATATGATGTACATTACCATGAAAACTTCCACCGAAAATTGGTTTGAACAAGATCTAGTAAGTAGTTTTTTTTAATACGTCATAAATCGTAAAACGCAATTTACCTTTCATTCAATCAACTCAAATGTAAAATTTAAAACAAGCATTATTATGTTACTTACTGCTACGGAACCCTTCATGGGCGAGTCCGACTCGCACTTGGGCGCTTTTTTTGTTATTAGTATCGCACATACACTGATATGTATTTATTTAAAACCTGTTACTTTAATGTTACAAACAGACACTTTAAATTCATCTATGCGTATGTATAGATACCAAAACAATTTCGACAATAGATATAATTACCTACTTCATCTTAAGGTATGTAAATGAACTTATAGTAGAGTTCAATTTCAGTTACCTATACATATTTTCAAAGTAGTCTTATATCAGTGCATACCTACACAACCTCGTTCCTAAAGGTGACGAATTTTGTATCCACCAGTATAAGTATGATCCAGATACGAAACGAAAGTCGACCAATTACCTGTTTTAAAATGAAATGACTCTCACCTAAGTGAAGCGAATAAGAAGTGCAGACGAAATTTAAAAATGAAAGATTTTGCCCTAACGGGATATCAAGCGTACAGGGTGACGGCACCTTTATTGTAACAAAGGATTATTAGAACTGAGAGGGTACTTGTAAAACATGTTTTGCAACAGTTTTACTCTTGTGAGTATAAGTACCTTTTTTTTTTTTTTTTATCGTGCGGAAATCCCTTCGGATACCCCCCCGCCGGGCAGCGGGGGCGGTTATGTCGGGCTTGCACCGACTAAAACCGCACGCCGTCTCGGGTCTTAAAACGCCTAAGTACCTTTTTTTTTTTTTTTTCGTGCGGAAATCCCTTCGGATACCGCCCCCGCTGGAGAGCGGGGGGTCTCCAGCGGGGGCGGTTATGTCGGGCTTGAACCGACTAAAACCGCACGCCGTCTCGGGTCTTAAGACGCCGGGGTGTAAGGTTACCCATAGAGCATATCCCTCGCACCCCGACTGACCCTGGGCCATCTCCGGTTTCGAGATGGCCCCCTTACTTGCTCTCCACTGTGCCATCTGCTAATCAGAGGGACACGTGGAAAGCTTCCGAACAGCCCTCAGCAGGGCCGTCCTCGCCTCGGTCGGAGTTGGCCGTAGGCGGCAGCGTCTCTCCCGCCCTATGAGGGAGGCCCTGCCGTCTCCGTTGCCCAGGGTGCACCGCGTGGAGGTCCCCAACCAAGCACCCCAACGCCTAAGTACCTACTCTCGTTTAATATAATGACTTTTTTTTTTATACCGCTCAGGTGACAGACTAACTCACGGCCCACCGGATGAGAGGCGTCACACTCGCGCTGCCGACCCTGTAAAAACCTTCTAATGCCCTTCTTGAAGAACCCCATATTGTAGTCGCGTGGGAAAACCACAGCAGGGAGATCATTCCACAGCCTGAGGGTGCGCGGAATAAAGTGCCTTTCATACCTAACTGTACGCACCGTTTCCGGTCGCAACGTGTGAGGGTGAATTCCCTGTCTGTGGTGAGCGGTGTGATGATAGAATGTGACCGTGGGCATCATATCATGTATTGTAATTCTTCTGAACACACCCCATTATAAAGGCGGTAGAAAACGCACAGAGAGGCGAAATCTCTTCTAAGGTTAAGAGGTTCTACACTGCCTGTAAGCATGGGATTGTCGACGATCCTAAGCGCCCGTCTTTGCAACGAGTCGAACGGGTCAAGTTGGTATCTGGGTGCTCCGGCAAAAAGGTGACAGCAGTACTCCATCTGGGGCAGGACTTGCGACGTATAAAGAAGAAGTCTTTGCTCCGCAGTGAAGTACTGCTGCGCCCTGTTGAGCACTCCAAGTTTCTTAGATTCCAACTTGACCATGTCTTCCAGGTGACTACGGTCATTGATATGCAGGAGGAACAGGGTCGGAGACAGCACGGAGCCTTGTGGAACACCAGCGTTTATATCCATGCGGTCCGAGCAGCTGCCGTCAACGACGGCTTGGATGTTTCTATTGGCCAAAAAGCTGGCGATCCATTCGCAAAGTTCCTCGGGCAGTCCATAAGACGGCAACTTCGCAAGAAGACCTCTGTGCCAGACCCGATCGAAGGCCTTCGCCATATCAAGGCAGACCGCCAGTGCCTCACCTTGACTCTCGATGGCTTGCGCCCAGCGGTGTGTGAGATACACAAGGTCACTGGTAGAGCTTCTGTGGCGGAATCCGTACTGTCGATCGCTCAAGAGATCGTTTCCTTCAAGGTATCTCAGGAGCTGTACGTTAATAACACGCTCCATTACCTTCGAGAGAAGGGAGGTGATAGCGATAGGCCTGTAATTGGACGGGTCTGTTCTATCGCCTTTCTTAGGCACAGGATGCACGAATGCGATCTTCCACGAATCTGGGACCTGTCTCGTGGAGTAAGAGAGCGCAAAAAGCTGTGTAAGTACAGGGCACAACTCTGGGGCACACTGCTTAAGCACCATCACCGATATGCCGTCAGGCCCACTCAATTTACGAACATCTAAGGACTTCAGTTCTCGCCGGACCACCCGTTGCGTGATTTTTATTTCTGGCATAGAAACATCACACCAGGGTATAGCGGGTGGCTCAGCATTTACATCGTTCATGGTCGAGTTTGACGCAAAGAGGTCACCTATAAGATCGGCTTTCTCCTTAGCGCCATGGGCCGGACTGCCATTAGGTTTTTGCAGCGGCGGCAGAGAAGACCGACAGAAATTTCCCACGGCAGCTATGGCAAGCGACCAGAATGCTCGACTACCAGACGGGTACCGCGCGCCAGCCGTTCACCAATTCTGCCCATGAATTGAAACTTCGCCCTGGCCGTTGCCAGGATTGGTTACTAAAACCTTTGGTCTCCCCGCTGACAGCACAAAACCCCTCCAGTGAGCTATGGCTACCCTACTTACCGCCGGGAACACAACACAAGGGTTATTATGGCCGCGGTTTTCTGTAGAGCGGAGGTACTACCCCAGTCGCACTGCTCAATTCGGAGCGGAGATACCGTCTACCGTCATGCCCTACCTATTATTCCTGACTATTATTGGGTGGTATCAACAATTTTAATTCAAATCCTTAAATTTGAAATTGAATTTTATAACATCTTTTTTATTTAATTTTAATAGGTATAAAGTTATACCTATCCAATGATCCAAAATTATTTGACAATCTTAAAAAGCAATGATTGACAAATGTCGTACCTTTTTTTTTTCGTGCGGAAATTTAGATGTAATGTTAATGCAATTCTCTCGCACCCCGACTGAACCTGGACAAATGTCGCACTTTTTTTTTTTTCGTGCGGAAATCCCTTCGGATACCCCCCCGCCGGCCAGCAGGGGCGGTTATGTCGGGCTTGAACCGACTAAAACCGCACGCCGTCTCGGGTCTGCAGACGCCGGGTGTAAGGTTGCGTATAGAGCATATCCCTCGCACCCCGACTGACCCTGGGCCATCACCGGTTACGAGATGGCCCCCTCGGGTTTGGGAACCACGGTGTCCCCATCTTGCCCCGGTTTGGGGGAGGACAAATGTCGTACCTACTTGCAAACGTAAAGGCGTGTAAACAAACATCTTTTAGCAAAGTCGATATGGGTTTACTATCAATAGGCAAATATACGAGATGCCTATGCTATTCATATAGATCCGTTCAAACGATTAAAACAAGCTTTAATCCATTTAAACTTCCGCATGCTTCCGCAGTTATTATGTAGGTACAGTTAGCGACAAAAGTTCAGTAACACTAAAATATTTACAATATTTTTTTACATTGGAATACATATACAGTAACATTGATTTATGTACTTATAAGCAGTTTTATAATCCCCAGAGGACAAAGTTAGTATATTTCACGTGTTGTTCATTATTTTCCTAAAGGTTTAAGAGCTACTTTTGTCGTTGACTACAGTAGACTACAGTAGACCGAGTACGTACACGTACTCAGTCTATTCCAACAGTTGAAAACGAAAAACACGAAATTAGAAGAAATTCTAACTGAATGATCTAGGAGGTAATACTGATAAACCCAATGACAATAATGTCTTTAAACCCGTCATACGGTTAAGTCACTAAAATGAGACAATGGACAAAATACCGTAAGCTCCTACGTCGGTAGCTCAGTGGTTAAGGAATTGGCCTTACAATTGAGAGGTCCTGGCCATTACACTGCAGACGTGAACCAACTCCTCAGTTAAGTTAAGGGAATACTAGTAATTTCGGTTACTAATATTGTTAAAAAAAATGCCAATAACATATTGTGAATTTACCTTTAAGGAATTATCCATCTAAACATATTTCAGATGCCGGTAGCCAACAGCCTTTATAAAAAAAATAAGTACAATACATGTCGCAACAACCATGATTGCAATTCGGCTTCTTCTGCAGCAGAGGGATAAAGATTAACCAGATTCTTAAATGTTTACCGAATCACTCCATGACTTGTAAATGTGTGTCTGAGGACTACAAGATCATTGCCTTGAAACAGTAACATTAATAGGTAATCATTTTATAGGGCAAGTAATTCTACTTTCTAATTTATCCTAATACTTTATATATTATCATCATCATCATCATCATTGGATGAAGCCGCGCGCGACAGCTAGTATAGTATATTTGAATGTTATTTATTTATTTCCCAATTTCCAAAGCTACAAACTAGCTGTACTAGTTAATTAATGATACAACTGCTAGTGTCTTTTTACTTCATTTAAATTATGACTTACAATTAAAGTGTTTCCTTATTAATCATAAATAAATTATTTTCCATCGTATTATTATTTTACAACTCTCAGTCGACAAATCACACATAGGACACATAGGTCTATTACTAATCTAACCCGAGAACAAATAGATTCGAATGCAACTCGGCACTCGATACCAAATTGAGTGCAGCGCACGTAGTTCGTGAGCTATTAATTATAGTATCTGCACTATCTGCTATGATTTAATAAAACATCTCAATACGCCAAACAATTCTAACTTTACAAATCGGTTGAATTTCCGCACGGCGCACCCAACGAAATTACATTATAGCTTAAAATTATTTTTTCTTTCAAATTGTGTCAATGTCAATGTCCATGTGTCATAATTATGTACACATGACATAATAGTTAAACTACTGATAGTGAATTAAAATCTAGGTTAGCACTAAGGTGAAGGCACACAATTCCGAGGGGTTCTAAAAGTGGCACCTTTCCCGTGGTATTTATAAAGCGGTGATTTCAAAGCCACTAACCAGTTCTTTTTGTCTGCAAGATACGTTTTTTTTAATTAATAATCAATCTGTTCATGTGTATAATCATCTCGAGCAAAGAAGTGCTTTAGTGTGTGAACATTTAAAAATAAGCAGACTGTTTGGTGCTAGCAGCTCACTCGGACGTGCGCTCCATACATTCCGGACCTTATACACGTGGGTACTACGATTTCCTAAATAGTGTTTTAGATAATATTTTTAAACTATGTGAGTGTTTGTTTAGGTTGAAATATTGGAAGATATATATTTTTTTTACCGAAAACATTTAATATTTTACGTGATAAATTGGGAAGAAAATAATTTTTAATAATACTTCGGCATTAGGTGCCATATATTTTAGTTGGTGCTTAATTGCCGATGTATACCACGGAAATGCAATTGCATAGACGTATCTTTTTTATTATTTTGAAGGCAGTTTATTGATTTCAAACCTGGGATTTTAGTTCTGATTATTTTAATAACCCCTAAATATAAAAACATATTTGCAAGGTATACTATGGCGTCGCATTGACTAATGATAGCAGGTATTAGATCATTTATTTAGGTACTTTATTGATTCGTTGTATGGAAAAGCTAAGAATAAAAATTAAGTCATAAGGTTATATGAGTTCCTAAATCCATGATATTGACACACGTTATATACAGGATGTTCATTATTTTACTCAGTTTGTTAAGCACTTTTGTGTGGTTATGTTGTATGTATATTGATAAAAACTTATACTTACGTACGTTCTTGTATAATTATTATAGACCAGAAAAAAAGAATTCAACTTCGCACTAAGTTACCGATCCAATTTTTGTTTTTTTTAAGGTTTAGGATTACTTACTGCAGTTACGTGCACAGAGATTTTCCACAAACAAAAACAAAAACTTGGATGTATGCCGAATGTGATCTATGATGTATCACGAAGTGGGACTTGTCTCGTGGAGTAAGAGAGCGCGAAAAGCTGTGTAAGTACATGGCACAACTCTGCTTCAGCACGCTGCTTCAGCACCATCGCCGATATGTGGTCAGGCCCACTCGACTTGCGAACTTCTAGTTCCCATGGGACCACCCGTTGAGTGATTTTTATTTCTGGCATAGAAATATCACACCAGGGGATATTAGGTGTCATGGCATTTCCATCGTTCATGGTCGAATTTGACGCAAAGATGTCACCTAAAAGATGGGCTTTCTCCCTAGCGCCATAGGCCAGACTGCCGTCGGGTTTTTGCAGTGGCGGCAGACAAGACCGACAGAAATTTCCCTCGGTAGCTTTAGCAAGTGACCAGAAAGCACGACTACCAGACGGGTACCACGCCAGCCGTTCACCAATTCTGTCGATGAATTCAAATTAAGCCCTGGCCGTTGCTCTTTAACTCGAGGCATTCAATTACCGCTTCACTTCAGATATATTAGGATCCTTGTTAGCAAGAGCCGTGGTCCAAGCCTTATAAGCAGATTGCTTGTGAAGTCTTGCTTCTCTGCAAGGCCGATTAAACCATGCGCGCTTACTTGCTCCTATTGCGATCCAGCAGTTAGGATGTAGCATTCCATGTCCGCTAGAATCGCCTCAGTAACTGCTGTTGCACAGGAGCTTGGATCTTCTGAAGTGAAGCAGAGCCGCCTCCACGGGTACGAGACGAAGAAGTCTCGCAATCCATCCCAGCCTGCCGACTTATAGTGCCAAACATGCTGCCATTCGGATGGCCGAGGTGGTTGTGGCCGTGCGATAGGCACTTGCGCCCGGACGAGGCAATGGTCTTACTTTACAAGTGGTGCTTCCACAGTTATGGAGTATTCATCAGCAAAAGGTCCAGTAAAGAGCTTCTATAGGTCTCGATACCTGGTATTCTAGTGAAAGAATGAACCACTTGCGAGAACCCATAGGTTAGGAAAAATTTGTGAGCAGCGCTTCCCGCAAAATCAGTGCTCGAGGACCCCAGCCACTCAACGTGTGATGAGCGTTGAAGTACCCCAAGAACACTAAGTCCGCGGTGGGGTTCTGCTCAATTGCCTTGTCTGCCGACCGATGCAGGTACTCAAACAGTTGAGTCGCTCCCAAGTCACCGCTATGAGACCTGTAATGGCACGCATAGATATGGGTGTGGCCACCGTGATCTATACGTACCCACAAAATAGACAGGTTATTTGTCAGAATATTTGTTGTCGCCGTCTTAATGGCGTTGACAGTCTTCAAGGCCATTAAGACGGCTACAACAAATATCATCACGGACATACAAGCATACCCCGGCACGCTTCAAAAAATGGTGCTCGAGTAGGCAGGGGATGATATTTGTGTCTCCGTTAGGAGAAACAAGGTCAGCTGAGTGGTTTCAAGGTATTGGTGGACCGCGCTGACGTAGGTATGTAATCCCCTGATGTTGCAAAAGTCCACTTGTAATGTGAACGAGGATGCCGCTGCCGAAATATTTTTTCTGTCGATGTATTTTAGCGAGGTTAATTAACTATATTCAATTTTAATCTGTTTAAAATTATTTATTATCTAAGTAAATTACTTATTGTGGCGCCACTTTATTAGTCATAATAAAAATACAGAGACTAAGACTACAGATTTGATTTTTGAACATTCTTCATATTTTGTACACGTGGAATTAGGAACCAAATGCCTCAAAATTAGGATTTTTACAACGGAAAAAGGTGCTTTGGACTTCTTCATATTTTTTTCAACTTCAACTTTTTAGGACAATTTTATAGCTTAACTGTGATTATATTTCAAAAGTAAGATAAATAACACTTCCGATAAAAATAACCAGTTCTAGAGAAAGGTACTTAATTTTTAATTTGCTTCCTAGTTATAGTGAAAATACCAACGAATTGAATGCCTTTATATTATCTAGATAGATTTAAAATCACTTATAAAATATTAGATATTTTATAAAAATATCAATGTAAAATTTTATGATGCGCATTTACACATTTTTATGCGGTATTTGATAACATCTGAAACGTTTATGAAAGTTAGTTAGGTATAAAATGTATACTAAAGACTGCTTTAGTATCTATTTTTATGTGTATAATTATATATAATGTAATATTACAGACGCCTTGTGAAATTGCCTAGTTTTTTAAATTGTTATATTTAGACATATTGTATCACTGCACATTGTAATAAAATATTATATTAATTGATTAAGAGATATCTTCTCTTTTAATAAAATACCATGTATTATTTATTTTTGAAGCAAAGACAGCCTGCCAATGAATTGTTACGTCAGGTCGTTAAACCTTATAGTTTTATCATTAGGGCCTGGTTCCTCAATGGTTATTATATATGGAAGCACGGTCTATATAGACATTTATGGATATAAAAATATCTGTATTTTCTGTTCATAAATTGTATTTTTCATGTCACTAATACCTCCGGACTCCAAAGTACAGTCAACGACAAAAGTTGGTAAACACTTAAATATTTACAAACTTTCTTTTACATCTATGCTATTATAAAATTGTAAATTAGCTGTGTCTGAATATTGGAGATATTAAAAAAAAATACTTTGGTCATGTTAAATGCGCGATTCTTAGCCGGGACCCCTCCATTGGACCTGGAAGCGAGAGCCCCTGCGTCGTTGTACCAATGGCGCAAGGAGGCGCTGGAGCGGGGTCATAGGCCGGAGCCCCGAGAAATCAGGGCTCAGCGATCCCAGCTCTGCCAGGAACTCATGGAGACATGGAGGGTGCGACTTGAGCAACCAAGGTGGGGGGAATCCGGTCATGTAGGAGCGGTTGGAGAGGCACCACGGTGACCTCTCCTACCGGATGTACCAGATAATTACCGGACACGGGTGCTTCGGTAAGAATCTGTGGCGCATCTACCGGGAGACAACGCCGTAGCACTGCGAGGATCCTGGCGAAGACACAGCGCTCCACACATTGATGGAGTGCCCAGCATGAGTGAGTCAATGCCGGGATCTCATTGCGGTCCTGGGCGTGGACGTTCTCTTGCTGGAAACCGTTGTGCGAGCAGTGGTCTCCGACGGGTGCAAGTGGCACGCCGCCGCCTCCTTCTGCGAGCAGGTAATGCGCGCGAAACGAGCGAGTGAGAGAGAACCCTGCCCCCCGAGTTCCGCAGCCTGAGGTGAGGACGCCGCAAACTCGTCTACGCCCGGGACTACCAACCGCCATGATCGGGGCCTGAGGACGGCAGTTGGCCGACTCGCCGTCCTTACAGAAGCAGGCCAAGACGAAGGCGTGTGATTTGTGTCCTACACACGCCTGCCAACTCACCGTCGCGGGATAAAACCGTTCACGATGGATGCAATAACTACTGAAGGGATTTTGATGCATTTTTTTCTATTAGAAAGGTCTTGATCAGACTTAAAATCTGCCTTAAGTTTGATTGCAATTAGCTAAGAAGAACCGGAGATATGGCCAAAAAACGATAACCGACCGCCGCGCAGGCGGAGCAGCGGGCATCAGCTAGTAGGAATACATGAATTAATAGTGGATGTTTAAGTACTTTTAAACTAATTCCCGAGGATAAAGTTAAAATTATGCATGTTTTATTTATTATTTTATCCAAGGGTTAAGAGCTAAGGTGATCATGCAATAGATTAGAATTGGCTAAGTGACTTCTGTCGTTGACTGTACAAGCTTTAGATACAACTGGGATTAACGTTGCGAATTTTTCGAATCATCGCAACATTCGCAACGTTAGTCCTCGCATAACGTTAGTCATCATCATCAGACTAGTTAAATATCTGGTTGATCTTTACATGATGTTTCTTGCCTATAATGAGATGATGATTAGATTAAAATATTTCTGCAAGACTAAAATGAAATGATAAGAGCAACGGCGATTTAAATTCAATCCCCGGTCACGCTAAATTAATTAGGAAGGCATCACTTGCTAAAGCGGTAAAAGAAATAAATAAATGTTTTGCAAACAAAGAGATATAACTATAAAGTTATTGACGGTTTGTGAAATCTGCCAATCTGTGTAAAGAGCGAGGACTATTACTAGCGGACCTGTACCCAGACACCTAGGCTACCGAAGGGAGAGGCTGTGTTGACCACTTTCATACCTTATCGACTCGACCAGCGACTCAATCGTGGCAATATTTCAAAATTCCGCATTCAATTGTGGTAAGCATTCTAGTAGTAAATGCATTAGCCCACCATCCTGTAATCAACCCATTTAAATAACATAAAAATGGCGCCCAGTACATATGAAATTGTGAATAAGTAATTTAAATTATTTTGTTATATTATACTTCATTTTGTAATAATTCCAACAAAATAGTAACCAGTATAATTATGAGCAATATATCATGACATGTAGTTTTGTAAAGTAACCTATTCTAGAATTTTAAGCAACTTTTCTATTTATATTACTTTTTATGACTGTTATAAAATTTATTTCTACTCAACATTTTAGGATTACGATAGTCCTGCCTTACCGTGAAGTTGAAGGTTATATTAAGCAAAAATCTTAATTTACTTTACAAGGTTTTTCTGGTACACCATTTAGGCCATTTATCCTTTAAAATTTCTTAATTTTTTTATATTTTATACCTTCAAACGAGCAATTCTTGTATTTAAATATATATATATATAATCTGAATCTCCAATGGAAACGGCTCCGACAAATTTTTAAAAATTTAGTATCCAAGGGGTTTCGGTAGGGCGAAAATCCGATTAGTATGGTTTAATTTTTAGAAAACGTCGAGAAAAATCCAGCTATATCTCATTAAATGACAAAGTTTTGATCGAACCAATACGATTGATACTTTAATACTTTACAGCAAAGTTGCTAATGACGATGTAAACAATTTTCTACGCGGACGTTTTGTTTCAAAAATATTTATGACCTACGTTGTCGATTAAAAGTGTGTGTTTATAAGAAAATATCCATAAAACAAGATGATAGATAATATAAACAAAACTAGCACTGAAGTATTATTACTGGCATTTATAGCATAAGTCTATTTTGTGATTCTCATCAGGGCTGAATTTGGATAAATCTATAAACCCTCGATTAGCCCATGATGCTAATAAAATAAAAAAGGTTGAAGGGTCAAAGCTGAACCTAACAGCACACCAAATCTGCTGCAGGATCAATGAGATACCAGCAAATGAGTAAAACGATAACACGAGAAGTCAAGTTGAAGGCGCATGAAGTACGATGTGATAAAAGCGTGCGGACTCAGCGCGCGCCGCCAGTACCGAGCTCACCTGTTAGCTGAGCGCAGGCGCCGTTTTGCGCCGCCCGCGATATCCGTCCGCGATACCTCTGAACTCACACATATAATCTCGCGCCCCCTATCGTACGTTAAACTAGACAGGACATCAGCTGTCCAACTCCGTCGGGTAGTGAATGTGTGCACATATGCATTTCGGCCTGGAGCACTTACCTACGAAATAGGACCTCTCCGGTCTCACAGATCGATCACTCAGGTGAGGATAATCATAATTATCTAAACGGGTTGCGTCGGTGGCTGAATCATATGATGAACAGAAAAGAAGTCTGGCTAGTGATCACTCTCATAGTTACCAGTGCATAGTATGATCAGTTGTGTAAAAAATGACGTTCGGACCATCGATTAACGGTTACCACATCGATTGTGTAGTTGGGTTATAATACCACATGAAGTTTAATTAACGCCACAATCTGCTGCCGATGTACCAATGTGCCTACATACGAAATGTATCGTATCGCTAATGATTCACCACTATAATTGAAAGGTACTCAATAAGCAAGGTTAATCAGCGGAATTATAAAATGATAAACAATAACTGGATTAAATTAACGTCTAGTTTATTTTCCTCTACTAGAAGCAAAGAACTATGTAAAAGACATGCACAATTATAATATATGAATACGTTATTATGTTTAATAGTCTCGCTTTGTTTCTCAATGCTATACTTTTCTGGTAGGTGTTAATTGGGTTCAGGGTCCCAATCAGGGGTCAAAATCATAGAGATCAAACGAAGGCAATTAGCATTTTATTACATTTCACAGAACTATCATATTTAAACTGCTGCCCTTGGTATTTCGTTCAATACGTGCTTATAAGAAGTAGATTTCCGATCAAGGAAAAAAGTTTATCAACAGTGAATAAGCATCCGCATGTCCAGTACTTAATTGTCAAAACAACATGGTATGCGAATTGTGTTGATACTGCTGCAAACAATAATTTAACTGCGAAATGGATAGTAGAAAACATGCAACAGACGCAACAGTCTACTCAGAAAGGAGCTCGGTTTTGAAGCCAAGGATCCACCAAGGTGTTCTGGTGGCGTTAGTATTCCCAACGCGTGTAGCGGTGCCGTGCGATAGGCGCGTGACGTAAGGTCACCGCGCCTGGCCAGTGACATGACACGAGATTAACATGCCTCCCTTGTGGGCTCAAACACTACGCGCAACTACGTAACGTAGGCACAGTGGACATTGGCCACAGGACACGTCGAGGGACACGGCTATACTCACGTGCTGCACTATTTATCGCTAACGCATGCAACTAATCGTTATCGCTATCTATCAGATCTTGATATGAACTAACATAGATTACTCACGTACAGAACGTTTTGAATAAGTAAGCAAATATTTTATATGCCACAATTTATGTGTCTCATATTTTTATTATATTTCTTTTCTATATTGTGTTTATTCTATTAAATATGGTTATTAAATTTTAAAAATGTTTGAGAAGCATTTAAAAATATTTTGATAACAAACGAAGGTCAGTGTGCTATTATTTCCACATTTTGTTAAAATTAATTATTTATTTAGTAAGAGGTGCTGACTATGGTCAAATTTAGTTATTACAGAGTAGCTTGACAAAGCTAGCAATCTAAATACGAAAAGCTACATCGGAAATCCTTGAGGGTCAACAAACCAGTTAATAACAAATAAGAACCACGATTAAATTTTATTTTATAAACGTTTTCTTCACGGATGCGTAAAGCCCCAGTTTTACCGCATCTATACTATTATAAAATTGTAAATTAGTTTTGTCTGTACATTGGAGATATTTTAAATAAAACTAAGGTTCTGTTAAATGAACGATTCTGAACACAAAAATATTTTTTTGGTAATTCTTGTCGGTTTGTTCGCGATGGACGCAAAAACTACCGAACGGATTTTAATGCGGTTTTTTTCTGTTAGAAAGGTCTTGGTCAGACTTAAAATCTGCCACATGTTTGATTACAATTGCTTAAGTAGAACCAGAGATATGCCCAAAAAACGATAACTGACCGCCGCGCCGGCGGAGCCGCGGGCAGATCTAGGATAATATATACATAGTCGGTAAATAAATACGGTATAAAGTGAACCATTTTACAAAACTAACAGTAATGTTACATCAAAATTAAACTCGAATGACCTTTCGATAAACATGAATGTACCATAGATTATAACCTGATAAACAATATATTATTAGGTAATTTAAAAAATGTAGGTAAGACGAACGATCCAAAATAGGTAAAAATTAAATTAAAATTGGAAAATCCCCTTACATAGCTAAGGACACTCTCGAATAATTCACCTATCAAACAAAAAAAAAACAAAAACAAAATCAGTTCATCTGTTCGTAAGCTACTAAACCACAAACAGACACTGACACGTAAAACTTATGAGACCCCGTGGTTTTTGCGTCGGGGGTTAAAAATAGCAATAACACTAACATAGAAATGATTCTTTAGCGAATAATAGTGGCGCACCTTGGTTATGTACTCGGACACGAGAGATATGGCCTCTGCCTTACAACATTATAATGATCGTCTGTCGCGGACGAGGGACAAATAGACTATAGGAAAAGTCTTAACTAAAAGTCAATGACAACCGACTTCTGTTGGTCATAGAAGAATGTCATAAAAAAGAAGAATAACATTGGATGGCCTTCAATATTATATACGAAGATGAAAGTGAGAGTTGGATGAAATAAGAGGATTTCTATTTACAAAAACTGCCTAATAAATCCCCTTCGGGATCAATATGGATAAATATTTCAAATAAGGATCTATTCCAAATAGGGGATTGGTGTGGACAAAAATCCAATTTAAAAAATCCCCAGGGGATCCTAGTAAACGGCGGTCAATTTTGGGTTGTGTTCAGTAGTCTGCTTGCCAGCTCTTAGAATTAGTGTTTCTTATTGCCTCCCGCTGATCCTGAACTGAATTTAAGACCTTATCCCTATACGCCAACTCTTTGTCTGATTCTATCAGCTGCATATCTTTTCGACTCAGTATGTTGACTGCCCGCACGTAGTTCAATTTAAATCGTATTTCCAAGGTCTGTTTCTAAAGGTATATAATTATGTATACACTATGTACCATTTGAAGTCAATTGTCACATTCTATTTTATATCTGTCTTATGTAGTTTTCCTTGTGTAAATAATGTATGCCATTTTCCGAGTGGATGTCATTCTTTTAATTCAAATGACCAAAGTGGTCTAGGAAGTAGAACAACCAGTTGCTTGACTGGTATAATTATATAGAAAAGTCAATATATTAAGTACTAAAATGACATGCTTTGAGGAATTTTTCGTAGTTCATTAGGTTTAAAAGATATCAAGAGACTATAGAATATATAGGTCAAATCTTTTGCGGCTCATTATTTTACTGTGTTGTATTGTACTGTATTTTGTACTGTAAATCTTTGAGGTATAGTCTTTACCGGCCTCTATAAAAATCTGAAAATTAAGCGGTGTTAATAACACACACCTCAAAACAGTCTAGTCTAGAAATAATTTAGTCTTTTCAGGTAACTAAAAATATACGAAGTATTGTTTAAGGTATGTCTTAAACAATACTATCAAAATTCGTGTTATTTTATAATTTATCAGGATATGCAATAAAAAACAATTTTAGTCTTAGTAAAAAAAGTAGAAAATTAACATGAAAGTTTTTAACGGATTCTATCGCGATTTGTTTAGTATTATTTTGTTATTTACACTGTTACTAAACTTAAATTACGATTACTTGAAAAATAATAATATGTAATGGGGACACCGTGGTTATCATCTTGCCCCGGAGAGAGGGGGTTGCGGTTCCACCTCAAAGCTGTAAATGACCCAGGGTCAGCCGGGTTGCGAGAGAATTGTCTTATGGGGTTAGCTTACCAAGCATGATTGTATTTTAACTAAGTAGTTAATAATCCGAAACTAGGTAATATTTTTCACGAATAAAGCATATAGGTCTAGGCTTGATTTTATTACATTATTGTAATATACAATCATTCAAACATATAGGTAGGTATTTAACAATTTTATCACTAGTCGAGGTGAAAATTTGCAAATTTCACACTTCAGGAAATAATTCAAATGTCTCGTGCCCTTAAATCAATCTAGACTATTTCACTAGTTCGTAGCTTTAAAGGTGGTACAGATACTCGCAGCAAAGAGGCGGTAAGACCCGTCATAGAAGATTGAATCGAGAGGCGATACTGAAGCCTCTCGTCACGACTGACGCAGGTGATCTCCGGCAAGGGAAGTTTCGGGGACCACCTGCTTCGGATCAGGAAGGTGCCAACGAATAAGTGCCATGACTGCGACGCGAGTGTGAACTCGGGGCTGCAGACGCTGGCAGAGTTCTCGGCGTGGGAGGTACCGAGGAGTGACCTCGTGGCAGCAATCGGGGGTGTGAGTCCTTTCGCGCAGCGCAGGCGGTTCAGACGACAGAGGTTGCTTAATGACCCCCGTCCTCCATGAGGGCAGGCCTGGAGGTGACAGGTGAGGCTGCCTGTCACCCCAGCAGAAGCAGGCTGGAGTGGCGGCATGACGCACACGTCCCCTATGGGCTTCAGTTGAAAACCAGCGTTGCAGATGTACTTCATCTGTAGCATTAGCTGAACTGCGGCCTTTTAAACACACACTCCACACTGACTATTAACAGTATAGATGCAAGTAAGGGAACCAAGAATTTTGTTGGGTACCCTCTTTTCCTATCTTACTTGTCGTGTTGGTAATTTGTAATGTGTATAGTTGCTTATGTTTACAATTTGTTAAGTGTGTGTGTTTAATAAATGTATTTTCTTTCTTTCTTTCTTCTTTCTTCTTTCTATGCAATGCAATATGGGGACACCGTGGTTCCCATACCTGGGGGGACCATCTAAAAGCCGTAGATGGCCCAGGGTCAGGCGTGTTGCGAGGGAATTGCCTTATTAGGTCACCCTACACCCAGAACATGAGACCCCAGACGGCGTCCGGTTTTAGTTGGTTCGAGTCCGACATAACCACCTTGCTAGCTGGCGGGGGGGGGGGAAGGTATCCGTGGGACTACTTTCTAGGGACGTTTGTTTAAAATTATTGAAAAAAACCCCCAAGTGCAAGTCGGACTCGCGCACGAAGGGTTCTATTTCGATAAATATACAATGGTAACCTCCCTTTATTTATTTTAATTTAATTATTGATTTTTGAAGTGAACATACAACTAAATATTCTGTGAATATTTCAAGCTCCTACCCTGTTGCCAAGCAAAAAAAATGGCCAAAATATCACGTTTCTTGGAGGGATATTTCTTAAATATTTATTTTATTCTGTTTTTAGTATTTGTTGTCATAGCGGCAACAGAAATACATATTCTGTGAACAACTATCTAGCTATCACGGTTCATGAGATACAGCCTGGTGACAGACAGACGGACAGACAGCGGAGTCTTAGTAATAGGGTCCCGTTCTAAAAAGAGATGTGTAAAATTTTTCCGTCATAGCATTATTTTCTATTTTTTTACTTGTTCAAAAAATGCGGATGTTAATGTGGATTTGAATCAGAGCTTAATCATTTAAAGAAGTATTAAGTATAAAAACTTTTATTTCCCCTCGGTGATTGAATTTCATCAATATATCCATGACATGAATTTTCGGCAAATACGTGGTCTCACTTGTGTTCAGTTGAAAATGTGGTAAAAAAAAGAACTATGAACATTTTAGCACACACTTGTTAATTTTTACGTGCAAGACTAACCCCCGGTCTCTCGTTCGTTTGTCAAACTCGTGTTAACTTAAGACACCAAATATTGAACGCCCATTGGTTGCCTGTTGGTCATCGATCATCATCTATGAAAATTACTTGTTTAAACACGGATTTACTTGCCAAGTCATTCACTAGTGGGAAGTTTCGCTCCAGCTAGATTTCGGTAAGATTTAAATTAAATACCTAGACCCGAGACGGCGTGCGGTTTTATTCGGTTCAAGCCCGACATAACCGCCCCCGCTGGCCGGCGGGGGGGTATCCGAAGGGAATTCCGCACGAAAAAAAAAATAAGGTACCTAAAGTTGATGATGATGTTCATTTTTAGAAACCCGGTATAATATTGATTATATTATTATGTAAGTAAGTAGTCACTTTCTTAAACGTCATTTTAAGTAGAATTAATTATTTATTTATTTATTCATACTTGCAACCATCATTACAGGATTACCTAATACAATGGCAGAAGAAAACTAAATAATAAATAATAGCTTACAATAACAACAAAACTTAAACTTAAACTAATTTGATACAGTTAACTGAGTAAACATAGCCTCCGTAAATTCACTACGCGTACAATAAAACAAATCTACCCTTTGAGAAACCGTGTTGAGCACACGCAACGTTCCCGTCAGCGGCGGTAGCTGTAGTAGGTTGGTACGAGCACACGGCACCGAGTAATAGTGGCGGTCGCCTCCGACGTCCTATGTACTCGTCCGGGACGCACAGAGAGATCGTCCTCAGTACTGCCTGATTATCTATGTATATAAACATAACATAACATAACTTCACGCCTGTATCCCCGAAGGGGTAGGCAGAGGTGTATTACACACCCACGATTCGCCAGTTATGTTTAGGTCCCAATGTAATAGGGGGCGAGTCTATTGCCATCTACCGGGCACATTACTAAGCGAGCGATAATCAACATTTTTAATACACACATAACTACGAAAAGTCAGAGGTGTGTGCCCGGGGCGACTGGGGATCGAACTCGGGACCTCGTCTCGGCAGTCCATTACGTACACCACTAGGCTATCGCCGCTTGTATATAAGGTGTCACAAAATTAGGTCTGTGAATTTGGTGAGATGACTTGATATCGACAACATATGTATTTGAAACAAAAAAAAAATATCGGGTAAAATAAAAAAAATATATAAAAATAAAAAATATAAAAATGAAAAAAAGCACCACCAGCGACCAATGTCACGTGACGCGACGAGTCCGTGACGCACGTGGTAGGCGTGCAGTCCTTCTCCTCGCAGTATTCTCCAAGCGGATGTGTGGGAAATACCTAAATCGCGACCAGCGTCACGTGTACCAAGTCCTCTCACCAAATTCAGAGACCTAATTTGATGACACCTTATGTATATAATATATATATAAGGTGTCACAAAATTAGGTCTCTGAATTTGGTGAGATGACTTGGTATCGACAAAATATGTATATGAAACAAAAAGAAATATCGGGTAAAAAAATATATAAAAAATATAAAAATTAAAAATAAAAATTTAAAAAAAAACACCACCAGTGTGCCTTGTGAATATTAAACAAGCCCACTCTTGTAAAACTGGACTCGTCTGTCCACAAAATTTTTCTGGTAGGATCTTCCACTAACCACCTACAAAATCTTAACCGCGGATCAAAATCTGTGGTAAGGAGCTCTTGCACCCGCAGAAAGTGGTAGGCGTGCAGTCCTTCTCCTCGCAGTATTTTCCAAGCGGATGTGTGGGAAATACCTAAATCGCGACCAGCGTCACGTGTGCTCGTCGCGTCACGTGAGGCTGGTCACTGGTGGTGTTTTTTTTTTATTATTTCTTTTTATTTTACCCGATTTTTTTTTGTTTCAAATACATTATATACATTAATACAAGACCTAATTTGGTGACACCTTATATATATGTAGATTAACGTTAATAAAAGGTGATGGAAACAATAATGTTAATCCATAATTACAATGTCAACTTCGCTCTGATATCCTAAATATACCGTTGCAGTGGGCGTACATTATGTTGCATCAGAACATTCAGAACACAATCATCATAAGCACATATAATATATATGAGCATGAGACAGCAGCCGCTTATTTATTATAGAAGATAAACTGTGACGTACGAGTATGCTGATAGTTACTTGACATGCAGATGTCTGCGAGAAGTATTTAATTGCTTCTTGAATATTATTTAAATACCCAAAAACTACGGTTTCTTACTATATAAAAGTTATGTGTTATCAAGAGGCAAATAGCCCAGATAAGGATTTTTTACGTTATATTTTAATTTGATTGTTATGTGTGGATTAATTGCAATTGATTTCTTTTTTATTTGGAATTGGCGAATATGTTTGCATATCTTTTGACCATGTCCTCTGTTGTAGCTCTAACCAACCTAACTATAATTTGCACTCCAAGTGTTCGTACTCTGGACAAGATGAGGGCCCGTCTTCAGCTCTTATAAAGTCCGGAACGTTGGCTTCAAATCAAGCTTTAAGTCGCGCTAGAAACCACTTATATGTCAGAGAACAAACACGAAGGGATTTCCACACGTAAAAACTCGAACAATTCTTGTCTATTTCTCCACATTCTTGGTTTCGTTTGAAAAAATGTTCTCTTTTTTTCTAAGAAGATAGTTTTTTTTTTTTTTTTTTTTTATACCACTCAGGTGGCAGACAAGCTCACGGCCCACCGGATGGGAAGCGGTCACCGTGGCCTATGGACGTGTGCAACACCAGGGGCGTCACACTCGCGCTGCCGACCCTAAAAAAAAGAAATTGCAAAGCAGGAATAGCCTTTAGTCTTCCGGGAAGACCAAAGGCTACTCCCCCTCTCCCTTCTTTTTTAGTGTTTGTGCTGTCAGAAGGAAGACTCTTCCCTCTGACAGCAGAAAAACTCTCAGTGAGCTCTGGCTACCCTACTCACCGCCGGGAACACAACACGAGGTTATTATGGCCGCGGTATTCTGTAGGGCGGAGGTACTTCCCCAGTCGGACTGCTCAGTTGGACGGGAATACCGTCATGTCCTACCTCTCTTAGTGAGATCGACTTTGTATAAATATCTGTCGATTCTTATTATGGAGAATGTACCTATCTATGTATAGGCATGTAATCTATAATGTTAAGTTTTTATCAGACGACATCAAATTGAATGGTGTAAACTGCATCCTGTACAATGGGACAAGTTATGAAAATTTAGAAATAATAGAGACTTTAGAATTATAACATGTCATATTTCAGTTTTAGTAGAGACTCAAATAGTAGGCAAAATTCAGCTTCGGCTTCTTCTGAAAATCTAGTTTCAATCAGCTTTTATAACATGAGAAGCTACGTACAACCAATTCCATAATGTCTATAAGGAAATGGGAAATTGAAAACTAGTATTTTCTAGTTAATAGATTAAGCATGTCATGTAGCGTGCTAATTTTTCATTTGTAAACGTTTACAAAACTAAACAGTTTAAGTAGGTAATCTTATTCGCATTTTAATGAAACTATGAACAAAAACAATTACATTTATTCCCACAGTTATTTTAATCTCTTTCATAGTTTATCTAATGTGTGTTTAAAGTACTTGTAATATCTAATAACAATATTATCTAAAAAATCAAATAGAAGGTAAATTTAAAAATTAAATTAATAAATTAAGTAAAGGTAAATTTAAATTTTGTAAATTTGTTGAGAATAATGTAAAATCAGTAAGTTATACTCATTCAAACAATTCATAAGGTTACATATAACCAATTACAACCTTAACAGGGCATCTAGGCCTAGGTGGAATAGATAATAATTAGCATCAAAGAGGAAAACCATGATAACACATCACATTAAATTTGTCAGCAACGAATGTAACGATATCACAGGCTGTAGGTATTTCCTATTAGGCATTAAACTATATCGTAACTATACCGGTTATAATAAAAAAGTTGACTTTTCTATAATCTTTTTCACTCGTTCGAGTAAAAACATTATTAGCGCTTTGATAATATATTGACAGTTTTTAATGAATGAAGGTTCGTCCTTGTTCATAACTGCGGGGGAATAAGTACTTATTAGACGCGCCGCCTGGCGCGGCGAAACAGGCCGCGACATATTGACCACTTTAGGTACTCCACTATTGGGGTGTGTGTTGGGTAACCTCCTCGAGTGTCGCTCCGATTCCGATCCCGCTGCAGTCCGGGGGGAACGGAATCGGAGCGGCCGGTACACCCTGGGCGGCGGTCAATGGCTTCCCCTTCACCCCTTCATAGGGTTGGCATTGATCGTCGGCCAATACTCAACGTGGCGGGAACACATCGGTCTCCGTACTCCTCTGCTTTCAGAGGAGACAGGATGAGCGATGCTGTTAGTGGTGAGATGGCCCAGGGTCAGCCGGGGTGCGAGGGATATGCTCTATGGGTAACCTTACACCCCGGCGTCTGAAGACCCGAGACGGCGTGCGGTTTTAGTCGGTGCAAGCCCGACATAACCGCCCCCGCTGGCCGGCGGGGGGGTATCCGAAGGGATTTCCGCAAGATAAAAAAAAAAAAAAAAAAAAAGGTACTCCACTATTCGGGACGGTGGGGCGACTAGCGCCCCTCCCCTAAACCGGGGCTAGACGGGGACACCGTGGTTCCCAAATCCGAGGGGGCCATCTCGCAAGTGGAGATGGCCCAGGGTCAGCGGCGGGGGGGTATCCGAAGGGATTTCCGCACGAAAAAAAGAAAAAAGGTACTCCACTATTCCTCCTCCTCCTCCTTCCTTCTGCGAGCATGTAATGGGAAGGAGATGGCGGAGCGCGCCCGGGGGAGATTTAGAACTCTCCCAACCCGCCGAACCCGCAACTTGCTCGCCGCGCGTCGCAGGCGACTCAGGCGCTGGAAGTCACTTAACGGCCTCCGTCCTCCATGAGCGCAGGCCTGGGGGTGGCGGGTGAGGCCACCTGTCACCCCAGCAGAAGCAGGCCGGGACGGTGGGGCGACTAGCGCCCCTCCCCCAAACCGGGGCAGGACGGAGACACCGTGGTTCCCAAACCCGAGGGGGCCATCTCGAAACCGGAGATGGCCTAGGGTCAGTCGGGGTGCGAGGGATATGCTCTATGGGCAACCTTACACCCCGGCGTCTGTAGACCCGAGAAGGCGTGCGGTTTTAGTCGGTTCAAGCCCGACATAACCGCCCCCACTGGCCGGCGGGGGGTATCCGAAGGGATTTCCGCACGGAAAAAAAAAAAAAGGTACTCCACTATTCGCTCATACTTTATGACAAAGAGATCCGATTCTCAGCACTCCATGGATTCACCGTGCGGTCGCCGGGTCCATAGCGTGGTACAGAGAGGAACACCATGACGGCGACTGGGACTTGCGACCCAGATGTAGGTTTAGGGTGGCCACCTTGTGATGCATCAGCGCTCACCTCCACCGTCAGTAGTGTTCCCCCCCCCCCTACCTATCCAAATTTGGTAAGATCCTAACAATGCCGCTTTTGATGTACGATTTACTAAAGAGCTTACTGAAGCTCTTGGCAATCCGAGGTCTTTAAGTAAGTTGTACAGGGATTTAGCTGGAATTCCCCTTGCTCCTACTTCTACGGCGTAGAGTTTAACCACGTAGCCGTTTTTGGTTAACTCGTTAGTCAAATCAAAGTATTTGTTTGTCTTTATAGCGTGGTCTTTAGGTATATTAGTTTCCCACGGTACTGTGAGTTCTACAAGCACTGCACGCTTATGCGATCGTGAAAAAAGGAATATGTCGGGGCTGGATGATGAGGCACAGACATCCTCCGGTATCCTATAGTGCCTCTCATACGTGTCTACGAGTATTGTCCCGTCAACGGCAGCTATCAAAATTGAATATGGCTTTTGAGGTGATTTCTTTGAGCAGCCTTCCTTTACAAACGCAATGTCATTTCTTTGGTTTGTGGTTAATCCTTTTTTCGCTCTAGCTACCGCCAAACTTACAGCCTCACGTATGATTTCTAATACCTTATCATGACGGTGCGAGTAATGACCCCGGTCTAATAGCGTCTTACAACCCACTAGTAGGTGCCTAGCCGTACCAGTTGCTTCACCACATGAGTTACATGTTTTATCTGTGGCTTTTCCCCATCTGACCAGATTGCTTTGGTCGGGGAGGGTCAACTGGAATGCATTTAGGTAAAATTTAAGTAAGGCCGGTGACCAGTCGTATATTATGGTACGCCATTTTAAGGCTATGGGAATACAAAATTCACCTAGGGTCAACCATTCGTTTTGCATTTCTAGGTTCATTGCGTGCACCTTATAAGTGTTGTTTTCGTCATAGATAGGACCGTCAAAAATACTTTATTAGGATATGATTTAACGATAAATGACTTTATGGTCTACGTAGTGATAAGAAAATAAACCCAAAAAAATTATGCCTGTTTACAAAATAATCAACTTACATAGGAGCCTCCTTAGTTTACACTTCTCATAACAAAGTAACTGGTCGAAATCGAGCGGGTCCTCCACGTTCGATTCACAACGGGCACTTTTTATGGTTTTATGCTATTGTATTTTAGCGTATTTAATGTGTGACGGTCTCTATCACTTATCACGAATTCGAAGACGTAAGACCACCACTACATAACTCATTACGAGTTTCGTATTCACGAGTATAAACAAGTCGTTTTATCACAAATAAAAGTCTAGGGCCAAGTCATGAGGCTACCGCGGTGTATCATCCTTCGTGCACCAAATTCATTATTTAGATATTCACGCACTGCGACGACGTCGTAGGTATCTACTAATAGAGGCATATCCTATAATAATTCTGATATTACTGTACCTACATAGCATTACTAGATACGAACTGCCAGTGAGATGACCTCAACAGATGGGCCCTATTAATTGATCGTTTATGATACCGGCACAAACCGTACAGACACTCGAGCGAGAACCGCTTGCAACTGAAGAAGGCGCCGGGCGGGAGGGATGGAGCTAACGTCGCCGTTCGAGTCCTGACATGTTTCCACTGGCGCTGAGAATCGGCTTCCGATTGGACGGATACCGAATGCGGAAATTTTGAATGAAAATAATCGTTGTAAAACGTAGTTAGCGTATTACGTGAAATTTAAAGAGTAACTCGTGGTACCTACCTGTTCTCATTTGACTTGTGCAAATGACATAAATATTGACCTTTTTTAAAAAAAGAATATTTTTGTTTTTTTTTTCAAATAAATACTTCCAGGCTTACATGTTATCGAAACTGTGCCCAAAACATTTCGTTCCAAAACGACAATAAACTCAGCGTGTATTTTACGCACATCATGACACCACAGTGGAAATACATACAGTGGTCCGTCGCCTTTGATGTTTTGCGAAATGCCGCCACTGTCTATACATACACGATTTTCTCAGAGTTGTCACATTTTTTTCTATTAATTACTTAATTATGCAATATTTACCAACTCCTAATTAGAATATACTCTTTGTCGATCCGCCATATTGCTGTCCTGTTCACTCAAGGCAGATCATTTCATACAAAATGTAAACATAGCGTCGCGCGCAGAATATAAACAAAGTTATTGGATCAACTTTTCATGAGAGCTGGATATAATAATACATAAAAGTTATTTTTTTACGCCCTAATAAAATTACGAACATGTAAGCATTATATATGGTAGATATTGGTAGATGTCGGTCCATATCTAATAGGTTCATTAAACTAAACTGTAAACTATTTTCTTTCTAAATTTAACTTTTTATACCTGACTGAAAATAGAAATATCGTTTAATTTCGGATATATTCAGGATCTCAGCCTCTAATACGATCATCATATGAATTTAATTGAAAAGCTCGAGTCGATATTCCTAATCAACGGCCCCAGAAATCTCGAAAACAATTCCCAATGATCATTGAATTATATTGAAAATTATAATCTGCCATCTTTCATCGTGAAAATGTTATTATATTTGTAATTAACAACCCTTAAAACCTCGAAAATGATACCTATATTGATTTCATTGAAAATTTTGAGTCCGCTATCTTTTATGCGAAATGGATAGTATATTCGTAATCACCATCACCAAAAACTTCGAAAACGATACCCATATTGATCTCATTAAAAATTTTATGTCCGCCATCTTTTGAAAAAAAAATTACATTCGCCATATTGGATTTCAAACAAATCTCAAGAAATATGTAGGTATCCGTGGGTTAAAAAAAATCGTAAACGTCCGCCATTTTACTGTCTCTTATTTTTTATCCCTGAATGAAATACCCAAATATACCTATTTTTATTATTTAATTACCAATTACCTTTCTTCCGTCTTGATAAAATGTCAAATTCCGATTTATACGAGATGATGTCAAACAGTCAATATTTTTTTTCAATAAAGAAGGTGATTTTTACTAAGAATTTAAAGCCATGAATCGTATGTACCTTTTTTTTTCGTGCGGAAATCGAATCGTATGTACCTTTTTTTTTTTTTTTATCGTGCGGAAATCCCTTCGGATACCCCCCCGCCGGCCAGCGGGGGCGGTTATGTCGGGCTTGTACCGACTAAAACCGCACGCCGTCTCGGGTCTTCAGAGGCCGGGGTGTAAGGTTACCCATAGAGCATATCCCTCGCACCCCGGCTGAGCCTGGGCCATCTCACCACTAACAGCATCGCTCATCCTGTCTCCTCTGAAAGCAGAGGAGTACGGAGAGCGATGTGTTCCCGCCACGTTGGGTATTGGCCGACGATCAATGCCAACCCTATGAAGGGGTGAAGGGGAAGCCATTGACCGCCGCCCAGGGTGTACCGGCCGCTCCGATTCCGTTCCCCCCAGACTGCAGCGGGATCGGAATCGGAGCGACACTCGAGGAGGTTACCCAACACACACCCCGAATCGTATGTACCTTTTTTTTTTTTTTTTTTTTTTTTTTTTTTTATCGTGCGGAAATCCCTTCGGATACCCCCCCGCCGGCCAGCGGGGGCGGTTATGTCGGGCTTGCACCGACTAAAACCGCACGCCGTCTCGGGTCTTCAGACGCCGGGGTGTAAGGTTACCCGTAGAGCATATCCCTCGCACCCCGGCTGACCCTGGGCCATCTCACCACTAACATCATCGCTCATCCTGTCTCCTCTGAAAGCAGAGGAGTACGGAGAGCGATGTGTTCCCGCCACGTTGGGTATTGGCCGACGATCAATGCCAACCCTATGAAGGGGTGAAGGGGAAGCCATTGACCGCCGCCCAGGGTGTACCGGCCGCTCCGATTCCGTTCCCCCCAGACTGCAGCGGGATCGGAATCGGAGCGACACTCGAGGAGGTTACCCAACACACACCCCGAATCGTATGTACCTACTGAGTAAGTGTATGGCTGGCTACGCGGTACGCTACCTCGCATCCCGCCATTCCGCTTAGTTCCTTCGACTGTAATGAAACTATGAACAAAAACAATTACATTTATTGCCACAGTTATTTTAATCTCTTTCATAGTTTATCTAATGTGTGTCTAAAGTACTTGTAATGTCTAATAACAATATTATCTAAAAAAAACAAATAGAAGGTAAATTTAAAAATTAAATTAATAATTTAAGTACATAAAGGTAAATTTAAATTTTGTTTATTTGTTGAGAATAATGTAAAATCAGTAAGTTATACTCATTCAAACAATTCATAAGGTTACATATAACCAATTACAACCTTAACAGGGCATCTAGGTCTAGGTGGAATAGATATATCAAAGAGGAAAACCATGATAACACATCACATTAAATTTATCAGCAACGAATGTAACGATATCACAGGCTGCAGGTATTTCCTATTAGGCATTAAATTATATCGTAAACAATCTAAACTAAAATTATAAATACAAAAGTAACTGTCTGTATATTTGTTGACTTTTCAGGACTAAACCGATGTGTGAAATTTATAGAAAAAATCTGGGAGGCCCCACGTCACTTTTTTTCTTCAATTTTCTAATGATGGTTGCTAATTTGTGATGGTTTTTAGAAAACCATCCGAGATCCGATCCGAAACGCGGAGACCAAGGTCAAATAAAACTATAAGTTCAAAGTTTTCCGATTTAAATTTATAGAAAAAGTTAGCGCGATAGTATTGAGATAACGTATTATCTACCTTTTTTTTTTTTTTTTATCGTGCGGAAATCCCTTCGGATACCCCCCGCCGGCCAGCGGGGGCGGTTATGTCGGGCTTGCACCGACTAAAACCGCACGCCGTCTCGGGTCTTCAGACGCCGGGGTGTAAGGTTACCCATAGAGCATATCCCTCGCACCCCGGCCGACCCTGGGCCATCTCACCACTAACAGCATCGCTCATCCTGTCTCCTCTGAAAGCAGAGGAGTACGGAGAGCGATGTGTTCCCGCCACGTTGGGTATTGGCCGACGATCAATGCCAACCCTATGAAGGGGTGAAGGGGAAGCCATTGACCGCCGCCCAGGGTGTACCGGCCGCTCCGATTCCGTTCCCCCCGGACTGCAGCGGGATCGGAATCGGAGCGACACTCGAGGAGGTTACCCAACACACACCCCCCTATAATAATATTATAAATGTGGAAATTTGTGAAAGAGGTTAGATGTTTGGATGTTTGTTACTCAATCAGGCTCAAATGGCTGACAGGATCTGACTGGAATTTAGTATAGGGATAGATTATAGTCTGGAATATTACATAGGCTACTTTTTATAACTGGAATGGTTACGTGAACGGAATCAGTATTCCAGGCGGGCGACGCCACGGGCAACAGTTAGTTTTAATATAAGATCACTCTAAGGCTACCAGTGCACCAGTCTACCAGTTCCAGAAATTCAGAATTCACAATTCATAAGAACTTGCAATGAATTCTGCGTCTGTTCAGATCTAAAAGGAAATAGTTGCTAGTCGATACTTTCTAATCTATAGGCATAAACTGGTAGCCTTGTGCTCTATGATATCTCATATTTATGAGTAAATGTATTTATACGAAGAAATGATAATGATAAAAGACCAGAGTATAACCCTAAAAGCCTAGAGAAAAAAGATAGTAACCCTATTGGAATCCTAGTTTATTGAATAAAAATGTCAGTTTTATTTGAATATGGCTGTTGCCCGCAGCTCCGCCCACCGTTCCTGCAGTCCATGAGAACCAATTTCATAGATTTCTTACTGATATTGTAACTGTTTTAGTTTATGAAGATGTTTAAGCGTTTTTAGGGTTTTAGGGTGTGATTTTTAGGGTAAGATTTTCACACAAAAATAGAAAAGAACAATAAATTTTGGTCCCCATACTAAGAACTGAAAATCTAAAATTCTTTTTCATCAAACCCATACGTGTGTGGTATCTATGGATAGGTCTTCAAAAATGATATTGAGGTTTCTAATATAATTTATTTCTAAACTGAATAGTTTGCGCGAGAGACACTTTCGAAGTGGTAAAATATGTCCCCCCCCCCCCCCCCGTAACTTCTAAAATAAGAGAATGATAAAACTAAAAAATACATATGATGTACATTATGTAAACTTCCACTGATATTTGGTTTGAACGAGATCTAGTTAGTACTTTTTTTTTAAGACGGCGGGGTCGGGTTTTATCACGTGTCGGTGAGTAGGCAGGCGTGTGTAGGACACACACGACACACCTCCGCCACGGCCTGCTTCTGTAAGGACGGCGGGTCGGCCAACTGCCGTCCTCAGGCCCCGATCATGGAGGTTGGTAGTCCCGGGAGTAGACGAGTCTGCGGCATCCTCGCCGCAGACTGCGGAACTCGGGGGGCAGGGTTCTCTCCCGCTCCCTCTCCGCCGTCTCTTTCGCGCGCATTACCTGCTCGCAGAAAGAGGCGGCGGCGTGCTACTTGCTCCCGTCGGAGACCACGGCCCTCACCATGGTCTCCAACGAGAGAACGTCCACGCCCAGGACCGCAACGAGATCCCGGCGTTGACTCGCCCACGCAGGGCAATCCACCAACGTGTGGAGCGCCTTGTCTTCGCCAGGATCGCTTGCAATGCGAATCTAACTTTTATGAAGATGGTAGATACTATACAATAAAATTGATATTAATTAACATAACAAAACTCCAGACTTATTCACTTTAACTATTCACTAGTTAGTAAGTAATGGGCGTAACATGTTGGTCAATACTTGCCTAACTCGATTTAGTTGCCTTATAAACATTGGCATATCTCAGATTAATATTCAATGTCGAATGCTGTCGTGTAATTTGCTAGAAATACCGTCATTTACAAGGCCGCATTTCGTTTTCCAAGTTGATACAAAGTTTGTTGGCATTGACATTCAAAATGGTATGTACTAAAATGCAGGGATAAGGGATAGTTTGAAATACGGAAAGTCAAATGCATGTAACAAGCACTTAGACATACCTTCTTCCTCCCTTCTTTTAAAAATAATGACATTTCGTGTGTGTCATTTAGTAGGATTTACATTTTAGATTTATAACTGAACCCGATAGATGGCGCTGCAATACGGATATAAGATGTTTTTCTACAGTTTTTACCGTGCGTAACCGGGATGAACCCTATCACAGGTAAACTAATCCAATCTATTTATACTACGTTATGTTCCTTCTCAGTTTTTTATTTATATAATTAATTTTGGCTCTTATCCTATTCAAAAACACATTTGGTTTGAGGGTTTTATTCAACGACTAATACCTTTCTCTGAACAGTCGGATCACGTTTCAAAAAGGAACCAGCAGTTGATAAACACAGAGAGTCATCTCAATAATTATACTCCAACCCACGGTAAACCTAAAAACTCTCACATTACCACATAGAAGCATGAAAGTAAATTGAACGCTGTGGAAATGAGAGGTCTGAGAAATAGCATGATAAGGGAACGTTGTGGTATGGCATGAGATGTAGTAACTTGAAAGGGATACTTAGCTGATTCGGACAAGTAGGGAGAATGGATGAAAGAAAATTGACGAAACTTAATTATGAAGCGAGGGCGAATGGGCAACCCGGTATGGTCGAACTAGGCGTAAGTATGTCAATCAGAATTGTAGCAAGGTCAGGTCAAGAGTACCTACAACCGGTGAGCATGTATGAAAACAAATATATTATGAACGTAGAAGGAGCGAAAGGTGTATGCCCGGATCGTAGCAAGTGAAAACATATGGTCTCTGTCTACCCCATTGAGAAAGAGGCTTGAATGTATATAAAATTTAACATACATTATGTATGTATGTATTTCATGAATTGATTATATTTTTGCTAAAATAAAGATGCAAGCCCTAATTAAGTCATTACTACAATGTGTAATTGGACCTTCAAATTTACACAATTTGAAGCCGCACTGGGGATGCACCGAAAACATAAACATAACATAACTTCACGTCTGTATCCCCGAAGGGGTAGGCAGAGGTGTATTACACACCCACGAAAACCGGAGTTAAACAACACAATTAGCTTAATATATACTTATGTAGGGTGGTTCTAGTTGTGAGAATAGTTGTGTGAAAAGCTTCGTGTGGAGGAGGGTAGAGTCGGTAACACGTGAGTGACACCTTCGGTGTTGCAAGCGTCAGCGGCCGTGTGCTTATTATTGTTTAGCAAAAAAAATACAGTGTGATGTTATAAAAGTCATCGTCCTTGTGTCCATAGTAAGTGTTATAAAATGTTTGAAATAATGATTAATCAACTCTAAATAATTTTGGTAACATTCGACAGTGTCATATCCTATAACCTTACATTGTTCAATTACTTATTAATATATTTAATAGAAGTATTACGTAATTTGTAAGTCAAACACATCATAATATTTTTAATAGCTAAGTGAGTACAGAACAACTACGCATTGAAAAAAAATCACACAGATATGATAATTCATAAAATAACCATCTAACTTGAGATTGAAGTCACTGATTTGATGTAGAGCCAACAGATGATAAATATACATCCAACATAAGTATATCATCATCATCTTAGCGTTGCAAGATAATATCTAATAATAAAATTTAATTCGATGGATACACATCTTTTCTCCAGATGGACAAAATATAAGGTGTATCAGGTTTTTTGCAGTTTGATTTCAATATGACAAGGAATATTGATACGCTTAGCAAGGATATAGTCATTTAATGGTATACGTAGTGTTAGAGCACGTTCACATCGGCCTCGTGCGTTCGACTCGCGCCTGCAAATGTTTACATTTGCGCCGACGACGTCCATCGTGCCACAGCGACCAACGATTAGTTGCAAAATGATCGCGGCCGAATTGAGTTCAGGGTCGACTGTGTTGCCTCCGGGTGTTGCGCAAACGCATCGCGACACACAGCCATTTCACTAACAAAGAAAACATTATTATTTTCTTTTGAATTACATCCTAATGTGACACTTGAAATTGGGTAGCTTTCTTTAATGTAATTAACTAACACATTTAAAAAAAATCGACTTCGAAATAAACCTCATTTATGTTATTTTTAAAACTAAGTATTCACGATTCTCTGTAACGGTAATGATAAGGCCCGTATAAATTAAATAATATTACGTCAAATACCAATTTCCGAGTAAAGACTGAGTCGCCAAATATTTATTCTTCATAACATGTAACATGTATGTGATGATAAAAGCAATGGAAGACCATCCCATTATGTGACAAATTTTGATTTTGCTAGATCACATCAGACGATAGATTTGTAAGTCACTTTATCACTGTAGAGTGTCCCCCTGTAACTGTACCTAAAGTGTTATCTATCTCATTATAGTATGATCATACTAGTTGTTGCCCACGGCTCCGTCTTATTCTTATGTCCTATTACCCACCTTAATCTATCTCTGTGCAACATTTCATCCAGTTCTGTTCAGCCGTTTGTGTGGCAAAAGTAACAAACATATGGATGTATAGACATCCATAGCAATTTGTTTGCTCTCGTTAATACTTCCGATGACCCTGTATAAGCAAGGTCATTATGCAATATATTTTCAAAGTTATCAAATTAGTGCATCTGCATATGTTTCAATTTTGACGACATTTGACCTTCTGATTACGTTTAACTGATAAAGTCGATTTTGAGACCATTAATACTATATTTATATAATAAAACCATCATCAACATAACTTTTCTCATTCGTCACTGTGTAAATGCACGCAATCGTTGCCCTTGCTTGCATTTAATTAATAAGGTAAACTTCGTAAATCAAATAGTGTTGGTTAAATCTTTTGTAGGTAATAATATAGTATTAATATTTTGCAATCTCATAACCGTTATATATGTACGTATATAAGTATACGTGCGAGGGTCCGTTCTTATTTCGTCAATAGCACTATATTATGTATTTTTCCACAAGTGTTTTGTCACTTTGTTGAAATAAGTTACCGTAGTTGTATAAAACGAGAACTCTCAATGTTACTTGCTATACAGTGTAGGCAGCGCGATGCGATGGTGTATGGTTGTGTATCGCGGGACTAATTCGCAATGTCCGCTCATTTCGTTAATCCACAGTAGGTAACTACGGCCCTGATCAAACTCCAATCCATATTTTCGTAGCACAACGATCCTAAAGCAGATTAATAACTTAGAGTAACTAAAAACTAATTTTCATAAAGATAAATAAAAAATATTTTGACATTAGGTCCGTAGTTTTGACCATATTATATTATACCTATTATTATTTATATATTATATTATTATATAGTGTTATACCTAAGTTATAAAAATACTGCAATTACTATACAACTTTTATTTTTTTAATTACGATTTTGAGGAAATCCCTAATGTATTTTCAAAGTTCAATGTCCAATAACAATAAAAATTTACAATTAGATTAAAACTAGTAAGTATAGTCAAAGACAAAAGAGGATTAACACTTAAATATTTACAAACATTTTTTACATTGGAATACCTACATGAGTCTAATAATGAATATATGCGCAGTTTTATAATCCCCAGAGGACAAAGTTAATACATTTCATGTTTTGTTTATTATTCTATGAAAGGTTTAAGAGGTAATGTGATTAATAAATTAGTCTTCGTTAAGCCACTTTTGTCGATGACTGTACAACAAAGAAGTAAGATAATATATCTGAAAAAATATTATAAATATACTGATAAATTGATCACTTCCCTTTGTCAGTTAAAAATTATTTAACTAATTACTATTAAACTATTCAATTAAAATAATTTAGTTAAAAAATATTTTTGATATCAATCTACATGTAACTATATTTTCAAGATTGCCTGCCCAGCATTTCATTCTACAAGGTTAAATATCTTGAGATAGCTTCATTCAAGGGGTTGAAAGAGATCTGTCGAACTTCGCCGAATTACGGAATCGATTGATTCCGTACAGATAGTGTAAGGGGACACGATATGTAAAAAGCACAAGGCCTCATCATCTATTAATAATAATATTAATACAAAGACCTGTTAAAATCAGACTAAATGGTAAAATCTTTGAATGTAAAACACACATTAGCTAAGGAATATGTTTAAAGAGAACGATCGAACTTAATTTAATTATCTTTCTTAATTTACTTATTTATGTACCTCAGCAAATTACAAAGTTCCAACAGGAACTATCATGGAATATACAAGAATTTATATTATTATACAGCCTTCTTTCAGGTTTAAAGGTAAAAGTTAAAATATGTAAAAATTGTATTCTTCTTTTTATGGCTTCTGCAACAGGATCGTCACAAATTCGCCCATATCAATCAAATTATAAAATAATATAAAATAAAAAAACTCGTCCTCGTTTCGCTTTATTTTTGACATTATATATAGCCAGGTGGGATGACGATCTGCGAAAGACTGCGGGCAGATGCTGGATGCGGTAAGCTGAAGACAGGGCGCTATGGCGCTCATTAGTAGAGACCTATGTCCAGCAGTGGACTAGCATAGGTTGATGATGATGATGATGATGATGATATCGGGGATAATCTATCTTAGTGAAGTGGTTCCCAAGATTACCCCGAACATATAAACAAAACACACAAAATTCGGCCTCTCTTTATAATATTAGTATAATATTCTATGACATAATATATATTCTATGATATTCTACACAGCGCTTTCTAGACACAAAGTAAGCATAGTTTAATTAGTTGTTTTATGGGTTCGTGAATGCGGATAAACATACTTATATACTTTTTTTTGTAAATAGTGGAAATACATACATCTTATACATAGAAACACCCAGACCACTGCAAATAGACATATTTATGCATACAAATATTTAGCCCGCTGAGCGGGAATCGAACCCGCGCCATATGTCGTAGCAGTCGAATTTACTACCGCTACGCCACTGAGGCCGTCAGGCCGTATAGATTTATAACAATTATCGCCGCGCGAGACGCCAATGCTTAGTATGAATAGTATGATCGCTATTTTGGCAATCCGTGTAAGACAAGCACTGCCTTTTTTGATGATTTGAATTTATGGTCATTGTCGTCATCACCCTTTGTTTGTAGTGCAACACCTGATTCAGGGTCAGACGCTTACCGACCTTGCATAAACTTCTATATACCTACGTCAACTTGAAGATTGCCCAAATAGCGTCTAAAGAATTCAGATATTCTTCAGTGATTTCCATGTATGTAGCATACATAGACATCCTATTAAGAATAAAGATTACGTCACGGTTCGGGGTTGAGGCGGGATTGGTAATGGGAAGGAGTACGAGACGCAGAGACTTGCGCTTTGTTGATGACTGGATGATAGTCTTTCGCGATACCAATTTTCTTGGTCCGTATAACCAGTCTATGATTTATTTATTTATTCGAAAACTTAACAGCTATGTTATATATCTCATGGGTAAACTTAAAAATAACTTCGGATGCTTGCCAATCACAAAGTTTCCCGACAAGTAAAATTGAGAGCACCACTTAATATATTGATTATATTTTATAAATATTCTTATTATCATTCTTAGTATACATTAAAGTCATCGATATTCTTGATTAGCAGATCAAGCAGGTGTTGTTAGTTTGATCAAACTGTAATTTTACCGGTACTTATTGTATATTTTGTTAACTTTGAAAGGTACGCCACACATCCTCCTTTCTATACGGAAGCTGACAAACAATTCAAGTTCATAATATGTGGTAGATCTCACCATGCAATAAGGATAATTCATTCAGGTAAGTACTTGTCAGATATGTAAATATGCAAGCATTCATGTGTACATTTATTCATGTGGACATGATATAGTCAAATTTTGTTGACTTTATTATATTTTGTCCTCAACATATAGGACGTTAAGAAAGACGTTAAGAACATTAGGAAAAGTATTTATGGTTCCTAAATCTACATTAATTCTCTTTCAACGCTTATGGTCGGCTAAACCATTGAAGGTTTTGGGGCCTAGGGGTAAGTACGACAGATGTACCTATGCCTACTAGATATATTAAAATGCAGATTTTTAAAACTGTACATCGGAGTTAGTATATTCCAAATCCTCCAAGCATTTATTGTACTGAACTTAGAGAATATCAAACCGACCCGTAATGCTGTCGTGCCTATTACGGATTATTATATAAGGTGGTCGCTGGTGGTGTTTTTTTTTTTTCATTTTTTTTTTGTACCCGATATTTTTTTTTGTCTCAAATACATATTTTGTCCATACCAAGTCATCTCACCAAATTCAGAGACCTAATTTTGTGACACCTGTCGATACCAAGTCATCTCACCAAATTCAGAGACCTAATTTTGTGACACCTGTCGATACCAAGTCATCTCACCAAATTCAGAGACCTAATTTTGTGACACCTTATATAATATACTTATATATCTATAATCTCTCGAAACCTGTAGCGTATTAGCAGCGCAAAAAAGATCCCGTCATTGAAATACCTATTTATGTAGAAAAAGAAAGAGATTTACTCTACGTTTCTTGCCAGATCGATCGTTTCTTCTTCTAGTTACTTTATATCCAGCTAGCCTCACCGCGATTTTTCTGCTGCAGTAACATTACCCCAGCAAAATATCATTTTCATGAATGACTCTTAAACGGTTGGAGGCACATATATACGTGCAAATAAACCCAAATTTATTATGTATTACATTAAATCATAGTTAGGGCTATATATAACGAACTACATAACAAACTGGCCAGTGGCCCCACTGGAGGAAGTTCCTAGCTGCGCCAAAGGTAGAATGTTCCTTGACCCGTTTCGCCATTGTACGTTTAGTCTATCCAATGTTAAAACTACTTTACATCACACAATCTTTGCACTTAGAATATGGTCAGATATGGTCATTGGTCAGGTCACCAAAACCTTCCATAGCCTGACACAGATCGCTTTGGGCTTCACCCAGGCGAGGTTGAATAAACTTGACGAATAGTGAATCTCTCCCTAAATTTATGTCATCGAAACTCACCATTCAACTTATCAGGATTGAATTAAGATTTAAAATTTAAAAACAACTAAACTACAAATCCACAAAAATACAAAAGTACTTTATTACAAGTTATGAATCTTTTAGTCATCAAAGTAATATAGGTATTTTGATATTTTGATGACTAAAATTCATACGTATAACAACAAAAGATATTAACATAATAAGCTGCCTTAACGTAGAACATCGACATGATCTAACTAAGGTTCGGATATTAAATATTACAATTAATAAGAATGAAAGGTAAATCGCCACCGTTACTAACACTAAAGAATACTAATTGATGCTCCATTCAAACTAAGAAGCCGCATAAAACCAAAATAATAATATTTTCGCTTCAAACAAAAAATGTAACAAACCACTGCATTTATGGCTCCTAATCAAATGCTTTCACGCCTCGCCTGTAGTGCTGCATCGATACATTTCATTGAAAGTTATTTTCATTTACAAAATGGAAATTTCGACGTCGGATAGCGTGCAAACACGCGCCGCCAATGTCAATGACGATGCAGTGAGTGATCCGAACAGATACTGCGACGTAACCATTTGAATACAATTGTCGCAGATTGAAACGGCGTGGTATTACAGGTATCTTAGGATCGTACATGCACGTTTGCACCTGCCATAAAAACCTCTAGCAATAGGTTATATTTTATACCTTAAGTTCCATAAGTAATTATGCTTAAGTGTAATATTACTTAAAGAGTAACTGGCTAAAACAATAATAAGAGAGTAAGGCATTAGTAATTTACGGCTACATGCCCATTCTTAAATGTGCTCAGACAGACAAATATGATTCTTTATCTATTTTTGTATTGGAAAATAACTCATGAAATTTATGATTTCTGAATTAACAATATAATTATGTGTGAAACGTCTGCCTACGTGGGTAACAAATTCCTGGCCATGCTACCTCCACCGGACCCCGATGGGAGGGGAAGCCCAAGAAATGGTGGCATGACGTCGTAAGAGATAACATGCATGTCAATGGTGAAAGTGAAGGAGTAAAAGCCGGAAAGTGACCCGCGGTCTCCGAGACGATAGCCTCGGATGCAACTTAACGCTGAAATGATGATGATGGCAATATTGGCATAGTACCTAACTATGAATGAAGATTTTCTCTCTCGAAATGCTATTTTTACAATATTATTGTCTAACTCATATCCTGCTCGCCATTTAGGTCACTTAGTAGACATTATTGGCAAAGCGGTCTTCATGATATTCACCGGCCGACTGAAATATTCCACGAAAGACAATTATCGGACAGGTTCTGCGATTGGTCAAGTGTCCATGACAAGGTGAAGTTCAGTTTAATATCATGACAAAGCTGACCTACCACATAATGACCTACTCTAGTTAATGACTGCTGTAGTACTTACAACAATAACCAATGTCAGGCAGCATGACGCTCTTCGATAGCGATCGAATTGAAGAACAAATTAAAAATAATGCTACTCGTTAATTGCGGTTCATACCTTTTAATCAAAGCCTTTTAATTCATTAGCCTATTGAAGTTCTCTGGCTATAGCCTAATGGAAGTCCTCTTCCAATGCGGCGTACATAGCACCTTTATTATGGCAATCCCATCCTGGATGTTGACTTTACTGACGTAAATCGAGCTTAAATTGCAGATGTTTATGATCAATGATATACCTATAAATATCAGCATTCATTACATTACCTGACAAGTGTGATTAATACCTATTTTTTATTTATTAAGTGTAAAATTATGCGTTTCACATAATTCATGTACGCAGTGTGATACGCACCAGGAACATCTCTAGAATGCCAATAATGTGACTGAGCTTACGGGCTTCCCCAGAATCGTCTCCATAGGCCATACAATTGTTTCATTGCTTACATGATTCATCGGTCGGTATGTCACTAAACGGGCCATTGTATCCAAAATAGATATTATGTACATACAACTTACAATTGAAAGCATTATCAAGATGGTCAAGTTGACTTGCGTTTAGCACCTTAGTCTTGCTGATGATAATGATTAGTTGAAATGAGTTTTGTGAGGCTCACGTATAAAATAAACCCGCCAAGTGTGAGTGGACTCGCGCACAACATTTTCTGTACCATTATCTATACAATAGGAGGCCTCCTTAATTTATTTTATTTTAATTATTTATTTTTAAAACTAAATATTATGTTAATATTTCAAGCGTCTACCTGTTGCTGTTATTCATATTGAGTAAAAAAACACGTTTCTTGTATGGGAGCCCCCTTAAACATTTATTTTATTATGTTACTAGTATTTGTTGTTATAGCGGCAACGGAAATACATCATATGTGAAAATTTCATCTGTCTAGCTATATATCACGGTTCACGAGATACAGCTTGCTGACAGTCGGACGGACTGTCAGCGAAGCCTTAGTAATAGGGTCCCGTTTTACCCTTTGGGTACGGAACCCTAAAAATAACTTTTACTTAATTTCAAAATATATACACCTATGTATAAGCTGTTCCCGCAACTTAACTGCAACCGCAACCGCAACTGGACTTAGGTCTGGGTTTTAATAATTTTTGTGTATTACTTTTTCTGAAATAAAAGTAGCCCAAGCTGACTGATTTTGACGGAACGTTTACTGCAAGCTATCTTCTTTATGCTACACATGTTTTTCTCTCGGGGTTGAGAGCTCAGTCGGCAGTCGCTTCCATAAAAGCCGTATAAACCAAACTAAGAGGAGGAGAAGGAGGAAGCGGACTCCGGGCTCCGAAGTGTAAGACTCGGATGCAGCCGGGAACAACGGTGAGATTATGATGTCATGTCAGTGCTACAATGCTGCAGTGCTGTTTGGTATCCACTGTATCCAGAGACTGCAGTAACACTGCAGAACTTGTGTCTTTTGAGACAGCCTTTGCGTCTCCATAAGTCGCAAGTTTGGTGTTCCATTTTTGACCAAAATACCACAATAGTTGCGTATTGCTTACTGTATGGTTTTAAATGAACTTCCTTGACTGACACTTAAATTATGAAATTATTTGCTTGCCCTGGTGTTGCAAACATCCATGGACCAGCCCCGCGTGAAAGACCATCGGTTCTACGTATGTACTGTTATTTTTACTGTTATTTAGGTGATCATAAAAGAAAAAACATCTAGTTTTAATATTTTTTCGTCCTAAGTAAACTGTTATTAGTAGCAACATTTTGACCTAGCATATCACCATCATCATCCCACGCGTAGTCTCAACATAAGTAACGTTCCTTCTGTTTTCCTTGTGAATATAATCGATATCGTCTTTGTATTGATGTCATCTTCACTTCATTCTTCACAAGAATTCCTATTATGCCTTCGCGTCTTTGTTGGTCAAAGGCACTTTACACTACAATATCTACAATAAACACAGAACACAGTAAGAATGTAAATTTAATTATAATTCCAAGTACGTGTATTCCCACGACCATGACGGCAGCGGCCTACAACATACACACAACTTGGGTCAATTTATGTTGTAGGCAAATACTTATCCAATCTAAGATGTACCTGCCTCGTAGCTTCGTTAAACACCATTACTGTCAGTTAGCAAGCGGTACGCTTATAACTTATAAATAGAATCGTCTACCTAGTCTTTTTGCTTGACTTCATATCTAACAAGCATTCAGTTTCTGATAAATTCTGGGAAGAAAATTAAAATAGAAATTGCTCATGAAATGACATATGATCATATCTGTCAGTGTTCTAAAAGTGGTTTATTTTTGTACCAGCTGTTATGTGAAATGATGAAAATCGGAACTACGGTCGTCACTGTCATTCAATTATACTACAGATTTGTGCTGTCGGATTTCATTACATAAATTATCCAAATATAATCTACAAGCGGTTGAATTATGCCGGTATTGTCCAAGTATATTTTTTTTTTTTTTTTTACATCTACATTAGGCACCACGGTAATGTCAGATAGGTCTTTCGTCAAATGTGGAAGTATGGGTTACAGTGTAAACTAAATGGTAGCCTTTAGAAAAAAATCTAATATGTATAATAGTTCCGTAAAACAATAGGACAGGTGTTTTTAGTGACTGGTGAGATAACTAGGTGAGACAAGCTTTGTGTAATGTGAGAAATGGATTTCTACTAACAATATTATTTGCTAACTTTCCCGGTTTTATGGCATATCAAAGTCAATTAGCAACACTGAAGCGACGGTAACGCCACCCTTCAGTTCACAGATACGTTGGTCCCTTCGACTATATTAAACATTTGCAATCATCTCCGATATTAGACATGACAAGACCATCATAGTGCACTTGCAGGCGAAGTGAGCTGCGCGCTGAGTCGCTATTACATAACCCGACGTGCAGCCAATGACCCACTTAGACAGGAGGTGACTGCCCCGTCTAAAACCAATCACAAAATTATATATAGATTATGCATTACCAAAAAATATAATGTCTATTCACTATCCTGCAGCCAACTCTACAATATTAAGATAAATATTATTTTCTACAAACGACGCCAGCGCCGCGCCACCGTCGCAGTCGCTGTCTATTGACTAGTCCGTACTCCGTCCTTGCCGATCTACTGCAACTTGTTCCGCTGAAGTTGTATCTACGGTGCAAATCATGTGTTGCAATAAACACATTCTTGTTACATCATTACTGACATCTTACTCAATAATTTAACTACATCAAAATATGATTTTTGTCTACAAAATTAGGTAGGTAAATACTACATAGGATAAATCATAGATTATCATCTGATCATACTAATTCACATGTTAATAAGTTATTAGTATAATTATCAGTATTTACAGGTATTTACGATAATTAATTGATACATGCGATCAAACATCTTGACATCGATAACATTGTTATTGAGTAATGAGAATTTCACACGGGTATAAAAAGGTTTTTGTCTTTGACAGTTGACAGATAACTTACGCTTAGTAGATAGTCGAAGATTATAAAAAATAATGTTGGCGTACACTCACCAAATTAGTTTCACTTCTACTAAGAATATCAGTGTTTGGGATATTAGATAGTTTCGACCACTGGTCCTTACTATCAGGTATTACCGTGATGTAAGTGGATAGACTTAGATATTCGAGTTTTGGAAGCCTAACAGTACCTTTTTCTTTTTTTTCGTGCGGAAATCCCTTCGGATACCCCCCCGCCGGCCAGCGGGGGCGGTTATGTGTTTATCAAATCAACACACTATTAACAGCTGAGAAAGTCCAGGTAGACTGCTGTAAATGTTCCCGAGGGGGCCATCTCGAAACCGGAGATGGCCCAGGGTCAGTCGGGGTGCGAGGGATATGCTCTATGGGCAACCTTACACCCCGGCGTCTGAAGACCCGAGACGGCGTGCGGTTTTAGTCGGTTCAAGCCCGACATAACCGCCCCCGCTGGCACGCGGGGGGGTATCCGAAGGGATTTCCGCACGATAAAAAAAAAAAAAAAAAAAGGTAGACTGCTGTAATCACATGCTAATTACAAAATATCTATGAATTTCGAGTAGGTAGCGTAGTAGTAGATTACTTCAGTCACTGTTAGTCACAGTCTCTAATAAGATATGATAAGCGGTACTTACACTCACGTTCATTTCCAGTAAGCAGAACAAATTTACACGGTTTTCTTATTGATATTGAAATTAGCTCAGCAGTTTTAAGCAACTGCTGACCGCTGTTGCTTTATGAATCAGGCATTGTTAAATATATTGTGATGCACCCAAAAATCAGCAAGTCGTACCAAAACAAATAGGATTTTTTCTTTAATATAACGAGTTGTTATGCCTGTATGTTATGTTGCTACTGAGTTTGTTTTATCGCAGTTTTAGAAAAAGTTTACAGTTAAAAGAAGGTACTTACGTAAATATAAAAATGAAAATTAATAGCAATAGTATAAACTACGTACCATAACACCGCAATGGAAGCGCTTTCCTCCTTGCTAGGCAGGCAGTATTATCGTTTATCCCGGTAGCTAAGTTGTAACATGTCACTGCACACTTATTGTTCCAAAACGTAAGAATATTGATGCTTGCATTCCATTGCATAAGGGTACGTTAATTTTAAAAGTTATCGTCTACATGCAACATACTTAGGAGTGGGAGAGTATTCCGATAGTATTGTGACTGTGACCGGTTGGACTTGAGCAATGTTTTAAAGTAGGTATCTACGGATTCTTTATTGAATGGAATATTTGACTTATTCGGACAAAAGTATTAGGTCATCTCTCATATGATAAGTTGCCTGGTGTTATGCGGTTACCGGAGCCCATAAACACTAGCAATGCTAGAAGCTGGCCGTTCAGATGTTACCAACCCTAACTCTGACCCTCTTCAAGGTGCTTTTTCCATTCATCTCTGCTTGCGGTCATCTCAACATTCACTCCCTTCCTACCCATATCCTCTTTCACACAGTCCATCTATCTCCTCTTAGGTCTTCCTCTCCCCTTGTAACCGTTCACTTCTATACTTAATGCCTTCCTTACGATATTACTTTCATATATTAATACATATTGGAAGTCAGAATAAAATACAACCCTTGTTTTCTAAATCCAGCTATATGGACTTGTAATTTATAGATAAGATAGTCTGAACAGTTGAAAATATCTATACTTCTATACCTACTTACCAATATTATAAAGAGGAAAAATTTGTTTGCTTGTGAACAATAAATTCTGAAACTAATGAACCGATTTCTTAAATTCGTTCTCCATTAGTATACTACATTACCGCTGGGTAACATAGGCTACTTTTGCCCGATATTCTCACGGGATCAGAATTCAACGTGGGTGAAGCCGCGGGCAAAAACTAGTCAGATATAAATGTAGAGATATAGAGTTTTGAGGAAAGCCTAGGATAAGAGTACCCGCAACTAGCGGGCATGTAAACATTTAAGAAAGTAGAAGAAGCGAAACTGTCAGGGTCGTAGAAGTTGGTGCAAAAAAAGTTCGTGCAAAATGAGGTCTCTACCTACCCCAATGGGAAGTAGTCGTACCGTGTGCCTCTATGTGTGCATGTATAAAGTTTTCTATTTTAATAAACTGAAATACATATATAATGGCTGCTACCTATTCACACTACCGAGGGGACTCAGTTATTTTAACCTTTATTTAATACTAATTATTTATAATACATATAAATTTTTAATATTAATTTAATATTTACATTAGTTTAATTCACTTAGTTTAATTTTAAATGTATTTGTATTTTTATTAACTCTTATGAACGATTTTTTTTAATTCATAATGTGGATTACACAGTACTAATATTCTTGTCATTGCCTCCAACTAAGCAATAAATTATTAAATAACGTTGTGCTGATTTAATAGCACAAATTAGGTGAAATAAATCGAACGTACATTGGACCATTAAGAACCAAGTTTGACTAATGTTATCTGTGAAATAAATATAAATACCTACGTGGTAGACAGATATGTTATCAATATGAGGCGATACTGTGCGTCTATCTTACGACTTCACGATACCTAAAGCCAACACCTCCCGACATGAGCACCATTTTTTAAACTAGATATCTTATCAACACCGATCATATAGACTCACTTAAGTAGGTCGAGTGAAATTTATACTGAATACTTAGACAATGCAGACAAAATTATGGTAGGTAATAGTATCTACCTAATATGAGAAAATTTCAACAAATCTCATTCACCCCTTTCGCGTTTCTTCCTGGCACATAATTGTACTTTCATTTAATTTCACGATACCTCACGCGCATGCCCGTAGGAACACCTGCTACTTGACGGACGAGGTCCTGGCGCAGGCTTTTCTCTCGGCATTGGGAGGTTAGAAGGCAGTGGCTCCGTAAAAGCCAAGGTTGAACCGAATCCTGTAAAGGAGGAGGAAAGCTTCAAAGTGCAGGCTTTTGAATGCAACCGGGATTGGTGTTCAAATGAAAAGTAGAATTTAGCTATAACACTGCCCATTGAACATTAAAGATATGAGAAATGAATTATGTCTGTCGGAGAATTTTATCGTATATTTATCTTATCTTTAATCCGTAATGTTCAGGAACTATGTAATATCCAATTGCGTTTTTACGATATCGTATCTCGCAGGGAATTCATTGCAGACAGTAAAGTTATAGACTCACTGATATAGAAACTGCCAGGCTATTTTTTTGTTATAAGAGCGTCATCTCTTACGGTACTTTACTATCGGGCAATAGCACTGGTATGCTAAATGCTGAACTATTATTGTAATACAAATGCGAGCAACACGCGCGATTTGTGAAGTGGGAGATTCCCTTATAGAGCGGATAATTAAAAGACATTTACCAATTGCATCGCAATGTCATCATCTTTATACCGATTTCCCAGTTGCAGCCGAAGTTTGAACTTTGGTGCCTGATGTTTGCTTCCTGGTTTTGATTTGTATGTCGGTTTTTCCGCGATCGACTATCGTCTAACCTCCTAATCCTGAGAGTATAAACTGCGCCAGAGCCTCGTTCGTTGTTTGCCACCATGCACGATTGCGAAAATCCCTCCATAGTAAACCAATTTCGGTTTGATTGCATTCAGGGGTCAGCAAGTGCATAGCCGCCGGGCAGGGGGATAGTGGTCGCAGCACTAGTGGGACCGGTGGGTGTCACGCGGTGCTGCGACGACAATCCTCTTCTGATAAGGTCGTCAAGCTGAGTGCCACCATTATTAACATGGTACGTGTATGTAATGGTGACCCTCTAACCTGAGACTTTACCTTCAGCTTACCATCAGGCGAGGTGAAGTCAAATTGACGTGTCCTAAATATAAAAAAAACAAAAATAAAAACATGTGCACAGACTAGCAGATGAGGTTGGCTTTGGGTCTCAAAGACCCTGTGCCTATACAGCTAAAACGTAATGTGTATTAATAAATATCATGCTTGCTAAACAAAAAGTGAGAAGTAATCCAATGTATGGCTTTATTATAGTTTATCAACAATTTTATGCTTAAAGCTAGATAAACATTTCATTATAAAGAAACGTATACCACAGAAAAGCGAATTATAGATTTATATTAATAATGATATTGATACAATGAGCGGTCTTATTGTAAACTGTGATCTCTTACATCCATTTTATTCTTATGTCATGTTCACTCGAGGAGGTCAATGGCGTCATGCTCGTGAACGGTTGCTATTAATGATCACTGGTCGGACTTGACGTCGCCGTTGTGATGTTATTGTTTTAATAAATATGTTATAGACAAAACTCTTAACTAGTCAAAAATAATTTTGACGGAAAAATATGAACTTAAGTTGCCTTTAGAAGTCCTCTTCTGGCTTTCTCATATGGTGTATTAGGTGCAGCATTTCAATGGCAGATACAATCTGTAAACTATTTGATTGTACTAGGGATAAAAGTATGGCTGTAAGTTTTTATTGGTGGATTCTCTTAAGCTTTTACTTATATTGCCTTCTGAATGTTGGTGTAAATTTAAAGGAAGAAGCAATAAATGTGGACTTTCATTCATAAGCTAATCTAAAAAAGCAATTGAATTTGAGACTGTAGATTTCATTGTTAAAAACTTAAATTGAAAGGAGTATAATTTATTTATTTATTATATACTTTATAGTACGCCAATTACATAATTTATGGTACAGAAAAAAGATAAGAGCAGTACAATGGGTGGCCTCATCGCTAGACACAATTTCCGTCAGGCCATCTTTGGATGGAAATATTTTTTGGTTGGAGTAATGATGTTTGCTTGCGTTATATTAGTAAGGTATAATAAATACATACTACATAAATTTATTGGCTGTGTGGTGCCGGCCTAAAAGAGAATAGCACCAACCCAACTCTTCCCGTGGGTGTCGTAAGAGGCGACTAAGGGACATATCCGGGGGCGGGCAGCAGCGCCCCCGCATAACAACCCCTCCAACAAACTGCGATCCCCAACGCGCGAGCCCAGCGTGGGGATTATGGGCATTACCCCTCAATGAAGGAAACAGCCAAAAGATGGTCCCCAGTTCCCGGCCGCCTCGCTATCCCTGGTCATGGTAGCGGCCATGGTAACGGCGGGGCAGGGATGCTAAGAATCCCCGGGCTACAATAGGCTACCAAAACCTACACAAACTGACCCTGGCTACGAATAACGGACGCACTCTGAGGCTTGACCATCATCTAGCGCAGTTGGAAGTGGAGTTGGAGAACATTAAATGGCATATTCTCGGGTTATGCGAAGTCTGTAGAGAGGGAGAGGACACCGTAACCCTTGACTTGGGCCATCTTCTCTACTTTCGCGAGGGTGATAAAACATCCCAGGGTGGCGTAGGTTTCCTCGTCAATAGGGCCCTCTCTAACAACGTTCAAGAAATCTCTAGCTTGTCGAACAGGGTAGCGTACCTGATCCTTCGGCTATCCAAGCAGTATAGCAGGAAGGTAGTTCAGGTCTACGCACCGAAGGATGGAAGGAAGGAAGTGGAGGGTATGTATGAAGACATATCCAAAGCCTTGCACAACACCACTAAGGCTCACTTCAACGTTGTTATGGGGGACTTTAACGGCAAGGTGGGTACCCAGTCTGGGTACGAATCCCGTTTAGGCCCGCATGGTTATGGAGTTAGGAATCACAGGGGGCAAATGCTTGTCAACTTTCTTGAGAAAGAGGGACTATTCTTAATGAATTCCTTTTTTAAGAAACAGCCTCAAAGGAAGTGGACATGGCAAAGCCCCGATGTTGTGACAAAAAATGAGATCGACTTCATCATGACGGATAGCAAGCACATATTCAGAGATGTCTCAGTGATCAACAGGTTTAATACCGGATCTGATCACCGACTGCTCCGAGGCTCTCTGAATATCAACCTAAAGCTTGAAAGAAACCGTCTGATGATGTCCACGCTCCGACCTAACCCAACCCAACTCATGGCGAACACCGAGAAGTTCCAGCAGCTTCTCGGGGAAAGATTTGTTGCCTTGAAACCCACTGATGACGCTGACGAGACCCTACACAATCTGGTCGAAACGCTGAGAGACGAGGGCATCAAGTACTGCAAAAAACAGCGTACTGGCAGGAAGTCCAAACTCTCGAATGAGACTCTGGGGCTGATGGCAAGAAGACGGGAAACCACCCAAGCGACTTCGTCAGACAGGTCACACCTAAACAAGGAAATTGCGAAGATGGTACGGCGCGACCTTCGGAGCTCCAACACACGCCTCATTGAAGAGGCGATAGAGCGACACCGAGGGTCCAAAGTATTCACTCAACAGTTTGGAAGGAGCCATCTGACGAAGCTCAAAACGCATGACGGGAGGACCGTATTGTCGAAGCCGGAGATCTCCGCCGAGATAGATGATTTCTATGGCCGTCTGTACACTGCACATGCTCCCCGTCCTCGACGAGACGATCATGATTCCAGAGCCACCCTGACGCCACAATACCGACGAACTGCCTGATATCAGTCAAGACGAGATGGTGTTAGCTCGGAAGCAGCTTGAAAATGGAAAAGCCCCCGGTGAGGACGGAATTACTTCAGAGCTTCTGAAGGCAGGAGGAGCTCCTGTCATACAGGAGCTACAGAAACTCTTCAATGCCATCCTTCACAGTGGGAGAACTCCTAAGGCGTGGAGCGGGAGTTTGGTTGTTCTCTTTTTTAAGAAGGGTGATAAGACCCTCCTTAAAAACTACAGACCCATCACACTTCTGAGCCACGTCTATAAGATGTTTTCACGAGTGGTCATAAATCGTCTCGCCAGGAGACTCGACGAGTTCCAGCCTCCGGAACAGGCTGGGTTCCGCGGAGGATATGGCGCCATAGACCACATTCACACAGTGAGGCAGATTATACAGAAGTCCGAAGAGCCCCTGTGTCTCGCTTTTGTGGACTATGAAAAGGCCTTTGACTCCGTCGAAACTTGGGCTGTTCTGGAATCCTTACAGCGATGCCAAATAGACTATCGTTATGTCGAGGTGCTGAGATACCTTTACGAAGCCGCCACTATGAGTGTCCAAGTACAGGGTCAGCAGTCTAAACCCATCCAATTGCGCAGAGGAGTGAGACAGGGGGATGTCATATCCCCGAAACTGTTCACGAGCGCATTGGAAGATATGTTTAAGATGCTGGACTGGAAAGCTAAGGGCATAAATATAAACGGCGACTACATCTCACACCTGCGATTCGCTGATGACATAGTCTTAATGGCGGAGTCGCTAGAGGAGCTAACCCAGATGCTGGACGGCCGAACTTCAGCCTCGCAACGCATCGGTCTTGGCATGAATTTGGATAAAACCAAAGTCTTGATCAATGGCCACATTGATCCAGGACCGGTCGTCGTGGATGGCCACCTTCTCGAAATTGTTTCTGAGTACACTTACCTCGGGCAGATTGTGCAGTTGGGTAAAAAGAATTTTGAGAAGGAGGCCAAGAGGAGGATCCAGCTAGGCTGGACACTGCCCGTGTTTGGGAAACTACGTCGGGTCTTCTCGTCATCCATACCGCAGTGTTTGAAAACGAAAGTTTTCAATCAGTGCGTCCTACCCGTGATGACCTACGGAGCTGAGACGCGGACACTCACGGTAGGGCTGGTCCACCAGTTCAAAGTCACTCAGCGAGCTATGGAAAGAGCTATGCTCGGAGTTTCTCTGAAGGATAGGATCCGTAACGAATACATCCAACAGAGAACCAAGGTTATCGACATAGCTCAAAGAATAAGCAAGCTGAAGTGGCAGTGGGCCGGCCATATCTCGCGAAGAACCGACCAACGCTGGGGTAAACGTGTTCTTGAGTGGAGACCGCGACTCGGCAAACGTAGTGTAGGACGCCCTCCGGCCAGGTGGGATGACGATCTGCGAAAGACTGCGGGCAGATGCTGGATGCGGTAAGCTGAAGACAGGGCGCTATGGCGCTCATTAGGGGAGACCTATGTCCAGCAGTGGAATAGAATAGGTTGATGATGATGATGATGATGATGATGACATAATTTTATAAATATATACATACCTACTCAAACAAATATAATATAATATACATACTTATACATAGGATATTATCTATGTTACACGTGTTCCACTGGACAAGTTACTTAACCATTTTTTTTAATTTCGTTACAGTCTCAGCTCCTCTTATTTCGACTGGAAGCTTATTCCATAAGCGAACAGCTGTGACGGTAAAGAAATTGTCAAAAAACCTGTGGAGTGCACTGACATTTTTAAAACTAAGTTTACTGATGACCTTAAATACTTCTTATACCTACGTATCAAAAAGAAACTGAAAGCGTTCTTTTAAATAAGAAAGTGTTGTAGGTGAACAATATGTTGTACAGCAGGGCGAGAATATGTGCATTCCGGCTAGACCTTATTGGTAGCCACTTGAGCTGACTACGGAACTGTGATACATGGTCTAATTTACGCAGACCAAATATAAAACGTATGCAGACGTTTTGAAGACGTCTTGTTTGACTAGTTGGTTCTCTGTCGGATCCAAGTAACTAGCATCCGCATAATCAATCCCCATCTCTTTTTATATCGAAGGCAAGATGAAGATGGAGAAATATTTCAATCATGCCAAACTCGTTTGGTTAAGTTTTTGCAACGACAGAATCGGCACCAGCGCCGCAAAGTTTATAACTAGTAAAAATTTGTTGGACTGTTGTAAGGAAATGTTGAAATTGTAAGCGAAATTTTATATTTAGACTAGCTGTGCCCGCTACCTCGTCCACGTGGACTTATTCCTAGATTTTAATTGTTTTGCACGAAATTCTAATACCTTGTCTAAAATGAAATTCTATTCAAAATATAACATCAGTTATCTGCCAGTGACAATCGCGGCTAAGCCGGCCCAGCAGATAGAAAGACAGACAAAATTTTTACGGAATGTAATTTTTGAAAGTTTCATACATGCCTACACCTCAGATTCCGATTCAAGATAAGAGCAGGTTGTTCTAAACAACATATATTCGTTAATTGAAAATTGACCATCGAGATTCCTTGAAACAAAGAATAACGTCATTCATCGACAATGTAACAATAGCGTGTGAATTGACTGATGAACTATACATAACTTTCATAATTTTGAAAGATTTTGCTTGAATATCGCGTAAGTCACGAGCGGGATTTATTATTGTTACTATTGAGAAATAGTTAATGTAGCACCATTAATGTCACTTCATCTCGTATACTGATAACGTAATGTTGTGTTAACGTGGCGTAGCACATAAGTACTTTTTTAAAGTAGCGAGCATAGAACATAATTTGGCGATTAAGATTTTGCCGAGATCCGCCAAGAAAACTGCTAAAGTAAAGTAGGTAACTTCTTATACAGGTTGATGTCAGAGGGATATCCTGCCTAGGGCGTAGGTACCTAATTCCTCGGTAACATAGGCAGATGTGATGAAACACCATGTGGTTTTTTTGTTCGAGTGCAACGTTATTCCCGCCTCATTGTTAGTTCTCGTGAAATGAAGCTCACATTTTTCCGCACTTAAAAGATAAATGAAAAGGTAGGTAGGTACGACAGTATACAAATATCTATACAAAAATAAACAACTAACAAAAATATCTAGCAGACAACTGTGTTGATAACCACACAATAATACGTAGGTTATTATTAGGTACGTAATAATACATAGTTCACTCGTGTCTCTTCCTAGACGTGACTTAATACTTTAGATATTTATTATTTATATACTTAGGTGTTATTTCTTAAGAGACTTTTTCTATTATCTTTCAGATTCGCTTAGGAGCAAGATATAACAATTGCCTCGAATTAGCATAGTGGTGAGTAATTTAATTATTATTTTCTGTCGATTTTACCGGAACTGGGAGAGGTGATCAGCCACCCTTTTCTGGCGACTCTGTCTATTCGTAGGAGAGCCTAGCCTCCCCTCCCTCTCCTATGACCTCGGATCGGATCGGAATTCGAATATCGAAATGCCCTTTTCGGCCACACCATCTATTCTGGATCTGACTCTGGATGATTTTTACACAGATTTTTTTTCCGTAAAAAGACCCGCCTACCTGTTTATTACCAGTCAGAGCTACAGTTTCCACCGCTAACTGCGAGCCCGCCCGTCTTTTATGGTTGTTTCTTAATGCGAATGCGTAGCCCTAGAAAACCCTGCATGTTTCTATCTAGGAACCTATCACTGGCAAAGCTTACTGAAGGACTAAGAGGTACAACGCACGGCTGAGATATATTAACGCCGGCTGGCCATCAATAAACATATATACCTACATACAATCAATGAAAAATATAGCAAGTCCAGGGGGATTAGCAAATTTCATGAAACCTGTGAATGTAGTGAATCAATTACGGGCTTACAGATGAATCCTGCGAAAATTCAACCACTTCATACATCCTGGTTCTGTACCTACCTACGTATTTAATCTCTACTAAGTATAATCTACTAACCACAATTGTTTAAGTTAATGAGTTTTGTATTCTTAATTATCTTACTGATAAGGGATATTATCTAGGCGGTTTCTTTTTTAAAACGCTATCTAAGAAAGAGACTTTTGGAGGATGGCCCAGGGTCAGTCGGGGTGCGAGGGATATGCTCTATGGGCAACCTTACACCCCAGCGTCTGTAGACCCGAGACGGCGTGCGGTTTTAGGTACTTAACATACTGGTAAACATCTAATCAGTAATGTAAGTACCTACCTCATTGATTTACGAGATTGCGTTATTTTTTCAGGAAAGACGCCTATATAAATATACTTTAAGTCCATAACTTTATCTAAACACATCTTTTCAGCTGAATCGTTAGAGCAGATTCAGAGATAATAACGTAAATAGTATTAGGTAGATTAGATAAAACAACATATAGGTACCTGTAATATACCTATCCAACGTCACTGGACGTCACATTGAAACTGGATAATGCAACATTCATAGTTATCTCTGATGCCTAACCTCGTTTTTCCAATTCATCTTCAATGGCACAGCACTGACAGCACCGTCTCATAGGTCCGTACTTAATAAGTACCTAACTAAGTACTTTGAACTGTACCTACCTTACCTACCTACAAATAAAAATGAACTGAAACTTATCAGAAAAGAACACCTTAGGTCAGCAATTGCAAGTATCGATAAATTAAGTATTTGTAAAGCCCACGAATGATTTAATTTCGTTGACCTTGACCTTGACCTTGACCCTACGCTTTGCATGTTAGTTGCTCTTTATTGAGGTTATCTTTTGACCAATATTCCGCATATTACGCAATAAATACTGTCCTAATATTAGTCGATAGTTCATTGCTCGTGTCCAAAAGATTTTTTCATTCAACCTACATCCAATTTAAATAATAATAGGTATTATTTAAATTAGATGTAGGTTGAATGAAAAAATCTATTATATCATATATCATAACCACAGGAGTATTATATTGTGAAATTATATTTTAGGTAGGTACGGGTTTTAGTCGGTTCAAGCCCGACATAACCGCCCGAGCCTGGCCGGCGGGGGGGTATCCGAAGGGATTTCTGCACGAAAAAATAAAATAAAAATAAAAAGGTGCGTCATCATCTCCTTAACAGGGCAACAGAATAGATAAATAGACGCAAACACAGTGAAGCTCATTACTTTAAGCTTCAAAAAATGCTACTTTTTACATTACATATCCTATCACGTCAAAGTAGTGATCCTACTTCTTCTTCTGTACTTGTATTCTGTGGCTTAAAATAAATACAAAATAATATACATAAATATATACATAAAAATAATTTACATAGGTATACTTAAAATAATAAACAAAAATAATTTATCAATTCGTTCCTGAAATTAGCGCGTGAAACCAAACAAACAAACAAACTCTTCAGCTTTATAATATGAAGTAGGTATCTATATAAATCAAAATGAATTGCCGAAATGTATGCTATGGTATGTACACCGATAACTTCCGAATGACTGCACCAAATTGGATCTTTCTTTTTTTGTGTTGTCAGAACAAGGTTTGTATGAAATAAAAAATTAGGAAGGTACACGGGTAAGGTGCTATTATTGTAGCGGGGCGAAGCCAGGGTGCGCGGCTAGTAGAAAAATAAAATGAATGTAAATTTCAATTTTTAAGTGAATTCGTTTATTTATACCTTTTTTATTTTGTCATTTTACTGGTTGATTTCATTATTTCATGTCTTATTTTTCATGTTTCATTTGTTCACAACAATCACAAAATTAACGCAAACTATCTTACTATCAAAACTTAACTATCAAAAAAAACTATTCTATTCCTTGGTATTTCAAAACCTGAAAATTTCAAATCGTTTAGAAACGTTGAGCGCCATCTAGGCAATTTTATAATATTTAGATTTCTGTTACGCTGCTGTCAGTGCGCCAAAGCCTTTATAACCTATTTTCGCTTCCCAATGAATGAAATTAATTTATTATAGTTTTATTGACTATACATATTGAAATGAAACTAATGAAATGATTTAAATAGTGTGTCATGTCATATTTATAATAACGACAGGTAGATAGATTACATTATTACACTAAACGCTACCCGTCTTGACAACCAGTGACTTATTTCATTTGTTATATTTAATTAGAATTTTTATTTCAGAAATCGACACAATGGCGCTAATATTACAATATTTAAATGATATGCACATGTTCATGGACAAATACGGAGGTGAGCCAAACGATTATATTTTGACATCTATTTTAATGCACCTGTGCACTATTTATCCTCAGATGCAATATGCCTGTCTGGCGTATATATCGCACTAATATCGTACTTCAATAATAGTACACACTTACATTTTTATTCATTATAATTATTACTATTTATTACACTAATTATATATTGGCAGATTTAAATATTATTTTTATTAATTCCAAAATTAAAGGGAATATTGGTGTAAATTATAGTTGAATATTTTTGATTCATAAATTACTATATACCTACTGTAGATACCTATGTATCATAATCAATTCATTTATTTGCATTGAATATTACCTGTATGAATATTGCATTAAATATGAATGTACCTATATATGTTTTTGGCAGTTGCACCTATAATATAATGTTCATAAAGTTACACTTGAGTGAAATTATGTAAGAATGCAGAGTAGGTAAGGTATATCACACAACATGAAAATAGTCAAACAAGATTATTTTTAGATGACCCAAAAACTTGCACTATCTTACTCATTCATCTTGCAATCACTGTGCAAATTGTATTTAATTTTTAACTATATATATTTCACTACACAATAGTAGCTTAATGTACTATATATATTGTATCAATAAAATAATTAATGTTAAAAATAATCACATTTTGTGGGCTTCCCTTCCATATACCGAATCTATAAATTAATATAAACAATTTTTGTCTTCATTTCAGATCCTAGGACTAATCCATGGTTTCTGATGAGTTCACCACTTCCTACCTTATTAATATGTCTAAGCTATATCTATCTAGTCAAGGTAATATATCAAGTGTCACCTATTTTTATATAACAGCAAATAATTCATTAAAATAACTCAACTTAATTTTACAGGTTTTAGGGCCCCGGTTTATGGAGAATAGAAAACCTTATGAATTAAAAAATGTTTTAATATTATATAACTTAGTTCAAGTATTGTTCAGTTCATGGCTGTTTTATGAGGTAAGACCTTGTTATTATTATGTAGCCCTTTTATTGATTTACTTGTATGATCATTTCAGTGTATTAATTTATCAGACTCGACTTGATTTGTTGTTGACACAGTCCAAAATAATTTTATCTCAAAATTAGATTCCAAAGTTGTTGGATTAAAAAATTGAGATTTGTTTATTAGCATTTACATAACATAACATAACTTCACGCCTGTATTCCCGAAGGGGTAGGCAGAGGTGTATTACACACCCACAATGCGCCAGTTAGGTTAAGGTCCCAATGTAATAGGGGGCGAACCTATTACCATCTACTGGGCACATTATTAAGCGAGCGATAATTATCATTTATTATCATTTAATAACTACTGAATTACACACAAATCAAGATATATTTTATTCTTAAGTCCATTGGTATCTATGAAAATATAATTATTTCAAATATAAGTACCTAACTTAGTAGTTGACACTTACAGGGTTGCCAACAATATATTCTTCTTTTTTCTCGTATTTTGACTTTCAAACCTGGTACATTCAATAAGCAACCTAAAACATATCTGTATTATCTATGTGAGTAATGAATATTACTTACATCTGCTGTCCCTCGCGGCTTCGCCCGTAACATAATTCGATCCTTTGTGGCACCTGTTTGAAGTTTTGCAATAATCAATGGAAATTTGCACAATTTGTTGACATATATGATTACTGCTCAGCTCCCCTGGGTAGTAACGAGATGATATATAGCCTATAACCTTCCTCGATGCATAGGCTATCAAACACAAAAATATTTTTTCAATTCGTATCAGTAGTTCCTGATTCAACCAAACATGCTTTTCAGCTTCATAATATGAGTATAGACTAGCTGATGCCCACAGCTTTACCCACGTGGAATTCTGATCCCGTTCCCGCTAGCCATGGGGCCGGTTGTCTATTGTTTACCCGAAGATTATATACCATTATCATCATATTCCCGAATTTCATTTACCCGAATTTCATTTGCCCGAATGTTTTGTTGGCCCTAAAAGACATATGACATACTTTTAATTGCCCGAAACTTAGATACCTTGATACGAGTGCCATACGTATTGTTTTTCATATTTTAATTGCCATAATAATTATTAGACATAATATTTAAACGCCATAATGATTATTAGCCATTATATTTAAATGCCATAATAATTATTAGACAAATATTTAAACGCCATAATAATCATTACACATGAGATTTAAGCGCCATAATAAATTGTTTTCGAATCGAATCGAACTCAAATGGCACCTAACCAAACTACTTCTGGGTGGTTTATAAAAAAAAGCCACGGGGTGACCTAAAGTCCCGATTGCATACAGGTTCTCCTGATATAACAACCATTACACACCCAATGTCGATGCCAAATGATGTTATAGCATATGATAATTATGGTATGTGATAATTATGGCATGTGATAATTAGGGCTTACAATGATTATGACAAATGATGTTATGGTAAGTGAGTATGAGGAACCTTGTATATTTGGCAACCTTGCTTAAAAAAGTAAGAAACCTTTTTCTACTGTATTAATGAAACTATTATGTATTCAATATGTTTCTATTGCAGCATTTATATTTGGTAAATATAAATAAATAAATATTTGTAGAATATACTGCTTAAAATATGCTAAAATATTAATTACTGTGATATTTATAAACTAAGAAATAAAAGTCAGCCAAACCTTGGGAGGGTGAAAAAATATAATATTGCAAAAATAAATTAATGTTGATAACATTAATTTAAAACGTTATGCATATAGATATATATAATATATTTAAATATATATAAATGTTAAGTTGGTTTGTGTATGCTGCAAAAACTCAAGAAGTTCTGTATCAATTGAGCTCAAATTTTGAAACAATATTGCTTCAAATATAATTTACTTTTGTTTTTTTTTTAGGATTTTTTACAAATTAATTCCCTGGTGAAGCCAGGACCCGAGCCTCTAGTACCTATATTATATATGTTTAGTTTTTTTTTTTTTACATATTGCTGGGTGATTGTCTGACAATCAAAAGTGGTTGTAATTCCCATTTAATGCATTTGATTTATTAGGTGCAACCACTGCAAATTATGTTGACTTAACATGTTTTTTTGCCATACCATACTTTAGAGTTTGATGGGGGGCTGGCTGAATCATTACAGCTATAGATGTCAACCTGTGGACTATACAGACAATGCTGTAGCCATTAGAGTAAGTGAAGTACCAGTGTTCACATACCTATACTGAGTACATTGGTATTAAAAAGAGTAAACTAACCTGAGCTCATTGTAAATAGACATTGATCATGAATGATTTTCAGGATTTCTACAAAATACTATGTGTATATAAATACAGGGTGCAGAGATGGTATCAAATAGTTTTAAGGTAGAATAAAAATATTTAATAATATATCCAAATAAATACATGTTTGGATGGTACTGCAACTAACATTAGTAACAAAATAAAAAACCCACTTGCGCCAACATTAGCTAAACTTAAGAATTAACAATGAACCAGCGTGACGAACAACATTACATTTGGTGATGTGCAAACTTTGTATATAAGGGCCTGGTGTCGGCATGTTGTTTCAGATCGGAGCCGCGGGCTGGTTCACAGGCAGGTATAACTTTCAATGTCAGCCGGTCGACCACTCGAAACATCCACAAACTATGAGGGTGAATTATCACTTGCATTAATATTATTGTCCTTACATCCCAAGTCACTGCCCATCCCTCCTTATTGAGTGTTCCGTATGTTAATTGTTCCATCACCTTTCACTAACTTTACGTCGTCTCTCTTGACGTCCTCTGTGGCGTAGCGGTAGTGCATTCGACTGCTACGACAGGGGGCGCGGGTTCGATTCCCGCTCAGTGCAAATATTTGTATGCATGAATATGTCTATTTGCATTGGTCTGGGTGTTTCTATGTATAATATGTATGTATTTACAAAAAAAAAGTATATAAGTATTTTTATCCGCATTCTGGAACCCATAACACAAGCTAGTTAAACTATGCTTACTTTGGGTCTAGAAAGCGCTGTGTAGAATGTCGTAGAAAAATATAAATATAAATATAAAAATATAGAGTGGGACACAATTTTATCATATTTAACAACACCTTCAATCGGGTATGGTTTCCAACTATTAGACCATTCATATTCTCACACGTTTTCTCTCCCAATAGCCAAGAGTAAATCGTGACTAGGAAAATATTACCTATTCTAAGTTATAAGGTGACTAAGTTTGTTTATGTGTCAGTGTCATAAAATACCAAATCTTTCATAGTATTTTTCTTTCTGTACTGCTAATTGATATCCCAAAACCTTCCTACCCTCTGTGTCGTGCTACTGTAAGCATCTCCTCAGGAGCCTCCAGAGGAGAGACTAATAGTATGCGCTCCTACTAAAACAATCAGGGATTGAATATTTTGAATTCAGTACATGAATTTTAATCAAAATAATTGTATACCTACGTACTTGAAAAAAGCTGAACGTACGGTAGTTATTGTCATTGCAAGTGATTACATTTTAATCATGTCGAGATATCCACATTATCGAGACTGTTGTAAACTAAGCATTGATATACATATTATATTTTAATATCATCTAAAATTAACGCAAACGCCATCAATACATACATAGGTATATAGCTAACATGATCACTTAATTCTGCCGATCATTCCATTTATCACCATCCAAGGCTTTTATAGAACTAGTTATACTTAACCCAGCAATATAGAACCATAATTAAATGCTTGCATGCATAAAAAAATGCTTAAGATTATTGCTCGAAATATTAATAAATTACATAACTACCTAGACGCTTCTTACAAGATGTTTAATTGTATTTGTCAAATGTCTATAATATAATTCTGCGTTCCAGATGGTCCACGCTTGTTGGTGGTACTATTTTTCCAAGTTTACCGAATTTTTTGATACGGTGAGTACCACAACATAATGCGTTAACACGTTACACCATTTTCGATTTAATGTAAAGTGGATAACCTCGGCGCGTATGAGCGCTCTGCTTATTGAGGAGAATAGTTAATATTCAGGTGGCACAAAAGTCATTTATATCTATGTATCTAACTTCTGTACAAATAGCTATAAAAGATATGTAAAAACTTATGTTATGCAAGGATAGTAAACCGAATAAGTATTAAATATAAATATAAAACGATAAAATCACAGCAGTTCACGAAATTTAGAAGCAATCTTAATAAAATATAAATTCAAGAATGTAAGCTACTTCTCGATATAATAAATATATACTACCTACTACAGAAATATTCGACGATGCAACACAATCATTATGTTGAATTCAACTGCCAATAGGTAAATAAACAGTATTTAGCTGGTTATAAGTAGACTGTAATTATGTACGAACAGTCTGACAATTATATCTGATCTGGAGCTCGTCAAGGCCATAACGAGCTGATATTAAACTGAACGGCATGCACGATGTGGCTAGCTGGGCCTCCTCAATTTTTATAGCGAGACACTGTACTGTGTACCAGTCTTCATAATCATATGTACGAGTAGGTATTCCTTTATAAAATATTTGAAGCAGTTTCCGGTAGCCGGGCCAGGTTGACGGTTTCAGGCCGGCCCGGCCCCTTCGAAATCACATAACTACGAAAAGAAGCGTACATAAGAATGTGAACACATGAAAAGTGTCTCGCTACGGAAATCCAAGGGACCGGTCTAGTCTGGCTCGTCTAGTGCTGGACACTAGACGAGCCAGACTGGTCGAGTCTGAACTCACTAAAACATACGGTGTTCCGAGACTGCGACAAGGCTTATGAGCACGGTCGAAGGTCAGTGAAATAGTTTCTTCGGACCTTGGCTTACAATTCAAATACAGACGGCCTCGTCCGTGATATTGTACGGGGTCTTTAGGCGCGTAAGGATATTTTCGTGAATACGAGACTGTCAAACAAAAATTCAAGATTTAAATCTTCGTTATTTTTTTAACTAGGTATTGACAGAGATAAGTATATTTTATGTGCTATTTACCTAATTACAGATCTTCTTTGTACTGAGAAAGAAGTTTGATCATGTATCAACACTGCACGTCATCCACCATGGCGTAATGCCCATGTCCGTGTGGTTTGGTGTGAAATTCACACCTGGTGGTCATTCCACATTCTTCGGGCTGCTCAATACATTCGTGCATATCATCATGTATACGTACTACATGCTGGCAGCAATGGGCCCACAAATGAGAAGATACCTCTGGTGGAAGAGGTATCTTACAACCTTACAGATGGTAAGTGGTCAATCATATCCATTGTATTAAACATAAGCAGACTGGTAGCTAGAACGACTACGCCAAGTAAACATTAGGCTGTTTGTTGCCTCGTGCGTATCCGAGCGCCTATTTCATGCAAATTATATGGTGTATAAGTATTTCATGAAAAATACATATGGTTTGCACTAGTGCGGGCGCTCGCATGCTGTTACCTATGCATGCATGAGGCAGCGGAAGGCATAAGGGGGGTTATGATAATTTAAATTATCTTTATATATAAAAATGAATTGCTGTTCGTTAGTCTCGCTAAAACTCGAGAACGGCTGGACCGATTTGGCTAATTTTGGTCTTGAATTATTTGTGGAGGTCCAGAGAAGGTTAAAATCTTCTTTGTATATAAAAATGAATTGCTGTTCGTTAGTCTCGCTAAAACTCGAGAACGGCTGGACCGATTTGGCTAATTTTGGTCTTGAATTATTTGTGGAGGTCCAGAGAAGGTTTAAAAGGTGAATAAATATGGAAGTTGTTATCGATTGAGGCAGGAGGCAGTACGAAGACTGCCGGGTCACCTAGTCGTTTGTTATTATTTTATCTATAGTATTAGTATTTTTTTTGTGCAATCTCCCACCGTTACCATTTTTCCAACGAAATCAAATTATACACACTCATAAATCTTTATATCATCAAAATCGTCTTGTCCTTTTTGCCGAATGCTACATTCGTCACCCTTTTGTTTATCCGAAGAGACTTCTTAAGCTTAATCTACGCTAATGCTACAGTAACGCTAATGAGGCTAGTTACATTAATGAACAGGAAAATCTACTTCAAGGCTCTGGCGCAGGTTTTCCTCTTGGGGTTGGGAGGTCAGAAAGCAGTCACAAAGGGCGCCAAAAAGCCGAATGTGAAATAAAATTTGGATGAAGTTTCCTGACAGGCACGGAGAATGAAAATGTCGCCCAAAGTGCACTGAAAGACGAACTCACTCTACCCTTATCGAAGGCTAGAGTTCGTTGGTTTGGTTTGTAGGTCGTTAACATCGTCTCCCAAATTGAAGCCCAAGAAAACATCAATTCGATCATTGTCACACCGAGTGACTACATACTGTTTTGTGTAGGCATTGATGTAAATGATAGACCAAAGGATCACAATTAATATTTTATATTTACTATTATAAACGGACACAGTACCATTGTTAGAATATCTATCTGCAATATGGCGGATACATTCAAGAGTGTTGCCACTCATTATATGCAACATAATGTTGCCACATAACACCTCCCCCCTTGGATATCGGCCCTCTACAAATCCATCCTTTGTATAGGTTTAACTATTCTACCACTTCGAGTAGTTTTGGCAGTGACTGAAGTCACCGGATCATTTTGAGGCCCGCTATCCTGAGTGGGTACATTAATATCTAAATTACACTCAGACATCCGTTCAGATGCTTCAGATTCAGTGAGATCACAAATACCATCTGAAAAGAAACTGTGCACACTTTCACTACTCAAATTCAAACTATTATCTGGTACACTTTCTGTTTGCAGTGTGGGTTCCAGGAATTCTATAACTAAAGAATCACTTGTAGTGTGCACAATGTCTTTACAATTTGGTTTACTATACGATTTTTTCATTTGAGAAGTATTCCTTCTTATTTTACCTCCTCCTTGTTTGGAGATTATAAATGATCTCGGTTCTACACATTTCGAATCAATTTTAGCTTTCTGCCACTTATTACTATCTCTGTAAACTACTTCATCACCTGGTTTTAAATTAACATTTTTTCTCATAGCTTTTCTATTATAAAACTGTTTAGTTAACGACTGTTTTACTACTAACTTATTATACACATTTTCTTGAACTGTAGGCTTTAACACCTCTATTGTACATGGAGACATCCTTACACGTCTACTATTTAGAATTTGGGATGGGGAAATATTTAAATCAGTGAGTGGGGCATTATTATATTCCATTATACCCTCTCTATAATCCTTATCCTCCTCCTTATACTTTTTTAAAATCATTTTACATATGTGTACTGCCTTTTCTGCCATACCATTGCTCTGTGGATATCTTGGAGTGGACGTAGTTAAGATAATATCTTTAGAATTAAAATAACATTTACATTCATAAGATGCAAAAGGGACATTGTCAGCAATTATTTCAAGAGGATACCCAAACCGTGTAAACACTACTTGCATTGCATTTATAACAGATTTAGAAGATTTATTTTTTAATGGCAGTAATTCCATCCAATGTGAAAAATAATCAATAATTACTAAATAACATTTATCATCAAAATCTAAAATATCTGTGCCTACTTTTAAAAATCTCTCCTTAGGAACATCATGGGGCATTAATAGCTCCTTTTTATTATTTGGACTATACTTTTCACATGTCCTACAACATTTAACATATTCATGTATATCTGATCTCATACCTTCCCAATAAAACAATTCTTTTGCACGTCCTAATGTTTTAGAGATTCCAAAGTGACCTTTATGTACTACTTCTAGCACATATGACTTTAAAGATTTAGGAACTATAATTCTATCTTCATAAAACAATAATCCATCTTGCATATAAATTGTATCTTTAAGTTTTTCAAATATTTTTAATTCTTTGGACACATTTCTTGGCCAACCATTATAATAAAATTTACAAACTTTACTCAAAACTGTATCATTATTTGTAGCATTTCTGAATATTATTTTTCTTTCTGGGGACATAGGCAAATACTTTGACACACTGTGCACCATCTGCAACATTTCATTATCATATTCTGTTACATTTAGACTGTTCCTAGACAACATGTCAGCAAAGTGTATTAATTTACCTGGGACATATATAACATTTAAATTGTACATTAATAATTTGAGTCGAAGACGTTTCAGTCTAGGCGACCCTAATTTACTTATATGCTTCGTCATAATAGCTATAATAGGTTTATGATCAGATTGTACATCAACATTAGTTCCATATATATACTTGTGAAACTTCTTACAGCCAAAATATATAGCCAACAGTTCTTTCTCAGTCTGACCATAATTCAACTCTGTGTCATTCATAGTACGTGATACACAAGCAATCAATCTTGGCGTACCATTATTATCATTTTGAAACATACAACAACCTAAGCCATACTTTGATGCATCACATTGTAAAATTATCTTTTTCCTGGAATCAAATGGAGCAAGAGCTGGGGCTGTAGAAACTCTGTGCTTGAGTTTATCAAAAGCTTGTTGATGTATTGGCAACCAACTAAACTCCACATCTTTACGCAATAACTTACACAAAGGGGCCATTAACTCACCCATGTCTGGCACGTAGCGCCTAATGTAACTAAATGAACCTATCATACCCTTTAATTGTTCTTTGGTATTAGGTGCTTTTAAACTTATTAAAGATTCAGCCCTGTCTCTGTCCATTGACATTCCATTTTCATTAAATATTTGCCCTACATACTTAACCTCAGTTTGTCGGAACTGTAATTTATCTTTATTGAATACTATCCCCAATTCTCTAGCCTTACATATAACACTTTTCAGAGCCTGATCATGTTCTTTACAAGTATTTCCCATTACAAGTATGTCATCAGCCCAACAAATTACATTAGATATTTTATTGAAGTGAGATTCAAGTACATCCTGAAATAGTTCAGGCCCATTCATCACACCATACGGTAACACTAAATACCTATAGACACCATAGGGTGTTGCAAAACAACACTTCCATGATGCTTTCTCACTCAAGGACAAATGATGAAAACCCTCACTCAAATCTAAGACCGAAAAAAATTTCTTACCTTGTAATTTACATATTAACTCATCGAGGGTAGGTAAAATTTTAGGTTTTTTCACAATATATTTATTCAAATCAGCAGGGTCAAGGCACAATCTTACCTGACCATTTGCTCTTTCAACCATCACGAACCTTAGTCTTGACAGCAACGGAGGACCCACAAAACACCATGTCATTTTCAGAGTCAGAATTTGATACACATTTTGACTCCTTAATTTCTTTATTATCTCGCTTGACCTTACAGCTGATTGCAAAATGATTTTTGATGCCACATTTCTTGCATTTCTTACCAAATGCTGGACACTCTCTCGGACCATGTACCTTTTGACACCTATTACATTTAAACGTGTGCTTTGTTGATTTTACTATATTTTTCTTGTATTTCGTGTACTCCTTGGATTTTGTAGCACAAACTGCTGAGGTCGACGGGTTCATGGCCGTCACCTGTTGTGTAGCATGTTCCTTAGTCTGGCAAAATCTAACCACTTTTTCTAACGTAAGGTCTTCTAAACGGAGTAAAGCCTCTTGAGATGCCTTGTCATAGATGGAGCACACCACATGGTCTCGCATCATTTCATCTACATTTGTATATTCACACGATTTAATCAAGTGCCTACAATCAGTAAGGAAAGTGTCAAACGGTTCGCCTTCTTTTTGTTTTCGTTCGTTAAACTTATAGCGTTCAAAAACGATGTTGGTTCTCGGGTTGACGAATTTTTCAATTTCAATTTTGACCCTCGCGTAAATTTTTATATTTTCCTCATTGATAGGTAACGTGGTTACTATCTTAGAAGCTTCGGGACCCATCATATTTCGCAGCAACGCCAATTTTACCGCATCTGACGCCTTATCATTGCCCGTTACGGCTAAAAAATCTTCAAAAATTTGTATCCAGAACCGCCATTCTGATGACGCGTTTGTACCACCGAGGTTTAAATTTGGAGGCAACTTTACCTGTATATTTTGGTAATCTGCCCTGACTTGGCTCACCGCCGCTGAGTCTCCTGAGTTCGCCGACTGCGCCATGTTTTGTGTAGGCATTGATGTAAATGATAGACCAAAGGATCACAATTAATATTTTATATTTACTATTATAAACGGACACAGTACCATTGTTAGAATATCTATCTGCAATATGGCGGATACATTCAAGAGTGTTGCCACTCATTATATGCAACATAATGTTGCCACATAACACATACACACCGAGTCACACACACTATCAAGGCCTTACGATCGAGATGTTCCGGATTCGAAGCCCGGCCATTACACTACTGACGTGAACCCACTCCTAACACAAGCTATTTACATTACTAGTACACTTAAAAATAAAATACTGATCTCGTTCCCTTGACCTATCTTCTCGGGTAAACAGCATATATAGCATCCCTCTAATACCAGTCGTACTTTTGTGTGATAAACAGCCTCTATTTATAATATTATCTAAGACTCATAAAATGTAACTTCTGCACCTTTTTCGTCACAATAAGAAAATTAGTATATCTGTATTGAATCCCAATAGGCAAGGTATAGCGACGACCTCTGTGGCTTAGCGGTAGAGCTTTCGAATGCAAAGTCATAGGTCCGGGTTCGATTCCCGCTCATTGCAAATATGCATATTTGCATTGGTCTGGGTGTGTCTATGTATAATATGTATTTATTTACAAAAAAAAGTATCTAAGTATGATTATCCGCATTCTAGAACCCATATGACACGCTCTGCTTAGTTTGGGTCTAGATGGCGTTGTGTTATATGTCCTAGAATATTTATTATTGTATTTATGTAGCTAGTGCAATGTAGTTGATGACGCAGGCGTGATCATGCCCAGAGCAAATGCACATTTAATTTTTTTCTCAGTTGACCTACTAGGTCAATGTAATATTATGTAGAAATGTAAAGATTTGGCGACTATTAGGTAGGTACATATGAGGGGTGTGTGTTGGGTAACCTCCTCGAGTGTCGCTCCGATTCCGATCCCGCTGCAGTCCGGGGGGAACGGAATCGGAGCGGCCGGTACACCCTGGGCGGCGGTCAATGGCTTCCCCTTCACCCCTTCATAGGGTTGGCATTGATCGTCGGCCAATACCCAACGTGGCGGGAACACATCGCTCTCTGTACTCCTCTGCTTTCAGAGGAGACAGGATGAGCGATGCTGTTAGTGGTGAGATGGCCCAGGGTCAGCCGGGGTGCGAGGGATATGCTCTATGGGTAACCTTACACCCCGGCGTCTGAAGACCCGAGACGTCGTGCGGTTTTAGTCGGTGCAAGCCCGACATAACCGCCCCCACTGACCGGCGGGGGGGTATCCGAAGGGATTTCCGCACGATAAAAAAAAAAAAAAAAAAAAAAAAGGTAGGTACAGTCACCTCTATAAATATGTATACACGGTAGGGTTCCAGAAACAAGTAACCAGGGTTAACTTCAAATTTTTGTTCACAAAAAATATAGCCAAATGATGTAAACTCTTAATATTTCATAAAAATGTAACCATTATACGCCTCATAAAATGTATCAATTAATGCTTGCAAAAATATATCCACAATCAACGGTTCAATTGAATGGAAACATGCTATAATTCATATATATGTAAACACGTACTTTCAATAAAATATACTTTCAGTGAAGTTATGTAGTCTGTAGTCTAAAATATGTAGTCGTCTTTCAAGCCATTAATACCTAAACAATTGTAGGTATACAAACTATTTGTCTAGATCGTAAGTAATGATTTATTATTGAAGTGATGTCAAATGTCATTCTTAATGTCTAGTTTAATTTATTCTCAATATTATATATTATAATCTGCTATCATCTGCAGTTCACAACATTAAAATTGACGAGATCGATTATAACTTTATTTCAAAAATATCATGTACCGCATAGACAACCATACCAAGCATCGCATTGTATGTTTGAAGGAAGAGGGGCTAAGTATAACAGAAATAGCTGAAACCTTGGGAATATCAGTAAGTTCTTTTTTCTTGGTTGTGTCCACTCTTGTCCTCTCGACTCCTAAAAAAAGATTTGTTTATCTGTTTCCTGTCAACCCTAAATATAGTCCACACTCGACCCCTAGGGTTCGAAACTGGTTTTCATACAAAAGTCAGGTATAGCTTGTCCACTTTGAACCCCTAGTTTAAAATGTGTACCTAAAATTTAAATTTTGGGTAAATGAATAAATGGCAAATGATTTAGATACAAATTATATCGCTGATATTTTAGTAAAATACTACGCAACTATAGTGTAAACTGACGATTTTACAATGAAGTGTATATTAAGGGTCGAGAAGAAACTAAAATCGGACTGGAAAATAAAAACCACTTTCTATCCCCCAAGGTCGAGATTAGACCATAGTTTGAGGTCCAGTGGACATATTAGTTATTAGGGGTCGAGAGTGGACTCAACCTTTTTCTTAACCTGTTTAAATAAATGAATGTAAGAAGTTTTCTTTATATCATACTTACGTATATTATTTTTACAGAGAAAAACTGTCTATTTATGGTCCAACCGTTGGGAAAATGAGGGAGTAATACAAAATCATGTATCATTTGGACGTCCACGTAAAATGTCGGCGGATCAAGAGAGGCATTTGATTGATCATATTCGACAGGGAGCTTTTATTAGCACTTCTATTATTGCAACAAATTATGAAGTATCACCGTCTACAATTCGTCGCCGATTACACAGCAGTGGTATTCACCATAGACAGCCTGCTAGAAAGCCGATTCTAACTGAAAGGCATAAATTACAGCGATTGAACTTTGCCAATAGGTACTTGAATTATGATTTTAGCACTGTGTTATTCTTAGATGAAAAAGTGTTTTGTACATCTCAAGATGGAAGAGTCTCATTATGGCGACCCAATAACACACGATATTTGCAAAACAACGTTTTACCTAACCGCAGAAGCGGTAGGTTATCGCTTAATTTTTGGGGATGGATGTCCTGGAGTGGTCCTGGTGAACTCATTGAAGTAACCACACGTTTAAACAGTCTGCATTATCGGGATATTTTATCGGAAGTTCTTATTCCAACGGCCAACGCAGCCTTCGGGGGTAACAGGCCCATAACATTTATTCAAGATGGTGCTTCTGTACACAATTCAAGACTAGTACAAAGATGGATTGATAATCAAGATAATTTAGAATTAATTAAACTACCACCCAAAAGTCCTGATTTGAACCCGATAGAGAATCTGTGGGGATTAATGGTTCAGGACTTCGAGTCCACTAGAGCTAGAAATATTAATAATTTAAGAGATCACGTTTTTGAGCTGTGGGATTCCTTTAGAGGTTCCTCAATATGCTCGAATATGGTTTCTTCTATGCCAGAACGATTACAGGACGTAATTAATAATAACGGTGGATATACAAGATTTTAATTCAATTTATTTGTTTACCTATTACTTTAATAATAGAATTTTAAGTTTTACTGATCAAGCTAAGTTTGTTTTATGTTTATAATGTTTTCAGTGAGCGGTGTTAGCTAAGTTAGATTTAAATATAAAATATAGTATTAATTAATAATATCATGTTTTATTTCTTTGTGGTACCCATGGAGGAGGGACACCCCTTGGAGAATCACGGGCAAAAGTTTTTGCTGAATTGAAAGTAAAAAGTAAAAGTAAAAGTAAAATTTTCTTTATTGTACGACAAAATACACAAAAATATAAAAAGAAAAAGAATAGAAATTTGTCTACATAATAATGTACAATGGGCGGCCATATTGTAAGCAACAATCTCTTCCAGGCAACCTTTGGATGGACAGGAGTGTATAGTAATGAAAAGTGGGTTTTTGGTGTAAGAAAGCAATTACTGAAATGGAATAATAATAACGAACATGAATACCTACATACAGTACGTACAATACCCATACACAATATATACAATACATACAATACAAACAATACATACAATACATACAATACATACAATATATATATATATATATATATATATATATATATATATATACACCATATACCTGTACAGACATGTACAGTTATGAAGTATAATTAATATACTGACTTATATTGACAGATAGTACCTATTCAGTCACCAACTTTTAGAATGATCCCAACGTTTGAGCTCGCCTAATAGACACCGGTAGCGCATTCCATAGGCGTGCAGCCACAACAGTAAACGATTTAGTACAGTAAACACTTCTTCCGTAGCATAAATAAATATTTTTGTATCCTTTCACATTTAATAATTGTTTATATATTAATGGCTTGAAAGACGACTACATATTTTAGACTACAGACTACAGAACTTCACTGAAAGTATTTTTTTTGAAAGTACGTGTTTACATATATATGAATTATAGCATGTTTCCATTCAATTGAACCGTTGATTGTGGATATATTTTTGCAAGCATTAATTGATACATTTTATGAGGCGTATAATGGTTACATTTTTATGAAATATTAAGAGTTTACATCATTTGGCTATATATTTTGTAAACAAAAATTCGAAGTTAACCCCGGTTACTTGTTCCTGGAACCCTACCGTGTATACATATTTATAGAGGTGACTGTACATATGATAATATGCTAATAATAATATGTACTATAAGTAAACCAAGAATATTATCGAGGATTTGCATATTGTTTTGTAAGACAAAGAAAAGGTCGTGGCAACAATTAGCACCTACTACAGAATACATATTTTATACTACGTAAAGTCTGTAATTAGTCACATTAAAATTCATTTGTGCAAACTTGCAGGTACAATTCGTCGGTATAATGGTGCACGCGTTCCAGCTACTGTTCATAGAATGCGACTACCCCCGCGCATTCGTTTGGTGGATCGGCATGCACGCAGTAATGTTCTTCTTCCTCTTCAAAGATTTCTACAACCAGTCCTACTCTAAACCTAAGGTATGCATAGCACTTCTTTATATCTTCATATACTTCGTCGGTTTCGTTGCCATCTGTCACAGAGATCAAGCTATATTGTAAGGACTACAGTGGCTGGATTACTGTGAAATAAGAGCGGACGTAATTTTTACTGCTCTTTTACTATTATTTATTTAATGAGCGCAGTTAAATAATTTCTTTTAACTATTGAAAATTGGAATTTACGAGAAAAATTTAGCAAATTCAAAAACTAATTGATATAATGAGACTGGAGCTATCCAAAATCAAGGTTTCATTATGATTGGAATCCTCGTTCCATAGTTTGTGTTAAACCCAAACCACTTCTCTCCAAGATTCAAAATATATATATTCGATCTATAAAGCACATTTTATTAAAGTAAGCCTTATTTGTTTACTGGTGGTAGAAATTTGATGACACAAATTTGTTACGAAATTCGGCCGGGTGGGTACCACCGTGTACGATTGCGAAAAACCCTCCATAGTAATCCAATTTCGGTTTGATTGCGTTCAGGGGTCAGCAAGTGCATAGCCGGGAAAGGGGATTGTGGTCGCAGTACTAGTGGGACCGGTGGGTGTCACGCGGTGCTGCGACGATAATCCTCTTCTGATGAGGCCGTCAAACTGAGTGCCACCATTGTTAACATGGTACGTGCATGTAATGGTGACCCTCTTTCCTGAGACTTTATCTTCAGCTTACCATCAGGCGAGGTGAAGTAAAATGGACGTGTCCTAAATATAAAAAAAAAAACTAAAACCTCCCTTTATACTAATCATAGAATATATTGAGAACAAGCATAACCGGTAGAAATGGAAGTCGATGGGAAAGGCCTATGTTCAGCAGTGGACTTCCTACGGCTGATATGATGATGATGATGATGAAGCATAACCGGTGTGTTGCAGGTGCGGGCTCGCTCGCCGTCGCCCGCCGGCACGCGGCTGGAGCCGTATAAGAACGGCGCGCTGAAGAACGGCTTCAGCAACGGCCACACGAACGGCGTGGGGCTCCCCCGCGCGCGGACCGTGCTGCCGGCCGGCAACTGACGCCGGACGCGCCGCCCCCCCTAGCATTCCGTACTACTCTGTGATTCGTAGCCTGGCACCCTGACAGCACTGACACTGTCAAGGTCGCGGGACATTAATCTAATCTTATTTAAAGCGTGGACCTTTACGAGGAACGGTGTCGGAATTTTGCGGCCTCGCCTCGCCGACGACGAGCCTAGATATAGCGGTACGTGTGATTTGTCTAGTGTACATACGGTTAGGCGGTATTGATGGTGTATATTTTATTTTATTAAATGTAAATGTATAGCTAGATTTGTGATCGCATAGCGTTTTATACTTTTGTTAGACTTAGATAAAATATTATGTTGCTTTTGGAGATTTGGAATGAACTCTAGAAGATGACAGTCGTTACACAAATACTACATGTATTATTTACATGGTGCTTATTTAATTTATATATAATGCCTTCTAATCGAATGAGCTTGTAAATTGTAATCGCTAAAAAGAACGGAGCAATAAATTGTAGTAGGCTGGGGCGGGCCAGCTGTTACTATAACCATTACTATACCATTCTTCTTTCTGTCCACCACATTCCTACCTGTTTAAGTTTCTTCAATTTGTTCTCGATCTCGACGTTTTAATCTTCTTTTCCAATTACAATAGCAATAAAGCGCACACCCCTAAAACTAAACTTGTCAATAGTATAAAAGACTGAGTTCACATCATTAATGTCCCAGGAATTCAAAAATGCATCATATTCTCTCAACAAGAAAAAACATTTTGGCGTTGTCGTTGCGCCGTCGTGCTCCCTGGTGTTGTTTTCTATTTTTTTAATTCCCTTCTATTACAAAATTTTGAATGCTAATAATATTTTTATTCTGGACTGCGGCCAGCCCTATCCGCCATTGCTAAACCTAAGGTCACTAGAATTTTAAAAACCAGTTTTATCTGGCAAAAGGAGAAATGTGTCTGTATTGTTTTGATGGCCTATTTATTCATACTGTGTAATACAAGAAAAATTGGTTTGGTTTCATTTAATGAAATTCAGACATTGATAATTTAAAAATATACTGGAAAATCTCGTTTATTCGACTTTGATTAACTGAGCCTTGTAACACATTCAAGCGATAATACAGAATACAGATAAAATATTTTTCTTGTGATCTGAGTTTTCATTTATCCTAGGTCGAATAAGTGTGATTATAACATTTATAATATACAATTTTTCTTTTTTATAACTTATCCCAGAAATACTAATTATTACTACTGATACGAAAAATGAATAATTTTTTCTCAGTTGACCTACTAGGTCAATGTAATATTATGTAGAAATGCATAGGTTTGGCGACTATTAGGTAGGTACATATAATATGCTATGGGTTTAAAAAAAACAGTCTATTTTAACTAGTAGTAATAAGTAGTTCTAAATCTGGGAAATGAATTCAAAACAAGACATTTAAAGAATACTTCAGTCCATTATTTTTCACACGAAAAGATCTTGGGAACCTACTAAGAATTGATAATAATTTATTAAACAAAGTAGGTATTAATGATTCAAAATATTCATAACGAGAATGCATTTCTTTAGAAAAAAATTGACTTACAGGTATCAATATTTAGATTTTAAGTATGAATCAGTATTTTTACAAGCTCATGATTGTCAAGACAGAATTCACAAACAATATTAGTAAAGAAAATAATTTAACTCGGCAAATATGGCTATAGTTTAACAAACCTATAAGCCATCACCGATGTTTGCCTTTCCGTGTTAATTTTTTAACACATGGTATTAATTATATTTGAATGACAACTTTTTTTGTCGTAAATTGAAGTGATTATTTTTTATTTTAAGTACAATAAGTATTTTAATTTCAACCGAATGTTCAATTTAGGTTTAGATACTATGACACTAAAGTGGTTGTGTTGGTTATTTATTTTGTTTAATTTATCATTTATTTATACCAAAATTATGTATATAAGATCAAATCGATAACGGGTTTATAGCAGTAGCCTCAATCTTCCTTTTAAGTCTTCCGTTTTGTTTTGTACTTACCAAAATTTTAAGGTGATTTTTGTACTCCGAATATTCTGCTTACATTAGTAATCAGGCAGCTGAAGCTCACAATTTTGTAAATATAAATTTTGTTTCATTAACATATAGAAATCAATTTATGTACCTATTGTAATTTTTATACAAAAATATGCAATTAAATGATAAGTGTAATATTAGTGCATTTTTCGTTTACAACTTAGGTTAGAAATTCCCACTCTAAATCAAACACGGGGTACAGGGCTCTAACAAGCTCATTGAGGCCCCAGCCAACCCCAACTGATAAACAACGGACGTGGCTCTACCTCAGGGTTGGGAGGTCAGACGACAGGCAGTCCTTGACGGCCTCTGTGGCGAAGCGGTAGTGCATTCGACTGCTACAAGGGTTGCGGGTTCGATTCCCGCTCAGTGCAAATATGTGTATGCATGAATCTGCACACACATATGGGTGTCTGTTTGCATTGATCTGGGTGTTTCTATGTTTAATATGCATTTACAAAAATAAGAGTATTAAAGGTATGTTTACCCGCATTCTGGAACCCAAAACAGAAGCTAGTTAAACTATGCTTACTTTGGGTCTAGAAAGCGCTGTGTAGAATCTCGTAGAATATTTATTTATTATTTAAAGCCGACATGCCAATCAAAAACAATAAACGGACCTCGGGCTCCAAAGTACAAACTTAGGACACTGGGAAATCGCTATGAGGAAGACGATGGTCTATTCAGTCAGATGCCCCATTCGTCATGTGAAATTTCTAGATTTAGTTAATTGCAGTGACTTTAATCTGTTGACACCGTGAACAGGTGACCTCATCTACTTCAGCAACTGACGGACGCACAACAGTCAGCCTGGATTAAGCGGAACCGGATCAATTAGTGAGCGTCTTGTCTATCAGGGCCTTAACCGGAAGAATTTATTGAATTGAATTGACCGGACACTCTCGAAGAAATGTATGGCGCGTCCGTTTTGCAGATCGTTTACAGGTATGGTGGTGTTGATGAGTGAGTAGTCATGGTTGGCCACCTCTGCTTACATTCTCAAAGAAGTATTGACGTGGTTTACCAGCGTTCTAATAGATGGCGCTCTAGCAAACGTAGCAAAAATATAAAGCTTCTTATCGCTGTGGGTATAATGTAACATAACTGTATACTTTCAAATTGAATTGTTTACACTGAGATATAATTTAAATTACATCTCAAACTATATTATACATATCCTTATTTATTATTGGCGTAGATATGTATAAATAAAAACCTATGTATTTTTGTATATTTAGAAAAAACCGCGGTAGCCTAGTGGTATGGGTAAAGGACTGCGGACGAGGTCTTGGGTTCGATCCCAGGTATTACTATGGCACACACCAATGACTTTTCGATGCTTTTCGAAGTTATGTGTGTATTTATCGCAGGTTTATAAGTGCCCGGTTAATGGCAATAGGCTCGCCACCTTTTACATTGGGACCTAAAACATAAACTGGCGAAACGTGGGTGCTAGCACCTCTGCCTACCCCTTCGGGGATATAGGCGTGAGTTTATGTTATGTTATGTTATTTTTATTTACTGTTGCAGTTGCTGATAAATTGAAATATAGCATTGATCGTAGGGGCGTGGTGAGGTAATTGATATCGGTGGGAGTTTTCTGTTTCCCCGTAATTTAAGGTTTGTAGCCAGTTTATTTGTGTTTACATCGAACTTTTTTAATAATTGTAGAGAAAGTAGTTTGTTGAGAGTATTGAAGGTAGACTTTATAACTGGAAATTGGTAGTTGTCGTGTAAAAAAGTAGTTCAGGGGGAGGGGGGGGGGGGGGTAAAGGGAAGCCTCTACAGGGTCTTCTTTTAGTGTACTAGCGGTACTCGCGGCGGAGGCGTAGAATCACTCGGACCACAAACAGTTGCCTGTTTGTGCCCAGTAGCAAGTAAAAATTTTATATCTGAGTTGATTAAATGAAGGGAAAATGCGGTTTACGATTTATGACGTATTAAAAAAAACCTCTTACTAGATCTCGTTCAAACCAATTTTCGGTTGAAGTTTACATGGTAATGTACATCATATATTTTTTTTGTTTTTCAAATTCCCTTATTTTGGAAGTTACAGGGGAGGGGGGGGGGGGACATTTTACTACTTTGGAAGTGTCTCTCGCGCAAACAATTCAGTTTAGAAGAAAATGATATGAAAACCTCAATATCATTTTTGTAGACCTATCCATAAATGACACAGGTATGAGTTTGATGAAAAAAAAAACGAGTTTCAGTTCTAAGTATGGGGAACCCCAAAAATGTATTGTTATTTTTTCTATTTTTGTGTGGAAATCTTAATGCAGTTCACAGAATACATCTACTTACCAAGTTTCAACAGCTTAGGTCTTATATTTTCGGAAAAAAGTGGCTGGGACATACGGACGGACAGACAGACAGACATGACGAATCTATAAGGGTTCCGTTTTTTGCCATTTGGCTACGGAACCCTAAAAAGGTTTAGAAAGCGCGAGATTTCCCTAGAGGATATTGACTACGTGATCAAGACCTAATAGTTGTTATTCTAAAAGTGCATATGGAAATTCTTAATTTAAAAATTATGTAATAAATTTAATATAAATTAACATACATATATGAATTAATAATAATACAGTTATGGGCAAGTCTCTTGACAAGTTACTCTAGATGCGCAGTAGGGCTTTTTAGGTCTAAAAACGCTGGGCGCGATGGCGGAGGCGCGAGAATCAACCAAACATAAAAACTACTTACGTGCTCAAAGGGCTCGCGTCATTGATTGATTAGCCCTTTTTTATTGGTTTTTTGATTGGCCACATGCACGAACGTCTTCAAGATTTATACCTCGAGGTATACCTATAGGTACGGGAGGGCGAAATGAAAACTATATTGCTATATATAGTTATATAGGTATATCTATACTGCAAAAATAATAAAAGAAAACGATGTAGGTACTATGAATATTCTGAATATATTATTGACATCTATTCAAACAACTTATTATTCTAATGGCAGTTTGTAGCATCATAATGTAATACTGACACCTCACACTGACAACACATTATAAATTGTGATACAATAAATAATTGTTCAAAAAAACTAAAAAACACGCTTTTTATAGAAAACCGACCTAAAAAACTAGAAAATAAGTTTTAATAAATTTAAATTAAGAATAGTGGTAAAAACTTCAATAAATACAAATTAATAATAGTGTAAATAAAAAAAAACCTATTTTATTTTAAAAAAGCGTGGGGTGCATGGGTCAATAGATATAAATATTTTATTGACAGACATCAGTAGAGTGATTATGATTTTGATAATATCCTAAAAAGCACCCCACGCTTTTTTTTAAATATTTATTTTTATTTTTTATTTACACTATTATTAATTTATATTTAGTTTTTTAGTTCGGTTTTCTATAAAAAGCGTGTTTTTTAGTTTTTTTTAACTATTATTATTTATTTCCTACTTTTCACTTTTGTTTATTCATAATTAATTAACACGCTGCTGTTGCCACCAATTTCAGAGATTTATTGTGACATTATTCGCTACTACGTGATACAAAGTTGACGGGATAGATGGCGCTGTTGTCAAATATTTACAGAGCTGTCAGTTATACTCCGCACGCCGAATGATGATCCCTATGACGTTTCAACTGACAGTTGTATTAGATAAGCGAAACAATTTCGATCTTTCACACGTTATTTTGATCAGCATAAAAACTCAGTTGTTGGCGGAATTATTGGGATCGCCATAGAACAAAAAAAAAAAAAAAAAAAAACAATTTCGATAAAATACTGTTTTTTCAGGCAAATGTCATGTCATTCAGCCAGGTCATTCAACATAATAAGCAATATTTATTTATTTTGAAAAAAAGACTACGCGCATTGATGGACATAAAACACTAGATAAAAAAGTATTATTTTACTATACTTTAATTTTTATTCAAATTGCATAATTTAAAGAATTTAAAATTCTTTTTGAATTGAATTTTAAAGAATTCATAATTAGCTGGCAATTATGGATGGCATAACATATATGTTAATTATGGATGTTATGCTTATTATATTATTATGTTTTGAAAAAATGTGGATTCCGCTATAAAAAATGTGACAAGAGAAAAATATTAATGGAGCGTACTGACATAGCTTTACTACGATGCGATTTTCTTCGCAAAATCAAACAAATTGATAACTGGGAGAAGGTAGTATACCTTGATGAGACATGGCTGAACGCCAATCATACTGTAGGTAAGGCATGGACGGATGACACAGCCAAATCCAGCACAAAAACTCCTGAAGGAAAGGGCCAGCGCTTAATCATTTGCCACGCTGGCACAGCTACAGGTTTTGCGCCGAATTGCCTGTGGGCTTTTAAGTCAGTGAAAACAACGGAGTACCACGAGGAAATGAATTTCGAAAACTTTAAGACATGGTTTATAAAACTATTAGAAAATTTGAATGAGCCTCACTATATTTTAATGGACAATGCTTCATATCACTCAGTTCAAATTAACAAACCCCCCAGCAGCAATAACAAAAAAGCTGAAATTATAGAGTGGTTACAACGCAATGGTGTGGAAACTGACAGTCAGATGTTAAAAAAAGAGTTGGTTAGACTGTTGAACTTTCACAAACAACAGACGCACCCATCATATTTTTTTTGGTGAATTGGCCAAATCAAATGGACACACGGTAATTCGGTTACCGCCCTATAACTGCCAATATAATGCAATCGAGTTGATATGGGCGCAGAGTTTTTTATTTATATAATATTATGTATATGCATATATTTCTAAAAATAATTACTAAATGTACAAATATTTTCAGGTCATGCAGCTAGGCATAACACAACTCCGTAGGGATATTCGATATACATCGATGCATCGAAAACATCGATGTTTGCAATGAAAAACATCGAATCCATCCGATGTTTTGAAAAGCTTTCAAAATACTCGATGCATCGATGTTTTAAAAAAAAACATCGAATTGGTGATAGACGAGTTAGGCCACGTAGTGATTATATCCTCTTTGGTTTGAGCTTAGTAAAAAAAACTTAAGTTTTACGACTAAAATATTACTTATTACTATTATGAAATCATCATTATTCCGAATTCTCTAATATGGACTCAGTGACAATAAAAAAAAAACTACTTTTCTCATGTTGGCTGGCGAGCGAGTTTCTATGTTTATAAACATTTAATTACATTTGGTTTTGTGAAACCAAAATAAGATATTTGTTAGCAATACATTCGTCAACTTGCATTATATACATAGATTTCTTAACAAATCAATACATTATGATGACAGACTTAGCAAAAATGTTGTGGGTTATTTAGTGCTTTTTTTTAATTTGACCTTTTGTAAGATATAATACAGATGTTTCTGACACATGGCTTTTACTTGTATTTTCTTTTACTTACTCATTATGAAAGGAGCAAAATCTATTATTTTATGAAAGATTATTATCTAAACTATAATAAAATAATGAATTTAGCTCTTTTCATAAACTTTTTGTAAAAAAAATTACTATGTAAAGATGGCCTCTTTTGAGATGGATCACTTTCCACATTATTCGAGTTACTTCGGGCCACCAACCAGGTGGACACCGAAGTCTTAAAATCACGCAAAAAAAAAACAAAATCTTACACCCTCTTTTTATCACTTTTCTCGACGTTTCACATGATTCTAAGTCTAATTAAGCAAAAAAAATTTTTGTGTCGGTCTGTCTGTTGGTCTGGATGTCTGGATGTCTGTTTACGCAATAACTCAAGAACCACTTATCCGATTTAAAAAAATCTTTCGCCAATCATCTTGTTTGGTTAATGGGAAGAACTGATTAGATTTTGGGGTTTGTACGTTTAAGGTTTACCATACAAATTGTCCCTAAAAAACTTTTACAAGTGAGTTTCTTTCGAGTTATCAGAGTAACGCGTATTTGACTTTGACATTTGAGTGACAATGACAATACGTATATTGTATATTTAGTTATTTACATAAAACAACCCGACTCAAAGAAACTGAAATATAAATTTTTTTTTTTGTGTTTTTGAAGTCGAAGACGTTTGATTTGATTTCATTTTCTTCAAATTATTGCTCAATATAATTATAAAGACGCGTCGAATAATATGCATAAAGCCTAAGGTGTGTAATTTTGAATAAAAATACTGCAACAAAAATATCTAAGTTTGGCCCGAAGTTTGACAATCACTGGGTGATTTCCGCCCCACTAGATTTTGTAATAAAATTTTAGAAAAAGTACTCGATGTTTAAAAAACATCGATGTTTTCATCCGATACATCGAAAGACATCGATGTATAGTTGCGATGTATCGAATCAAAAAAAACATCGATGTTTTTTCAAAGTGGACACCCCTATATAATATTATGTATATGCATATATTTCTAAAAATAATTACTAAATGTACAAATATTTTCAGGTCATGCAGCTAGGCATAACACAACTCCGCCATTCACGGCAAATAAAATGATGGTTTTATTGGAAGAAGCTTGCGCTCAAGTGACAAGTGACA